>JAWZYU010000029.1:50460111-51928111 GCA_038380435.1 Ryuthela nishihirai | reverse complement strand
AATCTTATAATTTATCTTATATTATGTAATTGGAATCTTATATTTCAGTCGTATGTTTCCATAAAACTTTATTTAAACAGTTTACGGAACCTCGAATTTGATTCTTCATGACATAAGATGAATATGTTGCCATTTTTCTGTCCATTGGCTGAATAAATTACACGTGTTTTCAAGAAAATTTAAAGACCCCCCAAACGGAAGGAAAATTTCTATATCCGGGCTGGCATGTGACGAGATTTTGTTGCCTTAGTTCATCTCAGTGTTATGGATACTTTACCAGTAGAACAGTATGTGCAATCTAGTTTTAAGAAACAACGGTTTCCTGAGTGTTATCTGTGATGCATTTTGAATCATTTTATGCAACTCTGTTTGTCGAGTGCGTAGAGAAATTTGCTCTTTTCGCTAAAGTCTCTCTTGTACATCAAATGTAATATTATGTCATTGCTCTGTAGAGATTTTACTATCAACTGCATATAATTATTAATTTGGAAATAAAGCACCCTTCATTTTATTCAAATTTCATCGAGTTTATGCTTTTTTGTTTCTATTAATCGTTATTCATAAAGGTGAACAATATTTTAGCATTTATTAAATTTATCCCATTTGTTACATTGTAATATTTTTGATTGAAACATAATAGTGATATTCATTTTGAATTTCTTTGCATTTCTATGATCCTTTAAGAGATCTCACTTTAAATTCAGATGTTAATGAGGAAGTCACTTCACGCTTTAGAGTTATTTATGAAAAATCCATGAATATTTAATACACAGATTACCTGTAGATATAGAATTTTAACGGTAGAGCTCTCTTGCATGATCTGGAGAGTTGCGGGTTGATTCATGCCGCGTCATCTATTATTTTTTTCACACAAATATTTGTTGAATCTTATATCTACAAGTAATCTATATATTCGACATTGAAGGTGTCTTTCAGTTGCATTTCAGCATAAATGTTCGAGAAGTCTTATATGGGATTATTTTTTTGGCGACCCGCCGTTCCATTTCAGGTTTTTGTGCGATCCTTCAGTTAAAACGTTTGCCCAGGCCTGGCCTAGACATTTTGGTGAGCACGAATCAGTGCTTAATACACGAGCTTGTAGAAACCAGTTTATGAACTTTGAGAATTTTTCGCCGTTTTAAAAAACAACTTTGCAAGTTAATTATTCCATGAAATACATATAATCCTTTAAAATATGAGCATTCTCTTTCATGATTCTGTTTACGTAGACAGTTAGAACCATATGGTCGATGCAGATTGTTACAAAACAATCATTTTACTACTGTTATGACCACTCCTGAGTATATTAGGGGGGGGGGGCACAAACACTTAGGCCGTGATGCGTTACTTGCTGCCAAATCCAATGATATGTGCACCCATATGGTGTTTTGCTGTTTACCACGCCGGGTCACGTAGCCTCTGTGTTGATACCTGAGGGGACCAACGGATTCGTCGCGAATGTTCTATGCCAGTGAAAAAGGCTTTCCTCAGCAAGAGCTGAAAGCAGAAAAATATCACAATATGGAGGTCGGTCGGAAATGTCACTATTAAAATGGAAGGCGATGGCGTCTGACCGTCCTCCCTTCGTAAAGTCTTGTCCACGTGATAAAAATTAGGTGGGCATGACATTACTACGCAAACGTACGTTTATACTCACATTTGCTTTGTATTTCGCTTATGTTTCACTGCTTAACCCATCATTAACATCTAAATTTCATGTAAAAGTGGCACGGTGGTATGGATCCTACTGGCAGACTTGAAGGATGCTTAACTAATAGTTTAGAATGGTTATGATGAAATTAAAGCAGGGCAGAAATTTGAAAAATATTGTAATAGTTAAGTTGCATGGAAGGGGAAGAAAGGATATACAGAAATGAATTTTTAAAATTTCATTTCTGTATATCCTTTCCAAATATAAAAAACCAAATTCCAGACAGAAATTTCAAATATTTTTGCTCCAGTTGAAAGTTACTGCATAAAACGAAAATTCAGAAAGGTAATAAGAACAAAGAAATATCTTTGTTAGGAGGAAACCATTAATTCACAAACTAATCGTCTCAATACAGTTTTCTCGAAGTTATTATTGAATGTTTCCACAAAACACAATACACATGAGAAAATATTCGTATATGAGAAAGAAGGGTCCAAAATAAAATGTTATGTACAAACCTTTGTGTACATTTAAGTTGTTGTTGATCTGATTGTGTTCAGGATGCTTTAATTTTAGTGGTCATTTGATAGATTTTATTTACTCCAATATGCAAATATTTTCGCACAATGAAAGGTGTTCGAGCCATAGAAATACACTGGTTTCCATATATTGAGGAGTACCACTACGTTATGTCAATGGGAAGCTAACGTCGAAGCTCTACAATATTTATAAGTTTGTGTAAAGAATTCTTTCACAATTGGTTAGTTTTTGTATGTTTCTTAAGACTGGCATTGCTGTTTTTAAATATTCGAACTTCCATAACTCATTAAATACTCATCGAATATTGTTGAAAATCGAGATATTGATATATTTGATTACAGTCTATCTGCTATCACATTTAAAAAAATAATAACTTATCTTAGAAGTTATAGAGCTTTAATCTTAGTTTCCCATTGACATAACATAGAGTTGTGCATAAATTTATTGAAACCAATGTAGATGTTATATTTCGCCTGTTGTTTTTTGTGTCCTTCTGTTCACTAAATATCTCGGAAGTGGTGAAACGATTTTATTGAACGATAACTCATTGGGAAGACTATTTGTGCGAAAGATAACACATAAATATTTTCTCCACGACTTTTTTCCATTTAGATTTTTATCATTTAGATTTTGTTGTGTAGTGATACATGAAGTTTTGTAACTACTCAGTTCAATGACGAAGAAGGATGTTTCAGATTATTCCAGCGGCATGCTACATATCCAGATAGTCTGAATCACTTAAGATTTCACAGGTCGTTAAGGAAGGGCAATATTTCAAGTTTTTGTAATGAGTTATTCACGTCGCCACATTAGAGTCATTCATTTACTTATTATTTGAGATATTTAAAAGATCGCAGACGATAAAATGATACTCAAGGTGATTCGTACATTTTCTGCTTCATGCAAAATTCAGTCCTGTAAATCATGGTAAAGTAACAAGTTATGCGACATGAAGATAATATTTGATAATTTTGCATCTGGCTTACGGTGGCAGAACAGGTTTACAGTCGGGACATTTTCACAGTCAACATGCTTCGCTACAACATAACTGTACTCTGGAACGAAGCCTGTATGCTGGCTTAATATTTAATGCTATTTTAAACATGAAGATTAATGATTCTTTTTAATCTTGTTGATAACACCAACTCTATTTCAAATGCAACACTTAAAATAATACATAAAAAGAAACCTTCCAAGAATACGCTATAAAGGAGATCTGTGAGGAAGGCGAGACATAAGCAGAAGGACAACTTTAGGAACGAAACATCCTTTCCTTGTCTGGGCCCGAACCAGAGTGTTTTGATTAGCAGGTAAGCATGCTAATCCTTTATAAACATTGATTACGTGGTGGTAAGGAGAAATTTCATTAACATTTCTATCATGTCCCCATCCGCTCTTCCAGTCTGGTTTCGCCGAATTATTCTTTTCGAATGGATGTGGGATGCGGCAAATTGCTGGTTGTTTCTACACCAGATCCACCCGCTATTTTTTCCCAGATGTTTTGAGTTTAAACGACAATTCAAGGGCAAATGTCGTGAGCTTCGATCCATGGTAAAGGTGGCGGCTCATTTGATAGCTTGCAAAGCTCATAATTTGTAGTTCCCAGGTTCGAATCCCACCTGAGCCAGCATTGTGCTTTATCTCCGCACAACTCTGCTCTCTGCCCACGGTCAGTAGGGATCACCAATGCGCTTTGGAAGGCCGTCGTCTATCGGATGGGACGTTAAGCCATGGCCTCGTGTGCGGGAGACATATACTCAGTGCATATTAAAGAAGTCTCTGGATGGCCTTGACGAAAGACTGCCATATGTCTCCCAGCTGTCTAGTGAGTCCCCTTCCCCAACTTTGTCTGAGCCTTCGGGGTCCTTGTGATCTGGCCATTTAGTTTATTGTGTGCAAAAAAAGCTACTCAGAGGTAAAACAATCCAACCCAACCCAGGTTCGAGTACCAACTGTGCCAGCATTGAGCCTTATCTCCGCTAACCTTACATTGTCCTCGTTCAGAAAGGGACACCAGTGTGCTTGGAGAGAGCAGTCCGTTAGAGTGAACATTAAGCTGTGAATCCGTGTGTGGGAGAGTCACCCAGTGAACGTTAGAGAACAAGTTGGATGGCCTTCTATCTCTTAACAGCTGCATAGGTGTTCACTTCTCCTAACCTTCTCTGAGCCCATGGGTTCATTGTAGCCTGACTATTCAACTCATTGTGTGCGAAAAAAGTGCCGCTCAGTGGTGAAACAACCCAACGTAAATTAGTCAACAATTCCGAGATATCGTCGAGTATCGTCTTTTCTTCGAGGAGATCGAAAGAAACTAAGACACAAAATAACGTTTCGCTAAGAAACAAAATAACGTTAATATTATGCACTTAAAAAAGTGACTCGAAACGTTCACTACACTGCTTTATGTTGATCAACACTATTTTACTGCTAAGAAACGTGATTTCTTATTGCTGCATGCAGATCCAGATCTAGGAGGGGGGAGGACAAGGGGGCAAGCAGCCCCTGTTTCAGAATATTAGTGAGGGTAATAAAGGCGAAAAAGTATTAAACATTAATATTTCATGCATTTTTCAAGAAATTTGAAGGACATGTAAAACGGAGGAGCTCCGTTTTCTCATTTCCCCAACCAGTTCGATTGTGTTTCTTACCCTCCTCCCTCGATATTTTTCTAGATCCGGGCTTGGCTGCAGGTATTCTCCTTAATGCAAATTTCAGAACCGATTTCCCAGCTCTCTAGAGCCTGTTTGCTGTTGTAAAAATGGATCAGATTATTGATCTTCCACCGAATTCAATCTATGATGGTCTCAAAAAGATAATTCGCTGTTGTAATATCGAGGGGTGAAATCCCCTGTTTTCCATTTTTCTCCGTGAGAAAATGCTGCTTTATTCTCTGAAGCCTACTGCATCGATGCTACCCTATTGGTATGCATGGCACAGTACAAACGCTAAATCAAATACACAAACCTCAATATTAAAAGGTCTTGTATAATGAAAGATCATATTGAGGAGAAAAAATTCCTTTTGTGACTTGAGTACGTGTGACAATTTCTTTGAATACGAAGTTTTTTTTTCACTTGCCAACAGGACAGAGAAGAATCCTAGAAGTTACTCCTAGCTTTTACAGGCCTTCTCATACGAGGACATGTCTTACTAAGACCGAATTCACCGCTGATCACTGCCTCAGTTAGAGCTAACACAGCACACACATATTGCCTTACTGAAACAGTGGGTATTTTCCTAAGTACTATGACAGTCAAGGCTTATTACTCTCATCAATTAGATATGATGACTCTGCCATGGATAAGTTACGCTCAAAGCTACCTTGTAAGCAAGGAGTATCTTTCATCCAGTTAGCACTGTCTGCTTCATTTGCTTTCTTTGTTCTGTCGTGTTCAGTGAATGAAACGAACTTTTGTTCACAGAGTCACGATGATTGACGACAATGCATGGGGCGTCACTCGGCTGTAAGGTCCCATCCATCCTGTATGCATAGAAGGCTGTGCAATGCGGTAGTAATTGCAAATATATGCGGGATGTCATTTACAACAGTTGATCATTTCTGATGCGGATCAATGGCAGTGTGACAGCAAAGACAATACATGGATCCTATTCTTTTTCCAGTGTCACTGCCAGTACCTTTCAGACATCCGACTAGACTACAAAGAAAAGCACAACTGAAACTAATAATTATTCCGTCACCTTGTACAAAATAATCCATTGCTTTTTTGATCATATCTCTTAACTTAATAGCAAGTAAATGATACACTCGTTTTTGAGTAGATTTATCTTTTTTAGATTAACTCTTTCTTTTCTTTTATGAGATAAAATTTTAGTGACTTTTTTAAAGCTGAACTGATATTTCTAATATAAAATTATTCGTAGGATATTACGGCGAGACTACAATAAACACACCTGCAATGAAAAAATATTAATGAAAAGACTAAAATTACTTTAATAATAAAAATATATTGTAGGTTCTCTTATGAAATGTTTCTCAACAATTTGTAATGCAAAATGATCAGGTAGGATCTGTTTGAATTGATTTGAACGTTTGCACCATTGATCAGGTGTCTGAGTTCAGTATCTCAATAGTTGATTGGTATATAGTAGCGCTATATGGTATGACGCGAACAGAAGACTTGTGATTGCTGTTGGGACTTTTAACAATCAGTATTAATTGTAGAAAAATGGGCATATACCCCGAAGACTAAAGTTATGTTACTCAGTTTGGTACTTTTAATATTTGCTATGCCAGTGAAAAATGGATATTTTGTAAGCAAGATAACAGGAGATTTGATGCCTTTGATTCTAGATGCTTACGAAGCATTTTGGGCATTAGATGGTTTCACTTTGTAAGTAACGATGAGACTAGGCGAAGGATTCTGCAATCTCCTTTGAACATCCTCATATGAAGACAGAGAGTGGATTGGTTTGGCCGTATGTAAACTACGGAATGAAGAACAAAAGTGTGAAATGAGGAGCGAAAAGACTTGACGAAAAGGGTGAGTTGACATGCACTGGCCTAATGCAATAGCAGTAACTCAGGATAGACAAGATTTGGAGGAGAAAATTGCACAGGCCAGTTGAATCTTTATAGCCCTGCTTGAAAATTACACTTTCGAAAGTTAAATTTGGAATCTTTAAAAATCGGTTAGAAACAAAGAAGTGTTTAAACTAGGAATAAAAATAGACTTCTCTCATTCAGTCATCAGGTGCTTTTCTTTGAAAAATAATGATTGAAAAATGTTTAAAAGGAAATAAAAAGGCAAGCATTTTTGGATTTCTTTATTTCATAGCCTCTTAACTATTGCAGAGGAATAATGTCTTGAAAAACATGCTGAGATCTATATCATCATCATCCTCAAGCAACCTTGGGCTACGGAGGTCCAACCTGAAATGCAATTTAGTTCCAATATATGTGACCTGAGCTACATCTGCTGCAACGGACCACTGCACACCAATTATAACAAGGCCCTGTTTTATATTGTCTGCCCACCGCATCCTTGGTCTCCCCCTCTTTCTGAGACCTTTAGGCATACTGTTCATAACTCTATTCGCCAATCTATAATTATTCATATGGGCAACATGCCCAAACAAACGAGGTCTCTGCACAATATGCTGCTTAAAGGTGGTTGCCGACTTCTTTGCCTAACCTCATCATTAGTTACAAAGTTGAACCACCTAACCCCCAAGGTACTGCTTAAGCATCTAGAATCAAAAGCATCTAGTTTCCTGTTATCTTGTTTACAAAGCATCCAAGATTCACTACCATAACTCTAGAAAGAACCAAACTATTATACAGTTTAATTTTAGGCTATAGGTATATAAGCCTATTTTTCCACACTCTACATAGATTAATAAAAGTCGGCGCAGCAATCCCTATTCGTCTGTTAATCTCATGCCGCACATCACCAGTGTCTGTAACATACTCTACTACCAGTCTCATCAACAGCTCGAATGAAAGCGTTCATCTCATCAACATCATTTGCCAAAAGACTAAATCTAGAATCAAAAACATCTAGTTTCCTGTTATCTTGTTTACAAAATGTCCAAGTTTCACTACCATAATTAACCCTAGAAAGAACCAAACTATTTTACAGTCTAATTTTAGTCTTTAGGTGTATACGCCTATTTCTCCACACTCTTCATAGATTCTTAAAAGTCCCGGCAGCAATCACTATCCGTCTGTTAATCTCATGCCGCACCTCACCAGCATCTGTTACATAGCTCTCAAGATAATTAAACTGAACAACCATTCAGATTAACTGAATTACATCCTACCTGACCAATTTACATCACTTTAGTTTTCTCTCTGTTTATAACCAAACCTACTCAACTACCAGTCTCAATAGCTCGAAAAAAAGAGTTAATCCCATCAACATCATTTGCCAAAAGGGCTAATCATCAGCATAATTTAATACAGAAATTTTCGTATTTCCAGACCATTCAAGACGGAAATCTTTCCCTTGCAGTGAATTTCGCATTACATAATCAATAACCAAACTAAAGAGAAAAGAAGACAAAATGCATCCTTGTCGAACATCAGAAGTAATGCTAAACCAATTGCTACAAGCCTTACCAACTCTCACACACGATTCAGTGTTATTACTGAAATCATGTTCGTATGCAATTCACTGCAAGGGAAAGATTTTGGCGTTAAGTGGTCTGGAGATAGAAATATTTCTGTTTTGTAGAGAATTATTATAGAGAGCTTTCATTATGTTAACTAACTAGTCTGGTATACCATATGATCTCACAATCAACCACAAATTATGACGATCAACAGAGTCGAAATCCTTTTTGAAATCAACAAAGCATGTAACCAAAGGTTTCTGAAACTCTAAACATTTCTCAAGAATCTGCCTAAGTGAAAATATCTGATCCATACATCCCCTACCACTTCTGAAATCAGATTGCTCATCACGCAATTGCGTGATGAGCAATCTGGATTATGTCAATCAGATTCTTAATTCTATTAAGCACAATCATGCAAAGAACTTTACCTGGAATAGAGAGTAGGCTGATACCCCTATAGTTATCACAAGAACTACGATCACCTTTTTTGAAAATAGGGATAACAATAGCTCTGGTAAAATCCTTAGGAACCATGCTTTTATCATAAAAGATATTCAGAATTTCAGTCATCCAAGTGGTGACCGAAACATTCCGAGCTCTAAGCATTTCTGTAGTAATTTCATCTACCCCTGGAGATTTATGAAGTTTAAGTTTAGAAACAGCCAAAATAACTTCAGATTGTGTTATAGGGCCAACATTAAAGCCACCAATGCATCTGTCATCGTTGCAAACAAAGGGAGTAGGAATAACACATTGTTTAGAACATCACTGAAATGCTCAGCCCACCTATCCATGACAGAATCCTCATCTTCTATAACCTTACCTTGTTTATCCTTCAATCCCTGTATACCTGTCCGTTTTCTACCACACAAAATAATTAACTATCTGGCACAGCTGTCTGCTGTTGTGCTTTCTAACTGCTTCCTCGGCTATGTTAGCCAAGCCATCAAGCCAATGATTTTTTCAGCAAATAACTAATCCTTTGCAGAAGTGCTGTCAGTAGTGTAGCTATGACTATAGAAATTTATGCATAACTCTTCCGGTGCAGCTGTTTCCGGTGCAGCTTTTTCCGGTGCATCTGTTTCCGATGCAGATGTTTCCCAGCTGTTATAACCCTTTTGTGATTGACCATAGATGGGGATGATTTTCCTCCTACGCTCTGGATGTCTGACTAAAAAACCTCGAATGTGAAGAACACCTGTTTCCTCCCACGCTCTGGATGTCCGACTTATTGAAACCATTGTGAAGAGGTATAAAAATTATGAGTCGAAGCCCTCCCCTAGTGGATGTTGCTAATGATTTCCTCTGATGTATTGAAGTTCTAGCAGATAATGCTGACTTATTGATTTGAAAAACATCTGTTGACCTCTCTAGCAAGCGGAGTTCATCCTCGCTACTTGATTTCAACGAATAAAAAAGGTTTACTGATTGTATCTTCACTATGATTGGAGTATAATATTTCCCCTTCTTTATGAATGGGGGTGGAATCATTCCTATAAAGTCTCAACATTGAAACTCGATCAGTAGCAATGGATCTCTCCAAGGCAATTTACGATGCAGTTACCTTTCATTGGAATGCCCAACTAGAGGAGTATGAAGCGGTGTATCCAGGATTATTAGAAGAGTTGCTAGTTGACATCATCCTGCATCATCTGCCTTCACCGTGTCTGGAAAAAGTTGCGTGGGTGTTCGCAATAGTCGCTCAGAAGTATGGTTATCCCATATTAGAAGGACTCGAAAAACTCGATTTCGACGATCTAGTGGAGATGGCGAAGGCTGCAACCATCATGTGTGATTAATAAACGCAAATGAATCGTGTGTGCTGTGTCATCGATTTGGATGGTTTTACTGTAGGAGGTAAATTTATAATTAGGGAACTCGGATATTCAGACTGTCGTGGTCTGATAGGAGCCTACAGATTCGATCTATCTTCTATCATCGATATTTCTCCTTCTGATTGGAAGACTATCGCCTACGTAAGAAAACACATCACAGGTCTCTCTTTTTACCCTCGTTGGGGTGAAGTCGTTTACGAACTGAACTGTCTGAACGATATTGTGCGACATATTCATGAATCGTGTCGATCAGGTTACAAGAGTGTTATCGCATACAAAGGAGGAATACATGAGAAACGCCTTCTTGAAAAGCTCGGAATAGAATCTCTTGATTTGGAGAAACGAGGTTGTCCAAAATTTAAAGACTTGCCTAAAATCTCAGGAGCTGAATGTGGATATCATAGAGGACACGGTGTTCATTGTTCTCAAGCCGAGGCAGCAGCGTTTAGCACATGGTTGAACAATTTTATTGGTATAGATAGAATCATTCTACAATGGATCATGCATACAAACAGATAGCGAGATTTGATAATCTCTTTCCTCACAGTGAAATGAATTCGTTAATAGGTCGTCCTCACAATCAGCAAGAGGCTTTCGAAGAATACATGTTCTGGCAAGAGTTTTTCCCAGAGGAAACAGCAAAGATGGATGAATTGTTTATGAAGAAGCACGACGAGAAAATAGCATCAGCGAAGGATGAAGAAATAAAATCACCGAAGGATGAAACAATAGATGATGTATGTGAATAAATAACATTACAGAATAACCACGTGAAACATCCGATATCATAAAATAGAACTCGTCCAATAATTAGACGCAAAAACGTATGGAAACGTGTTCCTATCGAAGATGACGTCATAGATCTGCCACCAGGATCGCTCCTGTCGACGAGGATAAAACCATCTCCTAATATAAGTCGCATTAAACGCCGTAAAAATTTTTAGTGCATCATGCAGCCTGATTGTGCCCACACTTACCCTTTGGGGAACTCTCTCTTCATCGTGCCAGGACTTTACAGAAATAGACTGTTGATTCATATACGATGTTATCGTTCCTTTACTGAAGGTGGTTTGCTTTAGATCCGACAAAAGAGGGGATCGCTCTAACTCTACACGAATGGCAAGAATTGTTGTCAGTCTCTGACAGGATTATCCCTTCCCAATCGACAGAGAGAGAAACTTGGTTCGTCACACACAATCTACAACTATGTATCTACTCCAACAGTGCTGGTTCCCGCCATTTGGATATCATCAAAACGGTGAAATCGTCTGTTGCGACAGGTGTGACCCTTACAGCTGCAGACTGGGACATACTTCGTAACCATCGTGGAGATGTTAAGAATAGTGTGGACTTCTATCGTAGATCTGATGCGAATTTTCATCTACGTCATGCCATTGCCGAACAGAGGGATGCGTTACTAGCATTCCTTCTCGCACCTCCTGCTGTACGAGAAGGCCAGTTGATAGAGTTCTTGTCGGACATTATTCATCAAGATCTGCTGCATCACATACTTCCTAGTACGAGAACTGTGGAACCTGAAGATAAAGAACAATGTTTAAATCTCTACTTGGACGATGCAGTTCGTGCCTTAAACATTGATGATATAGCTTCTACCTTTGTGAATTCTGTATGGATCCGTGGATTACTCTGTTATGTGGATGACATCTTCCTCGCATCTCTCTCCTATACGGATTTGTTAGAGAGTGTGAAGGAAAATCTGTATATTTCAAACTCGTGGTTTCATAAATAAAAGTTTGATATTACCTACTGTATAATGACTTACGTTCTCATTTTACCTGATGTGGTCACGTAAGCTAGTACTAGGTATAATAATAATAATAGCATGTTTGACTATAGGGGGAGCTGTATGGTTGGAAATGGTGTTTTCTCAAGACTATTTAATCACTAGTTGTGGCGAATCCCGACATTGGGAAGAAATATTTATTTAAGTGTCTGCAATCAAACAGTGGATATAAGATTATTTTTACGTCTGAAACCTACTGTGAAAGGAATTAGTCTGACTTATGAACAGTGGAAGAAACTAGTTTCTTATAGTCATTGGGTTCGAAAGCATGTTGTGGGCTCTGAGCTATCGATTTTGTCTAGTGAACACAAAGACAAAAGATCTTTACTATGAGCACCCCATCATTTACACATCGAGAAAACTGTGTGAAGAAGCGGCAGAGCGACTTTCCATTGACGTTCCCGATTCGTTATCGCTCGAGCTCTGGGTTAAAGAAGGAAAACTTCTACTAGTCGTTGAATTCAAAGTTGGAGAAAGTTTACTACCAACCAGAGAACCCTGGGAGTTATGGCGGAGTAACACGATTATCCCAGAGTACTAGACTGCCCCAAAAGAGAGTCAAAGAATGGTTGTCGGGGGAGGAGACTTACACTCTTCACAAGCCGGCGAGAACAAAATTCCGAAGAAACAAGACGTTCGTGACAGGGCTAGACCAGCAATGGCACGCAGATTTAATGATTGTGAAAAATATCTCACGATTTAATGAAGGTTACAGCTACATATTAGTAGCTATCGACATTTTGTCTCGATATGCATGGGCAATACCTTTGAAGACCAAGACAGGAAAAGCAATGAAAGATGCATTCGAAAAAAATATTTCCCAAGACATAATTCCAATGGTTCTTTATACAGATCAAGGCACAGAATTCACGAATCGAATCTTTCAAAAATATTTGAAGGATAAAAACATTCATTTCTTTGTTTCTTATGGGGACAAGAAAGCTGCCTTAGCAGAACGTTTGAATCGTACATTGAGAGAAAAATTATGGAGATATTTCACAAAACATAAACATTTCAACTTTATCAATGTTTTGCCACGTATAATGGAAAGTTATAATGCGTCCAAGCATAGAGCTCACGGAATGGCTCCCAAAGATGTGAATATTCATAACGAAAGTATGGTTTGGAATCGACTACGGAAGCCCTGAGAAAAAGATAAGTCCTCTTTTTAAAGTTGGAGATCATGTACGTTTAAGCAGTCTCAAGCATCCATTCAAGAAGGGTGCATCTCAACAGTGGACTAGAGAAATATTCCAAGTACGTAGAGTAATACATAGAAATCCTCCTGTATATGATGTGATCGACAGTGACGGACAAAAGATAAAAGGGACTTTCTACAACGAAGAATTACAGAAAGTTAAATCTCCAGAACTTTACGCTGTGGAAAAAATTCTGGCTAAAGACCGAAAAAAGAGAGTGTTGGTAAAGTGGGCAGATTACAGCACCCCTTCGTGGATCCCTGAAAAATGGCTTTCTATTTGACGTTACCTTCTACAGCCAGTGTTAACATTTATCCAGACAACAGACAATCGGATTATACTACACAACTTGCACAGTCTGTTGAACTCCAAGGACAGTGGGAAGTCGGATTGGCAGAGATACACATACCTGTCAGTTGGTATAATATAGATTCATCTAACGACACTTTTGCAATTAAATATGACACAACCAGAAAAGAAGAAAGAACGAGAGTGAGAGAATTAGCTCCTTTGGACGACGTGAAAGTTACCTTACCTAAACGAGTCTATAATGGTCGTTACATACATCGAGCATTGAGAGACAACTTACCTGCAGAAGCCAAAGAAAATATTCAATTTAAATATGAGAATGAGAAAACTATTACTGTAACATTCGCCAATAATTATGGGATACGATTTCCAAAAGAGTCAAAAACTTTTATGAATACCCTATTTGGATTGCAAGATAATTACATAGGTCGTAATCTGTTTGGTAGTTTTACTTCTGAAATACCTATACCTCTAACATCCTCAGGACCTCGCATACAAGTGACTGATGATACCTACAGTTTGAATGTACTACGTCCTACTCCGACTGAAGAATATACAGAGACGGTGGATGTTGTAGAGACACCCGCGTCTCTAATACACATACATCATGGACGATATGATAATGCAATGAGTCTTTTTGAAGAAATGAGATTAGCGATACCTAATGATGTGAGACACTTTTTCCGATTCCTTTTACTTCCGAATGGGAAGACTTACGTGTTGGGAAGAGGATCAGGGCGTATCATGTTTCCTAAGAGACATCCTGGATTAGGAGAGATGTTAGGATTTGATCATATGGAGACATGGTTTGAAGAATCTACATCCCGTTATGCTATGGATTTAAAAAGAGGTATAGACGAACTGTACATTTATTTCGACCTCATCATATCCCAACTAGTGGGTGATGCTCACGGTGAACTCTTAAGAGTGATCAATCCTTCTGTACGTACTAGAAATGAGGAAAGTATCGTGAATATTTACGAGAGACCAGACTATTATCCACTAGCCCGTAATGTTTTCGAAAGCGTACACATTTTCATGAGAACAGATAGTGGCGATGAACTATTATTTAAATATGGTAAAGTGTTTGTGAAACTTCATTTCAGACGCAGACATGAGAGTGAAGTACACGGAACCTAATCCTTTCACATATCTTGCGTATTATAAATCGCAAGCGGGTGGTGGAGTTTTCAGAGGACCAAGATATCAACGTGGCGAAGGGCTCGGAGCATTTTTTAAAAGCATTGGACGATTTATATCACCTATAATTAGACCAGCACTGTTCTCATTAGGTAAACAAGCAGCTAAAAGTGGTATCAAGTTTGCTTCGGATGTTGCGGCAGGACGTGACGTAAAGGAAGCAGCAAAATCTAACTTGCGTGAAGGAGCAGCTAATTTATTAGAAGAGGCAAGCCATTCTTTGAGAGGGAGCGGTATAAAACGAAGGAAACATAACCGAATTGTCAGAGTTGCTAAGAAGACGTATAGAAGACAGGACATCTTTACAAAATGAGCGAGAAAATTCATTCTGCGTCACAAAACTGTGCTCTATCTGAACTAGATTTATTTTCGGTACCTCCAACAAGTTCACAGGCAGAAAGAAGCAATTATGTATCCTACCTACCCTTAGCCTCTTTAGATGGTAATGCTCCTCTGGAATTTAGTATAGTGGGAAGTGACGAATACATAGACCTTGCAAGATGCTATCTTCGATTGAAAGTCAGAATTACAAATGCTGTAGGAGCATCAATCACGGATGCTGATCTGGTCGCCCCTTCTAATAATTTCATACATAGCCTTTTTAGTCAGACGGATATTTACTTAAACGAACGTTTGGTTTCTGGGAGTCATACCTTGTATCCCTACAGAAGTTATTTTAAGACTCTTTTGAATTATGGAGCAGAAGCCTCGAAGAGTCAATTATCTTGTGCGCTATGGTATCCAGATACAGCAGGACATTTTGAGACTAATACTAATGCCAACTCAGGATGGCAAACACGAAAGTCAATGGCAGGATCCAACGCTGTTGAATTAATCTCGTGGATACACGGAGACATCTTTACTCAAGACAAATATTTGTTGAATCATGTTGACCGTAGGATCAGAATGACAAGAGCAAAACCCGAGTTTTGTCTCATGACGAGTGTGGACAGAGCCGAATTTAAGGTGAAGATTGAAGAAGCAGCATTTTACGTTCGAAAAGTCAAGGTGAACAATTCTGTACTCATTGCTCATGCTCAAATGTTACAGAATACTTCGGCGAAATATCCATTACGAAGAATAGAGATGCGAAGTTATGCATTACCCCCAGGCATTACGGCAATAACAAAAGATAATTTATTTTCTGGACAACTACCTAAACGATGCGTGGTAGGGCTTGTTGAATCGGCTGCTCTGAACGGAAATTATCCTAAAAATCCTTACAACTTCAAGCATTACAACTTAAACTTTTTAACACTCTACGTGGATTCCGATTCGTTCCCGTCGCAGCCTTTAACACCAGAGTTTGGAAACAATCACTACCTACGATCTTATCAGACACTTCTCGAAAGTTTAGATATATGGAAAGCTGATAAGGGTCTTCCATTTGGACGTGCTTCTTATTCCAAAGGATTCACATTGTATGGATTTGGTTATCTCCAGAAGGAAAAGAGTGTTTGGATTATTTTAATATGATAAAATCTGGAAATTGTAGATTAGAGCTCAAATTCGGAGCCGCTTTACCTCATGCAGTGAGCGTGATCTTCTATGCTGAGTTTGAAAATCTTCTTGAAATTACCCAAGACAGAAAAGTGTTATTTGATTATTCCGCATGATGGATGCATTACAGCTGAACAGAGTACTCAAAAGGGATCCCTATACATCTCCCTTTTTGCTAGGCGTGTTCGCAAGAGATCAATTACCTCGTATTGCTAAGAAACCGTGTATGTTTATATACAACACAGATGTTTCTACTTCATCAGGAACACATTGGATCGCCGTTTACATGAATAACTATAGTGTGGAACATTTTGACCCTCTAGGATATCCTCCTACAGATATGGAACCTTATTATATTGAAAATGGAATGAAACGGGTTATATATCCTTCTTATTATGTACAAGATCCTAATGCTAACACCTGCGGACTTCACTGTCTGTATTTTTTATGTCAAAGGGCTAGAGGTGTGACTCTAGCTAACCTATTAGCAGATTATTATTCGTGTAATCTGGACTTGAACGAATCCTTGATATTACTATTTAATCAGACGCTCAAGTATTAAATAGTCTTTTGCAAAATGGAATCTCCATGTACCGTTATTGTGGCAGGACCGACACAGTGTGGAAAATCTACATTTGTTTTAAACTTGATACGTCATGTAAACAAAATGTTCAACCCTGTACCCTCTAAAATAATATACTGTTATTCTCTATGGCAAGACGCGTTTGAACCCTTCAAACACAGAGTGAATTTCATCAAAGGTTTCCCATCTCTCCAATTTAGTCCAGAAAAACATACACTTCTTATTCTGGATGACCTCATAGCAGAATCAGCGAATGATCAAAGAGTCGCAGATTTGTTTACACGAGGTTCGCATCATTTGAATGTAACAGTGGTTTTAATCACTCAGAACTTATTTTTTCAAGGCAAGTGTTCAAGAAATATATCTCTCAACTCACAATATATCGTACTCTTCAAGAATCCTAGAGACAAGGGTCCATTATCTTATTTAGCAAGACAGATGTATCCGGGAGAAACTAAAGTTTTATTAGATGCATATAAACTAGCGACTTTCGATCCACGCGGCTATTTGTTCATCGACTGTAGAGTGACAACAAACGATAGTGAAAGATTGCGATCAAGAATATTGCCATTTGAAGCGCCAGAAATATTATTTATAAGAGATGAGAATTCAACATCACGGCTCATTCTTACATTATCTGCGTTCTGTATCACCGAAGAAAAGAGCAGATTTGCTCAAAAGTGCTACGGAGAAAGAGATATTAGCCATCTGTGAACTCTGTCATAATCTTTTGAAGAATAATATACCTTTGAAAGCTGAAACCTTGCGACGGTTATCAAAACATAGATGTATGATACGAAAATTAGCTTCGAAAGAAATCAGTGTGAGAAGTAAGAAGAAATTAATTCGTCAAAAGGGGTCAGGATTTTTGTTCCCACTATTAGCCGCGGCCCTCCCTCTATTAACAAGCATATTTTCAAAATGACATTTGCTGTAAGACCAGTTGAAAAGGCTTCTATTAAGCGTAAACTATCATCTCTCGATAGTGAAATGAAAAAAATTTTGGAATCCGACGAGAATGCAGAAAAAAATGCTGCCGATTATTTGACAGCCTTACGAAAATATTTGGAATTTGGTCGACAGAATGAAGTACCAGATGAATTTATATTTAAAAAGACATTGTCTGAACACGATATCCTGGATATGATTCCTAAATATTATCAACAAAAGGTTCGTGATCGCCTGAAAGACCTTCCCGATTATGTGAAGTGGGATGATAGGGGGCGTCTGATTCATGAAAATAGACCCATAGGACAGAGTCATATTGTCGATTTATTATTGGATAGCGTTAAAAGAAAAAAGAAGAATTACGAAAACACCTGGAAGGAAACATCAATATACATGTCTAAGATGCTAGAGTGCAATGTAAAGATTCTTATTATCTTGAGACAACCAATCAGCTTTTAGACACCGTATTCCCATACTTACAACGCGAGTTTTCTCAGTTAGCAATATGATGTCTGCGTGGTGATCTTGTAGGCTGCTCTTCGGAGGATTCTGAGACTACAACTCGTCCTTCATATTCTCCCTCGCCGAAACGAAGGAGATCATTAATGAGAATCAAGGTATGTGGATTTTATATTGATGAGATTTATGTATGTTTTGCGAATTCATCACTCCATAGTCTTTAAAAAAATTTTATTTACAATCTGTATAACATAAGATATTTACAATCATATCTTTTTTGTATCAGCTAAGTTACATCATTTGAGATAATATCATTTTGTTATATTATTTGCAATACATAAGAATATCATTTTTGGTACTTTCAGAGATAATAATAGTTACTCTTTAAATCCATACGGATAAGTGATACTTTCACCTTGTATAAACACACGTTTATTAAAATTAAAAGTTAACTTTTTCCTTATAGGACAATTTCTAATGGTAGAATCGTACTTGTTTAATTTTACATTGAAAGGTATATCGAATGTTGCAGGAGGACCACCACTAATTAAATTTTTAGTAGATCCGAGTTATACTTCTCTCTATTTTTCACGCTCAGTTTAAAACCTTTTGCTTTTGAAATCACATGATTATTTGTTAAATATAGAATATAATTTTTAGGAGCTAGCGAAATAAAGCTTTTTATGCTTACATCAGGTCCCCACTGATCTAGAATTTCATCCTTAAATTCTCCTAAATAGTTTCCGCTTTTTGGCTCATAGTTATCGTTAGGAGATGTTTTAAATACTGCGCTATCTGTATCCATATATAAAACTCGTTTCCCTAGTTTGGATATGAAGTCATACAAAATTAATCTGGCTTGAGCGGTAATGAACGAGGCAATGACAACGTTTCCCTTTTCATTTGTCGGAACAAAATTCTCTGCCGGTTTGTATGACACTAATAACTGTTCGTCATTTACAGCGTGAATATCAGTAAGAATTTTTGATTGATCATTTACTATTTCTAATAATTTAAGCGGACAATTGATGAGTATTGATGATGATCTAGATAAATCTTCGCACATTTTCCCATATAGACAATTAAGACACATTTTGCATGTGGAATGTCTGGTATCATTTTTTTGTATATCCTTAGGGTTTATTCTAATTCCTTCTACTTCGAAAAATTTCTGACAAAATTCGTCTTTTTGGAGATCGGAAGTTATATTTGGGGGGAACCCTGAATATTTCTGCTTCCCTTCGAGAAATGTGTCGATATATTTACCGAATAATCCGGGGTTCTGTACATCATAAACGATTTTTTCTGTATAATGATACACATCATATATTTTAAGTAATCTATATCCTTCTTGCATAGCTCTATACAACTCTAGAGAAACATATGATCCAGTCAGTGCTCTTTGACTTTCTGAATGTGTGCAGGGGTCTGTTTCTGCCAACTCTGCACAAGTCGAACATAGAGGAAAAATAAGTTTTTGTCTACATCGATAGGGTAGGGTAGGATGAAAGCAATTTTGTGGCGGGAGTACGGTACAATGTATTATTCCGAAATATGCATCTTGACTATAATCGTGATTTTCTGTTATTCTGACTGGGTGTCTAACAGGAAATATACCCCGTTTACACGTGTATGGATAAAGAGAACAAACATCCCAATAACGGATGGTGCAGTTCTCTTCTGTCGTGTCGCATGAGAGAGAAATTGTTTCACACCGTCCGCCATAAAGAAACGATCTGGCTGATATTTTTTTAATCTCTTCAGTATTCTGGTAAATCCTTGCAGCTAGAGGGCTAATTTTAATGAGATGATCGAATTCGTGTTCCCAAATAACGCGTATTGTATGGTCTGGCATTAACTGTTTGATAACTCGTTCTCTGTCTAATGTTTGCAAATATGTTTTATCCATAGGAGATTTTGTAAAGGGGTTAATTGTAGAAGGATTATAGCATGATGCACAACCGTGCCAAACACATCCATGATAGCATAATATTATCTTTTGATCTTTGCATAATCCGTCTACATAGTAGTTGCCTACTTTTGCTTCCCCCTCAGGTGAACGTGCTGTCTGTAGAGCGAGATTTTCACTCTCTGCAACGTAGGCCAGCCACGCTAATGCTTTTCTACTCTGTCTACTTGCAGTGGCAGAATATCCATTTGCAGGATAGACTCCAATGGTATCAGCAGGCATATACTTTTTTCTATAAACTGCTAAACAGGCTGATGCGAGAGTAATTTTTGTGAAAGGGTCAACGGATGTCATTTGCATAAATTCATCTCTAAATTTTTCGCATCCTACCCGTAAAACGTGTACGTCAGAACGACAGTATGCTTCCATCTCGGATTTTAAATCCCAATGAGAATGAAGCACACTATCATACCATTGGTGGAAGTCTAAGGATTCAGAAGGAGACATATGTTCTGCATGAAAATATTTTTTTTCTGGTATAGCTCCTTGATAATTCAGATTATCCAGTTTGCAGAATGCATGAGGGAAAAATCCTTTTTTAACCTCAGTAATTCCAAAAGTTTTAGGAAAATTCCTAAGTGCTGTAGGAATGAAACTAAGGGAATCAATAAATCTAATTTTCAGTCCTGGCAAATTTAGCAATAAAATTTTGTTACCATTAAATATGATTTCAGGTTTTAAATACTTTGAATAAAAAAAATTTAAAATAGGGTACGAATCGAATGCTCTAGAATTATGTGCTAACAAAGTAACATTTTTAAATTTTTGCTTACCATTTTCTTCTGAAAGTAACCAATCCATAAAACGTGGCACTGTATCAAACTTCTCATATTCCCACTGACCTTCTGAATTTTGATACGTTACTATACAGAGTATAGGAATTAAAAGTCCGTCAGACATTTCAACAGTTTCTAGGTCAAAGTACATGCGGTGTAGACATACATCTTCTTCATTAATGATCTTAACGCAGCCTAATTCAGTTTTAGTACACTCGTGGGGTTTGATGGTAGGGTAAACATCTCCACATTCTAGACATCTATGTGATGACGAGCAAGCTCCTGACAGGTGAGCACTAAAGCAGGAAGATCCTCGGCAGTACTTTCTGCATAAATCGCAAAAAATATTTGATCCACGTTTACTGCAGGTCTTAGTATTGCATACTCGGCACATATTGAAACAAAAGTGAGGAAGATGATAGATTGCTTTTAAGCATGTATTACAAAACTTTTCAGCTCGAAAATAGCTAGTAGGATTCGTGATGACGTCATAATGATTGTTATGAAAGAGTAAATATAGAGTGTTCGGAGCTTCTTCTTTTCCACAAAAGATGATTTGAAAGTCGTCCATTGCAGAAAACACAATAATGCGATAATCTGGGTAGAGATATCGTTGGAATACGTTTAATTCAGATATGCCACACGATCATTGCGGTACGTTTGCATTTCTATGTAATTCTTCAGCTTGAGCCTTTTGTAACTGTGATTGTGGGTTGCGTATGCTGTTGTACGATTTAAGATCAAGTTTTAATTGCTTTTTAAGCGAATGCGCTCTTGCGATTACAATACTTCTTGCTAAACACATCTGGTCGTCGTTGCGAACAGTGATGATTGTCCTTTTAGATAAGTTATATGCCCTCAGGTCCGCTATAGGTCTCCTGCGCGGTCCCGGGGTTCTTGCTCCACTATGTAGATCGAGATTGATTGCAGCAAAGTCCATATAAATAGTTTCATCTGTACCAATCGATTCATTAGATTGAAAAACGTTTTCGACTGTTTCCATGAACTTGTTAACAGTAATAGCTTCTCTTCTAACAAGTGGAAGGTTAATGGCATTTTTTATAGCTTTAGTTCGAACACAGAGTCTGACGTGTGAAAAATCATTTGAAGGAATTAAGTCGTTTAAATTAAGCTGAACAAAATTAAAAGAAAGAAATTTAAATTAGTTAGTTACTAATTAAAATTAGTTATTATAGTTTAAATTTTTATTATAGTTTAAATTAGTTAATTACTAATTTAAATTTTAATTTAAATTAGTAATTAAGCTGAACAAAATTAAAAGAAAGAAAAAAATTAAGCTTTGCAAAATTATGCTGAACTTCTGTTAATTTCGACGAAAAGTCTAATGGGCTCACAGACTCAAAATTTTTTAATCGGATGGTATGCGTGGTGAATTCAGCATTATACCTTTTAGAATGAAATTTTGAAGATGAAAGAAGAACATAGGATGGTATATCACACGATGCAGCGTTTTGAGGGTTCTCTATTGTAGATGTTGAAGGAACAGCAAGTGGGTTCGATGATCGGGGGGTAACTCCGTTTTCGGTGTATTTGGCAATTCTTTCAGCTGCCAAAAGTTTGCGACGCTTCCAACGATTCAGACTGGACTCCTGTCTCGAAATGGCATTAGTTGAAACGTTTTCCTCTGTGATGCGTGTAGGAGATGATGAGATGTTGTTTTCAGGTCCTCCTCCTGCGATACAGCGATGATATTCAGCAAGGCTTTTAGTTGCAAGGCGAGTTCTTCTCTTCCAGCGTTTCACACTAGTTGATGTGTCGTTTCCCTCTGTTGTTACCATCGGAGGAGGCAGTGCTGTGGTGTTTTCAGACTGTTCTCTATCGTTGCAAACATTCTCAAAAGGTACTGGATTCAAAGCAGCAGGAGACGAGAGAAGGACATTTAATTCCTCCTCAAGTCTAGCAAGTAGCACTAAGCGCTCGTCGATTGACACGTTGTCTTCATCAGCAGGAGACGAGGGAATGGCATTCTCAAAAGACATAGGATTCAAAGCAGGAGACACTGGATTCGAAGCAGCAGCAGGAGACGAGAGAATGGCATTCGCAAAAGACACAGGATTCAAAGCAGGAGACACTGGATTCGAAGCAGCAGCAGGAGACGAGAGAATGGCATTCTCAAAAGGCAGTGGATTCAAAGCAGGAGACGAGAGAAGAGCATTTAATTCCTCCTCAATCCTAGTAAGCAACACTAAACGCTCCTCGATTGACACGTGATCTTCATCAGCCATTTTCACAGTATATCCCTCTGAATTTAGGAGGGTTTATATATACGAAAACTAATGATATTTCCGTTAAGGAGATCCTTTCACAGTTCGTATCAACAAAAAGGTTAACGAACTTCCTTTCGTGTTGGAGGAAAGTAAGCAAATGAACTCTTTCAATGAAATGTTATAATATTAAATACTTAGTTTTCAGGTAAAATACAGGCTTGATGTAAACGGTTAATTTCAGATTGATGGTTAGAACAAACGCAGGAACTGGTTTCACAGAAGCGTGACCGTGCCTTGAGCGAGTTTGGTAGCATGAATGTAGGGCATTATTAGTTCTTGCAAAGGACGGGGAAATTTCCTCTTTCGTGAGTCTGGCAATAAAGCCTCGAATGCAAAACTAACCGATACTGTTGATTATCTCTTTGTAGCAACACAGCTGGTGATTTGAAAAGCAAGTAGAGAGGGACAATCATTAACTCAGTTTGCTACAGAGAGAGAGAGAGCTTTATACATCAACACCTGTTCTTCACATGCAATGGTTTTTTCAATAAGTTAGCATTATCTGCTAGACGTTCTTTACCTAATGGTTTTTTCAATACGCAGGAGGAAACTCACCCACCTGGGAAAGGTCAACAACATTCGCTAGGGGTGGGCTTCGACTCATAATTTTTTATACCTCTTCACAATGGTTCAATAAGTCGGACATCCAGAGCGTGGAAGGAAACAGGTGTTCTTCACATTCGAGGTTTTTTAGTCAGACATCCAGAGCATGGGAGGAAACTAAGGCAACACATGCAATAGTTTTTTTTTTCAGTCAGCATTATCTGATAGATGTTCTTTACATAATGGATTTTTCAATAAGTCGGAGCGTGGGAGGAAATAATTATCTGAGTTAGCAACATACTCTAGGGCTTTATACAGATGCTCTTCACACGCAATGGTTTTTAGTCAGACATCCAGAGCATGGGAGGAAACTAAGGCAACACATGAAATAGTTTTTTTCAGTCAGCATTATCTCATAGATGTTCTTTACATAATGGATTTTTCAATAAGTCGGAGCGTGGAGGAAATCATTATCTGAGTTAGCAACATACTCTAGGGCTTTATACAGATACTCTTCACACGCAATGGTTTTTTTCACACAATATGGTCAATCACGAAAGGGTTATGTAACATCTAGGAAACATCTGCTCTGGAAACAGCTGCACCGGAAGAGTTATGCATAAATTTCTATAGTCACAGCTACACTACTGCTGTCCAACTTCTCTAAGACCGCCGGCCATTTTTCCTTTCGCCAATATTTCAGGGCCATTTTTTTCATTCGCCAATATTTCGCGGGCCAAAAAAAAAATTATAGGACAGGATAGGTAATTGAAAAGTCAGTTTATGTCACCTGAAAAAATTATTTTATTTATATGAAAAATAATCAATAATAATAAACCAATATAAATTTTCTAAACCTTATCAAATATTTAATAAATTTAATAGGAGCATTGTGGCTGTGGTTGTTGGACAATAAGAATAGAATGAGTAAGTTGAAGATTGCATATCAAGTAAAGTAATATAAGCTTACAAAAAATTAAAAGGTGGATTATAGATATTTATTTAAAATTTGAAGTAAAAACTTGGTTTTGTTCGCGGGTCACAAAAACCTTGTGCAGGCCGGTATTTGGACAGCGCTGCTTTACACGTTTATTAAGCTCTCTGTAGTGCTTTCTATTAGGACTAGTAGGGTATTGATTAAGGACATTCCTGCAGTTCTTTCTTTCTGAAATAAGCTCAAGTGCCGTATCACTCAAATAATTCTGTCTCTTCTGCTCCTTTTTCCCTAAAAGAGTACTGTTATTTTCCGAAAACGCTTGTTTATAATGGTACCATTCTTCCTCAACTGCAGTAGTAAGCAAACCATGACTGTCATAATGACTAAGTTACCTATCATGGTAAGCTTTAGATATAACTTGGTCTTTCAGATCTTCGGTATTAAAGGTAAATTTTTTGAACTTAGCACAACACTTCTTAAGTTTAAGTTGCAAGACACTTTTAACAAGGTAATAGTCAGATCCAATTTCAGCTCTCCTATATGACCTGGTATTCTTAACAGAACTAGTCCATTTGCTGTTAATTAATATATAATCAATCATATTCTTATACAGCCCATCGGGTGAAACCCAGGTGTACTTATGTATGTTGCGGTGTTTGTAATAAGTGTTAATTATTCTGAAACCATTGAGTTTACTTACCTGTAGGAGACGTTGCCCATTGCCATTGCAACTACCAATACCGAAAGGGCCTATCACTCCTCTCCAAGGTCAGAGTCAGTACTAACTTTGGCATTGAAGTCACCTAGAACAAGAGAAATATCTCCTTTCTTGACAGAATTCAAAATATTCTGAAGTTGTCCGTAAAACCTATCCTTCTCAACCTCATAAGCATCCTCAGTGGGGGCATAACAGCACATAACATTCAAGTGTTTAATGCTCGTTTGAAATTTTGCTGTAAGAAACCTTTCATTAATGCACTCATATCCAAGAAGAGCGTCACTAGCGTCTCTGCTAAGAAGCAGACCGATGCCTTGGTGATGTTTATCGTCTTCCCTCCCTGAAAGGAGAAATTTAAGATTTGTTTTTAGGAATCTGACCTTTATCTGCTCATCTGGTCTCTTGCAAGCCGAGAATATCTAAATTATAATGGTGGAATTCTTGTGTGAGGAAATCAAGGGAAAAGCTCTGTGCAGAATCTTCACATTCCAACTAATTAGGAGAGAAAATGGTTAGTGAGATGTTTAAAGAAACTACGTTTATTGAGAAAGGAAATGCCGACAATATCAAACAGCCCCCTAGTCGCAGACATGGGGCAAAGACCCGTTCCTTCACCACTAAAGGCTGATGCCATCTACACTAGAAGACTTCCTCCAATGTAGAATTTGAGAATGCCCATAGAAGCAAGAGTTCAAGTGACCTCTGCTCAGGATTATCCACCAACTGATCGATATATCCTGTTAATCTATTTACTTGGGGCTGTCAACCCAAAAGCAAACAGAAAGCAAAGCACAAGTTTTTCCCTCCACAGAAGCTCACCAGTGCATCAAATTTAAGATCCATAATGAAGCTCAGAGCCATAATTCCGTTCAGGTTGGTATATATGGTCATCACCAGGACCCTGTGTGGTTGACCATTCCTCAGCAGGGTAGAAGAAAAAGAAAAGTAGCCAATCTTTACCATTTACAGACCAATCTATAACACTCTGGTTATTACTTTCGTGGCGACTTCGTGGCGACTAACAAATAATTGTAATACGAAAGCGATTGAAAAAGAAACATGCGATTCAAGTAGTTGTTAAGAAAAGGAGCATATTTCGAAATGTATTTCACTTGTTATATAATTTTGTTTGTTTTGCGAAAGCAATCAAGAAAATGTGTCGTCTTTTGTGTCGAAATATGGCATTGTGCGAATGTTGTTCGAATCGATAGCCGTGTTTCGTATATAAAGAGGAAAAAAAGAGATAAAATTCACAAGACACGAGAAGACTTCAGCGATATTAGGAAAGGTTTCAAGCTTTTCTACTATAAGCCAAAGAGGGTTGAACATTCATATCATGAGAAATATATATTATCGTTTCTTACTTTTTGCTCATCATAAAAAACAAAAGGATAATGAAACAGATAAAGCAGAGGAAAGAAAAATCATCTGAGTAGCGGTTAAACCATTTGATCGTAGAAGTCTGTGGAAAGAATGAGATGATAACATACTCTTGACTGGTAAATAACAATCATATTTCAACGAGGATAACCTACACTTAAGCTGAGACATGGGTCAGTACTGTTTGAAATATTTTCGCAGAAATTGCCTGCAATTTTAACGATGCGATTATAAATTATAAATGTCCTAAAACGATATATTCATTCGCTTTGAATATGAAGAATTGATGAGAAACGTGAACGTGGATTAGATAAGATAATATTTCGTAGCATCGAGAATACAAATATCAACTGAAAAACCTATAATTGATTTTTAATAAAAAAGTATTCTGCTCAGTGTATTATCATCGTTTGTCAAATGCTTCTTTGTTACTATTTAGAAGGAACAATACTTGAGTGATAGCTATAAAAATGACACATTTTAAAATATTTTTACTATGAAGGATTAAATTATGAATCTTTAGTAATTGCCGAAAATCGAATCGTATGTGAAAGTGAGAACGTACGAAGCATAAGGGATATCGGAAAAGGTAAAAAAGTACTTCTTTGTGATCAACGTTTTCTGAGGAAAACATTATGAGCGTAAAAAGTCTTAGTTTTCAGTATTTGTAATGCTCAATATGCAACTCAATTATCATAGAGGAAACTACAACGGATTCAAATTGAAGCTTCATCAAGTTACATTTCTTTATATTTGAATATTGAGTATTATATTGTAATTATTTTTATATTGTTTAAGTTCTTGCAGATGTTTATAACACTGTAGGCTTTGCTACTGTGTATGTAATTTAAAATTTGCTCAATAAGGGTATTTATGTAAAGCGTTATTAATTTGCGCTATTTTAAGCATTAGAATATTCTCTGCATTTATGGTATTGTTCTGAACCGTGTTTTAAAAATCTTTCCCTAGATTGCAGATAATATGGTGAAAATGATTATTTATTTTGCGAAGTAAAATCTGGACAGTTTAATGATTATTAGTGTAAATAAGTAAAATATTGCCGATGAATTAGTCAGCATAAAGTGATTTTTGACTAACTCAGTTCAGTTTAAGAAAAGCCATTAGCTGCTTTATCCCATTCATGGTTCATTATACATATCAGTTCAAAGTTTGTTAGTGTTCTCTGTAAAAGTTTTCCTTGAAAGATTGTGATAATACGGTAAGAGAGCGAGATCAAAATTTGAAAGAGAACAAACACAATCAAAATCAATCTCCGTTATTTGTTTGTTCCCTGGGAGGTATCAATATAAGACGAAATAACCAACTCAAATCTAAAATGGAAATAGATGACAGCAGCGATATAATATCAGATTTCAAACTGCTGTTTAAAATATTGGCTTACATGGGAATTTCAGTAGGAAAAGCAAATCGAGTGAAATCTTTTACTGAAAAGATTATACCTTTTCTCTTTGTGGCGTTTTTGCATTTTGTTTTGCTGTACAGATTTGCGACTTTTGTTTGCTTTAAGGTTCGCATTACTGGCATCCTTTTGCAAGTAATAAGCGACATATTACCATTGATTTCCTGGTATAGCCTCTATTTGAAAAGAACGGAATTTATTAAGTTATGGAAACATTTCCTTTCAATCAGTAACAAAATTCCCCTTTACGAGTGCAAGCACTTAAGATTTTGGAGTCAATCGTGTATTTGGAGTTCTCTGATTTATCCGATTCTCGCAACAATTTTTGCTCTATTAATAGCTGATGAGAAAGAAATCATTGATTGTGCCTCTTTCTATAGTTACGGTTTTCATTTCGATAAAAAGTCACATTATCCTTTTATCATAACTTTCACAGTTCAACTTGTTTATTTGTATTACACTCTTATATTCTTCAATGTTGTGAGTATATTATACATCTTAATTTGCAGTTATCTGTGCCGATTTCTTTGCTGTAAATACATTTTGCGAAGGAATATTATATCAGATATTTCTCTTGAAACCGCAACTGAATTACGTATCCGTTACAATAAGATACATTCGTTATTATGTCATGTGGAAGAATGCCTCTCTAGGAATGCATTTTTGTTAATCTGTTTGATCTCCTGTCACCTTTTTACCTGCACGTCGCACATTCTTGATACTTTCGGACATATTTCTGTATTATATAAAATGCATATAGGAACCATTTGCCTTGACAATGTTATAGCATTTTTTGGAATTGCATTTTTTGCCTCGCAGGTTTACGCAAACGGTCTTCAATTTAAGCAATCTCTGCACCGGCAGTCGGAGTACATCGCTACGTTTTCTAATAACAGGAACAAAGCTAGTGATATGCTGCATAAAATGGGGGAAACGGAAGTTATTTGTTTAACTGGATGGGGAATGTTTTGTTTCAACAGGAGTTTCATTATCAATTTTTGTGGAATTCTTATTAGCTATAGCCTATTGCTTCTCCAATTGAAGTGAAATAAATGCATTTACATTCAGTGCTCACGAAAATTATGACCCCTTCCCTCCACGTTATATAAGTAGAAAATAACTTCGCCGTAATGAACGAATTCATTGTGTCATGAAAACAAAATTAATATTTCGGTCCTTTTCGTCATAAAAGGAAAAGACTTCTAAATGCATTCTGTTCACATATAAATTTGTTATTTGATAAACACAAACCAACAATGTGATTCGCCTTCTACGTCGATATATGAGACGTGGCGTTGTTTCCTTCGATAATCATAAAAGCTGAAAAAAGGATGTTATTCGCAAGACATGGCCAGAAGTCGATTTATCCAAAACTTTTTCGTTCATCTCTTTATGGTAATGTGTCAATTTTTTAAACATCCTCTTTTAAGTCAGAACGATTTGCAAAATTATTGTTTCTGCTCATTCTAAAACACAGAACAGAAAGCTAAGGAAACAGATGAAGTATAAGAAACAGTTAGATATTTCAGTTTGTGATCATGATGGAGGGTAAACCAAATAATGGTTGAATTTTGCGAAAAGAATAAGTAAAAACGTACCTTTAATTTGCAAGTAACTATTTGATTTTTACTAAGTCAATGTAGAACTATACTCAGCCGTAAGTCTGTGTGCTTCCAAAAAATTTTAACGGTAATTTTAACATGATTATAAATTTTAAAGCCGTCCCATGGCCGAGTGATTAGGACGCTTGGCTAGTGATCTATGGGACCTGGGTTCGAGCCCCGGGTAAGGCATAGATGTATGTGTCGTTTTTCTGCTGAGGTCCTGCCATCCTCATAAACCTTCTACTGTGTCATATAAACTGACAGGCTCCTGTCACACCTCTGTGGCAAGCAGCTGCTTGAGGGGGTATTTATTTTTTATTTATTTATTATTATTTTATAAATTTTAAAGATGCAAAAATATGATCGAGAGGTCTGCTAATTAATTTAAAGAGTGAATGTGTAAAGTGTTAATAAGGCGATATTCATCATCATCGAAAAAATGAATATGACCTGGAAAAATTTAAAATGATTTTACTACCTTCATATCCACTTTGAAGATTATGGTAACTCATTTTTTGAAGTACACGTTCCTTATGATTTCAAGAACGAAAACAATAGTAGAGATGGAATTAAAGTATCAAAATTACTTTTACTACCTTTATTTCCTCTTTGAAGAAAATGGTAACTCTTTTTTGAAGTGTCCGTCGCTTGTGATTTCAGAAACATATGCAATATTATAAAACAGAAATAAAATATCAGACTATATAAAATGTTTTTATAATGACGAATTCTGATTGTAAAACGATGAATCAAACTAATATATGATAAGTCACAGAAATAACGCTTCGTTCGTATTATGAGTAATTATGAGCCATAAGGAATAAGCAAAAAAATTATACTTCGTATGATTATGAAAATTTATGATAGGATTACTTTCATAATCACGTAAGAATTTTTTGAAAAAAAAATGCCGGTAGTATAATAAGTTAAAATTGTAATACCAGTGGAAATCGGTTAGTAAAGAGGAAGAAACTGCAAATTAGTGAAAAAATATCAGTGTAATGAAATTTCATTTCCTTGCATTTAAAACGTATGTGTAAAATTGTAACTTTTATTGTATAAATTACAATTGCACGTACAGTAGTTTTTCGGAGACTATATGAATTGACTTTATGTTAATGAAGAGTGGTTTTGGTAACAGGAATTTAATTAATTTCCACTAATACAGTTAATTTAGGGTACTTATTTATTGCGTTGTGTGTTGATGTATTTTTTTAAAGATATTAATTTCGCTGAAGAAACACTATTTAATATAGGTAATATTTTCTTATATTTTAAGCGTTTAGTCTGTAATTCCACGACATTATGGTAAGAGTTAAAAACGAGGATTTGAAGACGAGTCGACATAACGAAAATCAGTCCTCTTTGTGTATTCATTCGTTAGGAGATATTAGTAGAAGGAAAAATCACGAGATAAATTTGAAAACGGAAACGATATAAAATCTGTCTTGAAAATTTTTGCGAAAAGTTTTGGCTTTCAAGGGGATATCCAAAAGTAGCAAAAACCGAAGGAATACTTTTATCGCAAAATTTATACCGTTTCTCTTTGTTGGGCACTTGTGGTGTATTTTAAAAATGTTTTAAGTTATGTGCTTAATACTTTATTCAGAGACATACAGTGCTTTCAATCATTTACTGGTTTAATCTCTTCTTCAAACGAAAGCAACTTGTAGAATTATGGAAAAAATTTCTTTCACTCTCCTTTGAACTTCACGTTCATGAATGCAAATATTTGAAATTTTGTAGTAAACCGTGTAAAGTGTTTCTGTGCTGTGTCCGATTCTCGTATCATTTTATGTAATATTAACGAATGATGATAGAGAAATAATTGAATTTGTTGCTTTCTTTAGTTACGGACTTCATTTCGATAATAAGTCGCCTTATCTTTACACAGTAGCATTCACGATTTGTCTGTCTTCTTTTCTTTCATAATTGTACGTTTAAGGACGGTTTATACAAATATTTCTCTGGAAAAGTCAAACGAATTTCGTATCCGTCAATGTGATCGCCTTTTATCGCATCACATAGCACATGTGATGATATTTTATTGCCTTGTTTAATGCATGAAACCGTCTTGTAACACTTCACAGAGTACCTTTGATCACCTTGTATATTATTACCTGTGACCAGCTTTTGTCGGCTCATATTACTTACTAATTTTGATCCGAACTGGATCTAAGGGGAAAGCTAAGTGGCCATGCCCATTCCCTTTAATAATGGTGGTAAACAGAGTGGAGGCAAAAAATTTAACATCAGATATATAACAATTAGAGTATTCCGAACTGGAGCACGGGCACGTTTCTCGTACCTCCATAGTGACGTCATTGATGGAAGAAGTTTTTGGCGCCTTTGCAATTCTGCAAATAGTTGACTGAGTGGTCTCAAATCCTGTGTGACGGACCCCGGTATTTCGCTCTGTGTTGGATTAAGTGATCGGGTTCCTAGCTGCCGTGTATAGGGATGGTTCCCTTTCTGCCTATCCGAAATCTCTGTAGACTCTGCTGCAGTCTCGGCTGAGTTGGAAGTTATAAATGGAGCATTACGTTATCGAGGGGGAAAACGTATTAATGAAAAAAACATTTCGCTCGAACCATTTGGCGCGATGCAGCTGGTATATGCAGATACCGGACAGAAAAAACCATTCACGTTTTAAGTCAATAGAGAGTCAAAATTCAAAGATTCCTATTTTCTACAATATTCTTTTTATAAGAAAATAGCGCTTTATAAATTTAAATCCTTTCAAATCTATCTAAATCTCGATTTTTCAACTATATTTTTTGGGTATTTAGAGAGCTATGGAAATTCGAATGATTAACAGCAGAAAAGCTAGACCTAAACATTTGTTTGATACTGACAGTTATGGAAAGAACTATTCGACCAAAACTCTAAAACATACTCTTAATTTAATAAACTGATTGAAATAATCCTCTTTTTAAGTTTTCAATTTATGTGAGGTGAATTGTTATAATTGATATCCATGTTGCTCAATATTCAAACTTTTATAAATCATTAAATACTGAATGGATATTGTTCAAAATCTAAATTTAGGCAGTTTAATTGGAATCTTATAATTTATCTTATATTATGTAATTGGAATCTTATATTTCAGTCGTATGTTTCCATAAAACTTTATTTAAACAGTTTACGGAACCTCGAATTTGATTCTTCATGAAATACGATGAATATGCCATTTTTCTGTCCATTGGCTGAATAAATTACACGTGTTTTCAAGAAAATTTAAAGACCCCCCAAACGGAAGGAAAATTTCTATATCCGGGCTGGCATGTGACGAGATTTTGTTGCCTTAGTTCATCTCAGTGTTATGGATACTTTACCAGTAGAACAGTATGTGCAATCTAGTTTTAAGAAACAACGGTTTCCTGAGTGTTATCTGTGATGCATTTTGAATCATTTTATGCAACTCTGTTTGTCGAGTGCGTAGAGAAATTTGCTCTTTTCACTAAAGTCTCTCTTGTACATCAAATGTAATATTATGTCATTGCTCTGTAGAGATTTTACTATCAACTGCATATAATTATTAATTTGGAAATAAAGCACCCTTCATTTTATTCAAATTTCATCGAGTTTATGCTTTTTTGTTTCTATTAAACGTTATTCATAAAGGTGAACAATATTTTAGCATTTATTAAATTTATCCCATTTGTTACATTGTAATATTTTTGATTGAAACATAATAGTGATATTCATTTTGAATTTCTTTGCATTTCTATGATCCTTTAGGAGATATCACTTTAAATTCAGATGTTAATGAGGAAGTCACTTCACGCTTTAGAGTTATTTATGAAAAATCCATGAATATTTAATACACAGATTACCTGTAGATATAGAATTTTAACGGTAGAGCTCTCTTGCATGATCTGGAGAGTTGCGGGTTGATTCATGCCGCGTCATCTATTATTTTTTTCACACAAATATTTGTTGAATCTTATATCTACAAGTAATCTATATATTTGACACTGAAGGTGTCTTTCAGTTGCATTTCAGCGTAAATGTTCGAGAAGTCTTATATGGGATTATTTTTTTGGCGTCCCGCCGTTCCATTTCAGGTTTTTGTGCGATCCTTCAGTTAAAACGTTTGCCCAGGCCTGGCCTAGACATTTTGGTGAGCACGAATCAGTGCTTAATACACGAGCTTGTAGAAACCAGTTTATGAACTTTGAGAATTTTTTGCCGTTTTAAAAAACAACTTTGCAAGTTAATTATTCCATAAAATACACATAATCCTTTAAAATGTGAGCATTCTCTTTCATGATTCTGTTTACGTAGACAGTTAGAACCATATGGTACGATGCAGAATATTACGAAACAAACATTTTACTACTGTTATGACCACTCCTGAGTATATTAAGGGGGGGGGGGGCACAAACACTTAGGCCGTGATGCGTTACTTGCTGCCAAATCCAATGATATGTGCACCCATATGGTGTTTTGCTGTTTACCACGCCCGGTCACGTAGCCTCTGTGTTGATACCTGAGGGGACCAACGGATTCGTCGCGAATGTTCTATGCCAGTGAAAAAGGCTTTCCTCAGCAAGAGCTGAAAGCAGAAAAATATCACAATATGGAGGTCGGTCGGAAATGTCACTATTAAAATGGAAGGCGATGGCGTCTGACCGTCCTCCCTTCGTAAAGTCTTGTCCACGTGATAAAAATTAGGTGGGCATGACACTACTACGCAAACGTACGTTTATACTCACATTTGCTTTTGTATTTCGCTTACGTTTCACTGCTTAACCCATCATTAACATCTAAATTTCATGTAAAAGTGGCACGGTGGTATGGATCCTACTGGCAGACTTGAAGGATGCTTAACTAATAGTTTAGAATGGTTATGATGAAATTAAAGCAGGGCAGAAATTTGAAAAATATTGTAATAGTTAAGTTGCATGGAAGGGGAAAAAAGGATATACAGAAATGAATTTTTAAAATTTCATTTCTGTATATCCTTTCCAAATATAAAAAACCAAATTCCAGACAGAAATTGCAAATATTTTTGCTCCAGTTGAAAGTTACTGCATAAAACGAAAATTCAGGAAGGTAATAAGAGCAAAGAAATATCTTTGTTAGGAGGAAACCATTAATTCACAAACTAATCGTCTCAATACAGTTTTCTCGAAGTTATTATTGAATTTTTCCACAAAACACAATACACATGAGAAAATACTCGTATATGAGAAAGAAGGGTCCAAAAAAAAATGTTATGTACAAACCTTTGTGTACATTTAAGTTGTTGTTGATCTGATTGTGTTCAGGATGCTTTAATTTTAGTGGTCATTTGATAGATTTTATTTACTCCAATATGCAAATATTTTCGCACAATGAAAGGTGTTCGAGCCATAGAAATACACTGGTTCCATATATTGAGGAGTACCACTACGTTATGTCAATGGGAAGCTAACGTCGAAGCTCTACAATATTTATAAGTTTGTGTAAAGAATTCTTTCACAATTGGTTAGTTTTTGTATGTTTCTTAAGACTGGCATTGCTGTTTTTAAATATTCGAACTTCCATAACTCATTAAATACTCATCGAATATTGTTGAAAATCGAGATATTGATATATTTGATTACAGTCTATGTGCTATCACATTTAAAAAAATAATAACTTATCTTAGAAGTTATAGAGCTTTAATGTTAGTTTCCCATTGACATAACATAGAGTTGTGCATAAATTTATTGAAACCAATTTAGATGTTATATTTCGCCTGTTGTTTTTTGTGTCCTTCTGTTCACTAAATATCTCGGAAGTGGTGAAACGATTTTATTAAACGATAACTCATTGGGAAGACTATTTGTGCGAAAGATAACACATAAATATTTTCTCCACGACTTTTTTCCATTTAGATTTTTATCATTTAGATTTTGTTGTGTAGTGATACATGAAGTTTTGTAACTACTCAGTTCAATGACGAAGAAGGATGTTTCAGATTATTCCAGCGGCATGCTACATATCCAGATAGTCTGAATCACTTAAGATTTCAAGTTTTTGTAATGAGTTATTCACGTCGCCACATTAGAGTCATTCATTTACTAATTATTTGAGATATTTAAAAGATCGAAGACGATAAAATGATACTCAAGGTGATTCGTACATTTTCTGCTTCATGCAAAATTCAGTCCTGTAAATCATGATAAAGTAACAAGTTATGCGACATGAAGATAATATTTGATAATTTTGTATCTGGCTTACGGTGGCAGAACAGGTTTACAGTCGGGACATTTTCACAGTCAACATGCTTCGCTACAACATAACTGTACTCTGGAACGAAGCCTGTATGCTGGCTTAATATTTAATACTACTTTAAACATGAAGATTAATGATTCTTTTTAATCTTGTTGATAACACCAACTCTATTTCAAATGCAACACTTAAAATAATACATAAAAAGAAACCTTCCAAGAATACGCTATAAAGGAGATCTGTGAGGAAGGCGAGACATAAGCAGAAGGACAACTTTAGAAACGAAACATCCTTTCCTTGTCTGGGCCCGAACCAGAGTGTTTTGATTAGCAGGTAAGCATGCTAATCCTTTATAAGCATTGATTACGTGGTGGTAAGGAGAAATTTCATTAACATCTCTATCATGTCTCCATCCGCTCTTCCAGTCTGGTTTCGCCGAATTATTCTTTTCGAATGGATGTGGGATGCGGCAAATTGCTGGTTGTTTCTACACCAGATCCACCCGCTATTTTTTCCCAGATGTTTTGAGTTTAAACGACAATTCAAGGGCAAATGTCGTGAGCTTCGATCCATGGTAAAGGTGGCGGCTCATTTGATAGCTTGCAAAGCTCATAATTTGTAGTTCCCAGGTTCGAATCCCACCTGAGCCAGCATTGAGCTTTATCTCCGCTCAACTCTGCTCTCTGCCCACGGTCAGTAGGGATCACCAATGCGCTTTGAAAGGCCGTCGTCTATCGGATGGGACGTTAAGCCGTGGCCTCGTGTGCGGGAGATATATACTCAGTGCATATTAAAGAAGTCTCTGGATGGCCTTGACGAAAGACTGCCATATGTCTCCCAGCGGTCTAGTGAGTCCCCTTCCCCAACTTTGTCTGAGCCTTCGGGGCCCTTGTGATCTGGTCATTTAGTTTATTGTGTGCAAAAAAAGCTACTCAGAGGTAAAACAATCCAACCCAACCCAGGTTCGAGTACCAACTGTGCCAGCATTGAGCCTTATCTCCGCTAACCTTACATTGTCCTCGTTCAGAAAGGGACACCAGTGTGCTTGGAGAGGCAGCAGTCCGTTAGAGTGAACATTAAGCTGTGAATCCGTGTGTGGGAGAGTCACCCAGTGAACGTTAGAGAACAAGTTGGATGGCCTTCTATCTCTTAACAGCTGGATAGGTGTTCATTTCTCCTAACCTTTTCTGAGCCCATGGGTTCCTTGTAGCCTGACTATTCAACTCATTGTGTGCGAAAAAGTGCCGCTCAGTGGTGAAACAACCCAACGCAATTAGTCAACAACAATTCCGAGATATCGTCGAGTATCGTCTTTTCTTCGAGGAGATCGAAAGAAACTTAAATATCCGCTAAGACACAAAATAACGTTAATATTATGCACTTAAAAAGGTGACTCGAAACGTTCACTACACTGCATTATGTTGATCAACACTATTATACTGCTAAGAAACGTGATATCTTATTGCTGCATGCAGATCCAGATATAGGAGGGGGGAGGACAAGGGGGCAAGCAGCCCCTGTTTCAGAATGTTAGTAAGGGAAATAAATAAAAAAAAAAAATACCCCCTCAAGCAACTGCTTGCCACAGAGGTCTGACAGGAGCCTGTCAGTTTATGTGCCATAGTAAAAGATCTGAGAGGATGGCAGGACCTCAGCAGAAAAACAACACACACATCCATGCCTTATCCGGGGCTCGAACCCAGGTCCCTTAGATCAGTAGCCAAGCGCGCTAACCACTCGGCCATGGGACGGCAAATAGAGGCGAAAAAGTATTAAACATTAATATTTCATGCATTTTTCAAGAAATTTGAAGGACATGTAAAACGGAGGAGCTCCGTTTTCTCATTTCCCCAACTAGTTCAATTGTGTTTCTTGCCCCCCTCCCTAGATATTTTCCTAGATCCGGGCTTGGCTGCTAGTATTCTTCTTAATGCAAATTTCAGAACCGATTTCCCAGCTCTCTAGAACCTGTTTTGCTGTTGTAAAAATGGATCAGATTATTGATCTTCCACCGAATTCAATCTATGATGGTCTCAAAAAGATAATTCCCTGTTGTAATATCGAGGGGTGAAATCCCCTGTTTTCCATTTTCCTCCGTGAGAAAATGCTGCTTTATTCTCTGAAACCTACTGCATCGATGCTAGCCTATTGGTATGCATGGCACAGTACAAACGCTAAATCAAATACACAAACCTTAATATTAAAAGGTCCTGTATAATGAAAGATCATATTGAGGAGAAAAAACTCCTTTTTTGACTTGAGTACGTGTGACAATTTCTTTGAATTCGAAGTTTTTTTTTCACTTGCCAACAGGACAGAGAATAATCCTAGAAGTTATTCCTAGCTTTTACAGGCCTTCTCATACGAGGACATGTCTTACTAAGACCGAATTCACCGCTGATCACTGCCTCAGTTAGAGCTAACACAGCACACACATATTGCCCTACTGAAACAGTGGGTATTTTCCTAAGTACTATGACAGTCAAGGCTTATTACTCTCATGAATTAGATTTTATGACTCTGCCATGGATAAGTTACACTCAAAGCTACCTTGTAAGCAAGGAGTATCTTTCGTCCAGTTAGCACTTTCTGCTTCATTTGCTTTCTTTGTTCTGTCGTGTTCAGTGAATGAAACGAACTTTTGTTCACAGAGTCACGATGATTGACGACAATGCATGGGGCGTCACTCGGCTGTAAGGTCCCATCCATCCTGTATGCATAGAAGGCTGTGCAATGCGGTAGTAATTCCAAATATATACGGGATGTCACTTACAACAGTTGGTCATTTCTGATGCGGATCAATGGCAGTGTGAAAGCAAAGACAATACATGGATTCTATTCTTTTTCCAGTGTCACTGCCAGTACCTTTCAGACATCCGACTAGACTACAAAGAAAAGCACAACTGAAACTAATAATTATTCCGTCACCTTCTACAAAATAATCCCATTGCTTTATTGATCATATCCCTTAACTTAATAGCAAGTAAATGATACACTCGTTTTTGAGTAGATTTATCTTTTTTAGATTAACTCTTTGTTTTTTTTTATGAGATAAAGTTTTAGTGACTTTTTTAAAGCTGAACTGATATTTCTAATATAAAATTATTCGTAGGATATTACTGTGAGACTACAATAAACACACCTGCAATGAAAAAATATTAAGGAAAAGACTAAAATTACTTTAATAATAAAAATATATTGTAGGTTCTCTTATGAAATGTTTCTCAACAATTTGTAATGCAAAACGATCAGTAGGATCTTTTTGAATTGATTTGAACGTTTGCACCATTGATCAGGTGTCTGAGTTCAACATCCCAATAGTCGATTGGCACATAGTAGCGCTATGTGGTATGAGGTGAACAGAAGACTTGTGATTGCTGTTGGGACTTTTAACAATCAGTAATAATTGTAGAAAAATGGGCATATACCCCGAAGACTAAAGTTATGTTACTCAGTTTGGTACTTTTAATATTTGCTATGCCAGTGAAAAATTGGATATTTTGTAAGCAAGATAACAGGAGACTTGATGCCTTTGATTCTAGATGCTTACTAAGCATTTTGGGCATTAGATGGTTTCATTTTGTAAGTAACGATGAGACTAGGCGAAGGAGTCTGCAATCTCCTTTGAACATCCTCATATGAAGACAGAGAGTGGATTGGTTTGGCCGTATGTAAAACTACGAAACGAAGAACAAAAGTGTGAGAAATGAGGAGCGAAAAGACATGACGAAAAGCGTGAGTTGACATGCACTGGCCTAATGCAATAGCAGTAACTCAGGATAGACAAGATTTGGAGGAGAAAATTGCACAGACCAGTTGAATCTTTATAGCCCACGGCTGCTTGAAAATTACACTTTCGAAAGTTATATTTGGAATCTTTAAAAATCGGTTAGAAACAAAGAAGTGTTTAAACTAGGAATAAAAATAGACTTCTCTCATTCAGTCATCAGGTGCTTTTCTTTGAAAACTCATGATTGAAAAATGTTTCAAAAGGAAATAAAAAGGCCAGCATTTTTGGATTTCTTTATTTCATAGCCTCTTAACTATTGCAGAGGAATAATGTCTTGAAAAACATGCTGAGATCTATATCAGCATCATCCTCAAGCAACCTTGGGCTACGGAGGTCCAACCGGAACATGCAATTTAGTTCTAGTATATCTGACCTGAGTTACATCTGCTGCAACGGACCACTGCACACCAATTATAACAAGGCCCTGTTTTATATTGTCTGCCCACCGCATCCTTGGTCTCCCCCTCTTTCTGAGACCTTTAGGCATACTCTTCATAACTCTATTCGCCAATCTATAATTATTCATATGGGCAACATGCCCAAACAAACGAGGTCTCTGCACAATATGCTGCTTAAAGGTGGTTGCCGACTCCTTTGCCTAACGTCATCATTAGTTACAAAGTTGAACCACCTAACCCCCAAGATACTGCATAAGCATATAGAATCAAAAGCATCTAGTTTCCTGTTATCTTGTTTACAAAGCATCCAAGATTCACTACCATAACTAACTCTAGAAAGAACCAAACTATTATACAGTTTAATTTTAGGCTATAGGTGTATAAGCCTATTTTTCCACACTCTACATAGATTAATAAAAGTCGGCGCAGCAATCCCTATTCGTCTGTTAATCTCATGCCGCACATCACCAGTGTCTGTTAAACAGTTCCCAAGATAATTAAACTGAGAGACCTACTCAAGGGGGCAACAATTCAGATTAACTGAACCACAACCTGCCTGACCAGTTTTCAACACTTTAGTTTTCTCTCTGTTTATAACCAAACATACTCTACTACCAGTCTCATCAACAGCTCTAATGAAAGCATTCATCTCATCAACATCATTTGCCAAAAGACTAAATCTAGAATCAAAAACATCTAGTTTCCTGTTATCTTGTATATAAAGTGTCCAGTTTCACTACCATAATTAACCCTAGAAAGAACCAAACTATTATACAGTCTAATTTTAGTCTTTAGGTGTATACGCTTATTTCTCCACACTCTCCATAGATTCTTAAAAGTCCCGGCAGCAATCCCTATCCGTCTGTTAATCTAATGCCGCACCTCACCAGCATCTGTTACATAGCTCCCAAGATAATTAAACTGAGCAACCATTCAGATTAACTGAATTACATCCTTCCTGACCAATTTACATCACTTTAGTTTTCTCTCTGTTTATAACCAAACCTACTCAACTACCAGTCTCACCAACAGCTCGAATAAAAGAGTTAATCTCATCAACATTATTTGCCAAAAGGGCTAATCATCAGCATAATTTAATACAGAAATTTTCGTATTTCCAGACCATTTAAGGCGGAAATCTTTCCCTTGAAGTGAATTTCGCATAACATAATCAATAATCAAACTAAAGAGAAAAGAAGAAAAATGCATCCTTGTCGAACATCAGATGTAATGCTAAACCAATTGCTACAAGCCTTATACCAACTCTCACATATGATTCAGTGTTATTACTGAAATCATATTCTTATGCAATTCACTGCAAGGGAAAGATGTTGGCGTTAAAAGGTCTGGAGATAGAAATATTTCTGTTTTGTAGAGAATTATTACAGTGAGCTTTCATTATGTTAACTAACTAGTCTGGTATACCATATGATCCCACAATCAACCACAAATTATGACGATCAACAGAGTGGAAATCCTTTTTGAAATCAACAAAGCATGTAACCAAAGGTTTCTGAAACTCTAAACATTTCACAAGAATCTGCCTAAGTGAAAATATCTGATCCACACATCCCCTACCACTTCTGAATCCAGATTCTTAATTCTATTAAGCACAATCATGCAAAGAACTTTACCTGGAACAGAGAGTAGGCTGATACCCCTATAGTTATCACAAGAACTGCGATCACCTTTTTTGAAAATAGGGATAACAATAGCTCTGGTAAAATCCTTAGGAACCATGCTTTTATCATAAAAGATATTCAGAATATCAGTCATTCAAGTGGTGACCGAAATATTCCGAGCTCCAAGCATTTCTGTAGTAATTTCATCTACCCCTGGAGATTTATGAAGTTTAAGTTTAGAAACAGCCAAAATAACTTCAGACTGTGTTATAGGGCCAACATTAAAGCCACCAATGCATCTGTCATCGTTGCAAACAAAGGGAGTAAGAATAACACATTGTTTAGAACATCACTGAAATGCTCAGCCCACCTATCCATGACAGAATCCTCATCTTCTATAACCTTACCTTGTTTATCCTTCAATCCCTGTATACCTGTCCGTTTTCTACCACACAAAATAATTAACTATCTGGCACAGCTGTCTGCTGTTGTGCTGTCTAACTGCTTCCTCGGCTTTGTTAGCCAAGCCATCAAGCCAAAGATTTTTTCAGCAAATAACCAATCCTTTACAGCCGTGCTGTCCAACTTCTCTAAGACCGCGGCCATTTTTCCTTTCGCCAATATTTCAGGACCATTTTTTTCATTCGCCAATATTTCGCGGGCCAAAAAAAAGTATAGGACAGGATAGGTAGTTGAAAAGTCAGTTTATGTCACCTGAAAAAATTATTTTATTTATATGAAAAATAATCAGTAATAATAAACCAATATAAATTTTCTAAACCTTATCAAATATTTAATAAATTTAATAGGAGCATTGTGGCTGTGGTTGTTGGACAATAAGAATAGAATGAGTAAGTTGAAGATTGCATATCAAGTAAAGTAATATAAGTTTACAAAAATTATAAGGTGGTTTATAGATATTTATTTAAAATTTGAAGTAAAAACTTGGTTTTGTTCGCAGGTCACAAAAACCTTGTGCAGGCCGGTTTTTGGACAGCGCTGCTTTACACGTTTATTAAGCTCTCTGTAGTGCTTTCTATTAGGACTAGTAGGGTATTGATTAAGGACATTCCTGCAGTTCCTTCTTCCTGAAATAAGCTCAAGTGCCTTATCACTCAAATAATTCTGTCATTTCTTCTCCTTTTTCCCTAAAAGAGTACTGTTATTTTCCGAAAACGCTTGTTTATAATGGTACCATTCTTCCTCAACTGCAGTAGTAAGCAAACTATGACTGTCATAATGACTAAGTAATTTATCATGGTAAGCTTTAGATATAACTGGGTCTTTCAGAGCTTCGGTATTAAAGGTAAATTTTTTAAACTTAGCACATCACTTCTTAAGTTTAAGTTGCAAGACACGTTTAACAAGGTAATAGTCAGATCCAATTGCAGCTCCCCTATATGACCTGGTATTCCTAACAGAACTAGTCCATTTGCTGTTAATTAATATATAATCAATCATATTCTTATACAGCCCATCGGGTGAAACCCAGGTGTACTTATGTATGTTGCGGTGTTTGTAATAAGTGTTAATTATTCTGAAACCATTGAGTTTACTTACCTCTAGGAGACGTTGCCCATTGCCATTGCAACTACCAATACCGAAAGGGCCTATCACTCCTCCCCAAGGTCAGAGTCAGTACTAACTTTGGCATTGAAGTCACCTAGAACAAGAGAAATATCTCCTTTCTTGACAGAATTCAAAATATCCTGAAGTTGTCCGTAAAACCTATCCTTCTCAACCTCATCAACATCCTCAGTGGGGGCATAACAGCAGATAACATTCAAGTGTTTAATGCTCGTTTGAAATTTTGCTGTAAGAAACCTTTCATTAATGCACTCATATCCAAGAAGAGCGTCACTAGCGTCTCTGCTAAGAAGCAGACCGATGCCTTAGTGATGTTTATCGTCTTCCCTCCCTGAAAGGAGAAATTTAAGATTTTTTTTAGGAATCTGACCTTTATCTGCTCATCTGGTCTTTTGCAAGCCGAGAATATCTAAATTATAATGGTGGAATTCTTGTGTGAGGAAATCAAGGGAAAAAACTCTGTGCAGAGTCCTCACATTCCAACTACCTATGGAGAGAAAATGGTTAGTAGGATGTTTAAAGAAACTACGTTTATTGAGAAAAGGAATGCTGACAATATCAAACAGCCCCCTAGTCGCAGACATGGGGCAAAGACCCGTTCCTTCACCACTAAAGGCTGATGCCATCTACATTAGAAGACTTTCTCCAATGTAGAATTTGAGAATGACCATAGAAGCAAGAGTTCAAGTGACCTCTGCTCAGGATTATCCACCAGCTGATCGATATATCCTGTTAATCTATTTACTTGGGGCTGTCAACCCAAAAGCAAACAGAAAGCAAAGCACAAGTTTTTCCCTCCACAGAAGCTCACCAGTGCATCAAATTCAGGATCTATAATGAAGCTCAGAGCCATAATTCCGTTCAGGTTGTATATATGGTCATCACCAGGACCCAATGTGGTTGACCACTCCTCAGCAGAGTAGAAGAAAAAGAAAAGTAGCCACAGTTTTCCAGATCAGCGGGCCACACTAATCTGGCAGCCCTCTGCTTCCGTTCACTTCCAGAAGAGAGTATCTCTTTTGAAATGTACTAACGGCCTGCACCGCGAGAAGGCGGGGTCTGACATTAGGTGCTGGCCTGGCTTGTTCTATGCATCATCAGAGGGGATTGGTGCATAGTTCTCCTTCCTCTGACTACCTAGCTACCATTTACAGACCAATCTATAACACTCTGGTTATTACTTTCGTGGCGACTAACAAAATAATTGTAATACGAAAGCGATTGAAAAAGAAACATGCGATTCAAGTAGTTGTTAAGAAAAGGAGCATATTTCGAAATTCATTTCACTTGTTATATAATTTTGTTTGTTTTGCGAAAGCAATCAAGAAAATGAGTTGTCTTTTGTGTCGAAATATGGCATTGTGCGAATGTGGTTCGAATCGATAGCCGTGTTTCGTATATAAAGAGGAAAAAAGAGATAAAATTCACAAGACACGAGAAGACTTCAACGATATTAGGAAAGGTTTCAAGCTTTTCTACTATAAGCCAAAGAGGTTTGAACATTTATATCATGAGAAATATATATTATCGTTTCTTACTTTTTGCTCGTCATAAAAAACAAAAGGATAATGAAACAGATAAAGCAGAGGAAAGAAAAATCATCTGAGTAGTGGTTAAACCATTTGATCGTAGAAGTCTGTGGAAAGAATGAGATGATAACATACTCTTGACTGGTAAATAACAATCATATTTCAACGAGGATAACCTACACTTAAGCTGAGACATGGGTCAGTACTGTTTGAAATATTTTCGCAGAAATTGCCTGCAATTTTAACGATGCGATTATAAATTATAAATGTCCTAAAACGATATATTCATTCGCTTTGAATATGAAGAATTGATGAGAAACGTTAACGTGGATTAGATAAGATAATATTTCGTAGCATCGAGAATACAAACATCAATTGAAAAACCTATAATTAATTTTTAATAATAAAGTATTCTGCTCAGTGAATTATCATCGTTTGTCAAATGCTTCTTTGTTACTATTTAGAAGGAACAATACTTGAGTGATAGCTATAAAAATGACACATTTTAAAATATTTTTACTATGAAAGATTAAATTACGAATCTTTACTAATTGCCGAAAATCGAATCGGATGTGAAAGTGAGAACGTACGAAGCATAAGGGATATCGGAAAAGGTAAAAAAGTACTTCTTTGTGATCAACGTTTTCTGAGGAAAACATTATGAGCGTAAAAAGTCTTAGTTTTCAGTATTTGTAAATGCTCAATATGCAACTCAATTATCATAAAGGAAACTACAACGGATTCAAGAAATTGAAGCTTCACCAAGTTACATTTCTTTATATTTGAATATTGAGTATTATATTGTAATTATTTTTATATTGTTTAAGTTCTTGCAGATGTTTATAACACTGTAGGCTTTGCTACTTGTGAATGAAATTTAAAATTTGCTCAATAAGGGTATTTATGTAAAGCGTTATTAATTTGCGCTATTTTAAGCATTAGAATATTCTCTGCATTTATGGTATTGTTCTGAACCGTGTTTTAAAAATCTTTCCCTAGATTGCAGATAATATGGTGAAAATGATTATTTATTTTGCGAAGTAAAATCTGGACAATTTAATGATTATCAGTGTAAATAAGAAAATATTGCCGATGAATTGGTCAGCATAAAGTGATTTTGACTAACTCAGTTCAGTTTAAGAAAAGCCATTAGCAGCTTATATTCCATTCGTGGTTCATTATACATATTAGTTCGAAGTTTGTTAGTGTTCTGTGTAAATGTTTTCCTTGAAAGATTGTGATAATATGGTAAGAGAGCGAGATCAAAATTTGAAAGAGGACAAAAACAATCAAAATCAATCTCCGTTATTTGTTTGTTCCCTGGGAGGTATCAATATAAGACGAAATAACCAACTCAAATCTAAAATGGAAATAGATGACAGCAGCGACATAATATCTGACTTCAAACTGCTGTTTAAAATATTGGCTTACATGGGAATTTCAGTGGGAAAAGCAAATCGAGGGAAATTTTTTACTGGAAAAATTATACCTTTTCTCTTTGTGGCGTTTTTGCATTTTGTTTTGCTGTACAGATTTGCGACTTTTGTTTTCTTTAAGATTCGCATTACTGGCATCCTTTTGCAAGTAATAAGCGACATATTACCATTGATTTCCTGGTATAGCCTCTATTTGAAAAGAACGGAACTTATTAAGTTATGGAAACATTTCCTTTCAATCAGTAACAAAATTCCCCTTTACGAATGCAAGTGCTTAAAATTTTGGACTCGATCGTGTATTTGGATTTCTCTGATTTATCCGATTCTCGTAGCAATTTTTGCTCTATTAATGGCTGATGAGATAGAAATCATTGAGTGTGCATCTTTCTCTACTTATGGTTTTCATTTCGATAAAAAGTCACATTATCCTTTTATCATAACTTTCACAGTTCAACTTGTTTACTTGTATTACACTCTTATATTCTTCAATATTGTGAGTATATTATACATCTTAATTTGCAGTTATCTGTGCCGATTTCTTTGCTGTAAATACATTTTGCGAAGAAATATTAAATCAGTTATTTCTGTTGAAACCGCAACTGAATTACGTATCCGTTACAATAAGATACATTCGTTATTATGTCATGTAGAAGAATGCCTCTCTAGGAATGCATTTTTGTTAATCTGTTTGATCTCCTGTCACCTTTTTACCTGCACGTCGCACATTCTTGATACTTTCGGACCTATTACTGTATTATATAAAATGCATATAGGAACCATTTGCCTTGACAATGTTATAGCATTTTTTGGAATTGCATTTTTTGCCTCGCAGGTTTACGCAAACGGTCTTCAATTTAAGCAATCTCTGCACCGGCAGTCGGAGTACATCGCTACGTTTTCTAATAACAGGAACAAAGCTAGTGATATGCTGCATAAAATGGGGGAAACGGAAGTTATTTGCTTAACTGGATGGGGAATGTTTTGTTTCAACAGGAGTTTCATTATCAATTTTTGTGGAATTCTTATTAGCTATAGCCTATTGCTTCTCCAATTGAAGTGAAAGAAATGCATTTACATTCAGTGGTCACTAAATTATGACCCCCTCCCACTAGGTTATATAAGTAGAAAATAACTTCGCCGTAATGAACGAATTCATTGTGTCATGAAAACAAAATTAATATTTCGGTCTTTTTCGTCATAAAAGGAAAAGATTTCTAAATGCATTCTGTTCGCATATAAATTTGTTATTTGATAAACACAACTAACAATGTGATTCGCCTCTATGTCGATATATGAGACGTTGCGTTGTTTCCTTCGATAATCATAAAAGCTGAAAAAAGGGATGTTATTCGCAAGAGATGGTCAGAAGTCGATTTATCCAAAACTATTTCCTTCATCTCTTTATGGTAACGTGTCAATTTTTTAAACATCCTCTTTTAAGTCAGAACGATTTGCAAAATTATTGTTTCTGTTCATTCTAAAACACAGAACAGAAAGCTAAGGAAACAGATGAAGTATAAGAAACAGTTAGATATTTCAGTTTTGTGATCATGATGGAGGGTGAACCAAATAATGGTTGAATTTTGCGAAAAGAATAAGTAAAAACTTACCTTTAATTTGCAAGTAACTATTTGATTTTTACTAAGTCAATGTAGAACTATACTCAGCCGTAAGTCTGTGTGTTTCCAAAAAATTTTAACGGTAATTTTAACAAGATTATAAATTTTAAAGCCGTCCCATGGCCGAGTGATTAGCACGCTTGGCTAGTGATCTATGGGACCTGGGTTCGAGCCCCGGGTAAGGCATAGATGTATGTGTCGTTTTTCTGCTGAGGTCCTGCCATCCTCATAAACCTTCTACTGTGTCATATAAACTGACAGGCTCCTGTCACACCTCTGTGGCAAGCAGCTGCTTGAGGGGGTATTTATTTTTTATTTATTTATTATTATTTTATAAATTTTAAAGATGCAAAAATATGATCGAGAGGTCTGCTAATTAATTTAAAGTGTGAATGTGGATTAGATGATAAGGCGATATTCATCATCATCGAAAAAATTAATGTGACCTGGAAAAATTTTAAAATGATTTTACTACCTTCGTATCCACTTTGAAGATTATGGTAACTCATTTTTTGAAGTACACGTTCCTTATGATTTCAAGAACGAAAACAATAGTTGAGATGGAATTAAAGTATCAAAATTACTTTTACTACCTTTATTTCCTCTTTGAAGAAAATGGTAACTCTTTTTTGAAGTGTCCGTCGCTTGTGATTTCAGAAACATATGCAATATTATAAAACAGAAATAAAATGTCAAACGATATATAATGTTTTTATAATGACGAATTCTGATTGTAAAACGATGAATCAAAGTAATAAATGATAACTCACAGAAATAACGCTTCGTTCGTAATATGAGTAATTATGAGCCATAAGGAAAAAGCAAAAAAATTATACCATTTCTCTTTGTTGGGCACTTGTGGTGTATTTTAAAAATGTTTTAAGTTATTTGCTTAATACTTTATTCAGAGACAGATTATTTTCATAATCACGTAAGATTGTTTTGAAAGAAAATGCCGGTAGTATAATAAGTGAAAATTGTAATACCGGTGGAACTCGATTAGTAAAGAAGAAGAAACTGCAAATTAGTGAAAAAATATTAGTGTAATGAAATTTCATTTCCTTGCATTTAAACTTCTGTGTAAAATTGTAACTTTTATTATATAAATTACAATTGCACGTACAGTAGTTTATCGGAGACTATATGAATTGACTCTATGTTAATGAAGAGTGTTTTTTTGGTAACAGGAATTTAATTAATTTCCACTAATACAGTTAATTTAGGGTACTTATTTATTGCGTTGTGTGTTGATGTATTTTTTTAAAGATATTAATTTCGCTGAAGAAACACTATTTAATATAGGTAATATTTTCTTATCTTTTAAGCGTTCAGTCTGTAATTCCACGACATTATGGTAAGAGTTAAAAACGAGGATTTGAAGACGAGTCGACATAACGAAAATCAGTTCTCTTTGTTTATTCATTCGTTAGGAGATATTAGTAGAAGGAAAAATCGCGAGATAAATTTGAAAACTGAAACGATATAAAATCTGTCTTGAAAATTTTTGCGAAAAATTTTGGCTTTCAAGGGGATATCCAAAAGTAGTAAAAACCGAAGGAATACTTTTATCGCAAAAATTATACCGTTTCTCTTTGTTGGGCACTTGTGGTGTATTTTAAAAATGTTTTAAGCTATTTGCTTAATACTTTATTCAGAGACATACAGTGCCTTCAATCATTTACTGGTTTAATCTCTTCTTCAAACGAAAGCAACTTGTAGAATTATGGAAAAAATTTCTTTCACTCTCCTTTGAACTTCACATTCATGAATGCAAATATTTAAAATTTTGTAGTAAACCGTGTAAAGTGTTTCTGTGCTGTGTCCGATTCTCGTATCATTTTATGTAATATTAACGAATGATGATAGAGAAATAATTGAATTTGTTGCTTTCTTTAGTTACGGACTTCATTTCGATAATAAGTCGCCTTATCTTTACACAGTAGCATTCACGATTTGTCTGTCTTCTTTTCTTTCATAATTGTACGTTTAAGGACGGTTTATACAAATATTTCTCTGGAAAAGTCAAACGAATTTCGTATCCGTCAATGTGATCGCCTTTTATCGCATCACATAGCACATGTGATCATATTTTATTGCCTTGTTTAATGCATGAAACCGTCTTGTAACACTTCACAGAGTACCTTTGATCACCTTGTATATTATTACCTGTGACCAGCTTTTGTCGGCTCATATTACTTACTAATTTTGATCCGAACTGGATCTAAGGGGAAAGCTAAGTGGCCATGCCCATTCCCTTTAATAATGGTGGTAAACAGAGTGGAGGCAAAAAATTTAACATCAGATATATAACAATTAGGGTATTCCGAACTGGAGCACGGGCACGTTTCTCGTACCTTCATAGTGACGTCATTGATGGAAGAAGTTTTTGGCGCCTTGTAATTCTGCAAATACTTGACTGAGTGGTCTCAAATCCTGTGTGACGGACCCCGTTATTTCGCTCTGTGTTGGTTTAAGTGATCGGGTTCCTAGCTGCCGTGTATAGGGATGGTTCCCTTTCTGCCTATCCGAAATCTCTGGAGACTCTGCCGCAGTCTCGGTTTAGTTGGAATATATAAAGGGAGCATTACGTTATCGAGGGGGAAAACGTATTAATGAAAAAACGTTTCGCTCGAACCATTTGGCGCGATGCAGCTGGTATATGCAGATACCGGACAGAAAAAAACATTCACGTTTTAAGTCAATAGAGAGTCAAAATTCGAAGACATTCGAAGAATTCTACAATATTCTTTTTATAAGAAAATAGCGCTTTATAAATTTAAATCCTTTCAAATCTATCTAAATCTCGATTTTTCAACTATATTTTTTGGGTATTTAGAGAGCTATGGAAATTCGAATGATTAACAGCAGCAAAGCTAGACCTAAACATTTGTTTGATACTGACAGTTATGGAAAGAACTATTCGACCAAAACTCTAAAACATACGCTTATTTTATTAAACTGATTCAAATAATACTCTTTTTAAGTTTTCAATTTATGTGAGGTGAATTGTTATAATTGACATCCATGTTGCTCAATATTCAAACTTTTAGAAATCTTTAAGTACTGAATGGATATTGTTCAAAATCTAAATTTAGGCAGTTTAATTGGAATCTTATAATTTATCTTATATTATGTAATTGGAATCTTATATTTCAGTCGTATGTTTCCATAAAACTTTATTTAAACAGTTTACGGAACCTCGAATTTGATTCTTCATGAAATACGATGAATATGTTGCCATTTTTCTGTCCATTGGCTGAATAAATTACACGTGTTTTCAAGAAAATTTAAAGACCCCCCAAACGGAAGGAAAATTTCTATATCCGGGCTGGCATGTGACGAGATTTTGTTGCCTTAGTTCATCTCAGTGTTATGGATACTTTACCAGTAGAACAGTATGTGCAATCTAGTTTTAAGAAACAACGGTTTCCTGAGTGTTATCTGTGATGCATTTTGAATCATTTTATGCAACTCTGTTTGTCGAGTGCGTAGAGAAATTTGCTCTTTTCACTCAAGTCTCTCTTGTACATCAAATGTAATATTATGTTATTGCTCTGTAGAGATTTTACTATCAACTGCATATAATTATTAATTTGGAAATAAAGCACCCTTCATTTTATTCAAATTTCATCGAGTTTATGCTTTTTTGTTTCTATTAATCGTTATTCATAAAGGTGAACAATATTTTAGCATTTATTAAATTTATCCCATTTGTTACATTGTAATATTTTTGATTGAAACATAATAGTGATATTCATTTTGAATTTCTTTGCATTTCTATGATCCTTTAAGAGATCTCACTTTAAATTCAGATGTTAATGAGGAAGTCACTTCACGCTTTAGAGTTATTTATGAAAAATCCATGAATATTTAATACACAGATTACCTGTAGATATAGAATTTTAACGGTAGAGCTCTCTTGCATGATCTGGAGAGTTGCGGGTTGATTCATGCCGCGTCATCTATTATTTTTTTCACACAAATATTTGTTGAATCTTATATCTACAAGTAATCTATATATTTGACACTGAAGGTGTCTTTCAGTTGCATTTCAGCGTAAATGTTCGAGAAGTCTTATATGGGATTATTTTTTTGGCGACCCGCCGTTCCATTTCAGGTTTTTTGTGCGATCCTTCAGTTAAAACGTTTGCCCAGGCCTGGCCTAGACATTTTGGTGAGCACGAATCAGTGCTTAATACACGAGCTTGTAGAAACCAGTTTATGAACTTTGAGAATTTTTTGCCGTTTTAAAAAACAACTTTGCAAGTTAATTATTCCATAAAATACACATAATCCTTTAAAATGTGAGCATTCTCTTTCATGATTCTGTTTACGTAGACAGTTAGAACCATATGGTACGATGCAGAATATTACGAAACAATCATTTTACTACTGTTATGACCACTCCTGAGTATATTAGGGGGGGGGGGGCACAAACACTTAGGCCGTGATGCGTTACTTGCTGCCAAATCCAATGATATGTGCACCCATATGGTGTTTTGCTGTTTACCACGCCGGGTCACGTAGCCTCTGTGTTGATACCTGAGGGGACCAACGGATTCGTCGCGAATGTTCTATGCCAGTGAAAAAGGCTTTACTCAGCAAGAGCTGAAAGCAGAAAAATATCACAATATGGAGGTCGGTCGGAAATGTCACTATTAAAATGGAAGGCGATGGCGTCTGACCGTCCTCCCTTCGTAAAGTCTTGTCCACGTGATAAAAATTAGGTGGGCATGACACTACTACGCAAACGTACGTTTATACTCACATTTGATTTTGTATTTCGCTTACGTTTCACTGCTTAACCCATCATTAACATCTAAATTTCATGTAAAAGTGGCACGGTGGTATGGATCCTACTGGCAGACTTGAAGGATGCTTAACTAATAGTTTAGAATGGTTATGATGAAATTAAAGCAGGGCAGAAATTTGAAAAATATTGTAATAGTTAAGTTGCATGGAAGGGGAAAAAAGGATATACAGAAATGAATTTTTAAAATTTCATTTCTGTATATCCTTTCCAAATATAAAAAACCAAATTCCAGACAGAAATTGCAAATATTTTTGCTCCAGTTGAAAGTTACTGCATAAAACGAAAATTCATGAAGGTAATAAGAACAAAGAAATATCTTTGTTAGGAGGAAACCATTAATTCACAAACTAATCGTCTCAATACAGTTTTCTCGAAGTTATTATTGAATTTTTCCACAAAACACAATACACATGAGAAAATATTCGTATATGAGAAAGAAGGGTCCAAAAAAAAATGTTATGTACAAACCTTTGTGTACATTTAAGTTGTTGTTGATCTGATTGTGTTCAGGATGCTTTAATTTTAGTGGTCATTTGATAGATTTTATTTACTCCAATATGCAAATATTTTCGCACAATGAAAGGTGTTCGAGCCATAGAAATACACTGGTTCCATATATTGAGGAGTACCACTACGTTATGTCAATGGGAAGCTAACGTCGAAGCTCTACAATATTTATAAGTTTGTGTAAAGAATTCTTTCACAATTGATTAGTTTTTGTATGTTTCTTAAAACTGGCATTGCTGTTTTTAAATATTCGAACTTCCATAACTCATTAAATACTCATCGAATGTTGTTGAAAATCGAGATATTGATATATTTGATTAAAGTCTATCTACTACCACATTTAAAAAAATAACAACTTATTTTAGAAGTTATAGAGCTTTAATGTTAGTTTCCCATTGACATAACATAGAGTTGTGCTTAAATTTATTGAAACCAATGTAGATGTTATATTTCGCCTGTTGTTTTTTGTGTCCTTCTGTTCACTAAATATCTCGGAAGTGGTGAAACGATTTTATTGAACGATAACTTATTGGGAAGACTATTTGTGCGAAAGATAACACATAAATATTTTCTCCACGACTTTTTTCCATTTAGATTTTTATCATTTAGATTTTGTTGCGTAGTGATAATATGGAGTTTTGTAACTACTTAGTTCAATTACGAAGAAGGATGTTTCAGATTATTCCAGTGGCATGCTACATATCCAGATAGTCTGAATTCCTTAGGATTTCACAGGTCGTTAAGAAAGGGCAATATTTCAAGAATTTGTAATGAGTTATTCACGTCGCCACATTATAGTCATTCATTTACTTTGAGATATTTAAAAGATCGAAGACGATAAAATGATACTCAAGGTCATTCGTACATTTTCTGCTTCATGCAAAATTCAGTTCTGTAAATCATGGTAAAGTAACAAGTTATGCGACATGAAGATAATATTTCATAATTTTGCATTTGTCTTACGGTGGCAGAACAGGTTTACAGTCGGGACATTTTCAGAGTCAACATGCTTCGCTACAACATAACTGTACTCTGGAACGAAGCCTGTATGCTGGCTTAATATTTAATACTACTTTAAACATGAAGATTAATGATACTTTTTAATCTTGTTGATAACACCAACTCTATTTCAAATGCAACACTTAAAATAATACATAAAAAGAAATCTTCCAAGAATGCGCTATAAAGGAGATCTGTGAGGAAGGCGAGACATAAGCAGAAGGACAACTTTAGAAACGAAACATCCTTTCCTTGTCTGGGCCCGAACCAGAGTGTTTTGATTAGCAGGTAAGCATGCTAATCCTTTATAAGTATTGATTACGTGGTGGTAAGGAGAAATTTCATTAACATCTCTATCATGTCCCCATCCGCTCTTCCAGTCTGGTTTCGCCGAATTATTCTTTTCGAATGGATGTGGGATGCGGCAAATTGCTGGTTGTTTCTACACCAGATCCACCCGCTATTTTTCCCCAGATGTTTTGATTTTAAACGACAATTCAAGGGCAAATATCGTGAGCTTCGTTCCATGGTAAAGGTGGCGGCTCATTTGATAGCTTGCAAAGCTCATAATTTGTAGTTCCCAGGTTCGAATCCCACCTGAGCCAGCATTGAGCTTTATCTCCGCACAACTCTGCTCTCTGCCCACGGTCAGTAGGGATCACCAATGCGCTTTGAAAGGCCGTCGTCTATCGGATGGGACGTTAAGCCGTGGCCTCGTGTGCGGGAGACATATACTCAGTGCATATTAAAGAAGTCTCTGGATGGCCTTGACGAAAGACTGCCATATGTCTCCCAGCTGTCTAGTGAGTCCCCTTCCCCAACTTTGTCTGAGCCTTCGAGGTCCTTGTGGTCTGGCCATTTAGTTCATTGTGTGCAAAAAAAGCTACTCAGAGGTAAAACAATCCAACCCAACCCAGGTTCGAGTACCAACTGTGCCAGCATTGAGCCTTATCTCCGTAACCTTACATTGTCCTCGTTCAGAAAGGGACACCAGTGTGCTTGGAGAGGCAGGAGTCTGTTAGAGTGAACATTAAGCTGTGAATCCGTGTGTGGGAGAGTCACCCAGTGAACGTTAGAGAACAAGTTGGATGGCCTTCTATCTCTTAACAGCTGCATAGGTGTTCACTTCTCCTAACCTTCTCTGAGCCCATGGGTTCATTGTAGCCAGACTATTCAACTCATTGTGTGCGAAAAAAGTGCCGCTCAGTGGTGAAACAACCCAACGTAAATTAGTCAACAATTCCGAGATATCGTCGAGTATCGTCTTTTCTTCGAGGAGATCGAAAGAAACTTAAATATTCGCTAAGAAACAAAATAACGTTAATATTATGCACTTAAAAAAGTGACTCGAAACGTTCACTACACTGCTTTATGTTGATCAACACTATTTTACTGCTAAGAAACGTGATTTCTTATTGCTGCATGCAGATCCAGATCTAGGAGGGGGGAGGACAAGGGGGCAAGCAGCCCCTGTTTCAGAATATTAGTGAGGGTAATAAAGGCGAAAAAGTATTAAACATTAATATTTCATGCATTTTTCAAGAAATTTGAAGGACATGTAAAACGGAGGAGCTCCGTTTTCTCATTTCCCCAACCAGTTCGATTGTGTTTCTTACCCTCCTCCCTCGATATTTTTCTAGATCCGGGCTTGGCTGCAGGTATTCTCCTTAATGCAAATTTCAGAACCGATTTCCCAGCTCTCTAGAGCCTGTTTTGCTGTTGTAAAAATGGATCAGATTATTGATCTTCCACCGAATTCAATCTATGATGGTCTCAAAAAGATAATTCGCTGTTGTAATATCGAAGGGTGAAATCCCCTGTTTTCCATTTTTCTCCGTGAGAAAATGCTGCTTTATTCTCTGAAGCCTACTGCATCGATGCTACCCTATTGGTATGCATGGCACAGTACAAACGCTAAATCAAATACACAAACCTCAATATTAAAAGGTCCTGTATAATGAAAAATCATATTGAGGAGAAAAAATTCCTTTTGTGACTTGAGTACGTGTGACAATTTCTTTGAATACGAAGTTTTTTTTTCACTTGCCAACAGGACAGAGAAGAATCCTAGAAGTTACTCCTAGCTTTTACAGGCCTTCTCATACGAGGACATGTCTTACTAAGACCAAATTCACCGCTGATCACTGCCTCAGTTAGAGCTAACACAGCACACACATATTGCCTTACTGAAACAGTGGGTATTTTCCTAAGTACTATGACAGTCAAGGCTTATTACTCTCATCAATTAGATATGATGACTCTGCCATGGATAAGTTACGCTCAAAGCTACCTTGTAAGCAAGGAGTATCTTTCGTCCAGTTAGCACTGTCTGCTTCATTTGCTTTCTTTGTTCTGTCGTGTTCAGTGAATGAAACGAACTTTTGTTCACAGAGTCACGATGATTGACGACAATGCATGGGGCGTCACTCGGCTGTAAGGTCCCATCCATCCTGTATGCATAGAAGGCTGTGCAATGCGGTAGTAATTGCAAATATATGCGGGATGTCATTTACAACAGTTGATCATTTCTGATGCGGATCAATGGCAGTGTGACAGCAAAGACAATACATGGATTCTATTCTTTTTCCAGTGTCACTGCCAGTACCTTTCAGACATCCGACTAGACTACAAAGAAAAGCACAACTGAAACTAACAATTATTCCGACACCTTGTACAAAATAATCCATTGCTTTATTGATCATATCCCTTAACTTAATAGGAAGTAAATGATACACTCGTTTTTGAGTAGATTTATCTTTTTTAGATTAACTCCTTGTTTTTTTTATGAGATAAATTTTTAGTGACTTTTTTAAAGCTGAACTGATATTTCTAATATAAAATTATTCGTAGGATATTACGGTGAGACTACAATAAACATACCTGCAATGAAAAAATATTAAGGAAAAGACTAAAATTACTTTAATAATAAAAATATATTGAGGTTCTCTTATGAAATGTTTCTCAACAATTTGTAATGCAAAATGATCAGGTAGGATCTGTTTGAATTGATTTGAACGTTTGCACCATTGATCAGGTGTCTGAGTTCAATATCCCAATAGTCGATTGGCACATAGTAGCGCTATGTGGTATGAGGCGAACAGAAGACTTGTGATTGCTGTTGGGACTTTTAACAATCAGTATTAATTGTAGAAAAATGGGCATATACCCCGAAGACTAAAGTTATGTTACTCAGTTTGGTACTTTTAATATTTGCTATGCCAGTGAAAAATGGATATTTTGTAAGCAAGATAACAGGAGATTTGATGCCTTTGATTCTAGATGCTTACTAAGCATTTTGGGCATTAGATGGTTTCACTTTGTAAGTAACGATGAGACTAGGCGAAGGATTCTGCAATCTCCTTTGAACATCCTCATATGAAGACAGAGAGTGGATTGGTTTGGCCGTATGTAAAACTACGGAATGAAGAACAAAAGTGTGAAATGAGGGACATGACGAAAAGGGTGAGTTGACATGCACTGGCCTAATGCAATAGCAGTAACTCAGGATAGACAAGATTTGGAGGAGAAAATTGCACAGACCAGTTGAATCTTTATAGCCCACGGCTGCTTGAAAATTACACTTTCGAAAGTTAAATTTGGAATCTTTAAAAATCGGTTGGAAGCAAAGAAGTGTTTAAACTAGGAATAAAAATAGACTTCTCTCATTCAGTCATCAGGTGCTTTTCTTTGAAAAATAATGACTGAAAAATGATTCAAAAGGAAATAAAAAGGCAAGCATTTTTGGATTTCTTTATTTCATAGCCTCTTAACTATTGCAGAGGAGATAATGTCATGAAAAGCATGCTGAGATCTATATCATCATCATCATCATCATCATCATCCTCAAGCAGCCTTAGGCTACGGAGGTCCAACCGCAACATGCAATTTAGTTCTAGTACATCTGACCTGAGCTACATCTGCTGCAACGGACCTCTGCACACCAATTATATCAAGGCCCTGTTTTATATTGTCTGCCCACCGCATCTTAGGTCTCCCCCTTTTTCTGAGACCTTTAGGCATACTCTTCATAACTCTATTCGCCAATCTATAATTATTCATATGGGCAAATGCCCAAACAAACGAGGTCTCTGCACAATATGCTAATTAAAGGAGGTTGCCGAGTCCTTCGCCTAACCTCATCATTAGTTACAAAGTTGAACCACCTAACCCCCAAGATAGTGCGTAAGCATCTAGAATCAAAAGCATCTAGTTTCCTGTTATCTTGTTTACAAAGCGTCCAAGATTCACTACCATAACTAACTCTAGAAAGAACCAAACTATTATACAGTCTAATGTTAGGCTATAGGTGTATAAGCCAATTTTTCCACACTCTACATAGATTAATAAAAGTCCGCGCAGCAATCCCTATTCGTCTGTTAATCTCATGCCGCACATCACCAGTGTCTGTTAAACAGTTCCCAAGATAATTAAACTGAGACACTTGCTCAAGGGTGCAACAATTCAGATTAACTGAACGGCAACCTGCCTGTCCAGTTTTCATTACTTTAGTTTTCTTTCTGTTTATAACGAAACCTACTGAACTTCCAGTCTCATCAACAGCTCGTATGAAAGCGTTCATCTCATCAACATCATTTGTCAAAAGGGCTAATAATCAGCATAATTTAATACAGAAAGTTTCGTATTTCCAGACCATTTAAGGCGGAAATCTTTCCCTTATAGTGAATTTTGCATTACATAATCAATAACGAAACTAAAGAGAAAAGAAGACAAAATGCATCCTTGTCGAACACCAGAAGTAATGCTAAACCAATTGCTACAAGCCTTACCAACTCTCACACACGATTCAGTGTTATTACTGAAATCACGTTCTTATGCAATTCACTGCAAGGCAAAGATTTTGGCGTTAAATGGTCTGGAGATAGAAATATTTCTGTTTTGTAGAGAATTATTATAGAGAGCTTTCATTATGTTAACTAACTTGTCTGTTATACCATATGATCTCAAAATCAACCACAAATTATGACGATCAACAGAGTCGAAATCTTTTTTGAAATCAACAAAGCTTGTAACCAAAGGTTTCTGAAACTTTAAACATTCCTCAAGAATCTGCCTAAGTGAAAATATCTGATCCACACATCCCCTACCACTTCTGAATCCAGATTGCTCATCACGCAATTGCGTGATGAGCAGTGTGGATTATGTCAACCAGATTCTTAATTCTATTAAGCACAATCATGCAAAGAACTTTACCTGGAACAAAGAGTAGGCTGATACCCCTATAGTTATCACAAGAACTGCGATCACCTTTTTCGAAAATAGGGATAACAATAGCTGTGGTAAAATCCTTAGGAACCATGACTTTATCATAAAAGATATTCAAAATTTCAGTCATCCAAGTGGTAACCGAAACATTCCCAGCGTCAATGCTCCTATTAAATTTGCAATCATTTCAGTAGTAATTTCGTCTACCCCTGGGGATTTATGAAGTTTAAGTTTAGAAATAGCCAAAATAACTTCAGACTGTGTTATAGGGCCAGCATTAAAGCCACGAATGCATCTGTCATCGTTGCAAACAATGGGAGTAGGAATAACACATTGTTTAGAACATCACTGAAATGCTCAGCCCACCTATCCATGACAAAATCCTGACTTTCTATAACCTTACCTTGTTTATCCTTCAATCCCTGTATACCTGTCGGTTTTCTACCACACAAAACATTAACTATCCAGTACAGCTCTCTGCTGTTGTGCTGTCTAACTGCTTCCTCGGCTTTGTCAGCCAAGCCATTAAGCCAAAGATTCTTTTCAGCAACTAACTAATCCTTTAAAGCAGTGCTGTCCAACTTCTCTAAGACCGCGGCCCATTTTTCCTTTCACCAATATTTCAGGGCCATTATTTTCATTCGCCATTATTTCGCGGGCCATAAAAAAAAAGTATAGGACAGGATAGGTAATTGAAAAGTCAGTTTATGTTACCTGAAAAAATTATTTTATTTATATGAAAAATAATCAGTAATAATAAACCAATATAAATTTTCTAAACCTTATCAAATATTTAATAAATTTAATAGGAGCATTGTGGCTGTGGTTGTTGGACAATAAGAATAGAATGAGTAAGTTGAAGATTGCATATCAAGTAAAGTAATATAAGTTGACAAAAAATTATAAAGTGGATTATAGATATTTATTTAAAATTTGAAGTAAAAACTTGGTTTTGTTTTGCGGGTCACAAAAACCTTGTGCAGGCCGGTATTTGGACAGCGCTGCTTTACACGTTTATTAAGCTCTCTGTAGTGCTTTCTATTAGGATTAGTAGGGTATTGATTCAGGACATTCCTGCAGTTCTTTCTTTCCGAAATAAGCTCAAGTGCCGTGTCACTCATATAATTCTGTCTCTTCTGCTCCTTTTTCCCTAAAAGAGTACTGTTATTTTCCGAAAACGCTTGTTTATAATGGTATCATTCTTCCTCAACTGCAGTAGTAAGCAAACTATGACTGACATAATGACTAAGTAACCTATCATGGTAAGCTTTAGCTATAACTGGGTCTTTCAGAGCTTCGGTATTAAAGGTAAATTTTTAACCCTAGCACAACACTTTTTAAGTTTAAGTTGCAAGACACTTTTAACAAGGAAATGGTCAGATCCAATTTCAGCTCCCCTATATGACCTGGTATTCCTAACAGAACTAGTCCATTTGCTGTTAATTAATATATAATCAATCATATTCTTATACAGCCCATCAGGTGAAACCCATGTGTACTTATGTATGTTGCGGTGTTTGTAATAAGTGTTAATTATTCTGAAACCATTGAGTTTACTTACCTGTAGGAGACGTTGCCCATTGCCTTTGCACCTACCAATACCGAAAGGGCCTATAACTCCTTCCCAAGGTCAGAGTCAGTACTAACTTTGGCATTGAAGTCACCTAGAACAAGAGAAATATCTCCTTCCTTGACAGAATTCAAAATATCCTGAAGTTGTCCGTAAAACCTATCCTTCTCAACCTCATCAACATCCTCAGTGGGGTCTTAACAGCAGATAACATTTTAGTCTTTAATGCTTGTTTGAAATTTTGCTGTAAGAATCTTTCATTAATGCACTCATATCCAAGAAGAGCGTCATTAGCGTGTCTGCTAAGAAGCAGGCCCACGCCTTGGTGATGTTTATCGTCTTCCCTCCCTGAAAGGAGAAATTTAAGATTATTTTTTAGGAAGCTGACCTTTATCTGCTCATCTGGTCTCTTGGAAGTCGAGAATATCTAAATTATAATGGTGGAATTCTTGTGTGAGGATATCAAGAGAAAAAACTCTGTGCAGAGTCCTCACATTCCAACTACCTATGGAGAGAAAATGGTTAGTGGGATGTTTAAAGAAACTATTTTTTTATCGAGAAAGGGAATGCCGACAATATCAAACAGCCTCTAGTCGCAGACATGGGGCAAAGACCCGTTCCTCCACCACTAAAGGCTGAAGCCATCTACATTACAAGACTTCCCCCAATGTAGAATTTGAGAATGCCCATAGAAGCAACTGTTCAAATGCCTGCGATGACCTCTGCTCAGGATTATCCACCAGCTGATCGATATATCCTGTTAATCTATTTACTTGGGGCTGTCAACTCAAAAGCAAACAGAAAGCAAAGCAGAAGTTTTTCCCTCCACAGAAGCTCACCAGTGCATCAAATTCAGGATCTATAATGAAGCTCAGAGCCATATTTCCGTTCAGGTTGGTATATATGGTCATCACCAGGACCCAGTGTGGTTGACCACTCCTCAGCAGAGTAGAAGAAAAAGAAAAGTAGCCACAGTTTTCCAGATCAGCGGGCCACACTAATCTGGCAGCCCTCTGCTTCCGTTCACTTCCAGAAGAGAGTATCTCTTTTGAAATGTACTAACGGCCTGCACCGCGAGAAGGCGGGGTCTGACATTAGGTGCTGGCCTGGCTTGTTCTATGCATCATCAGAGGGGATTGGTGCATAGCTCTCCTTCGTCTGACTACCTAGCTACCATTTACAGATAAATCTATAACACTCTGGTTATTACTTTCGTGGCGACTAACAAAATAATTGTAATACGAAAGCGATTGAAAAAGAAACATGCGATTCAAGTAGTTGTTAAGAAAAGGAGCATATTTCGAAATGCATTTCACTTGTTATATAATTTTGTTTGTTTTGCAAAAGCAATCAAGAAAATGAGTCGTCCTTTGTGTCGAAATATGGCATTGTGCGAATATGGTTTGAATCGATAGCCGTGTTTCGTATATAAAGAGGAAAAAAGAGATAAAATTCACACGAGAAGACTTCAACGATACTAGGAAAGGTTTCAAGCTTTTCTACTATAAGCCAAAGAGGGTTGAACATTTATATCATGAGAAATATATATTATCGTTTCTTACTTTTTGCTCATCATAAAAAACAAAAGGATAATGAAACAGATAAAGCAGAAGAAAGAAAAATCATCTGAGTAGCTGTTAAACCATTTGATCGTAGAAGGCTGTGGAAAGAGTGAGATGATAACATACCCTTGACTGGTAAATAGCAATTCATATTTCAACGAGGATAACCTACACTTAAGCTGAGACATGGGTCGGTATTGTTTGAAATATATTCGCAGAAATTGCCTGCAATTGAAACAATGCGATTATAAATTATAAATGTCCTAAAACAATATATTTATTCGCTTTGAATATGAAGAATTCATGAGAAACGTGAACGTGGATTAGATAAGATAATATTCCGTAGCTTCGAGAATGCAAACATCAACTGAAAAACTTATAATTGATTTTTAATAATAAAGTATTCTGCTCAGCGTATTATCATCGTTTGTCAAAGTGCTTCTTTGTTTCGTTTTAGAAGGAACAATACTTGAGAGAGAACTATAAAAATGACACATTTTGAAATATTTTTACTATGAAGGATTAAATTACGAATCTTTAGTAATTGCCGAAAATCGAATCGGATGTGAAAGTGAGAACGTACGAAGCATAAGGGATATCGGAAAAGGTAAAAAAGTACTTCTTTGTGATCAACGTTCTCTGAGGAAAACATTATGAGCGTAAACAATCTTAGTTTTCAGTACTCTTCAATGCTCGATATGCAACTCAATTATTATAGACGAAGCTGCAACGGATTCAAGAAATTGTAAACTCATCAAATTACATTTCTTTATATTTGAATATTGTGTATTATATTGTAATTATTTTTATATTAAGTTCTTGCAGATGATCATAACACTATAGGCTTTTCTACTTGTGAATGAAATTTTAAATTTGCTCAATAAGTGTATTTATGTAAAGCGTTATTCATTTCCGCTATTTTAAGCATTTGAATATTCTATGGATTTATGGTATTGTTCTGAACCGTATTTTAAAATTATTTCCGTAGATCTCCTTTCGACATTTCTTATTTGATGTTGCAGTTAACATGGTGAAAATGATTATTTATTTTGCGAAGTAAAATCTGGACAATTTAATGATTATCAGTGTAAATAAGTAAAATATTGGCGATGAATTGGTCAGCATAAAGAGATTTTTGACTAACTCAGTTCAGTTTAAGAAAAGCCATTAGCTGCTTATATCCCATTCGTGGTTCATTATACATATTAGTTCAAAGTTTGTTAGTGTTCTCTGTAAATGTTTTCCTTGAAAGATTGTGATAATATGGTAAGAGAGCGAGATCAAAATTTTAAAGAGAACAAACACAATCAAAATCAATCTCCGTTATTTGTTTGTTCGCTAGGAGGTATCAATATAAGACTAAATAACCAGTTCAAACCTAAAATGGAAATAGATGACAACAGCGATATAATATCAGACTTCAAACTGCTGTTTAAAATATTGGCTTACATGGGAATTTCAATAGGAAAAGGGAATCGAGGAAATTCTTTTATTGAAAAAATTATACCTTTTCTCTTTGTGGCGTTTTTGCATTTTGTTTTGCTGTACAAATTTTCGATCTATATTTTCTTTAAGATTCGCATTACTGGCATCCTTTTGCAAGTAATAAGCGACATATTACCACTGATTTCCTGGTATAGCCTCTATTTGAAAAGAACGGAACTTATTAAGTTAGGGAAACATTTAGTTTCAATCAGTAACAAAATTCCCTTTTACGAATGCAAGTGCTTAAAATTTTGGATTCGATCGTGTAGTTGGATTTCTCTGATTTATCCGATTCTCGCAGCAATTTTTGTTCTATTAATGGCTGATGAGAAAGAAATCATTATTTGTGCCTCTTTCTATAGTTACGGTTTTCATTTCGATAAAAAGTCACATTATCCTTTTATCATAACTTTCACAGTTCAACTTGTTTACTTGTATTTTTCTGTTATATTCTTCAATATTGTGAGTATATTATACATCTTAATTTGCAGTTATCTGTGCCGATTTCTTTGCTGTAAATACATTTTGCGAAGGAATATTCAATCAGTTATTTCTGTTGAAACCGTAACTGAATTACGTATCCGTTACAATAAGATAGATTCGTTATTATATCATGTGGAAGAATGCCTCTCTAGGAATGCATTTTTGTTAATCTGTTTGATCTCCTGTCAAATGTTTATTTGCACGGCGCACATTCTTGATACTTTCGGACCTGTTACTGTATTATTTAAAATGCTTACACGATCCATTTGCCTTGATATTGTTATAGCATTTTTTGGAATTGCACTTTCTGCCTCGCAGGTTTACGCAAATGGTCTTCAATTTAAGCAATCTCTGCACCGACAGTCGGAGTACATTGCTACGTTTTCTAATAACAGGAATAAAGCTAGTGATATGCTGCATAAAATGGGGGAAACGGAAGTTATTTGCTTAACTGGATGGGGAATGTTTTGTTTCAACAGGAGTTTCATTATCAATTTTTGTGGAATTCTTATTAGCTATAGCCTATTGCTTCTCCAACTGAAGTGAAATAAATGCATTTACATTCAGCCCTCACCAAATTATGACCCCTCCCTCCACGTCATATAAGTAGAAAATAACATCGCCGTGATGAACGAATTCATTGTGTCATGAAAACAAAATTAATATTTCGGTCTTTTTCGTCATAAAAGGAAAAGACTTCTAAATGCATTTTGTTCGCATATAATTTGTTATTTGATAAACACAACCAACAATGTGATTCGCCTTCTATGTCGATATATGAGACATGGCGTTGTTTCCTTCGATAATCATAAAAGCTGAAAAAAGGGATGTTATTCGCAAGACATGGACAGAAGTCGATTTCTCCAAAACGATTTCCTTCATCTTTTTATGGTAACGTTTGAATTTTTTAACATCCTCTTATAAGTCAGAACGATTTGCAAAATTATTGTTTCTGCTCATTCTAAAACACAGAAGAGAGGGTTAAGGAAACAGGTGAAGTATAAGAAACAGTTGGAAATTTCAGTTTTGTGATCGTGATGGAGGGTAGACCAAATAATGGTTGAATTTTGCGAAAAGAATAAGTAAAAACTTAGCTTTAATTGGCAAGTAACTATTTCATTTTTACTAGGTCAATGTAGAACTATACTCAGCCGTAAGTCTGTATGCTTCCAAAAAATTTTAACGGTAATTTTAACAAGATTATAAATTTTAAAGATGCAAAAATATGATCGAGACGTCTGCTAATTAATTTAAAATGTGAATGTGGATTAGATGATAGGGCGATATTCATCATGATCGAAAAAATGAATGTGACTTGGAAAAACTTTAAAATGATTTTACTACCTTCATATCGTCTTTGAAGATTATGGTAACTCATTTTTTGAAGTACACGTTCCTTACGATTTCAGGAACGAAAACAATAGTTGAGATGGAATTAAAGTATCAAAATTACTTTTAATATCTTTATTTCCTCTTTGAAGAAAATGGTAACTCTTTTTTGAAGTGTCCGTCGCTTGTGATTTCAGAAACATATGCAATATTATAAAACAGAAATAAAATATCAGACTATATATAATGTTTTTATGATGACGAATTCTGATTGTAAAACGATGAATGAAACTAATAAATGATAACTCACAGAAATAACGCTTCGTTCGTATTATGAGTAATTATGAGCCATAAGGAATAAGCAAAAAAATTATACTTCGTATGATTATGAAAATATTTTCATAATCACGTAAGAATTTTTTGAAAAAAAAAAATGCCGGTAGTATAATAAGTGAAAATTGCAATACCGGTGGAATTCGATTAGTAAAGAGGAAGAAACTGCAAATTAGTGAAAAAATATCAGTGTAATGAAATTTCATTTCCTTTCATTTAAAACTTATGTGTAAAATTGTAACTTTTATTGTATAAATTACAATTGCACGTGCAGTAGTTTTTCGGGGGCCTATATGAATTGACTTTATGTTAATGAGGAGTGGTTTTTGGTAACAGGAATATAATTAATTTCCGCTATATTAGTTAATTTAGGGTACTTATTTCTTGCGTTGTGTGTTGATGTATTTTTTTTTAAAGATATTAATTTCGCTGAAGAAATACTATTTAATATAGGTAATATTTTCTTATATTTTAAGCGTTTAGTCTCTAATTCCACGACATTATGGTAAGAGTAAAAAACGAGGATTTGAAGACGAGTCGACATAACGAAAAACAGTCCTCTTTGTTTATTCATTCTTTAGGAGATAGTAGGAGGAAAAATAACGAGATAAATTTGAAAACGGAAACGATATAAAATTTCATGAGGATATCCAAAAGTAGCAAAAATCGAAGGAATACTTTTATCGCATAATTTATACCGTTTCTCTTTGTTGGGCACTTGTGGTGTATTTTAAAAATGTTTTAAGTTATATGCTTAATACTTTATTCAGAGACATACAGAGCCTTCAATCATTTACTGGTTTAATTTCTTCTTGAAACGAAAGCAACTTGTAGAATTATTGAAAAAATTTGTTTCACTCTCCTTTGAACTGAAATGTTCATGAATGCAAATATTTAAAGTTTTGTAGTAAACCGTGTAAATGGGTTTCTGTGCTGTGTCCGATTCTCGTATCATTTTACCTAATATTAACGAATGATGATAGAGAAATAATTGAATTTGTTGCTTTGTTCAGTTACGGACTTTATTTCGAAAATAAGTCACCTTATCATTATATAGTAGCATTCACGATTTCTGTTCTTTTCCTCCATATTTGTTCGTTTAAGGACGGTTGATACAAATATTTCTCTGGAAAAGTCAAACGAATTTCGTATCCGTCAATGTGATCGTCTTTTTTCGCATCACATAGCACATGTGATCATATTTTATTGCCTTGTTTAATGCATGTGACCAACTTGTAACACCTCACATAGTACACGTGACTACCTTTGATCACCTTGTATATTATTACCTGTGACCAGCTTTTATCGGCTCATATTACTTACTATTTGTGATCCCAACTGGATCTAAGGGGAAAGCTAAGTGGCCATACCCATCCCCTTTAATAATGGTGTTAAACAAAATGGAGGCAAAAAATTTAACATCAGATATATAACAATTAGCGTATTCCGAACTGGAGCACGGGCACGTTTGTCGTACCTCCATAGTGACGTCATTGATGGAAGAAGTTTTTGGCGCCTTGTAATTCTGCAGATACTTGACCGATTGGTCTCAAATTCTGTGTGACGGACCCCGTTATTTCTGTCTGTGTTGGGTTAAGTGATCGGGTTCCTAGCTGCTGTGGGTAGGGATGGTCCCCTTTCTGCCTATCCGAAATCTCTGTAGACTCTGCCGCAGTCTCGGCTGAGTTGGAAGTTATAAATGGAGCATTACGTTATCGAGGGGGAAAACGTATTAATGAAAAAACGTTTCGCTCGAACCATTTGGCGCGATGCAGCTGGGATATACAGATACCGGACAGAAAAAGCCATTCACGTAATAAGTCAATAGAGAGTCAAAATTCGTAGATTCTTATTTTCTACAGTATTCTTTTTATAAGAAAATAGCGCTATATAAATTTAAATCCTTTCAAATCTATCTAAATCTCGATTTTTCAACTATATTTATTGGGTATTAAAAAGCTATGGAAACTCGAATGATTAACAGCAGCAAGCTAGGCCTAAATAATTTATTTAATACTGACAGTTATTTAAAGATCTATTGGACCAAAACTCTAAAACATACACTTATTTTATTAAACTGATTGAAATAATACCCTTTATAAGTTTTTAATTTATCTGAGGTGAATTGTTATAATTGACATCCATGTTGTTCAATATTCAAACTTTTATAAATCTTTAAGTACTGAATGGATATTGTTCAAAAACTAAATTTAGGCAGTTTAATTGGAATTTTATGATTTATCTTTATAATTTATCTTATATTATATTTAATTGGAATTTTATAATTTATCTTATATTATATTGGAATCTTATATCTCAGTCGTATGTTTGCATAAAACTTTATTTAAACAGTTTACGGAACCTCGAATTTGATTCTTCATGACATAAGATGAAGATGTTGCCATTTTTCTGTCCATTGGCTGAATAAATTACACGTATTTTGAAGAAAATTTAAAGATTCTTTATCCGGGCTGGCATGTGACGAGAATTTGTTGCCTTAGTACGTCTCAGTGTTATGGATACTTTACCAGTATAACAGTATGTGAAATCTAGTTTTAAGAAACAACGGTTTCCTGAACCTAAGTGTTATCTGTGATGCATTTTGAATCTTTTTATGCAATTCTGTTTGTTAAGTACATAGAGTAATATGCTGTTTTCACTAAAATCTCTCTTGTACATCAAATGTAATATTATGTCATTGCTCTGTAGAGATTTTACTATCAACTGCATATAATTATTACTTTGGAAATAAAGCACTCTTCATTTTATTCAAATTTCAATGAGTTTATGCTTTTTTTGTTTCTATTAATCGTTATTCATAAAGGTGAACAATATTTTAGCATTTATTAAAGTTATCCCATTCGTTACATTGTAATATTTTTGATTGAAACATAATAGTGATATTCATTTTGAATTTCTTTGCATTTCTATGATCCTTTAAGAGATATCACTTTAAATTACACATGTACCAGTTACGTTCTTAAGGACAGAACTGATACATGAGTAATACTGGTCAGAAAACGACTTGATGTATGTAACAAATTGTAGATACTACTGTGATACCTAAGTCTATGCCTTTTATCGTCTACTTGAGAAATAATTATTACAGTATAAGTAACGAATCTTACTCAGCGAAATAAAAGCCATTACTTTTAATAGTTCGTTTACTGTATAAAATTTGGTAGGTAAAAACTCAGCTTGGTATAAATGCTTTTACTATTTACGTTATATATATTATACATCCTGTACATAACGACTGGAAATCGGTAAAAATCTCATAATTGGGAAGTCTTAAGTGTCAGGTTTTCTGGAAAAGATGTTAATTTGGATTTTTGAAGCACGATCTTTACATTTGTTTGAATTTCTAGAGTTTTCGTGAGTCAGAGAGGTGATAAATGATTACAGGAACTTGCTTGGCGATGAACACGAAATAGAAACACACAAGCACACAAAATTTAGTTTAATCAAAATGTTGAAAATTTCCCTTTTTTTTTCCTTTAAACATTACCTCTGAGAAAATTATGTTTTTTTTTCACATTCTGAGTTGCAGGTAAATAATCGTTTCAGGAAATCTGATATAGATATTAGTAATTTACATTAGTGTCTTTCAAAAGGTGTTCAGAAAAATATTTTATTTTTCTAGAAACGTAAACTTCAGAACGTAAACTTTAATATTCCGTCAAAGCTTCTAATTATTTATTTTATTAGAAATATTATCAAGGTGGCTCGGATCTAGAAAAAAAATGTACATTGTGGAGGTGAGGAGGGGGGGATGAAGGGGCCAAGTGATCGGATCGAGCCATAACGAAATATAAGTCGGGGCAAATAACTTAATCACCTTTCTGGTATAAAAATTTCTTCTCCTTTTTAATGATCTTAAAATAATGTTTTAAAAATGCCTGTGATTTATGAAAGTTTAATTATTTTTTTCATCCGTTCCCGTTACCATCATTTTCAAAGCGTCACGATATCTTATTCCTGTACAGTCGCTCAAAAAAGTATCCGAACACTATGGTTGATTATAGAACACAGAAAAAATATCTGGCAACGATTTTTTTAGAAATTAGTGATCTGAAAACCTTCGTATCACGTGACACGAAGGTTGCCAGATCACTAATTTCTAAAAAAACGCTGCCAGATATTTTTTCTGAATTCTATAATCAATCATAGTGTTCGGATACTTTTTTGAGCGACTGTACATCCGCTCCGCAAAATTCCCCGCCCTGCCCACGGTCAGTAGGGGACACCGATGGGCTTGGAAAGGCCGCCGTCCGTCGGATGGGACGTTAAGCCGTGGCCCCGTGTGCGGGAGAGCTATACCCTGTGCACGTTAAAGAACACGCTGGATGGCCTTGACGGGAGGCTACCATCTGTCTCCCAACAGTTGTTCCAGTGGGTCCCCTCCCCCAACCTTCTCTGAGCCTTCGGGGTCCATGTGACCTGGCCATTTAGCCCATGGTGTGCAAAAAAACTGCCGCTCAGAGGTAAAACAACCCAACCCAAACCTGTACATCCGAGTTTGCTATCGTGGATTTCGTCACCGAGAAGAGTTAAAAAACAACACTTCTTATTAACAAGAAAATTATTTCAGACCTTACAGTAGCTTAGTAAGTAGTCAAATTTCACAGTTTTGTCTTTAGCCACGTTAAGGGTTGGGTTGAGTTGTTTTACCTATGAGCGGCACTTTTTTTGCACACCATGGGCCAAATTGCCAGGTCACGTGGAACTCGAAGGCTCAGAGAAAATTGGGGGAAGGGACCCACTGGAACAGCTGTTGGGAGACAGATGGTAGTCTCTCGTCAAGGCCATCTAGCGTGTTCTTTAACGTGCACATGTTATGGCTCTCCTTCACACGGGTCATGGCTTAACGTCCCATCCTACGGATGGCGGTCTTTCCAAGCCCATCGGTATCCCCTACTGACCGTGGGCAGGGAGGAGAAATTTGCAGAGATAAATCTCAGCGCTGACCCAAGTGATACTCGGACCTGGGAACTGCAGATTACGAGCCTGGCGCGCTACCGACTGAGTCACCCCCGCCCCAGCCACGTTAAGGTGAGTAAACAAGAAGTTTGGTAAATCCTCTTTTATTAAACGTCAATAAACTCTCAAAATGTTCTTTTCCTTTTTTCAGGACAATATTGTTTCTTTCCAAATAGTGACGCTGACAAACAAAAACTGAATTCTGTGATCAAGCTTTTTTTGCTCCAAACGCGAATGGTGAATTATCTAATACTCAATCCTATTATTGCATATTCTCTTTTACCAAAAATAAAATTAATGACCGAAGTTATCGAGATATGCTGGAACTCGTTGTCTTTCCACAAACTGATCAAGTTCAAACTGAAATTGAAATGGCAATTATTTTTCAACAAGGTGTTTTTCAACAAATATTTATGCAAAAGAAATTATCGCTGACGCGACGGGAATCGAACCCACAACTCTCAAAATACATGCCAGAGCACTTTACCGTTAAACCACGCATCAGACGATAATTTAGTTTCACGATGTGATTTATGAATCTTTCTTCACTGAATGTGGTGGTTGCGCCATCTATATTTCAGGAGAGGCAACTCATTTCCAATTATTGCCAATAATTCAGATGTTAATAAGGTATACACGCTTTAGAATTATTTATAAAAAATCCGTCAATATTTAATAGACAGTTTAGCTGTAGATATACAGATTACCTGTAGATATAGAATTTTAACGGTACAGCGCTCATTCGTGTATCTAAAGAGTTGCGGGTCAGCTATAATTTTTTTCAAACAAATATTTGTTGAATTTTATATCTACAGGTAATCTGTGCATTTGATATTGAAGGTGTCTTTCAGTTGATTTCAGCGTAAATGTTCGAGAAGTCTTATATGGGAATATTTCTTTGGCGTCCGCCGATCCTTCAGCTAAAACGTTTGTCCAGGCCTGGCCTAGACGTTCTGGTGAGCACGAATCAGTGCTTAATATACGAGCTTGTAGAAAACGACTTATGAACTTTGAGAATTTTTTGCCGTTTTAAAAATCAACTTTGTAAGCTAATTATTCCATAAAATATATCTAATCCTTTAAAATGTGAGCATTCTCTCTCATGATTCTATTTACGTAGACAGTTAGAACTATAAGGTACGATGCAGAATATTGCGAAACAATCGCTTTCCTACTATGCAATCGTACGATTGTTTTCATATTTGCTTCTGTATTTCGTTTACGTTTCACTGCTTAACTCATCATTAACATCTAAATTTCATGTAAAAGTGGCACGGTGGTATGGATCCTACAGGCAGATTTGAGGGATGCTTAACTATTATTTTAGAATGGTTATGGTGAAATTATAACAGGAAAAAAATAAAAAAAGTTGTAATAGTTAAGTGCATCGAAGGGGAAAAAGGATATACAGAAATGAATTTTTAAAATTTTTTTCTCAAAATTTACTTCAAGTTCGGTTTAAACGTTTAAACATTTCAGCCTGGTTTATCTTCTTCTTCCAACAGGACCCATGAGATTGGGTTTGCAGACAACGAAAACCAAATTCCAGACAGCAAATGCAAATATTTTTTGCTCCAGTTGAAAGTTACTGCATAAAACGAAAATTCGGGAAGGTAATAAGAACAAAGAAATAGCTTTGTTAGGAGGAAACCATTACTTCACAAACTAATCGTCTTAATATAGTTTTCTCGAAGATATTATCGAATTTTTCCAGAAAACACAATACACATGAGAAAATACTCGTATATGACAAGGAAGGATCCAAAAGAAAAGAAAAAAAAATGTTATGCAAAAACCTTTATTTACATTTAAGTTGTTGTTGATCTGATTGTGTTCAGGATGTTTTAATTTTAGCTGTCATTTGATAGGTTTTATTTACTCCAATATGCAAATATTTTCGCACAATGAAAGGTGTTCGAGCCATAGAAATACGCTGATTTCCATATATTAAGGAACACCGCTTTGTTATGTCAATGGGAAGCTAACGTCGAAGCTCTACAACTCCTGAAATAAGTTTTTATGTTTGAAAAATATGATAGTAGATAAAGATCTCAATCAAATACATGAATATCATGATTTTCAACAATATGAGTTCAGTACTTAATAAGTTTGGGATTTAATATTTGACAATGCCAGTTAAAAATTGATTCCAGAAGTTAATTAAAACTTAGTAATTATTATATCAAAGTATTTTATAAGTTTGTGTAAAGAATTCTTTCACTATTGATCAGTTTTTGCATGTTTCTTAAGACTGGCATTGCTGTTTTTAAATATTCGAACTTCCATAACTTTAAGATTGGCATTGCTGTTACGAAAAGTTAAATAGTCAAAGAATAGTGTTGAAAATCGAGATATTGATATATTTGATTAAAATCTATCTGCTATCACATTAAAAAAATGAAAACTTATTTTAGAAGTTATAGAGCTTTGAATGTTAGTTTCCCATTGACATAACATAGGGTTGTGCTTAAATTTATTGAAACCAGTGTAGATGTTATATTTCGCCTGTTGGTTTTTGTGTCCTTCTATTCACTAAATATCTCGGAAGTGGTGAAACGATTTTATTGAACGATAACTCATTGGGAAGACTATTTGTGCGAAAGATAAAACATAAACATTTTCTCCACGACTTTTTTCCATTTAGATTTTTATCATTTAGATTTTGTTGTGTAGTGATATATAGAGTTTTGTAACTACTCAGTTCAATGACGAAGAAGGATGTTTCAGATTATTCCAGCGGCATGCTACATATCCAGATAGTCTGAATCACTTAAGATTTCGCAGGTCGTTAAGAAAGGGCAATAATTCAAGAATTTGTAATGAGTTATTCACGTCGCCACAGTAGAGTCATTCATTTGCTAAATATTTGAGATATTTAAAAGATCGAAGACGATAAAATGATACTCAAGGTGATTCGTATATTTTCTGCTTCATGCAAAATTCAGTTCTGTAAATCATGGTAAAGTAACAAGTTATGCGACATGATGATAATATTTGATACTTTTGCATATAACTTACGGTGGCAGAACAGGTTTACAGTCGGGACATTTTCAGAGTCAACATGCTTCGCTACAACATAACTGTACTCTGGAACGAAGCCTGTATGCAGGCTTAATATTTAATTCTACTTTAAACATAAAGATTTTGATTATTTTCAATCTTGTTGATAACACCAACTCTATTTCAAATGCCACACTTAAAATAATACATGAAAGAAAATCTCTCACCAAGCAGCTGCTTGCCTCACAGATCTAAGAGATGCCTGTGAGTAGAATCATGGCCGTCTATATACCTACCAGGCCCGAACATTTCGCCGAAGTCTAGTGTGACGTCACACACGTAGTGTTAATTCATAGCAATATGTCGCCCTGTTTGCGTGTAGTATGTATTACAATCGTCTTTGATTGTATGTGTTATTTAAAAAGGATTACATTATTCAAATGTAGGTTACATATTTTGAGTTTCTAATCTTAGTTTTCGCTAATAATGTAAATTATTGTGATAATTTAGCTGTTTTCGATTAGTTCTGACCATATCTGAAGTTAAGCCTAATTTTAAGGATGAGCGGTAAATTTAAAATTTAAGCCATGAACTTTTAAGTTATATCTACTGATTAATATATGAAAGTGAAGTAAATAATTTTGTGTCACAGCTGTAAGGATCATAAATATTTAAACTTTTATTCAATACCAAAATAACTGCTATATTTCAAAATTCAGTGTTCATCAGCAAATCGTCTGAAGTATACATAATAAAATTCCTTGTTTATTGAATGCGATACTGTGTGTGTGTTTATATATATATATAAATACATTCCTTAATTTGTGAAATATGATGGCTTCTTGAATTTCAAGATTTCTAAATTGTTAGCTATTTGGTTTAGGTTATGTTTTGATTTCATCTATTGTTTCAAAATAAATGCCAGCTCATCTAAGAATTAGAAATGAACAAATGTTCCTTGAGCACCATGCCAAAGAGTATGGCTTGAAACAGGGGTTCCTTCAAACTTAATATAGTCTAAGGAATATATTCCACTTCCTAATCTTCACACTTTTGGACATATCAAAAGATAATGATGTTTGTTTCATTAAATTATAAATTGATCCTGCAATTAAATAACATGTTCTGTGGTTATTAATGCTTAACTTCAAATATTGGCATTCATTGATAATGTTCCGGTAAAAAAATTAGGAAATATTGAAAAAATGTCAACAAAAGTTAGCAACACAATGAGATGACAATGAGAATTTTTTGCAATACGTTGAGACTGATTAAATGGATGCAGTTCAGTTTGGTAACTTGTAAGAAACTGTGCAAATGGAACCACTGCAAGAAACTGTGCGTTAGACATCCCAATCTGTTAATCATTTTTCTTCCCCACTGTATTCTGTTGCACATGTTGCCTATAGATTGGAAATATTTCTACTGATATTTTTCTACTGATGTTTTTCAAAATGAAAGCACTGTGTAGTAAAGATTTAAAAATGTAAAGATTCAAGGAGAATTAATACTTCTTTGCTATTAGCACAAAATACATTAGATTCTTTTTTGCAATACATTGAGACTGATTAAATTGATGTAGTTCAGTTTCATAACTTGCAAGAAACTGTGCAAATGGAACCACTACAAGAAACTGTGTCTTAGATATTCCAACCTGTTAATCATTTTTTCTTCCCTACTGTATTCTGTTGCACATGTTCCATATAGAATCTTAAGACAGTCAGGAAATATAGTGTTACCTCACCCACCAATCCTTTTGACAGATTTGTACATCACTTAACACATGTCCACATGCAGAACAATTTGATGATAAATCTTTAGCATACATACAGTTGAAGTATAAATTACAAACACTTAAATCCAAAACTGTTATCTTAATGATGGATGAGCTACACGTCAAACAAAAATTTTAATGAATGTGCATTTGATGGCAAAAATGCTGCAAATAGTTCTTGTTTTCTTGGTAACTGGTGTTATGTTTCCTTTTAAAGATGTACACATACTCCTGTGAGAAATATAACATTTGAAGTTCTTGGTGTAGATTTTTTAAAAATTTTAATTATTTTGGGAGCTATAGAATACACAGGCATATGTTACTGACAATAATTCCATTAACAGAATAGCAATGTCTTTTTTACCACTCTCACTGAATATTTTATTATTATTGTCAATAATGTAATTTATTGTAATAATTTACATAATTAACATTATATGCAAATCTACATTACTACATTTACATTATATTACATACATATTGCCTGGGAAATTCCAGACAGATTGTTTAGAATATAGATTTAGGAAACACAGGCAACTTACTGGAGGTCAATATCACATTTCAAAATTGCAGGTGTTTGAGTGGGAAAAAAATTAAGGATGCATTCAATCCTGAAATTAGTGTTACCAACTAAAAGCATGGGGAACCTTCACATTTGTAGTTTTTCTGCCAGTTAGAGATGGGAAGAGCTGAAGGCAAATTTAAGTGTTTCTTTTACCATTATTTTTACTGTGCCTACTTAGTTCCAAAAAAAAATGAAATGTGAATCCTGATGCACGTTAGTGGTGCCTCCTTGAATTAAATTGATCTGCCTGATTGCTGTTCACCCTTTGATGAATAGTAATTCAATTTCTCTTAATCTACTGATAAGGTTTCAGGGTTGAAGTCTGCTTTATCTTTGAGATATTTAGTGAAATAGATACAGATGATGATATGGAATGCTTATTAACTGATGTTTTTTGCTACACATAGTATCAGTATTAAATTGAAGTTTATAGTGAATTAAAAACTTCAATTTAATTTTAATTACCACACATTACCTCTATTCTAATTTTTGTTAGTATCAATATATTGGATTAGACTGTTGCTCAACTATGAGATAAAAATATCTAACAATATTAAAACCTAATAATTTCTTTCGATGCTTTTTTTTATCAAATTAGCTCAAAAGTCTTCATCTTTTGCCATACCCTTAAAAAAACAGTATATATTTATTGTTGATTCAAATAGGAAAAAACCTTATAAATATATTTCCCTATATAGAATTTGTCAGCAATTTAATATGTAAATCATACCAGTATTTTCCAATATTGGCTTTGGATGCTATCAATTTATTTATAATATCCCCCCCCCCTCCCTCTCTCATTACCTCTAATGCTGGTGTCAGTTTAAGTACATTGAAATTTTACTTTTCCATGCCACTTCTCCCATACATTCTCTCTCATAAATTTCACTTCTGGTGAATAACTTTCTATTTGGAACAAAAAACCAAATTTATGATTTAAAAAATCTGCATGATTCATAATGTGACTACAGTTTCAATGAGAATTATCAGCAATAATCAATCTCAAGTTTAAATGAGCATATTTTGTTTAACCATCTAAGAAGTAATTTATAATCACATAATATTTGAGAGATAATCAGCCTGATCATTATGTTGTTAGTGTGCCTGGCTATGGAATATAGTAACCACATTTTGAGCCATGGGGAGTGTATGAAATTTTCTTTTATCAGGTATTACTGCTGAAGTTTTGTTTTTCCCATAGAGATCTACAGCTTATAATGACAAGCTCTCTCAGACTTCTGTAGCAAGCAAATGTTATAAGAATAATTTTTCTGCTTGTGGTATACAATGATCATCGTGGTACATGATGTATTTTATATAAGCAGTGTATGAATTTTTATGAAACCACATTTTATGTTGTAAGTAGAAATTTACTGAAAACTGTTATAGTGCTAGCTGAACAAAAGAGCAATGCAATTTAGTTAAAAATTCTCTTAGTTAAAATACAAATATAAGAATTGAGGAGTTAAAACTCTGAAGTTTACTTTCATTATAGTACAAATCATCATATCAGTTGCTTGTAATAAGACCTCTAACTTTCGATATTTTTTTATCTCCTCCATATGGCAGGATTTACGGAACGAATACATTTGTTTTCTTCATTTCTTTCTCAGTATTCAAGACTAAAATTAGTAGAATACTAATTTCACCATTTTTTCGATGTATTTATAATTTTCTGCCGAAAGCAAGCGGTGAAGCATAGATTTTGTTCATTCTACAATTTTTTTTATCTCCTCCAGATGATAGGATTTACAGAAAAAAAATGCAGTTTTTTCTATTTCTTTCCCAATAAACAAGACTAAAATCGGTTGCATAATAATTTCTCCATTTTTGCGATATATTTATAAGTTTAAAACATCTTTTTTGGCCAAAGCAAGCGATGAATCCTATATCTTGTTGTAGTCTACGACTCTTCGATAACCCCACGTTCGTAACGTCAAAAACAGAATGTTCGGGCCTGGTAGGTATATAGACGGCCATGGTAGAATAGCGAGACATAAGCAGAAGGACAACTCTAGAAACGAAACATCCTTTCCTTGTCTGGGCTCGAACCAGAGTGTTTTGATTAGCATGTAAGCATGCTAATCCTTTATAAGCATTGATTACGTGGTGGTAAGGTGAAATTTCATTAACATCTCTATCGCGTCCCCATCCGCTCTTCCAGTCTGGTTTCGCCGAATGATTCTTTTCGATGGATGTGGGTTGCGGCAAATTGCTGTTTATTTCTAAACCAGATCCACCCGCAATTTTTCCCAGATGTTTAGAGTTTAAACGAAAATTTAAGGGCAAATGTCGTGAGCTTCGATCCATCATAAAGGCGACGGCTCATTTGATATTTTGCGAATCTCGTAATTTGTAGTTCCCAGGTTCGAGTCCCACCTGGGACAGCGATGAGATTTATCTCCGTACAACTCTTCGCTTTCTCCACGGTTATTAGGGGACACCAATGGGCTTGAAAAGGCCGTCGTCCATAGGATGGGACGTTGAGCCGTGGTCTCGTGTGCGGGAGAGCCATACTCTGTGGATATTAAAGAACTCTCTGGATGGCCTTGACGGGAGACTACCATCTGTCTCCCAACAGCTGTCTAGTTTCTCTGAGCCTTCGGCGTCCTTGTGAACTGACCATTTAGCCCATTGTGTGCAAAAAAGTGCTATTCAGATTTAAAACAATCCAACCCAATCCAGGTTCGAGTCCCAACTGCGCTAGCATTGAGCGTTATCTCCACTAACTCCCACGTTGTCCTTGGCTAGGACACCAATGTGCTTGAAGAGGCCGCAGTCCGTCAGAGAGAACGTTAAGCTGTGGATTCGTGTGTGGGAGAGTCACCTAGTGAACGTTAAGAACACGCTGGATGGCCTTCTGTCTCTTAACAGCTGTATAGGTGTTCACTTCTCCTGACCTTCTCTGAGCCCATGGGTTCCTTGTAGCCTGACTATTCAGCTCATTGTGTGTGAAAAAGTGCTACTCAAAGTGAAACAAGAAAACCCAATCAGTCAACAACAATTCCGAGATATCGTCGAGTATCGTCTTTTCTTCGAGGAGATCGAAATAAACTTAACTATTCACTAAGAAATAAAATCACTTTAGCATTATGCACTTAAAAAAGTGACCCGAAAAGTTCACTACACTGCTCTATGTTGATCAATACTATTATACTGCTAAGAAACGTGATTTCTTACCGCTGCATGCAGATTCAGATCTAGGAGGAACATACTAGAAGGTGGGGAGGGCAAGGGGCAATGCCGCTCCTGTTTCCGAATGCTTAGTAAGGCAAAAACGTATTAAGCAGTAATATTTCATGCATTTTTCAAGAAATGTTTAAAGATTTGTAAAGCGGAGGAGCTCCGTTTTCACCATTTCCCCAAGCAGTTCGACTGTGTTTCTTGTCCCCCTCCCTCGATATTTTTCTAGATCCGCGCTTCGCTGCAGGTATTCTTCTTATTGAAAATTTCAGAGCCGATTCTCAAGCTCTCTAGAGGAGGGGTGGGGAACCCTTCGCACGCCAACGATTTTTTCCGGCACGCAACCCAGGGCTCACATTAAAAAATAAATCAATACCCAACATCTTCGCTGAGTTGTATAATTTAACTTAATAGAATACAATTTTATCAAGTAGAGCGATACCAAATAAAAATGTAATAAAGAAACAAACGCTTTCAACAGTTTTAGTAATAATAAGTAATAAGAAAATGAAACAAACATCCTATTTCCAAGCCATCTATCTCCGCGATATACTGACGTAGAAGGTTTTCCCCGTTCAGCTGTTGCATCATTCGCCAGGTAGCCGGACCTGGCGTGACTTCTTTACCATCATTTTCTAAAGAATTTATCGGTTATTTAAAGTGTGTATATATGTGAATTTGGATTTCATTAAATCGTAAGTCATTAAAATATGGATTGGAAGTATTTATTGCCAATTAATATGTTTAATTTATTAGATAAAATGCAATTTTTTTGCATTGGCATAAACATAAGTTATTGTTAAAGCTATGTGAAATGTATTATCAATATTCAGGATTATGAAGTATTATTTGCACGTGATTAGATGGAATGCGTATATGTTCCCAAAGTTTTGGCTGGCACGTGAGTAAATTTTTCATCAAAGATTTGGCGATTTTGGCACGCACTCTTAAAAAGGTAGCCCACCCCTGCTCTAGGGCTTGTTTTGGTGTTGTAAAAACGGATCAGATTATTGATCTTCCATCGAATTTAATTTATGATGGTCTCAAAAAGATAATTCCTTGTTGTATATCGAAGGGTGAAATCTCCTGTCTTCCCTTTTTCACCATGAAAATGCAACTTTATTCTCTGAAGCCTACTGCATCGATGCTCCCAATTGGTATGCATGCCACAGTACAAACGCTAAATCAAATTCACAAACTTCAATATTAAAAATAATGAAAGATCATAGTGAGGACAAAAAATTCGTTTTTTCACTTGAGTACGTGTGACAATTTCTTTGAAATCGAAGTTTTTTTGTTTTAACTTGCCAACAGACACATTTGCCAACAGGAGAGAGAAAAAATCCTAGAAATTACTCCTAGCTTTTACAGGCCTTTTCATACGAGGACATGTCTTACTAAGACCGAAGTCACCGCTGACCACTGCCTCAGTTAGAGCTAACAGAGTACACAAATATTGCCTTATTGAAACAGTCGCTATTTTCCTAAGTACTATTACAGTCAAGGCTTATTACTCTCATCAATTATATATGATGACTCTGTCATGGATACTTTACGTTCAAAGCTACCTTGTAACCAAGGAGTGTTTTTCGTCCAGTTTGCACTGTCTGCTTCATTTGCTTTCTTTGTTCTGTCGTGTTCAGTGAATGAAACGAACTTTTGTTCACAGAGTCACGATGATTGACGACAACGCATGAGGCGTCACTCGGTTGTAAGGTCCCATCCATCCTGTGCGCATAGAAGGCTATGCAATGCGGTAGTAATCCCAGATGCTATGATACGGGATGTCATCACTTACAACAGTTGATCATTTCTGATGCGGATCAATGGAAGTGTGACAGCAAAGACAATACATGGATTCCTATTCTTTTTCTTATTTTCACTGCCAGTACCTTTGAGACATCCGACTAGACTACAAAGAAAAAGCACAACTGAAACTAACAATTATTCCGTCACCTTGTACAAAATAATCCCATTGCTTTATTGATCGTAACCCTTAGCTTAATACAAGTAAATGATACACTCGTTTTTGAGTAGATTTATCTTTTTTAGATTAACTCCTTGTTTTTTTTTATGAGATAAATTTTTAGTGACTTTTTTAAAGCTGAACTGATATTTCTAATATAAAATTATTCGTAGGATATTACGGTGAGACTACAATAAACACACTTGCAATGAAAAAATATTAAGGAAAAGATTAAAATTACTTTAATAATAAAAGATATATTGTAGGTTCTGTTATGAAAGGTTTCTCAACAATTTGTATGAAAAATGATCATGCAGGATCTGCTTGAATTGGTTTGAACGGTTGTACCCTTGATGAAGTGTCTCAGTTCAAAATCTCAATACACTTATCCCCCGATTTACACGGTACTTGTTTTACACGATTTCGGTTTTACATGGTTGATAAAATAACGGATTTCAAAAAACTGGTAAAAATGTATATTCGGCTGCATATAGAGGGTGAATCTGAAAAAGTGGGCAAAACTTTACGGGGTGGTAGAACGCAGCTATACGAGCAATATTCGTCATAGAATGTATGGTCGGAACGCAAGCGGTGAGAAGTTAAAAGGTAGTTTTCCACTGTCACATTTAAAGAATGAACACAAGAAGGAGAGGAGATACTTCAGAAAACATTTTATTAACAGGAATGTAATTGAGGTATTGCGGCCTCCTGACACTCCTTTCACGCCCTGCGTCTTGCTTGGCCGCGGCGAAGGATCCCGTTTCACACAGCCGCCGATGCAAACGCTCTAAGGTTTTCCGATCTGGAGTGCATCTCATCGGAAACCGGTCGCGGTAACGTCTCTGTGCCTCACTTGCATTCCAGTCCGCCGCACCGTACACAAAGTGCATATCCGCCATTTCGTGGTTAGTATAACCAGCCATCCTCTCGGCAATCCACGGTAGAAATGCCGTTGGGTGCGAGGACCGACCCTTTTATACCATTTCCAACGCCACCTAGCGGCTCGCCGTTTGCGTTCCGCCTATACATTCTATGACGAATATTGCTCGTATAGCTGCGTTCTACCACCCCGTAAAATTTTGCCCACTTTTTCAGATTCACCCTGTATGTTTCAAGTCATTTTTTAATCTCATTTCTTTGGTAACACTGGCAATAACGGGGATTCCCCTGTATTTTAAAATACGGGGAATCCCCGTACTATTTCACAATAGTAAAGCTATCTGGTTCATGTGAAGTAGTGCAGCATCATTTTAGCAGCAAAGCTTTACATTATTGTGAGTTTTTTTATTTTATTATTTAAATATCTACTGGTAAGTTTCCAACATTTATAGTTTTTCTGGCATTTTTATAATTTACGTAAATTTTTTAAGGTTTTATAATGCCAAAAGATTTGAAAAAAAAATCAAATGAAAAGAAAAGTTATTTCTTTAGAAACAAAAATTAAAATATTAGATCGTCTACGTAATAGAGAAAGAGTAACAGATGTTGCTAAATTTTACTCCATGAATGAAGACACAATAAGGACAATAAGAAAAAATGAAGACTCCATTAGAGAAAGTATAGCAGCTGGATCTTGCACGAGTATGAGCTCAATTTCATATGTAAGAGATGTTACAAAGGAAAATATGGAAAAGGCATTAGTGTATGGCTAGAAGACCAAACTCAAAAGCGGGTTCCAATTCATATCAGTGACATTACAAATAAGGCTTTAAAGATTTATGAAACACTTAAGAATCAGTTACCGTCGACTTCGCCAGATGAAAAGAAGGTATCTTTTTCCGTAAGCCATGGTTGGTTCGAGAGATTTAAACAAAGACATTCTTTACATAATATAAGATTGAAAGGTGAAAGAGCATCTGCTGATTCGGATGCAGCACAACAATATCCAGCAAAATTGCTGAAATCATTGCCGCCAACTCCTACACTCCTGACCAGGTCTTCAATGCTGACGAGTCCGGGTTATTCTGGAAAAAAATGCCAGAAAGAACCTATTTGGCTAAAGCTCACAAATCAGCTAGTGGTCATAAGGCAGCGAAAAGTCGTATAACAGTTCTTTTCTGTAGCAACGCTTCAGGCGATCATATAATGAAACCATTGGTTATTAACAAATCGGAAACACCACGCTCATTTAAAGGAATAAACATCAAAAACCTTCCCGTTTATTGGATGGCTAATAAGAAAGCATGGGTCACTGCCATGGTTTTCAATGAATGGTTTCATAACTTGTTTGTCCCAGATGTCAAAAGTTATTTAAGTAAAAGGGGATTGCCTTTTAAAGCCCTTCTATTAACTGATAATGCACCAGGTCATCCTCAAGATTTACAACACGAAAATGCACAATTGTTTTTTTACCAAAGAATACAACTTCCATATTACAGCCTTAGATCAAGGGATAATTTCGACTTTCAAAGCACTGTATATCAAGCAAACCTTCAGGTATATTTTAGACAAATGGAGAATGATGGATCTCTTAATCTTATGGATGCTTGGAAGAAATTTACAATCTTAGATTGTGTTAAGCATGTTGGACTGTCATATACCCAGATTAAACAATCAACGCTCAATGCCTGCTGGAAAGCAATATGGCCAGATGCTGTTGAAGGTGAGAATTATAGATTTCCATTAGAGGATAAATATTCTCAGATCACTGAGTTGGCGCATACTATAGGAGGAGAAAGTTTTGAGGATTTAGCTGAGGCAGATATTGAAGAAATAATGGCTGATGAAGAACTAGATGAGGATGATTTAGTTAACATGATTCATGAAACAAATAAACGTGATGAAGACAATGATCCTGATGAAGAGCAATCTGAACCAGTTGCGTTCACAGCAAGAGTCACCAGCGTAGGACTTGAACTGGGGAGAAAATTGGGTAATCATTTTTTACAAAATAACCCGAATGTTGAACGAGCTCTCCGATTCCAGCGGGATATTAGTAAGTGCTTAAATCAATATGAGGAGATCTATAAAGATTTAACAAAAAAACCTACGCAATTGTTAATTACGGATTTCATTACAAAGTCTCGTCGATCTGAGATTGTCCCTAATTCATCAACCATTGAACCAGAATCGCATCAAGAACTATCAAGTGACGAAAGTGACATCATACCAATCAGGAAGAAACGACTGATAGTCCATGAAAGTGATGACAGTAATTAAACTTATTGTTAATTTTTTTAAGGATCTTATATTTTTTGTTCCTAATGTAAAATGAATTAAATATGTACTTATATTACCTACATATATTTGTTATTTTATGAATGAAGTGTAATTTTATGTTTTTCAAGATGTCTTGCTTTTGTTTTACGTAAATAAATAACTGAATTATGCACATTTCAGTGTTTTTTTTGGTTTTACACTGTTTTACATAGCAAAATTCAAGATTTCGATTTACACGGTTTTGTGCGGAACCTATCTTCAATGTAAATCGAGGGATAGGTGTAGTTGGTTAGCACATAGTAGCGCTATGTGGCATGAGGCGAACAGAAGACTTGGGATTGCTGCTGGGACTGTTAACAATCAGTAGAAATTGTAGGAAAATGGACATATACCCCCAAGAGTAAAGTTATGTTATTCAGTTTGGTGCTTTTAATATTTGCTATGCCAGTGAAAAATGGATACTTTCTAAGCAAGATAACAAGAGACTTGATGACTTTGATTCTAGATGCTTACGAAGCATTTTGGGCATGATGGTTTCACTTTCTAAGTAACGGTGAGATTAGGCGAAGGAGTCTGCAACCACCTTTGAACATTCTCATATACAGAGAAAAACTGGATTGGTTTGGCCGTATGTATAACTATGGAATAAAGAACAAAAGTATGAGAAATGAGGTAATGTAATAGCAGTAATTCAGAATAGAAAAGATTTGGAGTAGAAAATTGCACAGAGCAGTTGAATCTTTATAGCCTATGGCTGCTTGAAGATTATGTTTTCGAAAATTAAATTTGGAATCTTTAAAAATCTTTTAGAAACAAAGAAGTGTTTAAACTAGGAATAAAAATAGACTTCTCTCATTCAGTCATTAGGTGCTTTTCTTTGAGCACAAATGATGAAAAATTATACAAAAGGAAATAAAAAAGCCGAACATTTTTGGATTTCCTTATTACATAGCCTCTTTACTATTGCAGATGAGATAATGTCTTGAAAAACATGCTGAGATCTATAACACTCTGGTCATTACGTTTACGGAGACGAACAAAATAATTGTAATACGAAAGCGACTGAAAACGAAACACGCTATTCAGTTAGTTATTAAGAAAAGGAGCATATTTCGAAATGCAGTTCACTTGTCGTTTAATTTCGTTTCTTTTGCAAAAGCAATCAACAAAGTGAGTCATCTTTTGTGTCGAAATATGGTATTGTGCGAATATGGTTCGCATCGATAGCCGTGTTCCGTATATAAAAGGGATAAATTGAGATAAAATTCGCAAAACACGAGAAGACTTCAACGATATTAGGAAGGTTCAAGCTTTTAAAAAATTTCAAGCCTTTCTACTATAAGCCAGAGAGGTTTGGACATTAATATTATGAGAAATATATATTATCGTTTCTTACTTTTTGCTCATGATACAAAACAAAAGGATAATGAAAGAGATAAAACAGTAGAAAGAAAAAACCTCTAAGTAGTGGTTATCCCATATGATCGTAGAAGGCGGTGGAAAGAATGAGATGATAACATACCCTTGACTGGTAAATAACAATTCATATTTCAACGAGGATAACCTACACCTAAGCTGAGACATGGGTCAGTATTGTTTGAAATATATTCGCAGAAATTGACTGCAATTGTAACGATGCGATTATAAACTATAAGTGTCTTAAACCGATATATTCATTCGCTTTGAATATGAAGAATTGATGAGAAACGTGAACGTGGATTAGATAAGATAATATTCCGTAGCATCGAGAATACAAACATTAATTGAAAAACTTATAATTGACTTTTAATAATAAAATATTCTGCTCAAAGTTTTGTCGTCGTTTGTCAAAGTGCTTCTTTGTTACGTTTTTGGAAGGAACAATACCTGAAAGACAACTATAAAAATAACGTGTTTTAAAAATATTTTTAATATAAATGATTAAATTACGAAACTTTGTAATTTCCTAAAATCGAACCGGATGTGAAAGTGAGAGAGTACGAAGCATAAGGAATATGGAAAAAGGTAAAAAAAGAACTTCTTTGTGAACAAATTTCTTTGAGGAAAACATTATGAGCGTAAAAAGTCTTAGTTTTCAGTATTTGTCAATGCTCAATATGCAACTCAATTACTATACAGGAAACTACAACGGATTCAAGAAATTGTAAATTCATCAAATTACATTTCTTTATATTTGAATATTGTAATTATTTTTATATTGTTTAAATTCTTGCAAATGATTATAACACTGTAGGCTTTGGTACTTATAAATGAAATTTAGCATTTGTTCAATAAGGGTATTTATGTAAAACGTTAGTAATATCCGCTATTTTAAGCATTTGAATATTTTGTGCGTTTACAATATAGTATTTAGCTGTGTTTTAAAGGTCTTTCCATAGATTTCCTTTCGACATCTCTTATTTCATGTTGTAGTAAATATAGTGAAAATGATTTTTTATTTTTGTAGTAAAATCTGGACAATTTAATGATTATCAGTGTAAATAAGTAAAAAATTGCCGATGAATTGGTTAGCATAAAGTGATTTTGACTAACTCAGTTCAGTTTGAGAAAAGCCATTTGCTACTTATATCCCATTCATGTTTCATTATACATATTAGTTCAAAGTTGGTAGTGTTCTCTGTAAATGTTTTCCTTGAAAGATTGTGATAATATGGTAAGAGAGCGAGATCAAAATTTGAAAGAGAACAAACACAATCAAAATCAATCTCCGTTATTTGTTTGTTCCCTGGGAGGTATCAATATAAGACGAAATAACCAACTCAAATCTAAAATGGAAATAGATGATAGCAGCGACATAATATCTGACTTCAAACTGCTGTTTAAAATATTGGCTTACATTAGAATTTCAGTAGGAAAAGCAATTCTAGGGAAATCTTTTACTGAAAAAATTATACCTTTTCCCTTTGTGGCGTTTTTGCATTTTGTTTTGCTGTACAGATTTGCTAAATTGGTTTTCTTTGAGATTAGCATTGCTCCCAAATTTTCGGCAGTAATAAGAGACATATTACCAATGATTTCCTGGTATAGCCTCTATTTGAAAAGAACGGAACTTATTAAGTTATGGAACCATTTCCTTTCAGTCAGTAGCAAAATTCCCCTTTACGAATGCAAGTACTTAAGATTTTGGAGCAAATCGTGTATTTGGATTTCTCTGATTTATCCGATTCTCGCAGCAATTTTTGTTGTATTAATGGCTGATGAGAAAGATATCATTCATTGTGCCTCTTTCTATAGTTACGGTTTTCATTTCGATAAAGAGTCACATTATCCTTTAATCATATCTTTCACAGTTGAACTTGTTTACTTGTATTATTCTCTTATATTCTTCAATATTGTGAGTATATTCTACATCATAATTTGCAGTTATCTGTGCCGATTTCTTTGCTGTAAATACATTTTGCGAAGGAATATTAAATCAGTTGTTTCTGTTGAAACCGCAACTGAATTACGTATCCGTTACAATAAGATACATTCGTTATTATGTCATGTGGACGAATGCCTCTCTACGAATGCATTTTTGTTAATCTGTTTAATCTCCTGTGACCTTTTTACCTTCACGGCGCACATTCTTGATATTTTCGCACCTGCTACTGTATTATTTAAAATGCTTACACGATCCATTTGCCTTGACATTGTTATAGCATTTTTTGGAATTGCATTTTCTGCCTCGCAGGTTTACGCAAACGGTCTTCAATTTAAGCAATCTCTGCACCGACAGTCGGAGTACATTGCTACATTTTCTAATAACAGGAACAAAGCTAGTGATGTGCTACATAAAATAGGGAAAACTGAAGTTATTTGCTTAACTGGATGGGGAATGTTTTGTTTCAACAGGAGTTTCATTATCAGTTTTTGTGGAATTCTTATTAGCTATAGCCTATTGCTTCTCCAACTGAAGTGAAATAAATGCATTTATATTCAGTGCTCACTAACCTCCCTCCATGTTATATAAGTGGAAAGTAACCTCGAAATTCTATAACTTCTAAATCTAAGCGTTTTATGAGAAAATGTAGGATTAGATAAATTAAAGTTGTTAATCAAATCTTTATGAATATAGATTTTCAATAACGTTCGCTTTGTACTTAAAGGGTTATAAACTTTGAATATTTAACAACAACAATTCACATATTAGGAAAATTGAAAAATATCGAAAAATTATTCACGTTAAATATTTAAATATACATCTGTTGTGTTAAATGCTGTGAAATAGTATCGTTAATCAAATTATAATTAACTCTGAGTTAAATTCTAACTTTAGACTTTCTGTTTTTAAAATTTCAACCTTCTGTAACTCCTTAAATACGAAAGGAATGCTGTTGAAAATCGAGATTTAGGTAGATTTGATTGAGTTATTTAATTTATCTTCAGTTTCATTCTGTCACAAACTCTATTTTAGAAGATATAAAGCTTCGAATTTAGGTTCCACTTATGTAACATGGAGGTAGGTGGTCAAAATTTTGTGAGTACTAAATGTACACTCTAATGTCAGAAAGAAGGAAAATGTATTGAAAGATGTGTACAGTAATTTTGTCTCACATAAATATACCTATTTGAAGAAGTTGTGGAATAGAAAAATCAGCTGTTTCCATATCAAGTGCACATAATATATTTATGATGTATATAAATATTTTATGCACTGGCGCTTGTAATAATTGTGTAAAGAATAACAGTGAGGTTATATATAAAAATGTATAATTTAAATATAAAAATATAAAAATGTATAATTTAAATAATCATTGCTAGACTTGTAGTAGCTGGATGATGCATTGATGTTTCTTTTCTTGCACAATCTTACTGCTGAGGTCTCGCCTTTATTCCATATCGTCTTAAAAGCATATTATTTTGAAAGCCTCCTATCAGACCCTCCTTGCCTGCCTACTGGTTGAGGGAGTTTTATTGGTTGAAAAAGACTCTCTTGAGCATCACAGGGAAAACTTTCATCAATGAAGGGACAATGGATTAAATGATATGAATATTTATTAGCATCAATGATACGAGTTTGAAATGGAATGACCAATAACTTCATACTTAAAATAAACGTTCACGACATTAACATTAACAAAGACATAATGTTAATTGATTAGACACCACCTATTTGCAAAATCAACAGTGCTTAGGATAGTGATAGCTCTTGCAAATTTTTGGAATTTAACTATGAACAAATTTTTAATAAAAGAAAAAAGACCGAAATGGAGGCATAAAAACACCCGGGAAACGTAATAATAGTAAAGAATGGATCATCCCAGAAAGTTGTAACTTGATTAAAGGTAGAGACAGAGCTTGGATCAATTATAAAAACAATGCTATGTGCAAAACCTGCGAAAACCTATATAAAAATCTCCGAATTACGGCTGAATTAAGGTTATAAAAACAAAACGTTTTGCAGAAAACAAGTACTATTGAATAGAAAAGATATGCGAGAATCCTGGGACGTAATCCACCAAACACTAGAAGATAAGGATTGAAATTCTGCTGATCATATCTTTACCAAAGATAAGCCGAAATCATTATCGGCGTTACAAATGGCAACCAAATTTAATGTTGAATATGACACTATGATGTCAGAGATTAGAGAAAGAAATCAAGAACTAGACGCAAATTACGCAACAAACTGTAAATTTACCAACACCAAATCATTATTTGTACCCTCTGCTGAAAAAGTAGATATAATAAAAATAATTAAATCGTTAAATGAAAATAAATGGCTACGATGATATGCAAGTGAAACCCATTAAAAATAACATAGATGCATTGTCTGATATAATAACAAAAATAGTTAACCAAAGCATATCAACATGTAAAATTCCAACAGATCTAAAAATTGCAATGCTGAGACCAATTTTCAAGGCAATAAATCCAAAATCTATAATTAGCAACCTGTCGTAATTCTGTCCATAATACATAATATTCTAGAAAAATACGTGCATTATGTCCTATACACATTTTGTCAGAAAACATAAACGAAAGGCATAAAAAATATGGCTTCTAAAGGAAAAAAGGACTGTAAAAATGCTAACAGATTTTACAGATACACTTTATGAAGCCTTGAATCAGGCTGATAAAATAGAAGCATTGTTCCTTGAATTTCAAAAAGCATTTGACACAATAGACAATATTTTATTAATAAATTAGAGCAGTGGTCTCAAACTTTTATGCTTCACGTACCCCTTGGAAATGTATATATAACTGGCGTAACCTTTCTATAAATAGGTAAAACTGTAGTTATAACATAACAGTGAGAATAAAATAAAACAAATATATATATAACATATATCTAGTGACTTTTGAGCTCTCATGGTGCACCCCAAAAAAGGTTTTACCTGGTACCCCACTTTGAGAACCCTTAAATTAGGGATTTATGGGGTTAGAGGCATCCCACTACTTTGATTTTGGAACTACTTAACAAATAGGAGCTCTGTCACAAAAATAGACAAAACTGTCAGTTCTAAACCTTATATCAAACGCAGAGTACTCCAAGAATCAATTTTAGGAACTTTACTCTTTTTGATATACATTAACGACTTGGTGACAGTAATATAAAAATTTACCTATTCAAATATGCAAGTGATAAAGTAGTAATCGCCACGTCGAAGAAAAACCAAGAGAACGCTGTGAATGTTTCACAAGAGGTTTCGATACTGTTAAACTGTCATGCGTTGGCTTAATTATAATACAATCAATTTAAACGTTAAAAACACCAAATGTATGCTTTTTCATTCTTCAGGAACACACATCAATAACCACACAAGTATGAAAACACATAAAATGGACAGCATCTACAAGAGAAATATTTGTAACGCCAGAGACTGTTACTGTACCGAAATAGAACGAATAGAAACCATAAAATTCTTAGTTCTGCACTTCGATATCATATTACGCTGGAATACACGGCATAATACGAAATAAATGTGTGGAAATTAAATATTCTGTGATTTAAAACTACATCAATTAAGATAGTAGTATGAAAAACATATTTTTTTTTAAATTCCACTGTTGCTTGATTTCGTTATTACCTCTAAGTTATTATTAATAAAAGAATTATATTGCAGGACATGTCGAATTCTATAGCAGAATATTCTGCTGCTTATATTTGTGGTGCGGAACTATCTCACTGCATAAGAGAGCTATTGGACACGAAACACGCAATGCCGTTTGTTCGTAACAAAAAGAGCACATCTTTCTAATGCATTTCACTTGTCATTCAATTTTGTTTATTTTGCAAAAGCAATCGCAATAAAGTGAGTCCCCTTTTGTGTCGAAATATGGTATTGTGTGATCGAAATATGGTATTGCGAAATTTGTCGAAACGAATTCAATACGATCATTTTCAAGTGATGTAAACTCTGAGTGTGGAACTCACGACATTCGAATCTATTTCATGTTGCACTTTATACTGTCTGGTTGTATACACCTTTTGTTGTTCTCAAGGGAATTTTGAAGAAGAGATTTTTTGTATAGTAAATAATGTTTAATAAAACCACACTTTTTTTATTTGCATTAAATATGAGTTGTTTCGCATACTTTTGAAATAAGTCTGAAAAAAGCTTTGATTTCCTCCAATGTATCTAACGTAGCTTTTAGTTTTTTCTCTCATAAAAATTCTCAAAATCAATGTGTTTCCGTTTAGGTTTTTGTAAGCAATCTTTCATCATCATCCTCAAGCAGCCATCGGCTACGGAGGTCCAACCAGACGGCGCAGTTTAATTCTCCAAGCATATCTGTCCTGAGCTACATCTGCTGCATCCGGCCACTGTACACCAATTCTAACAAGGTCCTGTTTGACATTGTCTGCCCACCGCATCCTAAGTCTCCCCCTCCTTCTGAGGCCTCTAGGCACACTGTTCATAACCCTATTCGCCAATCTATAATTATCCATACGGGCAACATGGCCAAACCAGCGGAGTCTCTCTCTGCACAATATGCTGCTTAAAGGAGGTTGCAGACTCCTTTGCCTAACCTCATCATTAGTTACAAAGTTGAACCACCTAATACCCAAGATACTGCGTAAGCATCTAGAATCAAAAGCATCTAGTTTCCTGTTATCTTGTTTACACAGAGTCCAAGTTTCACTACCATAACTAACCCTAGAAAGAACCAAACTATTATACAGTCTAATTTTAGTCTTTAGGTGTATACGCCTATTTCTCCACAATCTCCATAGATTCTTAAAAGTCCCGGCAGCAATACCTATTCGTCTGTTAATCTCATGCCGCACATCACCAGTATCAGTTACGTAGCTCCCAAGGTAATTAAACTGTGACACATTAAGACTGCAACCATTCAGATTAACTGAATCACAACCTGCCTGACCAATTTTCATCACTTTAGTTTTCTCTCTGTTTATAATCAAACCTACTGTACTACCAGTCTCATCAACAGCTCGAATGAAAGAGTTCATCTCATCAACATCATTTGCCAAAAGGGCTAAATCATCAGCATAATCTAAATCAGAAATTTTCGTATCTCCAGCCCATTTAAGGCCAAAAGCTTTCCCTTGAAGTTAATTTTGCATAACATAATCAATAACCAAGCTAAAGAGAAAAGGAGACAAAATGCACCCTTGTCGAACACCAGAAGTAATGCTAAACCAATTGCTACAAGCATTACCAACTCTCACACACGACTCAGTGTTATTATAGAGAGCTTTCATTATGTTAACTAACTTGTCAGGTATACCATATGATCACACAATCAACCACAAATTATGACGATCAACAGAGTCGAAAGCCTTTTTGAAATCAACAAAGCTAGCAACCAAAGGTTTCTGAAACTCTAAACATTTCTCAAGAATCTGCCTAAGTGAAAATACCTGATCTACACATCCCCTACCACTTCTGAATCCACATTGCTCATCACGCAATTGCCTGTCAACCAGATTCTTAATTCTATTAAGCACAATCATGGAAAGAACTTTACCTGGAACAGAGAGTAGGCTGATACCCCTATAGTTATCACAAGAACTGCGATCACCTTTTTTGAAAATAGGGATAACAATAGCTCTGGTAAAATCTTTAGGAACCATGCCTTTATCATAAAAGTTATTCAAAATTTCAGTCATCCAAATGGTAACCGAAACATTCCCAGCTCTAAGCATTTCCGTAGCAATTTCATCCACCCCTGGGAATTTATGAAGTTTAAGTTTAGAAATAGCCAAACTAACTTCAGATTGTGTTATAGGGCCAACATTAAAGACAACAATGCATCTATCATCATTGCAAACAATGGGAGTAGAATTAACCACATAGTTTAGAACTTCACTGAAATGCTCAGCCCACCTAGCCATGACAGAATCCTCACCTTCTATAACCTTACCTTGTTTATCCTTCAATCCCTGTATACCTGTTCGTTTTCTACCACACAAAACATTAACTATCTGGTACAGCTCTCTGCTGTTGTGCTGTCAACTGCTTCCTCAGCTTTGTCAGCCAGGCCATCAAGCCAAAGATTCTTATCAGTAGCTAACTGATCCTTTACACGTTTATTAAGTTCTTTGTAATGCTTTCTATTAGGACTAGTAGGGTACTGATTAAGGACATTCCTGCAGTTCCTTCTTTCTGAAATAAGCTCAAGTGCCTTATCACTTAAATAATTCTGTCTCCTCTGCTCCTTTTTCCCTAAAAGAGTACTGTTAGTTTCCAAAAAAGCCTGTTTAAAATGGCCCCATTCTTCCTCAACTTCAGTATTAAGCAAACCATGACTGTCATAATGACTAAGTAACCTATCATGGTAAGCTTTAGCTATAACTGGGTCTTTCAGAGCTTCAGTATTAAAGGTAAATTTTTTAACCCTAGCACAACACTTTTTAAGTTTAAGTTGCAAGACACTTTTAACAAGGTAATGGTCAGATCCAATTTCAGCTCCCCTATATGCCCTGGTATTTCTAACAGAACTAGCCCATTTGCTGTTAATTAATATATAATCAATCATATTCCTATGCAGCCCATCAGGTGAAACCCATGTGTATTTATGTATGTTGCGGTGTTTGTAATATGTGTTAGTTATTCTGAAACCATTGAGTTTACTTACTTGTAGGAGACGTTGCCCATTGCCATTGCAGCTACCAATAACAAAAGGGCCTATTACTCCTCCCCAAAGGTCAGAGTCGGTACCAACTTTGGCATTTAAGTCACCAAGAACAAGGGTAATATCTCCTTTCTTGACAGAATTCAAAATATCCTGAAGTTGTCAGTAAAACCTATCCTTCTTATCCTCATCAGAATCCTCAGTGGGGGCATAACAGCAGATAACATTCAAGTCTTTAACGCTTGTCTGAAATTTTGCTGTAAGAAACCTTTCATTAATGCACTCATATCCTAGAAGAGCATCACTAGCATGTCTGCTGAGCAGCAGACCCACGCCTTGGTGATGCTTATTGTCGTCCCTCCCTGAGAAGAGAAATTTAAGATTATTTTTAAGAATCTGACCTTTTTTTTGAGCGATTGTACCGACCATTTGAATCTTTATAGCCCATGACTGCTTGAAGATTATATTCTAGAAAGTTTAATTTAGAATCTTTAAAAATCTGTTAGAAAAACGAAGTGTTTAAACTAGGAATAAAAATACACTTCTCTCATTCAGTCATTAGATGCCTTTCTTTGAGCAATAATGACTAAAAAATGTTTCAAAAGGAAATAAAAAAGGTCAACATTTTTGGATTTCTTTATTACATGTCTTGAAAAACATGCTGAAATCTATAACACTCTGGTTATTACGTTTGCGGCGATGAACAAAATGCACAGTCGTATCAGAATGATATGACCACCCCCCATTCCTATTATTAGGGAAATGGTCATATAATTCTGATACGACTGTGTAATTGTAATACGACAGCGATTGAAAACGAAACACGCGATTCAGTTAGTTGTTAAATAAAGGAGCATATTTCGAAAAGCATTTCACTTGTTTAATATCGTTTTTTTTGCAAAAGCAATCAACAAAGTGAGTCATCTTTTGTGTCGAAATATGGTATTGTGCGAATATGGTTCGCATCGATAGCCGTGTTTCGTATATAAAGGGGATAAAATGAGATAAAATTCACAAAACACGAGAAGACTTCAAAGATATTAGGAAGGGTTTCAAGCTTTTGAGGGGTTTGGACATTTATATGGTGAGAAATATATATTATTGTTTCTTACTTTTTGCTCATGATAGAAAACAAAAGGATAATGAAACAGATTAAGCAGAAGAGAGAAAAATCGTCTAAGTAGTGGTTATCCCATATGATCGTAGAAGGCGGTGGAAAGAATGAGATGATAACATCCCTTGACTGATAAATATCCGTTCATATTTCCACGAGGATAACCAACACGTAACCTGAGACATGGGTCAGTATTGTTTGAAATATATTCGCACAAATTGACTGCAATTGTGACGATGCGATTATAAACTATAAGTGTCCTAAACCGATATATTCATTCGCTTTGAATATGAAGAATTGATGAGAAACGTGAACGTGGATTAGATAAGATAATATTCCTTAGCATCGAGAATACAAACATTAATTGAAAACCTTATAATTGATTTTTAATAATAAAATATTCTGCTCAAAGGATTTTCATTGTTTGTCAAAGTGCTTCTTTGTTACGATTTAGAAGGAACAACACCTGAAAGAGAACTATAAAAATAACATGGTTTAAAAATATTTTTAATATAAAAAATTAAATTATGAAACTTTGTAATTTCCGAAAATCGAGCGTACGAATCATAAGGAATATCGGAAAAGGTAAAAAAGTAGTTCTTTGTGATCAACTTTCTCTGAGGAAAACATTATGAGCGTAAAAAGTCTTAGTTTTGAGTATTTGTCAATGCTCAATATGCAACTCAATTATCGTAGAGGAAACTACAACGGATTCAAGAAATTGTAAATTCATCAAATTACATTTCCTTATATTTGAATATTGTAATTATTTTTATATTGTTTAAATTCTTGCAAATGTTTATAACACTGTAGGCTTTGGTACTTTTAAATGAAATTTAGAATTTGTTCAATAAGTGTATTTATGTAAAACGTTAGTAATATCCGCTATTTTATGCATTTGAATATTTTGTGCGCTTACAGTATAGGGTTTAGCTGTGTTTTAAAGGTCTTTCCATAGATTTCCTTTCGACATCTCTTATTTCATGTTGCAGTTAATATGGTGAAAATGATTATTTATTTTGCGAAGTAAAATCTGGACAATTTAATGATTATCAGTATAAATAAGTAAAAACTTGCCGATGAATTGGTTAGCATAAAGTGATTTTTGACTAACTCAGTTCAGTTTAAGACAAGTCATTTGCTACTTATATCCTATTTATGGTTCATTATACATATTAGTTCAAAGTTGGTAATGTTCTCTGTAAATGTTTTCCTTGAAAGATTGTGATAATATGGTAAGAGAGCGAGATCAAAATTTGAAAGAGAACAAACACAATCAAAATCAATCTCCGTTATTTGTTTGTTCCCTGGGAGGTATCAATATAAGACGAAATAACCAACTCAAATCTAAAATGGAAATAGATGACAGCAGCGACATAATATCTGACTTCAAACTGCTGTTTAAAATATTGGCTTACATGGGAATTTCAGTACGAAAAGCGAATCGAGGAAATTCTTTTACTGGAAAAATTATACCTTTTCTCTTTGTGGCGTTTTGGCATTTTGTTTTGCTGTACAGATTTGCGACTTTTGTTTTCTTTAAGATTCGCATTACTGGCATCCTTTTGCAAGTAATAAGCGACATATTACCATTGATTTCCTGGTATAGCCTCTATTTGAAAAGAACGGAACTTATTAAGTTATGGAAACATTTAGTTTCAATCAGTAACAAAATTCCCCTTTACGAATGCAAGTGCTTAAAATTTTGGACTCGATCGTGTATTTGGATTTCTCTGATTTATTCGATTCTCGCAGCAATTTTTGCTCTATTAATGGCTGATGAGAAAGAAATCATTGAGTGTGCATCTTTCTCTACTTACGGTTTTCATTTTGATAAAAAGTCACATTATCCTTTTATCATATCTTTCACAGTTGAACTTGTTTACTTGTATTATTCTCTTATATTCTTCAATATTGTGAGTATATTATACATCATAATTTGCAGTTATCTGTGCCATTTCTTTGCTGTAAATACATTTTGCGAAGGAATATTAAATCAGTTGTTTCTGTTGAAACCGCAACTGAATTACGTATCCGTTACAATAAGATACATTCGTTATTATGTCATGTGGACCAATGCCTCTCTAGGAATGCATTTTTGTTAATCTGTTTAATCTCCTGTGACCTTTTTACCCTCAGGGCGCACGTTCTTGATACTTTCGCACCTGCTACTGTATTATTTAAAATGTTTACACGATCCATTTGCCTTGACATTGTTATAGCATTTTTTGGAATTGCATTTTTTGCCTCGCAGGTTTACGCAAATGGTCTTCAATTTAAGCAATCTCTGCACCGACAGTCGGAGTACATTGCTACGCTTTCTAATAACAGGAACAAAGCTAGTGATGTGCTACATAAAATAGGGAAAATGGAAGTTATTTGCTTAACAGGATGGGGAATGTTTTGTTTCAACAGGAGTTTCATTATCAATTTTTGTGGAATTCTTATTAGCTATAGCCTATTGCTTTTCCAACTGAAGTGAAATAAAAGCATTTACATTCAGTGCTCACTAAATTATGACCCCCTCCCACCACGTTATATAAGTGGAAAATAACTTCACCGTGATAAACGAATTCATTTTGTCATGAAAACAAAATTAATATTTCGGTCTTTTTCGTCATAAAAGGAAAAGACTTCTAAATGCATTCTGTTCGCATATAAATTTGTTATTTGATAAACACAAACCAACAATGTGATTCGCCTTCTATGCCGATATATGAGACGTGGCGTTGTTTCCTTCGATAATCATAAAAGCTGAAAAAAGGATGTTATTCGGAAGACATGGTCAGAAGTCGAGTGTCCAAAACGATTTCCTTCATCTCTTTATGGTAACGCGTGAATTTTTTAAACATCTTCTTATAAGTCAGAACGATTTGCAAAATTATTGTTTCTGCTCATTCTAAAACACAGAACAGAAGGTTAAGGAAACAGATGAAGTATAAGAAACAGTTAGATATTTCAGTTTTGTGATGGTGATGGAGGGTAAACCAAATAATGGTTGAATTTTGCGAAAAGAATAAGTAAAAATTTACCTTTAATTGGCAAGCAACTGTTTCATTTTTACTCGATCAATGTCGATCTATACTCAGCCGTAAGTCTGTATGCTTCCGAAAAATTTCAACAATAATTTTAACCAGGAGATTATAAATTTTAAAGATGCAAAAATGTGATCGAGAGGTCTGCTAATTAATTTGTAGTGTGAATGTGGATTAGATGATAAGGCGATATTCATCATCATCGACAAAATGAATGTGACCTGGAAAAACCTTAAAATGATTTTACTACCTTCATATCCTCTTTGAAGATTATGGTAACTCATTTTTTGAAGTACACGTTCCTTATGATTTCAAGAACGAAAACAATAGTAGAGATGGAATCAAAGTATCAAAATTACTTTTACTACCTTTATTTCCTCTTTCAAGAAAATGGTAACTCTTTTTTGAAGTGCACGTTCCTTGTGAATTCAGAAACATATGCAATATTATAAAATAGAAATAAAATATCAGACGATATGTAATGTTTTTATAATGACGAATTCTGATTGTAAAACGATGAATGAAACTAATAAATGATGTCACAGAAATAACGCTTCGTTCGTAATATGAGTAATTATGAGTCATAAGGAAAAAGCAAAAAAATTATAACTTATATGATTATGAAAATTTATGATAAGATTATATTCATAACCACGTAAAATTTAGCTCAATTAGCTCACGTTTAATGCATGTGAACATCTTGTAACACCTCACATAGTACACGTGACTACCTTTGATCACCTTGTATATTATTAAATGTGACCAGCTTTTATCGGCTCATATTACTTATTATTTGTGATCCGACCTGGATATAAGGGGAATGCTAAGTGGCCATGCCCATCCCCTTTAATAACGGTGGTAACAGAATGGAGGCAAAATATTGAACATCATATATATAACAATTAGCGTATTCTGACCTAGAGCACGGGCACGTTTATCGTACCTCCATAGTGACGTTATTGATGGAAGAAGTTTTTGGCGCCTTGTAATTCTGCAGATACTTGACCGATTTTTCTCAAATTCTGTGTGACGGACCCCGTTATTTCGTTCTGTGTTGGGTTAAGTGATCGGGTTCCTATTTTCTAATATTCCTATTTTCTACAATATTCTTTTTATAAGAAAATAGCGCTAGATCAATTTAAATCCTTTCAAATCTATCTAAATCTCGATTTTTCAACTATATTTCTTGGGTATTTAGAGAGCTATTGAAACTCGAATGATTAACAGCAGGAAAGTTAGGCCTAAAAATTTGTTTAATACTGACAGTTATTGTAAGAACTATTGGACCAAAACTCTAAAACATACGCTTATTTTATTAAACTGATTGAAATAATACTCTTTTTAAGTTTTCAATTTATCTGAGGTGAATTGTAATAATTGACATTCATGTTGCTCAATATTCAAACTTTTATAAATCTTTAAGTACTGAATGGATATTGTACAAAATCTAAATTTATGCAGTTTAATTGGAATCTTATAATTTATCTTATATTATATTATGTAATTGGAATCTTATATTTCAGTTATATGTTTCCATAAAAGTTTATTTAAACAGTTTACGGAACCTCGAATTTGATTCTTCATGACATAAGATAAAGATGTTGCCATTTTTCTGTCCATTGGCTGAATAAATTACACGTATTTCCAAGAAAATTTAAAGACCCCCCAAATGGAAGAAAAATGTTTATATCCGGGCTGGCATGTGACGAGATTTTGGTGCCTTAGTACGTCTCAGTGCTATGGATACTTTACCAGTATAACAGTATGTGAAATCTAGTTTTAAGAAACAACGTTTTCCTGATCCTAAGTGTTTTCAGCGATGTATTTTGAATCTTTTTATGCAATTCTGTTTGTCAAGTACATAGAGTAATTTGCTCTTTTCACTAAAGTCTCTCTTGTACATCAAATGTAATATTATGTCATTGCTCTGTAGAGATTTTGCTGTCAACTGCATATAATTATTACTTAGGAAATAAAGCACCCTTCATTTTATTCAAATTTCATTGAGTATATGCTTTTTTGTTTCTATTAATCGTTATTCATAAAGGTGAACAATATTTTAGCATTTATTAAAGTTATCCCATTCGTTACATTGTAATATTTTTGATTCGAAAATAATAGTGATAATCAGTTTAAATTTCTTTGCATTTTTGTGATCCTTTAAGAGATATCACTTTAAATTGCACATGTACCAGTTACGTTCTTAAGGACAGAACTGATACATGAGTAATACTGGTCAGAAAACGACTTGATGTATATAACAAACTGTAGATACTACTGTGATTCCTAAGTCTATGCCTTTTATCGTCTACTTGAGAAATAATTATTACAGTATAAGTAACGAATCTTACTCAGCGAAATAAACGCCATTACTTTTAATAGTTCGTTTACTGTATGAAATTTGGTAGGTAAAAACTCAGCTTGGTATAAATGCTTTTACTATTTACGTTATTTATATATTATACATCCTGTACATAACGACAGGAAATCGGAAAAAATCTCATTATTGGGAAGTCTTAAGTGTCACGTTTTCTGGAAAAGATGTTAATTTGGGTTTTTGAAGCACGATCTTTACATTTGTTTGAATTTCTAGAGTTTTCGTGAGTCAGAGAGGTGACAAATGATTACAGGAACTTGCTTGGCGATGAACACAAAATAGAAACACACAAGCACACACAATTAAGTTTAATCAAAATGTTGAAAATTTCCACTTTTTTGGCTTTTAACATTACCTTTGAGAAAATTATGTTTTTTTTTGTTTTTTTCACATTCTGAGTTGCACGTAAATAATCGTTTCAGGAAATCTGATATAGATATTAGTAATTTACATTAGTGTCTTTCAAAAGGTGTTCAGCAAAAGAGTTTATTTTTCTAGAAACGTAAACTTCACAACGGAAACTTTAATATTCCGTCAAAGCTTCTACTTATTTATTTTATTAAAAATATTATCAAGGTGGCTCGGATCTAGGAAAAAAAGTACATTGGGGAGGTGAGGAGACGGTGGATGAAGGGGCCAAGTGATCGGATCGAGCCATAACGAAATATAAGTCGAGGCAAATAACTTAATCACCCTTCTGGTATAAAAATTTCGTCTCCGTTTTAATGGTCTTTAAATAATGTTTTAAAAATGCCTGTGATTTATGTAAGTTTAATTATTTTTTTCATCCGTTCCCGTTACCGTAATTTTCAAACGGTCACGACATCTTATTCCTGTACATCCGAGTCTGCTATCGAGGATTTCGTCACCGAGAAGAGTTAAAAAACAACACTTCTTATTAACAAGAAAATTATTTCAGACCTTACAGTAGCTTAGTAAGTAGTCAAATTTCACTGTTTTGTCTTTAGCCACGTTAAGGGTTGGGTTGAGTTGCTTCACCTCTAAGCGTCACTTCGTTTGCACACCATGGGCTAAATTGCCAGGTCAGATGGAACTCGAAGGCTCAGAGAAAATTGGGGGAGGGGACCCATTGGAACAGCTGTTGGGAGACAGGTGGTAGCCTCTCGTCAAGGCCATCCAGCGTGTTATTTAACGTGCACATATTATGGCTCTCCGTCACACGGGTCATGGCTTAACGTCCCATCCTATGGACGGCGGTCTTTCCAAGCCCATCGGTATCCCCTACTGACCGTGGGCAGGGTGGAGAAATTTGCGAAGATAAATCTCAACGCTGACCCAACTGATACTCGGACCTGGGAACTACAGTTCACGAGCCTGGCGCGCTACCGACTGAGTCACCCCCGCCCCAGCCACGTTAAGGTGAGTAAACAAGAAGTTTGGTAAATCCTCTTTTATTAAAAGTCAATAAACTCTCAAAATGTTCCTTTGCTTTTTTCAGGACAATATTGTTTCTTTCCAAATAGTGACGCTGACAAGCAAAGACTGAATTCTGTGATCAAACTTTTTTTTTGCTCGAAAGGCGAATGGTGTATGATCTAATTCTCAATCCCATTATTGCATATTCTCTTTTACCAAAAACAAAATTAATGACCGAAGTTATCGAGTTATGGTGGAACTCGGTGTCTTTCCACAAACTGATAAAGTTCAAACTGAAATTGAAATGCAATTATTTTTCAACAAGGTGTTTTTCCACAAATATTTATGCAAAAGAAATTATCGCTGACGCGACGGGAATCGAACCCACAACTCTCAAAATACATGCCAGAGCACTTTACCGTTAAACCACGCATCAGATGGTAATTTAGTTTGACGATGTGATTTATGAATCTTTCTTCACTGAATGTGCTGGTTGCGTCATCTATATTTCAGGAGAGGCAACTCATTTCCAATTTTTACCAATAATTCAGATATTAATAAGGAATACACGCTTTAGAGTTATTTATAAAAAATCCGTCAATATCTAATAGACAGTTTAGCTCTAGATAGACAGATTACATGTAGATACAGAATTTTAACGGTACAACTCACCTAGATACTCTGTCGTGTATCTAGGTGAGTTGCGGGTCAGCTATAATTTTTTTCACACAAATATTTGTTGAATTTTATATCTACAGGTAATCTGTGCATTTGATATTGAAGGTGTCTTTCAGTTGATTTCAGCGTAAATGTTCGAGAAGCCTTATATGGGAATATTTCTCTGGCGTCCGCCGATCCTTCAGCTAAAACCTTTGTCCAGGCCTAGCCTAGACGTTCTGGTGAGCACGAATCAGTGCTTAATATACGAGCTTGTGGAACACGACTTATGAATTTTGCGATTTTTTTGCCGTTTTAAAAATCAACTTTGTAAGCTAATTATTCCATAAAATATGTCTAATCCTTTAAAATGTGAGCATTCTCTTTCATGATTCTATTTACGTAGAGAGTTGAACTATAAGGTACGATGCAGAATATTGCGAAACAATTGCTTTCCTACTATGCAAACGTACGATTGTTTTCATATTTGCTTCTGTATTTCGTTTACGTTTCACTGCTTAACTCATCATTAACATCTAAATTTCATGTAAAAGTGGCACGGTGGTATGGATGCTACAGGCAGATTTGAGGGATGCTTAACTAATAGTTTAGAATGGTTATGGTGAAATTATAACAGGAAAAAAATTAAAAAAATTGTAATAGTTAAGTGTATCAAAGGGGAAAAAGGATATACAGAAACGAATTTTTAAAATTTTTTTCTCAAAATTTACTTCAAGTTCGGCTTAAACGTTTAAACATTTCAGCCTGGTTTATCTTCTTCTTCCAACAGGACCCATGAAATTGGGTTTGCAGACAACGAAAACCAAATTCCAGACAGCAAATGCAAATATTTTTTGCTCCAATTGAAAGTTACTGCATAAAACGAAAATTCGGGAAGGTAATAAGAACAAAGAAATAGCTTTGTTAGGAGGAAACTATTAATTCACAAACTAATCGTCTTAATATAGTTTTCTGCAAGTTATTATCGAATTTTTCCAGAAAACACAATATACATGAGAAAATACTCGTATATGACAAGGAAGGATCCAAAAGAAAAGAAAAGAAAATGTTATGCAAAAACCTTTATTTACATTTAAGTTGTTGTTGATCTGATTGTGTTCAGGATGTTTTAATTTTAGCGGTCATTTGATAGATTTTATTTACTCCAATATGCAAATATTTTCGCACAATGAAAGGTGTTCGAGCCATAGAAATACGCTGATTTCCATATATTAAGGAACACCGCTTTGTTATGTCAATGGGAAGCTAACGTCGAAGCTCTACAACTCCTGAAATAAGTTTTTATGTTTGAAAAATATGATAGTAGATAAAGATCTCAATCAAATACATGAATATCATGATTTTCAACAATATGAGTTCAGTACTTAATAAGTTTGGGATTTAATATTTAACAATGCCAGTTAAAAATTGATTCCAGAAGTTAATGAAAACTTAGTAATTATTACATCAAAGTATTTTATAAGTTTGTGTAAAGAATTCTTTCACTATTGATCAGTTTTTGCATGTTTCTTAAGACTGGCATTGCTGTTTTTAAATATTCGAACTTCCATAACTTTAAGACTGGCATTGCTGTTACGAAAAGTTAAATACTCAAAGAATATTGTTGAAAATCGAGATATTGATATATTGATTAAAATCTATCTGCTATCACATTAAAAATATGAAAACTTATTTTAGAAGTTATAGAGCTTTGAATGTTAGTTTCCCATTGACATAACATAGAGTTGTGCTTAAATTTATTGAAACCAGTGTAGATGTTATATTTCGCCTGTTGTTTTTTGTGTCCTTCTATTCACTAAATATCTCGGAAGTGGTGAAACGATTTTATTGAACGATAGCTCATTGGGAAGACTATTTGTGCGAAAGATAACACATAAATATTTTCTCCACGACTTTTTTCCATTTAGATTTTTATCATTTAGATTTTGTTGTGTAGTGATAATATGGAGTTTTGTAACTACTCAGTTCAATGACGAAGAAGGATGTTTCAGATTATTCCAGCGGCATGCTACATATCCAGATAGTCTGAATTCCTTAGGATTTCACAGGTCGTTAAGCAAGAGCAATATTTCAAGTTTTTGTAATGAGTTATTCACGTCGCCACATTAGAGTCATTCATTTACTAATTATTTGAGATATTTAAAAGATCGAAGACCATAAAATGATATTCAAGGTGATTCGTACATTTTCTGCTTCATGCAAAATTCAGTTCTGTAAATCATGATAAAGTAACAAGTTATAATATTTGCTTGTTCTGCATCTAACTTCGGTGGCAGAACAGGTTTACAGTCGGGACATTTTCACATTCAACATGCTTCGCTACAACATAACTGTACTCTGGAACGAAGCCTGTATGCTGGCTTAATATTTAATTCTACTTTAAACATAAAGATTATGATTATTTTCAATCTTGTTGATAACACCAATTCTATTTCAAATGCAACACTTAAAATAATACATGAAAGAAAATCTCTCATCAAGCAGCTGCTTGCCTCACAGATCTAAGAGAGGCCTGTGAGTAGAATCATGGCCGTCCATATACCTACCAAGCCCGAACATTTCGCCGAAGTCTAGTTGTGACGTCACACACATAGTGTTACTTCATAGCAATATGTCGCCCTGTTCGCGTGTAGTATGTATTACAATTGTGTTTGACTGTATGTGGTATTTAAAAAGGATTACATTATTCAAAGGTAGGTAACATATTTTGAGTTTCTAATCTTAGTTTTTGCTAATAATGTAATTTATTGTAATAATTTAGCTGTTTTCGATTAGTTCTGACCATATCTGAAGTTAAGCCTAATTTTAAGGATGAGCGGTAAATTTAAAATTTAAGCCATGAACTTTTAAGTTATATCTACTGATTAATATATGAAAGTGAAGTAAATAATTTTATGTCACAGCTGTAAGGATCAAAAATATTTAAACTTTTATTCAATACCAAAATAACTGCTATATTTCAAAATTCAGTGTTCATCAGCAATACGTCTGAAGTATACATAATATAATTCCTTGTTTATTGAATGTGATACTGTTTGTGTATATATATAAATACATTCCTTAATTTGTGAAATATGATGGCTTCTGAATTTCAAGATTTCTGAATAGTTAGCTATTTAGTTTAGGTTATGTTTCGATTTCATCTATTGTTTCATGATAAATGTCAGCTCATCTTAGAATTAGAAATGAACAAATGTTTCTTGACCACCATGCCAAAGAGTATGGCTTGAAACAGGGGTTGCTTCAAGCTTAATAAAGTCTAAGGAATATATTCCACTTCCTAATCTTCACACTTTTGGACATATCGAAAGATAATGATGTTTGTTTCATTAAATTATAAATTGATCCGGCACTTAAATAGCATGTTCTGTGATTATTAATGCTTAACTTCAAATATTGGCATTCATTGATAATGTTCCGGTAAAAAAAAAATTAGGAAATATTGATAAAATGTCAACAAAAGTTAGCAACACAATGAGATGACGATGAGAATCTTTTGCAATACATTGAGACTGATTAAATGGATGCAGTTCAGTTTGATAACTTGTAAGAAACTGTGCGTTAGATATCCCAATCTGTTAATCATTTTTTCTTCCCTATTCTTTTCTGTTGCACATGTTTCATATAGTTTGTAAATATTTCTACTGATATTTTTCTACTGATTTTTTTCAAAATGAAAGCACTGTGTAATAAAGATTTAAAAATGTAAAGATTCAAGGAGAATTAATACTTCTTTGCTATTAGCACAAAATACATTAGATTCTTTTTTGCAATACATTGAGACTGATTAATTGGATGCAGTTCAGTTTGATAACTTGCAAGAAACTGTGCAAATGGAACCACTGCAAGAAACTGTGCCTTAGATATTCCAACCTGTTAATAATGTTTTCTTCCCCACTGTATTCTGTTGCGCATGTTGCATATAGATTCTTAAGACAGTCAGGAAATATAGTGTTACCTCACCCACCAATTCTTTTGACAGATTTGTACATCACTTAACACATGTCCATATGCAGAACAATTTGATGATAAATCTTTAGCATACATACAGTTGAAGTATAAATTACAAACACTTAAATCCAAAACTGTTATCTTAATGATGTATGAGCTACACATTAAACCAAATTTTAATGAATGTGCATTTGATGGCAAAAATGCTGCAAATAGTTCTTATTTTCTTGGTAACTGGTGTTATGTTTCCTTTTAAAGATGTACACATGCTTTCTGTGAGAAATATAACATTTGAAGTTTTTGGTGTAGATTTTTTAAAAATTTCAATTATTTTTGGAGCTATAGGATACAGAGGCATATGTTAGTGACCATAATTTCATTAACAGAAAAGCAATGTCTTTTTTACCACTTTCACTGACTGTTGCATTATTATTGTCAATAATGTAATTCATTGTAATAATTTACATAATTAACATTATATACATATCTACATTATTAAATTTATATTATATTACATACATATTGCCTGAGAAATTCCAGACAGATTGTTTAGAATATAGAATTAGGAAACACAGGCAACTTACTGGAGGTCAATATCACATTTCAATATGGCAGGTGTTTGAGTGGGAAAAAATTAAGGATGCATTCAATCCTGAAATTAGTGTTACCAACTAAAAGTATGGGGAACCTTCACATTTGTAGTTTTTCTGCCAGTTAAAGATGGGGAGAGCTGAAGGCAAATTTAAGTGATTCTCTTACCATTATTTTTACTGTGCCTACTTAGTTCCAAAAAAAAATGGATTGATGCAGATCAGTGGTGTCTCGTTGAATTAAATTCATTTGCCTGATTGCTGTTCACCCTTTGATGAATAGTAATTCAATTTCTCTTAATCTACTGATAAGTTTTCAGGGTTGAAGTCTGCTTTATCTTTGAGATATTTAGTGAAATAGATACAGATGATGATATGGAGCGCTTATTAACTGATTTTGTTTTGCTACACATAGTATCAGTATTAAATTGAAGTTTATAGTGAATTAAAAACTTCAATTTAATTTTAATTACCACACGTTACCTATATTCTAATTTTTGTTAGTATCGATATATTGCATTAGACTGTTGCTCAACTGTCAGATAAAAATATCTAACAATATTAAAACCTAATAATTTCTTTCGAGGATTTTTTTTTTGTCAAATTAGCTCAAAAGTCTTCATCTTTTGCCATACCCTTAAAAAAACAGTATATATTTATTGTTGATTCAAATAGGAAAAAACCTTATAAATATATTTCCCTATGTAGAATTTGTCAGCAATTTAATATGTAAATCATACCAGTATTTTCCAATATTGGCTTTGGATGCTATCAATTTATTTATAATATCCCCCCCCCCTCCCTCTCTCATTACCTCTAATGCTGGTGTCAGTTTAAGTACATTGAAATTTTACTTTTCTATGCCACTTCTCCCATACATTCTCTCTCATAAATTTCACTTCTAGTGAATAACTTTCTATTTGGAACAAAAAACCAAATTTATGATTTAAAAAATCTGCATGATTCATAATGTGACTACAGTTTCAATGAGAATTATCAGCAATAATCAATCTCAAGTTTAAATGAGCATATTTTGTTTAACCATCTAAGAAGTAATTAATAATCACATAACATTTGAGAGATAATCAGCCTGATCATTATGTTGTTAGTGTGCCTGGCTATGGAATATAGTGACCACATTTTGAGCCATGGGGAGTGTATGAAATTTTCTTTTATCAGGTATTACTGCTGAAGTTTTGTTTTTCCCATAGAGATCTACAGCTTATAATGGCAATCTCTATCAGACTTCTGTAGTAAGCAAATGCTATAAGGATAATTTTTCTGCTTGTGGTATACAATTTTATATAAGCAGTGTATGAATTTTTATGAAATCACATTTTATGTTGTAAGTAGAAATTTACTGAATATTGTTATAGTGCTAGCTGAACAAAAGAGCAATGCAATTTAGTTAAAACTTCTCTTAGTTTAAAATACAAATATAAGAATTGAGGAGTTAAAACTTTGAAGTTTACTTTCATTAGAGTACAAATCATCATATCAGTTGCTTGTAATAAGACCTCTAACTTTCGATATTTTTTTTATCTCCTCCATATGGCAGGATTTACTTAACGAATATAATTGTTTTCTTCATTTCTTTCTCAGTATTCAAGACTAAAATTAGTTGAATACTAATTTCACCATTTTTTCGATGTATTTATAATTTTCTGCCGAAAGCAAGCGGTGAACCATAGATTTTGTTCATTCTACAATTTTTTTTTATCTCCTCCAAATGATAGGATTTACAGAAAAAAAAATGCATTTTTTTCTATTTCTTTCCCAGTAAACAAGAATAAAATTGGTTGCATAATAATTTCTCCATTTTTGCGATATATTTATAAGTTTAAAACATCTTTTTTGGCCAAAGCAAGCGATGAACCCTATATTTTGTTGTAGTCTACGACTCTTCCATAGCCCCACGTTCGTAACGACAAAACAGAATGTTCGGACCTGGTAGGTATATAGACGGCCATGGTAGAATACGCTATAAAGGAGATCTGTGAGGAAGGCGAGACATAAGCAGAAGGACAACTCTAGAAACGAAACACCCTTTCCTTTTCTGGGCTCGAACCAGAGTGTTTTGATTAGCAGGTAAACATGCTAATCCTTTATAAGCATTGATTACGTGGTGGTAGGGTGAAATTTCATTAACATCTCTGTCGTGTCCCCCATCCGCTCTTCCAGTCTGGTTTCGCCGAATGATTCTTTTCGATGGATGTGGGATGGGCAAATTGCTGTTTATTTCTAAACCAGATCCACCCGCAATTTTTTCCCAGATGTTTAGAGTTTAAACGAAAATTTAAGGGCAAATGTCGTGAGCTTCGATCCATCATAAAGGTGGCGGCTCATCTGATAGTTTGCCAAGCTCGTAATTTGTAGTTCCCAGGTTCGAGTCCCACCTGAGCCAGCATTGAGATTTATATTCGCACAACTCTTCGCTCTGCCCACGGTCAGTAGGGATCACTAATGCGCTTGGAAAGGCCGTCGTCCATAGGATGGGACGTTAAACCGTGGCCTCGTGTGCAGGAGATATTTACTCAGTGCATATTATATAACTCTCCGGATGGCCTTGACGGGAGACTACCATCTGTCTCCCAACAGCTGTCTAGTTTCTCTGAGCCTTCGGTGTCCTTGTGAACTGACCATTTAGCCCATTTGTGTGCAAAAAAATGCTATTCAGAGGTAAAACAATCCAACCCAATCCAGGTTCGAGTCCCAACTGCGCTAGCATTGAGCGTTATCTCCACTAACTCCCACGTTGTCCTTGGTTAGAAAAGGGACACCAATGTGCTTGATGAGGCCGCAGTCCGTCAGAGAGAACGTTAAGCTGTGGATTCGTGTGTGGGAGAGTCACCTAATGAACGTTAAGAACACGCTGGATGGCCTTCTGTCTCTTAACAGCTGTATAAGTGTTCACTTCTCCCAACCTTCTCTGAGCCCATGGGTTCCTTGTAGCCTAACTATTCAGCTCATTGTGTGTGAAAAAGTGCTGCTCAAAGTGAAACAACCCAACCCAATCAGTAAACAACAATTCCGAGATATCGTCGAGTATCGTCTTTTCTTCGAGGAGATCGAAATAAACTTAACTATTCACTAAGAAACAAAATCACTTTAGTATTATGCACTTAAAAAGTGGCTCGAAACTTTCACTACACTGCTTTATGTTGCTCAACACTATTATACTGCTAAGAAACGTGATTTCTTACCGCTGCATGCAGATTCAGATCTAGGAGGAACATACTAGGAGGTGGGGAGGGCGAGGGGCAATGCCGCTCCTGTTTCCGAATGCTAGTAAGGCAAAAAAAGTATTAAGCAGTAAATTTCATGCATTTTTCAAGAAATGTTTAAAGATTTGTAAAGCGGAGGAGCTCCGTTTTCCCCATTTCCCCAAGCAGTTCGACTGTGTTTCTTGTCCCCCTCCCTAGATATTTTTCTAGATCCGGGCTTGGCTGCAGGTATTCTTCTTAAAGCAAATTTCAGAACCGATTCCCTAGCTTTCTAGAGCCTGGTTTGCTGTTGTAAAAATGGATCATATTATTGATCTTCCACCGAATTCAATCTATGATGGTCTCAAAAAGATAATTCCCTGTTGTAATATCGAAGGGTGAAATCCACTTTTTTCCGTTTTTCACCGTGAGAAAATGCAGCTTTATTCTCTGAAGCCTACTGTATCGATGCTACCCTATTGGTATGCATGGCACAGTACAAACGCTATATCAAATACACGAACCTTAATATTAAAAAATCCTGTATAATGAAAGATCATAGTGAGGACTAAAAATTCCTTTTTCGACTTGAGTACGTGTGACAATTTCTTTGAATTCGAAGTAATCGAAAGTAATTATACCCAACATCTTCGCTGAGTTGTATAATTTAACTTAATAGAATACAATTCTATCAAGTAGAGCGATACCAAATAAAAATGCAATAAAGAAACAAACACTTTCAATAGTTTTAGTAATAATAAGAAATAAGAAAATGAAACAAACATCCTATTTCCAATCCATCTATCTCCGCGATATACTGATGTAGAAGGTTTTTCCCCGTTCAGATGTTGCATCATTCGCCAGGTAGCCGGACCTGGCGTGACTTCTTTACCATCATTTTGTAAAGAATTTATCTGTTATCTAGAGTGTGTATAATGTGAATTTGGATTTCATTAAATCGTAAGTCATTAAAATATGGATTGGAAGTATTTATTGCCAATTAATATAATAATTTATTAGATATAAATGCAATTTTTTTGCATTGGAATAAACATAAGTTATTGTTAAAGCTATGTGAAATGTATTATCAATATTCAAGATTATGAAGTATTATCTGCACGAGATTAGATGGAATGCGTATATGTTCCCAAAGTTTTGGCTGGCACGTGAGTAAATTTTTCATCAAAGATTTGGAGATTTTGGCACGCATTCTTAAAAAGGTAGCCCACCCCTGCTCTAGAGCCTGTTTTGTTGTTGTAAAAACGGATCAGATTATTGATCTTCCACCGAATTTAATCTATGATGGCCTCAAAAAGATAATTCCCTGTTGTATATCGAAGGGTGAAATCCCCTGTCTTCCGTTTTTCACCAAGAAAATGCAACTTTATTCTCTGAAGCATAACTGCATCGATGCTCCCAAATGGTATGCATGCCACAGTACAAACGCTAAATCAAATTCACAAACTTCAATATTAAAAATAATGAAAGATCATAGTGAGGACAAAAAATTGAGTACGTGTGACAATTTCTTTGAAATCGAAGTTTTTTTGTTTTAACTTGCCAACAGACACATTTGCCAACAGGAGAGAGAAAAAAATCCTAGAAGTTACTCCTAGCTTTTACAGGCCTTCTCAAAAGAGGACATGTTTTACTAAGACCGAAGTCACCGCTGACCACTGCCTCAGTTAGAGCTAACACAGCACTCAAATATTGGCTTACTGGAACAGTCGCTATTTTCCTAAGTACTATGCCAGTCAAGGCTTATTACTCTCATCAATTGGATATGATGACGCTGCCATGGATACGTTATGTTCAATGCTGTCTTATAAGAAAGGAGTGTTTTTCGTCCAGTTACCACTGTCTGCTTCATTTGCTTTTTTTGTTCTGTCGTGTTCAGTGAATGAAACGAACTTTTGTTCACAGAGTCATGATGATTGACGACAATGCATGAGGCGTCACTCGGTTGTAAGGTCCCATCCATCCTGTGTGCATAGAAGGCTATGCAATGCGGTAGTAATCCCAGATGCTATGATACGGGATGTCATCACTTACAACAGTTGATCATTTCTGATGCGGATCAATGGCAGTGTGACAGCAAAGACAATACATGGATCCTATTCTTTTTCCAGTGTCACTGCCAGTACCTTTGAGACATCCGAGTAGACTACAAAGAAAATGCATAACTGAAACTAACAATTATTCCGTCACCTTGTACAAAATAATCCCATTGCTTTATTGATCATATCCCTTAACTTAATAGCAAGTAAATGATACACTCGTTTTGAGTAGATTTATCTTTTTTAGATTAACTCCTTGTTTTTTTTTATGAGATAAATTTTTAGTGACTTTTTTAAAGCTGAACTGATATTTCTAATATAAAATTATTCGTAGGATATTACGGTGAGACTACAATAAACATACCTGCACTGAAAAATTATTAGAGAAAAGAGTAAAATTACTTTAATAATAAAAGATATATTGTAGGTTCTCTTATGAAATGTTTCTCAACAATTTTTATGAAAAATGATCATGCAGAATCTGCTTGAATTGGTTTGAACGGTTGTACCCTTGACGAAGTGTCTCAGTTCAATATCTCAATAGTTGGTTAGCACATAGTAGCACTATGTGGTATGAGGCGAACAGAAGACTTGGGATTGCTGCTGGGATTGTTAATAATCAGTAGAAATTGCAGAAAAATGGACATATACCCCCAAGAGTAACGTTATGTTATTCAGTTTGGTGCTTTTATTATTTGCTATGCCAGTGAAAAAAGGATACTTTCTAAGCAAGATAACAAGAGACTTGATGACTTTGATTCTAGATGCCTAGGAATCATTTTGGGCATTAGATGGTTTCACTTTGTAAGTAACGGTGAGATTAGGCGAAGGAGTCTGCAACCACCTTTGAACATTCTCATATACAGAGAAAAACTGGATTGGTTTGGCCGTATGTATAACTACGGAATAAAGAACCAAAGTATGAGAAATGAGGTAATGCAATAGCAGTAACTCAGAATAGATAAGATTTGGAGTAGAAAATTGCACAGAGCAGTTGAATCTTTATAGCCTGTGGCTGCTTGAAGATTATGTTTTCGAAAGTTAAGTTTGGAATCTTTAAAAATCCGTTAGAAACAAAGAAGTGTTTAAACTAGGAATAAAAATAGACTTCTCTCATTCAGTCATTAGGTGCTTTTCTTTGAGCAAAAATGATGAAAAATGATTCAAAAGGAAATAATAAAGCCGAACATTTTTGGATTTCCTTATTACATAGCCTCTTTACTATTGCAGATGAGATAATGTCTTGAAAAACATGCTGAGATCTATAACACTCTGGTCATTACGTTTACGGAGACGAACAAAATAATTGTAATACGAAAGCGACTGAAAACGAAACACGCTATTCAGTTAGTTGTTAAGAAAAGGAGCATATTTCGAAATGCATTTCACTTGTCGTTTAATTTTGTTTCTTTTGCAAAAGCAATCAACAAAGTGAGTCATCTTTTGTGTCGAAATATGGTATTGTGCGAATATGGTTCGCATCGATAGCCGTGTTCCGTATATAAAAGGGATAAAATGAGATAAAATTCGCAAAACACGAGAAGACTTCAACGATATTAGGAAGGTTCAAGCTTTTAAAAAATTTCAAGCTTTTCTACTATAAGCGAGAGAGGTTTGGACATTTATATTATGAGAAATATATGTTATCGTTTCTTACTTTTTGCTCATGATAGAAAACAAAAGGATAATGAAACAGATAACGCAGAGGAAAAAAAAAACGTCTAAGTAGTGGTTATCCCATATGATCGTAGAAGGCGGTGGAAAGAATGAGATGATAACATACCCTTGACTGGTAAATAACAATTCATATTTCAACGAGGATAACCTACACCTAAGCTGAGACATGGGTCAGTATTGTTTGAAATATATTCGCAGAAATTGACTGCAATTGTAACGATGCGATTATAAACTATAAGTGTCTTAAACCGATATATTCATTCGCTTTGAATATGAAGAATTGATGAGAAATGTGAACGTGGATTAGATAAGATAATATTCCGTAGCATCGAGAATACAAACATTAATTGAAAAACTTATAATTGACTTTTAATAATAAAATATTCTGCTCAAAGTTTTGTCATCGTTTGTCAAAGTGCTTCTTTGTTACGTTTTAGGAAGGAACAATACCTGAAAGACAACTATAAAAATAACGTGTTTTAAAAATATTTTTAATATAAATGATTAAATTACGAAACTTTGTAATTTCCGAAAATCGAACCGGATGTGAAAGGGAGAGAGTACGAAGCATAAGGAATATGGAAAAAGGTAAAAAAAGAACTTCTTTGTGAACAAATTTCTTTGAGGAAAACATTATGAGCGTAAAAAGTCTTAGTTTTCAGTATTTGTCAATGCTCAATATGCAACTCAATTACTATAGAGGAAACTACAACGGATTCAAGAAATTGTAAATTCATCAAATTACATTTCTTTATATTTGAATATTGTAATTATTTTTATATTGTTTAAATTCTTGCAAATGATTATAACACTGTAGGCTTTGGTACTTATAAATGAAATTTAGCATTTGTTCAATAAGGGTATTTATGTAAAACGTTAGTAATATCCGCTATTTTAAGCATTTGAAAATTTTGTGCGTTTACAATATAGTATTTAGCTGTGTTTTAAAGGTCTTTCCATAGATTTCCTTTCGACGTCTCTTATTTTATGTTGTAATAAATATAGTGAAAATGATTTTTTATTTTTGAAGTAAAATCTGGACAATTTAATGATTATCAGTGTAAATAAGTAAAAAATTGCCGATGAATTGGTCAGCATAAAGTGATTTTGACTAACTCAGTTCAGTTTGAGAAAAGCCATTTGCAACTTATATCCCATTCATGGTTCATTATACATATTAGTTCAAAGTTGGTAGTGTTCTCTGTAAATGGTTTCCTTGAAAGATTGTGATAATATGGTAAGAGAGCGAGATCAAAATTTGAAAGAGAACAAACACAATCAAAATCAATCTCCGTTATTTGTTTGTTCCCTAGGAGGTATCAATATAAGACGAAATAACCAACTCAAATCTAAAATGGAAATAGATGATAGCAGCGACATAATATCTGACTTCAAACTGCTGTTTAAAATATTGGCTTACATGGGAATTTCAGTAGGAAGAGCAAATCGAGGGAAATCTTTTACTGAAAAAATTATACCTTTTCTCTTTGTGGCGTTTTTGCATTTTGTTTTGCTGTACAGATTTGCTACCTTGGTTTTCTTTGAGATTAGCATTGCTCCCAAATTTTCGGCAGTAATAAGAGACATATTACCAATGATTTCCTGGTATAGCCTCTATTTGAAAAGAACGGAACTTATTAAGTTATGGAAACATTTCCTTTCAGTCAGTAGCAAAATTCCCCTTTACGAATGCAAGTACTTAAGATTTTGGAGCAAATCGTGTATTTGGATTTCTCTGATTTATCCGATTCTCGCAGCAATTTTTGTTGTATTAATGGCTGATGAGAAAGATATCATTCATTGCGCCTCTTTCTATAGTTACGGTTTTCATTTCGATAAAGAGTCACATTATCCTTTTATCATATCTTTCACAGTTGAACTTGTTTACTTGTATTATTCTCTTATATTCTTCAATACTGTGAGTATATTATACATCATAATTTGCAGTTATCTGTGCCGATTTCTTTGCTGTAAATACATTTTGCGAAGGAATATTAAATCAGTTGTTTCTGTTGAAACCGCAACTGATTTACGTATCCGTTACAATAAGATATATTCGTTATTATGTAATGTGGACGAATGCCTCTCTAGGAATGCATTTTTGTTAATCTGTTTAATCTCCTGTGACCTTTTTACCTTCACCGCGCACAGTCTTGATATTTTCGCACCTGCTACTGTATTATTTAAAATGCTTACACGAACCATTTGCCTTGACATTGTTATAGCATTTTTTGGAATTGCATTTTCTGCCTCGCAGGTTTACACAAACGGTCTTCAATTTAAGCAATCTCTGCACCGACAGTCGGAGTACATTGCTACATTTTCTAATAACAGGAACAAAGCTAGTGATGTGCTACATAAAATAGGGAAAACTGAAGTTATTTGCTTAACTGGATGGGGAATGTTTTGTTTCAACAGGAGTTTCATTATCAGTTTTTGTGGAATTCTTATTAGCTATAGCCTATTGCTTCTCCAACTGAAGTGAAATAAATGCATTTATATTCAGTGCTCACTAACCTCCCTCCATGTTATATAAGTGGAAAGTAACCTCGAAATTCTATAACTTCTAAATCTAAGCGTTTTATGAGAAAATGTAGGATTAGATAAATTAAAGTTGTTAATCAAATCTCTATGAATATAGATTTTCAATAACGTTCGCTTTGTACTTAAAGGGTTATGAACTTTGAATATTTAACAACAACAATTCACATATTAGGAAAATTGAAAAGTATCGAAAAATTATTCACGTTAAATATTTAAATATACATCTGTTGTGTTAAATGGTGTGAAATAGTATCGTTAATCTAATTATAATTAACTCTGAGTTAAATTCTAACTTTAGACTTTCTGTTTTTAAAATTTCAACCTTCTGTAACTCCTTAAATACGAAAGGAATGCTGTTGAAAATCGAGAATTAGGTAGATTTGATTGAGTTATTTAATTTATCTTCAGTTTCATTCTGTCACAAACTCTTTTTTAGAAGATATAAAGCTTCGAATTTAGGTTCGACTTATGTTACATAGAGGTAGGTGGTCAAAATTTTGTGAGTACTAAATGTACACTCTAATGTCAGAAAGAAGGAAAATGTATTGAAAGATGTGTACAGTAATTTTGTCTCACATAAATATACCTATTTGAAGAAGTTGTGGAATAGAAAAATCAGCTGTTTCCATATCAAGTGCACATAATATATTTATGATGTATATAAATATTTTATGCAGTGGCACTTGTAATAATTGTGTAAAGAATAACAGTGAGGTTATATATAAAAATGTATAATTTAAATATAAAAATATAAAAATGTATAATTTAAATAACCATTGCTAGACTTGTAGTAGCTGGATGATGCATTGATATTTCTCTTCTTGCACAATCTTACTGCTGAGGTCTCGCCTTTATTCCAGATCGTCTTAAAAGCATATTATTTTGAAAGCCTCCTATCAGACCCTCCTTGCCTGCCTACTGGTTGAGGGAGTGTTATTGGTTGAAAAAGACTCTCTTGAGCATCACAGGGAAAACTTTCATCAATGAAGGGACAATGGATTAAATGATATGAATATTTATTAGCATCAATGATACGAGTTTGAAATGGAATGACCAATAACTTCATACTTAAAATAAACGTTCTCGACATTAACATTAACAAAGACATAATGTTAATTGATTAGACACCACCTATTTGCAAAATCAACAGTGCTTATGATAGTGATAGCTCTTGCAAATTTTTGGAATTTAACTATGAACAAATTTTTAATAAAAGAAAAAAGACCGAAATGGAGGCATAAAAACACCCGGGAAACGTAATAATAGTAAAGAATGGATCATCCCAGAAAGTTGTAACTTGACTATAGGTAGAGACAGAGCTTGGATCAATTATAAAAGCAATGCTATGAGCAAAACCTGCGAAAATCTATATAAAAACCTCCGAATTACGGCTGAATTAAGGTTTTAAAAACAAAACGTTTTGCAGAAAACAAGTACTATTGAATAGAAAAGATATGCGAGAAACCTGGGACGTAATCCACCAAACACTAGAAGTTAAGGATTCAAATTCTGCTGATCATATCTTTACCAAAGATAGGCCGAAATCATTATCGGCGTTACAAATGGCAACCAAATTTAATGTTGAATATGACGCTATGATGTCAGAGATTAGAGAAAGAAATCAAGAACTAGATGGAAATTACGCAACAAACTGTAAATTTACCAACACCAAATCATTATTTGTACCCTCTGCTGAAAAAGTAGATACAATAAAAATAATTAAATCGTTAAATGAAAATAAATGGCTACGATGATATGCAAGTGAAACCCATTAAAAATAACATAGATGCATTGTCTGATATAATAACAAAAATAGTTAACCAAAGCATATCAACAGGTGAAATTCCAACAGATCTAAAATTTCAATGCTGAGGCCAATTTATAAGGCAATAAATACAATATCTATAATTAGCAACCTGTCGTAATTCTGTCCATAATGTGTAATATTCTAGAAAAATACGTGCATTATATCCTATACACATTTTGTCAGAAAATATAAACGAAAGGCATAAAAAATATGGCTTCTAAAGGGAAAAAGGACTATAAAAATGCTAACAGATTTTACAGATACACTTTATGAAGCCTTGAATCAGGCTGATAAAATAGAAGCATTGTTCCTTGAATTTCAAAAAGCATTTGACACAATAGACAATATTTTATTAATAAATTAGAGCAGTGGTCTCAAACTTTTATGCTTCACGTACCCCTTGGAAATGTATATATAACTGGCGTAACCTTTCTATAAATAGGTAAAACTATAGTTATAACATAACAGTGAGAATAAAATAAAACAAATATATATATAACATATATCTAGTGACGTTTGAGCTCTCATGGTGCACCCCAAAAAAGGTTTTACCTGGTACCCCACTTTGAGAACCCTTAAATTAGGGATTTATGGGGTTAGAGGCATCCCACTACTTTGATTTTGGAACTACTTAACAAATAGGAGCTCTGTCACAAAAATAGACAAAACTGTCATTCTAAACCTTATATCAAACGCAGAGTACTCCAAGAATCAATTTTAGGAACTTTACTCTTTTTGATATACATTAACGACTTGGTGACAGTAATATAAAAATTTACCTATTCAGGTATGCAAGTGATAAAGTAGTAATCGCCACGTCGAAGAAAAACCAAGAGAACGCTGTGAATGTTTCACAAGAGGTTTCGATACTGTTAAACTGTCATGCGTTGGCTTAATTATAATACAATCAATTTAAACGTTAAAAACACCAAATGTATGCTTTTTCACTCTTCAGGAACTCACATCAATAACCACACAAGTATGAAAACACATAAAATGGACAGCATCTACAAGAGAAATATTTGTAACGCCAGAGACTGTTACTGTACCGAAATAGAACGAATAGAAACCATAAAATTCTTAGTTCTGCACTTCGATATCATATTACGCTGGAATACACGGCATAATACGAAATAAATGTGTGGAAATTAAATATTCTGTGATTTAAAACTACATCAATTAAGATAGTAGTATAAAAAACATATTTTTTTTAAATTCCACTGTTGCTTGATTTCGTTATTACCTTTAAGTTATACACTTATATACCTTATGAAGCCTTGAATCAGTCTGATAAAATAGAAGCATTGTTCCTTGAATTTCAAAAAGCATTTGACACAATAGACAATATTTTATTAATAAATTAGAGCAGTGGTCTCAAACTTTAGCGTTACAAAATTTTCAAAATTTCAAAATTTCATTTCTCAAACTTAAGCGTTACAAAATTTTAAGCGTTACAAATATTTCTTTTGTAGATGCTGTCCATTTTATGTGTTTTCATACTTGTGTGGTTATTGATGTGAGTTCCTGAAGAGTGAAAAAGCATACATTTGGTGTTTTTAACTTTTAAATTAATTGTATTATAATTAAGCCAACGCATAACAATTTAACAGTATCGAAATAATAACTTAAAGAAATCAAAAAAGCTTTGATTTTTTGATTTCTTTAAGTTAAGTTTGAAATGACTGATTAATTTGAAATGACTGATTAAGTTATTATTAATAAAAGAATAATATTGCAGGACATGTCGAATTCTATAGCAGAATATTCTGCTGCTTATATTTGTGATGAGGAACTATTTCACTGTATAAGAGAACTATTGGACACGAAACACGCAATGCCGTTTGTTCGTAACAAAAAGAGCACATCTTTGTAATGCATTTCACTTGTCATTCAATTTCGCAAAAGCAATCGCAATAAAGTGAGTCGCCTTTTGTGTCGAAATATGGTATTGTGTGATCGAAATATGATATTGCGAAATTTGTCGAAACGAATTCAATACGATCATTTTGAAGTGATGTAAACTCTGAGTGTGGAACTCACGACACTCGAATCTATTTCATGTTGCACTTTATACTGTCTGGTAAAAAACACCTTTTGCTGTTCTCAAGGGAATTTTGAAGAAGAGATTTTTTGTATAGTAAATAAGGTTAATAAAACCGGACTTTTTTTCATTTGCATTAAATATGAATTGTTTCGCATACTTTTGAAATAAGTCTGAAAAAAGCTTTGATTTCCTCCAATGTACCAAAGTAGCTTTTAGTTTTTCTCTCTCTCATAAAAGTTCTCAAAATCAATATGTTTCCGTTTAGGTTTTTGTAAGCAATCTTCACTAGCTGCTAAAATTTATAGATTTAGTGCATTGTGGAAATTGTCAATGAAATTCCACAATGGTTGCCCTATCGGAATTTTCTAGCCATTTTAATCCTTTGGTAGCAGTCTTTGTTTCCTTGTTTCTTAATGAAAAAAAAAAAAACATTTCTTCTAGTAGCGTAGAAACACTGTGCTGATTTCTTCGGTGCAAATTGAACATTTGAAATGACTGATGATTCTGTACTTTTTATGAAGTAGTACATTTTAAGAAGTATTGACACTAAATGCATGATAGTATTTAAAAAAAAAATATGTGATTTATAAATTTTACCTCCACAAACTAGTTTTTAATTCTCGTGTATTCTGAATACATTGTCACCTATATATTTTTATGCACGCAGGCCCGGATTCAGAAAAAAAACGAAGGGGAAGGGCAAAGAAACACAATCGAGTCGAAAAAATATCAATTGGATTTGAATCCGAATGCAGTATAGCATTTCCGCTTCCGTTTTACGGGTTGTTAAAAAATTTCTTGAAAACTGCACGAAATATAAATAAGTGTAATATTATATATTTGCTTCTTTTACCCTTACTAGCATTCTGAAAGAGGGGTAGGGGTAGTTTCCCTTTCCCCCCCTAAAACCTTCCCTGTATGTATGAAAATTATATAAATATTCATAGTTGCTTTTAACCTCATACCTCTATATTAACTGAGATTTTACGAATATTTGCTGTAAAATTAAAATATATATCTTTAAAATGATGATATTGACAATAAATAAAAATAGGATGTCTGAGTATCACATATATTGTAGTACTAAGAGACTATTTCAAATCTAGTTTGTAAGAAATACCGATTTGCTCAACTTCCCCATTTTCATTCTTTCATCTATTTTTGTGTATCGGTAGCCGTCCCGTGGCCGAGTGGTTAGAGCGCCTGGCTACTGATCTACGGGACCTGGGTTCGAGCCCCGGGTAAGGCATGGATGTTCGTGTTGTTTTCTGCTGAGGTCCTGCCATCCTCTCAGATCTTCTACTATGGCATATAAACTGACAGGCTCCTATCAGACATCTGTGACAAGCAGCTGCTTGAGGGGGTATTTTTTATTTATAGAGTGAGAAACTTCTTGTTTACACGGAAGTATCTTTCCTTCATTTACTCTCGCATTAGATTATTTTTACCTGTACATTTTAACAGCAAAGGTTTTCACTGCACATTAAATGCACCTTTGCAATTTCATTTAAAATAAAATTAATTTCGCTCTGGCTGAATTTACATGTGTTTACATTAATTAGTGCGTCTGACCTGTATTTATTACTCTACGTGTGTAGTTATTTATCATAGCATTCATTTAAATTGTTATATTTGATGCATCATGACGGTTTGGTGACATCATTTTAACGATCAAACATATTTTAATGACATGTCCAGCTTTTAAACTTGAACGTAGATTTTTTTTAACTTTCATGATTTTACGTTTGAGCCCCTTAGATTCGAACATCTTTTATCTCATCATAGCTTTTTACCACCAGTTTTTTCCATTTCATGCTATTCAGGATATTTTAATCGATTATGAATTTATGGCGCACTTAAATTTCTATTGTGTGATCTGGGTATTTTACACCTGGAACAGTTTTATATTATTTTCGTTTATACATATTTATTGTTTTACAGATTTTTACTCTTTTTGCTATCTTTTACTTCTGTTATTTTGTGTTTTCCCTGTTTTCAGTATTTTATTAAATTCGATTGTGGGATCGTCTTTTACCCTTTTTTTTATCTTGCATGGCACTTAATAGCCAGTGCTACTGATGCGCCATTAAACCCCAACCAACATCATGAAGTTTTTTAAAACAAAATAGCAGTGCATATTTGAAAGTTCATTTTATTTTCAGGAATCTTCACGTGAGATTTATTATGTTAAATTATGGATGTCAGTTATGTTTTTTGAATATGATGTTAATCATGGAAAAAATCCAAATTTGAATGTGTAGAAGGAGCTGGGATTATTTAGGAGAGTGAAGACTGTTCTCTATCCGTTTTAGGCACCGATACTATTTATAACAATAAACAATTGTAAAGTGTAGTGTTTTACGTAACCGTGTCAAGTACTTTGGTTCCAAAGAAAGACCGGATATCCATAACTCCAAAAACATGAAAAATTTTAATTACTCTTTGTTTCCAAAAGTTTTAAACGTTTAAAATGAGGAAAAATATAAGTTCAGGAACACTCTACAAATTAGTAAATTTGACTATTTGCTACCTAACGTGTACAAGTTTTTTGTAACTGTTAGCTATTGCAAACGTTCTCTTCAAGTGTCTTAAAAAACTTCATTATACACAAAAAGAGTTTTGGAGATAAGAAAAAAAAGTCTTTTTTCTAAAGAAAACCAATATCTTGATTTTTTTCTTTCCTAAAAGCAGAAAAAAATTCTGCAGTATGTACATTTCCATCATTGAAAACATTTCATGACTTAGTAAGTTAATAAACTCCGATCACACGTTAAATTAACGGACCAGAAATCGGCTGCAGCAAATATGTTATCAAGTGATTAACCTTTTATTTACTAGAGGAAAAAAAATAGATTTCTGTACTTATATTTTTCCTGTTCAAAAGGCATCCATTGAGTTATGAATTCCGAGATATCGTCGAGTATTGCCTTTTCTTCGAGAAGATCGAAAGAAACTTAACTATTCACTAAAAAATAAAATAACGTTAGTATTATGCACTTAAAAAGTGACTCGTAACGTTCACTACACTGCTTTATGTTGATCAACACTATTATACTGCTAAGAAACGTGATTTCTTATTGTTGCATGCAGATCAAGATCTAGGAGGGGGAAGGGCAAAGGGGGCAATGCCGCCCCTGTTTCAGAATGGTCCCAAGGGTAATAGACGCAAAAAGTATTAAGCATTAATATTTCATGTATTTATCAAGAAACTTTTAAAGACTTGTAAAACGGAGGAGCTCCGTTTTCCTCATTTTCCCAAACAGTTGAGTCGTGTTTCTTGCCCCCCTCCCTAGATATTTTTCTAGATCTGCGCTTGGTATTATTCTTATTGAAAATTTCAAAGCCGATTCCCCAGCATTCTAGAGCCTGTTTTGCTGTTGCAAAAACGGATCAGATTATTGAACTTCCACCGAATTCAATCTATGATGGTCTCAAAAAGATAATTCCCTGTTGTAATATCGAAGGGTGAAATCCCATCGCTTTCCTTTTTCACCATGAGAAAATGCAGCGTTATTCTCTGAAGCCTACTGCATCGATGCTACCCTATTGGTATGCATGGCACAATACAAACGCTAAATCAAATACACAAACCTTAATATTAAAAGGTCCTGTATAATGAAAGATCATAGTGAGGACAAAATATTCCTTCTTTGATTTGAGTACGTGTGGCAAATTGTTTGAATTCGAAGTTTTTTTTTCACTTGCCAACAGGACAGAGAAGAATCCTAGAAGTTACTCCTAGCTTTTACAATCCATGCTCATACGAGGACATGCCTTACTAAGACCGAATTTACTGCTGACCATGCCTCAGTTAGAGCTAACACAGCACACAAATATTGCCTTACTGAAACAGTCGCTATTTTCCTAAATACTATGACAGTCAAGGCTTATTACTCTCATCAATTAGATATGATGACGCTGTCACGGATACGTCACGTTCAAAGCTATCTTATAAGCAAGGAGTGTTTTTCGTCCAGTTAGCACTATCTGCTTCATTTGCTTTCTTTGTTCTGTCGTGTTTAGTGAATGAAACGAACTTTTGTTCACAGAGTCATGATGATTGACGACAATGCATGAAGCGTCACTCGGCTGCAAGGTCCTATCCATCCTGTATGCATAGAAGGCTATGCAATGCGGTAGTAATCCCAAATATATACGGGATGTCACTTATAACAGTTGATCATTTCTGATGCGGATCAATGGCAGTGTGACAGCAAAGACAGTACATGGATCCCATTATTTTTCTAGTGTCACTGCCAGTACCTTTGAGACATCCGACTAAACTAGAAAGAAAACACAACTGACACTAACACTTTTTCCGTCACCTTGTATAAAATAATCCCATTGCTTTATTAATCATATCCCTTAACTTAATAGCAAGTAAATGATACATCCTTTTTATGTATATTTACCTGTTTTTGATTTACTCCTTTTTTTTGTGAGTTAGATATTTAGTGACTTTTTTAAAGCTGAATTAATATTTCTAATATAAAATTATTCATAGGGTATTACGGTGACACTACAATGAACACATCTGCAATTAAACAAATATAAAGGATAAGATTAAAATTACTTTAATAATAAAAAATACGTTGTTGGTTCTCTTATGAAAGTTTCTCAACAATTTGTAATAAAAAATGATCAGGAAGGATCTGCTTGAATTGTTTGAATGGTTGCACCCTTGATCAAGTGTCTCAGTTCAATATCTCAGTATTTGGTTAGCACATATTAGCGCTATGTGGTATGAGGCGAACAGAAGACTTGGGATTGCTGCTGGGACTTTTAACAATCAGTAGAAACTGTAGAAAAATGGGCATATATCCCGAAGACTAAAGTTATGTTATTCTGTTTGGTACTTTTAATGTTTGCTATGCCACTGAAACATGGATACTTTCTAAGCAAGATGACAAGAGACTTGATCCCTTTGATTCTAAGTGCTTACGAAGCATTTTGGGCATTAGATGGTTTGACTTTATAAGTATCGATGAGACGAAGCGAAGAAGTCAGCAACCACCGTTGAACAGCCTCATATGCAGAGAGAGACTGGATTGATTTGGCCGTATGTATGACTACGGAATAAAGAACAAAAGTATGGGAAATGAGATGCGAAAAGACTTGAGAAAAAGGGCGAGTTGACCTATACTGGCCTAATGCAATAGCAATAACTCAGAATAGACAGGATTTGGAGGAGAAAATTGTACAGTCACTCAAAAAAATATCCGAACGCTATGGTTGATTACAGAATTCAGAAAAAATATCTGGCAACTTTGTTTTAGAAATTAGTGATCTGGCAACCTTCGTGTCACGTGTCACGAAGGTTGCCAGATCACTAATCACTAAAAAATGGTTTCCAGATATTTTTTCTGAATTCTGTAATCAACCATAGTGTTCGGATATTTTTTTGAGCGACTGTACAGACCATTTTAATCTTTATAGCCCATGACTGCTTGAAGATTATATTCTAGAAAGTTAAATTTAGAATCTTTAAAAATCTGTTAGAAAAACGAAGTGTTTAAACTAGGAATAAAAATAGACTTCTCTCATTCAGTCTTTAGGTGCCTTTCTTTGAGAAATAATGACTAAAAATGTTTCAAAAGGATATAAAAAAGGTCAACATTTTTGGATTTCTTTATTACATGTCTTGAAAAACATGCGGAAATCTATAACACTGGTTATTACGTTTGCGGCGACGAACAAAATGCACAGTCGTATCAGAATGATATGACCACCCCCCATTCCTATTATTAGGGAAATGGTCATATTATTCTGATACGACTGTGTAATTGTTATACGAAAGCGATTGAAAACGAAACACGCGATTCAGTTAGTTGTTAAGTAAAGGAGCATATTTCGGAAAGCATTTCTCTTGGTTAATATCGGTTTTTTTGCAAAAGCAATCAACAAAGTGAGTCATCTTTTGTGTCGAAATATGGTATTGTGCGAATATGGTTCGCATCGATAGCCGTGTTTCGTATATAAAGGGGATAAAATGAGATAAAATTCACAAAACACGAGAAGACTTCAACGATATTAGGAAGGGTTTCAAGCTTTTCTACTATAAGCCAGAGAGGTTTGGACATATTGTTTCTTACTTTTTGCTCATGATAGAAAACAAAAGGATAATGAAACAGATTAAGCAGAAGAAATAAAAATCGTCTAAGTAGTGGTTATTCCATATGATCGTAGAAGGCGGTGGAAAGAATGAGATGATAACATCTCTTGACTGATAAATATCCATTCATATTTCAACGAGGATAACCAACACCTAACCTGAGACATGGGTCAGTATTGTTTGAAATACATTCGCACAAATTGACTGCAATTGTGACGATGCGATTATAAACTATAAGTGTCCTAAAGCGATATATTCATTCGCTTTGAATATGAAGAATTCATGAGAAACGTGAACGTGGATTAGATAAGATAATATTCCTTAGCATCGAGAATACAAACATTAATTGAAAACCTTATAATTGATTTTTAATAATAAAATATTCTTCTCAAAGTATTTTCATCGTTTGTCAAAGTGCTTCTTTGTTACGATTTAGAAGGAACAACACCTGAAAGAGAACTATAAAAGTAACATGGTTTAAAAATATTTTTAATATAAAAAATTAAATTATGAAACTTTGTAATTTCCGAAAATCCAGCGTACGAAGCATAAGGAATATCGGAAAAGGTAAAAAAGTAGTTCTTTGTGATCAACTTTCTCTGAGGAAAAGATTATGAGCGTAAAAAGTCTTAGTTTTGAGTATTTGTCAATGCTCAATATGCAACTCAATTATCGTAGAGGAAACTACAACGGATTCAAGAAATTGTAGCTTCATCAAATTACATTTCTTTATATTTGAATATTGTAATTATTTTTATGTTGTTTAAATTCTTGCAAATGTTTATAACACTGTAGGCTTTGGTACTTATAAATGAAATTTAGAATTTGTTCAATAAGGGTTTTTATGTAAAACATTAGTAATATCAGCTATTTTATGCATTTGAATATTTTGTGCCTTTACAGTATAGGGTTTAGCTGTGTTTTAAAGGTCTTTCCATAGATTTCCTTTCGACATCTCTTATTTCATGTTGCAGTTAATATGGTGAAAATGATTATTTATTTTGAGAAGTAAAATCTGGACAATTTAATGATTTTGTATTTGGTTGATTTTGTATTTGGTTGATACAGTATTCGGTTTCACAGTACAAACGCTAAATCAAATACACGAACCTTAATATTAAAAAATCCTGTATAATGAAAGATCACAGTGAGGACTAAAAATTCCTTTTTTGACTTGAGTACGTGTGACAATTTCTTTGAATTCGAAGTAATCGAAAGTAATTATACCCAACATCTTCGCTGAGTTGTATAATTTAACTTAATAGAATACAATTCTATTAAGTAGAGCGATACCAAATAAAAATGCAATAAAGAAACAAACACTTTCAATAGTTTTAGTAATAATAAGTAATAAGAAAATGAAACAAACATCCTATTTCCAATCCATCTATCTCCGCGATATACTGACGTAGAAGGATTTTCCCCGTTCAGATGTTGCATCATTCGCCAGGTAGCCGGACCTGGCGTGACTTCTTTACCATCATTTTGTAAAGAATTTATCGGTTATCTAAAGTGTGTATATATGTGAATTTGGATTTCATTAAATCGTAAGTCATTAAAATATGGATTGGAAGTATTTATTGCCAATTAATATGTTTAATTTATTAGATAAAATGCAATTTTTTGCATTGGCATAAACATAAGTTATTGTTAAAGCTATGTGAAATGTATTATCAATATTCAGGATTATGAAGTATTATCTGCACGTGATTAGATGTAATGCGTATATGTTCCCAAAGTTTTGGCTGGCACGTGAGTAAATTTTTCATCAAAGATTTGGCGATTTTGGCACGCACTCTTAAAAAGGTAGCCCACCCCTGCTCTAGAGCCTGTTTTGTTGTTGTAGAAATGGATCAGATTATTGATCTTCCACCGAATTTAATCTATGATGGTCTCAAAAAGATAATTCCCTGTTGTATATCGAAGGGTGAAATCCCCTGTCTTCCGTTTTTCACCATGAAAATGCAACTTTATTCTCTTAAGCATAACTGCATCGATGCTCCCAATTGGTATGCATGCCACAGTACAAACGCTAAATCAAATTCACAAACTTCAATATTGAAAATAATGAAAGATCATGGTTAGGACAAAAAATTCCTTTTTTGACTTGAGTACGTGTGACAATTTCTTGGAAATCGAAGTTTTTTTGTTTTCACTTGCCAACAGACACATTTGCCAACAGGACAGAGAAAAAAAAATCCTAGAAGTTACTCCTAGCTTTTACAGGCCTTCTCAAAAGAGGACATGTCTTACTAAGACCGAAGTCACCGCTGACCACTGCCTCAGTTAGAGCTAACACAGCACTCAAATATTGGCTTACTGGAACAGTCGCTATTTTCCTAAGTACTCTGCCAGTCAAGGCTTATTGCTCTCATCAATTGGATATGATGACGCTGCCATGGATACGTTATGTTCAATGCTGTCTTATAAGAAAGGATTGTTTTTCGTCCAGTTACCACTGTCTGCTTCATTTGCTTTCTTTGTTCTGTCGTGTTCAGTGAATGAAATGAACTTTTGTTCACAGAGTCATGATGATTGACGACAATGCATGAGGCGTCACTCGGCTGTAAGGTCCCATCCATCCTGTGTGCATAGAAGGCTATGCAATGCGGTAGTAATCCCAGATGCTATGATACGGGATGTCATCACTTACAACAGTTGATCATTTCTGATGCGGATCAATGGCAGTGTGACAGCAAAGAAAATACATGGATCCTATTCTTTTTCCAGTGTCACTGCCAGTACCTTTGAGACATCCGACTAGACTACAAAGAAAAAGCATAACTGAAACTAACAATTATTCCGTCGCCTTGTACAAAATAATCCCATTGCTTTATTGATCATATCCCTTAATGTAATAGCAAGTAAATGATACACTCATTTTTGAGTAGATTTATCTTTTTTAGATTAACTCCTTGTTTTTTTTATGAGATAAATTTTTAGTGACTTTTTTAAAGCTGAACTGATATTTCTAATATAAAATTATTCGTACGATATTACGCTCAGACTATAATAAACACACCTGCACTGAAAAAATATTAGGGAGAAGAGTAAAATTACTTTAATAATAAAAGATATATTGTAGGTTCTCTTATGAAATGTTTCTCAACAATTTGTATGAAAAATGATCATGCAGGATCTGCTGAATTGGTTTGAACGGTTAAACCCTTGATGAAGTGTCTCAGTTCAATATCTCAATAGTTGAACTATGTGGTACTATTTACATAGTAGCACTATGTGGTATGAGGCGAACAGAAGACTTGGGATTGCTGCTGGGACTGTTAATAATCAGTAGAAATTGTAGTAAAATGGACATATACCCCCAAGTGTAACGTTATGTTATTCAGTTTGGTGCTTTTATTATTTGCTATGCCAGTGAAAAATGGATACTTTCTAAGCAAGATAACAAGAGACTTGATGACTTTGATTCTAGATGCCTACGAAGCATTTTGGGCATTAGATGGTTTCACTTTGTAAGTAACGGTGAGATTAGGCGAAGGAGTCTCCAACCACCTTTGAACATTGTCATATACAGAGAAAAACTGGATTGGTTTGGCCGTATGTATAACTACGGAATAAAGAACCAAAGTATGAGAAATGAGGTAATGTAATAGCAGTAATTCAGAATAGATAAGATTTGGAGTAGAAAATTGAACAGAGCAGTTGAATCTTTATGGCCTATGGCTGCTTGAAGATTACGTTTTCGAAAATGAAATTTGGAATCTTTAAAAATCTGTTAGAAACAAAGAAGTGTTTAAACTAGGAATAAAAATAGACTTCTCTCATTCAGTCATTAGGTGCTTTTCTTTGAGCAAAAATGATGAAAAATGATTCAAAACGAAATAGAAAAGCCGAACATTTTTGGATTTCCTTATTACATAGCCTCTTTAGTATTGCAGATGAGATAATGTCTTGAAAAACATGCTGAAATCTATAACACTCTGGTCATTACGTTTACGGAGACGAACAAAATAATTGTAATACGAAAGCGACTGAAAACGAAACACGCGATTCAGTTAGTTGTTAAGAAAAGGAGCATATTTCGAAATGCATTTCACTTGTCGTTTAATTTTGTTTCTTTTGCAAAAGCAATCAACAATGTGAGTCATCTTTTGTGTCGAAATATGGTATTGTGCGAATATGGTTCGCATCGATAGCCGTGTTTCGTATATAAAAGGGATAAAATGAGATAAAATTCACAAAACACGAGAAGACTTCAACGATATTAGGAAGGTTAAAGCTTTTATAAAATTTCAAGCTTTTCTACTATAAGCCAGAGAGGTTTGGACATTTATATTATGAGAAATATATATTATCGTTTCTTACTTTTTGCTCATGATAGAAAACAAAAGGATAATGAAACAGATAACGCAGAGGAAAAAAAAATCATCTGAGTAGCGGTTATTCCATATGATTGTAGAAGGCTGTGGAAAGAATGAGATGGTAACATACCCTTGACTGATAAATAACAATTCATATTTCAATGAGGATAACCTACACCTAAGCTGAGACATGGGTCAGTACTGTTTGAAATATATTCGCAGAAATTGACTGCAATTGTAACGACGCGATTATAAATTTTAAATGTCCTAAAACGATATATTCATTTGCTTTGAATGTGAAGATTTGATGAGAAAAGTGAACGTGGATTAGATAAGATAATATTCCGTAGCATCGAGAATGCAAACATCAATTGAAAAACTTATAATTGATTTTTAATAATAAAATATTCTGCTCAGTGTATTAGCATCGTTTGTCAAAGTGCTTCTTTGTTACGATTTGGAAGGAACAATACTTGAGAGAGAACTATAAAAATGACACATTTTGAAATATTTTTACTATGAAGGATTAAATTACGAATGTTTAGTAATTTCCGAAAATCGAACCGGATGTGAAAGTGAGAGAGTACGAAGCATAAGGAATATGGAAAAAGGTAAAAAAAGAACTTCTTTGTGATCAATTTTCTTTGAGGAAAACGTTATGAGCGTAAAAAGTCTTAGTTTTCAGTATTTGTCAATGCTCAATATGCAACTTAATTATCATAGAGGAAACTACATCGGATTCAAGAAATTGTAAATTCATCAAATTACATTTCTTTATATTTGAATATTGTAATTATTTTAAAATTGTTTAAATTCTTGCAAATGTTTATAACACTGTAGGATTTGGTACTTATAAATGAAATTTAGAACTTGTTCAATAAGGGTATTTATGTAAAACGTTAGTAATATCCGCTATTTTAAGCATTTGCATATTTTGTGCGTTTACAATATAGTATTTAGCTGTGTTTTAAAGGTCTTTCCATAGATTTCCTTTCGACATCTCTTATTTCATGTTGCAGTTAATATGGTGAAAATGATTATTTTTTCTGCTAATGAAATCTGGACAATTTAATGTTTATCAGTCTAAATAAGTAAAAAATTGTCGATGAATTGGTCAGCATAAAGTGACTTTTGACTAATTCAGTTCAGTTTAAGAAAAGTCATTAATTACTTATATCCCATTTATGGTTCATTATACATATTAGTTCGAATTATACAGATTTCTATGTAAATGTTTTCCTTGAAAGATTGTGATAATATGGTAAGGGAGCAACATCGAAATTTCAAAGAGAACAAACACAATCAAAACCAATCTCCGTTATTTGTTTGTTCGCTAGGAGGTATGAATATAAGACGAAATAACCAACTCAAACCTAAAATGGAAAGAGATGACAGCAGCGACATAATATCTGACTTCAAACTGCTGTTTAAAATATTGGCTTACATGGGAATTTCAGTAGGAAAAGTGAATCGAGGAAATTCTTTTACTGGAAAAATTATACCTTTTCTCTTTGTGGCGTTTTTGCATTTTGTTTGGCTGCACAAATTTTCGGCCTATGTTTTCTTTAAGCTTCCCATTTCTCTCACACTTTCGTCAGTAATAAGAGACATATTACCAATGATTTCCTGGTATAGCCTCTATTTGAAAAGAACGGAACTTATTAAGTTATGGAAACATTTCCTTTCAATCAGTAACAAAATTCCCCTTTACGAATGCAAGCACTTAAAATTTTGGAGTCAATCGTGTATTTGGATTTCTCTGATTTATCCGATTCTCGCAGCAATTTTTGTTCTATTAATGACTGATGGGAAAGAAATCATTGATTGTGCCTCTTTCTATAGTTATGGTTTTCATTTCGATAAAAAGTCACATTATCCTTTTATCATAACTTTCGCAGTTCAACTTGTTTACTTGTATTATTCTCTTATATTCTTCAATGTTGTGAGTATATTATACATCTTAATTTGCAGTTATCTGTGCCGATTTCTTTGCTGTAAATACATTTTGCGAAGGAATATTAAATCAGTTATTTCTGTTGAAACCGCAACAGAATTACGTATCCGTTACAATAAGATACATTCGTTACTATGTCATGTGGAAGAATGCCTCTCTAGGAATGCATTTTTGTTAATCTGTTTAATCTCCTGTCACCTTTTTACCTTCACAGCGCACATTCTTGATACTTTCTCATCTGTTACTGTATTATTTAAAATGCTTACACGATCCATTTGCCTTGACATTGTTATAGCATTTTTTGGAATTGCATTTTCTGCCTCGCAGGTTTACGCAAACGGTCTTCAAATTAAGCAATCTCTGTACCGACAGTCGGAATACATTGCTACGTTTTCTAATAACACGAACAAAGCTAGTGATGTGCTGCATAAAATGGGGAAAACGGAAGTTATTTGCTTAACTGGATGGGGAATGTTTTGTTTCAACAGGAGTTTCATTATCAATTTCTGTGGAATTCTTATTAGCTATAGCCTATTGGTTCTCCAACTGAAGTGAAATAAATGCATTTACATTCAATGTTCACTAACCTCCCTCCATGTTATACAAGTGGAAAGTAACTTCGAAGTTCTCTAACTTCTAAATCTAAGCGTTTTATGAGAAAATGTAGGATTAGATAAATTAAAGTTGTCAATCAAATCTCTATGAATATAGAATTTCAATAACGTTCGTTGTGTACTTAAAGAGTTAGGAACTTTGAATATTTAACAGGAACAATTCACATATTAGGAAAACTGGAAAATATCGAAAAATTATTCACGTTAAATATTTAAATATACATCTGTTGTGTTTAATGGTGTGAAATAGTATCGTTAATCAAATTATAATTAACTCTGAGTTAAATTCTAACTTTAGACTTTCTGTTTTTAAATTTTCAACCTTCTGTAACTCCTTAAATACCAAAGGAATGCTGTTGAAAATCGAGATTTAGGTAGATTTGATTGAGATATTTTATTTATCTTCAGTTCCATTCTGTCACAAACTCTTTTTTGGAAGTTATAAAGCTTCGAATTTAGGTTCCACTTATGTAACATGGACGGAATTGGTAAAAATTTTGTGAGTACTAAATGTGCACTCTAATGTCAGAAAGGAGGAAAATGTATTGGAAGATATGTACAGTAATTTTGTCTCACATAAATATACCTATTTGAAGAAGATGTGGAATAGAAAAATCAGCTGTTTCCATATCAAGTGCGCATAATATATTTATGATGTATGTAAATATTTTATGCAGTGGCGCTTGTAATAATTGTGTAAATAATAACAGTGAGTTGTTCTAATTTCTTCTTTTAACTTAGAACAAGAGGAATAGCGTTTTTGTTTTAAGTGCATTGACTAGAAGAAACTTAGGTCTCAATTGTCAGAAATATTCTTGAATTCAAAGACGAACTAACTATGAATTTTGACGAACTAACTATGAATTATAGAAAAGTGTTAATCAACTGACGGTAAATTATAAAAGTGTATAATTTAAATAACCATTGCTAGACTTGTAGTAGCTGGATGATGCATTGATGTTTCTTTTCTTGCACAATCTTACTGCTGAGGTCTCGCCTTTATTCCAGATCGTCTTAAAAGCATATTATTTTGAAAGCCTCCTATCAGACCCTCTTTGCCTGCCTACTGGTTGAGGGAGTTTTATTGGTTGAAAAAGACTCTCTTGAGCATCACAGGGAAAACTTTCATCAATGAAGTGACAATGGATTAAATGATATGAATATTTATTAGCATCAATGATACGAGTTTGAAATGGAATGACCAATAACTTCATACTTAAAATAAACGTTCACGACATTAACATTAACAAAGACATAATGTTAATTGATTAGACACCACCTATTTGCAAAATCAACAGTGCTTACGATAGTGATAGCTCTTGCAAATTTTTGGAATTTAACTATGAACAAATTTTTAATAAAAGAAAAAGGTCCGAAATGGAGACATAAAAATATCCGGGAAACGTAATAATAGTAAAGAATGGATCATCCCAGAAAGTTGTAACTTGATTAAAGGTAGAGGCAGAGCTTGGATCAATTATAGAAACAATACGATGAACGAAACTTGCGAAACCAATGTAAAAACCTTCCAATTACGTCTGAATTAAGGTTTCAAAAGCAAAACGTTTTGCAGAAAACAAGTACTATTGAATAGAAAAGATATGCGACAAACCTGGGACTTCATCAACCAAACACTAGAAGTTAAGGATTCAAATTCTGCTGATCATATCATTACCAAAGATAGGTCGAAATCATTATCGGCATTACAAATGGCAAAAAAATTTAATATTGAATATGACGCTATGATGTCAGAGATTAGAGAAAGTAATCAAGAACTAGATGGAAATCTGTAAAACTGTAAAACTGTAAACGCAACAAACTGTAAATTTACCGACACCAAATCATTATTTGTACCCTCTACTGAAAAAGTAGATATAATAAAAATATTTAAATCGTTAAATGAAAATAAATGGCTACTATGATATGCAAGTTAAACCCATTAAAAATAACATAGATGCATTGTCTGATATAATAAGAAAAACAGTTAACCAAAGCATATCAACAGGTCAAATTCCAACAGATCTAAAAATTTCAATGCCGAGACCAATTTATAAGGCAATAAATACAATATCTATAATTAGCAACCTGTCGTAATTCTGTCCATAATACATAATATTCTAGAAAAATACGTGCATTATATCCTATACACATTTCTCAGAAAAGATAAAAGAAAGGCGTAAAAAATATGGCTTCTAAAGGGAAAAAGGACTGTAAAAATGCTAACAGATTTCACAGATACACTTTATGAAGCCTTGAATCAGGCTGATAAAATAGCAGCATTGTTCCTTGAATTTCAAAAAGCATTTATATTTATTAATAAATTAGAGCAGTGGTTCTCAAACTTTTATGCTTCACGTACCCCTTGGAAATGTATATATAACTGGCGTACCCCTTCTATAGATAGGTAAATTATAGTTATAATATAACAATGAGAATAAAATAAAAGAAATATATATATGTAACATATATCTAGTGACGTTTGAGCTCTCATGGTGTACCCCAAAAATTTTTACCTGGTACCCCACTTTGAGAACCCTTAAATTAGAGAATTATGGGGTTAGAGGCATCCCACTACTTTGATTTTGGAACTACTTAACAAATAGGATCTCTGTCACAAAAATAGTCACAACTTTCAGTTCTAAACCTTATATCAAACGCGGGGTACGCCAAGGATCAATTTTAGGAACTTTACTGTTTTTGATATACATTAACGACTTGGTGACAGTAATATAAAAATTTACCTATTCAGGTATGGAAGTGATAAAGTAGTAATCGCCACGTCGAAGAAAAACCAAGAGAACGCTGTGAATGTTTCACAAGAAGTTTCGATACTGTTAAATTGTTATGCGTTGGCTTAATTATAATACAATCAATTTAAACGTTAAAAACACCAAATGGATGCTTTTTCACTCTCCAGGAACTCACATGAATAGCCACACAAGTATGAAAACACATAAAATGGACAGCATCTACAAGAGAAACATTTGTAACGCCAGAGACTGTTACTGTACCGAAATAGAACGAGTAGAAACCATAAAATTCTTTGGTCTGCACTTCGATATCATATTACGCTGGAATACACGGCATAATACGAAATAAATGTGTGGAAATGATATATTCTGTGATTTAAAACTATGTCAATTAAGTAGTAGTATATAAAAACATTTTTTTTTAAATTCCATTGTTGCTTGATTTCGTTATTACCTTAAAGTTATTATTAATAAAAGAATTATATTGCAGGACATGTCGAATTCTATAGCAGAATATTCTGCTGCTTATATTTGTGGTGCGGAACTATTTCACTGTATAAGAGAGCTATTGGACACGAAACACGCAATGCCGTTTGTTCGTAACAAAAAGAGCACATCTTTCTAATGCATTTCACTTGTCATTCAATTTTGTTTATTTTGCAACAGCAATCGCAATAAAGTGAGTCGGCTTTTGTGTCGAAATATGGTATTGTGTGATCGAAATATGGTATTGCGAAATTTGTCGAAACGACTTCAATACGATCATTTTGAAGTGATGTAAACTCTGAGTGTGGAACTCACGACACTCGAATCTATTTCATGTTGCACTTTATACTGTCTGGTTGTATACACCTTTTGTTGTTCTCAAGGGAATTTTGAAGAAGGGATTTTTTGTATAGTAAATAATGTTTAATAAAACCGGACTTTTTTTATTTGCATTAAATATGAGTTGTTTCGCATACTTTTGAAATAAGTCTGAAAAAAGCTTTGATTTCCTCCAATGTATCTAACGTAGCTTTTAGTTTTTCTCTCTCATAAAAATTATCAAAATCAATTTGTTTTCGTTTAGGTTTTTGTAAGTAATCTTCACTAGCTGCTAAAATTTATAGATTTAGTGCATTGTGGAAATTGTCAATGAAATTCCAAAATGGTTGCCCTATCGGAATTTTCTACCCATTTTAATCCTTTGGTAGCAGTCTTTGTTTCCTTATTTCTTAATGAAAAAAAAAAAAACATTTCTTCTATTAGCGTAGAAATACTGTGCTGATTTCTTTGGTACAAATTGCACATTTGAAATGACTAATGATTCTGTACTTTTTATGAAGTAGTACATTTTAAGAAGTATTGACACTAAATGCATGATAATATTTAAAAAAAATATGTGATTTGTAAATTTTATCTCCACAAACTAGTTTTTAACTCTCATGTATTCTGAATACATTGTCACCTATATATTTGTATGTATGCATGCAGGCCCGGATTTAGGAAAAAAATGAAGGGCAAGGGTAAAGAAACACAATCGAGTCGAAAAAATATAAATTGGATTTGAATCCGAATGCAGTATAGCATTTCCGCTTCCGTTTTACCGGTTGTTAAAAAATTTCTTGAAAACTGCACGAAATATAAATAAGTGTAATATTATATATTTGGCTCTTTTACCCTTACTCGCATTCTGAAAGAGGGGTAGGGGTAGGATCCCTTGTTCCCCCCCTAAATCCGTCCCTGTATGTATGAGAATTATATAAATATTCATAGTTGCTTTTAACCTCATACCTCTATATTAACTGAGATTTTACGAATATTTGCGGTAAAATTAAAATATATATCTGTAAAATGATGATATTGACAATAAATAAAAATAGGATGTCTGAGTATCACATATATTGTAGCACTAAGTGATTATTTCAAATCTAGTTTGTAAGAAATACCGATTTGTTCAACTACCCCAATGTTCATTCTTTCACCTATTTTTGTGTATCGGTATAGAGTGAGAAACTTCTTGTTTACACGGAAGAATCTTTCCTGCATTTACTATCGCATTAGATTATTGTTGCCTGTACATTTAGCAGCAAAGGTTTTAACTGCACATTAAATGCACCTTTGTAATTTCATTTAAAATAAAATTAATTTCGCTCTGGCTGAATTTACGTGTGTTTGCATTAATTACTGCGTCTGACCTGTATTTATTACTCTACGTGTGTAGTTATTTATCATAGCATTCATTTAAATTGTTATATTTGATGCATCATGACGGTTTGGTGACACCATTTTAACGATCAAACATATTTTAATGACATGTCCAGCTTTTAAACTTGAACGTAGATTTTTTTTAACTTTCATGATTTTACGTTTGAGCCCCTTAGATTCGAACATCTTTTATCTGATCATAGCTTTTTACCACCAGTTTTTTCCATTTCATGTTATTCAGGATATTTTAATCGATTATGAATTTATGGCGCACTTACATTTCTATTGTGTGACCTGGGTATTTTACACCTGGAACAGTTTTATAATATTTTCGTTTATACATATTTATTGATTTAGAGATTTTTACTGTTTTTGCTATCTTTTACTTCTGTTATTTTGTGTTTTCCCTGTTCTTCTTTTTATCTTGCATGGCACTTAATAGCCAGTGCTACTGATGCGCCATTAAACCCCAACCAACATCATGAAGTTTTTTAAAACAAAATAGCAGTGCATATTTGAAAGTTCATTTTATTTTCAGAAATCTTCACGTGAGATTTATTATGTTAAATTATGGATGTCAGTTATGTTTTTTGAATATGATGTTAATCATGGAAAAAATCCTAATTTGAATGTGTAGAAGGAGCTGGGATTATTTAGGAGAGTGAAGACTGTTCTCTATCCGTTTTAGGCACCGATACTATTTATAGCAATAAACAATTGTAAAGTGTGGTGTTTTACGTAACCGTGTCAAGTACTTTGGTTCCAAAGAAAGACCGGATATCCATAACTCCAAAAACATGAAAAGTTTTAATTACTCTTTGTTTCCAAAGGTTTTCAACGTTTAAAATGAGGAAAAATATAAGTTCAGGAACACTACAAATTAGTAAATTTGACTATTTGCTACCTAACTAATTAACGTGTACAAGTTTTTTGTAACTGTTAGCCATTGCAAACGTTCTCTTCAAGTGTCTTAAAAACTTCATTATGCACAAAAAGAGTTTTGGAGATAAGAAAAAAGGCTTTTTTCTAAAGTAAATCAATATCTTGATTTTTTCGTTCCTAAAAGCAGAAAAAAAATTCTGCAGTATGTACATTTCCATCATTGAAAACTTTTCATGCCTTAGTAAGTTAGTAAACTCCGATCACACGTTAAATTAATGGACCAGAAATCGGCTGCAGCAAATATGTTATCAAGTGATTAACCTTTTATTTACTAGAGGAAAAAAAAATAGATTACTGTACTTTTATTTTTCTTGTTCAAAAGGCATCCATTGAGTTATGATTTCCGAGATATCGTCGAGTATTGCCTTTTCTTCGATAAGATCGAAAGAAAGTTAACTATTCACTAAGAAACAAAATAACGTTAGTATTATGCACTTAAAAAGTGACTCGAAACGTTCACTACACTGCTTTATGTTGATCAATATTATTATACTGCTAAGAAACGTGATTTTGTATAGCTGCAGGCAGATCCAGATCTAGGAGGGGGAAGGGCAAAGGGGGCAATGCCGCCCCTGTTTCAGAATGGTCGTAAGGGTAATAGAGGGAAAAAGTATTAAGCATTAATATTTCATATATTTATCAAGAAATGTTTAAAGACTTGTAAAACGGAGGAGGTCCGTTTTCCTCATTTCCCCAAACAGTTCAATCATGTTTCTTGCCTCCCTCCCTAGATATTTTTCTAGATTGCGCTTGGTATTATTCTTATTGAAAATTTCAAAGCCGATTCCCCAGCTTTCTAGCGCCTGCTTTGCTGTTGCACAAACGGATCAGATTAGTGATCTTCCACCGAATTCAATCTATGATAGTCTCAAAAAGATAATTCCCTGTTGTAATATCAAAGGGTGAAATCCCATCTCTTCCCTTTTTCACCATGAGAAAATGCAGCGTTATTCTCTGAAGCCTACTGCATCGATGCTACCCTATTGGTATGCATGGCACAATACAAACGCTAAATCAAATACACAAACCTTAAGATTAAAAGGTCCTGTATAATGAAAGATCATAGTGAGGACAAAACATTCCTTCTTTGATTTGAGTACGTGTGGCAATTTGTTTGAATTCGAAGTTTTTTTTTCACTTGCCAACAGGACAGAGAAAAATCCTAGAAGTTACTCCTAGCTTTTCCTTGCTCATACGAGGACATGCCTTACTAAGACCGAATTTACTGCTGACCACTGCCTCAGTTAGAGCTAACACAGCACACAAATATTGCGTTACTGAAACAGTCGCTATCTTCCTAAGCACTATGCCAGTCAAGGCTTATTACTCTCATCAATTAGATATGAAGACGCTGACATGGATACGTCACGTTCAAAGCTATCTTATAAGCAAGGAATGTTTTTCGTCCAGTTAGCACTGTCTGCTTCATTTGCTTTCTTTGTTCTGTCGTTTTCACTGAATGAAACGAACTTTTGTTCACAGAGTCACGATGATTGACGACAATGCATGAGGCGTCACTCGGCTGCAAGGTCCCATCCATCCTGTGTGCATAGAAGGCTATGCAATGCGGTAGTAATCCCAAATTTACACGGGATGTCACTTACAACAGTTGATCATTTCTGATGCGGATCAATGGTAGTGTGACAGCAAAGACAGTACATGGATCCCATTCTTTTTCCAGTGTCACTGCCAGTACCTTTGAGACATCCGACTAGACTAGAAAGAAAAGCACAACTGACACTAACACTTTTTCCGTCACCTTGTACAAAATAATCCCATTGCTTTATTAATCATATCCCTTAACTTAATCGCAAGTAAATGATACATCCTTTTTAAGTATATTTACCTTATTTTGATTTACTCCTTGTTTTTTTGTGAGTTAGATTTTTAGTGACTCTTTTAAAGCTGAAGTGATATTTCTAATATAAAATTATTCATAGAGTATTACGGTGATACTACAATGAACACACCTGCAATTAAAAAAAATATAAAGGATAAGATTAAAATTATTTTAATAATAAAAATATGTTGTGGGTTCTCTTATGAAAGTTTCTCAAAAATTTGTAATAAAAATGATCAGGAAGGATCTGCTTGAATTGGTTTGAATGGTTGCATCCTTGATCAAGTGTCTCAGTTCAATTACTCAGTATTTGGTTAGCACATATTAGCGCTTGAGATTGAGAACAGAAGATTTAGGATTGCTGCTGGGACTTTTAACAATCAGTAGAAACTGTAGAAAAATGGGCATATACCCTTAAGACTATGAAGTTATGTTATTCAGTTTGGTACTTTTAATACTTGTTTTGCCACTGAAAAATGGATACTTTCTAAGCAAGATAACAAGAGATTTGATCCCTTTGATTCTAAATGGTTACGAAGCATTTTGGGCATTAGATGGTTTGACTTTGTAAGTAACGATGAGACGAAGCGAAGAAGTCAGCAACCACCGTTGAGCAGCCTCATATGCAGAGAGAGACTGGATTGATTTGGCCGTATGTATGACTACGGAATAAAGAACAAAAGTATGGGAAATGAGATGCGAAATGACTTGAGAAAAAGGGCGAGTTGACCTGCACTGGCCTAATGCAATAGCAATAACTCAGAATAGACAGGATTTGGAGGAGAAAATTGAACAGACCATTTGAATCTTTATAGCCCATGACTGCTTGAAGATTATATTCTAGAAAGTTAAATTTAGAATCTTTAAAAATCTGTTAGAAAAACGAATGACTAAAAATGATGTTTGAAAAATAATAACTAAAAATGTTTCAAAAGGATATAAAAAAGTCAACATTTTTGGATTTCTTTATTACATGTCTTGAAAAACATGCGGAAATCTATAACACTCTGGTTATTACGTTTGCGGCGACGAACAAAATGCACAGTCGTATCAGAATGATATGACCACCCCCCATTCCTATTATTAGGTAAATGGTCATATTATTCTCATACGACTGTATAATTGTAATACGAAAGCGATTGAAAACGAAACACGCGATTCAGTTAGTTGTTAAATAAAGGAACATATTTCGAAAAGCATTTCACTTGGTTAATATCGTTTTTTTTTTTTGCAAAAGCAATCAACAAAGTGAGTCATCTTTTGTGTCGAAATATGGTATTGTGCGAATATGGTTCGCATCGATAGCCGTGTTTCGTATATAAAGGGGATAAAATGAGGTAAATTCACAAAACATGAGAAGACTTCAGCGATATTAGGAAGGGTTTCAAGCTTTTCTACTATAAGCGAGGGAGGTTTGGACATTTATATCGTGAGAAATATATATTATCGTTTCTTACTTTTTGCTCATCATAAAAACAAGAGTTTAATGAAACAGATAACGCAGAAGAAAGAAAAATCATCTGAGTAGCGGTTATTCCATATGATCGTAGAAGGCTGTGGAAAGAATGAGATGATAACATACCCTTGACTGATAAATAACAATTCATATTTCAATGAGGATAACCTACACCTAAGCTGAGACTTCGGTCAGTATTGTTTGAAATATATTCGCAGAATTTGCCTGCAATTGCAACGATGCGATTATAAATAATAAATGTCCTAAAACGATATATTCATTCGCTTTGAATATGAAGAATTGATGAGAAAAGTGAACGTGGATTAGATAAGATAATATTCCGTATCATCGAGAATGCAAACATCAATTGAAAAACTTATAATTGATTTTTAATAATAAAGTATTCTGCTCAGTGTATTATCATCGTTTGTCAAAGTGCTTCTTCGTTACGACTTAGAAGAAACAATACTTGAGAGAGAACTGTAAAAATGACACATTTTAAAATATTTTTACTATGAAGGATTAAATTATGAATTTTTAGTAAATGCCGAAAATCGAATCGGGTGGGAAAGTGAGAACTTACGAAGCATAAGGGATATCGGAAAAGGTAAAAAAGTACGTCTTTGCGATTAACTTTTTCTGAGGAAAACATTATGAGCGTAAAAAGTCTTAGTTTTCAGTATTTGTCAATGCTCCATGAGCAATTCAATTAGCATTGACGAAACTACACCAGATTCAAGAAATTGTAAATTCATCAAATTACATTTCTTTATATTTGAATATTGTGTATTATATTGTAATTATTTTTATATTGTTTAAGTTCTTGCAGATGTTTATAACACTGTAGGCTTTGCTACTTGTGAATGAAATTTAAAATTTGCTCAATAAGGGTATTTATGTAAATCGTTATTAATTTCTGCTATTTTAAGCATTTGAATATTCTCTGGATTTATGGTATTGTTCTGAACCGTATTTTAAAAATCTTTCCCTAGATCTCCTTTCGACATCTCTTATCTTATTTGATGTTGCAGTTTATATGGTGAAAATGATTATTTATTTTGCGAAGTAAAATCTGGATAATTTAATGATTATCAATGTAAATAAGTAAAATATTGCCGATGAATTGGTCAGCATAAAGAGATTTTTGACTAACTCAGTTCAGTTTAAGAAAAGCCATTAGCTGCTTATATCCCATTCATGGTTCATTATACATATTAGTTCAAAGTTTGTTAGTGTTCTCTGTAAATGTTTTCCTTGAAAGATTGTGATAATACGGTAAGAGAGCGAGATCGAAATTTGAAAGAGAACAAACACAATCAAAATCAATCTCCGTTATTTGTTTGTTCCCTGGGAGGTATTAATATAAGACGAAATAACCGACTCAATTCTAAAATGGAAATGGATGACAGCAGCGACATAATATCTGACTTCAAACTGCTGTTTAAAATATTGGCTTACATGGGAATTTCAGTAGGAAAAGGGAATCGAGGAAATTCTTTTACTGGAAAAATTATAACTTTTCTCTTTGTGGCGTTTTTGCATTTTGTTTTGCTGTATAGATTTGCGACCTTTGTTTTCTTTAAGATTCGCATTACTGTCATTCTTTTGCTAGTAATAAGCGACATATTACCATTGATTTCCTGGTATAGCCTCTATTTGAAAAGAACGGAACTCGTTAAGTTATGGAAACATTTCCTTTCAATCAGTAACAAAATTCCCCTTTACGAGCGCAAGCACTTAAGATTTTGGAGTCAATCGTGTATTTGGATTTCTCTGATTTATCCGATTCTCGCAGCAATTTTTGTTCTATTAATGGCTGATGAGAAAGATATCATTAATTATGCTTCTTTCAATAGTTACGGTTTCCATTTCGATAAAAAGTCTCATTATCCTTTTATCATAACTTTCACAGTTGAACTTGTTTACTTGTATTATTCTCTTATATTCTTCAATATTGTGAGTATATTATAAATCTTAATTTGCAGATATCTGTGCCGATTTCTTTGCTGTAAATACATTTTGCGAAGGAATATTAAATCAGTTATTTCTGTTGAAACCGCAACTGAATTACGTATCCGTTACAATAAGATACATTCGTTATTATGTCATGTGGAAGAATGCCTCTCTAGGAATGCATTTTTATTAATCTGTTTAGTCTCCTGTCACCTTTTTACCTTCACGGCGCACATTCTTGATACTTTCCCATTTGTTACTGTATTATTTAAAATGCTTATACGATCCATTTGCCTTGACATTGTTATAGCATTTTTTGGAATTGCATTTTCTGCCTCGCAGGTTTACGCAAACGGTCTTCATTTTAAGCAATCTCTGCACCGACAGTCGGAGTTCATTGCTACGCTTTCTAATAACAGGAAGAAAGCTAGTGATGTGCTACATAAAATAGGGAAAACGGAAGTTATTTGCTTAACTGGATGGGGAATGTTTTGTTTCAACAGGAGTTTCATTATCAATTTCTGTGGAATTCTTATTAGCTATAGCCTATTGCTTCTCCAACTGAAGTGAAATAAATGCATTTACATTCAGTGTTCAGTAACCTCCCTCCATGTTATACAAGTGGAAAGTAACTTCGAAATCCTATAACTTCTAAATCTAAGCGTTTTATGAGAAAATGTAGGATTAGATAAATTAAAGTTGTCAATCAAATCTCTATGAATATAGATTTTTAATGACGTTCGCTTTGTACTTGAAGGGTTATGAACTTTGAATATTTAACAGCAACAATTCACATATTAGGAAAATTGAAAAATATCGAAAAATTATTCACGTTAAATATTTAAATATACATCTGTTGTGTTTAATGGTGTGAAATAGAATCGTTAATCAAATTATAATTAACTCTGAGTTAAATTCTAACTTTAGACATTGCTGTTTTTAAAATTTCAAACTTATGTAACTCCTTAAATTCCAAAGGAATGCTGTTGAAAATCGAGATTTAGGTAATCGAGATTTTTTCTTTTTCAGAAGTTATAAAGCTTCGAATTTAGGTTCCACTTATGTAACATGGAGGAAGGTTGTCAAAATTTTGTGAGTACTAACTGAACACTCTAATGTCAGAAAGAAGGAAAATGTATTGAAAGATGTGTACAGTAATTTTGTCTCACATAAATATACCTATTTGAAGATGTTGTGGAATAGAAAAATCAGCTGTTTCACATTAAGTGCACATAATATATTTATGATGTATATAAATATTTTATGCAGTGGCGCTTGTAATAATTCTGTAAATAATAACAGTGAGATGTTCTAATTTCTTCTTTTAACTTGCAACAAGAAGAATAGCGTTTTTGTTTTAAGTGCTTTGGGTAGAAGAAACTTAGGTCTCAATTGTGAGAAATATTCTTGAATTCAAAGACTGAAACTTTTGACGAACTGACTATGAATTATAGAAAGGTGTGAATCAACTGACTATGAAATATAGAAACGTATTAATTAACTGACTATGAATTATAGAAATGTGTTAATCAACTGACGGTAAATTATAAAAATGTATAATTTAAATAACCATTGGTAGACTTGTAATAGCCTGGATGGTGCATTGATGTTTTTTTTCTTGCACAATATTACTGCTGAGGTCTCGCCTTTATTCCAGATCGTCTTAAAAGCATATTATTTTGAAAGCCTCCTATCAGACCCTCCTTGCCTGCCTACTGGTTGAGGGAGTTTTATTGGTTGAAAAAGACTCTCTTGAGCATCACAGGGAAAACTTTCATCAATGAAGGGACAATGGATTAAATGATATAAATATTTATTAGCATCAATGATACGAGTTTGAAATGGAATGACCAATAACTTCATACTTAAAATAAACGTTCACGACATTAACATTAACAAAGACATAATATTAATTGATTAGACACCACCTATTTGCAAAATCAACAGTGCTTACGCTAGTGATAGCTCTTGCAAATTTTTGGAATTTAACTACTTACTTTTATTAAATTTTTAATAAAAGTAAAAGGTCGGAAATGGAGACATAAAAACACCCGGGAAACGTAATAATAGTGAAGAATGGATCATCCCAGAAAGTTGTAACTTGATTAAAGGTAGAGACAGAACTTGGATCAATTATAAAAACAATGCGATGAACGAAACTTGCAAAAACCTCTATAAGAAATTCCGAATTACGGCTGAATTAAGGTTTCAAAAGCAAAACGTTTGGCAGAAAACAAGTACTATTGAATAGAAAAGATAAGCGACAAACCTGGGACTTAATCCACCAAACACTAGAAGATAAGGATTCAAATTCTGCTGAACATAGCATTACCAAAGATAGGCCGAAATCATTATCGGCGTTTACAAATGGCAACCAAATTTAATATTGAATATGACGCTATGATGTCAGAGATTAGAGAAAGAAATCAAGAACTAGGTTTGAATTACGCAACAAACTGTAAATTTACCAACACCAAATTGTTATTTGTACCCTCTGCTGAAAAAATTGATATAATAAAAATAATTAAATCGTTAAATGGAAATAAATGGCTACGATAATATACAAGGTAAGCCATTAAAAATAACATAGATACATTGTCTGATGTAATAACAAAAATAGTTAACCAAAGCATATTAACAGGTTCAAATTCCAACAGATCTAAAAATTTCAATGCTGAGACCAATTTACAAAGGAGGCGATAAATCCAATATCCATAATTAACAACCTGTCGTAATTCTGTCTATAATATATAATTTTCTAGAAAAATACACTCATTCAAAATGCGCAAAAAAATACACGCACGAAAAATACACGCATCCTATACACATTTCTCAGAAAACATGAAAAAAAACGGCATAAATGCTAACAGATTTTACAGAAACACTTTATGAAGCTTTGAATTAGGGAGAAAAAGTAACTGCACTGTTCCTTGAATTTCAAAAAGCATTTGGCATAATAGACAATAATACTTTATTAGGTAAATTAGAGCAGTGGTTCTCAACCATTTATGCTTCACGTACCCCCGGGAATATGTATATAACTGGCGTATCCCTTGTATAGATAGATAAAACTATAGTTATAATAATAACAATGCAAATAAAATAAAACATATTTATATATATAACATATATTTAGCGACTTTTGAGCTCTCACTGCGTACCCTACTTTGAGAACCCCTAAATTAGAGAATTATGGGGTTAGGGCATCCCACTACTTTGATTTTCGAACTACTTAGCAAATAGGATCTTTATAACAACAATAGACAAAACTGTCAGTTCTAAACCTTATATCAAACGCAGAGTACTCCAAGAATCAATTTTAGGAACTTTACTCTTTTTGATATACATTAACGACTTGGTGACAGTAATATAAAAAGTCACGTATTCAGGTATGCAAATGATAAAGTAGTAATCGCCACGTCGAAGAAAAACCAAGAGAACGCTGTGAATGTTTCACAAGAAGTTTGGATACTGATAAATTGTTATGCGTTGGCTTAATTATAATACAATCATTTACACGTTAAAAACACCAAATGGATGTTTTTTCACTCTCCAGGAACTCACATCAATAACCACACAAGTATGAAAACACATAAAATGGACAGCATCTACAAGAGAAACATTTGTAACGCCAGAGACTGTTACTGTACCGAAATAGAACGAGTAGAAACCATAAAATTCTTAGGTCTATAAACTGACAGGCTCCTGTCAGACCTCTGTGGCAAGCAGCTGCTTGAGGGGGTATTTATTTATTTATTTTTTTTTACACTTCGATATCATATTACGCTGGAATACACATACGAAAAAAATGTGTCGAAATTTTTTAAAAATTCCACTGTTGCTTGATTTCGTCATTACCTCTAAGTCATTATTAATAAAATAATTACATTGCAGGTCATGTCGAATTCTATAGCTGAATTTTCTGGTGCTTATATTTCTGATGAGGAATTATTTCACTGAATAAGAGAGCCATTGGTCACGAAACACGCAATGCCGTTTGTTCGTAACAAAAAAAAGAGGTTTTGTATATAAAAACTGAAATGGAGATAACAGTCGCAAGACACGATTCGATTTCGATTGTATTAGAAAGGGTTACTCCGTGTCGCCCGAGTAATGTAATATCAGTCCTCTAAACGTTTCTCGTTTAAGTCAGGAGTTTTGCATTTGCCATTTTTTTAATTTGCGCCCATCATAAAACGCAAAATTATAAGGAGACAGATGAAGAAGACGCAAAGGCTTGTCTAACTGAGTTTTAAGACCGAGATCGTATCAAAAATTGTAAAATATTGCACTGCAAAGAATGAGTGGAGAACATAACCTTAACTGGTAAATAAGCGTTCCTATTTTAACAATAATAACTTAGACTTATCATAACTATGACTTATCCCATCTTATAACTAGATCAATAGGTCTGTATTGTTTGAAATTATTGTGCAAGAATTTCTAATGAGATGATTATGATTTATAAGTGTGCTGAAATGATATATCAATTTACCTGAATATGAAACTCCTCGGCAACGTTTGTGTGGATTGGATAATGAGAATTTCATCAGAAACAATAATATAAATGTCAATTGGAAAAATTTAAAATTACTTTTAACATACTTTTATCATCCTCATTCTCAAGCAGCCATGTGCTATGGAGGTCCAAACAGATTATGCAATTTAGGTCTCCAAATTCATCTCACCTGAGCTACATCTGCCGCATTTCCCCACTGTAGATCAATTCTATCAAGGTTTGACGCTGTCTGCTCACCACATCTTAGGTCTCCACCTCTTTCTGTCTCAGTTTGTCTCTGTTTTCAGTTTTTAGAGGTGTTAGCTCTAATTTAATTTGAATTCAAATCTAACAAGACATTTTGAAGGTCGCAGATACGCAGTTCCATTGCTGGATTCAAACACCTGTACTGTGCATGGAAGGCATAAGCTAATTTTTCCGTATTGGGCGCGAAATTTGTCGAAACGAATTTAATACTATCATTTTGAAATGATGTATGTAAATTATGAGTGTGGAACTCACGACATTTCATGTTGCACTTTATACTGTCTGGTAAAAAACACCTTTGGCTGTTCTCAAGGAAATTTTGGAGAAGAGATTCTTTGTCTAGTAAATAAGGTTTAATAAAACCGGACTTTTTTTATTTGCATTAAATATGAGATGTTCCGCATACTTTTGAAATAAGTCTGGAAAAAGCTTTGATTTCTCTCCAATGTATCTAACGTAGCTTTTAGTTTTTCTCTCTCATAAAAATTCTCAAAATCAATGTGTTTCCGTTAGGGTTTTTGTAAGCAATCTTCACTAGCTGCTAAAATTTATAGATTTAGTGCATTGTGGAAATTGTCAATGAAATTCCAAAATGGTTGCCCTATCGGAATTTTCTAGCCATTTTAATCCTTTGGTAGCAGTCTTTGTTTCCTTGTTTCTTAATGAAAAAAAAAAATTTCTTCTAGTAGCGTAGAAACACTGTGCTGATTTCTTTGGTGCAAATTGCACATTTTAATTAACTGATGATTCTGCACTTTTTATGAAGTAGTACATTTTAAGAAGTATTGACACTAAATGCATGATAGTATTTAAAAAAAAAATATGTGATTTATAAATTTTCCCTCCACAAAGTAGTTTTTAACTCTCGTGTATTCTGAATACATTGTCACCAATATATTTGTATGTATGCATGCCAGGATTCAGGAAAAAATCGAAGGGGAAGGGCAAAGAAACAAAATCGAGTCGAAAAAATATCAATTGGATTTTAATCCGAATGCAGTATAGCATTTCCGCTTCCGTTTTACGGGTTGTTAAAAAATTTATTGAAAACTGCACGAAATATAAATAAGTGTAATATTATATATTTGCCTCTTTTACCCTTACTCGCATTCTGAAAGAGGGGTAGGGGTAGGCTCCCTTGTTCCTCCGCCTAAATCCGTCCCTCTATGTATGAGAATTATATAAATATTCATAGTTGCTTTTAACCTCATACCTCTATATTAACTGAGATTTTACGAATATTTGCGGTAAAATTAAAATATATATCTGTAAAATGATGATATTGACAATAAATAAAAATAGAATGTCTGAGTATTGTGGTACTAAGAGATTATTTCAAATCTAGTTTGTAAGAAATACCGATTTGCTCAACATCACCAATGTTCATTCCTTTCATCTATTTTTGTGTATCGGTATAGAGTGACAAACTTCTTGTTTACACGGAAGTGTCTTTCCTACATTTACTCTCGCATTAGATTATTGTTGCCTGTACATTTTAAGAGCAAAAGTTTTAAGTGCACATTAAATGCACCTTTGTAGTTTCATTTAAAATAAAATTAATTTCGCTCTGGCTGAATTTACGTGTGTTTGCATTAATTACTGCGTCTAACCTGTATTTATTACTCTACGTGTGTAGTTATTTATCATAGCATTCATTTAAATTGTTATATTTGATGCATCATGACGGTTTGGTGACATTAATTTAACGATAAAACATATTTTAATGACATGTCCAGCTTTTAAACTTGAACGTAGATTTTTTTTAACTTTCATAATTTTGCGTTTGTGCCCCTTACTCTCGAACATCTTTTATCTGATCATAGCTTTTTACCACCAGTTTTTTCCATTTTATGTTGTTCAGGATATTTCAATCGATTATGAATTTATGGCGCAGTTACATTTCTATTGTGTGACCTGGGTATTTTACATCTGGAACAGTTTTATATTATTTTCGTATATACATATTTATTGTGTTACAGATTTTTATTGTTTTTGCTGTCTTTTATTCTGTTATTTTGTGTTTTCCCTGTTTTCTGTATTTTTTTAAATTCGAATGTGGGTTTGTCTTTTACCCTTCTTTTTATCTTGCATGGCACTTAATAGCCAGTGTTACTGATGCGCCATTAAACCCCAACCAACCAACATCATGAAGTTTTTTAAAACAAAATAGCAGTGAATATTTGAAAGTTCATTTTATTTCCGGGAATCTTCACGTGACATTTATTATGTTAAATTATGGATGTCAGTTATGTTTTTGAATATGATGTTAATCATGGAAAAAAATCCTAATTTGAATGTGTAGAAGGAGCTGGGATTATTTAGGAGAGTGAAGACTGTTCTCTATCCGTTTTAGGCACCGATACTATTTATAGCAATAAACAATTGTAAAGTGTGGTGTTTTACGTAACCATGTCAAGTACTTTGGTTCCAAAGAAAGACCGGATATCCATAACTCCAAAAACATGAAAAATTTTAATTACTCTTTGTTTCCAAAAGTTTTCAACGTTTAAAATGAAGAAAAATATAAGTTCAGGAACACTCTACAAATTAGTAAATTTGACTATTTGCTACCTAACGTGTAAAAGTTTTTTGTAACTGTTAGCTATTGCAAACGTTCTCTTTAAGTGTCTTAAAAAACTTCATTATACACAAAAAAGTTTTGTAGATAAGAAAAAAAAGGCTTTTTTCTAAAGTAAATCATTATCTTGATTTTTTCTTTCCTAAAAGCAGAGAAAAAATTCTGAAGTATGTACATTTCCATCATTGAAAACTTTTCATGCCTTAGTAAGTTAATAAACTCCGATCACACGTTAAATTAATGGACCAGAAATCGGCTGCAACAAATATGTTATCAAGTGATTAACCTTCTATTTATTAGAGGAAAAAAAAAAGATTACTGTACTTACATTTTTCCTGTTCAAAAGGCATCCATTGAGTTATGAATTCCGAGATATCGTCGAGTATTGCCTTTTCTTCGAGAAGATCGAAAGAAACTTAACTATTCACTAAAAAATAAAATAACGTTAGTATTATGCACTTAAAAAGTGACTCGAAACGTTCACTACACTGCTTTATGTTGATCAATATTATTATACTGCTAAGAAACGTGATTTTGTATTGCTGCTGGCAGATTCAGATCTAGGAGGGGGAAGGGCAAAGGGGGCAATGCCGCCTCTGTTTCAGAATGGTCGTAAGGGTAATAGACGCAAAAAGTATGAAGCATTAATATTTCATGTATTTATCAAGAAACTTTTAAAGACTTGTAAAACGGAGGAGCTCCGTTTTCCTCATTTCCCCAAACAGTTGAATCGTGTTTCTTGCCCCCCTCCCTAGATATTTTTCCAGATCTGCGCTTGGTATTATTCTTATTGAAAATTTCAAAGCCGATTCCCCAGCTTTCTAGAGCCTGTTTTGCTGTTGTAAAAACGGATCATATTATTGATCTTCCACCGAATTCAATCCATGATGGTCTCAAAAAGATAATTCCCTGTTGTAATATCGAAGGGTGAAATCCCATCTCTTCCCTTTTTCACCATGAGGAAATGCAGCTTTTTTCTCTGAAGCCTACTGCATCGATGCTAACCTATTGGTATGCATGGCACAATACAAACGCTAAATCAAATACACAAACCTCAATATTAAAAGGTCCTGTATAATGAAAGATCATAGTGAGGACAAAAAATTACTTTTTTGATTTGAGTACGTGTGGCAATTTGTTTGATTTTGAAGTTTTTTTCCACTTGCCAACAGGACAGAGAAGAATCCTAGAAGTTACTCCTAGCTTTTACAAGCCTTGCTCATACGACGACATGCCTTACTAAGACCGAATTTACTGCTGACCACTTCCTCAGTTAGAGCTAACACAGCACACAAATATTGCCTTACTGAAACAGTCGCTATTTTCCTAAGTACTATGACAATCGAGACTTATTACTCTCATCAATTCGATATGATGACGCTGCCATCGATACGTTACGTTCAACGCTGTCTTATAAGCAAGGAATAAGCAAGTAGTGTTTTTCGTCCAGTTAGCACTGTCTGCTTCATTTGCTTTCTTTGTTCTGTCGTGTGCAGTGAATGAAACGAACTTTTGCTCACAGAGTCACGATGATTGATGACAATGCATGAGGCGTCACTCGGCTGCAAGGTCCCATACATCCTGTGTGCATAGAAGGCTATGCAATGCGGTAGTAATCCCAAATATATACGGGATGTCACTTACAACAGTTGATCATTTCTGATGCGGATCAATGGTAGTGTGACAGCAAAGTCAGTACATGGATCCCATTCTTTTTCTAGTGTCACTGCCAATACCTTTGAGACATCCGACTAGACCAGAAAGAAAAGCACAACTGACACTAACACTTTTTCGGTCACCTTGTACAAAATAATCCCATTGCTTTATTAATCATATCCCTTAATTTAATAGCAAGTAAATGATACTCCTTATTAAGTATATTTACCATTTTTTGATTTACTCCTTGATAGGTTTTTAGTGACTCTTCTAAAGCTGAATTAATATTTCTAATATAAAATTATTCATAGGGTATTACGATGATACTACAATGAACACACCTGCAATTAAAAAAATATAAAGGATAAGATTAAAATTACTCTAATAATAAAAAAATATGTTGTAGGTTCTTTTATGAAAGTTTTTCAACAATTTGTAATAAAAAATGATCAGGCAGGATCTGCTTGAATTAGCTTGAACTGTTACACCCTTGATCAAGTGTTTCAGTTCAATATCTCAGTATTTGGTTAGCACATATTAGCACTATGTGGTATGAGGCGAACAGAAGACTTGGTATTGCTGCTGGGACTTTTAACAATCAGTAGAAATTGTAGAAAAATGGGCATATACCCTGTGATGTTGCTCTTCGTTTGTTTGTCTATTGGGACCACTTAGGAATGTCCCCTCGGTTCGATCACAATACGCGACGGGTGAAAGAGTTTTTCAGATCAAAAATCAAAGATTTTATCACAATTGAAGGGACTCGATACTGAGGCTCCTTCCCAATAAATTGGTTCAACTTAGTCCTTGGTAAAACAATAACTATCCTTTATTGATATGAACTACATTGACTGATGGGGAAAAACACACTCGTCACTCATTTACTATGAATTACAAAACCAGCTTACTATTTCCGTTCAGCTGTTTTCCAGAGAGCCTACGTACCGCTAATACCAGTCGGCCTCACCAGCTTTTCCAATCTCGTCTTTCTCCGCTCGTCCCTCGGCTGGCTCTCCACTCCTCCTCGCTGTTGCCAAACCCTTTCTTCCTTTCTCTCTCTGCTCCGGACCATCTGGGGTGTCCGCGAGCAGTGGGGTGACCTCCGTCCCCTCCGGGCACTGTTACTTCAATTAACTTTCCAGATGCCGGGACAGAGGACCCCCCACGTAGCATATGCCTTGTTGGTGAAATTCAAAATAAATATACAAAGCATGAACAAAAAAATCTCTAAAAAGGGCTCTAGCCTGACACCTCCCTGCCAGAAGTCAGTAGTTAGTCCTGTAACTGCTGACTAAAAAGTTAAGTTGAATGCTGAAAACCAGAGTTCATTTTCGCGTAAATCTTAGAGTTCAATGCCATAAAATTCAGATTTCTAAGTCGCTTTATGAATTCTATAAATTCTCTGCGAATTGGCACCTCTTTTACACATCTATGTACACTACACTTAAACATAAAAGAACTTCTAGGTATATCCCGGTGCACTGAGTCTAAATATTGTCTTTTTGCTTCAAACAAAAAAAACCCTGGTGACTGAGGTAGTTGTCCAAGAGTAAACAGTTTATAAATTAATTCTCTCACTAATAACTGTCTTTGACGAAGGTATGCCGTACTGGCGGTGTTCATTCATCCACAGGTGACATCCCAGGTGAAAGGCTATGCACACCTTTCGTGACTACCTAGATATCACCTTCCCGTACGTACCCTCTGACTCTATAGGCTGAAAGTCGTCGACATTGGCGTCGGCCTGACCCATTGTTACCTCCAATTGCCATATTCGCTCCCTCCCCTGCATAATTTTTATCATCGTAGACATCGAGTCTGACAGATTGCTGCACATGTTTGGGCTGGGAGATAGGACGGCGTTGATTGGACGGTCTCCATGGAGCATACATTTCCCTTTTTCTAACTGGAATTCCTCTACCTCTTTCATAGTAACTTCCTCTATTGGCCCACTGCTCGTGGATTTTCCTCCTGAGGTTACCAGCTACAGGCCTTCTCTCCTTCTTTCTAATTAACTTACCATATGCTTCCACACTCAGAAGTACCTCCTTCCGCAGCTTTGCTACTACTGCGCATAGCACTTTAATTTCTCCGCCACTCCCAGTGCTATTGTCTGAGCCATCAGTCAAACTTAAAGGCAGCTCTTTTACCTCTGCCCTTTTGGCATCACCAAACGGTCCATGCAACAACAGATGTTCCTTTACCGGGTGTTTTTCTTCGTTCAGCATCCCCTTTCTGATTACTGTCAGATCTGCTCCCGAATCCACGACTGCTCTTACTGTCTTGCCGCCACCTCTGATTCGAACCTCTTCATAATCTACTGGGATACGTATCTCTCCCTGTTCCATTACTCGACTGCTTGGACTTGGCTTTGAATGTGTCGTAACCCTTCCTATTGTTGCCTCACAAACATCTTCAGAATTCTGATCCAAGGTGCTAACTTGGTACACCTGAGTTCGGCTCTCATGGTCCCCAGTTCTCAGTGGGCAATCTTTCATCAAATGTTCGTCAGATCTATATTTATGGCACCTCCTTACTTTTGGGACATTTCTATATTCAGCTAAATTAACTGCCGGTTGATACCTTCTGCTCGAATAATTTCTCTCTGAGTCTATCCTCTGCTTGGGGGAAACAACACGTTCTGCATATTGGCTATGCCTTAACTCTTTAAAAGTTTGGATCTCTTCCGTTCCGTTTACACTGGCTAGATGGATTTCTGCCCACGTTGCTATTTCGTCTGCTTTTGCCCCCTCTTTCTGTACTACGTAAGCGTGAGTGTCTTGAGGAAGGCTATCACATAACTTATCCGACCCTATCAGGTCCATAAGCTCCTCAAATTTTGTCACCTTCCTACTGCAGACGTAGTAATCCCAGCTATTTCTGAGTCTCGAGGCTACCTGATTGTATGACTCATTCGGTTCTTTCGTGATAGTTTCAAACTTTCTCTTGTACGCAGAGGGAGTGAGCTTAAACTCTTTTAATACAGCCTTTTTAACTTTCTTATAATTAGCAAAATCCTCTGCACTTAATTTTCGAAAAACGTGATTTGCATATTTACCGTCTAAAAAAGAAATGATGACTTTGCCTTGAAACTCCTCTGGTACTTCAAATATCTTAAATCCCCTTTCCGCTGTCTCAAAGAGATTTATCACCTCTTCTGGGTTTTTAGGGCTTCCAGCTAACATATTTCCAATAATTTTATATAATTAGCCAGCCCCGCATCTGCTGGATTACTAGAAACTGCCACCGTTCGCACATCACCCCTCTCCTCGCTTGCATTCCTCATTTGCAGTTCCAGCATTCTATACTCATGCTCTCTCTCCTTTTCCCTTTCTGCTGCCTCTCTCTCTTCCCTTCTCAGCTTCCTTTGTAATTCAAAATCACCTCCCATTCTTTCTTTAGCTCTCTGCTTTCTGGTCCCGCTCTGCAGCATATCCGTATCGTTGTCATTGCCATAATCCCTCAACCCTCTCATGTCTTCCGCAGCATCAGACTCTCTGTCTATTGTCATCTCCTCGCTTCCACGGACACTCCCTGAAGCACCACCCTGCGCACTATCCCCCTCTGTGACTGTGTAGCCTCGCCTTAACTCATCCCTTTCCCTATCACGACCGCTCCTAAGCTCCATTTTAGCTCGTACGGGCCTCTGCCGTATCTAACTACTCACCCCTAGAGTAAGAGGATACTTACCTTCGATGTGACGACAGGAACGAACCGCCTCGTCGGTCTGCCACCTGAAGCACACAGTTGGAACACTCTTGGCAGTATCAGCCTTGCGTTGGTCAGCTCCCAGTGGATGTTGAACTTTTCCGTCACCTTCACAGCTTTTTCCACAGTTCGAACGTGATGCACGATTCTTCAGGTAACTTCACAGCTATTCTATCGCCTGAAGCACACCGCAGGACACTCTTGGCAATACAGCCTTGTTCTGGTCAGCTCACAATGGATGTCGGAACTCTTCCGTCACCTTCGCCGCTTCTTTCACCTCTGTTGCGTACTGGCGGCTGCGCCACTTTGTGCTGTTGCTTCTTCGTTTGTTTGTCTATTGGGACCACTTAGGAATGTCCCCTCGGTTCGATCACAATACGCGACCGGTGAAAGAGTTTTTCAGATCAAAAATCAAAGATTTTATCACAATTGAAGGGACTCGATACTGAGGCTCCTTCCCAATAAATTGGTTCAACTTAGTCCTTGGTAAAACAATAGCTATCCTTTATTGATACGAACTACATTGACTGATGGGGAAAAACACACTCGTCACTCATTTACTATGAATTACAAACCAGCTTACTATCCCCGTTCGGCTGTTTTCCCGAGAGCCTACGTACCGCTAATACCAGTCGGCACTCACCAGCTTTTCCAATCTCGTCTTTCTCCGCTCGTCCCTCGGCTGGCTCTCCACTCCTCCTCGCTGTTGTTAAACCCTTTCTTCCTTTCTCTCTCTGCTCCGGACCATCTGGGGTGTCCGCGAGCAGTGGGGTGACCTCCGTCCCCTCCGGGCACTGTTACTTCAATTAACTTTCCAGATGCCGGGACAGAGGACCCCCCACGTAGCATATGCCTTGTTGGTGAAATTCAAAATAAATATACAAAGCATGAACAAAAAAAATATCTAAAAAGGCCTCTAGCCTGACATACCCCGAAGACTAAAGTTTTGTTATTCAGTTTGGTACTTTTAATGTTTGCTATGCCAGTGAAAAATGGATACTTCCTAAGCAAGATAACAAGAGACTTGATCCCTTTGATTCTAAATGCTTACGAATCATTTTGGGCATTAGATGGTTTGACTTTGTAAGTAACGATGAGACGAAGCGAAGAAGTCAGCAACCACCCTTGAACAGCCTCATATGCAGAGAGAGATTGGATTGATTTGGCCGTATGTATAACTACGGAATAAAGGACAAAAGTATGGGAAATGAGATGCGAAATGACTTGAGAAAAAGGACGAGTTGACCTGCCTGATCATTAATGCAATAGCAATAATTTAGAATAGACAGGATTTGGAGAAGAAAATTGTACAGGCCATTTGAATCTTTATAGCCCATGACTGCTTAAATATTATATTCTAGAAAGTTAAATTTAGAATCTTTAAAAATCTGTTAGAAAAACGAAGTGTTTAAACTAGGAATAAAAATAGACTTCTCTCATTCAGTCATTAGGTGTTTTTCTTTGAGAAATAATGACTAAAAATGTTTCAAAAGGAAATAAAAAAGTCAACATTTTTAGATTTCTTTATTACATGTCTTGAAAAACATGCTGAAATCTATAACACTGGTTATTACGCTTGCGGCGACGAACAAAATGCACAGTCGTATCAGAATGATATGACCACCCCCATTCCTATTATTAGGTAAATGGTCATATTATTCTGATACGACTGTGTAATTGTAATACGAAAGCGATTGAAAATGAAACACGCGACTCAGTTAGTTGTTAAGTAAAGGAGCATATTTCGAAAAGCATTTCACTTGGTTAATATCGTTTTTTTTGCAAAACCAATCAACAAAATGAGTCATCTTTTGTGTCGAAATATGGTATTGTGCGAATATGGTTCGCATCGATAGCCGTGTTTCGTATATAAAGGGGATAAAATGAGATAAAATTCACAAAACATGAGAAGACTTCAGCGATATTAGGAAGGGTTCGAAGCTTTTCTACTATAAGCGAGGGAGGTTTGGACATTTATATCGTGAGAGCTATATATTAGCGTTTCTTACTTTTTGCTCATCATAAAAAACAACAGGATAATGAAACAGATAACGCAGAAGAAAGAAAAAACATCTGAGTAGCGGTTATTCCATATGATCGTAGAAGGCTGTGGAAAGAATGAGATGATAACATAACCTGGACTGATAAATAACAATTTATATTTCAACGAGGATAACCTACACCTAAGCTGAGACATGGGTCAGTATTGTTTGAAATATATTCGCAGAAATTGCCTGCAATTGTAACGATTCGATTATAAATTATAAATGTCCTAAAACGATATATTCATTCGCTTTGAATATGAAGAATTGATGAGAAACGTGAACATGGATTAGATAAGATAATATTCCGTAGCATCGAGAATACAAACATTAATTGAAAAACTTATAATTGATTTTTTATAATAAAATATTCTGCTCAGTGTATTATCATCGTTACGACTTAGAAGGAACAATACTTGAGAGAAAACTATAAAAATGACACATTTTAAAATATTTTTACTATGAAGGATTAAATTATGAATCTTTAGTAATTGCCGAAAATCGAATCGGATATGAAAGTGAGAACGTACGAAGCATAAGGAATATCGGAAAAGGTGAAAAAGTACTTCTTTGCGATCAACGTTCTCTGAGGAAAACATTATGAGCGTAAAAAGTCTTAGTTTTCAGTATTTGTCAATGCTCCATATGCAATTCAATTATCATAGAGGAAACTACAACGGATTCAAGAAATTGTAAATTCATCAAATTACATTTCTTTATATTTGAATATTGTGTATTATATTGTAATTATTTTTATATTGTTTAAGTTCTTGCAGATGTTTATAACACTGTAGGCTTTGCTACTTCTGAATGAAATTTAAAATTTGCTCAATAAGGGTATTTATGTAAAGCGTTATTAATTTCCGCTATTTTAAGCATTTCAATATTCTCTGCATTTATGGTATTGTTCTGAACCGTATTTTAAAAATCTTTCCCTAGATCTCCTTTCGACATCTCTTATTTGATGTTGCAGTTAATATGGTGAAAATGATTATTTATTTTGCGAAGTAAAATCTGGACAGTTTAATGATTATCACTGTAAATAAGTAAAATATTGCCGATGAATTGGTCAGAATAAAGAGATTTTTGACTAACTCAGTTTAGTTTAAGAAAAGCCATTAGTTGCTTATATCCCATTCATGGTTCATTATACATATTAGTTCAAAGTTTGTTAGTGTTCTCTGTAAATGTTTTCCTTGAAAGATTGTGATAATATATTAAAAGAGCGAGATCGAAATTTGAAAGAGAACAAACAATCAAAATCAATCTCCGTTATTTGTTGTTCCCTGGGACGTATCAATATAAGACGAAATAACCAACTCAAATGTAAAATGGAAATAGATGACAACAGCGATATAATATCTGACTTCAAACTGCTGTTTAAAATATTGGCTTACATGGGAATTTCAGTAGGAGAAGCGAATCGAGGGAAATCTTTTACTGGAAAAATTATAACTTTTCTCTTTGTGGCGTTTTTGCATTTTGTTTGGCTGTACAGATTTGCGACCTTTGTTTTCTTTAAGATTCGCATTACTGGCATCCTTTTGCAACTAATAAGCGACATATTACCATTGTTTTCCTTGTATAGCCTCTATTTGAAAAGAACGGAACTTATTAAGCTATGGAAACATTTCCTTTCAATCAGTAACAAAATTCCCCTTTACGAATACAAGTGCTTAAAATTTTGGACTCAATCGTGTATTTGGATTTCTCTGATTTATCCGATTCTCGCAGCAATTTTTGTTCTATTAATGGCTGATGAGAAAGAAATCATTATTTGGGCCTCTTTCAATAGTTACGGTTTTCATTTCGATAAAAAGTCACATTATCCTTTTATCATAACTTTCACAGTTCAACTTGTTTACTTGTATTACACTCTTATATTCTTCAATATTGTGAGTATATTATACTTCTTAATTTGCAGTTATCTGTGCCGATTTCTTTGCTGTAAATACATTTTGCGAAGGAATATAAAATCAGTTATTTCTGTTGAAACCGCAACTGAATTACGTATCCGTTACAATAAGATACATTCGTTATTATGTCATGTGGACGAATGCCTCTCTAGGAATGCATTTTTGTTAATCTGTTTGATCTCCTGTCAACTTTTTACTTTCATGGCGCACATTCTTGATACTTTCGGACCTGTTACTGTATTATTTAAAATGCTTACACGATCCATTTGCCTTGACATTGTTATAGCATTTTTTGGAATTGCATTTTTTGACTCGCAGGTTTACGCAAATGGTCTTCAATTTAAGCAATCTCTGCACCGACAGTCGGAGTACATTGCTACGTTTTCTAATAACAGGAACACAGCTAGTGATGTGCTACATAAAATGGGGAAAACGGAAGTTATTTGCTTAACAGGATGGGGAATGTTTTGTTTCAACAGGAGTTTCATTATCAATTTCTGTGGAATTCTTATTAGCTATAGCCTATTGCTTCTCCAACTGACGTCAAATAAAGGCATTTACATTCAGTGTTCACTAACCTCCCTCCATGTTATACAAGTGGAAAGTAACTTCGAAGTTCTATAGCTTCTAAATCTAAGCGTTTTATGAGAAAATGTAGGATTAGATAAATTAAAGTTGTCAACCAAATCTCTATGAATATAGATTTTCAATGACGTTCGCTTTGTACTTAAAGGGTTATGAACTTTGAATATTTAACAGCAACAATTCACATAATAGGAAAATTGAAAAATATCGAAAAATTATTCACGTTAAATATTTAGCTATACATCTGTTGTGTTAAATGGTGTGAAATTGAATCGTTAATCAAATTATAATTAACTCTGAGTTAAATTCTAACTTTAGACATTGCTGTTTTTAAATTTTCAAACTTATGTAACTCCTTAAATACCAAAGGAATGCTGTTGAAAATCGAGATTTAGGTAGATTTGATTGAGATATTTAATTTATCTTCAGTTCCATTCTGTCACAAACTCTTTTTTAGAAGTTATAAAGCTTCGAATTTAGGTTCCAGTTATGTAACATGGAGGAAGGTCGTCAAAATTTTGTGAGTACTAACTGAACACTCTAATGTCAGAAAGAAGGAAAATGTATTGAAAGATGTGTACAGTAATTTTGTCTCACATAAACATACCTATTTGAAGAAGTTGTGGAATAGAAAAATCAGTTGTTTCCATATCAAGTGCAGATAATATATTTATGATGTATATTAATATTTTATGCAGTGCCGCTTGTAATAATTGTGTAAAGAATAAGAGTGAGGTGTTCTAATTTCTTCTTTTAACTTGCAACAAGACGAATAGCGTTTTTGTTTTAAGTGCTTTGAGTAGAAGAAACTTAGGTCTCAATTGTGAGAAATATTCATGAATTCAAAGACTGAAACTTTTGAGGAACTGACTATGAATTATAGAAAGGTGTGAATCAACTGACTATGAAATATAGAAACGTGTTAATTAACTGACTATGAATTATAGAAATGTGTTAATCAACTGACTAAATTATAAAAATGTATAATTTAAATAACCATTGCTAGACTTGTAGTAGCTGGATGATGCATTGATATTTCTTTTCTTGCACAATCTTACTGCTGAGGTCTCGCCTTTATTCCAGATCGTGTTGAAAGAATATTATTTTGAAAGCCTCCTATCAGACCCTCCTTGCCTGCCTACTGGTTGAGGGAGTTTTATTGGTTGAAAAAGACTCTCTTGAGCATCACAGGGAAAACTTTCATCAATGAAGGGACAATGGATTAAATGATATGAATATCTATTAGTATCAATGATACGAGTTTGAAATGGAATGACCAATAACTTCATACTTAAAATAAACGTTCACGACATTAACATGAACAAAGACATAATGTTAATTGATTAGACACCACCTATTTGCAAAATCAACAGTGCTTACGATAGTGATAGCTCTTGCAAATTTTTGGAATTTAACTATGAACAAATTTTTAATAAAAGAAAAATGTCCGAAATGGAGACATAAAAACACCCGGGAAACGTAATAATAGAAAAGAATGGATCATCCCAGAAAGTTGTAACTTGATTAAAGGTAGAGACAAAGCTTGGATCAATTATAAAAACAATACGATGAACGAAACTTGCGAAAACCTATGTAAAAACCTTCGAATTACGGCTGAATTAAGGTTTCAAAAACAAAACGTTTTGCAGAAAACAAGTACTATTGAATAGAAAAGATATGCGACAAACCTGGGACTTAATCAACCAAACACTAGAAGACAAGGGTTCAAATTCTGCTGATCATATCATTACCAAAGATAGGTCGAAACCATTATCGGCATTACAAATGGCAAAAAAAATTAATATTGAATATGACGCTATGATGTAAGAGATTAGAGAAAGAAATCAAGAACTAGATGGAAATTACGCAACAAACTGTAAATTTACCAACACCAAATCATTATTTGTACCCTCTGCTGAAAAAGTAGATATAATAAAAATAATTAAATCGTTAAATGAAAATAAATGGCTACGATGATATGCAAGTGAAACCCATTAATATAACATAGATGCATTGTCTGATGTAATAAGAAAAAGAGTGAACCAAAGCATATCAACAGGTCAAATTCCAACAGATCTAAAAATTTCAATGCCGAGAACAATTTACAAGGCGATAAACCCAATATCTATAATTAGCAACCTGTCGCAATTCTATCCATCATACATAATATTCTAGAAAAATACGTGCATTATATCCTATACACATTTCTCAGAAAACATAAAAGAAAGGCATAAAAAATATGGCTTCTAAACGGAAAAAGGACTGTTAAAATGCTAACAGATTTTACAGATACACTTTATGAAGCCTTGAATCAGGCTGATAAAATAGAAGCATTGTTCCTTGAATTTCAAGAAGCATTTGACACAATAGACAATATTTTATTAATAAATTAGAGCAGTGGTCTCAAACTTTTATGCTTCACGTACCCCGTGGAAATGTATATATAGCTGGCGTAACCTTTCTATAAATAGGTAAAACTATAGTTATAATATAACAGTGAGAAAAAAAATAAAACAAATATATATATAACATATATCTAGTGACTTTTGAGCTCTCATGGTGCACCCCAAAAAAGGTTTTACCTGGTACCTCACTTTGAGAACCCTTAAATTAGGGATTTATGGGGTTAGAGGCATCCCACTACTTTGATTTTGGGACTACTTAACAAATAGGAGCTCTGTCACAAAAATAGACAAAACTGTCAGTTCTAAACCTTATATCAAACGCAGAGTACTCCAAGAATCAATTTTAGGAACTTTACTCTTTTTGATATACATTAACGACTTGGTGACAGTAATATAAAAATTTACCTATTCAGGTATGCAAGTGATAAAGTAGTAATCGCTACGTGGAAGAAAAACCAAGAGAACGCTGTGAATGTTTCACAAGAGGTTTCGATACTGTTAAACTGTTATGCGTTGGCTTAATTATAATACAATCAATTTAAACGTTAAAAACACCAAATGTATGCTTTTTCACTCTCCAGGAACTCACATCAATAGCCACACAAGTATGAAAACACATAAAATGGACAGTATCTACAAGAGAAACATTTGTAACGCCAGAGACTGTTACTGTACCGAAATAGAACGAATAGAAACCATAAAATTCTTAGTTCTGCACTTCGATATCATATTTCGCTGGAATACACGGCATAATACGAAACAAATGTGTGGAAATTAAATATTCTGTGATTTAAAACTACATCAATTAAGATAGTAGCATAAAAAACATATTTTTTTAAAATTCCACTCTTGCTTGATTTCGTTATTACCTTTAAGTTATTATTAATAAAAGAATTATATTGCAGGACATGTCGAATTCTATAGCAGAATATTCTGCTGCTTATATTTGTGATGCGGAACTATTTCACTGTATAAGAGAACTATTGGACACGAAACACGCAATGCCGTTTGTTCGTAACAAAAAGAGCACATCTCTTTAATGCATTTCACTTGTCATTTAATTTCGCAAAAGCAATCGCAATAAAATGAGTCGCCTTTTGTGTCGAAATATGGTATTGTGTGATCGAAATATAGTATTGCGAAATTTGTCGAAACGAATTCAATATGATCATTTTGAAGTGATGTAAACTCTGAGTGTGGAACTCACGACACTCGAATCTATTTCATGTTGCACTTTATACTGTCTGGTAAAAAACACCTTTTGCTGTTCTCAAGGGAATTTTGAAGAAGAGATTTTTTGTATAGTAAATAAGGTTAATAAAACCGGACTTTTTTTATTTGCATTAAATATGAATTGTTTCGCATACTTTTGAAATAAGTCTGAAAAAAGCTTTGATTTCCTCCAATGTATCAACGTAGCTTTTAGTTTTTCTCTCTCATAAAAATTCTCAAAATCAATGTGTTTTCATTTAGGTTTTTGTAAGCAATCTTCACTAGCTGCTAAAATTTATAGATTTAGTGCATTGTGGAAATTGTCAATGAAATTCCACAATGGTTGCCCTATCGGAATTTTCTAGCCATTTTAATCCTTTGATAGCAGTCAAATAGCAGTCAATGGTTGTTTCTTAATGAAAAAAAATAACATTTTTTCTAGTAGCGTAGAAACACTGTGCTGATTTCTTTGGTGCAAATTGCAGATTTGAAATGACTGATGATTCTGTACTTTTTATGAAGTAGTACATTTTAAGAAGTATTGACACTAAATGCATGATAGTATTTAAAAAAAAAATATGTGATTTATAAATTTTATCTCCACAAACTAGTTTTTAACTCTTGGAATACATTGTCACCTATATATTTGTATGCATGCAGGCCCGGATTCAGAAAAAAAACGAAGGGGAAGGGCAAAGAAACACAATCGAGTCGAAAAAATATCAATTGGATTTGAATCCGAATGCAGTATAGCATTTCCGCTTCCGTTTTACGGGTTGTTAAAAAATTTCTTGAAAACTGCACGAAATATAAATAAGTGTAATATTATATATTTGCCTCTTTTACCCTTACTAGCATTCTGAAAGAGGGGTAGGGGTAGTTTCCCTTTCCCCCCCAAAAAAACCTTCCCTGTATGTATGAGAATTATATAAATATTCATAGTTGGTTTTAACCTCATACCTCTATATTAACTGAGATTTTACCAATATTTGCTGTAAAATTAAAATATATATCTGTAAAATGATGATATTGACAATAAATAAAAATAGGATGTCTGAGTATCACATATATTGTAGTACTAAGAGACTCTTTCAAATCTAGTTTGTAAGAAATACCGATTTGCTCAACTTCCCCATTTTCATTCTTTCATCTATTTTTGTGTATCGGTAGCCGTCCCGTGGCCGAGTGGTTAGAGCGCCTGGCTACTGATCTACGGGACCTGGGTTCGAGCCCCGGGTAAGGCATGGATGTTCGTGTTGTTTTCTGTTGAGGTCCTGCCATTCTCTCAGATCTTCTACTATGGCATGTAAACTGGCAGGCTCCTGTCAGACGTCTGTGAGAAGCAGCTGCTTGAGGGGGTATTATTTATTTATAGAGTGAGAAACATCTTGTTTACACGGAAGTATCTTTCCTTCATTTACTATCGCATTAGATTATTTTTACCTGTACATTTTAACAGCAAAGGTTTTAACTGCACATTAAATGCACCTTTGTAATTTCATTTAAAATAAAATTAATTTCGCTCTGGCTGAATTTACGTGTGTTTGCATTAATTACTGCGTCTGACCTGTATTTATTACTCTACGTGTGTAATTATTTATCATAGCATTCATTTAAATTGTTATATTTGATGCATCATGACGGTTTGGTGACATCATTTTAACGATCAAACATATTTTAATGACATGTCCAGCTTATAAACTTGAACGTAGATTTTTTTTAACTTTCATGATTTTACGTTTGAGCCCCTTAGATTCGAACATCTTTTATCTGATCATAGCTTTTTACCACCAGTTTTTTCCATTTTATGTTATTCAGGATATTTTAATCGATTATGAATTTATGGCGCAGTTACATTTCTATTGTGTAACCTGGGTATTTTACACCTTGAACAGTTTTATATTATTTTCGTATATACATATTTATTGTTTTACAGATTTTTACTGTTTTTGCTATCTTTTACTTCTGTTATTTTGTGTTTTCCCTGTTTTCAGTATTTTTTTAAATTCGATTGTGGGTTCGTCTTTTACCCTTCTTTTTATCTTGCATGGCACTTAATAGCCAGTGTTACTGATGCGCCATTAAACCCCAACCAACCTACATCATGAGGTTTTTTAAAACAAAATAGCAGTGCATATTTGAAAGTTCATTTTATTTTCAGGAATCTTTACGTGACATTTATTATGTTAAATTATGGATGTCTGTATGTTTTTGATATGATGTTAATCGTGGAAAAAATCCTAATTTGAATGTGTAGAAGGAGCTGGGATTATTTAGGAGAGTGAAGACTGCTCTCTATCCGTTTTAAGCACCGATACTATTTATAGCAATAAACAATTGTAAAGTGTGGTGTTTTACGTAACCGTGTCAAGTACTTTGGTTCCAAAGAAAGACCGGATATCCATAACTCCAAAAACATGAAAAATTTTAATTACTCTTTGTTTCCAAAGGTTTTCAACGTTTGAAATGAGGAAAAATATAAGTTCAGGAACACTCTACAAATTAGTAAATTTGACTATTTTCTACCTAACGTGAGCTATTGCAAACGTTCTCTTCAAGTGTCTTAAAAAACTTCATTATGCACAAAAAGAGTTTTGGAGATAAGAAAAAAGGCTATTTTATAAAGTAAATCAATATCTTGATGTTTTCTTTCCTAAAAGCAGAAAAAAAATTCTGAAGTATATATGGTAGCTAGGCGTAAACTGGAAGGAGAGCTGTGTACCAATCCCCAGTGATGATGCACAGAACCGGCCAGGTCTAGCACCTAATGTCCGACCCCGCCTTCTCGTGGTGCAGGCCGTTAGTACCTTTCAAAAGAGATACTCTCTTTTGGAAGGGAACGGAAGGGGAGGGCTGCCAGTTCAGTATGGCCTACTGATCTGGTCATCTATGGCCACTTTTTTCTTTTTTTTCAACCCTGCTGAGGAGTGGTCAACTTCACAGGGTCCTGATGCTGACCATTTATACCTACTAGACTGGACTTGTTTATGGATTTGAGCTTGATTATAGATCCTGGACTTGCTGCACTGGTGGGCCTCTGTTGAGGGAGAGTCTGCCGCTGTGTTTTCTGTTTGCTTCTGGGTTGCCAGCTCTAAGTGAACAGAGGCATGGGATACCTTATATCAGCTGGTGGATAATCCTAATCAGAGGCCATCGCAGGTACCTGAACCTTACTTAGCTAGTTGGGCATCGTCAAGCCTAAACTGGAGTAATGTGTCTCAGGCAGGCCATATGGTTCTTGAAAAAGTCCACTTGAAAAGGTGGTGCCTGAAGTTCCTACCAGCATCGGTGACTTCAGCCTTTAGCGGAGGAGGAACAGGTCTTTGCCCCATGCCTGTGATCAGGGGACTGTTTGATATTGTTGGCCCTACCAATCTCAATAAACCTAATTTCTTTAAAAATCCTACTAATCATTTTCTCTCTGCAGGAACGTGGAACGTGAGGACATTACATAGAGATTATTCTCTTGATGTCCTCATGCAGGAATTCCAGCACTATAACCTAGATATTCTAGGCTTGCAAGAGACCAGATGGACAGGTAAAGGTGAGATACTTAAAAATAACTTTAAATTTCTCTTTACAGGGAGGGAGGATGGAAAGCATCACCAAGGCGTGGGTCTGCTGCTCAGCAGACATGCTAGTGATGCTCTTCTAGGATATGAGTGCATTAATGAAAGGTTTCTTACAGCAAAATTTCAGACACGCATTAAAGACTTGAATGTTATCTGCTGTTATGCCCCCACTGAGGATTCTGATGAGGATAAGAAGGATAGGTTTTACAGACAACTTCAGGATATTTTGAATTCTGTCAAGAAAGGAGATATTACCCTTGTTCTTGGTGACTTCAATGCCAAAGTTGGTACCGACTCTGACCTTTGGGGAGGAGTAATAGGCCCTTTTGGTATTGGTAGCTGCAATGGCAATGGGCAACGTCTCCTACAGGTAAGTAAACTCAATGGTTTCAGAATAACTAACACATATTACAAACACCGCGACATACATAAATACACATGGGTTTCACCTGATGGGCTGCATAAGAATATGATTGATTATATATTAATTAACAGCAAATGGGCTAGTTCTGTTAGAAATACCAGGGCATATAGGGGAGCTGAAATGGGATCTGACCATTACCTTGTTAAAAGTGTGTTGCAACTTAAACTTAAAAAGTGTTGTGCTAGGGTTAAAAAATTTACCTTTGATACTGAAGCTCTGAAAGACCCAGTTATAGCTAAAGCTTACCATGATAGGTTACTTAGTCATTATGACAGTCATGGTTTGCTTAATGCTGAAGTTGAGGAAGAATGGGGCCATTTTAAACAGGCTTTTTTGGAAACTAACAGTACTCTTTTAGGGAAAAAGGAGCAGAGGAGGCAGAATTATTTAAGTGATAAGGCACTTGAGCTTATTTCAGAAAGAAGGAACTGCAGGAATGTCCTTAATCAGTACCCTACTAGTCCTAATAGAAAGCATTACAAAGAACGTAATAAACGTGTAAAGGATCAGTTAGCTACTGATAAGAATCTTTGGCTTGATGGCCTTGCTGACAAAGCTGAGGAAGCAGTTAGACTGCACAACAGCAGAGAGCTGTACCAGATAGTTAATGTTTTGTGTGGTAGAAAACGAACAGGTATACAGGGATTAAAGGATAAACAAGGCAAGGTTATAGAAGGTGAGGATTCTGTCATGGCTAGGTGGGCTGAGCATTTCAGTGATGTTCTAAACAATGTGGTTAGTTCTACTCCCATTGTTTGCAATGATGATAGATGCATTGTTAGCTTTAATGTTGGCCCTATAACACAATCTGAAGTTAGTTTGGCTATTTCTAAACTTAAACTTCATAAATCCCCAGGGGTGGATGAAATTACTACGGAAATGCTTAGAGCTGGGAATGTTTCAGTTACCATTTGGATGACTGAAATTTTGAATAACTTTTATGATAAAGGCATGGTTCCTAAAGATTTTACCAGAGCTATTATTATCCCTATTTTCAAAAAAGGTGATCGCAGTTCTTGTGATAACTATAGGGGTATCAGCCTACTCTCCGTTCCTGGTAAAGTTCTTTCCATGATTGTGCTTAATAGAATTAAGAATCTGGTTGACAGGCAATTGCGTGATGAGCAATGTGGATTCAGAAGTGGTAGGGGATGTATAGATCAGATATTTTCACTTAGGCAGATTCTTGAGAAATGTTTAGAGTTTCAGAAACCTTTGGTTGCTAGCTTTGTTGATTTCAAAAAGGCTTTCGACTCTGTTGATCGTCATAATTTGTGGTTGATTGTGAGATCATATGGTATACCAGACAAGTTAGTTAACATAATGAAAGCTCTCTATAATAACACTGAGTCATGTGTGAGGGTTGGTAAGTCTTGTAGCAATTGGTTTAGCATTACTTCTGGTGTTCGACAAGGGTGCATTTTGTCTCCTTTTCTCTTTAGTTTGGTTGTTGATTATGTTATGCGAAATTCACTTCAAGGGAAAGCTTTTGGCCTTAAATGGGCTGGAGATACGAAAATTTCTGATTTAGATTATGCTGATGATTTAGCCCTTTTGGCAAATGATGTTGAGGAGATGAACTATTTCATTCGAACTGTTGATGAGACTGGTAGTACAGTAGGTTTGGTTATAAACAGAGAGAAAACTAAAGTGATGAAAATTGGACAGGCAGGTTGTGATTCAGTTAATCTGAATGGTTGCAGTCTTGAGCAGGTGTCACAGTTTAATTACCTTGGGAGCTGCGTAACTGATACTGGTGATGTGCGGCATGAGATTAACAGACGAATAGGTATTGCTGCCGGGACTTTTAAGAATCTATGGAGATTGTGGAGAAATAGGCGTATACACCTAAAGACTAAAATTAGACTGTATAATAGTTTGGTTCTTTCTAGGGTTAGTTATGGTAGTGAAACTTGGATGCTGTGTAAGCAAGATAACAGGAAACTAGATGCTTTTGATTCTAGATGCTTACGTAGTATCTTGGGTATTAGGTGGTTTAACTTTGTAACTAATGATGAGGTTAGGCAAAGGAGTCAGCAACCTCCTTTAAGCAGCATATTGTGCAGAGAGAGACTCCGCTGGTTTGGCCATGTTGCCCGTATGGATAATTATAGGTTGGCGAATAGGGTTATGAACAGTGTGCCTAGAGGACTCAGAAGGAGGGGGAGACTTAGGATGCGGTGGGCAGACAATGTCAAACAGGACCTTGTTAGAATTGGTGTACAGTGGCCGGATGCAGCAGATGTAGTTCAGGACAGATATGCTTGGAGAATTAAACTGCGCGGTCTGGTTAGACCTCCGTAGCCCATGGCTGCTTGAAGATGATGATGATGATGATGATGATGATGATGATGATGATGATGATGATGCATTTCCATCATTGAAAACCTTTCATGCCTTAGTAAGTTAATAAACTCCGATCACACGTTAAATTAATGGACCAGAAATCGGCTGCAGCAAATATGTTATCAAGTGATTAACCTTTTATTTACTAGAGGAAAAAAAAATAGATTACTGTACTTATATTTTTCCTGTTCAAAAGGCATCCATTGAGTTATGAATTCCGAGATATCGTCGAGTATTGTCTTTTCTTCGAGAAGATCGAAAGAAACTTAACTATTCACTAAGAAACAAAATAACGTTAGTATTATGCACTTAAAAAGTTGTTGTTCAATATTATTATACTGCTAAGAAACGTGATTTTGTATTGCTGCTGGCAGATCCAGATCTAGGAGGGGGAAGGGCAAAGGGGCAATGCCGCCCCTGTTTCAGAATGGTCGTAAGGGTAACAGAGGGAAAAAGTATTAAGCGTTTCAGAATGGTCGTAAGGGTAACAGAGGGAAAAAGTATTAAGCATTAATATTTCATGTATTTATCACGAAATTTTTAAAGACTTGTAAAACGGAGGAGCTCCGTTTTCCTCATTTCCCCAAACAGTTCAATCGTGTTTCATGCCCCCCTCCCTAGATATTTTTCTAGATCCGCGCTTGGTATTATTCTTATTGAAAATTTCAAAGCCGATTCCCCAGCTTTCTAGAGCCTGTTTTGCTGTTGCAAAAACTGATCAGATTATTGATCTTCCACCGAATTCAATCTATGATGGTTTCAAAAAGATAATTCCCTGTTGTAATATCGAACGGTGAAATCCCATCTCTTTCCTTTTTCACCATGAGAAAATGCAGCGTTATTCTCTGAAGCCTACTGCATCGATGCTACCCTATTGGTATGTATGGCACAATACAAACGCTAAATCAAATACACAAACCTAAAGATTAAAAGGTCCTGTATAATGAAAGATCATAGTGAGGACAAAAAATTCCTTCTTTGATTTGAGTACGTGTGGCAAATTGTTTGAATTTTTTTCACTTGCCAACAGGACAAAGAAGAATCCTAGAAGTTACTCCTAGCTTTTACAATCCATGCTCATACGAGGACATGCCTTACTAAGACCGAATTTACTGCTAACCATGCCTCAGTTAGAGCTAACACAGCACACAAATATTGCCTTACTGGAACAGTCGCTATTTTCCTAAATACTATGACAGTCAAGGCTTATTACTCTCATCAATTAGATATGATGACGCTGTCACGGATACGTCACGTTCAAAGCTATCTTATAAGCAAGAAGTGTTTTTCGTCCAGTTAGCACTATCTGCTTCATTTGCTTTCTTTGTTCTGTCGTGTTTAGTGAATGAAACGAACTTTTGTTCACAGAGTCATGATGATTGACGACAATGCATGAGGCGTCACTCGGCTGCAAGGTCCCATCCATCCTGTATGCATAGAAGGCTATGCAATGCGGAAGTAATCCCAAATATATACGGGATGTCACTTACAACAGTTGATCATTTCTGATGCGGATCAATGGCAGTGTGAGAGCAAAGACAGTACATGGATCCCATTATTTTTCTAGTGTCACTGCCAGTAGCTTTGAGACATCCGACTAGACTAGAAAGAAAACACAACTGACACTAACACTTTTTCCGTCACCTTGTACAAAATAATCCCATTGCTTTATTAATCATATCCTCTAACTTAATAGCAAGTAAATAATACATCCTTTTTAGGTATATTTACCTGTTTTTGATTTACGCCTTTTTTTGTGAGTTAGATATTTAGTGACTCTTTTAAAGCTGAATTAATATTTCTAACATAAAATTGTTCATAGGGTATTACGGTGATACTACAATGAACACACCTGCAATTAAAAAAAATATTAAGGATAAGATTAAAATTACTTTAATAATAAAAAATAAGTTGTTGGTTCTCTTATGAAAGTTTCTCAACAATTTGTAATAAAAAATGATCAGGCAGGATCTGCTTGAATTGTTTGAACGGTTGCACCCTTGATCAAGTGTCTCAGTTCAATATATCAGTATTTGGTTAGCACATATTAGCGCTACGTGGTATGAGGCGAACAGAAGACTTGGAATTGCTGCTGGGACTCTTAACAATCAGTAGAAACTGTAGAAAAATGGGCATATACCCCGAAGACTAAAGTTATGTTATTCAGTTTGGTACTTTTAATATTTGCTATGCCACTGAAACATGGATACTTTCTAAGCAAGATAACAAGAGACTTGATCCCTTTGATTCTAAATGCTTACGAAGCATTTTGGGCATTAGATGGTTTGACTTTATAAGTATCGATGAGACGAAGCGAAGAAGTCAGCAACCACCGTTGAACAGCCTCACATGCAGAGAGAGACTGGATTGATTTGGCCGTATGTATGACTACGGAATAAAGAACAAAAGTATGGGAAATAAGATACGAAAAGACTTGAGAAAAAGGGCGAGTTGACCTACACTGGCCTAATGCAATAGCAATAACTCAGAATAGACAGGATTTGGAGGAGAAAATTGTACAGTCACTCAAAAAAATATCCGAACGCTATGGTTGATTACAGAATTCAGAAAAAATATCTGGCAACGTTGTTTTAGAAATTAGTGATCTGGCAACCTTCGTGTCACGTGTCACGAAGGTTGCCAGATCACTAATCACTAAAAAAATCGTTTCCAGATATTTTTTCTGAATTCTGTAATCAACCATAATGTTCGGATATTTTTTGAGCGACTGTACAGACCATTTGAATCTTTATAGCCCATGACTGCTTGAAGATTATATTCTAGAAAGTTAAATTTAGAATCTTTAAAAATCTGTTAGAAAAACGAAGTGTTTAAACTAGGAATAAAAATAGAGTTCTCTGATTCAGTCATTAGGTGCCTTTCTTTGAGAAATAATGACTAAAAATGTTTCAAAAGGATATAAAAAAGTCAACATTTTTGGATTTCTTTATTACATGTCTTGAAAAATATGCGGAAATCTATAACACTCTGGTTATTACGTTTGCGGCGACGAACAAAATGCACAGTCGTATCAGAATGATATGACCACCCCCCATTCCTATTATTAGGGAAATGGTCATATTATTCTGATACGACTGTGTAATTGTAATACGAAAGCGATTGAAAACGAAACACGCGATTCAGTTAGTTGTTAAGTAAAGGAGCATATTTCGAAAAGCATTTCACTTGGTTAATATCGTTTTTTTTGCAAAACCAATCAACAAAATGAGTCATCTTTTGTGTCGAAATATGGTATTGTGCGAATATGGTTCGCATCGATAGCCGTGTTTCGTATATAAAGGGGATAAAATGAGATAAAATTTACGAAACACGAGAAGACTTCAACGATATTAGGAAGGGTTTCAAGCTTTTCTACTATAAGCCAGAGAGGTTTGGACATATTGTTTCTTACTTTTTGCTCATGATAGAAAACAAAAGGATAATGAAACAAATTAAGCAGTAGAAAGAAAAATCGTCTAAGTAGTGGTTATCCCATATGATCGTAGAAGGCGGTGGAAAGAATGAGATGATAACATCCCTTGACTGATAAATATCCATTCATATTTCAACGAGGTAAACCAACACCTAACCTGAGACATGGGTCAGTATTGTTTGAAATACATTCGCACAAATTAACTGCAATTGTGACGATGCGATTATAAACTATAAGTGTCCTAAAGCGATATATTCATTCGCTTTGAATATGAAGAATTGATGAGAAACGTGAACGTGGATTAGATAAGATAATATTCCTTAGCATCGAGAATACAAACATTAATTGAAAACCTTATAATTGATTTTTAATAATAAAATATTCTGCTCAAAGTATTGTCATCGTTTGTCAAAGTGCTTCTTTGTTACGATTTAGAAGGAACAACACCTGAAAGAGAACTATAAAAATAACATGGTTTAAAAATATTTTTAATATAAAAAATTAAATTATGAAACTTTGTAATTTCCGAAAATCGAGCGTACGAAGCATAAGGAATATCGGAAAAGGTAAAAAAGTACTTCTTTGTGATCAACTTTCTCTGAGGAAAACATTATGAGCGTAAAAAGTCTTAGTTTTGAGTATTTGTCAATGCTCAATATGCAACTCAATTATCGTAGAGGAAACTACAACGGATTCAAGAAATTGTAGCTTCATCAAATTACATTTCTTTATATTTGAATATTGTAATTATTTTCATGTTGTTTAAATTCTTGCAAATGTTTATAACACTGTAGACTTTGGTACTTATAAATGAAATTTAGAATTTGTTCAGTAAGGGTATTTATGTAAAACATTAGTAGTATCCGCTATTTTATGCATTTGAATATTTTGTGCGTTTACAGTATAGGGTTCAGCTGTGTTGTAAAGGTCTTTACATAGATTTCCTTTCGACATCTCTTATTTCATGTTGCAGTTAATATGGTGAAAATGATTATTTATTTTGCGAAGTAAAATCTGGACAATTTAATGATTATCAGTATAAATAAGTAAAAAATTGCCGATGAATTGGTTAGCATAAAGAGATTTTTGACTAACTCAGTTCAGTTTAAGAAAAGACATTTGCTACTTATATCCCATTCATGGTTCATTATACATAGTAGTTCAAAGTTGGTAATGTTCTCTGTAAATGTTTTCCTTGAAAGATTGTGATAATATGGTAAGAGAGCGAGATCAAAATTTGAAAGAGAACAAAAACAATCAAAATCAATCTCCGTTATTTGTTTGTTCCCTGGGAGGTATCAATGTAAGACGAAATAACCAACTCAAATCTAAAATGGAAATAGATGACAGCAGCGATATAATATCTGACTTCAAACTGCTGTTTAAAATATTGGCTTACATGGGAATTTCAGTAGGAGAAGCGAATCGAGGAAATACTTTTACTGGAAAAATTATACCCTTTCTCTTTGTGGCGTTTTTGCATTTTGTTTTGCTGTACAGATTTGCGACCTTGGTTTTCTTTAAGATTCACATTGGTCCCATACTTTTGGCATTAATAAGAGACATTTTACCAATGATTTCCTGGTATAGCCTCTATTTGAAAAGAACGGAACTTATTAAGTTATGGAAACATTTCCTTTCAATCAGTAACAAAATTCCCCTTTACGAATGCAAGTACTTAAGATTTTGGAATCAATCATGTATTTGGATTTCTCTGATTTATCCGATTCTCGCAGCAATTTTTGTTCTATTAATGGCTGATGAGAAAGAAATCATTAATTATGCTTCTTTCCAGAGTTACGGTTTCCATTTCGATAAAAAGTCACATTATCCTCTTATCATAACTTTCGCAGTTCAACTTGTTTACCTGTATTATTCTCTTATATTCTTCAATGTTGTGAGTATATTATGCATCTTAATTTGCAGTTATCTGTGCCGATTTCTTTGCTGTAAATACATTTTGCGAAGTAATATTAAATCAGCTATTTCTGTTGAAACCGCAACAGAATTACGTATCCATTACAATAAGATACATTCGTTATTATGTCATGTGGAAGAATGCCTCTCTAGGAATGCATTTTTGTTAATCTGTCTGATCTCCTGTCACCTTTTTACCTTCACGGCGCACATTCTTGATACTTTCGGACATGTTACTATATTATTTAAAATTCTTATACGATCAATTTGCCTTGACATTGTTATAGCATTTTTTGGAATTGCATTTTCTGCCTCGCAGGTTTACGCAAACGGTCTTCAATTTAAGCAATCTCTGCATCGACAGTCGGAGTACATTGCTACATTTTCTAATAACAGGAACAAAGCTAGTAATGTGCTACATAAAATAGGGAAAATCGAAGTTATTTGCTTAACAGGATGGGGAATGTTTTGTTTCAACAGGAGTTTCATTATCAATTTTTGTGTTTATTATCAATTCATTGTGTCATGAAAACAAAATTGATATTTCGGTCTTTTTCGTCATAAAAGGAAAAGACGATATATGATATATGGCGTTGTTTCCTTCGATAATCATAAAAGCTGAAAAAAGGATGTTATTCGCAAGACATGGTCAGAAGTCGAGTGTCCAAAACGATTTCTTTCATCTCTTTATGGTAACGCGTGAATTTTTTAAACATCCTCTTATAAGTCAGAACGATTTGCAAAATTATTGTTTCTGCTCATTCTAAAACACAGAACAGAAGGATAACGAAAAAGATGAATTATAAGAAACAGTTAGATGTTTCAGTTTTGTGGTCGTGATGGAGGGTAAACCAAATAATGGTTGAATTTTGGGAAAAGAATAAGTAAAAATGTACCTTTAATTGGCAAGTAACTATTTCATTTTTACTAGGTCAATGTCGAACTATACTCAGCCGTAAGTCTGTATGCTTCCGAAAAATTTCAACAGTAATTTTAACCAGAGATTATAAATTTTAAAGATGCAAAAATGTGATCGAGAGGTCTGCTAGTTAATATTAAATGTGAATGTGGATTAGATGATAAGGCGATATTCATCATCATCGGAAAAATGAATGTGACCTGGAAAAACCTTAAAATTATTTTACTACCTTCATATCCTCTTTGAAGTTTATGGTAACACATTTTTTGAAATACAAGTTCCTTATGATTTCAAGAACGAAAACAATAGTTGAGATGGAATTAAAGTATGAAAATTACTTTTACTACCTTTATTTCTACTTTGAAGAAAATGGTAACTCTTTTTTGAAGTGCACGTTTCTTGTGAATTCAGAAACATTTGCAATATTATAAAATAGAAATAAAATATCAGACGACATATAATGTTTTTATAATGACGAATTCTGATTGTAAAACGATGAATGAAACTAATAAATGATGTCACAGAAAAAACGCTTCGTTCGTAATATCAGTAATTATGAGTCATAAGGAAAAAGCAAAAAAAATATTACTTATATGATTATGAAAATTTATGATAAGATTATTTTCATAATCACGTAAAATTTTTTTGAAAAAAAATGCCGGTTGAATAATAAGTGAAAATTGTAATACCGGTGGAAATCGATTAGTAAAGAAGAAGAAACTGCAAATTAGTGAAAAAATATCAGTGTAATGAAATTTCATTTCCTTGCATTTAAAACTTATGTGTAAAATTGTAACTTTTATTGTATAAATTAAAATTGCACATACAGTAGTTTTTCGGAGACTATATGAATTGACTTTTAATGAAGAGCATTTTTTGGTAACAGGAATTTAATTAATTTCCACTATATTAGTTAATTTAATATACTTATTTATTGAGATTTGTGTTGATATATTTTTTTAAAGATATTAATTTCGCTGAAGAAATACTATTTAGTATAGGTAATATTTTCTTATCTTTTAAGCGTTTAGTCTGTAATTCCACGACATTATGCTAAGAGTAAAAACGAGGATTTGAAGACGAGTTGACATAACGAAAAACAGTCCTCTTTGTTTCTTCATTCGTTAGGAGATATCAGTAGAAGGAAAAATAACGAGATAAATTTAAAAATGGAAACGATATAAAATCTGTCTTTAAAATTTGTGCGAAAAATTTTGGCTTTCATGGGGATATCCAAAAGTAGCAAAAACCGAAGGAATAATTTTATCGCAAAAATTATACCGTTTCTCTTTGTTGGGCACTTGTGGTGTATTTTAAAAATGTTTTAAGTTATGTGCTTAATACTTTATTCAGAGACATACAGTGCATTCAATCATTTACTGGTTTAATTTCTTCTTCAAACGAAAGCCACTTGAAGAATTATGGAAAAAATTTCTTTCACTCTCCTTTGAACTTCACGTTCATGAATGCAAATATTTAAAATTTTGTAGTAAACCGTGTAAAGTGTTTCTGTGCTGTGTCCGATTCTCGTATCATTTTATGTAATATTAACGAATGATGATAGAGAAATAATTGAAGTTGTTGCTTTCTTTAGTTACGGATTTCATTTCGATAATAAGTCACCTTATCTTTACACAGTAGCATTCACGATTTGTCTGTCTTCTTTTTCTCCATAATTGTTCGTTTAAGGACGGTTAATGCAAATATTTCTCTAGAAAAGTCAAACGAATTTCGTATCCATCAATGTGATCGTTTTTATCGCATCACATAGCACATGTGATAATACTTTATTGCCTTGTTTAATGCATGTGACCATGTTGTAACACCTCACATAGTACACGTGACTACCTTTGATCACCTTGTATATTATTACCTGTGACCAGCTTTTATCGGCTCATATTACTTAATATTTGTGATCCGACCGGGATCTAAGGGGAAAGCTAAGTGGCCATGCCCATCCCCTTTAATAATGGTGTTAAGCAGAATGGAGGCAAAAAATTGAACATCAAGTATATAACAATTAGCGTATTCTGAACTAGAGCACGGGCACGTTTATCGTACCTCCATAGTGACGTCATTGATGGAAGAAGTTTTGGCGCCTTGTAATTCTGCAGATACTTGACCGATTTTTCTCAAATTCTGTGTGACGGACCCCGTTATTTCGTTCTATGTTGGGTTAAGTGATCGGGTTCCTATTTTCGAAGATTCCTATTTTCTACAATATTCTTTTTATAAGAATATAGCGCTAGATCAATTTAAATCCTTTCAAATCTATCTAAATCTCGATTTTTCAACTATATTTCTTGGGTATTTAGAGAGCTATTGAAACTCGAATGATTAACAACAGGAAAGTTAGGCGTAAAATTTGTTTAATATTGACAGTTATTGTAAGAAGTGTTGGACCAAAACTCTAAAATATACGCTTATTTTATTAAATTGATTGAAATAATTCTCTTTTTAAGTTTTCAATTTATCTGAGGTGAATTGTAATAATTGACATTCATGTTGCTCAATATTCAAACTTTTATAAATCTTTAAGTACTGAATGGATATTGTTCAAAATCTAAATTTAGGCAGTTTAATTGGAATATTATAATTTATCTTATATTATATTATGCAGTTGGAATCTTATATTTCAGTCGTATGTTTCCATAAAACTTTATTTAAACAGTTTACGGAACCTCGAATTTGATTCTTCATGACATAAGATGAAGATGTTGCCATTTGTCTAACCATTGGCTGAATAAATTACACGTATTTCCAAGAAAATTTAAAGACCCCCCAAACGGAAGGAAAATTTTTATATCCGGGCTGGCATGTGACGAGATTTTGGTGCCTTAGTACGCCTCAGTGCTACGGATACTTTACCAGTATAACAGTATGTGAAATCTAGTTTTAAGAAACAACGTTTTCCTGAACCTAAGTGTTTTCAGCGATGTATTTTGAATCTTTTTATGCAATTCTGTTTGTCAAGTACATAGAGTAATTTGCTCTTTTCACTAAAGTCTCTCTTGTACATCAAATGTAATATTATGTCATTGCTCTGTAGAGATTTTGCTATCAACTGCATATAATTATTACTTTCGAAATAAAGCACCCTTCATGTTATTCAAATTTCATTGAGTATATGCTTTTTTGTTTCTATTAATCGTTATTCATAAAGGTGAACAATATTTTAGCATTTATTAAAGTTATCCCATTTATTACATTGTAATGTTTTTGATTCGAACATAATAGTGATAATCAGTTTAAATTTCTTTGCATTTTTGTGATCCTTTAAGAGATATCAATTTAAATTACAAATGTATCAGTTACGTTCTTAAGGACAGAACTGATACATGAGTAATACTGGTCAGAAAACGACTTGATGTATATAACAAAATGTAGATACTACTGTGATTCCTAAGTCTATGCCTTTTATCGTCTACTTGAGAAATAATTATTACAGTATAAGTAACGAATCTTACTCAGCGAAATAAAAGCCATTACTTTTAATAGTTCGTTTACTGTATGAAATTTGGTAGGTAAAAACTCAGCTTGGTATAAATGCTTTTACTATTTATGTTATATATATATATTATACATCCTGTACATAACGACAGGAAATCGGAAAAAATCTCATAATAGGGAAGTCTTAATAAAGTCTCAGGTTTTCTGAAAAAGATGTTAATTGGGTTTTAGAAGCACGATCTTTACATTTGTTTGAATTTCTAGAGTTTTCGTGAGTCAGAGAGGTGATAAATGATTACAGGAACTTGCTTGGCGATGAACACAAATAGAAACACACAAGCACACAAAATTTAGTGTAATCAAAATGTTGAAAATTTCCCTTTTTTTTTGCTTTTAACATTACTTTTGAGAAAATTAGGTTTTTTTTTTTGTTTTTTTCACATTCTGAATTGCACGTAAATAATCGTTTCAGGAAATCTGATATAGATATTAGTAATTTACATTAGTGTCTTTCAAAAGGTGTTCAGCAAAATATATTATTTTTCTAGAAACGTAAACTTTAATATTCCGTCAAAGCTTCTACTTATTTATTTTATTAAAAATATTATCAAGGTGGCTCGGATCTAGGAAAAAAAAAGTACATTGGGGAGGTGAGGAGGCGGTGGATGAAGGGCCCAAGTGATCGGATCGAGCCATAACGAAATATAAGTCGGGGCAAATAACTTAATCACCCTTCTGGTATAAAAATTTCGTCTCCGTTTTAATGGTCTTTAAATAATGTTTTAAAAATGCCTGTAATTTATGTAAGTTTAATTATTTTTTTCATCCGTTCCCGTTACCATCATTTTCAAAGGGTCAGGACATTTTATTCCTGTACATCCGAGTCTGCTATCGAGGATTTCGTCACCGAGAAGAGTTAAAAAACAACACTTCTTATTAACAAGAAAATTATTTCAGACCTTACAGTAGCTTAGTAAGTAGTCAAATTTCACTGTTTTGTCTTTAGCCACATTAAGGGTTGGGTTGAGTTGCTTTACCTCTAAGCGTCACTTCGTTTGCACACCATGGGCTAAATTGCCAGGTCAGATGGAACTCGAAGGCTCAGGGAAAATTGGGGGAGGGGACCCATTGGAACAGCTGTAGGGAGACAGATGGTAGCCTCTCGTCAAAGCCATCCAGCGTGTTCTTTAACGTGCACATGTTATGGCTCTCCCTCACACGGGTCATGGCTTAACGGCCCATCCTATGGACGGCGATCTTTCCAAGCCCATCGGTAACCCCTACTGACCGTGGGCAGGGTGGAGAAATTTGCGGAGATAAATCTCAACGCTGACCCAACTGATACTCGGACCTGGGAACTACAGATTACGAGCCTGGCGCGCTACCCACTGAGTCACCCCCGCCTTAGCCACGTTAAGGTGAGTAAACAAGAAGTTTGGTAAATCCTCTTTTATTAAAAGTCAATAAACTCTCAAAATGTTCCTTTGCTTTTTTCAGGACAATATTGTTTCTTTCCAAATACTGACGCTGACAAGCAAAGACTGAATTCTGTGATCAAACGTTTTTTTTGCTCCAAACGCGAATGGTGTATGATCTAATGCTCAATCCTATTATTGCATGTTCTCTTTTACCAAAAACAAAATTAATGACCGAAGTTATCGAGTTATGATGGAACTCGGTGTCTTTCCACAAACTGATAAAATTCAAACTGAAATTGAAATGAAATTATTTTTCAACTAGGTGTTTTTCAACAAATATTTATGCAAAAGAAATTATCGCTGACGCGACGGGAATCGAACCCACAACTCTCAAAATACATGCCAGAGCACTTTACCGTTAAACCACGCATCAGATGATAATTTAGTTTCACGATGTGATTTATGAATCTTTCTTCACTGAATGTGCTGGTTGCGTCATCTATATTTCAGGAGGAGGGGCGGGGGTGGCTCAGTCGGTAGCGCGCCAGGCTCGTAATCTGTAGTTCCCAGGTTCGAGTCCCAGCTGGGTCAGCGTTGAGATTTATCTCCGCAAAAATTCCCCGCCCTGTCCACGGTCAGTAGGGGACACTGATGGGCTTGGAAATGCCGCCGTCCGTCGGATGGGACGTTAAGCCGTGGCCCCGTGTGCGGGACAGCCATACCCTGTGCACGTTAAAGAACACGCTGGATGGCCTTGACGGGAGGCTACCATCTGTCTCCCAACAGCTGTTCCAGTGGGTCCCCTCCCCCAACCTTCTCTGAGCCTTCGGGGTCCATGTGACCTGGCCATTTAGCCCATGGTGTGCAAAAAAGTGCCGCTCAGAGGTGAAACAACCCAACCCAACCTATATTTCAGGAGAGGCAACTCATTTCAAATTTTTACCAATAATTCAGATATTAATAAGGAATACACGCTTTAGAGTTATTTATAAAAAATCCGTCAATATCTAATAGACAGTTTAGCTGTAGATAGACAGATTACATGTAGATATAGAATTTTAACGGTACAGCGCTCTGTCGTGTATCTAGGTAAGTTGCGGGTCAGCTATAATTTTTTTCACACAAATATTTGTTGAATTTTATATCTACAGGTAATCTGTACATTTGATATTGAAGGTGTCTTTCAGTTGATTTCAGCGTAAATGTTCGAGAAGCCTTATATGGGAATATTTCTTTGGCGTCCGCCGATCCTTCAGCTAAAACGTTTGTCCAGGCCTGGTCTAGACGTTCTGGTGAGCACGAATCAGTGCCTAATATACGAGCTTGTAGAAAACGACTTATGAATTTTGAGAATTTTTTGCCGTTTTAAAAATCAACTTTGTAAGCTAATTATTCCATAAAATATGTCTAATCCTTTAAAATGCGAGCATTCTCTTTCATGATTCTATTTACGTAGACAGTTAGAACTATAAGGTACGATGCAGAATATTGCGAAACAATTCCTACTATGCAAACGTACGATTGTTTTCATATTTGCTTCTGTATTTCGTTTACGTTTCACTGCTTAACTCATCATAAACATCTAAATTTCATGTAAAAGTGGCACGGTGGTATGGATCCTACAGGCAGACTTGAGGGATGCTTAACTAGTAGTTTAGAATGTTAATCCTACAGGCAGATTGAGGGATGGATAATGGATCTACAGGCAGATTTGAGGGATGCTTAACTAATAGTTTAGAATGGTTATGGTGAAATTATAACAGGAAAAAAATTAAAAAAATTGTAATAGTTAAGTGCATCGAAGGGGAAAAAGGATATACAGAAATGAATTTTTAAAATTTTTTTCTCAAAATTTACTTCAAGTTCGGCTTAAACGTTTAAACATTTCAGCCTGGTTTATCTTCTTCTTCCAACAGGACCCATGAAATTGGGTTTGCAGACAACGAAAACCAAATTCCAGACAGCAATTGCAAATATTTTTGCTCCAGTTGAACGTTACTGCATAAAACGAAAATTCGGGAATGTAATAAGAACAAAGGAATAGCTTTGTTAGGAGGAAACCATTAATTCACAAACTAATCGTCTTAATATAGTTTTCTCGAAGATATTATCGAATTTTTCCAGAAAACACAATACACATGAGAAAATAATCGTATATGACAAGGAAGGGTCCAAAAGAAAAGAAAAAAAAATGTTATGCAAAAACCTTTATTTACATTTAAGTTGTCGTTGATCTGATTGTGTTCAGGATGTTTTAATTTTAGCGGTCATTTGATAGATTTTATTTACTCCAATATGCAAATATTTTCGCACAATGAAAGGTGTTCGAGCCATAGAAATACACTGATTTCCATATATTGAGGAACACCGCTATGTTATGTCAATGGAAAGCTAACGTCGAAACTCTACAACTCCTGAAATAAGTTTTTTTGTTTGAAAAATATGGTAGTAGATAAAGATCTGAATCAAATACATCAATATCATGATTTTCAACAATATGAGTTCAGTACTTAATCAGTTAGGGGAAGTTTTAATATTTAACAATGCCAGTTAAAAATTGATTCCAGAAGTTAATTAACACTTAGTAATTATTATATCAAAGTATTTTATAAGTTTGTGTAAAGAATTCTTTCACTCTTGATCAGTTTTTGCATGTTTCTTAAGACTGGCATTGCTGTTTTTAAATATTCGAACTTCCATAACTTTAAGATTGGCATTGCTGTTACGAAAAGTTAAATACTCAAAGAATATTGTTGAAAATCGAGATATTGATATATTTGATTAAAATCTATCTGCTATCACATTAAAATAATGAAAACTTATTTTAGAAGTTATAGAGCTTTGAATGTTAGTTTCCCATTGACATAACATAGGGTTGTGCTTAAATTTATTGAAACCAGTGTAGATGTTATATTTCGCCTGTTGTTTTTTGTGTCCTTCTATTCACTAAATATCTCGGAAGTGGTGAAACGATTTTATTGAACGATAACTCATTGGGAAGACTATTTGTGCGAAAGATAAAACATAAACATTTTCTCCACGACTTTTTTCCATTTAGATTTTTATCATTTATATTTTGTTGTGTAGTGATATATAGAGTTTTGTAACTACTCAGTTCAATGACGAAGAAGGATGTTTCAGATTATTCCAGCGGCATGCTACATATCCAGATAGTCGGAATCACTTAAGATTTCACAGTTTTTGTAATGAGTTATTCACCTCGCCACATTAGAGTCATTCATTTACTAAATATTTGAGATTTTTAAAAGATCGAAGACGATAAAATGATATTCAAGGTGATTCGAACATTTTCTGCTTCATGCAAAATTCAGTTCTGTAAATCATGATAAAGTAACAAGTTATGCGACATGAAGATAATATTTGCTTGTTTTGCATCTAACTTCGGTGGCAGAACAGGTTTACAGTCGGGACATTTTCACAGTCAACATGCTTCGCTACAACATAACTGTACTCTGGAACGAAGCCTGTATGCTGGCTTAATATTTAATTCTACTTTAAACATAAAGATTATGATTATTTTCAATCTTGTTGATAACACCAACTCTATTTCAAATGCAACACTTAAAATAATACATGAAAGAAAATCTCTCATCAAGCAGCTGCTTGCCTCACAGATCTAAGAGAGGCCTGTGAGTAGAATCATGGCCGTCTATATACCTACCAAGCCGGAACATTTCGCCGAAGTCTAGTTGTGACGTCACACACGTTGTGTTACTTCATAGCAATATGTCGCCCTGTTCGCGTGTAGTATGTATTACAATTGTGTTTGACTGTATGCTTTATTTAAAAAGAATTACATTATTCAAAGGTAGGTAACATATTTTGAGTTTCTAATCTTAGTTTTTGCTAATAATGTAATTTATTGTAATAATTTAGCTGTTTTCGATTAGTTCTGACCATATCTAAAGTTAAGCCTAATTTTAAGGATGAGCGGTAAATTTAAAATTTAAGCCATGAACTTTTAAGTTATATCTACTGATTAATATATGAAAATAAAGTAAGTAATTTTATGTCACAGCTGTAAGGATAAAAAATATTTAAACTTTTATTCAATACCAAAATAACTGCTATATTTCAAAATTCAGTGTTCATCAGCAAATCGTCTGAAGTATACATAATATAATTCCTTGTTTATTGAATGTGATACTGTTTGTGTATATATATAAATACATTCCTTAATTTGTGAAATATGATGGCTTCTTGAATTTTAAGATTTCTAAATTGTTAGCTATTTAGTTTAGGTTATGTTTCGATTTCATCTATTGTTTCATAATAAATGCCAGCTCATCTAAGAATTAGAAATGAACAAATGTTCCTTGAGCATCATGACAAAGAGTATGGCTTGAAACAGGGGTTGCTTCAAACTTAATATAGTCTAAGGAATATATTCCACTTCCTAATCTTCACACTTTTGGACACATCGAAAGATAATGATGTTTGTTTCATTAAATTATAAATTGATCCGGCACTTAAATAGCATGTTCTGTGATTATTAATGCTTAACTTCAAATATTGGCATTCATTGATAATGTTCCGGTAAAAAAAATTAGGAAATATTGATAAAATGTCAACAAAAGTTAGCAACACAATGAGATGACGATGAGAATATTTTGCAATACATTGAGACTGATTAAATGGATGCAGTTCAGTTTGATAACTTGTAAGAAACTGTGCAAATGGAACCACTGCAAGAAACTGTGCGTTAGATATCCCAATCTGTTAATCATTTTTTCTTCCCTATTCATTTCTGTTGCACATGTTTCATATAGTTTGTAAATATTTCTACTGATATTTTTGTACTGATTTTTTTCAAAATGAAAGCACTGTGTAGTAAAGATTTAAAAATGTAGAGATTCAAGGAGAAGTAATACTTCTTTGCTATTAGCACAAAATACATTAGATTCTTTTTTGCAATACATTGAGACTGATTAAATGGATGCAGTTCAGTTTGATGTTATGAATGTTATGAATAAAAATTATATTCTAAAAAAAAATAACTTGCAAGAAACTGTGCAAATGGAACCAATGCAAGAAACTGTGCCTTAGATATTCCAACCTGTTAATAAATTTTTCTTCCCCACTATATTCTGTTGCTCATGTTGCATATAGATTCTTAAGACAGTCAGGAAATATAGTGTTACCTCACCCACCAATTCTTTTGACAGATTTGTACATCACTTAACACATGTCCATATGCAGAACAATTTGATGATAAATCTTTAGCATACATACAGTTGAAGTATAAATTACAAACACTTAAATCCAAAACTGTTATCTTAATGATGGATGAGCTACACATTAAACCAAATTTTAATGAATGTGCATTTGATGGCAAAAATGCTGCAAATAGTTCTTGTTTTCTTGGTAACTGGTGTTAGGTTTCCTTTTAAAGATGTACACATGCTTTCTGTGAGAAATATAACATTTGAAGCTCTTGGTGTAGATTTTTTAAAAATTTCAATTATATTTGGAGCTATAGGATACAGAGGCATATGTTAGTGACCATAATTCCATTAACAGAAAAGCAGCGTCTTTTTTACCACTTTCACTGACTGTTGCATTATTATTGTCAATAATGTAATTCATTGTAATAATTTACATAATTAACATTATATACATATCTACATTATTAAATTTATATTATATTACATACATATTGCCTGGGAATTTCCAGACAGATTGTTTAGAATATAGATTTAGGAAACACAGGCAACTTACTGGAGGTCAATATCACATTTCAATATGGCAGGTGTTTGAGTGGGAAAAAAATTAAGGATGCATTCAATCCTGAAATTAGTGTTACCAACTAAAAGTATGGGGAACCTCCAAATTTGCTGTTTTTCTGCCAGTTAGAGATGGGAAGAGCTGAAGGCAAATTTAAGTGATTCTCTTACCATTATTTTTACTGTGCCTACTTAGTTCCAAAAAAAAATGGAATGATGCAGATCAGTGGTGTCTCATTGAATTAAATTCATTTGCCTGATTGCTGTTCACCCTTTGATGAATAGTAATTCAATTTCTCTTAATCTACTGATAAGTTTTCAGGGATGAAGTCTGCTTTACCTTTCAGATATTTAGTGAAATAGATACAGATGATGATATGGAGCGCTTATTAACTGATTTTTTTTGCTACACATAGTATCAGTATTAAATTGAAATTTATGGTGAATTAAAAACTTCAATTTAATTTTAATTACCACACGTTACCTATATTCTAATTTTTGTTAGTATCGATATATTGGATTAGACTGTTGCTCAACTGTCAGATAAAAATATCTAACAATATTAAAACCTAATAATTTCTTTCGATGATTTTTTTTTATCAAATTTGCTCAAAAGACTTTATCTTTTGCCACATCCTTAAAAACAGTATATATCTATTATTGATTCAAATTGGAAAAAACCTTATAAATATATATCCTTATATAGAATTTTTCAGCAGTTTCATATGTAAATCATACCAATATTTTCCAATATTGGCTTTGGATGCTATCAATTTATTTATAATATCCCCCCCCCCACCCTCTCTCATTAACTCTAATGCTGGTGTCAGTTTAAGTATATTGAAATTTTACTTTTCCATGCCACTTCTCCCATGCATTCTCTCTCATAAATTTCACTTCTGGTCAATAACTTTCTATTTCGAACAAAAACCAAATTTATGATTAAAAAATCTGCATGATTCATAATGTGACTACAGTTTCAATGAGAATTATCAGCAATAATCAATCTCAAGTTTAAATGAGCATATTTTGTTTAACCATCTAAGAAGTAATTTATAATCACATAACATTTGAGAGATAATCATCCTGATCATTATGTTGTTAGTGTGCCTGGCTATGGAATATAGTGACCACATTTTTAACCATGGGGAGTGTATGAAATTTTCTTTTATCAGGTATTACTGCTGAAGTTTTGTGTTTCCCAGAGAGATCTACAGCTTATAATGGCAAGCTCTATCAGACTTCTGTAGTAAGCAAATGCTATAAGGATAATTTTTCTGCTTGTGGTATACAATTTTATATAAGCAGTGTATGAATTTTTATGAAACCACATTTTATGTTGTAAGTAGAAATTTACTGAAAACTGTTATAGTGCTAGCTGAACAAAAGAGCAATGCAATTTAGTTAAAAATTCTCTTAGTTAAAATACAAATATAAGAATTGAGGAGTTAAAACTCTGAAGTTTACTTTCATTATAGTACAAATCATCATATCAGTTGCTTGTAATAAGACCTCTAACTTTCGATATTTTTTTTATCTCCTCCATATGGCAGGATTTACGGAACGAATAAAATTTTTTTCTTCATTTCTTTCTCAGTATTCAAGACTAAAGTTAGTTGACTACTAATTTCACCATTTTTTCGATGTATTTATAATTTTCTGCCGAAAGCAAGCGGTGAACCATAGATTTTGCTCACTCTACATTTTTTTTCTCCTCCAAATGGATTACAGACAAATGGACCAGTACTCCAAATGGATTACTCCAATAGGATTACAGAAAAAAAAATGCATTTTTTTTCTATTTCTTTCCCTGTAAACAAGAATAAAATTGGTTGCATAATAATTTCTCCATTTTTGCGATATATTTATAAGTTTAAAACATCTTTTTTGGCCAAAGCAAGCGATGAACCCTATATCTTGTTGTAGTCTACGACTCTTCCATAGCCCCACGTTCGTAACGTCAAAAACAGAATGTTCGGACCTGGTAGGTTTATAGACGGCCATGGTAGAATACGCTATATAGGAGATCTGTGAGGAAGGCGAGACATAAGCAGAAGGACAACTCTAGAAACGAAACATCCTTTCCTTTTCTGAGCTCGAACCAGAGTGTTTTGATTAGCAGGTAAACATGCTAATCCTTTATAAGCATTGATTACGTGGTGGTAAGGTGAAATTTCATTAACATCTCTATCGTGTCCCCCATCCGCTCTTCCAGTCTGGTTTCGCCGAATGATTCTTTTCGATGGATGTGGGATGGGCAAATTGCTGTTTATTTCTAAACCAGATCCACCCGCAATTTTTCCCAGATGTTTAGAGTTTAAACGAAAATTTAAGGGCAAATGTCGTGAGCTTCGATCCATCATAAAGGTGGCGGCTCATCTGATAGTTTGCCAAGCTCGTAATTTGTAGTTCCCAGGTTCGGGTCCCACCTGAGCCAGCACTGAGATTTATCTTCGCACAACTCTTCGCTCTGCCCACGGTCAGTAGGGATCACTAATGCGCTTGGAAAGGCCGTCGTCCATCGGATGGGACGTTAAGCCGTGTCCTCGTGTGCAGGAGATATTTACTCAGTGCATATTATATAACTCTCCGGATGGCCTAGACGGGAGACTACCATCTGTCTCCCAACAGCTGTCTAGTTTCTCTGAGCCTTTGGTGTCCTTGTGAACTGACCATTTAGCCCATTTGTGTGCAAAAAAGTGCTATTCAGAGGTAAAACAATCCAACCCAATCCAGGTTCGAGTCCCAACTGCGCTAGCATTGAGCGTTATCTCCACTAACTCCCACGTTGTCCTTGGTTAGAAAAGGGACACCAATGTGCTTGATGAGGCCGCAGTCCGTCAGAGAGAACGTTAAGCTGTGGATTCGTGTGTGGGAGAGTCACCTTGTGAACGTTAAGAACACGCTGGATGGCCTTCTATCTCTTAACAGCTGTATAGGTATTCACTTCTCCCAACCTTCTCTGAGCCCATGGATTCGTTGTAGCCTGACTATTCAGCTCATTGTGTGTGAAAAAGTGCTGCTCAAAGTGAAACAACCCAACCCAATCAGTCAACAACAATTCCGAGATATCGTCGAGTATCGTCGTTTCTTCGAGGAGATCGAAATAAACTTAACTATTCACTAAGAAACAAAATCACTTTAGTATTATGCACTTAAAAAAGTAGCCCCGAAACTTTCACTACACTGCTTTATGTTGCTCAACACTACTATACTGCTAAGAAACGTGATTTCTTACCGCTGCATGCAGATTCAGATCTAGGAGGAACATACTAGGAGGTGGGGAGGGCAAGGGGCAATGCCGCTCCTGTTTCCGAATGCTAGTAAGGCAAAAAAGTATTAAGCAGTAATATTTCATGCATTTTTCAAGAAATGTTGAAAGATTTGTAAAGCGGAAGAGCTCCGTTTTCCCCATTTCCCCAAGCAGTTCGACTGTGTTTCTTGTCCCCCTCCCTAGATATTTTTCTAGATCCGGGCTTGGCTGCAGGTATTCTTCTTAATGCAAATTTCAGAACCGATTCCCCAGCTTTCTAGAGTCTGGTTTGCTGTTGTAAAAATGGATCATATTATTGATCTTCCACCGAATTCAATCTATGATGGTCTCAAAAAGATAATTCCCTGTTGTAATATCGAAGGGTGAAATCCCCTTTTTTCCATTTTTCACCGTGAGAAAATGCAGCTTTATTCTCTGAAGCCTACTGTATCGATGCTACCCTATTGGTATGCATGGCACAATACAAACGCTAAATCAAATACACGAACCTTAATATTAAAAAATCCTGTATAATGAAAGATCATAGTGAGGACTAAAAATTCCTTTTTTGACTTGAGTACGTGTGACAATTTCTTTGAATTCGAAGTTTTTTTTTCACTTGCCAACAGGACAGAGAATAATCCTAGAAGTTATTCCTAGCTTTGAATTCGAAGTAATCGAAAGTAATTATACCCAACATCTTCGCTGAGTTGTATAATTTAACTTAATAGAATACAATTCTATCAAGTAGAGCGATACCAAATAAAAATGCAATAAAGAAACAAACACTTTCAATAGTTTTAGTAATAATAAGAAATAAGAAAATGAAACAAACATCATATTTCCAATCCATCTATCTCGACGATATACTGACGTAGAAGGTTTTTCCCCGTTCAGATGTTGCATCATTCGCCAGGTAGCCGGACCTGGCGTGACTTCTTTACATCATTTTGTAAAGAATTTATCGGTTATCTAAAGTGTGTATATATGTGAATTTGGATTTCATTAAATCGTAAGTCATTAAAATATGGATTGGAAGTATTTATTGACAATTAATATGTTTAATTTATTAGATATAAATGCAATTTTTTTTGCATTGGCATAAACATAAGTTATTGTTAAAGCTATGTGAAATGTATTATCAATATTCAGGATTATGAAGTATTATCTGCACGTGATTAGATGGAATGCGTATATATTCCCAAAGTTTTGGCTGGCACGTGAGTAAATTTTTCATCAAAGATTTGGCGATTTTGGCACGCACTCTTAAAAAGGTAGCCCACCCCTGCTCTAGAGCCTGTTTTGTTGTTGTAAAAATGGATCAGATTATTGATCTTCCACCGAATTTAATCTATGATGGTCTCAAAAAGATAATTCCCTGTTGTATATCGAAGGGTGAAATCCCCTGTCTTCCGTTTTTCACCATGAAAATGCAACTTTATTCTCTTAAGCATAACTGCATCGATGCTCCCAATTGGTATGCATGCCACAGTACAAATGCTAAATCAAATTCACAAACTTCAATATTGAAAATAATGAAAGATCATGGTTAGGACAAAAAATTCCTTTTTTGACTTGAGTACGTATGACAATTTCTTGGAAATCGAAGTTTTTTGTTTTCACTTGCCAACAGACACATTTGCCAACAGGACAGAGAAAAAAATCCTAGAAGTTACTCCTAGCTTTTACAGGCCTTCTCAAAAGAGGACATGTCTTACTAAGACCGAAGTCACCGCTGACCACTGCCTCAGTTAGAGCTAACACAGCACTCAAATATTGGCTTACTGGAACAGTCGCTATTTTCCTAAGTACTATGCCAGTCAAGGCTTATTACTCTCATCAATTGGATATGATGACGCTGTCATGGATACGTTATGTTCAATGCTGTCTTATAAGAAAGGAGTGTTTTTCGTCCAGTTACCACTGTCTGCTTCATTTGCTTTCTTTGTTCTGTCGTGTTCAGTGAATGAAACGAACTTTTGTTCACAGAGTCATGATGATTGACGACAATGCATGAGGCGTCACTCGGCTGTAAGGTCCCATCCATCCTGTGTGCATAGAAGGCTATGCAATGCGGTAGTAATCCCAGATGCTATGATACGGGATGTCATCACTTACAACAGTTGATCATTTCTGATGCGGATCAATGGCAGTGTGACAGCAAAGAAAATACATGGATCCTATTCTCTTTCCAGTGTCACTGCCAGTACCTTTCAGACATCCGACTAGACTACAAAGAAAAAGCATAACTGAAACTAACAATTATCCGTCACCTTGTACAAAATAATCCCATTGCTTTATTGATCATATCCCTTAATGTAATAGCAAGTAAATGATACACTCATTTTTGAGTAGATTTATCTTTTTTAGATTAACTCCTTGTTTTTTTTATGAGATAAATTTTTAGTGACTTTTTTAAAGCTGAACTGATATTTCTAATATAAAATTATTCGTACGATATTACGCTCAGACTATAATAAACACACCTGCACTGAAAAAATATTAGGGAAAAGAGTAAAATTACTTTAATAATAAAAGATATATTGTAGGTTCTCTTATGAAATGTTTCTCAACAATTTGTATGAAAAATGATCATGCAGGATCTGCTTGAATTGGTCTGAACGGTTGTACCCTTGATGAAGTGTCTCAGTTCAATATCTCAATAGTTGAACTATGTGGTACTATTTACATAGTAGCACTATGTGGTATGAGGCGAACAGAAGACTTGGGATTGCTGCTGGGACTGTTAATAATCAGTAGAAATTGTAGAAAAATGGACATATACTCCAAGTGTAACGTTATGTTATTCAGTTTGGTGCTTTTATTATTTGCTATGCCAGTGAAAAATGGATACTTTCTAAGCAAGATAACAAGAGACTTGATGACTATGATTCTAGATGCCTACGAAGCATTTTGGGCATTAGATGGTTTCACTTTGTAAGTAACGGTGAGATTAGGCGAAGGAGTCTGCAACCACCTTTGAACATTCTCATATACAGAGAAAAACTGGATTGGTTTGGCCGTATGTATAACTACGGAATAAAGAACCAAAGTATGAGAAATGAGGTAATGTAATAGCAGTAATTCAGAATAGATAAGATTTGGAGTAGAAAATTGCACAGAGCAGTTGAATCTTTATAGCCTATGGCTGCTTGAAGATTATGTTTTCGAAAATGAAATTTGGAATCTTTAAAAATCTGTTAGAAACAAAGAAGTGTTTAAACTAGGAATAAAAATAGACTTCTCTCATTCAGTCATTAGGTGCTTTTCTTTGAGCAAAAATGATGAAAAATGATTCAAAACGAAATAAAAAAGCCGAACATTTTTGGATTTCCTTATTACATAGCGTCTTTACTATTGCAGATGAGATAATGTCTTGAAAAACATGCTGAAATCTATAACACTCTGGTCATTACGTTTACGGAGACGAACAAAATAATTGTAATACGAAAGCGATTGAAAACGAAACACGCGATTCAGTTAGTTGTTAAGAAAAGGAGCATATTTCGAAATGCATTTCACTTGTCGTTTAATTTCGTTTCTTTTGCAAAAGCAATCAACAAAGTGAGTCATCTTTTGTGTCGAAATATGGTATTGTGCGAATATGGTTCTCATCGATAGCCGTGTGTCGTATATAAAAGGGATAAAATGAGATGAAATTCACAAAACACGAGAAGACTTCAACGATATTAGGAAGGTTCAAGCCTTTATAAATTTCAAGCTTTTCTACTATAAGCCAGAGAGGTTTGGATATTTATATTATGAGAAATATATATTATCGTTTCTTACTTTTTGCTCATGATAGAAAACAAAAGGATAATGAAACAGGTAACGCAGAAGAAAGAAAAATCATCTGAGTAGCGGTTATTCCATACGATCGTAGAAGGCTGTGGAAAGAATGAAATGGTAACATACCCTTGACTGAAAAACAACAATTCATATTTCAATGAGGATAACCTACACCTAAGCTGAGACATGAGTCAGTACTGTTTGAAATATATTCGCAGAAATTGACTACAATTGTAACGACGCGATTATAAATTATAAATGTCCTAAAACGATATATTCATTCGCTTTGAATGTGAAGAATTGATGAGAAAAGTGAACGTGGATTAGATAAGAAAATATTCCGTAGCATCGAGAATGCAAACATCAATTGAAAAACTTATAATTGATTTTTAATAATAAAATATTCTGCTCAGTGTATTATCATCGTTTGTCAAAGTTCTTCTTTGTTACGATTTGGAAGGAACAATACTTGAGAGAGAACTATGAAAATGACACATTTTAAAATATTTTTACTGTGAAGGATTAAATTACGAATCTTTAGTAATTTCCGAAAATCGAACCGGATGTGAAAGTGAGAGAGTACGAAGCATAAGGAATATGGAAAAAGGTAAAAAAAGAGCTTCTTTGTGATCAATTTTCTTTGAGGAAAACATTATGAGCGTAAAAAGTCTTAGTTTTCAGTATTTGTCAATGCTCAATATGCAACTTAATTATCATAGAGGAAACTACAACGGATTCAAGAAATTGTAAATTCATCAAATTACATTTCTTTATTTTTGAATATTGTAATTATTTTTATATTGTTTAAATTCTTGCAAATGTTTATATACACTCTAGGATTTGGTACTTATAAATGAAATTTAGAACTTGTTCAATAAGGGTATTTATGTAAAACGTTAGTAATATCCGCTATTATAAGCATTTGCATATTTTGTGCGTTTACAATATAGTATTTAGCTGTGTTTTAAAGGTCTTTCCATAGATTTCCTTTCGACATCTCTTATTTCATGTTGCAGTTAATATGGTGAAAATGATTATTTATTTTGCTAAGTGAAATCTGGACAATTTAATGTTTATCAGTCTAAATAAGTAAAAAATTGCCGATGAATTGGTCAGCATAAAGTGACTTTTGACTAATTCAGTTCAGTTTAAGAAAAGTCATTAATTACTTATATCCCATTTATGGTTCAATATACATATTAGTTCGAAGTTATACAGATTTCTATGTAAATGTTTTCCTTGAAACATTGTGATAATATGGTAAGGGAGCAACATCGAAATTTCAAAGAGAACAAACACAATCAAAATCAATCTCCGTTATTTGTTTGTTCGCTAGGAGGTATCAATATAAGACGAAATAACCAACTCAAATCTAAAATGGAAATAGATGACAGCAGCGACATAATATCTGACTTCAAACTGCTGTTTAAAATATTGGCTTACATGGGAATTTCAGTAGGAAAAGTGAATCGAGGAAATTCTTTTACTGGAAAAATTATACCTTTTCTCTTTGTGGCGTTTTTGCATTTTGTTTGGCTGCACAAATTTTCGGCCTATGTTTTCTTTAAGCTTCCCATTTCTCTCACACTTTCGTCAGTAATAAGAGACATATTACCAATGATTTCCTGGTATAGCCTCTATTTGAAAAGAACGGAACTTATTAAGTTATGGAAACATTTCCTTTCAATCAGTAACAAAATTCCCCTTTACGAATGTAAGCACTTAAGATTTTGGAGTCAATCGTGTATTTGGATTTTTCTGATTTATCCAATTCTCGCAGCAATTTTTGTTCTATTAATGGCTGATGAGAAAGAAATTATTAATTATGCTTCTTTCCAGAGTTACGGTTTCGATTTCGATAAAAAGTCACATTATCCTCTTATCATAACTTTCGCAGTTCAACTTGTTTACTTGTATTATTCTCTTATATTCTTCAATGTTGTGAGTATATTTTACATCTTAATTTGCAGTTATCTGTGCCGATTTCTTTGCTGTAAATACATTTTGCGAAGGAATATTAAATCAGTTATTTCTGTTGAAACCGCAACTGAATTACGTATCCGTTACAATAAGATATATTCGTTATTATGTCATGTGGAAGAATGCCTCTCTAGGAATGCATTTTTGTTAATCTGTTTGATCTCCTGTCAACTTTTTACTTTCACGGCGCATATTCTTCATACTTTCGGACCTGTTACTGTATTATTTAAAATGCTTACACGATCCATTTGCCTTGACATTGTTATAGCATTTTTTGGAATTGCACTTTCTGCCTCGCAGGTTTACGCAAATGGTCTTCAATTTAAGCAATCTCTGCACCGACAGTCGGAGTACATTGCTACGTTTTCTAATAACAGGAACAAAGCTAGTGATGTGCTGCATAAAATGGGGAAAACGGAAGTTATTTGCTTAACAGGATGGGGAATGTTTTGTTTCAACAGGAGTTTCATTATCAATTTCTGTGGAATTCTTATTAGCTATAGCCTATTGCTTCTCCAACTGAAGTGAAATAAATGCATTTACATTCAGTGCTCACTAACCTCCCTCCATGTTATATAAGTGGAAAGTAACTTCGAAGTTCTATAACTTCTAAATCTAAGCGTTTTATGAGAAAATGTAGGATTAGTTAAATTAAAGTTGTCAATCAAATCTCTATGAATATAGATTTTCAATAACGTTCGTTGTGTACTTAAAGAGTTAGGAACTTTGAATATTTAACAGCAACAATTCACATATTAGGAAAACTGGAAAATATCGAAAAATTATTCGCGTTAAGTATTTAAATATACATCTGTTGTGTTAAATGGAGTGAAATAGTATCGTTTATCAAATTATAATTAACTCTGAATTAAATTCTAAATTTAGACATTGCTGTTTTTAAATTTTCAAACTTCTGTAACACCTTAAATACGGAAGGAATGCTGTTGAAAATCGAGATTTAGGTAGATTTGATTGAGATATTTTATTTATCTTCAGTTCCATTCTGTCACAAATTCTTTTTTAGATGTTATAAAGCTTCGAATTTAGGTTCTACTTATGTAACATGGACGGAGGTGGTAAAAATTTTGTGAGTACTAAATGTGCACTCTAATATCAAAAAGAAGTCAAATGTATTGGAAGATATGTACAGTAATTTTGTCTCGCATATATATACCTATTTGAGGAAGATGTGGAATAGAAAAATCAGCTGTTTCCATATCAATTGCGCATAATATATTTATGATGTATGTAAATATTTTATGCAGTGGCGCTTGTAATAATTGTGTAAATAATAACAGTGAGGTGTTCTAATTTCTTCTTTTAACTTAGAACAAGACGAATAGCGTTTTTGTTTTAAGTGCATTGACTAGAAGAAACTTAGGTCTCAATTGTCAGAAATATTCTTGAATTCAAAGACTGAAACTTTTGACGAACTAACTATGAATTATAGAAAAGTGTTAATCAACTGACGGTAAATTATAAAAGTGTATAATTTAAATAACCATTGATAGACTTGTAGTAGCTGGATGATGCATTGATGTTCCTTTTCTTGCACAATCTTACTGCTGAGGTCTCGCCTTTATTCCAGATCGTCTTAAAAGCATATTATTTTGAAAGCCTCCTATTAGACCCTCCTTGCCTGCCTACTGGTTGAGGGAGTTTTATTGGTTGAAAAAGACTCTCTTGAGCATCACAGGGAAAACTTTCATCAATGAAGGGACAATGGATTAAATGGTATGAATATTTATTAGTATCAATGATGCGAGTTTGAAATAGAATGACCAAATAAAATTTGAAATAGATGATTTCAAAGAACTTCTTATTTAAAATAAACGTTCTCGACATTAACATTAACAAAGACATAATATTAATTGATTAGACACCACCTATTTGCAAAATCAACAGTGCTTATGATAGCGATAGCTCTTGCAAATTTTTGGAATTTAACTATGAACAAATTTTTAATAAAAGAAAAAGGTCCGAAATGGAGACATAAAAACACCCGGGAAACGTAATAATAGTAAAGAATGGATCATCCCAGAAAGTTGTAACTTGATTAAAGGTAGAGACAGAGCTTGGATCAATTATGAAAACAATACGATGAACGAAACTTGCGAAACCTATGTAAAAACCTTCGAATTACGGCTGAATTAAGGTTTCAAAAGCAAAACGTTTTACAGAAAACAAGTACTATTGAATAGAAAAGATATGCGACAAACCTGGGACTTAATCAACCAAACACTAGAAGTTAAGGATTCAAATTCTGCTGATCATATCATTACCAAAGATAGGTCGAAATCATTATCGGCATTACAAATGGCAAAAAAATTTAATATTGAATATGACGCTATGATGTCAGAGATTAGAGAAAGAAATCAAGAACTAGATGGAAATTACGCAACAAACTGTAAATTTACCAACACCAAATCATTATTTGTATCCTCTGCTGAAAAAGTAGATATAATAAAAATAATTAAATCGTTAAATGAAAGTAAATGGCTACTATGATATGCAAGTGAAACCCATTAAAAATAACATAGATGCATTGTCTGATATAATAACAAAAATAGTTAACCAAAGCATATCAACAGGTCAAATTCCAACAGATCTAAAAATTTCAATGCCGAGACCAATTTATAAGGCAATAAATACAATATCTATAATTAGCAACCTGTCGCAATTCTATCCATAATATATAATATTCTAGAAAAATACGTGCATTATATGCTATACACGTTTCTCAGAAAAGATAAAAGAAAGGCATAAAAAAATATGACTTCCAAAGGGAAAAAGGACTGTAGAAATGCTAACAAATTTTAGAGACACACTTTATGAAGCCTTGAATCAGACTGATAAAATAGCAGCATTGTTCCTTGAATTTCAAAAAGCATTTGACACAATAGACAATATTTTATTAATAAATTAGAGCAGTGGTTCTCAAACTTTTATGCTTCACGTACCCCTTGGAAATGTATATATAACTGGCGTACCGTCTCTATAGATAGGTAAAATTATAGTTATAATATAACAATGAGAATAAAATAAAAGAAATATATATATGTAACATATATCTAGTGGCGTTTGAGCTCTCATGGTGTACCCCAAAAATTTTTTACCTGGTACCCCACTTTGAGAACCCTTAAATTAGAGAATTATGGGGTTAGAGGCATCCCACTACTTTGATTTTGGAACTACTTAACAAATAGGATCTCTGTCACAAAAAGAGACACAACTTTCAGTTCTAAACCTTATATCAAACGCGGTGTACCCCAAGGATCAATTTTAGGATCTTTACTGTTTTTGATATACATTAACGACTTGGTGACAGTAATATAAAAATTTACCTATTCAGGTATGAAAGTGTTAAAGTAGTAATCGCCACGTCGAAGAAAAACCAAGAGAACTCTGTGAATGTTTCACAAGAAGTTTCGATACTGTTAAACTGTTATGCGTTGGCTTAATTATAATACAGTTAATTTAAACGTTAAAAACACCAAATGGATGCTTTTTCACTCTCCAGGAACTCACATGAAAACCACACAAGTATGAAAACACATAAAATGGACAGCATCTACAAGAGAAACATTTGTAACGCCAGAGACTGTTACTGTACCGAAATAGAACGAATAGAAACCATAAAATTCTTAGGTCTGCATTTCGATATCATATTACGCTGGAATACATGATATAATACGAAATAAATGTGTGGAAATTAAATATTCTGTGATTTAATACTACATCAATTAAGATAGTAGTATATAAAAACATTTTTTTTTAAATTCCATTGTTGCTTGATTTCGTTATTACCTTTAAGTTATTATTAATAAAAGAATTATATTGCAGGACATGTCGAATTCTATAGCAGAATATTCTGCTGCTTATATTTGTGGTGCGGAACTATCTCACTGCATAAGAGAGCTATTGGACAGGAAACACGCAATGCCGTTTGTTCGTAACAAAAAGAGCACATCTTTCTAATGCATTTCACTTGTCATTCAATTTTGTTTATTTTGGAAAAGCAATCGCAATAAAGTGAGTCGCCTTTTGTGTCGAAATATGGTATTGTGTGATCGAAATGTGGTATTGCGAAATTTGTCGAAACGACTTCAATACGATCATTTTGAAGTGATGTAAACTCTGAGTGTGGAACTCACGACACTCGAATCTATTTCATGTTGCACTTTATACTGTCTGGTTGTATACACATTTTGTTGTTCTCAAGGGAATTTTGAAGAAGAGATTTTTTGTATAGTAAATAATGTTTAATAAAACCGGACTTTTTTTATTTGCATTAAATATGAGTTGTTTCGCATACTTTTGAAATAAGTCTGAAAAAAGCTTTGATTTCCTCCAATGTATCTAACGTAGCTTTTAGTTTTTCTCTCTCATAAAAATTATCAAAATCAATTTGTTTTCGTTTAGGTTTTTGTAAGCAATCTTCACTAGCTGCTAAAATTTATAGATTTAGTGCATTGTGGAAATTGTCAATGAAATTCCAAAATGGTTGCCCTATCGGAATTTTCTACCCATTTTAATCCTTTGGTAGCAGTCTTTGTTTCCTTGTTTCTTAATGAAAAAAAAAAACATTTCTTCTACTAGCGTAGAAACACTGTGCTGATTTCTTTGGTGCAAATTGCACATTTGAAATGACTAATGATTCTGTACTTTTTATGAAGTAGTAGATTTTAAGAAGTATTGACACTAAATGCATGATAGTATTTAAAAAAAATATGTGATTTGTAAATTTTATCTTCGCAAACTAGTTTTTAACTCTCATGTATTATGAATACATTGTCACCTATATATTTGTATGTATGCATGCAGGCCCGGATTTAGAAAAAAATGAAGGGGAAGGGCAAAGAAACACAATCGAGTCGAAAAAATATCAATTGGATTTGAATCCGAATGCAGTATAGCATTTCCGCTTCCGTTTTACGGGTTGTTAAAAAATTTCTTGAAAACTGCACGAAATATAAATAAGTGTAATATTATATATTTGCCACTTTTACCCTTACTCGCATTCTGAAAGAGGGGTAGGGGTAGACTCTCTTGTTCCCCTCCTAAATCCGTCCCTGTATGTATGAGAATTATATAAATAATATATTAACTGAGATTTTACGAATATTTGCGGTAAAATTAAAATATATATCTGTAAAATGATGATATTGACAATAAATAAAAATAGGATGTCTGAGTATCACATATATTGTAGCACTAAGAGATTATTTCAAATCTAGTTTGTAAGAAATACCGATTTGTTCAACTACCCCAATGTTCATTCTTTCACCTATTTTTGTGTATCGGTATAGAGTGAGAAATTTCTTGTTTACACGGAAGTATCTTTCCTACATTTACTCTCGCATTAGATTATTGTTGCCTGTACATTTTAACAGGAAAGGTTTTAACTGCACATTAAATGCACCTTTGTAATTTCATTTAAAATAAAATTAATTTCGCTCTGGCTGAATTTACGTGCGTTTGCATTAATTACTGCGTCTGACCTGTATTTATTACTCTACGTGTGTAGTTATTTATCATAGCATTTATTTAAATTGTTATATTTGATGCATCATGACGGTTTGGTGACATCATTTTAACGATCAAACATATTTTAATGACATGTCCAGCTTTTAAACTTGAACGTAGATTTTTTTTTTAACTTTCATGATTTTACGTTTGAGCCCCTTAGATTCGAACATCTTTTATCTGATCATAGCTTTTTACCACCAGATTTTTCCATTTCATGTTATTCAGGATATTTTAATCGATTATGAATTTATGGCGCAGTTACATTTCTATTGTGTGATCTGGGTATTTTACACCTGGAACAGTTTTATATTATTTTCGTTTATACATATTTATTGCTTTAGATATTTTTACTGTTTTTGCTCTCTTTTACTTCTGTTATTTTGTGTTTTCCCTGTTTTCAGTATTTTATTAAATTCGATTGTGGGATCGTCTTTTACCCTTCTTTTTATTCTGCATATCACTTAATAGCCAGTGTTACTGATGCGCCATTAAACCCCAACCAACATCATGAAGTTTTTTAAAACAAAATAGCAATGCATATTTGAAAGTTCATTTTATTTTCAAGAATCTTCACGCGACATTTATTATGTTAAATTATGGATGTCAGTTATGTTTTTTGAATATGATGTTAATCATGGAAAAAATCCTAATTTGAATGTGTAGAAGGAGCTGGGATTATTTAGGAGAGTGAAGACTGTTCTCTATCCGTTTTAGGCACCGATACTATTTATAGCAATACACAATTGTAAAGTGTGGTGTTTTACGTAACCGTGTCAAGTACTTTGGGTTCCAAAGAAAGACCGGATATCCATAACTCCAAAAACATGAAAATTTTTAATTACTCTTTTTTTCCAAAGGTTTTCAACGTTTAAAATGCGGAAAAATATAAGTTCAGGAACACTCTACAAATTAGTAAATTTGACTATTTGGTACCTAACGTGTACAAGTTTTTTGTAACTGTTAGCCATTGCAAACGTTCTCTTCAAGTGTCTTAAAAACTTCATTATACACAAAAAGAGTTTTGGAGATAAGAAAAAAGGCTTTTTTCTAAAGTAAATCAATATCTTGATTTTTTCGTTCCTAAAAGCAGAAAAAAAAGTTTGTAGTATGTACATTTCCATCATTGAAAACTTTTCATGCCTTAGTAAGTTAATAAACTCCGATCACACGTTAAATTAATGGACCAGAAATCGGCTGCAGCAAATATGTTATCAAGTGATTAACCTTTTATTTACTAGAGGAAAAAAAATAGATTACTGTACTTATATTTTTCCTGTTCAAAAGGCATCCATTGAGTTATGATTTCCGAGATATCGTCGAGTATTGCCTTTTCTTCGAGAAGATCGAAAGAAACTTAACTATTCACTAAGAAACAAAATAACGTTACTATTATGCACTTAAAAAGTGACTCGAAACGTTCATTACACTGCTTTATGTTGATCAATATTATTATACTGCTAAGAAAGGTGATTTTGTGTAGCTGCAGGCAGATCCAGATCTAGGAGGGGGAAGGGCAAAGGGGGCAATGCCGCCCCTGTTTCAGAATGGTCGTAAGGGTAATAGAGGGAAAAAGTATTAAGCATTGATATTTCATATATTTATCAAGAAATTTTTAAAGACTTGTAAAACGGAGGAGGTCCGTTTTCCTCATTTCCCCAAACAGTTCAATCGTGTTTCTTGCCTCCCTCCCTAGATATTTTTCTAGATCGTTTGGAGCTTTTTCTAGATCGCGCTTGGTATTATTCTTATTGAAAATTTCAAAGCCGATTCCCCAGCTTTCTAGAGCCTGTTTTGCTGTTGCACAAACGGATCAGATTAGTGATCTTCCACCGAATTCAATCTACGATATTCTCAAAGAGATAATTCCCTGTTGTAATATCAAAGGGTGAAATCCCATCTCTTCCCTTTTTCACCATGAGAAAATGCAGCGTTATTCTCTGAAGCCTACTGCATCGATGCTACCCTATTGGTATGCATGGCACAATACAAACGCTAAATCAAATACACAAACCTTAAGATTAAAAGGTCCTGTATAATGAAAGATCATAGTGAGGACAAAAAATTCCTTCTTTGATTTGAGTACGTGTGGCAATTTGTTTGAATTCGAAGTTTTTTTTTCACTTGCCAACAGGACAGAGAAGAATCCTAGAAGTTATTCCTAGCTTTTACAAGCCTTGCTCATACGAGGACATGCCTTACTAAGACCGAATTTACTGCTGACCACTGCCTCAGTTAGAGCTAACACAGCACACAAATATTGCGTTACTGAAACAGTCGCTATCTTCCTAAGCACTATGACAGTCAAGGCTTATTACTCTCATCAATTAGATATGATAACGCTATCATGGATACGTCACGTTCAAAGCTATCTTTTAAGCAAGGAATGTTTTTTCGTCCAGTTAGCACTGTCTGCTTCATTTGCTTTCTTTGTTCTGTCGTGTTCAGTGAATGAAACGAACTTTTGTTCACAGAGTCACGATGATTGACGACAATGCATGAGGCGTCACTCGGCTGCAAGGTCCCATCCATCCTGTGTGCATAGAAGGCTATGCAATGCGGTAGTAATCCCAAATTTATACGGGATGTCACTTACAACAGTTGATCATTTCTGATGCGGATCAATGGTAGTATGACAGCAAAGACAGTACATGGATCCCATTCTTTTTCCAGTGTCACTGTCAGTACCTTTGAGACATCCGACTAGACAATTAAGAAAAGCACAACTCACACTAACAGTTTTTCCGTCACCTTGTACAAAATAATCCCATTGCTTTATTAATCATATCCCTTAACTTAATAACAAGTAAATGATACATCCTTTTTAAGTATATTTACCTTATTTTGATTTACTAATTTTTTTTTTTTTGAGCTAGATTTTTAATGACTCTTTTAAAGCTGAAGTGATATTTCTAATATAAAATTATTCATAGAGTATTACGGTGATACTACAATGAACACACCTGCAATTAAAAAAAAATATAAAGGATAAGATTAAAATTATTTTAATAATAAAAAATTTGTTGTGGGTTCTCTTATGAAAGTTTCTCAAAAATTTGTAATAAAAAATGATCAGGAAGGATCTGCTTGAATTGGTTTGAACGGTTGCACCCTTGATCAAGTGTCTCAGTTCAATGTCTCAGTATTTGGTTAGCACATATTAGCGCTATGTGGTTTGAGGCGAACAGAAGACTTGGGATTGCTGCTGGGACTTTTAACAATCAGTAGAAACTGTAGAAAAATGGGCATATACCCCGAAGACTAAAGTTATGTTATTCAGTTTGGTACTTTTAATATTTGTTTTGCCACTGAAAAATGGATACTTTCTAGGCAAGATAACAAGAGATTTGATCCGTTTGATTTTAAATGCTTACGAAGCATTTTGGGCATTAGATGGTTTGACTTTGTAAGTATTAATGAGACGAAGCGAAGAAGTCAGTAACCACCGTTGAGCAGCCTCATATGCAGAGAGAGACTGGATTAATTTGGCCGTATGTATGACTACGGAATAAAGAACAAAAGTATGGGAAATGAGATGCGAAATGACTTGAGAAAAAGGGCGAGTTGATCTGCACTGGCCTAATGCAATAGCAATAACTCAGAATAGACAGGATTTGGAGGAGAAAATTGAACAGACCATTTAAATCTTTATAGCCCATGACTGCTTGAAGATTATATTCTAGAAAGTTAAATTTAGAATCTTTAAAAATCTGTTAGAAAAACGAAGTGTTTAAACTAGGAATAAAAATAGACTTCTCTCATTCAGTCATTAGGTGCTTTTCTTTGAAAAAAAATGACTAAAAATGTTTCAAAAGGATATAAAAAAGTCAACATTTTTGGATTTCTTTATTACAAGTCTTGAAAAACATGCTGAAATCTATAACACTCTGGTTATTACGTTTGCGGCGACGAACAAAATGCACAGTCGTATCAGAATGATATGACCACCCGCCTTTCCTGTTATTAGGTAAAAGGTAATATTATTCTGATACGACTGTGTAATTGTAATACGAAAGCGATTGAAAACGAAACACGCGATTTAGTTAGTTGTTAAATAAAGGAGCATATTTCGAAAAGCATTTCACTTGTTTAATATCGTTTTTTTTTGCAAAAGCAATCAGCAAAGTGAGTCATCTTTTGTGTCGAAATATGGTATTGTGCGAATATGGTTCGCATCGATAGCCGTGTTTCGTATATAAAGGGGATAAAATGAGGTAAAATTCACAAAACACGAGAAGACTTCAGCGATATTAGGAAGGTTTGTAGCTTTTCTACTATAAGCGAGGGAGGTTTGAACATTTAAATCGTGAGAAATATATATTAGCGTTTCTTACTTTTTGCTCATCATAAAAAACAAGAGGATAATGAAACAGATAACGCAGAAGAAAGAAAAATCATCTGAGTAGCGGTTATTCCATATGATCGTAGAAGGCTGTGGAAAGAATGAGATGATAACATACCCTTGACTGATAAATAATAATTCATATTTCAATGAGGATAACCTACACCTAAGCTGAGACTTGGGTCAGTATTGTTTGAAATATATTCGCAGAAATTGCCTGCAATTGTAACGATGCGATTATAAATTATAAATGTCCTAAAACGATATATTCATTCGCTTTGAATATGAAGAATTGATGAGAAAAGTGAACGTGGATAAGATAAGATAATATTCCGTAGCATCAAGAATGCAAACATCAATTGAAAAACTTATAATTGATTTTTAATAATAAAGTATTCTGCTCAGTGTATTATCATCGTTTGTCAAAGTGCTTCTTCGTTACGACTTAGAAAGAACAATACTTGAGAGAGAACTATAAAAATGACACATTTCAGAATATTTTTACTATGAAGGATTAAATTATGAATCTTTAGTAAATGCCGAAAATCGAATCGGATGTGAAAGTGAGAACGTACGAAGCATAAGGGATATTGGAAAAGGTAAAAAAGTACGTCTTTGCGATTAACTTTCTCTGAGGAAAACATTATGAGCGTAAAAAGTCTTAGTTTTCAGTATTTGTCAATGATCCATATGCAATTCAATTATCATTGACGAAACTACAACGGATTCAAGAAATTGTAAAATTCATCTAATTACATTTCTTTTTATTAGAATATTGTGTATTATATTGTAATTATTTTTATATTGTTTAAGTTCTTGCACATGTTTATAACACTGTAGGCTTTGCTACGTCTGAATGAAATTTAAAATTTGCTCAATAAGGGTATTTATGTAAAGCGTTATTAATTTCCGCTATTTTAAGCATTTGAATATTCTCTGGATTAATGGTATTGTTCTGAACCGTATTTTAAAAATCTTTCCCTAGATCTCCTTTCGACCTCTCTTATCTTATTTGATATTGCAGTTTATACGGTGAAAATGATTATTTATTTTGCGAAGTAAAATCTGGACAATTTAATAATCATCAGTGTAAATAAGTAAAATATTGCCGATGAACTGATCAGCATAAAGAGATTTTTGACTAACTCAGTTCAGTTTAAGAAAAGCCATTAGCTGCTTATATCCCATTCATGGTTCATTATACATATTAGTTCAAAGTTTGTTAGTGTTCTCTGTAAATGTTTTCCTTGAAAGATTGTGATAATACGGTAAGAGAGCGAGATCGAAATTTGAAAGAGAACAAACACAATCAAAATCAATCTCCGTTATTTGTTTGTTCCCTGGGAGGTATTAATATAAGACGTAATAACCAACTCAATTCTAAAATGGAAATAGATGACAGCAGCGATATAATATCTGACTTCAAACTGCTGTTTAAAATATTGGCTTACATGGGAATTTCAGTAGGAAAAGCAAATCGAGGGAAATCTTTTACTGAAAAAATTATACCTTTTCTCTTTGTGGCGTTTTTGCATTTTGTTTTGCTGTACAGATTTGCGACCTTTGTTTCCTTTAAGATTCGCATTGCTCCCCTACTTTTGGCATTAATAAAAGACATTTTACCAATGATTTCCTGGTATAGCCTCTATTTGAAAAGAACGGAACTTATTAAGTTATGGAAACATTTCCGTTCAGTCAGTAGCAAAATTCCCCTTTACGAATGCAAGTACTTAAGATTTTGGAGCCAATCGTGTATTTGGATTTCTCTGATTTATCCGATTCTCGCAGCAATTTTTGTTGTATTAATGGCTGATGAGAAAGATATCATTCATTGTGCCTCTTTCTATAGTTACGGTTTTCATTTCGATAAAGAGTCACATTATCCTTTTATCATATCTTTCACAGTTGAACTTGTTTACTTGTATTATTCTCTTATATTCTTCAATATTGTGAGTATATTATATATCTTAATTTGCAGTTATCTGTGCCGATTTCTTTGCTGTAAATATATTTTGCGAAGGAATATTAAATCAGTTATTTCTGTTGAAACCGCAACTGAATTACGTATCCGTTACAATAAGATACATTCGTTATTATGTCATGTGGAAGAATGCCTCTCTAGGAATGCATTTTTGTTAATCTGTTTAATCTCCTGTCACCTTTTTACCTTCACGGCGCACATTCTTGATACTTTCCCATCTGTTACTGTATTAATTAAAATGCTTATACGATCCATTTGCCTTGACATTGTTATAGCATTTTTTGGAATTGCATTTTCTGCCTCGCAGGTTTACGCAAACGGTCTTCAATTTAAGCAATCTCTGCACCGACAGTCGGAGTACATTGCTACATTTTCTAATAACAGGAACAAAGCTAGTGATGTGCTACATAAAATAGGGAAAACGGAAGTTATTTGCTTAACTGGATGGGGAATGTTTTGTTTCAACAGGAGTTTCATTATCAATTTTTGTGGAATTCTTATTAGCTATAGCCTATTGCTTCTCCAACTGAAGTGAAATAAATGCATTTACATTTAGTGCTCACTAACCTCCCTCCAATGTTATATAAGTGGAAAGTAACTTCGAAGTTCTATAACTTAAAAATCTAAGCGTTTTATGAAAAAATGTAGGATTAGATAAATTAAAGTTGTCAATCAAATCTCTATGAATATAGATTATCAATAACGTTCGCTTTGTACTTAAAGGGTTATTAACTTTGAATATTTAACAGCAACAATTCACATATTAGGAAAACTGGAAAATATCGAAAAATTATTCACGTTAAATATTTAAATATACATCTGTTGTGTTAAATGGTGTGAAATAGTATCTTTAATCAAATTATAATTAACTCTGAGTTAAATTCTAACTTTAGACATTGCTGTTTTTAAAATTTCAAACTTATGTAACTCCTTAAATACGAAAGGAATGCTGTTGAAAATCGAGATTTAGGTAGATTTGATTGAGATATTTAATTTATCGTCTGTTCCATTCTGTCACAAACTCTTTTTTAGAAGTTATAAAGCTTCGAATTTAGGTTCCACTTATGTAACATGGAGGGAGGTGGTCAAATTTTGTGACTACTAACTGTACACTCTAATGTCAGAAAGAAGGAAAATGTATTGAAAGATGTGTACAGTAATTTTGTCTCACATAAATATACCTATTTGAAGAAGTTGTGGAATAGAAAAATCAGCTGTTTCCATATTAAGTGCACATAATATATTTATGATGTATATAAATATTTTATGCAGTGGCGCTTGTAATAATTCTGTAAATAATAACAGCGAGGTGTTCTAATTTCTTCTTTTAACTTGCAACAAGACGAATAGCGTTTTTGTTTTAAGTGCTTTGACTAGAAGAAACTTAGGTCTCAATTGTCAGAAATATTCTTGAATTCAAAGACTGAAACTTTTGACGAACTAACTATGAATTATAGAAAGGTGTGAATCAACTGACTATGAAATATAGAAACGTGTTAATTAACTGACTATGAATAATAGAAATGTGTTAATCAACTGACGGTAAATTATAAAAATGTATAATTGAAATAACCATTGCTAGATTTGTAATAGCCTGGATGGTTCATTGATGTTTCTTTTCTTGCACAATCTTACTGCTGAGGTCTCGCCTTTATTCCAGATCGTCTGAAAAGCATATTATTTTGAAAGCCTCCTATCAGACCCTCCTTGCCTGCCTACAGGTTGAGGGAGTTTTATTGGTTGAAAAAGACTCTCTTGAGCATCACAGGGAAAACCTTCATCAATGAAGGGACAATGGATTAAATGATATGAATATTTATTAGCATCAATGATACGAGTTTGAAATGGAATGACCAATAACTTCATACTTAAAATAAACGTTCGCGACATTAACATTAACAAAGACATAATATTAATTGATTAGACACCACCTATTTGCAAAATCAACAGTGCTTACGATAGTGATAGCTCTTGCAAATTTTTGGAATTTAACTATGAACAAATTTTTAATAAAAGAAAAATGTCCGAAATGGAGACATAAAAACACCCGGGAAACGTAATAATAGTAAAGAATGGATCATCCCAGAAAGTTGTAACTTGATTAAAGGTAGAGACAGAACTTGGATCAATTATAAAAACAATATGATGAACGAAACTTGCGAAAACCTCTATAAAAACCTCCAAATTACGGCTGAATTAAGGTTTCAAAAGCAAAACGTTTTACAGAAAACAAGTATTATTGAATAGAAAAAATATGCGACAAACCTGGGACTTAATCCACCAAACACTTGAAGATAAGGATTCAAATTCTGCTGATGATGTCATTACCAAAGATAGGCCGAAATCACTATCGGCGTTACAAATGGCAACCAAATTTAATATTGAATATGACGCTATGATGTCAGAGATTAGAGAAAGAAATCAAGAACTAGATGGAAATTACGCAACAAACTGTAAATTAACCAACGCCAAATTATTATGTGTACCCTCTGCTGAAAAAGTAGATATAATAAAAATAATTAAATCGTTAAATGGAAATAAATGGCTACGATAATATACAAGTTAAGCCATGAAAAATAACATAGATACATTGTCTGATGTAATAACAAAAATAGTGAACCAAAGCATATTAACAGATCAAATTCCAACAGATCTAAAAATTTCAATGCTTAGACCAATTTACAAAGGAGGCGATAAATCCAATATTCATAATTAGCAACCTGTCGTAATTCTGCCTATAATATATAATTTTCTAGAAAAATACACGCATTATATCCTATAGACATTTCTCAGAAAACATGAAAAAAAAAACGGCATAAATGCTAACAGATTTTACAGAAACACTTTATGAAGCTTTGAATTAGGGAGAAAAAGTAGCTGCACTGTTCCTTGAATTTCAAAAAGCATTTGGCATAATAGAAAATAATATTTTATTAGATAAAATAGAGCAGTGATTCTCAACCCTTTATGCTTCACGTATCCCCTGGAAATATGTATATAACTGGCGTATCCCTTGTATAGATAGATAAAACTATAGTTATAATATAACAATGCAAATAAAATAAAACATATATATAACATATATTTAGCGACTTTTGAGCTATCACTGCGTACCCTACTTTGAGAACCCCTAAATTAGAGAATTATGGGGTTAGAGGAATCCCACTACTTTGATTTTCGAACTACTTAGCAAATCGGATTTCTATAACAAAAATAGACAAAACTGTCAGTTCTAAACCTTATATGAAACGCAGAGTACTCCAAGAATCAATTTTAGGAACTTTACTCTTTTTGATATACATTAACGACTTGGTGACAGTAATATAAAAAGTCACGTATTCAGGTATGCAAGTGATAAAGTAGTAATCGTCACGTCGAAGAAAAACCAAGAGAACGCTGTGAATGTTTCACAAGAAGTTTCCATACTGTTAAACTGTTATGCGTTGGCTTAATTATAATACAATCAATTTAAACGTTAAAAACACCAAATGGATCTTTTTCACTCTCCAGGAACTCACATGAATAACCACACAAGTATGAAAACACATAAAATGGACAGCATCTACAAGAGAAACATTTGTAACGCCAGAGACTGTTACTGTACCGAAATAGAACGAGTAGAAACCATAAAATTCTTAGGTCTGCACTTCGATAGCATATTACGCTGGAATACACATACGAAATAAATGTGTCGAAATTTTTTAAAAATTCCACTGTTGCTTGATTTCGTCATTACCTCTAAGTCATTATTAATAAAAGAATTACATTGCAGGGCATGTCGAATTCTATACCTGAATTTTCTGGTGCTTATATTTCTGATGAGGAATTATTTCACTGAATAAGAGAGCCATTGGTCACGAAACACGCAATGCCGTTTGTTCGTAACAAAAAAAAGAGGTTTTGTATGTAAAAACTGAAATGGAGATAACAGTCGCAAGACACGATTCGATTTCGATTGTATTAGAAAGGGTTACTCCGTGTCGCCCGAGTAATGTAATATCAGTCCTCTAAACGTTTCTCGTTTAAGTCAGGAGTTTTGCATTTGCCATTTTTTTAATTTGCGCCCATCATAAAACGCAAAATTATAAGGAGACAGATGAAGAAGACGCAAAGGCTTGTCTAACTGAGTTTTAAGACCGAGATCGTATCAAAAATTGTAATAAATTGCTCTGCAAAGAATGAGTGGAGAACATAACCTTAACTGGTAAATAAGCGTTCCTATTTTAACAATAATAACTATGACTTATCCCATCTCATAACTAGATCAATAAGTGTGTATTGTTTGAAATTATTGTGCAGCAATTTCTAATGAGACGATTATGATTTATAAGTGTGCTGAAATGATATATCAATTCACCTGAATATGAAACTCCTCGGCAACGTGAGTGTGGATTGGATAATGAGAATCTCATCAGAACCAATAATATAAAAGTCAATTGGAAAGATTTAAAATTACTTTAACATACTTTCATCATCCTCATCCTCAAGCAGCCATGTGCTACGGAGGTCCAAACAGATTATACAATTTAGGTCTCCAAATTCATCTCACCTGAGCTACATCTGCTGCATTTCGCCACTGTAGATCAATTCTATCAAGGTTTGACGCTGTCTGCTCACCACATCTTAGGTCTCCACCTCTTTCTGTCTCATTTTGAGTAAATAGAGGTGTTAGCTCTAATTTAATTTCAATTCAAATCTAACAAGACACTTTGAAGATCGCAGATGCGAAGTTCCATTGCTGGATTCAAACACCTGTACTGTGCATGGAAGGCATAAGCTAATTTTTCCGTATTGGGCGCGAAATTTGTCGAAACGAATTTAATACTATCATTTTGAAATGGTGTATGTAAATTATGAGTGTGGAACTCACGACATTTCATGTTGCACTTTATACTGTCTGGTAAAAAACACCTTTTGCTGTTCTCAAGGAAATTTTGGAGAAGAGATTCTTTGTCTAGTAAATAAGGTTTAATAAAACCGGACTTTTTTTATTTGCATTAAATATGAGATGTTTCGCATACTTTTGAAATAAGTCTGAATAAAGCTTTGATTTCCTCCAATATATGTAACGTAGCTTTTAGATTTTATTTTATTATTTTCTCAAATTTTTGACTTGAGTTCATTAATTTGATTTGAATGTGATTTTATTTAAATTCTCAAAATTAATGTGTTTTCGTTTAGGTTTTTGTAACCAATCTTCACTAGCTGGGGGGCTGGGGTGGTTCAGTCGGTAGCGCGCCAGGCTCGTAATCTAGTTCCCAGGTTCGAGTCCCAGCTGGGTCAGCGTTGAGATTTATCTCTGCAAAAATTCCCCGCCCTGCCCACGGTCAGTAGGGGACACCGATGGGCTTGGAAAGGCCGCCGTCCGTCGGATGGGACGATAAGCCGTGGCCCCATGTGTGGGAGAGCCATACCCTGTGCACGTTAAAGAACACGCTGGATGGCCTTGACGGGAGGCTACCATCTGTCTCCCAACAGCTGTTCCAGTGGGTCCCCTCCCCCAACCTTCTCTGCGCCTTCGGGGTCCATGTGACCTGGCCATTTAGCCCATGGTGTGCAAAAAAGTGCCGCTCAGAGGTAACACAACCCAACCCAACTCACTAGCTGGTAAAATCCATAGAATTAGTGTATTGTGTAAAATGTCAATCAAATTACAAAATGGTTGTCGTATCGATTTGCTAGCCATTTTAATCCTTCAGTCTACAGCAGTCTTCGTTTTTTTTTCAAAATAAAAAAAAAATTCTTCTTGTAGCGTAGAAACACTGTGCTGATTTCTTTGGTGCAAATTGCACATTTGAAATGACTGATGATTCTGTACTTTTTATGAAGTAGTACATTTTAAGAAGTATTGACACTAAATGCATGATATTATTTAAAAAAAATATGTGATTTATAAATTTTACCTCCACAAACTAGTTTTTAACTCTCGTGTATTCTGAATACATTGTCACCTATATATTTGTATGCATGCAGGCCCGGATTCAGAAAAAAATCGAAGTGGAAGGGCAAAGAAACACAATCGAGTCGAAAAAATATCAATTGGATTTGAATCCGAATGCAGTATAGCATTTCCGCTTCCGTTTTACGGGTTGTAAAATAATTTCTTGAAAACTGCACGGAATATAAATAAGTGTAATATTATATATTTGCCTCTTTTACCCTTACTCGCATTCTGAAAGAGGGTAGGGGTAGGCTCCCTTGTTGCCCCCCCATAAATCCGTCCCTGTATGTATGAGAATTATATAAATATTCATAGTTGCTTTTAACCTTATACCTCTATATTAGCTGAGATTTTACGAATATTTGCGGTAAAATTAAAATATATATCTGTAAAATGATGATATTGACAATAAATAAAAATAGGATGTCTGAGTATCACATATATTGTAGCACTAAGAGATTATTTCAAATCTAGTTTGTAAGAAATACCGATTTGTTCAACATCGCCAATGTTCATTCCTTTCATCTATTTTTGTGTTTTGATATAGATTTAGAAACTTCTTATTTACACGGAAGTATCTTGGCAGCATTTTTTGTCCCATTAGATTATTGTTGTCTATACATTCTAACAAGAAACGTTTTAATTGCAAATTAAATGCACTTTTGTAGTCTCATTTAAAATAAAATTAATTTCGCTCTGGCTGAATTTAAGTATGTTTGCATTAATTACTGCGTGTAACCTATATTTATTACTCTACGTATGTAGTTATATATTATAGCATTCATTTAAATTATTATATTTGATACATAATGACGTTTTGGTGACATCATTTTAACGATCACATTTTAATGACATGTCTAGCTTTTAACCTTGAACGTCGATTTTACTTTAGCTTTCATGATTTTATGTGCGAGCACCTTACACTCAGACAACTTTCATCTGATCATAGCTTTTTACCACCAGTTTTTTTTTCCTTTTCTGTTATTCAGGATATTTTAATCGATTATGAATTTATGGCCTTGTTACATTTCTATTATCTGACCTGTTTTTTTACACTTGGATTAGTTTTATATTATTTTCATATGTACTTATTTATTGTTTTACAGATTTTTATTGTTTTTCCTATCTTTTACAGGGCTCAAAAAACTATCCGAACAATATGGTTGATTACAGAATTCAGAAAAAATATCTGGCAACGATTTTTTTAGAAATTAGTGATCTGGCAACCTTCGTATACGTACACGAAGGTTGCCAGATCCTATATTTCCGTAATCCTATAGTATTAGTAAATAGAAGTAGTATTAAGTAATATTTATTATAATATTATTAGTAAATAGAAGTAGCAATTAAGTAGTATTAGTGATCTGGCAACCTTCGTACACGAAGGTTTCCAGATTACTAATTTCTAAAATAATCGTTGCCAGATATTTTTCCTGAATTCTGTAATCAACCATAGTTTTCAGATACTTTTTTGAGCGACTGTACATCTGTTATTTTATCTCCTCCCTGTTTTCAGTATTTTTTTAAATTTGGTTGTGGGTTCGTCTTTTACCCTTCTTTTTATCTTGCATGGCACTTAATAGCCAGTGTTACTGATGCGCCATTAAATCCCAACCAATCAACATCATGAAGTAAATCCCAACCAACCAACATCATAAATTTGAAAATAGCAGTGCGTATTTGAAAGTTCATTTTATTTTCAGGAATCTTCACGCAACATTTATTATGTTAAATCACGGATGTCAGTTATGTTCTTGAATATGATGTTAATCATGGAAAAAATCGTAATTTGAAGGTGTAGAAGGAGTTGAGATTGTTTAGGAGAGTGAAGACTGTTCTCTATCCGTTTTAGGCACCGATACTCTTTACAGCTGTAAACAATTGTAAAGTGTGGTGTTTTACGTAACCGTGTCAAGTACTTGGGTCCCAAAGAAAGACCGGATATCAATAAATCCGAAAACATGAAAAATTTTAATTACTCTTTGTTTCCAAAGGTTTTCAACGTTTAAAATTAGGAAAAATATAAGTTCAGGAACACTCTACAAATTAGTAAATTTGAACTACTTGCTACCTAACGTGTACAATTTTTTTGTAACTGTTAGCTATTGAAAACGTTCGCTTCAAGTGTCTTAAAAAACTTCATTATACAAAAAAAAAGTTTTGGAGATAAGAAAAAAGGATTTTTTCTAAAGGAAATCAATATCTTGATTTTTCGTTGCTAAAAACATAAAAATATTCTGAAGTATGTACATTTCCATCACTGAAAACTTTTTATGCCATAGTAAGTTAATAAACTCCGATCATAGTTAAATTAATGGGTCGGAAATCGGCTGCAGCAAATATGATATCAAGTGATTAACCATTTATTTACTAGAGGAAAAAAATCGATTACTGTACTTATATTCTTCCTGTTCAAAAGGCATCCATTGAGTCATCAACATTTCATCTTTCTCGATTGTTAACCATTGCTCAGCTTTTGCTCTCCTTTTCGCTTTACTAGGTTCCTCCTCTGTTTCTTGTGCAGCGGACAAATTCATATCTGCTCTCTGCCATGCATTTGACATTTCCGATTTGAGCTACGGTGTTTTGCTGATAGTTAGTTCTACTCCCAAACAATACACTTATTTCTATCTTTTCACCATTTGTCGCTTTTGCGCAAAACACGGAAAAAGCAGAAAAGAATGTTGGCTAAATCTACTGCATATGACAATTAAATGCTTTCAGTTCTTCCGTCTGTGCCGGAACGGTGACTGAATGTTAGATTCGAGTGTTCCCTCTGCCTGTGTTAAGGTTTCCTCTGCTTATTTCTGCTCGTTCCTTGCTGAGAAATAGAACACCGATGAGCTTGAACTCTCTGCGTCCGTCTGGTAGAACATTAAGTTGTGACTGCGCATGCAAAACAGCCATACCCTATGCACATCAAAGAACACGATGGATGGCGTTGTAAGGAGACTTTCATCTGTCTACTAACAGCTATCCACTGGATGCCATTATGAATTCTGAGCACTTGCAGTGCTTGCTCATTAACTGCACAAAGGTGTCACTAATAGTTAAAGGAAACCAACAATCTCTTGTACATCGTGTCTTTCTAGTGAGGACTGCAATTCATTACGTTCATTTCCTAGTACAGTCGCTCAAAAAAATATCCGAACACTATGGTTGATCTGGGTCTGTAAATGGTAGCTAGGTAGTCACTGGAAGGAGACCTATGCACCAATCCCCTGTGATGATGCATAGAACCGGCCAGGCCTAGCACCTAATGTCCGACCCCGCCTTCTCGTGGTGCGGACCGTTAGTACCTTTCAAAAGAGATACTCTCTTGTGGAAGTGAACGGAAGGGGAGGGCTGCCAGATTAGTGTGGCCTACTGATCTGGACAACTGTGGCTACTTTTCTTTTTTTCTACCCTGCTGAGGAGTGGTCAACCACACAGGGTCCTGGTGCTGACCATCTAAACCCACTGGACTGGACAGATATATGGCTCTGAGCTTGATTATGGATCCTGTTTTGCTGCACTGGTGGGCTTCTGTGGAGGGAAAATCTTCCGCTGTGTTTTCTGTTTGTTTGTGGGTTGACAGCCCCAAGTGAATAGATTCACAGGATATGTTTATCAGCTGGTGGATAATTCTGAGCAGAAGTCATCGCAGGCACCTGAACTCTTTGTTTCTATTGGCATCGTCAAATTCTACATTGGAGGAAGTCTTCCAGTGTAGATGGCTTCAGCCTTTAGTAGTGGGGGAACGGGTCTTTGCCCCATGTCTGCGATTAGGGGGCTGTTTGATATTGTCGGCATTCCCTCTCTCAATAAACATAGTTTCTTTAAACATCCCACTAACCATTTTCTCTCCATAGGTAGTTGGAATGTGAGGACTCTGCACAGAGCTTTTTCTCTTGATGTCCTCACACAAGAATTCCACCATTATAATTTAGATATTCTCGGCTTGCAAGAGACCAGATGGACAGATAAAGGTCAGATTCTTAAAAATAATCTTAAATTTCTCTTTTCAGGGAGGGACGACAATAAGCATCACCAAGGCGTGGGTCTGCTTCTCAGCAGACACGCTAGTGATGCTCTTCTAGGATATGAGTGCATTAATGAGAGGTTTCTTATAGCAAAATTTCAGACAAGCGTTAAAGACTTGAATGTTATCTGCTGTTATGCCCCCACTGAGGATGCCGATGAGGATGAGAAGGATAGGTTTTATGAACAACTACAGGATACTTTGAATTTTGTCAAGAAAGGAGATATTACCCTTGTTCTTGGTGACTTCAATGCCAAAGTTGGTACTGACGCTGACCTTTGGGGAGGAGTAATAGGCCCTTTTGGTATTGGTAGCTGCAATGGCAATGGGCAACGTCTCCTACAGGTAAGTAAACTCAATGGATTCAGAATAACTAACACTTATTACAAACACCGCGACATACATAAGTACACATGGGTTTCACCTGATGGGCTACATAAGAATATGATTGATTACGTATTAAGTAACAGCAAATGGGCTAGTTCTGTTAGGAATACCAGGGCATATAGGGGAGCTGAAATTGGATCTGACCATTACCTTGTTAAAAGTGTGTTGCAAATTAAACTTAAAAAGTGTTGTGCTAGGGTTAAAAAATTTTACTTTTAATACTGAAGCTCTGAAAGATCCAGTTATAGCCAAAGCTTACAATGACAGGTTACTTAGTCATTATGACAGTCATGGTTTGCTTACTACTGAAGTTGAGGAAGAATGGGATCATTTTAAACAGGCTTTTTTGGACACTAACAGTACTCTTTTAGGAAAAACGGAGAAGAAGAGACAGAATTATTTGAGTGATAAGGCACTTGAGCTTATTTCAGAAAGAAAGAACTGCAGGAATGTCTTTAATCAATACCCTACTAGTCCTAATAGAAAGCATTACAGAGAACGTAATAAACGTGTAAAAGATCAGTTAGCTGCTGATAAGAATGTTTGGCTTGATGGTTTGGCTGACAAAGCCGAGAAAGCAGTTAGACAGCACAACAGCAGAGAGCTGTACCAGTTAGTTAATGTTTTGTGTGGTAGAAAACGGACAGATATACAGGGATTGAAGGATAAACAAGGTAAGGTTATAGAAGGGGAGGATTCTGTCATGGCTAGGTGGGCTGAGCATTTCAGTGATGTTCTAAACAATGTAGTTAGTTCTACTCCCATTGTTTGCAATGATGATAGATGCATTGGTGGCTTTAATGTTGGCCCTATAACACATTTTGAAGTTATTTTGGCTGTTTCTAAACTTAAACTACATAAATCCCCAGGGGTAGATGAAATTACTGCCGAAATGCTTAGAGCTGGGAATGTTTCAGTTATCACTTGGATGACTGAAATTCTGAATATCTTTTATGATAAAGGCATGGTTCCTAAGGATTTTACCAGGGCTATTGTTATCTCTATTTTCAAAAAAGGTGATCGCAGTTCTTGTGATAACTACAGGGGTATTAGCCTACTCTCTGTTCCAGGTAAAGTTCTTTCCATGATTGTGCTTAATAGAATTAAGAATCTGGTTGACAGTCAATTGCGTGATGAACAATGTGGATTCAGAAGTGGTAGGGGATGTGTGGATCAGATATTTTCACTTAGGCAGATTCTTGAGAAATGTTTAGAGTTTCAGAAACCTTTGGTTGCTAGCTTTGTTGATTTCAAAAAGGCTTTCGACTCTGTTGATCGTCATAATTTGTGGTTGATTGTGAGATCATATGGTATACCTGACAAGTTAGTTAACATAATGAAAGCTCTCTATAATAACACTGAGTCCTGTGTGAGAGTTGGTAAGGCTTGTAGCAATTGGTTTAGCATTACTTCTGGTGTCCGACAAGGGTGCATTTTATCTCCTTTTCTCTTTAGTTTGGTTATTGATTATGTTATGCGAAATTCACTTGAAGGGAAAGATTTTGGCCTTAAATGGGCTGGAGATACGAAAATTTCTGATTTAGATTATGCTGATGATTTAGCCCTTTTGGCAAATGATGTTGATGAGATGAACTCTTTCATTCGGGCTGTTGATGAGACTGGTAGTAGAGTAGGTTTGGTTATAAACAGAGAGAAAACTAAAGTGATGAAAATTGGTCAGGCAGGCTGTGATTCAGTTAATCTGAATGGTTGCAGTCTTGAGCATGTGTCACAATTTAATTATCTTGGGAGCTATGTAACAGATAATGGTGATGTGCGGCATGAGATTAACAGACGAATAGGGATTGCTGCCGGGACTTTTAAGAATCTATGGAGAGTGTGGAGAAATAGGCGTATACACCTAAAGACTAAAATTAGACTGTATAATAGTTTGGTTCTTTCTAGGGTTAGTTATGGTAGTGAAACTTGGACGCTGTGTAAACAAGATAACAGGAAACTAGATGCTTTTGATTCTAGATGCTTACTGCTTACGCAGTATCTTGGGTATTAGGTGGTTTAACTTTGTAACTAATGATGAGGTTAGGCAAAGGAGTCTGCAATCTCCTTTAAGCAGCATGTTGTGCAGAGAGAGACTCCGCTGGTTCGGCCATGTTGCCCGTATGGATAATTATAGATTGGCGAATAGGGTTATGAACAGTGTGCCTAGAGGCCTCAGAAGGAGGGGAAGACCTAGGATGCGGTGGGCAGACAATGTCAAACAGGACCTTGTTAGAATTGGTGTGCAGTGGCCAGATGCAGTAGATGTAGCTCAGGATAGACTTGCTTGGAGAACTAAATTGCACGGTCTGGTTGGACCTCCGTAGCCCATGGCTGTTTGAGGATGATGATGATGATGATGATGGTTGATTAGATAACTGAGAAAAAAATATCTGGCAACGATTTTTTTAGAAATTAGTGATCTGGCAACCTTCGTGTCACGTGATTACAGAATTCAGGAAAAGTATCTGGAGCGTGTACAGCAACTGTACACGCTCCAGTTACCGTTCACAGCAAACTGGAGCGTGTGCAGTTACTGCACACGCTCCAGTTTGCTGTGAACGGTAACTGCACACGCTCAATATTTCCGTGAGTGAGCCCACACGATCTAGTATCAAAATAATATGACCACCTACAGACGCTCAAAAATGTATCCGAACACTACGGTTGATTACAGAATTCAGAAAAAATATCTGGCAAATATTTTTTTAGAAATTAGTGACCTGGCAACCTTCGTGTCACGTGACACGAAGGTTGCCAGATCACTAATTTCTAAAAAAAATCGTTGCCAGATTTTTTTCTGAATTCTGTAATCAACCATAGTGTTTGGATATTTTTTTGAGCGACCACTAATTTCTAAAAAAATCTTTACCAGATATTTTTTCTGAATTCTGTAATCAACCATAGTGTTCGGATATTTTTTTGAGCGACTGTAGTTCCATACATTGTTTTGATGATGATATTCAGTAATGTTTAAAATGTAAGATACTTTTAAGTTGCATCAATTACGAAAAGCAAAATAAAACTCTGAACATTCAACAATATTCGTTCGATCTGTAAAGAGTTATTAAAGAGAGGTTGAATATTTAGGTGACGTAATGCTTGTTTTTGGAACTTATTCAGAAATAACGGGAGCAAATATTTAGAAACTTTAATGCTGTAATTTCCTGCAACGAACATGTAATGGTTATTATTATGTTGGGTTGGATTGTTTTACCTTTGAGCGGCACTTTTTTGCACACAATGGCCAAGTGAAGAGGATCGCGAGGGGGCTCAGAGAAATTTGGGGGAAAGGGGAGTCATTAGACAGCTCTTGGAAGACAGATGGTAACCTCTTGTCATGGCCATCCAGTGTGTTCTTTAAAGTACGCAAGATATGGCTCTCCCGCACACGGAGCCATCGCTTAACGTTCCATCCGACGGACGGCAGCCTTTCCAAGCCCATCGGTATTCCCTACTGATCGAGGACAAGGCCTGGAGTTTTGAGTGGATTATTATTATTATTATGTGTGAAATAACTTTTAATAAAAAAAGTCATTAACTTGATACCCATCCTTTTCGTAGAACAACTTTGGCTGTTATTTGATGAATTCTGTGACTATGCTCTGAATCTCTTCATTCGACTCGAACTTGCTTTCTTTCACGGATTTTTTCAGGAGATTGAAAATGTGACAACTACATGGGGAGAGGCCAGGACCGTAGGGAGAGTGTTCCAAGCACTCCAAAGATACCTCTTCAACATTGGTTCTGTTAATTGGGGAGAATAGGGGCAGATGTTGCCATGCAACGAAACAACATCCCTGCTCGAAGACACTTAAATATTATTTTCTGCCTGAACAAGCTTCTCAGTATCGTTGCGAGTTGATGGTGTCATCACGATCCATACACGCAATCAATAAAACACCCTGAAAATAAAAATTCGTCGGCATACTGCACTTTGTTTACTTTAGATGCTTTATCGACGGGTTTGTCTGGAATCCGAACAACGTCTATTGCGTTTCAACCGTTCCTTGCCACTGATTCTGGAGTTGGTGAGTTTCGTTTCGTATACCCGTTTCTCTGTGTGAAGGCACAAAGTTCACTCAGTGCAATACCTAGACATAGAGTGTTGTCCACTTTTCATTTCAAAGACTCATACTTTTCATAAGTCTGTAAGAACTGAAAACGTATACTGATTGGGTTGGGTTGTTTTACCTCTGAGTGGCACTTTTTTGCACAAGATGGGCTAAATGGCCAGGTCACATGGACCCCAAAGACTCAGAGAAGGTTGGGGCAGGGGACCCACTGGAATAGCTGTTGGGAGACAGATGGTAGCCTTCCGTTAAGGCCATCCAGCGTGTTCTTTAACGTGCAGAGGGTATGGCTCTCCCGCACACGGCGCCACGGCTTAACGTCCCATCCGACGGATGGCGGCCTTTCCAAGCCCATCGGTGTCCCCGACTGACCGTGGGCAGGGCGGGAAATTTTGCGGAAACAAATCTGAACGCTGACCCATCTGGGACTCGACCTGGAACTACGGATTACGAACCTGGCGCGCTACTGATTGAGCCACCCCTGCCCCAAAACGTATACTGAAAGTCAAGAGTTATGTGTGATGACCCGTTGTTCATACGTATCCTGTCAGACTGTGACAGATGTGATGACCCAGTCCACACAGGAGAGAGGGACGACGATGAAATTATTTAATTCACTTTGGTGTAAATCACAGATTCGCGGGTTATTACGCCCGTGCCATTGTATGCCTCAACCTTTCTGCGTTGAATGAAGAATAGCAATGGTCCATCAATTAACTGCACGAGAGTAGATAGGGACGACACACTTTATTAACAATATGTACAGGGGATATTTATTTATTTATTTATTACAGCTACGTGCTGGGAATGAACTCCACTCCGTGGGCCTTTGCTGCTTCACACTGTGGTTCTTTCTGAATCCACAAAACTACTATCAAATTCACCGCTCAACTCCGTGAGCCTTTGCTACTGCAAATATTACTAAAATGAGGTGGAGAATTGCACACTCTGCAATTTCTCACTTTACAGACCTCAAAAACTCGGCGGAAGGATTTTCCTTTGCCTACACTGTGGCTCCTCGTGAACCACAAGAATAAAAGACAAGATTCTCCAAGAATCTGGATTCCCTCTTGGAATCGCACCCTCACTTCAAGGGTTAATTTGAGAAAGGCGGCGTCCTTTTGACGCGTGTCAATGCGACCTCATCTCTTGACAGCTAACGCACAGACTGATACTTCCAACTCCTTCCCCTAGCCTCATGCGCGGACTTCACGCCGCAGGCTAGTTAGTCATATACGGCACAAACAACTCCTGGCATTGATTCTTTCCTCAAGCAGCAAGCTTCAGACCCGGAAACAACAACAGTGAATCATCCCAGCACAAACATTTCAAAGAACATATCAAAAATATATACAACAATATAATACAACAAAAATATACAATAAATAAATAAATATAAAATTCGAGGGACATGACATTATGCATTGCTTAAACCAAAGATCCAAAACTGGGGGGGGGGGGGGGGCTTGAAAATATTCGAAGTGGGGTGCAAGGAAGTGAAATGTTTTGCGTTAATTTTTAATTATGATTAATTATTTTTAATTATGATTAATACTGAAATCTTTCTAAATCTCGATTTTCAATAAGATTCGTTCAGCAGAGGGAGTTACGGAATTTTAAAATATTTAAAAATAACAATGCAAGTTAGAAGAATTAATTTTATAAATCAATCACAATTTTAATAATATGTATTATTTCACACTATTTAATAAGTTTGTGTATTTTCGAAATTTCTTTAAATAATTCTTTCAAAAATTGTGAAATTTTGAATAAGTCTCTTAGGATTGGCATTGCTGAAAAAATCTACCTTTCATAACTCTTTAAATGCTGAACGAAAAGTTTGGAAAATGAGATAGGCTTGGGTTCGGTTGTTTCACCTCTGAGCTGCACTTTTTTGCACATCATGGGCTAAATGGCCAGGTCACATGGACCCCGAAGGCTCAGAGAAGGTTGGGGGAGAGGACCCACTGGAACAGCTGTTGGGAGACATATGGTAGCCTCCCGTCAAGGCCATCCAGCGTGTTCTTTAACGTTGGGTTGTTTTACCTCCGAGCAGCACTTTTTTGCACACCGTGGGCTAAATGGCTAGGTCACATGGACACGAAGGCTCAGAGAAGGTTGGGGGAGGAGACCCCTGGAACAGCTGTTGGGAGACAGATGGTAGTTCCCCGTCAAGGCCATCCAGCGTGTTCTTCAACGTGCACAGGGTATGGCTCTCCCGCACACGGGGCTACGGCTTAACGTCCCATCCGACGGACGGCGGCCTTTCCAAGCCCATTGGTGTCCCCTACTGACCGTGGATAGGGCTGGGAATTTTGCGGAGATAAATCTCAACGCTGACCCAGCTGGGACTCGAACCTGGGAACTACAGATTACGAGCCTGGCGCGCTACCGACTGAGCCACCCCCGCCCCAAAGAGAGACAGGCTTGATTTATGTTTAACCTCAGTCACAAATTTTCATAAAAGCCATATTTTGGATTTCATGGTGCTTCGAATTTTGCATTTCACTAGCATAACTTGAAAATTCTACAAAATTTCTTTTTGTATAAGTAGTGAAGTTCTTCAAAATCTGAACTTTACTGTAGCAACTATTTCTATATTTAGCTAAAAAAAATGTGTAATTCGATTTTTGATTTAGATAATGAATGTTTACGGAAATCAATGCATAACAATGTTGCTTTCATTTTTTTGCCTTTCATAATGTGATCACATGTTTAACTAGTACGATTAGTACTTCGAAATAATGCTTCATCATTTCGTATTATTAATTTCCTTTTGCAATTAATGGAGACTTTGCATGTTAGGAATAACAACGTCGGTTCCTTAGGTCACGACACTCAATATAAATCTACAAGACAACAGAGCAGAGGAGAGTGCATGCCCTGCAAAAACATCTTGTTTAAAGCTCGCGCTGGACGCTCGTTCGGCATCTCTAAACCACCGCGTGTACATCAGCACAACGGTCCGATGGAGCTCTCGTTTCCATGACTACCGGAAAGTGCGTGCTGTCCCCTCAGAGAAGCCAGTCTCTCGTCCTGCTCTCTCTACCGCCCGCGCGCGCGTGCAGCAGGAACAGCGCAAGCGCTCCCCGGCGCATCCAACCGCGTGACGGAGAAGAGAGCGGGAAGCAGAGGGAGCGTCAGAGGCTGAGCAGACTGCTCACCTCAGAACTCTCCATCCGTTTTATGTGCTTGGAGGAGGAAGAGTTGGCGGACTCGCCTTACTCGAATTGGTCCAGCAAGAAAGATCTGGAGAATGGCTTAACAGAGGATGGAGAAAAATGTGCACTAGGAAAAATGGACGGAAAATGGGATTCTCTGGTGAGGGAGGAAACCGAAGTGAAAAGTCTGACGGGATACTTTTAAGCATCGGTACAGCAACCGTTTCGGCATCCCAGCTGCTTTTAGTAACGGAGAAGGAAGTGCGGAAGAAAAGTAATATTCGATTTGTTTGCTTTCAGTAGAAAAAAAAATTATTCTTTCCTATTCTCAGCTTCTAAACTGTGAGTAGCATTCACTCTTCGTGTTGGAATCAGGAATTCTTTTCTTTGCAAAAGAAATATTCAGAAATCTCTTTATGGTGATATTTTAAATATTTTACTTGATAAAGCGTAAGAAAACAAAAAACAAAAACGAAAACAAACACCAAAGAAAAGGAAGCAAAAAAAAAATGACAAAAAGAAAACGAATAAGCAAAACGTTTTCCTATGAAATGTGACGCAAACGGAAACTTAAAAATCCGCTGGAGTGATCAAACCTCTGATTTACAGCTATTCTTCTTATTGTCTCGGTTGCACTCTTTCATCCTTTTTTTTCCCGTTTCTTACGGGCTCGTGATACAACAAGAAGTGCGCGTATTTGCCCTCACGTGCGACCAGCAGTGCGTGCCGTTAAAAGGACGTCGATTTATTCGGTCTCCGAGCTGAAACCTCGAGGCGAGATACGTGATTCTGAAATCGTGGTCTCGTGCAGCTGAAGAGCAAGAGCAGGATGGAGTTTCTCTGTGCTGCTGACTGTGCTTCTTCACCGGCGGAGGCCTGGGAAAAGTGACTGACTGCCGACAGCTATCGACCATCGGCCCTACGGCGCCGCGTCCTCCCCTTCCTTCGGCGCTCTCAGCCAAGGACGCGGCAGGACGACACACAGTGAAGTGTTCTGTTGTGAAGGCGACCGCCAGTATCTGGCGAAGCTGAATTGTCGAAAAGATTCCACAAGGAGACTAGATGATCACACGAAAAAGGTAGGTCATGTGACTAGGTATGTAATATGCAGTATTTAATTGCTTGGTAAAAATATTACGCTCTAATTTCAGACCTAAAGAATATTTAAGAGGTTAAGTGGAACTCGGATAACTCGACAATGATTTGCATTTCCTGCTTTCCTTCAGTTCATTGGAAAATCGTTAACTTTAAAATTTTCAACATTTTCATTTCTCATAAGTGTAGTGCAATTCTTTTAACCTTTATTCGTATCTATTTTGTGTCGATTACCGGTTTTCATATCCATTATTGTTAGTTTATTACTATATGTTATATATATATCATTTCTTATATTATTATTATTTAAATATAAAATTTCGTTAGTTTATTTTCATCTCGGTTTATTTTATTTCTCACATTGCTATTTATTCGCTTTCTCCTAAGTAGAATGGGGCGGGGGTATCTCAGTCGGTAGCGCGTCAGGCTCGTAATCTGTAGTTCCCAGGTTCGAGTCCCAGCTGGATCAGCGTTGAGATTTATCTCCGCAAAATTCCCTGCCCACGGTCAGTAGGGGACACGAAGGGCTTGGAAAGGCCGCCGTCCGTCGGATGGGACGTTAAGCCGTGACCCCGTATGCGGGAGAGCCGTACCCTGTGCACGTTAAAGAACACGCTGGATGGCCTTGACGGGAGGCTACCATCTGTCTCCCAACAGCTTTTCCAGTGGGTCCCCTCCCCCAACCTTCTCTGAGCCTTCGGGATCCTTGTAACCTGGCCATTTAGCCCATGGTGTATAAAAAAGTGCCGCTCAGAGGTAAAACAACCCAACTCCTAAGTAGAATGTAATCTTCTTAAGTATATGTATAGATTACCTTCTACATATGGAGAGCCTACTTATTTTCTTATCCCGTATTTCTCCTAGATAGGTATTAACTCCTTTAAATAATAATAGCAAATTATCCCTCCAGCAGCTGCTTGCCACAGAGGTCTGACAGGAGCCTGTTAGTATAATGCATTAGAGAGAAAATCTGTCAAGAAGGCGAAAAGAAAGACGGCACAAACATTCATGTCTTATTCCCTGGCTGGAACCCATTGATCAGTAGCCAAGCGCGCTATTACTCGGCTCCTTTGGAATCCGTACAAAAAATTTAAAAAAATAACAAAACGAATAAAGGCCTTTAAACAATAATAAATATATTACCTGTGATACTCATTTTTTGCACCAAAGTGCAAAAAATTAGTTCGCCGATGAGGAAAATCCCATTTATCTGCGAAACTCATTTTTTTTCTACAAAAATATTTCTTAATTAAAACTTTTTCTTATGAAATGCAACTTTCCCATTTCATTTGTCGGATTTCTATTATGTATTTTGAAATACCTAACGTAATATAATACAATATAACCTCTCATAAGTTAAAATATCGAAATCCCACTCTAATAGTTAGCTATCTGTAAATCAAATCTAGATTTTCTGTAATCAAATTGAAAAATATATAGTAATTTGGTTAATTATTCACTAATTTACTAAATGAATAATAAGTACATTGCCTTTATTAAAAAAAATCACTATTGTGCATGGCTGTTTTGATTAGTGTATAAAAGTAAAGTTTTCAACTTCTTGAATTTTAAAAATAGTTTTAAAATGATGTACGTTAATCAAATCATACGCTCTGAACTTCCAAGTCATGTAACGAACGCATCGCACTGTCAAAGTTATCTAAGGATATATATTTTCGAGGGTGTGTCATTTAATCCGTCGTCAACTATTAGTAGCTTTTCCTATGAGCTAATACTTAACCATCTGGCAGTAGAGCGATTCTTCAAGGGAACAGAGTAGTGTATGTAAGTGGAAACACGTTGGCTGGTACAGTCGTTCAAAAAAGTATCCGAACACTATGGTTGACACGAAGGTTGCCACGTGACACGAAGGTTGTCAGATCACTAATTTCTAAAAAAAATCGTTGCCAGATATTTTTTTTGAATTCTATAATCAACCGTAATGTTCGAATACTTTTTTGAGCGACTGTAGGTGGTCATATTATTTTGATACTAGATCGTGTGGGCTCACTCACGGAAATATTGAGCGTGTGCAGTTACCGTTCAGAGCAAACTGGAGCGTGTGCAGTAACTGCACACGCTCCAGTTTGCTGTGAACGGTAACTGGAGCGTGTACAGTTGCTGTACACGCTTCAGATATTTTTCCTGAATTCTGTAATCACGTGACACGAAGGTTGCCAGATCACTAATTTCTAAAAAAAATCGTTGCCAGATATTTTTTTTGAATTCTGTAATCAACCGTAATGTTCGAATACTTTTTTGAGCGACTGTAGGTGGTCATATTATTTTGATACTAGATCGTGTGGGCTCACTCACGGAAATATTGAGCGTGCGCAGTTACCGTTCACAGCAAACTGGAGCGTGTGCAGTAACTGTACACACTCCAGTTTGCTGTGAACGGTAACTGGAGCGTGTACAGTTACTGTACACGCTTCAGATATTTTTCCTGAATTCTGTAATCACGTGACACGAAGGTTGCCAGATCACTAATTTCTAAAAAAAAAATCGTTACCAGATATTTTTTTGCTGAATTCTGTAATCAACCGTAGTGTTCTAATACTTTTTTGAGCGACTGTACATTAACTCGTACTTGAAAAGCTGCTAATCATTGGCGACACACGAATTAAATGATTCACCTACGCATATTATTATTATGCCAAATTTATTTACATTCCAAATGAGTAAAGTACATTCAGGGATATGCCTGTCATCCTGGGATTCGAACCCCGACCCCAGCAGCTGCAAGGACACGTTCAACCAACTCGATGCCAGTGAACCATCGAGGCAGTATTACTAAGACCGACAGTTAATATATAAACTCTCAGAATCCAATTGAAATATTTCATCTTTAGTACGAATATAACTTTCCAGGTAATATGAATGTACATTCATCATCATCATCATCCTCAAGCAGCCATGCGCTACGGAGGTCCAACCAGACCGCGCAGTTTAATTCTCCAAGCATATCTGTCCTGAGCTACATCTGCTGCATCCAGCCACTGCACACCAATTCTAACAAGGTCCTGTTTGACATTGTCTGCCCACCGTATCCTAGGTCTCCCCCTCCTTCTGAGGCCTCTAGGCACACTGTTCATAACCCTATTCGCCAATCTATAATTATTCATACGGGCAACATGGCCAAACCAACGGAGTCTCTCTCTGAACAATATGCTGCTTAAAGGAGGTTGCAGACTCCTTTGCCTAACCTCATCATTAGTTAGAAAGTTAAACCACCTAATACCCAAGATACTACGTAAGCATCTAGAATCAAGAGCATCTAGTTTCCTCTTATCTTGTTTACACAGCGTCCAAGTTTCACTACCATAACTAACCCTAGAAAGAACCAAACTATTATACAGTCTAAATTTAGTCTTTAGGTGTATACGCCTATTTCTCCACAATCTCCATAGATTCTTAAAAGTCCCGGCAGCAATCCCTAATCGTCTGTTAATCTCATGCCGCACATCACCAGTCGAAAAATTATGATAAACAAAAAACTATATGAATGATTTTCATGAAATTTGATGGAAACATGAATTACAATGCTAGTTTTAGAATGACATAAAATATTTTACACTAGAAATATTTTTCGTCAAAAAATAACATTTACAGGAACTTGTCCAAAAAATGAGGTGTCAGAATGCAATGGGCAAAGTTCTTTAATAAGGAGTGTGGTCACCCCTTGCAGCAATGCAGGAACGACAGCGATGTTGCATGCTGTTTATGATGTCGTGAATCAGCTCAGTAGGGAGTAACGACTATTGTTCCTTTAAAACAGTAATAAGCTCCCCTTTGTTTCGGGTGGCGGGTTGAGGGTAGCAACACGTCTCCTATACATGCTCAATCAGATTTAGGTCGGGAGATCGAGCTGGCCACTCCATGCACATAATGGTCTTCTCTTGTAGGTATTGTTCCACTAGTCGAGCTCTGTGTGGACGAGCGTTATCGTCTTGTGAGATGAATGTTCCACCTATTGCACCAGCGTAAGGACGTACATAAGGGTCCAGGATGTCATCTCTATATCTTTGAGTATTGAGGTTCCCACTCGTCAACACATAGAAGTCTGTGTGTCCACTTAAGGAAATGCCACCCCAAACACACATGCTACTACCGCCGCAACTGTCTCTTTGACGGATGTTGCTAGGATGATAGCGGATACCTCGTTCTCTCCATATCAATGTCCGGAATCATTCTGCAAGCAATATCTGGACTCATCTGTGAAGAGTACGGACCTCCATTGCTCTTCTGTCCAGTTAACATGCCTGCGAGCCCAATTTAACCTCTCTCTCCTGTGACGTGACGTGAGGGGTATACAAATTACTGGCCCTCTAGCGTACAAAACCTCCCTTAGAAGCCTCCTATGCACAGTAGAAGCTGATACAACCCTCCCAGTGGCTGTTGCAAGAGAGGGAGTAGACGTCCTGCTCCTTCATGCTGTTAGTTGCAGATATCGGTCTTGTACAGCGGTCGTAACTCTAGCCCTTCCTCGGCTAAACCTCCGAGATGCGGAATCTGGGCTAAGAAATTGATTCCACAGTCCATGGACCACAGAAGGACTCACATTCAGCCATCTTGCCACGTCTGACTGACTTTGGCCTGCTTAGAGCCGGCCAATAGCTCTCCACCGCAGTTCATTTGGCCAATGATGTCTCGATGTCATTCCTACAAAATGGCTATTTCGAATTTCTTTACTCACACTTACAATACAAAACAACGGTCCACTCCCGTTTTTATACCGCTATCCGATTACGCAAATTGACGCAACCTAGACTAATTTGCATACGATATGCTCACTCGGCATTACTGGTTACATGAACAAATTTGGTGGAGAATCGCACAATATTTTTGCGAATTATCGCGATTTTTCTAATTTTTCCTTAATTTTTGGAAACCAGTGTATATCCCAGAAAATAATATAAATCAACACTGATATTAGATTAAGAAAAAAAAACTAAAACTTGTTCCATATAGAATATCATTTTAACCTTTCCTGTTAGGGGGGATATTTTAGTAAGTGCGAATCTCGTTTCTGAGAGGGGGGAGCTGAGAATAAAACTCAAGCCTTATCCTCATACTCCTCCCTCCCCGAAACTGAATTCTCGGACTCCCCCCCCCTCCCGGAAACTGTTTTGAGAAATATATTGTTTTTCTCTAACAAATATAAATAATATCTGTTGAATGTGTTATTTCAGTTCGCCAGAAAGGAAAGACATCGGCGTTTTTATCGCCAAGCCAAAGAACTATCTATTCTAATTCGCGTATGCCAAAAATTTAATTAAGACTATTCATAGCGTATTTTGTTTGTGAATATATTATTCGACCAAATTGGATTTAGAATACTTTTAGGAAGATTACAATGATGAAAATTGTAAGCTTTATTTTCCTGCAGAAAGAAAAGTAAACCCAGAGCTTCTCTATCTGAAACTGTACGTTCTACCGGTTAAGGGACCTAAGTATGTAGATGAAATATTTTCCTCAATCAATCATCAAGAAATAATTTTCCTCAACTCAATCGTCAAGAAGATCTGAAAGAAACATGTCAGAATGAAATGGTGCAGAGAAAGTACATGCGAGAAGGTGAGACCTCAGCAGAAAAGCGACATACGTTAAAAAAAAAATATCCAGGCTAAAATCGAACTGAAGTATTTTTGAACCGTAGCCAAGCGCGCTTAACACTTCAGCCACTGAGTCTGTTACCACGCCAATATCTTCAAATAAAAAAATAAATGACATTTATTTTATCCTTAGCTAAGTGCCTACATTAGATCCAGGGTACTGTCTATGCACACACACATAAGGGACTTCAACCAGCAAGAGGCTCTGCACGTAGTGACCCTCGTGTACCTTGGTTTACGTGCCGGGGTGCGAGCTTGATTGCCTCTCATTACGTCAGTGAACGTGCGAGCTGTTCTGTGGGGGTGTCCGAATGACTTTGCTTGCAATATCCTCATCCTGTACAAAGACTCGCTCCTCACAAAATGGCCGACTATTGGGTCTTCCTTGTTTGATCAATCGTTTGGTCTATGGGAAGTGTGCCAAATCTCTTATCTTGAACGTTTGCGCGTCTGCAAGCATCGTTGAATGAGGAGGATGTCGTTCACAAAACTTGTTCCTTAAGCATTGTTTCTTTTTTATGGGGCCATTGGCAACTGTTTCGCGCTTTTTCTCTCCCCCTAACCACTTTCTTCAGTCCAGAAGGATTAACCTGACACCCAAAGAAATTGGAGGGGTGTAAAAGGCGCCTACCAAGTAGAGCTTGTAGAGTGGAAGGTGCTTTATGTGTTCGGTGCGGCTCATCGTGTTGATTGTTACGAAATGAAACTGTCAGTTGCAAATTGCTTCAGAATAAATAGTAACAGGAATCCATAACTTTCAGTGTGAAAATTTATCGAAAATTTTTCGCATTTGCTTGTTTTCTTCACGTCAGTGGTTGTCACTATTCTATTGTGACTAATAATGTCTTGAGAATTAAATAGAACCATATTTCGGGAACAACGTATAACTGCATCAATGGTTGTTACTAATCTATTGGTGGTATTGGCTTGACAATAGAATAGAAATATATTTCGTGAACAATATAAAATTGACCTAACTGAACAGAAAAGAAAATGAAGGTTTAAAGATAATGTTATTTTACTTTAATGACCTGGAGGCGGGGTGGCTCATTTGCTAGCGCGTTAGGCTCGAAATATGCAGTTGCCAGGTCGAGTCCCAGCTGGACCAGCGTTGAGTTTTATTTTCGCGAAACTCCTTACCCTCTCTCAGTCAGTAGGGGACACCGATGGGCTTGGAAAGGCCGCCGTCCGTCGGACGGGACGTTTAAGCCGTGATCCCGTGTGCTGGAGAGTCATACCCTGTGCACGTTAAAGAACACGCTGGATGGCCTTGACGAGAGGCTACCATCTGTCTCCTAACAGCTATTCCAGTTGGTCCCCTCTTCCAACCTTCTCTGAGCCTTCAGGGTTCTTGTGACCTGGCCATTTAGTCAGGTCACAAGGCTTACAACTTGCTATTGAAATTTTCAGCTTTCACAAATTTTTCTCATTTAACGAATATTGTTTAGTTCAAGATTTGCATTGAAGTTCAAGAAATTTTAGTTCAAGAATTGATTGACAAATCTTTGCTCATTGAATGAATATTGTTTAGTTCAAGATTTAGAGAGACTTAACTTTAATATATTTTCAGTGCTATTTTAAACTGAAAATCTTATTCTAAGATGTCACAAAAGTTCGAATAACAGAATTCGTCTGCATTTTGTTCAGAATGAGGACAATTGTTTACCATTCGCAATACGAAAATGTAGAGAACTTGATTTTGATAGTTACCTCTGTTTCACAGAACGCCTCCAATTTAAAAGAGGAAATTAAATTTCTATCAAAAAATTTCCATAAGATTTATATATAATTCAAGATTTCAGTCCTACAAACTTCACCAGCTTGCTTAGGCTTCCCCTTTGGCACAGGCATTAATTCAAAAAAGATCATCATCATCATCATCCTCAAGCAGCCATGGGCTACGGAGGTCCAGCCAGACCGTGCAATTTAGTTCTCCAAGCAAGTCTATCCTGAGCTACATCTACTGCATCTGGCCACGGCACACTAATTCTAATAAGGTCCTGTTTGACATTGTCTGCCCACCGCATCCTAGGTCTCCCCCTCTTTCTGAGGCCTTTAGGCACACTGTTCATAACGCTATTCGCCAATCTATAATTATTCATACGGGCAACATGGCCAAACCAACGGAGTCTCTCTCTGCGCAATATGTAAAGGTGTTAATCAGTTTACTGAGTATCTATCCACTATCAAGCTGTTTTATGTAACAGGATGAAGATGGGTGTAGAGGAAAAATTATCTTCAGTCAGGTGGGATTTGAACCCACGACCTCATGATGACGTGTGAGGTGCGACCTCATTATGAGATCGTAGATTCAGATCCCACCCGGCTCAAGACAATTTTCCCTCCACACCCATCTTCATCCTGTTATTTAAAACAGCTTGATAGTGGATACATAATCAGTAAATCTATGACGAGCTGTGAATTCATTTGTACATGTGCTAATCAGTTTAGTTGCTAAGCGGATTCGTCCTCATTGATTCTGTGATTGGGATCAGTCCAATCGCAGAATTCTTGACCATGCGCTCTGCAGGAGTTATCCTTGTATGTTGAAAAACATGTAGCCTTAAGGGAAATTTGCATCTTCCACCTCTCCTATGAGATATTTTTATCTTTGCTTTGAGCCTGGAGCTCATTACACAAAGAAAAAGCGAAATCCATGGGTCAAAAAGCAAACAGCTGAAGATCTTCCAATTTATGGTAGTAATCTAATGGTAAAATTTGGCATAACTAAGAGATCACTATAAGAGTGGTATATAATTGAAGGATTGCTTCTCATTCAGTGGGGAGGGGGTTGGCTCAGTCGGTAGCACGCCGGACTCGTAATCTGCAGTTCCCAGACTCGAGTCCCACCTCAGCCGGCGTTTAGATTTTTCTTTTCAAATCTCCACGCCTTCCCCTCGGTCAATAAGGGACACCGATGAGCTTGCAAAGGTCATTGTCTGTCGGATGGGACTTAAGATGTGACCATGTATGCGGGAGAGCCATACTCTGGGCACGTAAAAGAACACGCTGGATGGCCTTGACGGGAAGTTACAACTTGTATCCTAATAACTGTCCAGTGGGTTCCCTTTCCCAAACTTTCTCTGAGGCCGCGGAATTCTTGTGACATGGCCATTTAGCCCATTGTGTGCAAAAAAGTGCAGCTCAAAGGTAACCCAACCGTTATTGAATGCATCAAATATCTTCAAGTCTCCTTTATTGTCTCTAGTTAAAAAAATTGCGACGATTTCGGAACCAAAGATTTAAACAGCTTTGTTGCTTCTTTTATCACGTTTCAATTTTTTTTTCTGCTGTATTAAAAAAAATCTCGTTTCTCAAAAATTCCATTGACTTAAAAATGAATGTTAGATTAATTACATGGAATCATACCTACCCTTAATCAGATAGAATTCGTAGAACAAGACTTTTAATCTTCTTCATATTAGTTCCATTAAGAGCATAGATACACTCATCAATTTATTTTGAATGAGTTGGAGAAAAGAACATAGTTATGGGTCAGTGGGATAACGGAGGAACTCAAAAGAATTCACTTTAGGCGAGGCTCATACAAGACTTCCTCTAGGATAGCAGGGTCCCAGAGGACTCCTGAATCTTCTGGAACTGAAGAAATAAAATAAATTTTGAGTAAATTAATCGTTTTCCTTTATTAGTTTTTTAAACTTAATATCAATAACCTTTTTGGATACTCCCATATTTGTCACAGTCTTAAAAATGACCAAAATTTGTGTTAAAAATAACTTAAGGAATCACTATTTGCAATCTTGGAGAGTTGTAAAAATCAAACATATCAAAAATATTTAAGATGTTATGAATTTAACCGTTGGCTTCATTAAAGGTTCCTTATGTATTCAAGAATCATTACACTATTATATGTAATTATATTTTTTTTCCAATTTTTATTTTAGTTCCGATTCATTTTGTGTTCCTATTAATATTCTATAGCGGAATTGTATAACTTTTAACTACTTTCTAATTTTCACTCTCAAATTAAATTACATTAAAGTCGAAATGAACCATTTAAGACTGAAAGAAGATGAGAGTTATATAACCGGAAATTTAATCCAATTAAAATACATATAATTAATCAAAATCAAAATCTGTTTCAGGCCCAATCTTATTTTTCATTTACATTAACGATATAATAAAAAAAATTTAACACGATTAATATACTTTTATGAAGATGACATTGTCCTATTAGCGCATTATCAAAATCTAAAAATGCAGTAGATTATTTTAATAGTGGCTTTAACATAATTCCCTTTAACTGTGAAAAAAGCAAAATTTCTTTGCAACCATTCTCCTAAAACAATCGTTATTAATCTTATAAAATTCACTTCCCACTACACTTATTGGCTGAACTAAAAAAAGGAGTGGTATTTAACAATGCAATAATGATAAATACTTTGGAATCACTTTGCAGGAAAATTTCAGATAGAAATGAATAATGAAATAAATACCAAATTGAGGAAATGAGCAGCTAAATTCAATAAAATGCAATATTTATTTGGACAACACAATAAGTTAATGGTTTATAAATCGATATGGAAACCTTTCATTCAATTTATTGTTTTAATTTATGAAGCAACTTATAATTATTTTCTGTGGAAGACTGAAACAATCCAATAGTGGATTTAAAATGCTTTTGCACTTTCAATTCTAAAAGTATGCGATTAAAATAATCATTATTCATCGTTATCAGAGGATACGAAAAATCAAAATATATTTATATGTAGCCTATCCATTTATTAACAGTATTGAATTTCTTTTCTACCAGTTAATTAAAATAATTTATTCACAACTATAATACAAGATCTATTTTAATAGATTATTTTGAAATACTACATATTATCAATAAGTATGGAAAATGCATTTCAGATTACCATTAATTTTTCTTCTTAAAAATATGAGTAGGGAATCACAGTCTCTCTGCAAAATATATTTAGGAACCATAATAAAAATGTGTTCCCTAGTATTAAAATATGTAATAATATAGGAGGTATTAAACATACCCCTATATTAAAAATATGATCCTTAAAAATATGTCTAGGGACCATATTTTTTTTAATATGGTCCCTAGACACATTTTTCAAAAAAACGAAATTTTAAATCCATTCCTGCAATACAGGTATGGCTGCACCATATATTACTGATATTGGATAGCATATCGCAATAGATTTTTTAAATTTTCTAACTTGTTTAACTGAATCAATGGCTTATTTTTTTTCCTTCGGTTATAGTTTATGTTATTATATTTTTTATTGAAGTTTTATATATTTAATAGTGCTTGCTACAAAAATAAAAATATTATTATTATTATTTAAAAATCAAATTATCGTAGGAATATAGTTTTTCAGTCCTTTTGGGCTTGGTCATGATTACGTGAAAATAAAGATTTAATGATGATAAATATTTGGGATGTGAATTAAAATATTTTTCAGATATTTACGCAAGATGACATTTTCATTAGCTGAAAGTTAGTTAAAGTTTCAAGACTGAGTTACAGAGTTTAATGAAGTGTGATTAACTAAATTAGCCACGCCAAAATTAGCGGAATGATATAAGGATTGGTTGGAACATTTCACAGAAGCGGACTTTAACTAGGCAAACTGAATTTGCTCAGATGATTTCCATCAATTTAATGAGACTTGTAACTGAGGCAAGAAAAATTATCAATCTAAATTTGAAATGTATTTAACCCTTTATTCAAGAGAAGTTTATAAACAACTTCTTATTCAGTAAGAGGCTAAAAATCAGAGGACCCGAGATGAATTTATAGGTAACAAAACACTTAGTTTTTTTATTTTTTGCTGTTATTTGTTAACTTCTGTTTTGCAAGTTGGATTGGTGGTAATCTCAGCAGTGATATTTTTTGAAAGTAAAACCTATATTGTGTTATATTATAAAAGAAACAAACAAACTATTATTTAAAGTAATTCATAGGATCCATAAAAGCAATAACACATTTAAAACCCTGTTAAAAGATGTTACAATATTGATTAACTGAGTTAGTACCACCCTCTGCATTGAAGAATTTAGCGTTAATATAATTTAGTACAGATGACGAATAGATTTTCTGATGTCAGAAGTAATTCTTTGAGATACTAACTTTAAACGTTTTTCATGTGGAAGGATCAATCAAACCCGTCCGAGGGTAATTACTATGATTTATTTCATCCGATCATAAAAAAAAACTCTGTAAGCATTTAGACATATATTTCATTGACGCAAATGCTGGATACTTTTCATGCAGAATTCCTTCACACTTGCTGTGCCAAACAAATCGCGCACACCTGCTGCATGCACTTCAGCGACCGATTACAATAGGCATCCTTTGAACATCTTCTTCAGAGACCCGAAGACAGGGTAATCACATAGGGAGTGACCTGGACTGTACGGAGAATATTCCAATATCACCCAGCACATCCCACATAACATAATCTTGACTGTGTTAGCTATATGGGGGGACTGGGAACGGGGGAGAGAGGCTCAGCCAGTAGCACGCCAGGCTCGTAATCTGCAGATCCCAGGTTCGAATCCCACATGGGTCAGGATTGAGATTTATCTCCGGAAAATCCCCGCCCTGCCCTCGGTCAGTAGGAGACACTGATGAGGTTGAAAAAGTCGCCGTCCTCGGAAGGAGGTAAAGCCGTGGTCCCGTGTACAAGAAGGTCATAACCTGTGCACATTAAAGAACACGCTTTATGGCCTTGACGGGAGGCTATCATCTGTCTTCCAACAGCTACCCTGTGGGTCCCCTCCCTCCAACCTTCTCTAACCTCTCGGGGTCCCAGAGACCTGGCCATTCAGCTCATTGTGTGTAAAAAAAGTGCCGCTTAGCGGTAAAGCGACCCACAAACAAATTAGCTACATAGGGGAGGTTGAGTCGTCAAGAAAGACGATGATTATATGGATGGGCTTTCCAGGAAGCTTAATCTCTCTATATTATCTTTCAGTACTCTTTTGCAAGCACAAATATGTTCTGCATCCACTAATGATTCTTCGCCATCTTACTGCTCTCTGTACGCTGATCACTTTTGGACTGATTTGGAATCTAATACGGCATGTTTGACGAGCTCCTAAGGCCATATATTTCACATCGTGGTAAATTCCACAGTTTCCATAGTTGATTCCACTTCGCTCGACTCACTGACTTATGGCTTTTCTTTTCTGAAAGTTTCGCTTCATGGGATGACGATACCTGTGAATGAGAGTTTCTATTAAACCTCTTTACGACATACACCGAAGAACCAAAACATTATGACCACCTGCCTAATATGATGTTGGGCCTCCACGTGCCGCCAAAACAGCTGTTACCCGGCAAGGCATGGACGCTATAAGATTTCTAAAGATGTTTTGTGGTATCTGGTACCAACAGCTTACCAGCAGATCCTTTAACTCTTGCAAGTTAGGTGGTTGAGTGAATTTCGCATAATATAATCAACAACCAAACTAAAGAGAAAAGGAGACAAAATGCACCCTTGTCGAACACCAGAAGTAATGCTAAACCAATTGCTACAAGACTTACCAACTCTCACACATGACTCAGTGTTATTATAGAGAGCTTTCATTATGTTAACTAACTTGTCAGGTATACCATATGATCTCACAATCAACCACAAATTATGACGATCAACAGAGTCGAAAGCCTTTTTGAAATCAACAAATCTAGCAACCAAAGGTTTCTGAAACTCTAAACATTTCTCAAGAATCTGCCTAAGTGAAAATATCTGATCCACACATCCCCTGCCACTTCTGAATCCACATTGCTCATCACGCAATTGATTGTCAACTAGATTCTTAATTCTATTAAGCACAATCATGGAAAGAACTTTACCTGGAACAGAGAGTAGGCTGATACCCCTATAGTTATCACAAGAACTGCGATCACCTTTTTTGAAAATACTGATAATAATAGCTCTGGTAAAATCCTTAGGAACCATGCCTTTATCATAAAAGTTATTCAAAATTTCAGTCATCCAAGTGGTAACTGAAACATTCCCAGCTCTAAGCATTTCCGTAGTAATGTCATCCACCCCTGGGGATTTATGAAGTTTAAGTTTAGAAATAGCCAAAATAACTTCATTGTGTTATAGGGCCAACATTAAAGCTGCCAATGCATCTATCATCATTACAAACAATGGGAGAATAACTAACTACATTGTTTAGAACATCACTGAAATGCTCAGCCCACCTAGCCATGACAAAATCTTCACCTTTTATAACATTATCTTGATTATCATTCAATTTCTGTATGCCTGTCTGTTTTCTACCACACAAAACATTAATTATCTGGTACAGCTCTCTGCTGTTGTGCTGTCTAACTGCTTCCTCAGCTTTGTCAGCCAGGCCATCAAGCCAAAGATTCTTATCAGCAGCTAACTGATCCTTTACACGTTTATTAAGTTCTTTGTAATGCTTTCTATTAGGACTTGTAGGGTACTGATTAAGGACATTCCTGCAGTTCCTTCTTTCTGAAATAAGCTCAAGTGCCTTATCACTTAAATAATTCTGTCTCCTCTGCTCCTTTTTCCCTAAAAGAGTACTGTTTGTTTCCAAAAAAGCCTGTTTAAAATGGCCCCATTCTTCCTCAACTTCAGTATTAAGCAAACCATGACTGTCATAATGACTAAGTAACCTATCATGGTAAGCTTTAGCTATAACTGGGTTTTTCAGAGCTTCAGTATTAAAGGTAAATTTTTTAACTCTAGCACAACACTTTTTAAGTTTAAGTTGCAAGACACTTTTAACAAAGTAATGGTCAGATCCAATTTCAGCCCCCCTATATGCCCTGGTATTTCTAACAGAACTAGCCCATTTGCTGTTAATTAATATATAATCAATCATATTCCTATGCAGCCCATCAGGTGAAACCCATGTGTATTTATGTATGTCGCGGTGTTTGTAATATGTGTTAGTTATTCTGAAACCATTGAGTTTACTTACCTGTAGGAGACGTTGCCCATTGCCATTGCAGCTACCAATAGCAAAAGGGCCTATCACTCCTCCCCAAAGGTCAGAGTCGGTACCAACTTTGGCATTGAAGTCACCTAGAACAAGGGTAATATATCCTTTCTTGACAGAATTCAAAATATCCTGAAGTTGTCCGTAAAACCTATCCTTCTCATCCTCTTCAGCATCCTCAGTGGGGGCATAACAGCAGATAACATTCAAGTCTTTAATGCTTGTCTGAAATTTTGCTGTAAGAAACCTTTTATTAATGCACTCATATCCTAGAAGAGCATCACTAGCATGTCTGCTGAGCAGCAGACCCACGCCTTGGTGATGCTTTCCATCCTCCCTCCCTGTAAAGAGAAATTTAAAGTTATTTTTAAGTATCTCACCTTTACCTGTCCATCTGGTCTCTTGCAAGCCTAAAATATCTAGCTATAGCGCTGGAATTCCTGCATGAGGACATCAAGAGACTAATCTCTATGTAATGTCCTCACGTTCCACGTTCCTGCAGAGAGAAAATGATTAGTAGGATTTTTAAAGAAATTAGGTTTATTGAGATTGGTAGGGCCAACAATATCAAACAGCCCCCTGATCGCAGGCATGGGGCAAAGACCTGTTCCTCCTCTGCTAAAGGCTGAAGTCACCGATGCTGGTAGGAACTTCAGGCACCACCTTTTCAAGTGGACTTTTTCAAGAGCCACATGACCTGCCTGAGACACATTACTCCAGTTTAGGCTTGACGATGCCCAACTAGCTAAGTAAGGTTCAGGTACCTGCGATGGCCTCTGATTAGGATTATCCACCAGCTGATATAAGGTATCCCATGCCTCTGTTCACTTAGAGCTGGCAACCCAGAAGCAAACAGAAAATACAGCGGCAGATTCTCCCTCAACAGAGGCCCACCAGTGCAGCAAGTCCAGGATCCATAATCAAGCTCAAATCCATAAACAAGTCCAGTCTAGTAGGTATAAATGGTCAGCACCAGGACCCTGTGAAGTTGACCACTCCTCAGCAGGGTTGAAAAAAAAGAAAAAAAAGAAAAAAGTGGCCATAGATGACCAGATCAGTAGGCCATACTGAACTGGCAGCCCTCCCCTTCCGTTCCCTTCCAAAAGAGAATATCTCTTTTGAAAGGTAGTAACGGCCTGCACCACGAGAAGGCCGGGTCGGACATTAGGTGCTAGACCTGACCGGTTCTGTGCATCATCACTGGGGATTGGTACACAGCTCTCCTTCCAGTTTACGCCTAGCTACCATTAGTAGAGGGATATACCTTTGCCACGAAAGGATGTACCTGGTCTGCAATCATGTTTAGGTAGGTGGTAGACGTCATAGCTTGCTGTACATGAATGACAGGACCCAGGGATTCCCAGCAGAACACTTCCCAAAGCATTACATTTTTTCCACTATCTTGTTTTCATCCTACGGTTCATCCTGGTACCAACACTTCCACAGGTAAACGACGCACAGATACACGACCGTCAAACATGGTGCAACAGGAAACGAGATTCATCAGACCAGACGACCTTCTTCCAATCATTCAAGGTCCAGTTTTGATGCTCGTGTGCCCATTGTAGGCGCTTTCGATGGCGAACCGAGGTTAGCACGACCACTCAGAGTGGCCTGTGTCTACACAGCCCAATTTTCAGCAGGATTCGATATACTCTATATTGTGGCACATTACTCCCTTCACCAGCATTCAAATTACGGATGAGTTGCGCCAGAGCATCCCTTCTGTTGGCTCGTACCATACAGGATAGCCTTCGCTCTCCTCTAGCATCGATGAGCCGTGTTCGGCCCCACCTTGCTGGCGGTTCGTGGTTTTTCCCTCCTCTGAACACTTTTTGAAGGTACTAACCACGGCTGACCGTGAGCACCCCACAAAGGCATGCCGTCTCGGAAATGCTCTGATCCAGTCGTCTGGCCATTACAATTTGGCCTTTGTCAAACTCACTTTAGTCCGATGCCTTTCCCATCTGGAGAACAATAATAACACAGATTAACAGAGCTCAGTATCAAGTGTGATTTTGTACCGTTTCGTGACCTTCACACCCTTCGTCATTTACCTGCCAGTTGCTTCGATTTGCATAAAGACGCGCTGGTCATAATGTTTTGACTCTTCGGTGCAAATACTCTTTTTAAATTCATTAAAAATTAAAAATTCTAGAATATATTGAATACACAATATAAACACAATGTCAAAGACTAATAAAAAAAAATAAAACACGAAAACCAAACATTAATAAATCACATATGACAACCAAGGAGTGTTGATTTTTGATTTCTAATTTAAATCATTGCGGGTATTCAGGTTGGGTTGGGTTGTTTTACCTCTGAGCGGCACTTTTTTGCACACTATGGGCTAAATGGCCAGGTCACAAGGACTCCGAAGGCTCAGAGAAGGTTGGGGGAGGGGACCCACTGGAACAGCTGTTGGGAGACAGATGGTAGCCTCCCGTCAAGGCCATCCAGCGTGTTCTTTAACGTGCACAGGGTATGGCTCTCCCGCACACGGGGCCACGGCTTAACGTCCCATCCGACGGACGGCGGCCTTTACAAGCCCATCAGTGTCCCCTACTGATCGTGGGCAGGGAGGGAAATTTTGCGGAGATAGGGTATTCAGGAATTCTGAGAATAATATATTTAATTCATATAATTTCGGCTATTTGGAATATGATAATTTCTGATTTTCGGAATGTGATAATTTCGTATATTGATGCATACTTAGATAAATGCCACCTGGGTGGTGCAATGTTATCACTTTGGCTAGCAGGGACACCTGGTTGGGTCTGGGTAAGCAGAATTGTGTGTTTGTGTATGTACAGTCACTCAAAAAAGTATCCGAACACTATGGTTGATTACAGAATTCAGAAAAAATATCTGGAAACGATTTTTTTTTTAGAAATTAGTGATCTTCGTGTCACTAATTTCTAACACTTCGTGACACGAAGGTTTTTTTTTGATATCTTGGGAAAAATAATGTGTTTATAAGAGTTCTAGAGTAAATTAGGAAAGTCACAATCGTAATTAAACGTGTCACTAATTTCTAATCATTCAGGGTCCAGTTTTGATGCTCGTGTGCATCAAAACTGGACTGCACGGCAAACAAACGTTTTGCCGTGCAAAACTTCGTGACACGAAGGTTGCCAGATCACTAATTTCTAAAAAAAAATCGTTGCCAGATATTTTTTCTGAATTCTGTAATCAACCATAATGTTCCGATATTTTTTTGAACGACTGTACTTGTATTCGTATGAGAAGCCAGGACAGGCCTGATAGAGCTTCTAGGTTATCTCCATCCTTTGTGTAGAGGTGTACATGTGTAGAGGTGTGCATTTGTGTAGAGGTGTACATGTTTTTTTTTTGTTTAAAAAATAGTTTGATATGTCGGCAAAATTAATATGTGATAAGTTCACAACAAATTAGCGCTCAGGAATACTAAAAATATGAGAAGAAAATTGAAAGCAAAAACGAAAAGCAAACTTTATGTACATATTTCTTTTGCAACTCCAATTCATTTAACTTAACATCCAATAACCATTTTCTCATCATTTTTATTGAATCAAACGTGAGCACGCTAAATAACTTACAAATTTTCCCTCTTCATAATAATGTTGATAATGGTTATGATGCCATTTACAAGCCAAATCGATTTGTTATAACCCTAATATGCAGATACTGATGAAAGAAAACTAAAAGCCTAATTAATATAAATACAAAGCAGAAAAATATATTAAAAATCTCATTCTCGTCTTTGGCGTTCAAATGGACCCATGCGGCCAAATCCCCAACTAGATTATGAGCAGTACCGTGGAAAAATTAAAGATAATGAATAGGGTAGTTTGTGAATCATCGTAATTACCTCACACCAGGTGGATGTGGTGAAATATTGACGATAATATCTGACATGGGAGGCAAAGCGACGCGTGCTACGTAGGAGAGCATTCTCAGCAATGCCTGGAGCACCGTTAATCCTAAATATAGCTTCGAGCAGGGGCATTAGCGCCACCAAAACTCTGAGGCCCACCCTCTGCAAAAGTCGCTGTCGTCACAAATTTTCTGCAAATGAGGTAATAATAAAGATGATGGTATCTGTTACGTAACTAATAACTAATAGTCTGAAGTCATCAGCTTGTGATTCCCTTAACTTCAAAATGAGAATTTGAGAAAAGAAAATATTGACACTCGAACCATGTAGAGGAGTCAATTTTTCTTCTTTTGATATCGTTTACGGATAAATATTTCTGTAAATGCAATAATTTCTGTTACCAAAATCTATGTTGTACAATGAAGAGTATTGGGGTATATTTTGCGGTGCACATTTTTCTCTTGAAGACAATGCTAGGTAGCCACAAATTTCTTTGGAAAATGAGAGCCATTATAACCAGCTGCTGCAGTATCCATCCATCGATAAAGAAAAAGATAAACCATGTCGTGATTACAGAGGATTAAATTCGTTTCGAGATAAATCACGGATACTCTAAATTCGATTCACTGCACCCTTAAGATCTCTGTTCTGCGGTAGAACAACAACGGACATTGGACGCAACACAGAACAATCAGTTCGAAGATTCAGCGCCAGCATTGTTGAACCCACTTTCTTCTAGTTCGGAGACATCGTTGCGTAGAGAGGCATTGTTGTGAGTGAGAAGTCGCACGCACCAAACTCAGTTAAGGGAGAAAAAATAATAAAACCCGATAGCTGTTGTTTTGAAGAAAGATGATAAAATATAAGGAAAGGGAAAAAAAATTATAATCAGCAAAAAATGATATTTCAAAGTTTTAGATATATTTTTTTGTTTTTTTCACTTTCACACATATTTATGTCTAATTTAATAAAACTTTTGCGTTTCTGCTGTCTCGCGCATTTCTCTGTTCTTATGCTCAACGTTCCAAGAAGTACGAGTGAAATAAATCCAGTCAGGAAACGTTTCGTCTCGCGAATCAGTCGAGGCATATAAGAATATTATTCTACCAAAAGCAGATGTGTTTATAAGAGTTCTAGAATAAATTAGGAAAGCCACAATCGTAATTAAATTCGTAAAGAAATAATAAGAATTTGAAAAAAAAGTCATGAAGCTTTCGGAAAAATGTAATCACAATTGTAAATCCAGGATACTTATTTTAAAAAAGGTAAGTTTTTTAAAAAAAGTAATAAATAAAACAACATCTACTTTCTGGTCTCTTAATCTTAAGAATGGCATAAAGTCCCTCTAGATGTAGAAGGAACAAACTCACATTTTGAAACTGAGCTTAGCCTGTCTTAGCTCAGTTACAAGATCTCTATGTCCAAGAAAAAAAAATACCCCTTCAAGCAGCTGCTTGTCAAAGAGGTCTGACAGGATCCTGTCAGTTTATATGCCATTGTAGAAGGTCTGTGAGGATGGCAGGACCTCAGAAGGAAAACGACACCTATGCCTTACCCGGGACTCGAACCCAGGTCTCTTAGATCAGTAGCAAAGCACGCTAACCACTCGACCACCAGTCGGCCTTTTTTTTTAATTCACAGAAATGTGTGAGAGTAGGATACGGTCATCCACGAAAACATTTATGAGAATTTATTCCATATTCGATCGTCAATCTTTACCTGCTATCGCATTTATATCCTATTTTAGAAGTTATGAAGCTTCAATGATACCTTCCCTTAACATAAATAAAAATAAATACCCCCTCAAGCAGCTGCTTGCCACAGAGGTCTGACAGGAGCCTGTCAGTTTATATGCCAGAGTAGAAGGTCTGAGAGGATAGCAGGACCTCAGCAGAAAAACAACACAAACGTCCATGCCTTATCCAGGGCTCGAACCCAGGTCCCTTAGATCAGTAGTCAAGAGCGCTCACCACTCGGCCACGAGACGGCTATGGCCACGGGACGGCTATAAATAAATACCCTCTCAAGCAGCTGCTTGCCACAGAGGTCTGACAGGAGCCTGTCAGTTTATATGCCAAAGTAGAAGATCTGAGAGGATGGCAGGACCTCAGCAGAAAAACAACACATACAACGATGTCTTATCCGGGGCTCGAACCCAGGTCCCTTAGATCAGTAGCATAGCATAGGGTTATTCATTAATTTATGGAAACCAGTGTAGCTATACCCCGCCAAATATTTGGCGCACTACTTTATAGCTTTCAAGGTAGCTAGCTGAGGTGACAGCAGAGCCTCCGGCGATTTCGGACATTCGTAACGGTTTCAATCCTTACGGCAGTTAGGATCTCTTAAGACAGAGTGACACAATGGGAACACCAAACCAAATTTGGGACCGATTCGGTCCCAAATTTATGTGGTAATTCCCTTATGGAATAACTGAGTGACGAAAATTGCCGTCACGCCATTACCACCCTGCCCACGGTCAGTAGGGGACACCGATGGGCTTGGAAAGACCGCCGTCCGTCTGATGGGACGTTAAGCCATGGCCCCGTGTGTGGGAGAGCCATACCATATGTACGTTAAAGAACACGCTGGATGGCCTTGACGGGAGGCTACCATCTGTCCCCTAACATCTATCAAGTGGGTCCCCTCCACTCAAACTTCTCTGAGCATTCCGGTTCCTTGTGACCTGGTCATTTAGCCCATTGTGTGAATAATAGTGACGCTCAGAGGTAAAACAACTCAACCCAAGTTACATCACCATGACGTCACCACCGACGTACAATAAACACGTGTCTGCGTATCCACGAGTTCTGCCGTGCATCAACTTCCATTCGAAATATGCTATTATGTAATAGGATGCTTGAGAACAATCAAGCCTGTTCAGTTAAAACATATTTTGAACTCGAAACGAAAATTGGAAAGTAGAGTGTTCGTTGGAGAGATTTATTCACTTGTGAATTTCAGAGGCGTGTGTTAGTAGTCTCCAGTTAATTGAATTAAGGTTCATGGATGGTTGGGAGACTTTTCAAAATGCAACTTTGTAAACAACAAGCCACAGTACTGCGAAACTAAAGCAGCACGTGCTGCATCCCAAATGCGCTTACCATTTCTTTCTCAGTTATTTATTACTCTGTCTGGGTGTTTTTATTCAAATCCCCTTCACTTAAGAAAATTATTTATATTCTTGAAATAACTCTTGGCATGTTCCTCATTGTATTCCCTTACGTTACATCTTTCTTCTTTCCATTTGCCTGATGAGAAAATTTCTTTATTCAGTTCCAATTATTGGGGGGGGGGGGTGGCTCAGTCGGTAGCGCGCCAGGCTCGTAATCTGTAGTTCCCAGGTTCGAGTCCCAGCTGGGTCAGCGTTGAGATTTATCTCCGCAAAATTCCCCGCCCTGCCCCACGGTCAGTAGGGGACACCGATGGGCTTGGAAAGGCCGCCGTCCGTCGGATGGGACGTTAAGCCGTGGCCCCGTGTGCGGGAGAGCCATACCCTGTGCACGTTAAAGAACACGCTGGATGGCCTTGACGGGAGGCTACCATATTTCTCCCAACAGCTGTTCCAGTGGGTCCCCTCCCCCAACCTTCTCTGAGCCTTCGGGGTCCATGTGACCTTTGCCCATGACCTTTAGCCCATGGTGTGCAAAAAAGTGCCGCTCAGAGGTAAAACAACCCAACCCAGTTCCAATTAAATTCCAACTCGGGAGCTTATTTCTTTAAATAAAAATGCAAGTACTTCATATAGATATTTCACTATTGATTCAAAGGATGCAGAAACAAAACTCTCACTTCTCTACAAGTTACTCAACTGTTCACAATATCCATACTGTTCATCCATACTGAATACATTGACATTATTTTCCGTGACGTTGAAAAAGCCTTCGACAAGCTCAAAAGATCAATCTTGTTTGAAAGACTAGAAAACTACGGTATTCCCAAGAAAATGTTTTGGTTTTTGCACACCTTATTTCAATTCGCACACAACAGATTAAAGTCGGTAACATTGTCATCAATTAAACAAGTTAGTAGTGTCACGTACAAGGCTTTGTTTTACGTGCATTGTTTTTTTATCATTTTCACCAGTGAAATTCCCTCCATTTTAAGACCTGTTGCCAGTTTTGTCTTCGCTGATGACGTCAAATTCTATACCATTTTTCAACTCTGACGACCATCATTCACTTCAGGAAGCGTGCGTAAAATTGCACAGCGCACGTAATGATCTTCCTATCTCGAAGGTTAAAACTACAATGGGCTACAATAATATCCAACACACCTAATCTCTTGATTCCTCTGATATTGAAAAGAGTGAAAAACACACAGACTTGGGCATCATCCTAACTCCCAACTTATCCTTTTCACAACACTGCAATTTCATTGCTGTGAAGGCAAACCGTGATTATTTTGAAATGCTACAATAAGTGTAACACAAGCACCCTTGTAAAAGCATTCATTACATATATCCAGCCCTTTCTAGTATAATCATCTCTAGCATGGTATTCTTTAACGTGCACAAGGTATGGCTCTCCTGCACGTGGTACACGGCTTAACGTCACATCCGACGGACGGTAGCCTTTCCAAGTTTATCGGTGTCCCCTATTGACCGAGGGCGGGGAGTTTGCGGAGATAAATCTGAAAGTTGGCCCACCTGGGACTTGAACCTGGGAACTACAGATTACGAACCTGGTGCACTACCGACTGAGCACCCCCACCGCGTAGCTAATCCAATATTGCTTCTAATTCACACGTGCTTCCTACAGATCACAATTACCAGAAATGCTGTTAACCCAGAGTCACAGAGGTGACAATCTTCCGTGTTTATTGCTCAGTTAAATTCTCTGTTCATTTCTCATCAAAGCCTTTCCTTTCCATCATTCTTAACTCTTTTTTTAATGCTTTGAGATCCGTTTTAACGCGTCTCAACTGAACTGATGAAAGGGACCCGAGTCCCAGCGTGGATGTTTCTGTTGCCTTTCTGCAGATGTGTCCCCTTTCTCACAGATTTTCTCTATTGCGTATTAAACCGATAGACGCCTGTCAGATCTCTGTGACAAGCAGCAGGGGTAATTTATTTTTTATTTTGTTTTCTCGGAGATAAAAATTCCCATTTATCATAGAGAAGAGTGGTTATACGGACGCTCAAAGCCTTTGATGTCTTTGTGTGATATCTCTACAGCGAGAAGAAAAAGGGGGCACCAATGTTAAAGCTATAAACCTAAATGCCCACAAGGCCAAAGTTTTAATCAAGCTTTGTGAAGAACATAAACAACTTCATCTCTATTCCGACTTGAATGGTAACAGCAATGACGTCAAGGCACCTCCTTTCCTCCGTCTGCTCCGTCCCCGAACTTCAGTTATCGCCAGACGACCTCTGATACCATAAAGAGGAAGACAACGTTCTTAGGTGATTGGATGAAATGGATCTGTCAGGTCAATCACAAACTTCCTGTCATTTTGCTCAAACCACAGACACTTTCGCAAGGCACAAGTCTGAGGGAGAAAATGGAAGGAACGGTGGTTGTCTCTAGGTCAAGGGGGGGGGTCACGGTCACTCGGCGGTTCTTCGTTCGAATCCGTTTATGACCGCTTATTATTTAGAAAGTTGATGGACGGCACAGAAAGAACGATTGCAATGGGTGGTCTTACCACGGAACATTAATCTTAAATTTATTGCTCATTTACTCAGTTTCAAACTCAGTTTTAGTTAATATTTTATAAAGATGAACTAGAAACAGAAAATATTTCATTACTAGAAAAACTATATAACCTTTCCGGTATCTTTAGTATACACTGACTTACCAAAATTTTACAGAATTTCCATGTCAATGAGTGATTCATTCCTAATCTCTATAACTTCCCTTTCCCAGATTTAGGAACTTAGCCTCACCATCAGAGAAAATCTCGACTTTCTGTTCGGTATTTAAAGAGCTACAGAAGTTAGAATATTTCACAACGAAATATTTTATTAAAATCATTTATAATTGTCTGACACTGAAATAATCATTATACAAACTTCTAAAATTTATGTTTATTGAATGATTTGGGACAATCATTATCTTCATCCTCAATCAGCCATCGGCTATAGAGGTCCAACCAGATTTTGTAATATAGTTCTCTAAACACATCTGTTCTGAACTATATCTGCTGCATCTGGCCACTGTACACCAATTCTAATAAAGGTCCTGTTTGACATTGTCTGCCCACCACATCCTAGGTATCCTCCTCTTTCTGAGGCCTTTAGGCCCACTGTTCATAACCCTATTCGCCAATCTATAATTATCCATACAGGAAACATGGGCAAACCAATGGAGTCTCTCTATGCACAATATGCTGCTTAAAGGTTGTTGTTTGGGTTGTTTTACCTCTGAGCGGCACTTTTTTGCACACCATGGGCTAAATGGCCAGGTCACATGGACCCCGAAGGCTCAGAGAAGGTTGGGGGAGGGGACCCACTGGAACAGCTGTTGGGAGACAGATGGTAGCCTCCCGTCAAGGCCATCCAGCGTGTTCTTTAACGTGCACAGGGTATGGGTCTCCTGCACACGGGGCCACGGCTTAACGTCCCATCCGACGGACGGCGGCCTTTCCAAGCCCATCGGTGTCCCCTACTGACCGTGGGCAGGGCGGGGAATTTTGCGGAGATAAATCTCAACGCTGACCCAGCTGGGACTCGAACCTGGGAACTACAGATTACGAGCCTGGCGCGCTACCGACTGAGCCACCCCCGCCCCGCTGCTTAAAGGAGATTGCCGACTCCTTTGCCTAACCTCATCATTACTTGCAAAGTTGAGCCATTTAACGTCCAAGATACTGTGTAAGCATCCAGAATCGAAGTCATCAAGTTTCCTGATTACAAAGCGTCCAAGTTTCAGCCTGGAGATCTACCGACCCTCCGGGGTCAAGGTCAGCCCTTGTGGCTCGACCCTTTCTCTCCCATAGTGGGGAAGTATTACTGTTCTACTGAGTTACAGATATCCTGCGGCTTTGTCCAAAAGAAGTGAAATAAATTAATATAAAAGGGGAAAAAAACAGAAAAAAAAACAAACTATTATACAGTCTAATTTTAGTCTTTAGGTGTATACGCCTATTTCTCCCCACTCTCCATAGATTCTTCGAAGTCCCGGCACCAATCCTTATTCGTCTGCTAATCTCATGCCGCACATCACCAGTATCTGTTACATAGCTCCCAAGATAATTAAACTGTGACACTTGCTGAAGAGCGCAACCATTCAGATTAACTAAACCACAACCTGCTTGACCAATTTTCATCACTTTAATTTTCTCTCTGTTTTTCATCAAACTACTGTACTACCAGTTTCATTAACAGTCTTAATGAATTCCTGTATCTCTAGTTGAGTTACCTCTGAGTGGCACTTTTTTGCACACAATGAGCTAAATGACCAAGTCACAAAGACCCGGAAGGTTCAGAGAAGGCTGGGGGGATGGGGACCCACTGGAACAGCTTTTGGGAGATAGATGGTGGACTCCCGTCAAGGCCATCCAAAGTGTTCTTTAACGTGCACAGGGTATGGCTCTCCAGCACACGGTCCAAGGCTTAACGTCCCATCCGATGGACGGCGGCCTTTCCAAGCCCATCAATGTCCCCTACTGGTCGTGGGCAGGGCGGGAAGTTTTTGCGGAGAAAAATCTCAACGCTGACTGTCAGGCTAGAGGCCTTTTCAAATATTTTTTTTTATGTTTTGTACGTTATTTTTCATTTTACCAAAGAGTCGGATTGGGTTGTTTTACCTCCGAGCAGCACTTTTTTGCACACCGTGGGCTAAATGGCCAGGTCACATGGACACGAAGGCTCAGAGAAGGTTGGGGGAGGGGACCCACTGGAAGAGCTGTTGGGAGACAGATGGTAGCCTCCCGTCAAGGCCATCCAACGTGTTCTTTAACGTGCACAGGGTATGGCTCTCCCACACACAGGGCCACGGCTTAACGTCCCATCCGACGGACGGCGGCCTTTCCAAGCCCATCGGTATCCCCTATTGACCGTGGGCAGGGCGGGGAATTTTGCGGAGATAAATCTCAACGCTGACCCAGCTGGGACTCGAACCTGGGAACTACAGATTACGAGCCTGGCGCGCAACCGACTGAGCCAACCCCGCCCCTCACCAAAGAGACATATGCTACGTGGGGGGGGGGGGGGGCTCCGTCCAGCAACTGGAATGTTAATCGATGTAGCAGAGTCAGGGGGATGGGGGTCACCCACTGCTGGTGTCCGCTGACAAGTGACCCTGGACCCGGGGGTCAGCGACCTTGCCACATGGCCGAAGCGGAGAAGGGAGAAGAGTGTTGGCAACGACGAAGGAGGGGAGAGCCAGTGGAAGGACGAGCGCGTGAAGACGCAAAATGGTAAAGCTCGTGAGTGCCGACTGGAAATAACGGCATTGGGCTCTGTGAAAACAGCTGAACAGACATAGTAAGCTGGTGATGTAATGCTAGGTAACTGAGCATATGTCCTTGTCTATCAAGCTTGTTTGTGAGTGTTCAATAAATAATTGTTATATTTAAGTAAAGGCTGGAGTTGAACCATTTTATTGGGGAGGAGCCTCAGTATTGAGTCCCTGCAATTGCAATAAAATCTTTGATTTTATCTGAAAGGCCCTTTCACCCGTCGCGTATTGCGATCGAACCGGAGGGACATTCCTAAGGGATTCCAACAGACAGACGACCGAGAGAAGCAACATCACACTGACCCAGAAGGGACTCGAACCTGGGAACTACATATTACGAGCCTGAAACAGTCCCCGCCCATATCTGTAGATGTAACCTTTCCTAATTACTATATCTATAGTTGCAACCATTTCTAATTTTTATGTCTCTAGTTCCAACCTTTTCTAATTCTTATATCTCTGGTTGTAACCTTTTCTAATTCTTATATCTCTAGTTGCAACCTTTTCTAATTTTTATATCTCTGGTTGTAACCTTTTCTAATTCTTATATCTCTGGTTGTAACCTTTTCTAATTCTTATATCTCTGGTTGTAACCCAGAATAGACTTGCTTGGAGAACTAAATTGCACGGTCTGGTTGGACCTCCGTAGCCCATGGCTGCATGATGATGATGATGATGACCTAAGCAGTGACAGAAAAGTCGGCATTTTAATCACCTGCTTTGGCGACGCGAAACGGATATAATTAGCCCGTTCGTAATATTTCTTGCGATCATTAATCATCGAGAAAAGAGTGAACTCGCTAAAGTCGAGCCGAAGAATCTGATTAAAGTTAGAAACCTGTTGCCGTTGCCAAACGCAAGAAAAGAAAGCAAGTCCAAGAATTCATTTCCATTTCCTACTTCTAATGAACGATGGTAATTAGCCATCATTTGGATAAATGAAAGCTCGCTTCTTTAAGAATCTGATGATCTATGATCCTTAATCTTTCTCTGATTTAATTATTCCGATTAGGAACTCTTCTCCATTTTCTGAAGTTAACTAATCTCTAAGGCTGCGAAGCGAAACCTACTCCTCCGAGGCATTTTGTCTTGCCCCCCCCCCTCCCGAATTGGGTTAAGTTGCTTTACCTCTCAGCGGCACTGTTTTGCACACAATGGGCTAAATGTCCAAACCACAGCTGCTCAGAGAAGGTCTGCGAAAGGGGATCAATTACACAGCTTTTAGGAGACAAATCGAAGCCTCCTGCCAAATCCATCTAGTCTGTTCTTTAACGTGCACAAGGCATGATTCTCTTGCACACAGAGCGCATCATCCCATCTGACGGACAGTGATCTTTCCAAACCCATTGGTGTATCCTTTCTTACGAGGCCTCGGTAGTAGGGAGCTGAGATAAATCTCAACACTGGTACAATTGGGACTTCAACCTGGATTGGTTGTCAATGGACTAAATGTCCTGGTCACAAGAACCCCGAGGACTCAGAGAAGGTTAGGGGAGGGGACCTACCAGACAGTTGGGGGACAGATGCTAGCCTCCCGTCAAGACCATACAGCGTATTCTTTAACGTGCACAGGGTATAGCTCTCCCGCACACGGAGAGACATTCCTAAGGGATTCCAACAGACAGACGACCGAGAGAAGCAACACCACACTGACCCAGAAGGGACTCGAACCTGGGAACTGCATATTTCGAGCCTGAAACAGCTCCCGCCCATATCTATAGTTGTAACCTTTCCTAACCCTTTCCTTGCAACCTTTTCTAATTCCTATATCTCTGGTTACAACCTTTTCTAATTCTTATATCTCTGGTTACAACCTTTTCTAATTCTTATATCTCTGGTTATAACCTTTTCTAATTCTTATATCTCTGGTTATAACCTTTTCTAATTCTTATATCTCTGGTTATAACCTTTTCTAATTCTTATATCTCTGGTTATAACCTTTTCTAATTCTTATATCTCTGGTTACAACCTTTTCTAATTCTTATATCTCTGGTTATAACCTTTTCTAATTCTTATATCTCTGGTTACAACCTTTTCTAATTCTTATATCTCTGGTTATAACCTTTTCTAATTCTTATATCTCTAGTTATAACCTTTTCTAATTCTTATATCTCTGGTTATAACCTTTTCTAATTCTTATATCTCTGGTTATAACCTTTTCTAATTCTTATATCTCTGGTTATAACCCTTTCTAATTCTTATATCTCTAGTTGAAGCGAGCTTTCATTTATCCTTACGAGGCCTCGGTAGTAGGGAGCCGAGATAAATCTCAACACTGGTACAATTGGGACTCCAACCTGGGTTGGTTGTCAATGGACTAATGTCCTGGTCACAAGAACCCCGAGGACTCAGAGAAGGTTGGGGGAGGGGACCTACCAGACAGTTAGGAGACAGATGCTAGCCTCCCGTCAAGCCCATACAACGTATTCTTTAACGTGCACAGGGTATAGTTCTCCCGCACACGGACCGCGGTTTAATGTCCCATCTGACGGACGGCATTTTTCAAGCCCATCGGTGTCCCCTACCATGGGCAGGGCGGGGAGTTTTGCGGAGATAAATCTCACGCTGGCCCAGTCGGAAGTGGAACCAGGGAACTGCAGATTATTATCCTGGCGCGCTACCGACTGAGCCAAGGCGATAGAACTCAGCAGAAGCTTTATACAAGAACCATCGAAACTGTACCTGGAGAAGTGTACAACAGAAGTGATAGGGTTCAACTCAATTGTAAAAGGATCTAAATTTCTTTCTTAAAATAATTTATTACTGTTCAATTTGTTTCTATGCACAATACTATAGCTATATTTCTTCTTAAGACTGTAAATAATCTTTATTAGTTGAACGGATCACTCTTTTTTGGTGTAGCTTTTAGTAGGGGGGGGGGGAGGTGGCGTCTGCGCCCCACATGGAATCTGCATTTCAGGAATTGAAGAGATTTCTAATGTGTTACTAACACCTGTAATTTATCGGCTATTTATGTGTGTTTTTTCACGAATTGGAACTAGTCTCAGAATTGAAGAGGTTTGCTCCACTGTACTACTGACAGCTGAATTGGTCGGCCACTATTGTTTTTTTACTAACAGTAACTTAGCCTTCGCGGGACTGGGATGACTCTGTCGGTCTCAGAGGTAAAACAAACCAACACAATGGCGTCCTTGTGACCTAGCCATTTAGCCCATTGCGTGCAAAAAAGTGCCGCTCAGAGGTCAAACAAACCAACACAACGGTGTCCTTGTGACCTAGCCATTTAGCCCATTGTGTGCAAAAAAAGTGCCGCTCAGAGGTAAAACGAACCAACCCAACGATGTCCTTGTCACCTAGCCATTTAGCCCATGGTGTACGAAAAAAGTGCCGCTCAGAGGTAAAACAAATCAAACCAACGGTGTCCTTGTGACCAAGCCATTTAGCCTGTGTGTGCAAAAAAGTGCCGCTCAGAGGTAAAACAAACCAACCCAATGGCGTCCTTGTGACCTAGCCATTTAGCCCATTGTGTGCAAAAAAAGTGCCGCTCAGAGGTCAAACAAATCAACACAACGGTGTCCTTGTGACCTAGCCATTTAGCCCATTGTGTGCAAAAAAAGTGCCGCTCAGAGGTAAAACGAACCAACCCAACGATGTCCTTGTCACCTAGCCATTTAGCCCATGGTGTACGAAAAAAGTGCCGCTCAGAGGTAAAACAAACCAAACCAACGGTGTCCTTGTGACCAAGCCATTTAGCCTGTGTGTGCAAAAAAGTGCCGCTCAGAGGTAAAACAAACCAACCCAACGGTGTCCTTGTCACCTAGCCATTTAGCCCATTGTGTGCAAAAAAAGTGCCGCTCAGAGGTAAAACAAACCAACCCAACGGTGTCCTTGTCACCTAGCCATTTAGCCCATTGTGTGCAAAAAATGTGCCGCTCAGAGGTAAAACAAACCAACCTAACGGTGTCCTTGTGACCTAGCCATTTAGCCCATTGTGTGTAAAAAGTGCCACTCAGAGGTAAAACAACACAACCATATGCACACGTTCTTTACGTCGCAGTTACTTAAGAACTGCGGGAAATTTAAGTCCCTCATCTCTTAAGTAACTGATCCGATACTTTGATGAAATACTATTTCTCTAACCAATAAAATTTTCTGACATTTAACCGCTTGTTTCTACGCGGAATAAATACTTCACGTAATTTGCGATGCGGTTGCGGTTTATTCACGACGATTTATTAACCCCCGAATAAGCTGCTTAAGTAATCTTCATCTTTAAAAAGCTTCATTATTTCACAATAAACAGTATCACAAATACGATGTCAGGGGCTTTAGTGCGGATCCTAAAGCTTTGTTTTTAATATCGAATGCATTAAATATTTAAAGCTTATTTTTAAAACTGCATCGTGTCCGCTTACGTTAGGACACTGCTAGAGTTCATCTTCGTTATCCAGAAAATTATGAATAAGTTATCATTTGCATGCGGCGCTGATCTTCCTTTGGGCAATTTATTCGTTTCGTTCCTTCAAAGTGTCATTTGTATCTTTTACATTTAAGTTGCGTTCATTTCTGGGCTCCAGTAGTTTGCTTCGGCTTTACCTTATCATCGAAGGAAGAATGGAAACAAATATGTTCATTATTTCTTTGAAAATGAATGGAATCAAAGAACTGATAAAGAATTTAAATTCAAGAAAGCTGAACAACAAAGACTTATCAACAATGATATGCTAGTAACAACGAATTACCTAATTCTTTATGCAGATTAATTTATCTGTGACGATAGACGTTGCAATTGATTAGAGTTTTTTTCTTATACAGTAGGTTGGTTTGGGTTGTTTTACCTCTGAGCGGCACTTTTTTTGCACACCATGGGCTAAATGGCCAGGTCACATGGACCCCGTAGGCTCAGAGAAGGTTGGGGGAGGGAACCCACTGGAACAGCTGTTGGGAGACAAATGGTAGCCTCCCGTCAAGGCCATCCAGCGTGTTTTTTAACGTGCACAGGTTATGGCTCTCCCGCACACTAGGCAACGGCTTAACGTCCCATCCGACGGACGGCGGCCTTTTCAAGTCCATCGGTTTCCCCTACTGACCGTGGGCAGGGCGGGGAATTTTGCGGAGATAAATCTCAACGCTGACCCAGCTGGGACTCGAACCTGGGAAGTACAGATTACGAGCCTGGTGCGCTACCGACTGAGCCACCCCCGTCCCTTATACAGTAGGCGAAACGTTTTCATGATGAGAACACGAGGATATGTTTCAATATATTGAATGTTTATCCAGTGTGTTTTATTGCAATGCTTGAAATAATGCAATTTTTCCAAAGTTCATTCTGTTGATTCAGATTTGTTCAATTTGCTGTGAAATCAGAGGCAAATACGATGTTAGTTATGTGCACTTATTTGTCTCATATTACTATTTTCTTATAAAGAATTTGTAAATCAGATATTAAAAATTCGCTTAAGATAATCTTTCCATGCTCTGGTAAAAAGAGTTAAAAATAACAACTAACACATATTACGTACACCGCAATATACACCGAAGAGCCAAAACATTATGACCACCTGCCTAATATGATGTTGGTCCTCCATGTCCCGCTGAAACAGCTGTTACCCGTAGAGGCATAGACGCTACAAGATTTCTAAAGGTGTCTTGTGGTATCTGGTACCAACACGTTACCAGCAGATCCTTTAACTCTTGTAAGTTACGTGGTTGAGCTGCCGCAGATCGGATATGCTGTTCCAACACAAACCACAGATGCTCGATTGGATTGATGTCTGGGGAATTTGGAGGCCAGGGCAATACCTGAAAATCTTCTTCATGTTCTGTGAACCATTATCGAAATATCCAGCAGTGTTGCATGGCGTACTATCCTACTAAAAGAAGGCACTACTAGAGGGATATACCGTTGCCACGAAAGGATGTACCTGGTCTGCAATGATGTTTAGGTAGGTGGTAGACGTCATAGCTTCCTGTACATGAATGACAGGACCCAGGGTTTCCCAGCAGAACACTGCCCAAAGCATTACACTTCTTCCACTGGCTTGTTTTCATCCTACGGTGCATCCTGGTACCAACACTTCCACAGGTAAACGACGCACAGGTACACGACCGTCAAACATGGTGCTACAGGAAACGAGATTCATCAGACCAGACGACCTTCTTCCAATCATTCAAGGTCCAGTTTTGATGCTCGTGTGCCCATTGTAGGCGCTTTCGATGGCGAACCGAGGTTAGCACGAACACTCGGAGTGGCCTGTGTCTACACAGCCCCATTTTCAGCAGGATTCGATATACTCTATATTGTGGCACATTACTCCCTTCACCAGCATTCAAATTACGGATGAGTTGCGCCAGAGCATCCCTTCTGTTGGCTCGTACCATACGGGATAGCCTTCGCTCGCCTCTAGCATCGATGAGCCGTGTTCGGCCACACCTTGCTGGCGGTTCGTGGTTTTTCCCTCCTCTGAACACTTTTTGAAGGTACTAACCACGGCTGACCGTGAGCACTCCACAAGGCCATGCCGTCTCGGAAATGCTCTGATCCAGTCGTCTGGCCATTACAATTTAGCCTTTGTCAAACTCACTTTAGTCCGATGCCTTTCCCATCTGGAGAACAAGAATAACACTGATTAACAGAGCTCAGTATCAGGTGTTATTTTGTACCGTTTCATGACCTCCACAGCGCCGTCGTTTACCTGCAGTTGCTTCGATTTGCATAAAGACGCGCTGGTCATAATGTTTTGACTCTTTGGTATATATGAGACGTATATATAAAGATATCTATGTCCAGATTGACTGCATAAGAATATGATTGATTATATATTAATTAACAGCACATGGGCTAGTTCTGTGCTGTAAATTAATATATAATCAATCATATTCTTATGCAGTCAATCTGGCTAGTTCTTCATAGTAATCCCAAGAAATAGGGAAGGTTCTTTTGGGGCGGGGGTGGCTCAGTCGGTAGCGCGCCAGGTTCGTTATCTATAGTTCCCAGGTTCGAGTCCCAGCTGGGTCAGTGTTGAGATTTATTTCCGCAAAATTCCCCGCCCTGCCCACGGTCAGTAGGGGACACCGATGGGCTTGGAAAGGCCGCCGTCCGTCGGATGGGACGTTAAGCCGTGGCCCCGTGTGCAGGAGAGCCATACCCTGTGCACGTTAAAGAACACACTGGATGGCCTTGACGGGAGGCTACCATCTGTCTCCTAACAGCTGTTCCAGTGGGTCCCCTCCCCCATCCTTCTCTGAGCCTTCGGGGTCCATGTGACCTGGCCATTTAGCCCATGGTGTGCAAAAAAGTGCCGCTCAGAGGTAAAGCAACCCAACCCAACTCTTCATAGTATTAGCTGGGTATTCTATACCCAGTATATTATATAGTATTAGCTGGGTATTCCCAAGTGGTAGTAATGTTGAGGTTAGGCAAAGGAGTTTGCAACCTCCTTTAAACAGTATATTGTGCAGAGAGAGACTCCGTTGGTTTGGCCATGTTGCCCGTATGAATAATTATAGATTGGCGAATAGGGTTATGAACAGTGTGCCTAAAGTCCTCAGAAAAAAGGGGAGACCTAGGATGCGGTGGGCAGACAATGTAAAACAGGATCTTGTTATAATTGGTGTGCAGTGGCCAGATGCAGTAGATGTAACTCAGGACAGATATTCTCGGAGAACTAAATTGCACAATATATTGGACCTCTGTAGCTCATGGCTGCTTGTGGATGATGATGATGATGACGACGATAATGGGAGCCGGCCTAGTTTGCCTTTGCCAAGGTGAGGCGCTTTTCACAATAAAGCTTAAATATTTCGGAAACCACCATGTTTAGTTAAATATTTTTGAACTGTCCTACAAAGAGTGACAGATTAAAGAAAATTATTTAACTCTCCTACAGAGAGACGTATTAAAGAGGGGTTGGGTGACGCTACCTCTCGGGACTTTAAATTTAGAGAGGGGTGCAGTCTGTTCATTCTCTTATCAAGGGAAATCCGCATGCTCCTGGTGATTTAATTGTTTTTATGATTCCTCTAGAAGCACAGTTGTGATTTAAAATATGGTTTCATAACTTTCTATATAACGCTATTTTATAAGCTTATTTTGATTAATATATCGCTATGTAAAGCCCCCAATTTTATTCAGTAATGGCGGACTCCTATTTTTCGTAAGTAAACAAGTAAGAACCCAAGAATGTCTCGATATAATTCAAGTTGAAGTACCCTAAACGTTTTGATATTGCTGAAATTGAAAAGAAAAAAAAAAAGCCCTGAAATACAGTACTGTTGGACTTCGTGGACGTTATTTTAATAAGGGTTTCTATTCAAATATCATGGACGTATACGAATACCTTTGGTAATATGGTTTATTTCATATATATATTTTTATTTTTTTTAATTAATTTATCTATGATAAAATGGAAATAATAACAATTTAAATATCTACATTTTAAATATTAATTATTGGGATAACACATTTTTTTTTATCAAAATGGAAATGTGTATAGATTTTCGTTTTTGAAACTTCGGATAATATGGGTTGGGTTGTTTTACCTCTGAGCGGCACTTTTTTGCACACCATGGGCTAAATGGCCAGGTCACATGGACCCCGAAGGCTCAGAGAAGGTTGGGGGAGGGGACCCACTGGAACAGCTGTTGGGAGACAGATGGTAGCCTCCCGTCAAGGCCATACAGCGTGTTCTTTAACGTGCACAGGATATGGCTCTCCCGTACACGGGGCCACGGCTTAACGTCCCATCCGACGGACGGCGGCCTTTCTAAGCCCATCGGTGTCCCCTACTGACCGTGGGCAGGGCGGGGAATTTTGCGGAGATAAATCTCAACGCTGATCCAGCTGGGACTCGAACCTGGGAACTACAGATTTCGGATAATATGACTAAATTATGAGTTATATATGTTCATATTTGATGGATGATTTCATTTTTTTTTTGAGAATTCATCCCATCATCTTTCAAGAGGGAAACCATTTCCTAGTTTTTCCCATCATTCGACAGATAAACTTTCCACTATTCGGGATTTTAACTAGGACCTCGGCTTTTGAAGCGACCACACCACCGAGACGTCGCGTACGGATTTCGTTATCAAAGACAATGAGTTGACGCCAGAATGTTAACAAAACTGTTCAGAATATGACTAAAGTTGATCATTTAGGATCTGAACGTATTGCAAGATGGAAGTCTTTAAGAAATGGCCAAAGAACAGTGAAGGTGAGCCTGCTTGCTTTCTATTTAGTATTAGCGTTGTTTTGTAATATATACATGCATTGAAGTGTTTTCAATGACTCTGACCTTCAGTAAGACTCCATTGAAGAACGTACGACTTCTGCAGTATTGTGGGCTTTATTGTGGGAGAGTGGAAAGGTTTGAAGATCTATTTTTGTTTGTGGATTTCATAACATTGGTGTATTTCATTTCATTCATGTTGATAACAATGATACACTTCCGAAAGCAAATGTAAATGTTAAAAAAGATCAAGATTATATTTCGTTAAGGTTAGGTTGTTTTACCTCTGAGCGGCACTTTTTTGCACACCATGGGATAAATGGCCAGGTCACATGGATTCCGAAGACTCAGAGAAGGTTGGAGGAGGGGACCCACTGGAACAGTTGTTGGGAGACAGATGGTAGCCTCCCGTCAAGGCCATCCAGTGTGTTTTTTAACGTGCACAGGGTATGGCTCTCCCGCACACGGGTCACGGCTTAACGTCCCATCCGACGGACGGCGGCCTTTCCAAGCCCATCGGTGTCCCCTACTGACCGTGGGCAGGGCGGGGAATTTTGCGGAGATAAATCTCAACGCTGACCCAGCTGGGACTCGAACCTGGGAACTACAGATTACGAGCCTGTCGCGCTACCGACTGAGCCACCCCTTTTCGTTTAGGATAAGATTTAAGTTTTGGTACACCAACACATATTCATATTTCGATCAATTTTTTCACAAGGATGGAGGGTGGCACTGTGCCCCTTTCTGCCTCCTCGTCTGCCAACGCCTAAGGATTAAACCTGAACCTACTTGAACGCTCTACTGGTATATTGCTATTAGAAGTTATTCTCGCTAAATTCCGCGAAAAGTTCGTTTTCTCTTCTAGATGGCTCAGCTTAGATCATTCGCTTATTAGGCATTCATTTTTTCTACGGCGGACGACTAACCTAAGTGCGAGTTTTGTGGCACCATTTTAACCGTTAAAACTTTAATACCGTCCCGTGGCCGAGTGGTTAGCGCGCTTGACTTCCGATTAAACGGACCTGGGTTCGAGCATCGGGTAATGCATGGATGTTTGTGACGTTTTTCTGCTGAGATTCTGCCATCATCTCAGACCTTCTACTTTGGCATATAAACTGACAGGCTCCTGTCAGACCTCTGTGGCAAGCAGCTGCTTGAAGGTGTATTTATTTTTATTTGAGTGTAACTTTTATTTGAGTTTTTTTATTTGAGTGTATTGCTTTTAACCTCGAATGTCGTTTAACTTCTACATATCTACTTCCTAGCACCTTACACTCAGGACTTCCTAGCACCTTACACTCAGGAAGGTTGCCAGATCACTAATTTCTAAAAAAAGTCGTTGCCAGATATTTTTTCTGAATTCTGTAATCAACCATAGTGTTCGGATATTTTTTGAGCGACTGTAGGTGGTCATATTATTTTGATACTAGATCGTGTGGGCTCACTCAGGAAGTATTGAGCGTGTGCAGTTACCGTTCACAGCAAACTGGAGCGTGTGCAGTAACTGCACACGCTCCAGTTTGCTGTGAACGGTAACTGATATTTTCCCTGAAGATATTTTCCCTGAATTCTGTAATCACGTGACACGAAGGTTGCCAGCTCACTAATTTCTAAAAAAAATCGTTGCCAGATATTTTTTCTGAATTCTGTAATCAACCATAGTGTTCGGATATTTTTTTGAGCGACTGTACTTTCATCTGCCTTAAATTCGGCCCTTGCGTATAGTGTGAAATAAATAGAAGTAGATTTATAGGAAGGAACGAATCTCACTACAGTGATAATCGTTTGTAGTAATTAGGCGTGTGCGAAAAAATCCTCTTCTCAAACGGTTACTCTACCATTTGACACCTAACCAAGAGGGAAACTGGCACGTGACCAGAGATTCCGAGTTAGGGTCCGGGAAGCGGATGGAAGGATTTTTTGCACACTTGCTTAATTACTAGTGTCGATATGGCCTTTTAAATTAGCAATAAAACTGGCGTGCGTATCAAGATTGTGAAACGGGCTACATACGCAATGAAAAAGAATGAGGCGTTCAGAGGTTGAAGTAACGGTAGGAGATGGGAGAGAGGAGAATTTTATGAATTTTTTAATTCTAAGAATCTCGCCCTTTATGCAGAAGTTGAGACGTTGAATCCAGTTAATGACATCCGCTGTCTGCATCAAATCATTCAAATTATCACAGCTCTAGTGACATCCTGAGGGGCGGGGGTGGCTCAGTCGGTAGCGCGCCAGGTTCGTAATTTATAGTTCCCAGGTTCGAGTCCCAGCTGGGTCAGCGTTGAGATTTATCTCCGCAAAATTCCCCGCCCTGCCCACGGTCAGTAGGGGACACCGATGGGCTTGGATAGGCCGCCGTCCGTCCGATGGGACGTTAAGCCGTGCCCCGTGTGCGGGAGAGCCATACCCTGTGCACGTTAAAGAACACGCTGGATGGCCTTGACGGCAAGCTACCATCTGTCTCCCAACAGCTGTTCCAGTGGGTCCCCTTCCCCAACCTTCTCTGAGCCTTCGGGGTCCATGTGACCTGGTCATTTAGCACATGGTGTGCAAAAAAGTGCCGCTCAGAGGTAAAACAACCCAAACAACTGACATCCTAATCCAGCGAAGCTTTGATCACTTTTATTTTTCTGTTGGTTGAATGAGCTTATTTAGGTAGATTTGGATTGTTTTACCTCTGAGCGACACTTTTTTTTGCAACACAATGGGCGAAATTGCCAGGTGCCCGAGTGCTTAGGAAAGGGGGAAGGTACCCTACTGGATAGCTATTACGAGCAGATGGTAGCATCCTGTCAAGGCCATCCGGTGCGTTCTTTATCATGCACAGCATATGGCATTCCCGCACACGGTTTTAAGTCTCATTCGATGGACTGCGGCAACGTAACGTTAACATGAGTAATTTAAAAATAAATTCAGAGATCACTTTTGAATAAATAATATTTTGGAATCGCGGGAATTGTAAGCATGGGAAAGTTATACCATTAGCAAAAAACGATGAATATTTTTACAATATACGAAACTGAGTTACACTGCCTTACCACAATATTAGAGTTGGGTTGGGTTGTTTTACCTCTGAGCGGCACTTTTTTGCTCACCATGGGCTAAATGGCCAGATCACATGGACCCCGAAGGCTCAGAGAAGGTTGGGGGAGGGGACCACTGGAACAGCTATTGGGAGACAGATGGTAGCCTCCCGTCAAGGCCATCCAGCGTGTTCTTTAACGTGCACAGGTTATGGCTCTCCCACACACGGAGCCACGGATTAACGTCCCATCCGACGGATGGTGGCCTTTCCAAGCCTATCGGTGTCCCCTACTGACCGTGGGCAGGGCGGGGAATTTTGCGGAGATAAATCTCAACGCTGACCCAGCTGGGACTCGAACCTGGGAACTACAGATTACGAGCCTGACGCGCTACCGACTGAGCCACCCCCGCCCCCAATATTAGAGAATTTCCATGTTAAGTGAATGAGAATCTAAATTCGCAGCTCTATAAGTTCTAAAATATTTATTTAATAGGAAAACGTTATTGAAAATTAAGATAATAACAATCTACCTAAGTCTCGATTTCAACAGCATTCGTCTAGCATTTAAGTGATTATGGAAGCTGGAATATTTCACAACAGTAATGGGTCATAATAATTTATTTCAGATATTAATTAAAACTTAAATAATAAGTATTTTTTCAAATTATTTAATAAAACATAAATTTTAAAAGTTGGGTAATGATTATTTTGATGTTAGATAATTTTGAATGATTTTTATAAAAATGATAATTTGTTGTTAAATATTCCAATTCCCATAACTCTTTAAATACTGAACAAATTGATGACAAATCGAGATTTAAATAAATTTGTTTATCTTTAACTTCAATCACAGTTCCTCATTTAATGTATCAAGTGCTTATATGTGAAATCTGAGTTTGTGTTTATCGGCCACCTAGATAGTAGCAGCAACATCCTGGCAAGGTGGGGTGGCTCAGTCGGTAGCGCGTCAGGCTCGTAATCTGTAGTTCCCAGGTTCGAGTCCCAGCTGGGTCAGCTTTGAGATTTATCTCCGCAAAATTCCCCGCCCTGCCCACGGTCAGTAGGGGACACCGATGGGCTTGGAAAGACCGCCGTCCGTCGGATGGGACGTTAAGCCGTGGCTCCGTGTGCGGGAGAGCCATACCTTATGCACGTTAAAGAACACGCTGGATGGCCTTGACGGGATGCTTCCACCTGTCTCCCAACAGCTGTTCCAGTGGGTCCCCTCCCCCAACCTTCTCTGAGCCTTCGGGGTCCATGTGACATGGCCATTTAGGCCATTGTGTGCAAAAAAGTGCCGCTCAGAGGTAAAACAACCCAACCCTGACAAGGTAGAGTCAAGCACCCTTCTGCACACACGAGCGGCTCGAAAAGAATCTAGCCTGACGGATCTACAATTACCAGTCTACAATATTTATCTTTATTACATTTCTCTATTAAATGCATATTTTTGATGTTATAGAGCAGAGATGGCCAAATAGTCGATCGCGTAGCTGCCAGTTTTAAGTGGAAAAGATTGTTTTTGGGAAGTTTTAAGTGGAAAAGATTGTTTTTGAGCTGTTTTAGGTGGAAAAGTTTGTTTATGGGCAGTTTTAAGTGGAAAAGATTGTTTTTGGGCAGTTTTAAGTGGAAAAGATTGTTTTTGGGCAGTTTTAAGTGGAAAAGATTGTTTTTGGGCAGTTTTAAGTGGAAAAGATTGTATTTTAATCAATGTAACAATGTCACGTTAATATGTTTGATGCTAAATTGTTTTGTTATGCTAAGCTGGCCAAGCAATGTTAAATAATTATTATGACAATTTTACAAAAATTTTATATATTACAGAGAGTAATGCAATAGGTCTATAATTCCCTAATTCCTTTGGGTCACTGTCTTTAAAAATAGGAACAATAGTAGCTTTTTTCAAAACATCAGGAAAAATTCCTTGCTCAACGGATAGGTTAAATAGATTTACAAGTATTTCAATAAAAAAATTTCCCCCCAAAATTTATTGAAATATTTATCTGTTGGGATTTATCCTATAAACATGAGAATGATGAACAGTTAGTTGGTTAGCGGTTAGAACACCTGAAATATATACAGAGACATGGGTTGGTGTCTCACTCAGGGGAAACTTAATGTTTTCACCTTATTTATGAGTCTCTTAATTTGCTTGTTTCAGATAAAATTTGACCTTTAAAGGAAGGGAATTCGTAGCCATGTCTCCTGCGCTCTGCATAAAACAGATTCTTAAAAATTTTACCCTTAAAATGATTTATCTCAGTTGGTTCCCTTTCGACTGCTCCTTTAGTTGATTCATTTATCTGTCTGGAAGTAGATTCGCTGATGCTTCTGACGTTGTCTGTCACCATGGAAACGCTATGTTTAAAAGTGCGGTGATAACCTCCCACTTCTCTCGAGACGGTGAGTGCGTGTCGATTTTTTTTTACCTTTTTCGCTCCAATCTCTCCCACACTCAAAAACTTATGCCCAGTCGTAAAAAATTATTAAGGGTGATTAATTTTCGTTTTCAGTCTGATCGGAATATTGATTCCCTATTTCAAGCGCAGTTACTTGATATTAAAGTATTTTTAATCGAGCGACTTTTCTGCTTCCCTTTACCCCAAAAGTCGATAAGTACTGAGAAGCACTTCCAGTTCGCTGTCCTTCTGCGAAATGCCGTCAAAAGAGATCTTGACTACGGCAGAATTAAAACGAAATATTAAAATTTTTACCCTCTTACTAAATATATGAAAGGTCTCCGCAAATATGACCTCATTTAACTTTTATTTGACTTTGTAATATCGGCTATAATGCCCCAAATGTCATCATCACACATTGTTTAAACTCCACCATTTGTCGTGTAGCACAATTCTTGCGTTAGATAATCGAAATATACGTCGTATTAAAACCTTCTTGTTGAAAGTCTTCAACGACCTCAGGATTATTAAAAATAGCGTTGGGTTGGGTTGTTTTACCTCTGAGCAGCACTTTTTTGCACACAATGGGCTAAATGGCCAGGTCACAAGGACCCCAAAGATTCAGAGTTGCATAAATGACTCAGAGAAGGACTCACATAAATGACTCAGATGAAGACTCAGAGAAGGTTGGGGGAGGGGACCCACTGGAACAGCTGTTAGGAGACAGATGGTAGCCTTACGTTAAGGCCGTCCAGTGTGTTCTTTAACGTGCACAGGGTATGGCTCTCCGGTACACGGCGCCACGGCTTAACGTCCCATCCGACGGACGGCGGCCTTTCCAACCCCCACCCCATTGCCCTCAGTCAGTAGGCGACACAGATGGGCTTGAAAAGACCGCCGTCCCTCGGATGGCGTGGCTCCGGGTGTGGGACAGCCACACCCTGTGCACGTTAAAAACAGACTGGATGACCTTGACAGGAAATTACCATCTGTCTCTCAACAGCTGTTCAGTGCGTCCCCTCCCAATAACATTTTCTGAACCCTCGGAGTCTTTCTGACCTGACCATTTAGCCCATTGTGTGCAAAAAATTGCAGCTCAGGGATGAAACAACCCAATCAAGGCCCTGACGGAATATTTTCATCTAACTCCTAACAACTGCCAGGCAGATCCCACTTTTCCTATGCAACTCTGAATCTTTGGGGTCCTTGTAACCTGTTATTTACCATATTTTGTGAAAAACTAACCTATCTGATTCCAATTCTTACCTTCTTACTAAATATATGAAAGCTCTCCGCAAATTTGACCTCATTCTCCCTTTTATTTGACTTTATAATATATTAATAATAATAATATCTTTATCAAACCTTAGTATGGTTATATACATAGATTACCCCGCTAAGCTTTATGGCTTGTCAGCAGAATTCCTTTCAATCACACGACAGGTTTATTAAAGAATATGACATGTATAATGGAAAATAAACACATAATTAAAAACAAAAACTAAAACAATAACAACAACAAAAAAAAAAAAAGAAAAACACGTATTAATACACAGACATGAAAAATAAAACACATTTATAAAATGAACTTATAAAATTTCGGATTACTGCACATATTGCACAAAACTATCACCTATTGTACAAGTCATCATTTCACATTAAAATTGCACTTGCTTAAAAGATACCAGATAGAGGATATGACTTTCTAAACATTACTTTTCAATTATTTACATCTAATAACCATTTCGATTACCCCAAAAGTCGATAAATGCTAAGAAGCACTTCCAGTTTGCTATTCTACTGCGAAATGCAGTCAAAAGAGATCTTGACAACGGCAGAATTAAAAAAAAAATAAAATTCCAATTCTTAACCTCTTTAGATTCGGTTAGAACAAAATCTAAAGAGTTCTCCCTCCGTTAGAACAGAGCTAATCCCTCAGTTAAGAAATTAAAAAGAGATAAAGGAGACTTGTTGGAAAGCATTTAGGGCAAACTAATACCCATAGAACAGAATCTAAAGAGTTCTCCCTCCTTTAAAACAGAGCTAATCCCTCAGTTAAGAAATTAAAAAGAGATAAAGGAGACTTGTTGGAAAGCATTTAGGGCAAACTAATACCAATAGAACAGAATCTAAAGAGTTCTCCCTCCGTTAGAACAGAGCTAATCCCTCAGTTAAGAAATTAAAAAGAGATAAAGGAGACTTGTTGGAAAGCATTTAGGGCAAACTAAAACCCATAGAACAGAATATAAAGAGTTCTCCCTCCTTTAAAACAGAGCTAATCCCTCAGTTAAGAAATTAAAAAGAGATAAAGGAGACTTGTTGGAAAGCATTTAGGGCAAACTAATACCAATAGAACAGAATCTAAAGAGTTCTCCCTCCGTTAGAACAGAGCTAATCCCTCAGTTAAGAAATTAAAAGTGATAAAGGAGACTTGTTGGAAAGCATTTAGGGCAAACTAATACCAATAGAACAGAATCTAAATAGTTCTCCCTCCGTTAGAACAGAGCTAATCCCTCAGTTAAGAAATTAAAAGTGATAAAGGAGACTTGTTGGAAAGCATTTAGGGCAAACTAATACCCATAGAACAGAATCCAAAGAGTTCTCCCTCCGTTAGAACAGAGCTAATCCCTCAGATAAGAAATTAAAAAGAGATAAAGGAGACTTGTTGGAAAGCATTTAGGGCAAACTAAAACCCATAGAACAGAATCTAAAGAGTTCTCCCTCCGTTAGAACAGAGCTAATCCCTCAGTTAAGAAATTAAAAAGAGATAAAGGAGACTTGTTGGAAAGCATTTAGGGCAAACTAATACCAATAGAACAGAATCTAAATAGTTCTCCCTCCTTTAAAACAGAGCTAATCCCTAAGTTAAGAAATTAAAAAGAGATAAAGGAGACTTGTTGGAAAGCATTTAGGGCAAACTAAAACCCATAGAACAGAATCTAAAGAGTTCTCCCTCCGTTAGAACAGAGTTAATCCCTCAGTTAAGAAATTAAAAAGTGATAAAGGAGACTTATTGGAAAGCATTTAGGGCAAACTAATACCAATAGAACAGAATCTAAAGAGTTCTCCCTCCGTTAGAACAGAGCTAATCCCTCAGTTAAGAAATTAAAAAGAGATAAAGGAGACTTGTTGGAAAGCATTTAGGGCAAACTAATACCAATAGAACAGAATCTAAAGAGTTCTCCCTCCGTTAGAACAGAGCTAATCCCTCAGTTAAGAAATTAAAAAGAGATAAAGGAGACTTGTTGGAAAGCATTTAGGGCAAACTAATACCAATAGAACATAATCTAAATAGTTCTCCCTCCTTTAAAACAGAGCTAATCCCTAAGTTAAGAAATTAAAAAGAGATAAAGGAGACTTGTTGGAAAGCATTTAGGGCAAACTAAAACCCATAGAACAGAATCTAAAGAGTTCTCCCTCCGTTAGAACAGAGTTAATCCCTCAGTTAAGAAATTAAAAAGTGATAAAGGAGACTTATTGGAAAGCATTTAGGGCAAACTAATACCAATAGAACAGAATCTAAAGAGTTCTCCCTCCGTTAGAACAGAGCTAATCCCTCAGTTAAGAAATTAAAAAGTGATAAAGGAGAGTTGTTGGAAAGCATTTAGGGCAAACTAATACCAATAGAACAGAATCTAAATAGTTCTCCCTCCTTTAAAACAGAGCTAATCCCTCAGTTAAGAAATTAAAAAGTGATAAAGGAGACTTGTTGGAAAGCATTTAGGGCAAACTAATACCAATAGAACAGAATCTAAAGAGTTCTCCCTCCGTTAGAACAGAGCTAATCCCTCAGTTAAGAAATTAAAAAGAGATAAAGGAGACTTGTTGGAAAGCATTTAGGGCAAACTAATACCAATAGAACAGAATCTAAATAGTTCTCCCTCCTTTAAAACAGAGCTAATCCCTAAGTTAAGAAATTAAAAAGAGATAAAGGAGACTTGTTGGAAAGCATTTAGGGCAAACTAAAACCCATAGAACAGAATCTAAAGAGTTCTCCCTCCGTTAGAACAGAGCTAATCCCTCAGTTAAGAAATTAAAAAGAGATAAAGGAGACTTGTTGGAAAGTATTTAGGGCAAACTAAAACCCATAGAACAGAATCTAAAGAGTTCTCCCTCCGTTAGAACAGAGCTAATCCCTCAGTTAAGAAATTAAAAAGTGATAAAGGAGACTTGTTGGAAAACATTTAGGGCAAACTAATACCAATAGAACAGAATCTAAATAGTTCTCCCTCCTTTAAAACAGAGCTAATCCCTCAGTTAAGAAATTAAAAAGTGATAAAGGAGACTTGTTGGAAAGCATTTAGGGCAAACTAATACCAATAGAACAGAATCTAAAGAGTTCTCCCTCCGTTAGAACAGAGCTAATCCCTCAGTTAAGAAATTAAAAAGAGATAAAGGAGACTTGTTGGAAAGCATTTAGGGCAAACTAATACCAATAGAACAGAATCTAAATAGTTCTCCCTCCTTTAAAACAGAGCTAATCCCTAAGTTAAGAAATTAAAAAGAGATAAAGGAGACTTGTTGGAAGCATTTAGGGCAAACTAAAACCCATAGAACAGAATCTAAAGAGTTCTCCCTCCGTTAGAACAGAGCTAATCCCTCAGTTAAGAAATTAAAAAGTGATAAAGGAGACTTGTTGGAAAGCATTTAGGGCAAACTAATACCAATAGAACAGAATCTTAAGAGTTCTCCCTCCGTTAGAACAGAGCTAATCCCTCAGTTAAGAAATTAAAAAGAGATAAAGGAGACTTGTTGGAAAGCATTTAGGGCAAACTAATACCAATAGAACAGAATCTAAAGAGTTCTCCCTCCGTTAGAACAGAGCTAATCCCTCAGTTAAGAAATTAAAAAGAGATAAAGGAGACTTGTTGGAAAGCATTTAGGGCAAACTAATACCAATAGAACAGAATCTAAAGAGTTCTCCCTCCGTTAGAACAGAGTTAATCCCTCAGTTAAGAAATTAAAAAGAGATAAAGGAGACTTGTTGGAAAGCATTTAGGGCAAACTAATACCAATAAAACAGAATCTAAAGAGTTCTCCCTCCGTTAGAACAGAGCTAATCCCTCAGTTAAGAAATTAAAAAGAGATAAAGGAGACTTGTTGGAAAGCATTTAGGGCAAACTAATACCCATAGAGAAATGGACACATGGAAAATGGGATCAAAATAAAGATCTCAATCAAAGGCTTCTGATGTTTGAAAATATTATTATTTATTATTTGTTATTTAGGAACTATGAAAGGAGGCATATTTAATAACAACGCATATTAAAAACAAAACTAAACAACAACAAAAAAAAACTATAGAAATTTTACCAATTGGGTTGTTTTACCTCTGGGGGCCACTTTTTTTTGCACAGAATAGGCCAAATGACCAGGTCACAAGGACTCCGAAGGCTAAGAGAAGGCTGGTGGAAGGGGACCCAGTAAACAGCTGTTAGGTGACAGATGGTAGCCTCAAGTCAAGGCCATCCAGCGTGTTTTTTAACTCGCGCATGATATTGTTCTCCCACACACGGAGCCATGGCTTAAATCCCATGCAACGGACGGCGGTCTTTCCAATCTCATTGGTATCCTCTACTGATCGAGGGCAGGACGAGGGGTTCGAACCTAGGAACTACAGATTACTAGCCTGGCGATCGTTCGACTGAGCCATCTCCGCCCCAACGTTAGGGGAGGAGACCCACTGGACAGGTGTGACTTAGGGAGTTACTGACTTACCTATGGCAGCCTCCGGTCAAGGTCATCCAGCATGTTCTTTAACGCGCTCAGGATATTGCTGTCCCGCACACGGTGCAACGGCTTTCCGCCCCATCCAACGGATGGCTGCCCTTCCAAACCCACTGGTGTCCCCTATTGACCGAGGGCAATGTGGGAGTTGAGCAGTTAATAAATCTGAACGCTGGCGCAGGTGGAACTCCAACCTGGGAAATGACATTAGGAGCCTGACGCGCTACTGACTGAGCCATTTTATCCCCAAATTGGACGAATATTCAAAGAATTATATTCACAAACTTATAAAGTACACAAGTTTTTTACTAATTGTTTGGAAAAATAATTATTGCTTAAGTTTTAATTAGCTTTATAAGTTGATTCTTATGTTCTTATTCCAATGGGTTCATAAGTTACATAACAATACATACATTACATAACAATAAGTTCATAAGAATCAAGTTATTGTTCTTATTGAAAGAAACGTTATAATAATCAACTCATTGATGTTAAACATCGCGTTTCTAGTACTCTTCAAAAAATTGAACGAATTTGCTGCAAATAGAGATTTGCGTAGATTTAATTGAGATCTTAAATTAATTGTAATATTTTTCATAAAAAAGAGTTATTTGAGAAGTTAGAGTGCTTCAAAGTCAAGTTCTCACTGATATAACGCAGAAATTCTGCAACAATTTGATAAGTCTTTATGTAAATAAGCAGTGATGAAATTGCTTTTAGTAAAAGATTTAACAATGCAATATAAGATTGATTGTAACTTTCCATTATTTGATAAATGGTCTTTGTCCGTTTAAAGTCGACCCGAACCCGTTAAAACTGTGACGAGGATTTCGTAATTAACGTTAAAATGACGTCATTCAACAAAATAACGTGTACTAATAAAGGATAAAAATGCGAGAAATAAGCGCGCAATCTCCATCTTAGCAAATCTTTGCATTTCATATTTTCACAAATCAGGAATTTTCTCTTCTTCTTTAGTCAATATTTGCAGCCATTACGGTCAACATCACCGGCACGCACTAGTTCCCGGATCGACAGAAGCAACGGCGGCCTTCGATGGCACGAGAGCTTATTCCCCATTCTGAGGTTGCAGCGAGATGGGAGGAAAAAACTCCGCTGAAGCAGGGTGGGGATGGCGGGAGAGGTTAGAGGGGGGAAAGCATCCTCCGAGGATGCCTTAATAAAGGAGCTACGGAGATGTCCACCCAACAAGCACTCCGTAGGAGGTAGGAAATTAATATATCTGTTCACCACCCCACTGCGACTGTGCCGCTCTCAGGCTGATGTATAATAACACAGGAGAAGCTTTCGTTGATGTAACTGAGAGTCAATTCATTTGGAAGACGGGGAGCAGGCCCCGGGCTCGGTGATTTATTGCTGCGGGTGTTGCTCTTCTTTTCACCTGGCTGCGGATGAGGATGCCAACATTGGAAATGGATGTAGGGAATCAACGATGCCGCATAAAGATATGAGAGAGAGAGAGGAAGATGGAGAACAGATGATCAGAAGAGGAAGTACGATCTAATTTATGGATGAGAAACAGCAGGGAAATAGGAACAACTGCACATAGAGAGAATTGGAATATTGATAGAGTTAATATTAAAGGAATGGTTTATAACTGGGATGAGGTAGGAGAATTTTTATTTATTTATTTATTTTTTTTTTTTTGGGAGGGGGGGACCGTTGCCGGGCTTCATATTCAGTTAGGTACTCGGGTCACGTGAGCCTCCCGATTCACTTTGGGTTAAGGGCCCTATTTGTTTCAGGGGAAAGTGAGATTTAATGATCAGAGCAACAAGTATTGTTTTCAAGTTATAAAATCAATCTTCGTCTATGTAAGACGTAATACGGTTCAATGAAAGCAAACATCGATAAATTTATTAAGAAATTAAAAGGAGATAAAGGAGACTTGTTGGGCATTTAGAGCAAGCCGAACGTTTGTAGGGAATGCCACTGGAAGTCTCTTCAATGCGCAGAAGGTACGACGTCATTCCAGATGGAAATATAACGCAACGTTTTATTCATCTTAGAAAGAAAAACTCATTCGTCCTTGCATTGAGAGCTTCCATATTTTGATTTGGAATCTACTAAGCTAGGAATTCCAGAGTAGCGCGTTACTGCATTACCTATTCGCCTTCTCATTTCTTAAGTAGTCTTTAAATGAGCGTATGGATCTTTTATACACACAATGGTGAAATGATCAGGTCACAAGGACCCCAAGGATTCAGAAGTTGAGAGAAGGGCATCCACTAGACAGCTGTTAGGAGACAGAGAGAGGCTTTACCTCTCATTCTATGGACGGTGGTCTTTTCAAGCCCATCGGTGTACAGTCGCTCAAAAAAATATCCGAACACTATGATTGATTACAGAATTCAGAAAAAAAAATATCTGGCAACGATTTTTTTAGAAATTAGTGATCTGGCAACCTTCGTGTCACGTGACACGAAGGTTGCCAGATCACTGATTTCTAAAAAAATCGTTGCCAGATATTTTCACGAAGGTTGCCAGATCACTAATTTCTAAAAAAATTCGTTGCCAGATATTTTTTCTGAATTCTGTAATCAACCATAGTGTTCGGATACTTTTTGAGCGACTGTACGCAGGCGCAGGTTAATGATCAATATCGGTAAAATTGGTTTTGAAATTGAACCTTTCTGTTACATGTAAACAACAACATTGTTGGCGAATATTATGGGCGACTGATATAAATAACCGATTCTGAATCCATTGTAAGCTGTTGGGTTATCTTACCTCTGAGCGGTATTTTCTTTGCACATAATGGACTAAATGGCCAGGTCACAAGGACCCCGATGCTCAGAGAAGGTTGGGGAAGGGGACCCATTGAACAGCTGTTGGGAGATAGATGGTAGCCTGTCGTCGAGGACATCCAGCACGTTCTTTAACGTACAGTCGCTCAAAAAATATCCGAACATTATGGTTGATTACAGGATTCAGGAAAAATATCTGGCAAAACGATCTTCATGTACACGAAGGTTGCCAGATCACTAATTTCTAAAAAAAATCGTTGCCAGATATTTTTTCTGAATTCTGTAATCAACCATAGTGTTTGGATATTTTTTTGAGCGACTGTACCCTTTATCACCGAGGGCAGGATGGGGGTTAGCGGAGACAAATTTCAACTTTCACACAGTTGGGACTCGATTCTGAGAAATACAGATTGCGAGCCTGGCGCTCTACCGACTGAGTTCTTGGGTTGGGTTGTTTTACCTCTGAGCGGCACTTTTTTGCACGCCTATGGGCTAAATGACCAGGTAACAATGGACTGCAAAGGCTCAGAGATATTTGGGGGAGGGGACCCACCAGGCAGCTGTTAGTAGGTGGATGGAAGCTTCCCTTTAAGACTATGCAAAGTGTTCTTTATGTACCCTCGGTGTCCCCTTTCTCACCGAGGACAGGGTGAGGGTTAACAGAGATATGTCGGAACGCTGGCAACAGTTGGGACTCGAACCCGGGAACTGCATATTACGAGCCTGGCTCGCTACAGGTTGAGTGAACCCCTCCCCAATCATGGATCATCCGTTGATTGACAGGCTATTGGTAGGTCACTGGCCTATGATCTCTTATGAGAAATGAAAGGAATCACTTCACAGTCTCCTACACATCTATTCTCTCTCCACATCAGTCTCTCACACAGTCTCTCCACATCTATTCTCCACTTGCCACTACTGCAAGATCCACTAACTGTTAGAAAGCCAGCCACGTGATGAGGAGAAGAAGAGTGGCAAAAACGAAAGTAAAAAAAAATGGAAAAGAAAAAACGATTCCTGCCAATAGAGTCTGTTATTTATTGGGAGGCAAGAAAAAACAGAACATCGAGCCATTTGCTAATAGAAAGGTGCACCAAACGACTGCCTAGCGTTGAGGCTCGAATGCTTCGTGAAGAATCCCGCGCTGTGTACACACGACGTTCGTGATTGAATTCTGAAGGAGAAAGGAACGCGGAGTTCGGGCGCGAGAGGTGTCATGTCACGTGTGAGGTTGGCCAGACGGTACCAGGTGGCAAAATCGACGGAATTTTCGCTGCGAAAGTGAAAAGATTGCGGGAAGAAGAAAAAAAGTGGGATAAAGTTTCAAGCTCATTTTTTTTAACGGTGATCTAATAATGGAAATGCGGAAATTCTTTTCCACACGAAATCTCAGAATAAAATATTAGTTGCTTTCGTTTCAATAACTAGAACTCTGTATCGCAATTGTTTGGGAAGAAAATATCGAAATAATCGGAATTATTTAGTGAAATGTTTAAAAAATGCATTCTTGGCTTCGGAAATCACCTTTGTTCATCTAACCGGTTATTTACCTTATTTCCTATAAATCGTACAAATGTCATTTACTTTTGAAGACGATCATATTTTTAGGAATTTCAAACATTGGTAGTTAATACCCAGCAGTTATAATTTAGGAATCTTCTTTTTAATTTAAAGAAGGTTGGGTTGTTTTACCAAAGAAAATCTAAGGAGAAGAAGGCTAGTTTGGCACAAGCGTAAGTAGCGCCGTTCTGCGGAATTTTACCGAAGCTGAACGTGGCAAATTGATGTACAGGCACAAAAACAAATGTAAGGGGCGATCTGCGCATGCGCAGTGCAATCATTTTATCCCATTGCAGCTATGGTTTGTCTTACTATTGCTATATATATTGCGATTCAACCAGTGTTTCCAAATGTCTAACAGCCATGGCATTTTGGCACAGTGGTAGCTGACCCTAAAGTTATTCATTTTTACGATACCTGGAAAAGCCGTTTTATGTTTATTTTGAGAAAATTTGCAGAATTTTTAAAATTAATATGTAAATTAATACATTTAATCATCTTGTGAATATATATAAGTCAATGTATGTTGCAGGTTTGTGATCCCTGGAGCATATCGATGTACATTGGCTTTTGCACTTTGCTCTAACAGTGTAATTCTTTTTTTATGGTTGATACGGGAAGTATCTGCTGCCATCTGTTGAGCGTTTATACAAATAAAAAACTCGATATGATATTTATTGAAAATAACAGCAATTGTATAAAATATAATTATATAGATCATGTTATCGTGCATTGACACATAAATCTCAATTTATTATAATATACTAAATGCAGTAGGTTGTTCAAAATATTAAAATTTTGTTCTTTAGCATAACTACTACCCGTTTTACAAAATTGGATTTTATTAAAGAAAATGATTACATTTTTTTTGATATTTTCTCTCTAAACGAAAAAAATTTATGATTGTACGTCAAGAAGAAAATGAACATTTTTCAGTGTCAAAGTGTATGTAAAATTAGTCACGTGGTGTAAGCAATTGAAAACTTTGCTCGGCGGTGGAAAAATAATGCAGGGAACTAGCTCCTCCCCCTGGCTAGGTGGCTTCGCTGCAATGCACGAATTTGCCATGTTTAGAGAGCGCTGCAATCGAAAAGTTTACATTACGTCTATGGAAGCTAGCTCTCTTCTCTCTTAGACACTCCTTGGTTTTACCTCTGAGCTGCACTTTTTTGCACACAGTGGGTAAATGGTCAGGTCACAAGGACCCCTAAGGCTCAGAGAAGGTTGGCGGAGGGAACCTACTGGACAACTGTTAGGAGACAGATGGTATTGGCAGCCTCCCGTTTAGGCTGTCCAGCGTGTTCTTTAACATGCACAGGGAATGGCTTTCCTTCACCCGGCCCCACGTCTTAACGTCCCATCCGACGGACGGTGGCCTTTACAAAGCGCATCGGTGTCCCCTACTGACCGTGGGCAGGGCGGGGAGTTTGCGGAGATAAACTCAAGAGTCAAGATGGCAAATAAGGACTTTGTTGAAGAACTGACTGAGGTTAATACTCATCAGTGAACTTTCGAGAAATTCAGGAAAATTCGAGGAACATATTAAAAATTGCCATGCAGTCTTGAACATAATACATTTAAAAATAAGAAGTTTTATAGAACATTTTGATGAACTATCAGTACTGCTTAAGTGTTTTGGTAATAATTCGGATTTAATTCTTTTAATTGGGAAATAGATAAAAGAAGAGGAAGTAAATCTTTATAATATCACAGTCCCTTTGTAAGTATTGCAAATGTGGGGATTTCAATAGGTCAGTGGAGGTCCTAATTTATGTAAGTAATAAGAAATTGAATTTTGTAGAACTGAGCTTAATACATACACAGCAGAAAGCATTTATTTGCATGAATATAGATACAATTTCTCCATTCTCTTATTATATATGTTACCGCTAAAGCTGGAAAGCCGTTAATGTGCACATTACCTACCTAATCTGCAGATTAACTGATTAGCTTCGTTAACGTGCGGAATCAAGAGTTTGCCGCATTTTACCTAGGTAATGTGCACATTAACGGCTTCCGTACCGTTAAAGTTCAAAAGTTTGTTTCTCTCATAGTGGTGAATCTCTTGAATATGAATCTTCGTGTCACGTGATTCACTCGTCCGCATTATAAAAAACGCCCCGGATGAGCGGATCGGCCCCAAGTGAGAACGAATCGGTAAAATGATTCATTCTTGATAACAAATCACTAAAATGATTCGTTCTCACTTGGCCTGCTCATTTTGGGGGCGTTTTTTATAATTCGGACGACTGATTCATTTTGACAGAGGGATGACCCTGGTTTCAACTCTACTCTCGGACACTAGATAAATAACATTATGTTAATTTAAGCGTACAGAAACGTTCCTGTTGTTCCAGCAAAGATCTTATTTTCACTTTAACGAGTGCCTAGTAGGTAATGTGTAGATTATCCAGGTATTTTGCAGATTACCTAGGTAATTTGAGAAATGAAACAATTTTCCGCACGTTAACGGATCACCCTAGTTAATCTGCACAATACCTAGATAATCTGTAGAATAACTGATTTCTGCACTTTACCGGTAACATATAGATCTCATAATTTTTCAGTCGATCAATTCAATGTGGAATTGAACTCAACTTTGAAGGTTATAAAATATGACAATGTTTATTTAGTAGGGGATAAGGCAGTATGTAAACAATGCGACTGCAAATGTAAACTTTTAGCTCTAGCTGTTTAGACCATGTGTTCATAAGAAATAGAAATAGCCCTATTGAAATGATGTGATTTATGAGTCAACATTAACTGATCATTTTACAATTATAATTGGAATCTAATTTCCTGACTTTAGTAATTTAAATAAATTAAAACGCGTAAATACCGTAACGATATTTGATTATAAAAAGTTTGAAACTTATATTAGCCAAATGACAATTAAATATTTCTTTCACATATCTGATGTTAATATTGTTACGACAGAAGGAATCTGGCAACCGAAAGCAAAAAGTTTCAGCCAACGAATAAGAACGTTGGGAGAATTTGAGAAGAACAGTGGATTGTAACGGTCGTTGTATTGTAACGGTCGGAGAGTTCGAAAATGGACGGTGAGCTGTTCTGAGACAGTGCGCGTAAGTATCAAGAAGTAACTTGATGTGTTGTGTATACGCGGAAGGATAAAAGTGGGATCTTTTATCGTTAAGTATCAAGAAGTAACTTGATGTGTTGTGTATACGCGGAAGTATAAAAGTGGGAACTTTTATGGCTAACTTCGAATGTCTACACGGACTGTCTTTTTGTTCGGCTAGTGTGTGAAAAGTTATTAGCACAGGACGAGAATTGGTTTACGAGTGAAGATCTTCGGGTGACCTGGTAAATCAAGTAAAAGGTAGTATTTAGTAAAATACACAGAGCTGATATTGTGTGCTCTACGCAGGAAGATTGATGACTTGTGCATGTTAATAGTTGATTTGTTAATAAGATATTTCATCCATATTTCCTTTGTAACAATTTACCTTGTATTGAATTTGGTTTTGAAATATAGCTTTTAATACTCACGTTCAGTGGCTATCCATTTTTTTGTAATCCGCAACATTTGGTGTCAGAAGTGGGATTATGATTAATTAATTGAATGCCGTTAACTAGAAGTATGGATGAATTAGTAAAGTTGATAAATAGCTTCAAAGCCGATATGACTGCGCTGATGACTGATAGGAAAACCATTATGACTACGCTGATGAATGACATTAAAAGTCAAAATAATGATTTGAAAGCCGAAATAGCGACACAAAATAGTACATTAGATGAAATGATAGCCGAAATGGCCGCACGAAATAATGAGTTGAGGAATAAAAGAGGTGATCTGGCCGCACAAAAAACTGAGATTAAAGGTGATATAGCTGCCCAAAGCGATAAAATAGGTGACTTGAAAGCCGAAATGGCCGCACAAAATACTGAGATGAGAGCTGAAGTGGCTTCTCAAGTTGGTAAGATTATTGATCACTTCAAGGATCATAAAACCGAACTCAATAGACAATGCAATAGTTTAAATGTTGAATTTGTCAGTGAAAAAGATGATCTTGATAGTGTTAAGTTAGATTGTAAACATGGAAAAGAAAAAGAGAAAGGCAACGCATATAAAAATGTGGATCTGCTACTGGAAATCAAGAATCGTAGAGATAGCGCAGATAATGCCTTTGACCACGCAACTACTGGTAATGCATGGCAGAGTGTCTATGTCGCTGGTGACATGTCTAGGAACTGTGAAGAACAATCACACAGATCAGAGAGCTGCGAGACTATACAGTACGCTTTGCACTTCAAAATACCTAGGTATACAAGTCTGGCACGATCTGAAGAGAGATCCACACGAAAGGTATTCTATTCCTCGCCGTCAGCAAAATGCGTCATGGACAATTATCGCAAAGGCAGAGTAACGAGTGGTAATGAAGGGGAACGAAACAGAGTTTACGTTTCGCAGAGTGGTCCGAGTAAAGAAGAGGCGTCCATTCATCATAGATACAAAGTGCCATTCGACTTTACCGCGGAAGTCGGAGAGATTTTTCCGAAGCATATAGCCACACTCGAATCGTTTATAGAAAGTGGGGATTTAAGGAAGAGGAATTCCGAAGGATGGCTTAGAAGCATAACAGGTGATGCTAGTAAAAGAGCTTCAGGCAGAGACAGTACTTCAAAGACTAACTTTCTGGATGAAACTAAGCCTCAGAGTTACGATCAGAGAGAAGTAAAGCCCTCAGACAATCTCAACGAAACCATGCTGAATTTCTTTTCTGAACAGTCAATGTGCAGATTTGGACATTATAACCATTTAGATTATAAGGATATAGAAAAGTTTTATCACGACTACAAGAGCTCTAAAGTGGACAATATCATGTTACAGAACTCGTCGCTGATCTCCAGAATGAACAATTTGGCAATCATGACTGATATTTCCCTGGCTAATTACAATGAGAGCTCCAAGAAAGTGAATTCGGAAGAAACAGCAAATATGACCTCCTCGGGTCATGTGTTTTGCTGGAGACCCGAGTGGCGCCATCGGATGGTAGATAAAAACAGCACAGGAGGTGTCGGCAACAAAGTGAGTCTTGTCTTGGCTCCTGCACTTGCTGCTTTAGGTCTCAAGGTCCCTATGATCTCCGGTCGTGCTCTCCAATTGACGGGAGATACTCTGGACAAATTGGAATCCATCCCTGGCTTCACAGTCGACTGCACTAAAGATAAAATCGAGCAGATGATGGAAGACGTCGGATGCTGCATCGTAGGACAGACAGAGGAGCTGGTGCCAACAGATAAGGAGATTTACCGCTGCAAGGATCTGACGGCTACCGTAGATAGCGTTCCTCTAAGGAGATGCTCAATTGTGTCCAAAAAGCTGGCTGAAGGAGTGTGCGCTTTGGTTTATGATGTTGAATTCGGAAAAGGAGCTATTGATCTCATCAGTACAGAAGATGTTGCTGTTGATTTAGTTAAGAAAATGGTTGCAGCATCACAAGCTCGTGGAATGAAGAGTTTGAGTTGTTCAGCTGTTATCAGCAACATGGATTCACCTCTTAAAAACTCTGTTGACAACTCTCTGGAAGTGATGGAAGCTGTTCAGTGTTTCCTTGGTAACGGATCCTTGGAACTGCAAGAGCTCGTCGAAGAGTTAGGAGGAGAACTTATGCGTTTGGTGAACATTGTGGATAATAGGGTAGATGAAGCATCACGTGTCTGCAAGGTTCTGCATAACGGCAATGCTTTGAACAAGTTTCGTAACATGTTAATAGAACAAGGAGTATCTGAAGATGTTGCAAGCTGGCTATGTGAAGGTAAAACAGAAAAAATATTGCTAGCAGCCCGACACATCACTGATTTCATTTATACAGGAGAAACAGGTAAGGTTGTCGGATTAGAAGCTGCAGTTCTAGCAAGAGTATGGAAGGAGGAGATGGACCGAAGAGCTAAAAAGAATTATGGAGCTGATATTATAGTTGTGAAGCACCTTGGGGATCAAATTGATTCAGGTGAAGTATGGCTGAAGGTTCATCACGACAGTTCTGAATTAAGTGAAAGTCAACTGACAAAAAGGTCAGACTGGAGGATGAAACTCCTCCCTAGATTTTATGTCACTAATGACTTTCATTCCTTGTTACTGTTGATAGAAGTAAAAATCCAAAGAAGAAAACTTTCGACAAAGAAGAAAACTTTTTACAGGTTTTGCACGAAAACTCTTAGTCGATTCTTCTCCCTGCAGAGACATAAACGTGTTCACAAGGGCTATAGGCCTTACACGTATAATGTTTGTGGACGAGGCTTCAGTCAGAAAAGAAATCTACGTCATAATAAGATTCGCTTTCATTTTGACACAGACGTGGTATATCGCATTCGTCGACGTCCAGCTACAAAGTGCAAGGTGGTTCACGTGGATCGTTTGGCTCCGTTTCATCGAAGAACTGAAGAAACTTTGGAATCCAGAATTGTTCGGGACGAACAAGACCTAGGAAGGGGGCAGTGTTACGACAGAAGGAATCTGGCAACCGAAAGCAAAAAGTTTCAGCCAACGAATAAGAACGTTGGGAGAATTTGAGAAGAACAGTGGATTGTAACGGTCGTTGTATTGTAACGGTCGGAGAGTTCGAAAATGGACGGTGAGCTGTTCTGAGACAGTGCGCGTAAGTATCAAGAAGTAACTTGATGTGTTGTGTATACGCGGAAAGATAAAAGTGGGATCTTTTATCGTTAAGTATCAAGAAGTAACTTGATGTGTTGTGTATACGCGGAAGTATAAAAGTGGGAACTTTTATGGCTAACTTCGAATGTCTACACGGACTGTCTTTTTGTTCGGCTAGTGTGTGAAAAGTTATTAGCACAGGACGAGAATTGGTTTACGAGTGAAGATCTTCGGGTGACCTGGTAAATCAAGTAAAAGGTAGTATTTAGTAAAATACACAGAGCTGATATTGTGTGCTCTACGCAGGAAGATTGATGACTTGTGCATGTTAATAGTTGATTTGTTAATAAGATATTTCATCCATATTTCCTTTGTAACAATTTACCTTGTATTGAATTTGGTTTTGAAATATAGCTTTTAATACTCACGTTCAGTGGCTATCCATTTTTTTGTAATCCGCAACATTTGGTGTCAGAAGTGGGATTATGATTAATTAATTGAATGCCGTTAACTAGAAGTATGGATGAATTAGTAAAGTTGATAAATAGCTTCAAAGCCGATATGACTGCGCTGATGACTGATAGGAAAACCATTATGACTACGCTGATGAATGACATTAAAAGTCAAAATAATGATTTGAAAGCCGAAATAGCGACACAAAATAGTACATTAGATGAAATGATAGCCGAAATGGCCGCACGAAATAATGAGTTGAGGAATAAAAGAGGTGATCTGGCCGCACAAAAAACTGAGATTAAAGGTGATATAGCTGCCCAAAGCGATAAAATAGGTGACTTGAAAGCCGAAATGGCCGCACAAAATACTGAGATGAGAGCTGAAGTGGCTTCTCAAGTTGGTAAGATTATTGATCACTTCAAGGATCATAAAACCGAACTCAATAGACAATGCAATAGTTTAAATGTTGAATTTGTCAGTGAAAAAGATGATCTTGATAGTGTTAAGTTAGATTGTAAACATGGAAAAGAAAAAGAGAAAGGCAACGCATATAAAAATGTGGATCTGCTACTGGAAATCAAGAATCGTAGAGATAGCGCAGATAATGCCTTTGACCACGCAACTACTGGTAATGCATGGCAGAGTGTCTATGTCGCTGGTGACATGTCTAGGAACTGTGAAGAACAATCACACAGATCAGAGAGCTGCGAGACTATACAGTACGCTTTGCACTTCAAAATACCTAGGTATACAAGTCTGGCACGATCTGAAGAGAGATCCACACGAAAGGTATTCTATTCCTCGCCGTCAGCAAAATGCGTCATGGACAATTATCGCAAAGGCAGAGTAACGAGTGGTAATGAAGGGGAACGAAACAGAGTTTACGTTTCGCAGAGTGGTCCGAGTAAAGAAGAGGCGTCCATTCATCATAGATACAAAGTGCCATTCGACTTTACCGCGGAAGTCGGAGAGATTTTTCCGAAGCATATAGCCACACTCGAATCGTTTATAGAAAGTGGGGATTTAAGGAAGAGGAATTCCGAAGGATGGCTTAGAAGCATAACAGGTGATGCTAGTAAAAGAGCTTCAGGCAGAGACAGTACTTCAAAGACTAACTTTCTGGATGAAACTAAGCCTCAGAGTTACGATCAGAGAGAAGTAAAGCCCTCAGACAATCTCAACGAAACCATGCTGAATTTCTTTTCTGAACAGTCAATGTGCAGATTTGGACATTATAACCATTTAGATTATAAGGATATAGAAAAGTTTTATCACGACTACAAGAGCTCTAAAGTGGACAATATCATGTTACAGAACTCGTCGCTGATCTCCAGAATGAACAATTTGGCAATCATGACTGATATTTCCCTGGCTAATTACAATGAGAGCTCCAAGAAAGTGAATTCGGAAGAAACAGCAAATATGACCTCCTCGGGTCATGTGTTTTGCTGGAGACCCGAGTGGCGCCATCGGATGGTAGATAAAAACAGCACAGGAGGTGTCGGCAACAAAGTGAGTCTTGTCTTGGCTCCTGCACTTGCTGCTTTAGGTCTCAAGGTCCCTATGATCTCCGGTCGTGCTCTCCAATTGACGGGAGATACTCTGGACAAATTGGAATCCATCCCTGGCTTCACAGTCGACTGCACTAAAGATAAAATCGAGCAGATGATGGAAGACGTCGGATGCTGCATCGTAGGACAGACAGAGGAGCTGGTGCCAACAGATAAGGAGATTTACCGCTGCAAGGATCTGACGGCTACCGTAGATAGCGTTCCTCTAAGGAGATGCTCAATTGTGTCCAAAAAGCTGGCTGAAGGAGTGTGCGCTTTGGTTTATGATGTTGAATTCGGAAAAGGAGCTATTGATCTCATCAGTACAGAAGATGTTGCTGTTGATTTAGTTAAGAAAATGGTTGCAGCATCACAAGCTCGTGGAATGAAGAGTTTGAGTTGTTCAGCTGTTATCAGCAACATGGATTCACCTCTTAAAAACTCTGTTGACAACTCTCTGGAAGTGATGGAAGCTGTTCAGTGTTTCCTTGGTAACGGATCCTTGGAACTGCAAGAGCTCGTCGAAGAGTTAGGAGGAGAACTTATGCGTTTGGTGAACATTGTGGATAATAGGGTAGATGAAGCATCACGTGTCTGCAAGGTTCTGCATAACGGCAATGCTTTGAACAAGTTTCGTAACATGTTAATAGAACAAGGAGTATCTGAAGATGTTGCAAGCTGGCTATGTGAAGGTAAAACAGAAAAAATATTGCTAGCAGCCCGACACATCACTGATTTCATTTATACAGGAGAAACAGGTAAGGTTGTCGGATTAGAAGCTGCAGTTCTAGCAAGAGTATGGAAGGAGGAGATGGACCGAAGAGCTAAAAAGAATTATGGAGCTGATATTATAGTTGTGAAGCACCTTGGGGATCAAATTGATTCAGGTGAAGTATGGCTGAAGGTTCATCACGACAGTTCTGAATTAAGTGAAAGTCAACTGACAAAAAGGTCAGACTGGAGGATGAAACTCCTCCCTAGATTTTATGTCACTAATGACTTTCATTCCTTGTTACTGTTGATAGAAGTAAAAATCCAAAGAAGAAAACTTTCGACAAAGAAGAAAACTTTTTACAGGTTTTGCACGAAAACTCTTAGTCGATTCTTCTCCCTGCAGAGACATAAACGTGTTCACAAGGGCTATAGGCCTTACACGTATAATGTTTGTGGACGAGGCTTCAGTCAGAAAAGAAATCTACGTCATAATAAGATTCGCTTTCATTTTGACACAGACGTGGTATATCGCATTCGTCGACGTCCAGCTACAAAGTGCAAGGTGGTTCACGTGGATCGTTTGGCTCCGTTTCATCGAAGAACTGAAGAAACTTTGGAATCCAGAATTGTTCGGGACGAACAAGACCTAGGAAGGGGGCAGTGTTACGACAGAAGGAATCTGGCAACCGAAAGCAAAAAGTTTCAGCCAACGAATAAGAACGTTGGGAGAATTTGAGAAGAACAGTGGATTGTAACGGTCGTTGTATTGTAACGGTCGGAGAGTTCGAAAATGGACGGTGAGCTGTTCTGAGACAGTGCGCGTAAGTATCAAGAAGTAACTTGATGTGTTGTGTATACGCGGAAAGATAAAAGTGGGATCTTTTATCGTTAAGTATCAAGAAGTAACTTGATGTGTTGTGTATACGCGGAAGTATAAAAGTGGGAACTTTTATGGCTAACTTCGAATGTCTACACGGACTGTCTTTTTGTTCGGCTAGTGTGTGAAAAGTTATTAGCACAGGACGAGAATTGGTTTACGAGTGAAGATCTTCGGGTGACCTGGTAAATCAAGTAAAAGGTAGTATTTAGTAAAATACACAGAGCTGATATTGTGTGCTCTACGCAGGAAGATTGATGACTTGTGCATGTTAATAGTTGATTTGTTAATAAGATATTTCATCCATATTTCCTTTGTAACAATTTACCTTGTATTGAATTTGGTTTTGAAATATAGCTTTTAATACTCACGTTCAGTGGCTATCCATTTTTTTGTAATCCGCAACAATATGTTATATGAAATGTTTCTTCGTATGGTATTTCTAAAGGAATATAAGTCGGAATACTCTAAAATAAGGGCCAGGCTCGTAATCTGCAATTCCCAGGTTCGAGTCCCAGCTGGGTCAGCATTGAGATTTATCTCCGCAAAATTCCCCGCCCTGCCCACGGTCAGTAGGGGACACCAAAGGGCTTGGAAAGGCCGCCGTCCGTCGGATGGGACGTTAAGCCGTGGCCCCGTGTGCGGGAGAGCCATATCCTGTGCACGTTAAAGAACACGCTGGATGGTCTTGACGGGAGGCTACCATCTGTCTCCCAACAGCTCTTCCAGTGAGTCTCCTCCCCCAACCTTCTCTGAGCCTTCGGGATCCATGTGACCTGGTCATTTAGCCCATGGTGTGCAAAAAAGTGCCGCTCAGAAGTAAAACAACCCAACCGAACTCTAAAATAAGGTCTAAATTTAAAGTTAAAAAAACCATGGATAACGAAAGATTTAATTGAAAGCATATACTAAAGAAAAATTGTATGGAAAATGCGAAAGAAATCCAGGCATTTTGGAGTTTGAGCAAGTATATAAAACCTACAATAAATTTTTAAAATATAAAATCTACAATGAATTTTTAAAACTTAAAATAAAAGAGGAAAAAAGGAAGTATTTTCAAAATCAGTTTCATAAATGAGGTAAAAATACATACAAATAATGGAAGTTTGTAAATGGCATTGTTGGTGTTAAAGAAAAAATAAGAGAAAAACCAAACACTTATGATTTGCATATTTTGGTTAATGAGCTGAATAAAAGGTTCATTGAAAACATTTTTAGTCTTCCTGATAGTTTCAGAGAATCTTCTAACGATCATGATCCGCTATCATGCAGTAATTCCATGTATGTGGCTAACACAGATCAAGCTGAGTTAAAAATATTATTCATTACTTAAAAGATAATGAGGCAGTTGGTTCAGATAATATTACAGTAAAATGCTTAAAATAATAAGTAGATATAACATAAAGCTCTTTTTACACATATAATTTATGCCTCATTAGAATCAGGAATCTTTTTGGAGGAACTTAAAAGGGCAATAGTTACACCTATATTTAAATCAGGTGACCAAAAACATTCGGCTCCATTGATCATGATATTTTATCAGGAGAGCTGTATTCAGCAGATATTAGAGGTATTGGTCACTTCCGGTTTTAAAGTTACTTACAGAACAGAAAACAGGCAGTGCGATTAGAAAATATTTTCAGCAAATTTGAAACTGAACGAAAAGGAGTGCCTCAGAGATCAGTTCTTGGTCCAATACTGTTCCTTATATTCCTTAATGATATGTGCTTTCTAAAATTAAGAGATAAACTCACTTGTTATGCGGATGTTGCTGCGGTAGTTTACTCAGCAAAATATGTAAATGAACTAAAATTAGACATCGAAAACGATTTACGTTTACTAAATAAATGGATTAACAAAAATAAATTAAAATTAAAGAAAAGCAAAATTTATGATAATCGTCATGTAGTAACATGTGACAAACGGTATGACAAATGTAAAATATCACGATCTTGAATGTAATGAAAGGACGTATTCCAATTGCTTGTCAAATGAGAGGGTTGAAAAATATAAATATTTAGGTATTGAAGTAAACAACATCTAAAATTGAAGAGTCATATTATGTACTTAACGAAAAAATTAAGGTATATATATTGTAAAGATTTTATGCAATTCAAAGAATAATTCCAAGTAATTTTATGCATACCCTGTATTACGCATGTCCGCAAAATTCCCCGTCCTGCCCATGGTCAGTAGGGGACACCGATGGGCTTGGAAAGGCCGCCGTCCATCGGATGGGACGTTAAGCCGTGGCTCCGTGTGCGGGAGAGACATACCCTGTGCACGTTAAAGAACACGCTGGATGGCCTTGACGGGAGGCTACCATCTGTCTCCCAACAGCTGTTCCAGTGGGTCCCCTCCCCCAACCTTCTCTGAGCCTTCGGGGTCCATGTGACCTGGCCATTTAGCCCATGGTGTGCAAAAAAGTGCCGCTCAGAGGTAAAACAACCCAACCCAACCCGTATTACGCATGGGTTTACTCAGCTGTTCATTATGGTTTAAGTAGTTATTATAAAATGAACCTTGCAAAACTCAATAGTGTCAATTTTAAGATTATTAAAGAATTTTAATAAATCTTGCAACATAAATTTTATAAATGAACCAAAATATTTTTTTGAAATTAGACAAATTTACTTGTATAGAATACTCTTATTCCTTTTCTTAAATCCTGCTTGCGTTGATGCAAAATGAAAAATGTTTGACTCTCGAATACCGGGATTTGGGTTGTTTTACCTCTGAGCGGCACTTTTTTGCACACCATGGGCTAAATGGCCAGGTCACATGGACCCCGAAGGCTCAGAGAAAGTTGGGGGAGGGGACCCACTGGACCAGCTGTTGGGAGACAGATGGTAGCCTCCCGTCAAGGCCATCCAGCGTGTTCTTTAACGTGCACAGGGTATGTCTCTCCCGCACGCGGGGCCACGGCTTAACGTCCCATCCGACGGACGGCGGCCTTTCCAAGCCCATCGGTGTCCCTACTGACCGTGGGCAGGGCGGGGAATTTTGCGGAGATAAATATCAAAGCTGACTCAGCTGGGACTCGAACATGGGAACTACAGATTACGAGCCTGGCGCGCTACCGACTGAGCCACCCCCGCCCGACTGAGCCACCCCCGCCTGAAGAAATAATGTATTAAATATATATGATATAGAAAAAGAAATAGTTTTTAGTGGGTAAATTAAGTTAGCTCTTTTGTTCTTGCAGTTTTAGTAAACGAATAAGTTTTAAATATGTTAAAATTTATAAACCATGCCCATTGAACTGCTGTTGCCAAACACGTTTTGTAGACAAAATCTTTGAAACCTGGACAGGCATATTTTCCTCTTGGTTATCAGATATGCAATGAACATAATTATTACTTTTTCGTTTCAATTTTGAATTGAATCCCAATTTCAGTTTTGTTTTTAAAATTATTATTGATTACTGCTTTTATTTTGGTGTCAGACTGATAATGTTTTAAGAACTGTTAAAATATATGTATTTGTACTTTTCAAACCAAATAAATATTTCAGTCAAAAAAAAATCAATATCAACTCTTCCACAGGTGGGACTCGAACCTGGGAACTGCAGGTTACGATCCTGGCGAACTACTACTAACTGAGCAATTCCTACCCCCCAGAAGTGAACGAATCTAAGAAAATGTTACTAGCTGAAACAGCGATTGTTCATATTGAATAGGGGCGGGGGTAGCTCAGTCGGTAGCGCGCCAGGCTCGTAATCTGTAGTTCCCAGGTTCGAGTCCCAGCTGGGTCAGCGTTGAGATTTATCTCCGCAAAATTCCCCGTCCTGCCTACGGTCAGTAGGGGACACCGATGGGCTTGGAAAGGCCGCCGTCCGTCGGATGGGACGTTAAGCCGTGGCCCCGTGTGCGGGAGAGCCATACCCTGTGCACGTTAAAGAACACGCTAGATGGCCTTGACGGGAGGCTACCATCTGTCTCCCAACAGCTGTTCCAGTGGATCCCCTCCCTCAACCTTCTCTGAGCCTTCGGGGTCCATGTGACCTGGCCATTTAGCCCATGGTGTGCAAAAAAGTGCCGTTCAGAGGTAAAACAACCCAATCCAAATCATATTTAATATTTTAAAATAGCGTTTTTTTTTTATTTTCTATGAAAGAAAAAGATGCTGCTTCATTAACGATAGCTAATTAGAATGTTGAGATCCTTTCATGGATTTAAATATATTCTAAACCCATTAGAATCTGGAACATAAATATAAAAATTTAATGAGATTAAGCAAAGAAATCCGAGGTTAATTAAAATTAATAAGGATATACGATTTTAGACATGCAAATTAAGAAGAAATGTTGCTTTTTTTAATGGTAGGTTTATAAAAGTTATATCGTTAAAACTGGGAAAATGTTTTTTTATTTTTGGCCAATTAAATTTGAAAGCAATTAGTTTGAAAAACGGAAAAAGATATCGTCTTCATTCACTGCGTTGCTACTTCTGCAGTTCATTAAGAAAAAAAAAGGTAAAAAAAACTCATGATAAATTATTAATTTTGACAAATTAATAGCGAAAAGTTATAATTTGAGGAGAATGCTAATACTTAGCATATATTAGCTTAGAAATAATAACGAAAAACATTTCAAGTCACAAACAGAAAATCTAATTAATAACTAATAATGTTACAGCCAGTAGGCATTTTAATTAACGAGAGCTTAGAAAATAATATTTGCAAATATTAAGCATCATTTCTTGCGCTTTTCTTGAAATTGATATTTCATCAAATCATACGTGTTTCATTACAGACTAATATATTATGGAACGAATAGGTTCTAAAAATTCAAGTTATTTAGTGACCTTTAATATATATATTATCAATGGCTTACAATGTCTTTAAAATTAGACCCTAAATACATTTCAGAGTAACAGGATTGTTGGATTGGATTGTTTTACCTCTGAGCGGCACTTTTTTGCACACAATGGGCTAAATGGCCAGGCCACAAAGACCCCGAAGGCTCAGAGAAGGTTGGGGGAGGGGACCCACTGGAACAGCTGTTGGGAGTCAGATGGTAGCCTCCCGTCAAGGCATCCAGCGTGTTCTTTAACGTGCACAGGGTATGGCTCTCCCGCACACGGAGCCACGGCTTAACGTCCCATCCGACGGACGGCGGCCTTTTCAAGCCCATCGGTGTCCCCTACTGACCGTGGGCAGGGCGGGGAAATTTTGCGGAGATAAATCTCAACGCTGACCCAGCTGGGACTCGAACCTGAGAACTACAGATTACGAGCCTGGCGCGCTACCGACTGAGCCACCCCCGCCCCCAGAGTAACAGGCAGATAAAAAAACATTTTGGGTTGGGAGGAAAAAAAATGCAGCATAATGTAAATGTCTGGGAACCGAATTTTTTACAAAAAGAAAATGCATAATAGCAAAGTAAATTCTTACTAAGATGTGCAATATTGTTTCGGGTTACTATCATTTTGCATAAAATAAGATTCTATCATTAGTACAGAATCACAGGACATGTCCTGTAGACATGGAACTCATGAAATAATAAGCTGAAAAAAATTGGTTTCGCCAATCAATGCAAAATAAATTTATATTTCAAAATTACCAAATAAATATAAAACTGTTACCATCTTTTGTAAGTATACCATTTCAGGTGTATTTCCACTGAGACACTTATTTGTTTATAGAACATTAAATTACTTCTTTAAAAACAACAATGCAGTGCTGCATTATACAAATTATTCTACGCGAGATAATGGGAAAAGGTTTCTGTTGCCACTTGCAAATAAAGAAATTATGCACAAACATTTTGATTGTTTGGCCCCTAAAATTTTTAATTCTTTACCGACTATAATTCGAAATGAAACTAATTTTATGTATTTCAGATCTCTCACTGCTAATTATCTAATGAGAATTACAAATGCTAACAGCCTGTTTTCAGTGTTAAAGTAAAAAAAAAAACTTTAATTCGTTTTTCTAAATTCTGTGTTGTTTTTGTATAATAATATATATTTTTTTCTTTATGTAAAGTTAAGTGTCAGTGTTGCCAAAATTATGTATTTAAATAATTTCTAGGTTAACCTACATGAGCTTAGATGCTCTTGGGTTAATAAGAGTATTAGAAACATATGCTCTTTGTAACCTTATTATTATAATAAAACTGAACTGAAAGTGGGAACCTTTTCAAGTCAGCTTTCATAAACAGGAAAAAAAAGAGTGGGATTCGAACCTACGTCTGCAGGAAACATGCCAGTTATGCTACCACTACACCACCATAGGCCATTGGTGATAGGTATGTATACCTTGTATGTATTCCTACAAATGATAGCTAGGCGTAAACTGGAAGGAGAGCTGTGTACCAATCCCTAGCGATGATGCACAGAACCGGCCAGGTCTAGCACCTAATGTCCGACCCCGCCTTCTCGTGGTGCAGGCCGTTAGTACCTTTCAAAAGAGATATTCTCTTTTGGAAGGGAACGGAAGGGGAGGGCTGCCAGGTCAGTATGGCCTACTGATCTGGTCATCTATGGCCACTTTTTTCTTTTTATTTCAACCCTGCTGAGGAGTGGTCAACTTCACAGGGTCCTGGTGCTGACCATCTATACCTACTAGACTGCACTTGTTTATGGATTTGAGCTTGATTATGGATCCTGGACTTGCTGCACTGGTGGGCCTCTGTTGAGGGAGAATCTGCCGCTGTGTTTTCTGTTTGCTTCTGGGTTGCCAGCTCTAAGTGAACAGAGGCATGGGATACCTTATATCAGCTGGTGGATAATCCTAATCAGAGGCCATCGCAGGTACTTGAACCTTACTTAGCTAGTTGGGCATCGTCAAGCCTAAACTGGAGTAATGTGTCTCAGGCAGGCCATATGGTTCTTGAAAAAGTCCACTTAAAAAGGTGGTGCCTGAAGTTCCTACCAGCATCAGTGACTTCAGCCTTTAGCGGAGGAGGAACAGGTCTTTGCCCCATGCCTGCGATCAGGGGGCTGTTTGATATACTTGGCCCTACCAATCTCAATAAACCTAATTTCTTTAAAAATCCTACTAATCATTTTCTCTCTGCAGGAACGTGGAACGTGAGGACATTACACAGAGATTATTCTCTTGATGTCCTCATGCAGGAATTCCAGCGCTATAACCTAGATATTCTAGGCTTGCAAGAGATCAGATGGACACGTAAAGGTGAGATACTTAAAAATAACTTTAAATTTCTCTTTACAGGGAGGAAGGATGGAAAGCATCACCAAGGCGTGGGTCTGCTGCTAAGCAGGCATGCTAGTGATGCTCTTCTAGGATATGAGTGCATTAATGAAAGGTTTCTTACAGCAAAATTTCAGACAAGCATTAAAGACTTGAATGTTATCTGCTGTTATGCCCCCACTGAGGATGCTGATGAGGATGAGAAGGATAGGTTTTACAGACAACTTCAGGATATTTTGAATTCTGTCAAGAAAGGATATATTACCCTTGTTCTAGGTGACTTCAATGCCAAAGTTGGTACTGACTCTGATCTTTGGGGAGGGGTGATAGGCCCTTTTGGTATTGGTAGCTGCAATGGCAATGGGCAACGTCTCCTACAGGTAAGTAAACTCAATGGTTTCAGAATAACTAACACATATTACAAACACCGCGACATACATAAATACACATGGGTTTCACCTGATGGGCTGCATAGGAATATGATAGATTATATATTAATTAACAGCAAATGGGCTAGTTCTGTTAGAAATACCAGGGCATATAGGGGAGCTGAAATTGGATCTGACCATTACCTTGTTAAAAGTGTCTTGCAACTTAAACTTAAAAAGTGTTGTGCTAGGGTTAAAAAATTTACCTTTAATACTGAAGCTCTGAAAGACCCAGTTATAGCTAAAGCTTACCATGATAGGTTACTTAGTCATTATGACAGTCATAGTTTGCTTACTACTGAAGTTGAGGAAGAATGGGGCCATTTTAAACAGGCTTTTTTGGAAACTAACAGTACTCTTTTAGGAAAAAAGGAGCAGAGGAGGCAGAATTATTTAAGTGATAAGGCACTTGAGCTTATTTCAGGAAGAAGGAACTGCAGGAATGTTCTTAATCAGTACCCTACTAGTCCTAATAGAAAGCATTACAGAGAGCTTAATAAACGTGTAAAGGATCAGTTAGCTGCTGATAAGAATCTTTGGCTTGATGGTTTGGCTGACAAAGCTGAGGAAGCAATTAGGCAGCGCAACAGCAGAGAGCTGTACCAGATGGTTAATGTTTTGTGTGGTAGAAAACGGACAGGCATACAAGGATTGAAGGATAAACAAGGTAAAGTTATAGAAGGTGAGGATTCTGTCATGGCTAGGTGGGCTGAGCATTTCAGTGATGTTCTAAACAATGTGGTTAGTTCTACTCCCATTGTTTGTAATGATGATAGATGCATTGGCAGCTTTAATGTTGGCCCTATAACACAATCTGAAGTTATTTTGGCTATCTCTAAACTTAAACTTCATAAATCCCCAGGGGTAGATGAAATTACTACAGAAATGCTCAGAGCTGGGAATGTTTCGGTTACCACTTGGATGACTGAAATTTTGAATAACTTTTATGATAAAGGCATTGTTCCTAAGGATTTTACCAGAGCTATTATTATCCCTATTTTCAAAAAAGGTGATCGCAGTTCTTGTGATAACTATAGGGGTATCAGTCTACTCTCTGTTCCAGCTAAAGTTCTTTCCATGATTGTGCTTAATAGAATTAAGAATCTGGTTGACAGGCAATTGCGTGATGAGCAATGCCTGTCAATGTGGATTCAGAAGTGGTAGGGGATGTGTAGATCAGATATTTTCACTTAGGCAGATTCTTGAGAAATGTTTAGAGTTTCAAAAACCTTTGGTTGCTAGCTTTGTTGATTTCAAAAAGGCTTTCGACTCTGTTGATCGTCAAAATTTGTGGTTGATTGTGAGATCATATGGTATACCAGACAAGTTAGTTAACATAATGAAAGCGCTCTATAATAACACTGAGTCGTGTGTGAGAGTTGGTAAGTCTTGTAGCAATTGGTTTAGCATCACGTCTGGTGTTCGACAAGGGTGCATTTTGTCTCCTTTTCTCTTTAGTTTGGTTGTTGATTATGTTATGCGAAATTCACTTCGAGGGAAAGATTTTGGCCTTAAATAGGCTGGAGATACGAAAATTTCTGATTTAGATTATGCTGATGATTTAGCCCTTTTGGCAAATGATGTTGATGAGATGAACTCTTTCATTCGAGCTGTTGATGAGACTGGTAGTAGAGTAGATTTGGTTATAAACAGAGAGAAAACTAAAGTGATGAAAATTGGGCAGGCAGGTTGTGATTCAGTTCATCTGAATGGTTGCAGTCTTGAGCAGGTGTCATAGTTTAATTATCTTGGGAGCTATGTAACTGATACTGGTGATGTGCGGCATGAGATTAACAGACGAATAGGGATTGCTGCTGGGACTTTTAAGAATCTATGGAGATTGTGGAGAAATAGGCGTATACACCTAAAGACTAAAATTAGACTGTATAATAGTTTGGTTCTTTCTAGGGTTAGTTATGGTAGTGAAACGTGGACGCTGTGTAAGCAAGATAACAGGAAACTAGATGCTTTTGATTCTAGATGCTTACGCAGTATCTTGGGTATTAGGTGGTTTAACTTTGTAACTAATGATGAGGTTAGGGAAAGAAGTCTGCAACCTCCTTTAAGCAGCATATTGTGCAGAGAGAGACTCCGCTGGTTTGGCCATGTTGCCCGTATGGATAATTATAGATTGGCGAATAGGGTTATGAACAGTGTTCCTAGAGGCCTCAGAAGACCTAGGATGCGGTGGGCAGACAATGTCAAACAGGACCTTGTTAGAATTGGTGTGCAGTGGCCGGATGCAGCTGATGTAGCTCAGGACAGATATGCTTGGAGAATTAAACTGTGTGGTCTGGTTGGACCTCCGTAGCCCATGGCTGCTTGAGGATGATGATGTTGATGATGATGATGATGTTTCCTGGAAACGTGGGTTCGAATCCTACTCATGGCAAAACCAATTTTTTTCAGCTTATTATTTCATGAATAAGAGTTTCTTTTTAACTGACACCCTCTAGTGGAAATGTTACAGAAAAAGTGAACCATGTTTTGCATTTAAAATTCTTGCAATCTTGACCTATAGAAGTATTAAGTGCGGCATTTGACACTTGATTCACATAACATTGCCATGCCGAGTATGTTAACACTCAGTGTGGGGTGGGGGTGGCTCAGTCGGTAGCGCGCCAGGCTCGTAATCTGTAGTTCCCAGGTTCGAGTCCCAGCTGGGTCAGCGTTGAGATTTATCTCCGCAAAGTTCCCCGCCCTGCCCATGGTCAGTAGGGGACACCGATCCCGCCCTGCCCACGGTCAGTAGGGGACACCGATGGGCTTGGAAAGGCCGCCGTCCGTCGGATGGGACGTTAAGCCGTGGCCCCGCGTGCGGGAGAGCCATACCCTGTGTACGTTAAAGAACACGCTGGATGGCCTTGACGGGAGGCTACCATCTGTCTCCCAACAGCTGTTCCAGTGGATCCCCTCCCCCAATCTTCTCTGAGCCTTCGGGGTCCATGTGACCTGGCCATTTAGCCCATTGTGTGCAAAAAAGTGCCGCTCAGACGTAGAACAGCCCAACACAACACTCAGTCTATATATTGATAGTGACACGCTGAGCAATTGAGGCAAGATCAGTGCGCGAATCTTGGGCAATTAACATATCGGTACTAGTAATAATTAGAGTAATAATGCCGTCATGTAATTTTTTTGTTTGAATAATTAACTGCAATAAATGTTTCGATTGCTAAATGAGGGGGGGGGGGGGGGGTCAGTCGGTATCCCGCAAGAATCGTAATCTATAGTTCCCAGGTTTGAGTCCCACCTGTGCCAGAGTTGAGATTGGTCTCCGCTAAACCCCCACCATGCCCTCGATCAGAAAGGGGACATCGATTGGCTTGGAAAGGCCGCCGTCTGTCGTATGAGACGTTAAGCCGTGGCCCCGTGTGCAGGACAGCCATACCCTGTGACGTTGAAGAACACGCTGGATGGCCTTGAAGGGGAGGATACCACCTGTCTCCTAACAGCTGCACAGCGAGTCTCCTTCCCCCATCCTTTTCTGAGCTCCTGTAGTCCTTGGGACCTCTCCATTTAACCCATCGTGTGCAAAAAAAGTGCTACTCAGAGGTGAAAACAACCCAACGCAAAATAGCGCCGCTCAACCCGTAACTCTTAGTTAAAGAGAAAGCCTGTCTTCGAGGTTACTGGAGATCAACTCATTTCCCGTCAGTCTTATTCCCCAGTTAGTTTCCACCATGGAGGTAGGAAGATAAGAGGAGGAGCCCTAAGCACTTGAAAATTATGCTACGGCAGCCATGTTGTTCTATTCAAAACATTGATCAGTAGTTACTTACCTATACTAATTTTTGTCGACATTTGTATTTTGGCAGCCTGTTCAGCTTATGGCTGCACGAATCGCATAGTAAAACTGAGTGTAAGTAGGCTTGATTGCAGCGGCAGACGGTTTGTTTTGAATGCAACAACATGGCCACCGCAATGCTGCGTAAGCATCATTTTCCTTCCACAGGGAAAGCGCGTTAGAGCGTCTCCTTATCTTCCTACCTCCATGGTTTCCACTATGGTGGAAATTTCCACAGCCTTCACTTCAATACGAATTTTCACCTTTGACCCAATTTCTTTATTACCTCACCCCGTTGAGGTTTTCCGATCAATATTAGATGAATGTTTTCTAATATCTTGAAATATTAAAAACCTTTAACCTGCATCTTGAGGGACGTAAATATGACTATATGCCAACATTCCTCGCTTTTATTTTCGCCTTCGCCATCTTTAGAGTCATTGCTAATTTGATTTGATGATTCAGTGATGGAGAGAATACAGATGATTTAGATTTGAAATCGGATTTTAAGTAAATCAGCTTCTCTGCTTTAGTGGTAATGTCTGGAAGCGAAAATATTTATTATCAAAACTAATTAAAACTTCGAACTGAAGAGAGACGGAAGGACTAAGTAAGAATCTCGTGCTGGATCTGGGGACTGACTCCTCCTCATCCCTCCTCCTCATCATCCCTCTTTAGATTCTGCTGGATGCTGCCGTAGTTAATTAGACGACGAAGGCGGATGCTTCATACGAAACTGGAAACCTGGTTACTATAATAAATTAAGCAACTCAGATGAACTACACGCTGTGTTCGGAAATCGGAGCCTTAATCATCTGAATCTAATTAGGCGAGGTGCAAAAGATAACAGCTTATGTTAGCAAATGGGAATTTCAGATTGTTACATTCTGAGCGAGTTGAAGCGAAAAAGATCATGACGAAAGACAAACAAGGTTGAGTTCTGTTCTTGGCATTTTTTGACATACAATGAGCTAAATAGCTGATCACAAGGAGCCAAAGGACTCAGAACTAGGTAAGGGTTGGGTTGTTTTACCTCTGAGCGGCACCTTTTTGCACACCATGGGCTAAATGGCCAGGTCACAAGGACCCCGAAGGCTCAGAGAAGGTTGGGGGAGGGGACCCACTGGAACAGCTGTTGGGAGACAGATGATAGCCTCCCGTCAAGGCCATCCAGCGTGTTCTTTAACGTGCACAGGGTATGGCTCTCCCGCACACGGAGCCACGGCTTAACGTCCCATCCGACGGACGGCGGCCTTTCCAAGCCCATCGGTGTTCCCTACTGACCGTGGGCAGGGCGGGAAATTTTGCGGAGATAAATCTCAACGCTGACCCAGCTGGGACTCGAACCTGGGAACTACAGATTACGAGCCTGGCGCGCTACCGACTGAGCCACCCCCGCCCCACTAGGTAAGGAAAAGAGATTACAGCTGTTAGGAGAGAGAGAGAAATCTCGGATTAAGACCATACAGCGTGTTTTTTGAAGTGAGAAAGATATGGGTATCTTGTACATGGGGCTATGGTTTAACGCCCTATCCGACTTATTGAGGAAAATGACATTCATGGACTTTCAAAACTCAAGGGTGTCGCCTTTTTCAATGAGGGCAGAACGGGGATTTGTGGGAAAAACCTCAATGCAAGTGGTCACTTGAATCTTAGAAGAATAGGATACTCATTAAACAGCTGTTAGACAGATGGAAATCTCCCGCCAAATCCATCCAGCGTGTTGTTTAAGTGAACACGGTACTGCTGTCCTTGACACGGGGGGGGGGGGAACGGCTTAACGTCCTGTCTGACGGACGGCGGCCTTTGTGACCTAGGGCAGGGTGGGTTTTAGTGTAGATCAATCGCAACACTAACACAGTTGGGATTTGAACCTGGAAACTTCAGATTACAGTCTAGGCGCGCTAACATCACCTCCCTCTCGCCCTCTGTAGTCAAGTGGGGCGGGGGTGGCTCAGTCGGTAGCGCGCCAGGCTTGTAATCTGTAGTTCCCAGGTTCGAGTCCCAGCTGGGTCAGCGTTGAGTATTTATCTCCGCAAAATTCCCCGCCCTGCCCACGGTCAGTAGGGGACACCGATGGGCTTGGAAAGGCCGCCGTCCATCGGATGGGACGTTAAGCCGTGGCCCCGTGTGCAGGAGAGCCATATCCTGTGCACGTTAAAGAATACGTTGGATGACCTTGACGGGAGGCTACCATCTGTCTCCCAACAGCTGTTCCAGTGGGTTCCCTCCCCCAACCTTCTCTGAGGCTTCGGGGTCCATGTGACCTTGCCATTTAGCCCATGGTGTGCAAAAAAGTGCAAAAAAGTGCCGCTCAGAGGGAAAACAACCCAACTATAGTCAAGTTTTAAATTTTAAAGTGCAAAGAAACACAGCAACAAATGAGGAAGATTCTGACCTGTGTGTAAAAATGAGAAATCTGAAGAAAGTGCAACGAAATGAAGAGACTGCCATTTAGTCAAGCGAACTTTAAATCTTGTAAAATGGGATTTGGGAAAATGGGATTGCGTACACGCAACACTTGGGAAGAAATGGGTTAAGAACCAGAATCTTGATGTCATGTGACAGCTATGAAGAGCTTTGCAATCGAAGATACTGCTGAACATATTTTCATCCATTCCTGATTATTATTCAATAACAAAATCATTAATCGTTATCGAAAGTTTTTTGGATATTTCTTCGGTAAACTGAAGTTACAAAATTTTCATTCTAGAATAAATTTAGCGACATGATGCCAATCAATCTATAATCATCTTTACGTACGTGCTGCGATTGATTCAGTCGGTACTGCGCTAGTAACCTTATGTGCCTAATTTGGGCCCCCACTGTGTTTATGTCCTGATTTTTATCACCTTTCCCTCTGTATAGAAATGGGATAGTGGTAGCTCTTTCCCGTCGGCTGTCACATTAGATGCAGCCGTTTTGTGCTGCGTTGGGTTGGGTTGTTTTACCTCTGAGCGGCACTTTTTTGCACGCCTATGGGCTAAATGACCAGGTAACAGAGGTGTTTGGGGGAGGGTTGGGTTGTGAGTTGTTTTACCTCTGAGCGGCACTTTTTTGCACACCATGTGCTAAATGGCCAGGTCACATGGACCCCGAAGGCTCAGAGAAGGTTGGGGGAGGGGACCCACTGGAACAGCTGTTGGGAGATAGATGGTAGTCTCCCGTCAAGGCCATCCAGCGTGTTCTTTAACGTGCACAGGGTATGTCTCTCCCGCACACGGGGCCACGGCTTAACGTCCCATCCGACGGACGGCGGACTTTCCAAGCCCATCGGTGTCCCCTACTGACCGTGGGCAGGGCGGGGAATTTTGCGGATCGTTTTGTGCATGAGAGCCATAATCCGCGCGCGCTAAACAACACAACTGGACGCCATTGACGGAAGGCTTCCTCTATTTCCTATTTGATGTTTACTACCTAAATCTACACCCTTGGGTTCCTTGAAGGGTTGTCATTTTTTTATTTTGCCAAGGAAGGATGTTTGGGAAACTTTGCTTTTCTTTTACCCACAAGTCATAAATATAGGTAATTATTCGATGCATTGTTATTTTGCAAGCATTTTGTTTTAAATGTTCCATTGTATTATTTAAAAAAAATCACACGCTAATGTTACCTTCTAAGTGAAATGTAAATTACATCTGTTAAGCTTAGTTGTACTAAACAGGTAATGGGGGTTGACTCTTTGGATTGTTGTTGGGTTGGGTTGTTTTACCTCTGAGCGGCACATTTTTGCACACAATGGGCTAAATGGCCAGGTCACATGGACCCCGAAGGCTCAGAGAAGGTTGGGTGAGGGGACCCACTGGAACAGCATCTGTTGGGAGACAGATGGTAGCCCCCGTGAAGGCCATCCAGCGTGTTCTTTAACGTGCACAGGGTATGTCTCTCCCGCACACGGGGCCACGGCTTAACGTCCCATCCGACGGACGGCGGCCTTTCCAAGCCCATCGGTGTCCCCTACTGACCGTGAGTAGGGCGGGGAATTTTGCGGAGATAAATCTCAACGCTGACCCAGCTGGGACTCGAACCTGGGAACTACAGATTACGAGCCTGGCGCGCTACCGACTGAGCCACCCCCGCCCCCTGACTCTTTGGAAGTTAGGGGTTGACCTAAAGAGGCGCTGCGATCGTTTCATTATACGCATGGGGTGTATGGGAGTTACCCTTATGTATGCTCCTTAATCTGAGGCTGGGGTGGCTCAGAAGGTAGCGCACCAGGATCGTATATTCATGGTACGCAGCGTGAAACTCATCATTCCCAGGTTAGAGTCCCACTTACGAGAGCGCTGAAATTTATCTCCATAAAACGATCACCCTGACCAAGGCCACCTAGAAGACAAGGCCATGACAACGATACTGTGACGTCATCCTTCCTGGTAGAACAGGCGAATGAACTGCGCTGTATAAAAGCTTGTTTGCTGCGTTGGCTTTAACGGATCTCATTCGTCTTTTTTCCCTCCATCCGTGACGTCACAGTATCGCTGTCATGGCCTTGTCTTCTACGTGGCCTTGCCCTGACTTCGGTCTGTAGGCGACACCAATAGGCGTGCAAAGGCCGCCGTCCTTCGGATGTGATGTAAAACCGTGGCTCTGTGTGCCGGAGAGCCTTACACTCTGTGCCTCGGAGTTCTTGTGACCTGGTCATTTAGCACATTGTGTGCCAAAAAGCACCACTCAGAGGTAAAATAACCAAACAAATAATCTGTGTCCAACCTCTCTATGTTGCCAACCAACTCGGTTTTATCGAATCTAAAATCGCTTTCGCACACGAAGCTGTGATTGTGGAACAACGATGCTCATAGAGGAGACCTTGCAATTTGCATATTTATCTCGCTTCCGTGATATTTCCCGAAAGAAAGGACATTTTGATAACGAGGAAATAGGAAGGACATTATTTCAGAAGAATGAATTGTCCTTCCCAAAAAAAGACAACATTTGTTTCTTGTAACATGGGCATTTGGTTCACTATATGCAAAAAGTCCCGCTCACAAGGAAAAACGACCCAACATCCTTAGGTACATATCTCCGTTCAAACAAATCTGATACGAAAGTGGAGTTCGCACTGGAACCCCCCGAAACCAAAAGAAAAATTAGAATTTTTTTCTCCTTCATTTCCTGCTTGTTGGAATTTCAGTCGAGTCATTTAACAATGGCGATCCTCCAACAATAGCGAGAAATGTGAAACTCGCGCCACAACAATGAGATGCAAAGTGAGCGCACGAAATCTCTCTCTGCGCACGTGCTGCCGTGGAGATGGTTGATGACAGTTCGCGGGGTGGCAAAACGGTGGGGGAGGGGGAGGAAGACAACAAAAGCTTAAGCGCCATTTACTTGAAGTGTCCCTTTCCATGAGAGCCAGCATTAGAATAGAAAGAAGAGCGCTCACTTCTGTATAGTGAGGAAGTGGAGGACGCTTCGTGTAATGTAGCAAGATTGTTTTTTTTTCTAAGCATCTACCTCGGTATACAGAGGTTAAATAACTGCCTTTTATTATCGCTATTTATTCCAAGGGACGTGGAAAGAGATATTCTGTGGAGAAATTGTGAAAATACTCACTTAAAAAAAAACAGCTTATTTACTCAGGATTTTATTTTTCTCTCTCTTTTAAAATTCCCCGAGTTAGGTGAAGTGAAAATAGAGATTAAATCACAATTTGAAAATGAACCTAGCGAGGATATTGGAGAAGAGAAGTTAGTTTTCTTACTATAATCGCTCGCATTTTTACAGGATATCTTCTAGAGGGATGTACAGTGGTTCAAAAAAATATCCGAACATCGTGATTGATTACAGAATTCAGAAAAAATATCTGGCAACAATTTTTTTTTAGATATTAGTGATCTGGCAACCTTCGTGTCACGTGACACGAAGGTTGCCAGATCACTAATATCTAAAAAAAATAGGCACACTGTTCACCTTTAGGCACACTGTTCATAACCCTATTCGCCAATCTATAATTATTCATACGGGCAACATGGCCAAACCAACGGAGTCTCTCTCTGCACAACACGATGCTTAAAGGAGGTTGCCAGATCACTAATTTCTAAAAAAAACGTTGGCAGATATTTTTTCTGAATTCTTTAATCAACCACGGTTTTCGGATACTTTTTTTTGAGCGACTTTACAAAATTTTCAAAATCGCAATGGCGCGAGTAGTCAGTGGTTAAGAACGGTTCTAATCTTTGTCGTCCTTTACTCTATTAGGTAATAAAAAAAAAGCTTCTCTTTGATTAAAAAAAACTATTTCAAAAACATATGATGAATATTGAAACCAACCGGCAAAATCCGATTAGAATTCGTGTGCAAGGAAATAGTTTAATGATTCTTGAGTTGAAATGCTTTCAGGACACAATCTTTTTATGATCGCAAAATTGTTTTGTGTGTTAATAATAAGCGCAGTTACTTGCTCTCCACTTCCTTGGGGTTTAAGATTGTAAACAGGTAACAATCCTTGACAACAATGCTTGTAGATTGCGAACAATAACTTTGACGTCGTCCAACAACTAATACGAAAAATAATTACATATTAAAAAAAAAAGGAAATAAAATTTCGCTATACAGTTAAATTGAAGTAGATTTTTAATATTTAAGTTCAGAAAGTTGCAATACCTGTATAGGAATCGTCGGAAATGTTCTCACCGGTATTTCGAAGGTAATAAAAGGCAGCCTCATTAAAGGAGACTCGTAAAACGAATACGTAAATGCACATTCTGCATTTCGCTTTGCTATCTGTGTACAGCATCCCCGTAAAGGACGGCAACACAGAGAGAGAGATTTCATCTTTCCAGCTCGTTCAACATTCCACAATGACTGCGTCGGCTGCAGCATTATTTTAAATTATTCACGTCCATCTGTAAGAGATTATGGCGTATGTGTGCGCTCGCAGCGAGGTGGAGAACCAACTTTAGCACATTGTTTAGCATGCGGGAGTCGTTGAGGCCCGTGCTTCGTGCACCCATCATGACGTTCGGAGTTCGCGCTAGCGTGACGGAAATGCGCACACACAGAACGGCGAATGTTTGAGAAGATGTTCTAATAATAGCGAACTTGATCCATTAGATGCGTGCGCGATACCCACGTGTATAATGATGCCGCGGCAGCTGCCCATTGTTGTCGCTGCGTGCCTCAGTTCGAATTTGGAGAACTTTTCCCCAAGTGTTGCTTTAACGAGAGAGAGAGACAAAAAAAGAATTGGTGTGATAGAGGGTTTCTGCAGATGTAAGAGCTCAGAAGAGAATGACGATTTTAAGAGTAAATAAGGTGGGAGGGTGGTGGTGGGGGGAGGTTTGTAGTTTGAATAAGTGACGTGGGTGGTTCGGCTAATGAGTTAGTTTTGAAATTAATGGGGTAGAACTTCATCTGGAGTTGATGTACAAGTAGCGCGAAGAGAAACGCTTTACTTACGAGATAAGTCTGATGGGTAATTTCCGATGACGGTATGAGTGAAAAGTTTTGAATTTCTAATAACTGCAGTGATTTGCATACGAAGGAAAAAAAAATTACAAGCATTTCATCTTTTGAGGTTTCTTAGAGAGATCCGTTTCTCAATAGGAATATGCGGTTCCGATATATCACGTCAGATTTTAATGCTACGAATTCTCGAGATATCTGTAGCAAAATATCAGTTATCTCTATTCACGAGGTGCTTTAGTGAAAAAGATATTCTTGAATTCCAAACCAGTCTGCTGCCGTTATTCGCAATCGTTTAGTTCATTCGCCAAGATACAGATAAGGTCTGTAATTCAATTTCTGAATGCTAAAGGAATAAAACCGCTGAAATTCATCGCAGAATTTGGGCTCGATGTGGTGGACGGTGCATGGGTTGGCATGGGTGTTACTCTGAGCGGCACTTTTTTGCACACCATGGGCTAAATGGCCAGGTCACAAGAACCACGAAGGTTCAGAGAAGGTTGGGGCAGAGGACCCACTGGAACAGCTGTTGGGAGACAGATGGAAACCTCCCGTCAACGCCATCCAGCGTGTTCTTTAACGTGTACAGGGTATGGCTCTCCCGCACACGGGGCCACGGCTTAACGTCCCATCCGACGGACGGCGACCTTTTCAAGCCCATCATTTTCACGTCCCCTACTGACCGTGGGCAGGGCGGGGGAATTTTGCGGAGATAAATCTCAACGCTGACCCAGCTGGGACTCGAATGGGAACTACAGATTACGAGCCTGGTGCGCTACCGACTGAGCGAATCCCGCCCCGGACGGTGCATGAGTGAAACGCATGTCTACGTGTGGCTAGGTGAATTCAAAAACAGCACCAAATGTGTTGAAAATGCTCCTCGACCAAGGAAAGATCGTCGTGTCGTGACACCATGAAACACAGCGGCAGTGGAGGAGATCGTATTGAAGTTGGTCAGTTCTCTTCAGATGAAGAGGTTAAAATGGCTATGGTGAGTGGCTTTACCACTAACCACAAAACTTCTTGTCTGGAAGAATCCAGCCATTAGTTGATTAATTAGAGAATGTGTATCAAATATAATGGAGTCTACACTAAAGACCGACATCCACGTTTCCGTTTCTGTTCGAGTAAAGCAGCTTTTTTTTTGCATTTTTCATTTGAATGCCTTTTGTGGTAAGTGTACAGTAACTCAAAAAAAAAAAAAATTCGAACACTACGGTTAATTACAGAATTGCCAGATATTTTTTCTGAATAAATTTTTTTCTGAATAATAATTAACCGTAGTGTTCGGATATATTTTTGAGCTACTGTACAGCTACAATGAAAACTTGTGGAGGAGAAGTCTAAAACGTTCAAAAAACTTCTGCTGTAAAGAAACTAAAAAGACGAACACATTGCGAAAAAGAAGTGTTTGAAAAAGAAATCTCCACCAGGAGCAACATAGCCTTTCACATCTAAGTATCAATTAATTGTTAGTTGAAAATATAAGTATCAATAAAATGCCAATTAAAAAAACGAATTACTACTGAATTGCAAATTAAATAGTTCAAATATTAGAAAACTATTACTTGAAAATCTGAGCATTAATAAATTTCAGTTGGAAATACAAACATCACTAAATTGTTTTTTAAAATTAAATTGTTTCTAAATATTTTTTTTGGGGGGGGGCGGGGGGAGCTCAGTCGGTAGCGTGCCAGGCTCGTAATCTGTAGTTCCCAGGTTCGAGTCCCAGCTGGGTCAGCGTTGAGATTTATCTCCGCAAAACTCCCCGCCCTGCTCACGGTCAGTAGGGGACACCGATGGGCTTGGAAAGGCCGCCGTTCGTCGGATGGGACGTTAAGCCGTGGCTCCGTGTGCGGGATAGCCATACCCTGTGCAGGTAAAAGAACACTCTGGATGGCCTTGACGGGAGGCTACCATCTGTCTCCCAACAGCTGTTCCAGTGGGTCCCCTCCCCCAACCTTCTCTGAGCCTTCGGGGTCCATGTAACCTGGCCATTTAGCCCATGGTGTGCAAAAAAGTGCCGCTCAGAGATAAAACAACCCAACCCAATCTAAATTTTTTAAAAAACTTCCTAGCTTTTAATTTTCTCTTTGTTTCCCACTTCTGTGCTACAGTATGACTGCAGATAATATTTGCTCTTGCTACCTAACCTGGACGAAGAGCGCTCGTGGAATCGCTCTTCGCTTCTAACAGGGGGAACAAAAGCGAACATTTCCAAACAAGTAATTCCGTTTTGAGAATGTTCATAGGTTCAGTCTTTCGTAGCATTTAGGTCTCTCAGAGGAATTTATCAATGGAGTTGTATTAGTGCATCTCTTTACTGTAGACACAGAGGAATCGATTTATGCCTCGCAAATATTTGGAATATTTCTCTGTGCACTCTCGTTTAGCAGGAAATGACACGTGTGCCGAGTTCAAAGAGGGATTAAATCCCTCTCTCGACGAAAGCTCTGCTGAATAAAGAAACTAATGCGTCACAATGAAAGGCGCTCGCAGCAATAGAGCAATGAAGTCCAAATAAACGATGATCACGGTTTGGTATATTTCAATTGTAGCAGGTAATAATTTCGTTTGTAACAGTTTAATTTGTTAATTGCTTTGTTATTTCTTTAAACTCGAAACCTGATCAACAAAATGAAGGATTCTATGGGATGGTAATTCTGAGAGTAATGGAACTAAAACGGAAAACATTCGCGGAAAATAATCTTTTTCCTTTGTGAGACTTTATGAATAAAAAAAAGGGAAACCCCTGATGTTTCATATTGTTTCTTTTCACAGCTATTGGCTTCAGTAGGAAAGTCGACATTTAAAAATCCGTTTCCAATAGCAGTGAATCTTAAACAATAGGTCTTTGAAATCATTTTGTATGGGTTGGGTTGGGTTGTTTTATCTCTGAGCGGCACTTTTTTGCACACCATGGGCTAAATGGCCAGGTCACATGGACCCCGAAGGCTCAGAGAAGGTTGGGGGAGCTGGAACAGCTGTTGGGGGACAGATGGTAGCCTCCCGTCAAGGCCATCCAGCGTGTTCTTTAACGTGCACAGGGTATGGCTCTCCCGCACACGGGGCCACGGCTTAACGTCCCATCCGACGGACGGCGGTCTTTCCAAGCCCATTGGTGTCCCCTACTGACCGTGGGCAGGGCGGGGCATTTTGTATGGTCCATAAACAAAGTTTTTTTTTTTTTCATAATCGCGTGTGACCTACTAGCTTGATTCGATTGCTATGTTCCCACTAATGGTGGCGTTCCCGAGAGGTGGGGATCGTGAGAGAGAGCGATCACCTCCCCAAAAGGTTAAGAGAAGGAGAACCATTGCACTGTTCTACCGAGTTCCGTTTCTGAGATTTGTTCACTGCTCCCTCCGAAAAAAAAAATTAGAAAAATGTTTCTCATCCTAATGCGAAGAATGAAAGTGGTCACGTTTTAACCTAAGATAAAGTAAACTTATAAAGTTTAACCTAAGAATCTAAAAATGAAATTTAGATTCATGTTTTGGTGTTAAAATTTGTAGCGTTTAAATAACACAAAAGCATAAGTCATGTTTTGATCTTATTGTGAAATATAAAATGCGACTCGCCATATATTGAGAATTAACTGATTTGACTCCTGAGTGATTTGAGTGTGATATCCCTGATCTAGACTATTTTAAACATATCTAAACGAATATTCGAGTATTTTCCTGAAATAAATTCATAATCATCCTGAAATAATTCCTGAATTATATGACCATATACAGCACACACAAAAGAACGTTCTCGTTTGTAGATATGACGAATATTTTTTCTCGTTTTTTCCAACCTTTTATACTTTACAATAAACTTAACATCCAAATAAGTCCATCCTTCTACAAGTTTCATGAAGGCGGGGGGGGGGGGGGGGGGGGGGGTTAGTGCAGTGGTTTTCAATCTTTTATGCTTCACGTACCCTCTGGAAATGTGTATGTAACTGGCGTACCCTTTGTATAGATAGATAAAACTAAAGTTATAGTACAAAAATGGGAATAAAATAAAACATATATATATATAACATATATCTGGTGACTTTTGAGCTCTCACGGCGTACCCCAAAAACTTTTACCGAGTACCCCCAAGGTACAGTCGCTCAAAAAAGTATCCGAATCAAAAAGTATCAAAAAAGTATACTTTTTTGAGAGACTGTACACCACGTTGAGATCCCCGAGTTTAGTGGATTGCGCATCAGGCTTGTAACCTGGTGTTCCTAATTCCGAGTCCTCACTGCAATGATATCTGCTAACATTCACTCTGTCTCCGGTGAGAACGGGAACACAATGGACTTGGAAAGGCCACCGTCCATCTAATGCGACGTTAAACCGCGACACCATAAAATGGAGAGCCATTCCCTAAGAAATTTAAAGAATGCGCTTGATAGTTTTTAAGGGAGATTTAATTTATCTCCTAATAATTGTCCACTGTATCTTTCTGACCTCACCATTTAGCCGACTATGTGCCAAACAGTACCGCTCAGAGATAAAACTATCCTATTTTTTATGATCCCTCTGTTTATGTCGAAATAAATGTTGATAGGTTTGACCCCAGATGTTCTAGCAGTGGGGCAACCATTGGAAAAAGGGAGGAACCAAAAGAAAATGCAGTTTTGCCTCAGTCGGTTTTACTACCTCAAGAAAAACATTGGGCACTTCTTAGCTGACGTAAATCGATAAAGACATATTCATAAAAATTTACGAAATGGTCTTTGAGCGAAAGACCAATTTGATGTTTATAAAGCCTCTTAGCCTTAGGAATGGCTGTGGAATGCAAGAAGAATTTATCGAAAATAAGGAAAAGTTTATATTTTCATATTTGTCTCTTTTTTTTATACCCATTTTAAGAAATAAATTCTTTAAGTTTGGTGTAAACAGCAATCTCGTGAGAGCTATACACTCTGACACTAGGTTATTGAATTGAGTTTAAGATATAGTATGAAGAGGTTTATGGGTGGATTGTTTTACTTCTGAGCTGCGCTCTTTTTACATACGATGGACTAAATGGCCAGGTCACAAGGACCCCGGAAGGGTCAGAGAAGGTTGGAAAAGGGGACTCACTGGACAGCTGTTAGGAGACAGATGGTAGCTTCCCGTCAAGGCTATCGAAAGTGTTCTTTAATGTGTCCAATATACTGCTCTACCTCACACGCTGCCAAGGCTTTACGTTCTATCTGGACGGACGGCGGCCTTTTCAAGCCTATCGGTGTACTTTTACTCACCGAGGGTAAGTTGGGGATTTAACGGAGATAAATCTCTGCGCTCTCACAGGTGGGACTCGAACCTGTGAACTGCAGATTACGAGAATGGCGCGCTACTGACTGAGACAACTGCTGTCCCATTGTGCAGGAGAATTATCTGCATTAAACAAGCTGGATGGCTATGATAATATTTATGTGAAATAAAGTGCCGTTCAAACTGGGGCTGGGGTGGCTCAGTCGGTAGCGCGCCAGGCTTGTAATCTGCAGCTCAGGTTCGAGTCCCAGCTGGGTCAGCGATGAAATTTATCTCCGCAAAATTCCCCGCCCTGCCCACGGTCAGTAGGGGACACCGTTGGACCTGGAAAGGTCGCCGTCCACCGGATGGGACCTTAAGTCGTGGTCCCGTGTGCAGGAAAGAAAACATACCCTGTGCACGTTAAAGAACACGCTGGATGGCCTTGACAGGAGGCTACCATTTGTCTTCTAACAGATGTCCAATCGGTCCCCTCCCCCACCTTCTCTGAGCCTTCGGGGTTCTTGTGACCTGGCCATTTAGCCAGGTCCCAAGGCTCACAACTTGCTATTGAAATTTTCAACTTTCACAAATTTTTCTCATTGAACGAATATTGTTTAGTTCAAGATTTGCATTGAAGTTCAAGAAATTTTAGTTAAAGAATTGATTGACAAATCTTTGCTCGTTGAACGAGTTCAATTATTGATTGTTTAGTTCAAGATTTAGAGAGACTTAGTTTTAATATATTTTCAGTGCTATTCGTGTCACCTATTCCTGTCATGTGACACGAAGGTTGCCAGATCACTCGGATCGTTGCCAGATCACTCGATCCTTCGTGTCACGTGACTCAAAGGTTGCCAGATCACTAATTTCTAAAAAAAAAATCGTTGCCAGATGTTTTTTTCTGAATTCTGTAATCAACCATAGTGTTCGGATATTATTTTGAGCGACTGTATATTTGTTGCAGCTCCTTGTTTGATAACGTACAGTCGCTCAAAAAAGTATCCGAACACTATGGTTGATTACAGAATTCAGAAAAAATATCTGGCAACGATTTTTTTTAGAAATTAGTTAGAAGGTTGCCAGATCACTAATTTCTAAAAAAAATCATTGCCAGATATTTTTTCTGAATTCTGTAATCAACCGTAGTGTTCGGATACTTTTTTGAGCGACTGTACCGTAAGAATGAAAAGAGGATAAAATTCCATTCCTTCCCGCTCAGCAAATTCCTCCCCCCTTATACTTAATACACCGTTTAATCGGTTTACCTATCGCATTAAGCAGAGATGATCATTCCCAGAGGAGGTGCGAGAAGAATGCGATAAATATTCGATTCTTTGACGCAACAGCGTTCGAGCGCCACAGAGTGTTGATTGTTTAACTTTTGCACTGTTGCAGATCCTGCCAACGCAAGACTAAGTTTCCGTGATCTGGTGTGTGACGTGACGAACGGTAATTGTTGGTGTCAGCGAGGAGCAATCCATCATTTAGTCGATGTCACTTGCACGCGCGGCAAGCAGTGGACGTTCGAATATGCCAATATTCGGACTTTAAGAGAGAAAAGCTGTTGGAGGAATCGCGCTCTTTGTACAGTCGCTCAAAAAAGTATCCGAACACTATGGCTGATTACAGAATTCAGAAAAAATATCTGGCAACGAATTTTTTAGAAATTAGTGATCTGGCAACCTTCGTGTCACGTGTGACACGAAGGTTACCAGATCACTAATTTCTAAAAAAAAATCGTTGCCAGATATTTTTTCTGAATTCTGTAATCAACCATAGTGTTCGGATATTTTTTTGAGCGACTGTAGGTGGTCATATTTTTTTGATACTAGAGATCGTGTGGGCTCACTTACGGAAATATTGAGCGTGTACAGTTACCGTTCACAGCAAACTGGAGCGTGTGCAGTAACTGCACACGCTCCAGTTTGCTGTGAACGGTAACTGGAGCGTGTACAGTGTACACGCTCCAGATATTTTTCCTGAATTCTGTAATCCGTGACACGAAGGTTGCCAGATCACTGATTTCTAAAAAAAGTCGTTGCCAGATATTTTTTCTGAATTCTGTAATCAACCGTAGTGTTCGGATACTTTTTTGAGCGACTGTACAGCATCCTCATTAAGGACGTGCTTTTTCTTGTTGACCTTTATAACTGGTGATATTGAGAGTATTATAATTTTTCTTTTAAAACAGGATAAAAAAATAAACTGTATAACAAGTGTAATATTAATATCTCACTTTCATTCAGGTGTTGAAAAAAATTATTGCTTTTAAAGAAGTGAATGACATACTGATGTTGGGTTGGGTTGTTTTACCTCTGAGCGGCACTTTTTTGCACACCATGGGCTAAATGGCCAGGTCACATGGACCCCGAAGGCTCAGAGAAGGTTGGGGGAGGGGACCCACTGGAACAGCTGTTAGGAGACAGATGGTAGCCTCCCGTCAAGGCCATCCAGCGTGTTCTTTAACGTGCACAAGGTATGGCTCTCCCACACACGGGGCCACGGCTTAACGTCCCATCCGACGAACCGCGGCCTTTCCAAGCCCATCGGTGTCCCCTACTGACCGTGGGCAGGGCGGGGGAATTTTTGCGGAGATAAATCTCAACGCTGACTCAGCTGGGACTCGAACCTGGGAACTAGATTACGAGCCTGGCGCGCTACCGACTGAACCACCCCCGCCCCTGAAAAGTCAGTCGTCCGTCGGATGAGACTTTAAGTTGCGGCTCTGTGTGCTATACAGACATAACCTGTGCACGTTAAAGAACGTACTAGATGGCTTTGACGGAAAATTACCATCTGGCTTCTAACAGATTTCCAATGGTTTAGGTTATTTTACCTCTGTGCGACACTTTCTTTTTGCACGCAATGGTCTAAATGGCCAGGTCACAAGGACTCAGAGAAGGTTCAGAGAGGCAGGGCGGGAAGTTTAACAGAGATAAAAGTAAACGCTGGTCCAGGTGGGACTCGAACCCGGGAAATGCAGATTGCGAGCTTGGCGTGCTATCGACTGAGCCATCCTCACCCCACTGTCCAGTGTGCTCCCTAAACCTTCTCTGAGCCATCGTGGTCCTTGTGATCTGGCCATTTAGCCCCTTGCGTGCAAATGCAGAGGTACCCGACCCGTTATACGTGTGTATTAAAATATCTAAGTTCACAGCAAATTATATCACAAGAGCTATACAGGCTGTCCACTTATTTATTGACCGCACCTTATATTCTAATAAGTACTTAAATATAAGCACATTTACTCTAATATACTATTAACATTCTACTCTTATAGAGTGCATTTGTAACTCTTAGCAATATTTTTACCTTCTGCGGCCAGGCTGAAAGAGCTGAAGTGACTGATCTCTTTCTGAAAGAGGCTTTGCACTGGAAAGCTGTTTGGTACAGATGGAAGCATATCTCCGAGGTCATCGAAGGCATGAAAGAGACGGCTTTCCTGCATTACGGATTAAGTTGACGGTAAATGTCTGCAGTCCCACCGATATATCCTTTCGCTATGAGAGTTGGGTTGGGTTATTTTACCTCTGAGCGGCACTTTTTCGCACACTATGGGCTATGGCACAAGGACCCCGAAGGCTCAGAGAAGGTTGGGGGAGGGGACCCACTGGAACAGCTGTTGGGAAACAGATGGTAGCCTTCCGTCAAGGCCATCCAGTGTGTTCTTTAACGTGCACAGGGTATGGCTCTCCCGCACAGGGGGCCACGGCTTAACGTCCCATCCGACGGACGGCGGCCTTAACCAAGCCCATCGGTGTCCCCTACTGACCGTGGGCAGGGCGGGGAATTTTGCGGAGATAAATCTCAACGCTGACCCAGCTGGGACTCGAACCTGGGAACTACAGATTACGAGCCTGGCGCGCTACCGACTGAGCCACCCCCGCCCCTCGTTATGAGAGCAAAATGAGGATTAAAACTATGCAGGAGTGAAATCCGACTTTACATGTTTAAAAGTAATGTGTTTATTGAAAAAAAAAATGTGATTGATAACAAATTAAAGACCATAATCTAATCTATTTGCATTGAGATTTTCGACTAATTTCGTTCAATATTTAAAGAGTTATGTAAGCTGGAATATTTCACAATAAATTATTTTATAAAAATTATTTATAATTGTCTAATATTAAAACAATCATTACTTAAACTCCTAAAATGCATATTTATTTTATTAAATGGGTCCAAAGAATACTTATTATTTAAGTTTTAATTAATTTCTGAGGTAAAATCTTATGACTAATTACTGTTGGGAAATATTCCAGCTTCAATAACTCTTTCAATACTGAACGAATATTGTTGGAAATCACGATTTTAACAGATATGATTATGATTTACATCTTCAGTGACTTTATTCCACGAAATGTATATTTTAAAAGTTATAGATCTTCATAGTTATAATTTCTATTAAAATAACATAGAAATTCTTTAATATTTTATCTCCGCAAAATTCCCCGTCCTGCCCACGGTCAGTAGGGGACACCGCTGGGCTTGGAAAGGCCGCAATCCGTCAGATGGGACGTTAAGCCGTGACCCCGTGTGCGGGAGAGAGCCATACCCTGTGCACGTTAAAGAACACGCTGGATGGCCTTGATGGGAGGCTACCATCTGTCTCTCAACAGCTGTTCCAGTGGGTCCCCTCTGCCAACCTTCTCTGAGCCTTCGGGGTCCATGTGACCCGGCCATTTAGCCCATGGTGTGCAAAAAAGTGCCGCTCAGAGGTAAAACAACCCAACCCATCAACAAACAAGGAAAGCAAGTTGTAAGCCACATTTTAAAAGGAAAACTCGAAAAAAAAGGAACCGAGGTTTTTTTTATTTAAAAAGAAAGGTATGACAAGCACGTAATTAGACGGAAGTTACGATAAAAAGAGTTACGCGGAAATTATTTATAATTAAAGTAAGTAATCGATAAAGTTAATTTAGTCTCTATTATTAAATCTTTAAAAAGTTAACAAGCTATTAGAACCGAAGCATGAGATGTAACATTCCTTTAATATTATTTTTGGAAAGAAAAAATGACCACCGAAAAAAAAAAAAGAAGATGAAGTAACAAGAAGGCACTTATCGACTACAAGAGAATAACGTTTACGGTAGCAATCCATGTTCAATGTAATGTCACTATGGAATCATTTAGACATCTGTCTTAAGCATTAAACCTTATTTATATCCCACATCCAAGTGGAAAGTTCTTTTTTTGTTGCATCGGAATGAATGATCATAGGAACTGCAGATGCATTTAAAGACTGAAAAAAAAAAGACTGCACAACAGCCAGCAAGAGTGCAGGTGAAAATGGGAAAATGATTTTCTGTCGGCATGCGACCTCAAAAACTTTTAGGTCAAAAAAAAAAGTCGCGAGTCCCCTCCGCCACTACTTCAGTGCTTCTTTACCGTTAACGGTTAGCTAAAGTGGTGCAATTCGAAGAGAATGTCGACAGTGGCAATGGTTTAGCTCTTTTTACGAGGCGACAACAGGAGACATAATGGAATTAAGTGTAGCGGAAGATCATCGTATCAGCAGCTGAAAAGCATTGGGTTGGGTTGTTTTACCTCTGAGCGACACATTTTTGCCCACAATGGGCTAAATGGCCAGGTCACAAGGACCGCGAAGGCTCAGAGAAGGTTGGGGGAGGGGACCCATTGGAACAGCTGTGGGGAGACAGATGGTAGCCTCCCGTCAAGGCCATCCAGTGTGTTCTTTAAAAAATATAAGAAATAAATACCCCCTCAAGCAGCTGCTTGCCACAGAGGTCTGACAGGAGCCTGTCAGTTTATATGCCACAGTAGAAGATCTGAGAGGATGGCAGACGCGCACAGAATATAGCTCTCCCGCACAAGGGGCCATGGCTTAACGTCCCATCCGACGGACGGTGTCCTTTCCAAGCCCATCGGTGCCCCCTAATGACCGTGGGCTGAAAAGAATTGGTTGAATTTTGTTTAGAGTGTTTTCATAACACGAGATTTAATTTTATTGCAGTGTTTTTTAGTATTGAAAACCCTAGTATTAATATTTGAATGGTAACTCGCTGCTAATTAAGCTTGAGTGTAATAATAATAATAGTTGTTGTTTCTTATTGTAAGGCTTATTTTGATGTGACTATTTCTACTATATAGATAAATAAACTCATAGACTTGATTCATATAAGTTGGTTATCTGAACAACTTATAAATCTAGTTATTGGAACAATAACAGTTTGTCAATATGGGTTAAGATTTATGCTTTAAAATTCCGTATACGTTCTTATGAATGATGTCGTTGTGGTTCCAGTTACTCTTCGAATTAATGATCAATTATTGTTGGAAAGGAAGAATGGAAGAGATTTGAGATCTTGCTTTCTAGTGTTTTTTTCGTAAAAAATATTTTGAAATGCTATTTTTAAAGTTACGTAAATTTGAATATTGTGTTTCTTGACACCTTTGAGCAAATTTCTGCTTCTTAACAACCGTCTGTGCTTTGCGAATGAATTTACTAAGCTTAAATTTCAGCAGGCCGACAGTCAGTGAAAGTTGAGATGGATATTTGTTAATATGTACTGAGCATCTAGGGGCGGGGGTGGCTCAGTCGGTAACACACCAGAACCGTAATCTGTAGTTCCCAGGTTCGAGTCTCAGCTGGGTCAGCGTTGAGATTTATCTCCACAAAATTCTCCGCCCTGCCCACGGTCAGTAGGGGACACCGATGGGCTTGGAAAGGTTTCCATCCGCCATTCGTCGGGTGGTACGTTAAGCCGTGGCCCCGAGTGCGGGAGAGCCATATCCTGTGCAAGTTAAAGAACACACTGGATGGCCTTGACGGAAGGCTACCATCTGTTTCCCAACAGATGTTCCAGTGGGTCCTCTCCCCCAACCTTCTCTGAGCCTTCGGGGTCCATGTGACCTGGCCATTTAGCCCATGATGTGCAAAAAAGTGCCGCTCAGAAGTAAAACAACCCAACCCAACTCTGAGCATCTATTTCACGACTAAGGTTAGGATTTGAACTTTCAATCCAGTTTCTATGTTGATAAAACACAAAAAATGTAAATACACTTTTCTTAAAAACGATTTAATGAAATGCACTTCAGTACAAAAGCAAGCTTTCGGTTTTAGTGCCTTGTGCCTAGGGAATGAAATGTACACATGCACAGAAATACACATTTTTTATTTCCTTAATACACTGAGCTTACATGTTTTTAATCCAAAGGATTATTGGAACGATATCTAAGATTCATACAAATCATTGTCATTGCAAGTGTTATTCTGAAAATTTTAAAATAAACTTTTATTGTAAACGTGCACACTTGCACGTTTACCATAGCAAATCCAGCTTTCTTCGCAACGAAATACAAAATGAGACACAATTCTACATTAGTTTTCCATTTATATATATATATAAAGTAAGGGATTGAAACCGGCCAATCCAAAATCCAGAGTGACCTGAAATCAAGAGTTTTTGTCAAACTATATACTTGGAAATAATTATGAAAAGTTTTTACGAAGCGAACTTTTTTTTCCCTGTTTTTAAAAGGCTAAAAAATCCATCCTAATGTTTTAAAAATAAACTCGACGGCCAATTATTTTAAACATGATGTATGTCAGATACAATGCATCAAAGTCTAGAAACCTAACGTCAAAAGTCTACAAAGAATATTATACTAGTAAACATTAAAAGTTTTTGTATTTTATTGGACTTTTTATTCTTTACTTTACAGGTAATGTTCTTTTTCTCACATGGACCCGAAATCCAGAAAATGCCAAAAATTCAGAAAGTCTTGTGTCCCAAGCTTTCCGGATTGGATTGGATTGTTTTATCTCTGAGCGGCACTTTTTTGCACACCATGGGCTAAATGGCCAGGTCCATGGACCCCGAAGGCTCAGAGAAGGTTGGGGGAGGGGACCCACTGGAACAGCTGTTGGGAGACAGATGGTAGCCTCCCGTCAAGGCCATCCAGCGTGTTCTTTAACGTGCACAGGGTATGGCTCTCCCGCACACGGAGCCACGGCTTAACGTCCCATCCGAAGGACGGCAGCCTTTCCAAGCCCATCGGTGTCCCCTACTGACCGTGGGCAGGGCGGGGAATTTTGCGGAGATAAATCTCAACGCTGACCCAGCTGGGACTCGAACCTGGGAACTACAGATTACGAGCCTGGCGCGCTACCGAGTGAGCCCCCCCGCCCCCCCAAGCTTTCCGGATTTCGGATCCTTTACTCTATGCAACTTTTCACATAATAGCACTTTCTGCGAGAATAAAATACATATCCATGGTGTTTTCACCCCTATCCCCTAACCACTACGAGGCGGTAGCTTCGCGGAACCACTTTAATTTCTAAATTACGTTCCTTCCCGCTGCTTCACCTCTATCCTTCCAACAAATAAAACTCCAATTTCCATGATTAAACGTATTTCACAGTTTAAACTTCCTTAGTATTAATGTGTAAGCTTAGGTCCTATGACATTTCAGTGCAAAATATATCATGAGATAATGCAAAAATTTCTCTTTTTTTTTTGCCTTTTAACTTCTTGAGAGCACGGGACATCGACGACGAAAAAGAAGATGCACTTCCTCACACTACCTCGCACTCTGTTTCCAGAACGAGTTAATGCTCGTAATTATGGTGGTGCGCGGGTTGTGCAGTGTGCTGCGACTATGCTCGGGTAATTCCGCGTGTCAACTGTGTGTAGCAAAGAGGAGATTAGAAGAGGGAGGACGTAAGGGGGAGGGGAGTGAAAGAGATCGAAAGGACAACGAGGATTGTTGTTGGAGGGATATGGAGCAGTGGGAAGGGACGTAAGTTGGAAATTAAAGTGGTTCCGCGAAGCTACCGCCTCGTAGTGGTGGAAGGTTAGAAAGCCCCAGACTAATATTACCTCCCACTGAATCAATAGGTGAGCACAGACAGGAAGATGGCAACATCTTTTAGCACATGAGTTCGGGTGGATTCAAAGGCAATGGCCGTACACGATCACTTTAAGATCTTTTTTTGAGGTGTCTTGGGGGAAAAAAGAAACAATAAAAGTTGCTTCTTGAGTGAAAGTTCTGATTGCTTTTAAGATATTGAGTGTCGCAGGTTATTAGTGAGTTTTTAAACTCTCTTTGAAAAAAAATAGCTGTTATATTTTTCTTTTGTTGTAGATTACGGCGTCATAGGTGATTTTTTTTTTTAAAACATTTTAATTCATATGGTAATTATTCAGTTAATTTCACCCGGTTTCAGTAACGGTTAGCTGTACCAGAGCTCATTTCCAAAGGCTTATACTTCGCTTATTTTAATATTTTTAAAACACAAAATTGCATTTAATACAACTAACCAATGTTTTATGCTGATTGTTGTTTGAAAATTTGAAAAACCAAACATTATGGAAATTAGAGTTTTATTGTTGAATGAGAATTCTGTAGCATAATGAGCTAGAGGTTGGGTTGTTTTACCTCTGAGCAGCACTTTTTTGCACACCATGGGCTAAATGGCCAGGTCACATGTACCCCGAAGGCTCAGAGAAGGATGGTGGAGGGGACCCACTGGAACAGCTGTTGGGAGACAGATGGTAGCCTCCCGTCAAGGCCATCCAGCGTGTTCTTTAATGTGCACAGGGTATGGCTCTCTCCCGCACACGGGGCCACGGCTTAACGTCCCATCCGACGGACGGCGGCCATTCCAAGCCCATCGGTGTCCCCTACTGACCGTGGGCAGGGCGGGGATTTTGCGGAGAATGAGCTAGAGAAACCAGAAACACTTAGCTAGTCATGGAATGAATCCCAACATCGCTGCTACGAATCCTAGACATAAGAATGTCGGAAAACCTCACCCCAATGGGATTTGGGTTGCTACATCTCTGAGCGGCACTTTTTCGTGTATAAGGTATGGTTCTCCGGCACACGGGGTCACGACCTAACGTCCCGTCGGACGGACGGCGGTCATTCCAAGTCCATCATTGTCCACTACTGACACAATTGTTTTCACTTCGTCCCCAAATTTCATCCTTGTGAAAATGTAAAATGTTTTCCCTTCTCTAGTAGGCTCCATAGCAATAACACGCAGATTTCTCAGACCGAAACTTTAAGCGTCGCCAACGAAAGAAAAAAATGCCGATACGGACTTTGTTTTTAACACTTAATGACAAGTTTAAACAAGCTTTCAAACAAGTCGTAGCTCGTTAACTTCGGAGGAACAAGTGAAAATTTACAGACACGTATCAAGAACTTTTTGAACACCCTAAAGTTTAACGCACGAAGCGAGAAATTGCACTCCAAACTGATATAGGCAATTGTGGCAATGCAGTCAAGGTCTTAGTCGTGTTTCTAAATATGGGAAGTGGAATATTTTCTTGCGCTTACGTTCTCATTGGGACTGAATAGTGGGTTTTCTCTTCTCATCGTAGTATTGCGTTGGTGAGAAATAAGTGACGGATGATTTGAAAAAGCAGATGTCGATGTGATGGGATATTAAATCCTTAGCTCCCTGTAGGACAACTGTGTATTTTATATGTTAAAGAAGATACTATATGGTGTTAAGTGAAGCTTCTACCAGTCTCCTCAGTTGTCCAGTTAATTTCCAATGCTCACTCAACTCTCAGTGCTTGTGTTATTGTAACTGACGAATTTAGCCCAATCCAGGAAGAAACTCTAGCCCAGAAAACAATTTACAATTCTTCCAATGATTGCACTAATATTTGCCGTCCGTCGGATGGGACGTTAAGCCGTGGTCCCGTATGCGGGAGAGTCATACCATGTGCACGTTAAAGAACATGCTGGATGGCCTTGACGGGAGGCTACCATATGTCTCCCAACAGCTGTTCAGTGGGTCCCCTCCTCCAACCTTCTCTCAGCCTTCGGGGTCCCTGTGACCTGCCCATTTAGCCCATGGTGTGCAAAAAAGTGCCGCTCAGAGGTAAAATAAGAAGAACCCAACGCACTAATATTTTATTTATATTCGTGCAGTAATTTATCTCCTTTTTTTGAGCATTTATATTTGTTATTAAAATATTGAGTTTGCCCAAAGAAATATCAAAGTTATTAAAGGTTTGCAAATCCTAAGATGCGAATACTATGGTACTGAATGTAATTTCTAATATTTGAGTTAATGAACAAAATCTTTGTAGCCGGAACACTATTTAGAAGGATAACTAAACAAAATAAAGTTTGATTCCTGTTTCTGTGATCCTGACCGTTGAAAACTACAGATTTTAATGATTTGAACTACTGACTGAAATTTGTCTTATTAATATATTTTTCACAATTTAGTATCAAAGATTTGCATAAATTCAAATAAAAATGATTAGTGCGTTTGGTAAAGTTTTCAGAGAAGAAAATGTTTCAAATGAGAATATTTGTTGACAACCATACAGATAGATATTTAAATATTCAAATGCATTTTCAAAATTATTATGTACACAATTATTTTACATAAAAAATCCCATTAAGCCGGAGGTCAAGTTTTCAGAGAAGAAAATGTTTCAAATGAGAATATTTGTTGACAACCATACAGATACAGATTTACATATTCAAATGCATTTTCAAAATTATTATCTACACAATTATTTTACATAAAAAATCCCATTAAGCCGGAGGTCAAGTTTTCAGAGAAGAAAATGTTTCGAATGAGAATATTTGTTGACAACCATACAGATGCAGATTTAAATATTCAAATGCAATTTCAAAATTATTATGTACACAATTATTTTACATAAAAAATCCCATTAAGCCGGAGGTCAAGTTTTCAGAGAAGAAAATGTTTCGAATGAGAATATTTGTTGACAACCATACAGATACAGATTTAAATATTCAAATGCATTTTCAAAATTATTATGTACACAATTATTTTACATAAAAAATCCCATTAAGCCGGAGGAAACGTTTTAAGAGAAGAAAATGTTTCAAATGAGAATATTTGTTGACAACCATACAGACACAGATTTACATATTGAAATGCATTTTCAAAATTATTATGTACACAATTATTTTACATAAAAAATCCCATTAAGCCAGAGGAAAAGTTTTCAGAGAAGAAAATGTTTCAAATGAGAATATTTGTTGACAACCATGCAGATACAGATTTACATATTCAAATGCATTTTCAAAATTATTATCTACACAATTATTTTACATAAAAAATCCCATTAAGCCGGAGGTCAAGTTTTCAGAGAAGAAAATGTTTCAAATGAGAATATTTGTTGACAACCATTACAGATACAGATTTACATATTCAAATGCATTTTCAAAATTATTATCTACACAATTATTTTACATAAAAAATCCCATTAAGCCGGAGGTCAAGTTTTCGGAGAAGAAAATGTTTCAAATGAGAATATTTGTTGACAACCATACAGATACAGATTTACATATTCAAATGCATTTTCAAAATTATTATCTAAACAATTATTTTACATAAAAAATCCCATTAAGCCGGAGGAAAAATTTTCAGAATAGAAAATGTTTCAAATGAGAATATTTGTTGACAACCATACAGATACAGATTTAAATATTCAAATGCATTTTCAAAATTATTATGAACACAATTATTTTACATAAAAAATCCCATTAAGCCGGAGGTCAAGTTTTCAGAGAAAAAAATGTTTCAAATGAGAATATTTGTTGAGAACCATACAGATACAGATTTAAATATTCAAATGCATTTTCAAAATTATTAGGTACACAATTATTTTACATAAAAAATCCCATTAAGCCGGAGGTCAGGTTTTCAGAGAAGAAAATGTTTGAAATGAGAATATTTGTTGACAACCATACAGATACAGATTTAAATATACAAATGCATTTTTAAAATTATTATGTACACAATTATTTTACATAAAAAATCCCATTAAGCCGGAGGTCAAGTTTTCAGGGAAGAAAATGTTTCAAATGAGAATATTTGTTGACAACCATACAGATACAGATTTAAATATTCAAATGCATTTTGAAAATTATTATCTACACAATTATTTTACATAAAAAATCCCATTAAGCCGGAGATAAAGTTTTCATAGAAGAAAATGTTTCAAATGAGAATATTTGTTGACAACCATACAGATACAGATTTGAATATTCAAAAGCATTTTCAAAATTATTATGTACACAATTATTTTACATAAAAAATCCCATTAAGCCGGAGGTAAAGTTTTCAGAGAAGAAAATGTTTCAAATGAGAATATTTGTTGACAACCATACAGATAGAGATTTGCATATTCAAATGCATTTTCAAAATTATTATGTACACAATTATTTTACATAAAAAATCCCATTAAGCCGGAGGTAAAGTTTTCAGAGAAGAAAATGTTTCAAATGAGAATATTTGTTGACAACCATGCAGATACAGATTTACATATTCAAATGCATTTTCAAAATTATTATGTACACAATTATTTTACATAAAAAATCCCATTAAGTCGGAGGTAAAGTTTTCAGAGAAGAAAATGTTTCAAATGAGAATATTTGTTGACAACCATACAGATACAGATTTACATATTCAAATGCATTTTCAAAATTATTATCTACACAATTATTTTACATAAAAAATCCCATTAAGCCGGAGGTCAAGTTTTCAGAGAAGAAAATGTTTCAAATGAGAATATTTGTTGATAACCATACAGATACAGATTTACATATTCAAATGCATTTTCAAAATTATTATCTACACAATTATTTTACATAAAGTATCCCATTAAGCCGGAGGTCAAGTTTTCAGAGAAGAAAATGTTTCAAATGAGAATATTTGTTGACAACCATGCAGATACAGATTTACATATTCAAATGCATTTTCAAAATTATTATGTACACAATTATTTTACATAAAGTATCCCATTAAGCCGGAGCTTATCAGCGGGAATATATGTGATTTTGACAGATATGATCTAGATTACATGAATGTCATGACATGAAATGAAGGAGAAAAAAAAGAATGAAAAACGAATAATGTTTTATAACGCATATTAGGCAACGAATATTTAAAAGGAGTACAGTGGAGTCGCATCTTACGCGAGGTAGGTTCTGAGGTCAGAGAATAAGTTGAAAATCGCATATAGAGTCAAAATTATCCTTCAGAATCCTTTAAATCTCCCATAAAGCACATTTACACAATATGTATGCACAATAGTATGCACGATTTTGTGTGTATGCTACCCGATGCATAATCTATACAGCAATGTACAGTACATATGCAAAAATATAATTGAGATATAATACATAGTTGTTTGATGAAAGCTGATTATTGTGATTTTGATAAAAGATTAGTTTCTTAAAGATTTCTCGCTTTCCTTATTAAAATTGCCATTGATGTGGTAATATACAGGAAAAAGTGCATGAAATGCAAACAGCATTTTGCGTTAAAAACAATTCCTGCTTGTACTCTTGTGAAGAGTGTCAATTTTAGTGGTGGTAATGACCACATAAATCTTCAGAGCCAAAGATGCTAAGCCTCAGAGAATGTGTGGTCTTTTAATCATATAATGTCGTAAGTTGGGTTGTTTTACCTCTGAGCGGCACTTTTTTGCACACCATGGGCTAAATGGCCAGGTCACATGGACCCCGAAGGCTCAGAGAAGGTTGGAGGAGGGGACCCACTGGAACTGCTGTTGGGAGACAGATGGTAGCCTCCCGTCAAGGCCATCCAGGGTGTTCTTTAACGTGCACAGGGTATGGCTCTTCCGCACACGGGACCACGGCTTAACGTCCCATCCGACGGACGGCGGCCTTTCCAAGCCCATCGGTGTCCCCTACTGACCGTGGGCAGGGCGGGGAGTTTTGCGGAGATAAATCTCAACGCTGAACCAGCTGGGACTCTAATGTCGTAAGAAGAGACAGCTAACTGTAGATAAGATGAAGAATATTTAAACTTTATTGATTGATTCCGCGAAATGTTTCTTTAACACACGAAATTTTGCTACCCTTTTCGTTAAAATCCAGATAAGTTAAATTAGTCTAACGAAAGGAGAAAAACATACTTCCCGAAAGAAGAAAAACAGATTTCCCGAAAGAAGAAAAACAGATTTCCCGAAAGAAGAAAAACAGATTTCCCGAAAGAAGAAAAACAGATTTCCCGAAAGAAGAAAAACAGATTTCCCGACTCGGCAAATAATAATCTGCTCTTGAAGGTGAACTTGACCATTCCTTTAAGGAAAAAAAAGCCATTTGGTTAATGATTAGAAACACGACTGAATAAACTTTTCCACTTCTTTCACGTGATTGAATTTTAATTCAGCGTTATCTTTTCGGAAAGGAAATGACTTTTCCCTAATTGAAGTCCAATCCCTAATTGAAGTCCAATCCCTAATTGAAGTCCAAAAACTTCTACGGTGTAATAACCGTAGAAGCTAGTGGCTTTGATACTATTGTTTAATGCTTATAAATACAATAAAACAGTTCACATAATCATTGCGAAAGGAACATCTTGAGATCATGAAACGTTTCCCATGTATACAAAAAACAAGTCAGTTGGGGTATCGGAAACCAAGGGTTAAAAAGTCAAAGAAATTTACGCCTATCTTTGCCTTTTCAAAGTTCTCTCTGCGAGAAAAAGTTGGAAGAAACTGTTTCACCTTTCTAAGAGAGAAAGGTGCAATTTTTTTGTAGTTTAACAAGTACCAATGAAATATCACTGTTGGTAGACTCCAATTGACCCATTAGTTTCAATATTACAAACGTCTAAATTCCAAAAAGTGACAACTTTAATTTTCTTTGAGAATCAATATATCAAATTCCTCAGGGCGATTTGTCTTTCTTAACTATTGTCTTTTGCTAACCAGTGGTTATTATCTCTTTTTATGTATTTTAGGGTATAATACCCTCTGTATGGTGATACTCCATTAAGCGACAAATGAGCGGTCGACGCATCTCTTTGGCCGAATCCCTCGATTATCCTGGGGGCGGGGGGTGGCTCAGTCGGTAGCGCGCCAGGCTCGTAATCTGTAGTTACCAGGTTCGAGTCCCAGCTGGGTCAGCGTTGAGATTTATCTCCGCAAAATTCCCCGCCCTGCCCACAGTCAGTAGGGGACACCGATGGGCTTGGAAAGGCCACCGTCCGTCGCATGGGACGTTAAGCCGTGGCCCCGTGTGCGGGAGAGCCATACACTGTGCACGTTAAAGAACAGGCTGGATGGTCTTGACGGGAGGCTACCATCTGTCTCCCAATAGCTGTTCCAGTGGTCCCCTCCCCCAACCTTCTCTGAGCCTTCGGGGTCCATGTGACCTGGCCATTTAGCCCATGGTGTGCAAAAAAGTGCCGCTCAGAGGTAAAACAACCCAACAACCCAATCCTCCATTATCCTATGAGAACAAATACAGTAAACTTAACCTTGACCTTTCAAAACATTGCAATTAGGCCATTTAGCTTACCTGAATGAAAAAAAAATACACTTACAAGGTAGGGCCAGTTTTGTGCATTAGCTAATCAAGTTACGGCCTATACATTTCAAGTTTCACCATGTCAAGCGAAGATGTTTTTAATGTATGAATTTATTTGCTATGCACATACACTCATATTAGCTTTGCACAGACATCACTGTGTACAAATGTTTTCACCATATCAGTGAATTTTTAATTTTTAATATTCCCTTCAATCAGAGTAATAAATACATATTTCGTGTATTGAACTTTAGGAACATCTTAAATTCGCCAGTAAGCACACACAGCCTCATAAGGTTGTAGTCGAGTTTGATCCATGTAAAACAAACAGAGAAAAATTGGGATCTGAGCATTATCTCGTTAAAAGTGTCCTGCAGCTTAAACTAAAGAAGTGTTGTGTTAAGGATTAAAATATTTCCCTTTAATTCTGAAGCTCTGAAAGACCCAATTATAGGTAAAGCTTACCATGATGGTTACGTAGTGATTATGACAGTCTTGGTTTGCTTACTATTGAAGTTGAGGAAGAATGGGACCGTTTTTAACAGGTTTTTTTTTAAATTAACAGTACTCTTTTAGGAAAATAGGATCACAGGGAGCAGAATTATTTGAGTGATAAGGCACTTGAGCTTATTTCAGAAAGAAAGAACTGCGGGAATGTTCTTAATAAATACCCTACTAGTCCTAATAGAAAGCATTACAGAGAGCTTAATAAACGTGTAAAGGATCATTTAGCAGCTGATAAGAATCTTTGGTTTGACGGCTTGGTTTATAAAGCTGAGGATATAGTTAGACAGCACAATAGCAGAGAGTTGTACCAGATAGTTAATGTTTTGTGTGGTAGAAAACTGACAGGCATACAGGGATTGAAGGATAAACAAGGTAATGTTATAAAAGGTGAAGATTTTGTCATGGCTAGGTGGGCTGAGCATTTCAGTGATGTTCTAAACAATGTAGTTAGTTATTCTCCCATTGTTTGTAATGATGATAGATGCATTACTGGCTTTAATGTTCGCCCTATAACACAATCTGAAGTTATTTTGACTATTTCTAAACTTAAACTACATAAATCTCCAGGTGTAGATGAAATTACTACAGAAATGCTTAGAGCTGGGAATGCTTCGGTTACCATGTAGATGACTGGAATTTTGAATATTCTTGTGTTAAAGGAATGGTTCCTAAAGATTTTACCAGAGCTATTATTATTGCTATTTTTTAGAAAAGGCGATCGCAGTTCTTGTGAAAACTATTTGGGTATCAGCCTATTTTCTATTCCAGGTAAAGTTCTTTCCATGATTGTGCTTAATAGAATTAAAAATCTGGTTGACAGTCAGTTGTATGATGAGCAATGTGGATTCAGAAGTGGTAGGGATGTGTAGATCAAATATTTTCACTCGGGCAGATTCTTGAGAAACGTTTAGAGTTTCAGAAACCTTTGGTTGTTAGCTTTGTTGATTTCAAAAAAGCTTTCGACTCTGTTGATCGTCAAAATTTGTGGTTGATCGTGAGATTGAATGGCATACCAGACAAGTTAGTTAACATAATGAAAGCTCTCTATTATAACAGTGAGTCGTGTGTGAGAGTTGGTAAGGCTTGTAGCAATTGGTTTAGCATTACTTCTGGTGTTCAACAAGGGTGCATTTTGTTTTCTTTTCTCTTTAGTTTGGTTATTGATTATGTTATGCGAAATTCACTTCAAGAGAAAGATTTTGTCCTTAAATATGCTGGAGATACGAAAATTTTGATTTAGATTATGCTGATGATTTAGCCCTCTTGTAAAATGATGTTGATGAGATGAATTCTTTCATTCGAGTTGTTGAGGAGACTGGTACTAGAGTAGGTTTAGTTATAAACAGAGAGAAAACTAAAGTGATGAAAATTGGTCAGGCAGGCTGTAATTTTGTTAATCTGAATGGATGCATTCTTGAGGAGGTGTTTCAATTTAATTATCTTTGGAGCTATGCAACAGATACTGGTGGTGTGCGGCATGAGATTAACAGACGAATAGGGATTGCTGCCGGGACTTTTAAGAAACCTGTGAAGAGTGTTAAAATTATACTGTGTAATAGTTTGGTTCTCTCTAGGGTTAGTTACAGTAGTGAAACGTGGACGCTTTGTAAACAAGATAACAGGAAACTAGATGCTTACGCAGTAACTTGGGTATTAGATGGATCAACTTTATAAATAATGATGAGGTTAGGCAAAGGAGTCGGCAACCTCTTTAAGCAGCATATTGTGCAGTGATAGACTCCCTTGGTTTCGCCATGTGGCTCGTATGGATAATCATAGATTAGCGAATTCGGTTATGAGCAGGTTATAAATAGAGAGTGCCTAAAGTCTTCAGAAAGAGGGGCAGACCTAGGATGCGGCAGCCAGACAATGTCGAACAGGACATTGTTAGAATTATTGTGCAGTGGCCAGGTGAAGTAGATATAGTTCAGGACATATATGCTTGGAGAACAAAATTACACAGTTTGGATCTCCGTAGCCCATGACTGCTTGAGGATGATGGTGAAGCTGACATTGCAGCATTTACTGGCTAAATTTGATTCGGCTGTCTAAAGGTAATTTAAAAGTATGGTTAGGTGTTGGTTAACGTGTTTGCTACAGTACTGTGCAAATTAGTTGGGACAATAGGAAAATGCAGTAACAAAGACACAACTAAAATATTTATTTGTTTAATAGTGTAGTTAATAGTGAATGTGACCCCCTTTAGCTTTAATTACTTCTTTCACTCTCTCAACCATTGATGCCACTAGCTTTCCACACATCTCCTTCACTTCAGGATCGTGGTACCACACTTTCATGACACTTTCTATCATTTTGGTTTTCGTCCTGCAATCCATGTTAGATATGCGCGATTTAATAATGGCCCACAAATTTTCAATGGAGTTTAAATCGGGTGAATTTCCTGGCCACTCCAATACCTTCAAATGTTGCTGGGTAAAGAAGTTCTTAGCAAGCTTAGAATTGTGGCATGGAGCCAGATCCTGTTGAAATACCCCATCGCCGTTAGGAAACAGCTTCTGCAGGGTTAGGACCATTTTCGCCTCCAGAACGCCTATGTACTTTTTGCTGTCCATCATTACTTCAATGGGGTGAAGCATCTGTGGTCCGGAAGCTGTGAAACATCCCCAAAACATGACCTTGGGTGGGTGTTTGGGGGATTGCTGGATGTGGCCGGATCGAAGAGGTTCTCCAGGCTTCGCTTGTCCCAACTAATTCGCACAGTAATGTACACTATTACTAAATGGTGCAAGCATCTCTGTTTCAGAGAGAAACACTTTACAACTTTGATTATGTTTGTGAACGAACTCATTTTTCGAAAAAAGAAAAAAAAAAGTTACTATTCTTTTATTTCGATTCTTACACTAAGTAATCTCTTTTTTTTTCAGGATTTAACTTTTTGTTAAAAAAAGTAATGCATTTGAATAGAAAAACTAACAACCTTTTTAAGCTGAGGATTTGCATACCATTACAGATGAAACTCTTTTAGTATTGCGTATAAATTTTAATGTAATTCAATTTCCGTGAATCGAAGAATAAGACAGTTGCAATGGAGAATACTAGTTAGAAGCAACTAGGGAAATAGGACAACTAGTTAGAAGCAACTAGGGACATAATTATTGCTTTCCTAACCGTGATTTTTCAAGATAGTTGGTGACTGATACTTGAGTTATTATTATATATTTCATAATCAGAATGAAATAGTGTGAATGTTGAAACTCATCAGCACAATTGGTAAATGTGCTTAGAGAAAGGTAAATATTTTTATAGAACGTTTATTGCTGCATATAGATAGACTTTTTTAACACTTATTTTTTAATCAATAAACGATGTAGAATGAAAAGGTCTTCACTGTTTTCATTTCTCCTACCCACGCAAATAAGTAGTGAATCTTTACTATGTGCATGAAAGAGTAGAATAATTAGTTAAGGATAAAAGCAGTTTTTTAATTTAGTTTTCAAACACTAAACATTTGTTAATAAGTGCAAAATCGTAAAGTCACGTTTTTATGTGTTATATTTGGTGACTGAATATGCCACATATTTTTCATTTAACAATATTTGATATATATAAAAAGTCGATAGATAATCACGATCTTTTGTCATGCCGTGGAGTATGGTTAATATGAAAGATTTTGATATGAGAGATAATTACACTGGTTTACAAGGATGTTATAACATGAAAAATTGTAACTGCCTTTAACTATTTTTCAGGTGCTGATTTGAGATCTGGCTTTAAAAAATGGTTAGCACGTCACGTTTTTCTGTTATTGGTCATTTTGACTCCTATTAAGATCTTCCTTTACCAACACTTCCAGGCAACTGGGAGGATACTAGATATTTTACTTTTTGTGGCTGGCAACACTGATTGCCAAATGGGAGAAAACATGCAACTGTAACGTGACTTCAGACCGCCTTTCTTGTTGTTTTCATTAGAAGAGGAATACATGCTCTACGTTGAAGAGTGAATTTTGGCGTTTAAATGGCACAAAGGCAGCGTCGCGGATGTGTTAATGTGCCAGATAAATTTTGTTATGTGTATGGAAATTATATTTTAAAATCCCAGGTTCGTTCTTTGACAAAGATTGTGAATAAAGCCTATAACCTGCATTTTGGATATCATGTTGGAGATCAGGACAAAACATGGCTCCATATGTGTGCTACATTTCGTGCTTTTTTGGTCAGAGTAAATGGCCTCAGTGAATGCTTCAAAGATAAGATAAAATTCATGCCCTTTGCAGCTCCAATGCTTTGGCGTGAACCAACTAGTCACTTGCATGATAATCATTTTTTATTTAACTAAAGTGTCGGCGTTTTCTAAAAAGAACGTAAGCAAAATGCAATATCTAAATGTGCCTTCAGCCCATAAGACAAGTTCCTCATGGAGAAGATCTTCCTAAACACCTCCAACCAATTTAGATGACGTATCTGGGAGGAGATGGATTCACATTCATCAGAGGAAGACTTTGAGGTACACACAGATCTTGATCCTACATACACCCCTAAAAAGTTTAGACGAATTTCTTCTGATTCAGCAAAATGAACTAAATGACCTTGTTCGAGACCTAGGACTTTCCAAACAAAAGCTGAGGTTTTAGGTTCAAGACTTCAAGAGTGGAATCTTCTGGCCAAAGGGTACCAGAGCTTCTCTGTTCAGAAAGAGAAATTTGGCTTTATCTGGTTATTACGAGATGCAAGATGGTTTGTGTTTCTGCACAGATATTTCAGAGCTGATGGAAGAAATTGGAACAACTCACGACCCTAAGGAATGGCTCTATTTATAGATTAGTCAAAATTAAATTTAATTGCTGTCCTTTTGCTTAAAGGAAACAAAACACCTAAAATTCCAATGACACACGCTATGGGAATGAAGGGAACTTATGAAAGCATGGAAAAAATACTCATTGCTGTAATATATGACCAGTTTAAGTGGACAACATGTGGTGGCCTAAAAGTCATATCTCTCTTTCTCGGGCTTCAATGAGTTCTTCACAAAATTTTGCTCTTTTCTGTGTTTGTGTGAGAGTAGGGCCAGAAAGGAACACCACAAACAAAAGACTGGCCCAAAAGAGATGTTTTTATTCCTGGAAAGAGTAGAGTGAGGTATCATTGATCATATCATTTGTAACTTCATATTCAGTAGTCTGTAACAATTTAATAGAATGATAATCTCTTCGAAGAAATAAGTCTAGTTGACCCCTCTGATGTTCTGCTCCCACCACTATACATCAAACTGGGGCTTATGAAAAACTTTGTAAAGGCTATGGACAAAACTGGTAAAGGGTTTTTGCACTTGAAGGAAAAATGTCCAAAACTAAGTGATTCCAAACCCAAAGAAGGGATCTTTGTTGGTCCTCAGATCAAGAAGCTTTGAATGATAATCTCTTCGAAGAAAAACTGAATATGAAGGAGCGCGCTGTATGGAAATCCTTCACGTCTGTGGTCCACGGTTTTCTGGGGAATCACAAAGAGAAAAAACTACCATCAGCTCATTCAAGATCTTTTCAAAAACTATAAAAAACTTGGCTGTCGAATATCCTTTAAGATCCATTTCTTGCACTCGCACTCGACTTCTTTCTCAAGAACTTAGGAGCTGTCAATGATGATTAAGGGGAAAGATTTAACCAGGATATCCGAACCATGGAGGAGAGATACCAAGGCAGGTGGGACCCAGCAGTGATGGGCGACTACTGCTGGTTCTTGCAGAAGGAAGATATCTCAGCACATAAAAGACAAAAATGAATTTCTTGTAAGTATAATTGGTCCTTACTTATGTTTTCTTATTTTGCGTTTCAATATTATTTCATTTATAACTTTATATTCAGTAGTCTGTAACTATGATGTTTCTAATTTTTTCACTGTAATCATGTAATTAATTAATGAGTTGTAAGTTGCAATTTAATAGAATAGTCACATTTATTTTTGATTTTCCAGATATGCGTATTTATTAAAATTTGAAATATATCAATCCATAATTAAAAAAAGCTGTACGTGCTGCAGATATTTCATGGTCATATTTGAATTCAGCACCCCAAAATTAGTTAAAAACATCCTTTTTGACTAATGTTGTTTAAAAAATATTTTGCTGTCTAGTGTTATTTAAGGGAAATTCGACTTTGTGTTTATGGCAAAATCACATCAGTTTCCTTAAAAATTTAAATCCAGTGAGTCTATAAGTAAGAATTTTAAAAGCAGAGGCTTAAAGATTCTTATTTTTGAAATTGAACTGATGATACTTAGTTTAACTGAAGAATCAGAAGACTATATCCCAAAAGACTTCCCCATGCGGCTATTAAAAATCCTCTACTTAAGGTAAACATCCCCCATCCCGTTAAGGAAACAGGATCCATTTGATCAAGGGTCAGAAACATGGTCGAATAAATTTTTCCACGAGTTGAAGAAATGTATACCAATTGAGGCAACATATAAAGAGTTCGTTTTAGTTGAATGTCTTTTAGAGTAACTTCAGAAGCAGACAGCACGATGGCATTGAAACATATGGAATGGATTATAAACAACAATAAAAAATAGATATTTACTGAATTTGAAACAATATAAAGTGCATTAAGATATCGGGCTAAATATTGAAATATCACCAAAGCCTGTGTTATCATTGTTAGGAAAAGGGATAACGAGAAAGCGGATTCCATTAGATATATCGCTGAATGAATTTGCGAATAAATTTTGCGAAAATCTGCTCTTAATTCGTGAAGTGTTTTATGCTGACTTTTCGACAATAAAATTTCCGTATATCGTGAGAGAATTCTGCACGTTTGCATGCAGAGAAATACAGACAGCAGCGAAATTACGCTAGCAATCAGACTTTGGTTCACCATGAAAAGTAAGACTGTGGGAACCATAATTGTATAACACGAAATTAGATCATCAACTGTACGAACGTTTAACAGGAAATTATTTGCAACTGTTTTTATGATTCTATGTTCTAAATTACTGACGGTTATAATTATGACAAGAATCGGATAAACTACAACGATGATTAAAGTGATCTTAATAAAAATATTAATGCTTTTTTTTCCTTTCAAGTGAAGATCTGAGTTTAGTTTTTCGAAAATTTTAAATAACCTGCTGAGATATTTTCTTTTAAATCGCAAGCAATACCAAGAACACACGATTACTGCATCTTGTAGGGTGTATACAATGTTCATTTTGTATTGTGCCTGACCCCTTTTGTATAAATTAATGGTTATTATTAGTCTGTAAAATATCGCAACATGTATAATTAGGATAAAAAATTTGTTGAATAATTTTGCTATCAAAGGTTTTCGCTTACTTTCCTTTGTTTCACAATTCACGCCTAACATCGAGAATATTTTAATCAGAACTACGAAGTTAGATTTTTCTAACGCCTCATCTTGCCTTCTACGGATAATATTTTTCTTCTTTAATCTTGTAACATCATGCCTCGGACTTTGATTGATTGCAGAATGTTTAATATCAGTTGACCTCATCTCCCTATACTGATGTTTCATTCGTGCCATTATTGTTAGCGTTGCAGCAATACCAACAGTTGATGCTAGGTGGTTAGGGATAGAGTCAATTTTATTACATCAGATGCAGAACGAATTCAATCTTCTTTTACTTTTCAGCGGTCAACAATCGCACATAAATATATATCTTTTGACACTGAAAGAAATAAAATTTTGAAAGGTATTTATAACATTCATTAGTCATCTTTCACTTTACATTGATATTGTACAATCGCTCAAAAAATTATCCTAACACTATGGTTGATTACAGAATTCAGAAAAAATATCTGGCAGCGATCTTTTTTAGAAATTAGTTAGATCTGGCAACCTTCGTGTCACGTGACCTTCGTGTCAAGGTTGCCAGATCTAATTAATTTCTAAAAAAGATCGCTGCCAGATATTTTTTCTGAATTCTGTAATCAACCATAGTGTTCGGATACTTTTTTGAGCGGCTGTACTTTTTTAAAAGTAATTAAAGTATGATTTGTAACATAAACTACGTGTGACTAAGATATATTTAATTATTAATATGAACAAAAAATGATAAAATAATTTTTCCTGATTCAAATGGAATAAATACCTGAAAATGTATTCTTCATGATGACATTTTTACTTTGTACAGCTAATAATACACTACAGGAAAAAAAAATTGCAATACCTGGAAGGATTAATGCCATTTTATTTAAACGCAGGCAGCTGTTAGCATACACTGAAATGTGCGATTGATTACGCTATCAAAAAAAAAAAAAAAAATGGAAAATGATCTTTTTACCTATCTGGTAATGGGTTGGGTTGCTTTACCTCTGAGCGGCACCTTTTTGCACACCATGGGCTAAATGGCCAGGTCACATGGACCCCGAAGGCTCAGAGAAGGTTGGGGGAGGGGACCCACTGGAACAGCTGTTGGGAGACAGATGGTAGCCTCCCGTCAAGGCCATCCAGCGTGTTCTTTAACGTACACAGGTTATGGCTCTCCGACACACGGGGCCACGGCTTAACGTCGCATCCGACGGACGTCGGCCTTTCCAAGCCCATCGGTGTCCCCTACTGACCGTGGGCAGGGCGTGGAATTTTGCGGAGATAAATCTCAACGCTGACCCAGCTGGGACTCGAACCTGGGAACTACAGATTACGAGACTGGCGCGCTACAGACTGAGCCACCCCCGCCCCACCTATCTGGTAAAGTGGTATAATTAGTATGATGTTGAACCGCCCGGCGGAGCAATGCGTTCATGAACGCGGCGAGTAAGGCTATCATACAACTGGCGCTATATGTGTACGATGGTGTTGGGATTGCGGTCGACCTTGTTGGCCATATCTTTGTACGAGAAACCAGCTTCTCTGAGGCCGATGATTCCTCCACATTCAAAGTCTGTTAACTGTTGGAACGGCTGTCGACGTCTGCGTAAGGGCATCTGCAGCGGTTTAGAACAATTTCCACAACGTTTTCTCAACCAGGGGGGCGGAGGGGGGGGGCTGAGTCGGTAGCGCGCCAGACTCGTAATCTGTAGTTCCCAGGTTCGAGTCCCAGCTGGGTCAGCGTTGAGATTTATCTCCGCAAAATTCCCCCGCCCTGCCCACGGTCAGTAGGGGACACCGATGGGCTTGGAAAGTCCGCCGTCCGTCGGATGGGACGTTAAGCCGTGGCCCCGTGTGCGGGAGAGCCATATCCTGTGCACCTTAAAGAACACACTAGATGGCCTTGACGGGAGGCTACCATCTGTCACCCAAACAGCTGTTCCAGTGGGTCCCCTCCCCCAAGCTTCTCTGAGCCCTCGGGGTCCATGTGACCTGGCCATTTAGCCCATGGTGTGCAAAAAAGTGCCGCTCTGAGGTAAAACAATCCAATCCAACTCAACCATAGAGCTTTGGTTGCCTTTGTCTGTTTTTGACTGCTCCGCACCTGTGACTTCAGCTCGCGCCTGTCCAATCATTTCGATCGTCCTGAAATCCTAAACATTTCCATGCATTTCCATACACTACTGCCTCCCTAAATTTCGTCACATTTGCATAACTTCTTGCTAGTGTTGCATTTTTTATTTCCCGTAGTGAGATTGAGAAGAATGTTATGATATTTAAAAATGGACACTTTTTTGCGCTTTGAGCATTGAAAAATGAAACAATATTCCTTAGTATTTTGTCATGTGCACGAAGAATAAAGCATCTTTATGAAGATCAGAAGATGTCACAAAAGAGTCACTTTGAGACGTAACACTTCACACGTTTCACTTTCATTTCCGCACCAATAAAAAGATGTTTTCCAGAGGTTATTTTTCGGTTGGGTTGGGTTGTTGGGTTGTTTTACCTCTGAGCGGCACTTTTTTGCACACATGGGCTAAATGGCCAGGTCACATGGACCCCGAAGGCTCAGAGAAGGTTGGGGGAGGGGACCCACTGGAACAGCTGTTGGGAGACAGATGGTAGCCTTCCGTCAAGGCCATCCAGTGTGTTCTTTAATGTGCACAGGGTATGGCTCTCCCGCACACGGAACCACGGCTTAACGTCCCATCCGACGGACGGCTGCCTTTCAAAACCCATCGGTGTCCCCTACTGACCGTGGGCAGGGCGGGGAATTTTGCGGAGTTTATTTTTGAATAACGTTCTTTCTTGTTATCACTTGAGAGATGTTGCGTTCAAGGATGTGTTTGTGAATTTTGCATTTACAAATACATATGCTATATACTCGAAATGAATTAAATTTAAATAATTTAAAAATGTATCAAATATTGCCAACTTCGCAAAATTAATAATTTTTTCATCTCTGACTGAGGGGAGGGGATGTCTCAGTCGGTAGCGCGCCAGGCTCGTAATCTGTAGTTCTCAAGTTCGAGTCCCAGCTGGGTCAGTGTTGAGATTTATCTCCGCAAAATTCCCCGCCCTGCCCACGGTCAGTAGGGGACACCGATGGGCTTGGAAAGGCAGCCGTCCGTCGGATGGGACGTTTAGCCGTGGCCCCGTGTGCGGGAGAGCCATACCCTCTGCACGTTAAAGAACACGCTGGATGGCCTTGACGGGAGGCTACTATCTGTCTCCCAACAGCTGTTCCAGTGGGTCCCCTCCCCCAGCCTTCTCTGAGCCTTCGGGGTCCTTGTGACCCGGCCATTTAGCCCATGGTGTGCAAAAAAGTGCCGCTCAGAGGTAAAACAACCCAACCCATCTCTGACTGTTTATTGTTTACCATTCTCGTTGGATCTTCATAATAGCTATAAACAGTTAATCCATTTTTCACTATGGCACAACGAGGGAAACAACTACCATTCAAATTAAGTTTTTTTCCAAGCAATGCTGTAAAATGAAAGTAACTGCATTCAGTTGAAACCCAAAACATCACCTAAGTTCGTCTGTGATAATCACAGACACTTCGGTCATGAACACGGTCCTTTAATTCTTGTAAACGAAATGGTCAACGCAATCATTATGAAATGAACCAAATGAGCTCTTGCATTGGTTCATAAGATATTCATGAAACCAAACGTCAATAAGCATATTAACTGTAAAGAGTCGATAACTCTAGGGAAAATTGAGGTTATTTTGTTTTTGTAACGATCTTTTATCTACTATGAACTAATATTGGAATCTATTAATATGAATATTTTATAGATGAGAGAAAAACTTTCAAATAAAACACTGTTGAAGAATCATTAATTTAAGTAGTGTAATACGGTCAGATCCAAAGTTATTTCAGCAATAAATATCAAATGCTCTAACCTCCAATGCAAACATTGGTATTAAGTATCATAATTGAAGTTCAAAATAAAGTTAGAGGAAAATTAAGAACTGATACATAATTTAACATTCACCGAAGGCTAGTGGTTTGATAGGTGTTTGGTGTAAATTACTATGTTGTTGTTGTTGTTGTTTTACCTCTGAGCGGCACTTTTTTGCACACCATGGGCTAAATGGCCAGGTCACATGGACCCAGAAGGCCCAGAGAAGGTTGGGGAGGGGACCCACTGGGACAGCTGTTGGGAGACAGATGGTAGCCTCCCGTCAAGGCCATTCAGCGTGTTCTTTAACGTGCACAGGGTATGACCCTCCCGCACACGGGGCCACGGCTTAACGTCCAATCCGACGGACGGCGGCCTTTCCAAGCCCATCGGTGTCCCCTACTGACTGTTGGCAGGGCGGAGATTTTGCGGAGATAAATCTCAACGCTGACCCAGCTGGGACTCGAACCTGGGAACTGCAGATTATGAGTAGGGCGCGCTACCGACTGAGCCACCCCCGCCCCAAGCATTGCTGGGGATGGATGTGTATATTCAGAGAACGGCAGAACGTTGAAGACTTCCCTCATGCAGGAAGACCAAAGGAAGTCGTGAACGAGAGAACCACCACTCCAATTCGTGAACTCATTAAGGAAATCCCACACATCATCATTTAGATAATAAGTTTAATGTCAGTGTGGAAACAATTATTCATCAATATTTAAAGTTCCGAAAGATCTGTGCTAAAAATGCATAAAACTCCACATACGCACAGAACAACAAAAAGGGCTAGAGTCGACTCGTGCAAGGAAATGCTGGCAATGTTTGAACCTAGTGGACCCAAACAGTTAACAGACATTGTCACGGGTCATGAGATGTGGTTTTATTACTATATAACTCCCAGAAAGATTGATCAGAAGGTTTTTGGTTGTGGAAGATGACTCACGTACCCAAATCCTCTGATAAGACTTTCGCTTATGGAAGAGAATGTTCATATTTTTTTTTTGAATTCCCAAGGAGTGGTAGCCGTGAACACCTTTCCTGAAAGAATGACTATAAATGGTCAATATTACACCAGCATTGTTTTGCCCAAAATGGTTAAGGAGATGAAGGATTTGGGTTGGATTGTTTTACCTCTGAGCGTCACTTTTTTGCACACCATGGGCTAAATGGCCAGGTCACATGGACCCCGAAGGCTCAGAGAAGGTTGGGGGAGGGGACCCACTGGAACAGCTGTTCCAGAGACAGATGGTAACCTCCCGTCAAGGCCATCCAGCGTGTTCTTTAACGTGCACAGGGTATGGCTCTCCCGCACACGGGGCCACGGCTTAACATCCGATCCGACGGACGGCGGCCTTTCCAAGTCCATCGGTGTCCCGTATTGACCGTGGGCAGGGCGGGGAATTTTTGCGGAGACAAATCTCAACGCTGACCCAGCTGGGACTCGAACCTGGGAACTACAGATTACGAGCCTAGCGCGCTACCGATTGAGCCACCCCGCCCCAGGTGATGAAGGAACAGCATCCAATAATAGGCTTGTCAAGGGTTCTTCTCTACAAAACCTGACAAGTTACGGCCTATCTGGAGCACGAAAAAATTCAACCGGTACCTCATTCTGGATATCACCCGATCTTGCACCATGTGATTCTTGGTTGTTTCCAAAAATAAAAATGGGCTTGCTGGGAAGCATTTTTAAAGGTTCAAAGACCTCGCAAAATGCATTCATTCAGCAAATTCAAGCATTTAATATGATTCCAAATTATACAGTTACTGTGTTTGAAAATTCCTATGACAGCATATGAAATCTCTGTTTAACCATTTTAATATGCCATATATCATTTGATGTAGGTATACTTTCTTTTGTCATACTATGAAGAATAGTTAATTTTGAAGATTGGGATATGATACATGGTTTCTCATAGAAAGATTTATCACCTTCCTTATTAAAACTGGCCCTGGTGGTCAAAACAGAGAAAAGTGAATGAAATGGAAAGATTACAATAAACACAAATTCTTATTTGTATTGTAGTGAAGAGTGTCAATTTTAATGGTGGTCTTGATCATATAAATCTTCAGACCCTAAAATGCTTGGCTCCAGAGAATATGTGCATGCCTTCATGGCGGACAATGCCAAACAGGACCTTATTAGAATTGGTTTGCAGTGGCCAGATGCAGCAGCTGTAGCTCAGGACAGACTTGCTTGGAGAACTAAATTGCACGGTCTGGTTGGACCTCCGTAGCCCATGGCTGATTGAGGATGACGATGATGATGATGAATCTCGAAAAAATAGAGGGGTTGAGGGGCTGGAACAATTCGCATATAAATGTATATCCTTTATCACTAAAGCAAATTAAATTTGGAAACATAATTATACACATATATCAGACAACAATCACATTTTAGATAACACAGCTATTGTATAAGTTATTAGAATATATATTGGAATACTTTCCTCAGTTTGTATAATCGAGAAATTTACCGTTATTAATAAGAATGGATAAGTGAAATAACCTTTTCTTGATTTGAAAGAATAAATACCTGAAGATTTATTCTCGATGATCACTGATGCACATTCGATTGTTGACAATAGATTGACCAATAATCGTCTGATATTTACAAATGAACACTTTGTTGCATTTTGAATATTGATGAAATAATATTCCTCAAGTTCACGAAGAGAGAAAATATCTTCATTCAGAACAGTTCAGGAGGTGTCACAAATGAATTACACTGAAGCGCAACACATCAGACAAATCACATCACTTCTTTCGAAGAGTATTCTTGTTTAGTTTTCTCATTAATAGTATGGGAATTTCGTTTCTGTAAATATTTCTCTTTAATAGACGAAATGAATTCAAATTAAAACACAGGAAAATGAAACAAATGTCGGAGGCTTCTTAAAGCCGACGAGCTGATGACGTAACCATTGAGAGATGTCGGAGGTTTTTGGCCTGCAGAGGCAGAGTATAAATAAAAATAAATACCCCCCCCCCCCCCCACAAGCAGCTGCTTGCCACAGAGGTCTGACAGGAGCCTGTCAGTTTATATGCCACAGTAGAAGATCTGAGAGGATGGCAGGACCTCAGCAGAAAACAACACGAACATCCATGCCTTACCCGGGGCTCGAACCCAGGTCCCGTAGATAACTAGCCAAGCGCGCTAACCACTCGGCCACGGGACGGTAAGATGCAAAAAATGTGGTTTTGCCCACAAATTCGAGGATTGCCGTTTTCGGTCCTCAAATTGCCCAAACTGCGGAGGAAGGCACTACCCACTTATTCAGGATGTAAAAGTTGACGCGAACTGATGAGAGATGTTGCAGGCTTCGTAAAGATGATGGTTATCGTTTCCTTTTCACATTCGCTGAATTCTTTACTAAATACGGATAAAAGAAAATTAATCCTCTAATACGGACGGAGTAACTTAAAAATAAAATTTTGCATATTTCAAGTACGATATAAAGAGAGTAACTCTACCCAGTTTAAGCCAAATACGTCAGCTCTGTATCTGTTTTAACCACAGACGCTTCTGTTGTAAACACTTTAGTTTTATTTTTGAAAACGAAACAGTCATCGCAATTGTTATGAAATGAACCAATTGAGTTCAAGCAACGCTCATAAAATATTCATAAAACATACGTCAATAGACGTATCGACTACAAGGAATCGGTACCTTTAATTAAAGTTGTTTGGGTTATATTTTTATTGTAATGTTTTGCAATCTAATATCATCATCATATAACAGGCGCCGAATGCCGGGCAGGCGAGGGGCGGGGGTGGCTCATTCGGTAGCGCGCCAGGCTCGTAATCTGTAGTTCCCAGGTTCGAATCCCAGCTAGGTCAGCGTTGAGATTTATCTCCGCAAAATTCCCCGTCCTGCCCACGGTCAGTAGGGGACACCGATGGGCTTGGAAAGATCGCCGTCCGTCGGATGGGACGTTAAGCCGTGGCCCCGTGTGAGGGAGAGTCATACCTTGTGCACGTTAAAGAACACGCTGGATGGCCTTGACGGGAGGCTACCATCTGTCTCCCAACAGCTGTTCCAGTGGGTCCTCTCCCCCAACCTTCTCTGAGCCTTCGGGGTCCTTGTGACCTGGCCATTTTGCCCATGGTGTGCAAAAAAGTGCCGCTCAGAGGTAAAACAACCCAACCCAACCGGACAGGCGAACAGGAGAACGAACTGACAGAAATTGTCAGTTTCCCCGTGGTTCCGCGGCTACTTGTGCGATCGATCCCGAATTAGGTAGGGTGTCCCCATTTAGGTCTAAACCTATTAGGGTAACAGATTGGGTTCCTAATTGCCGTGGGTCGGGAGTGATCCCTCGAAAATCGTCCGCAATTTCTGGGAGAACTGCCGTTGCCTTCCTTGAGAATCGAACAGTACGTTGTGAGTAGTTGGTTGTTTTAACTCTGAGCGGCACTTTTTTGCACACAATGGGCTAAATTGCCAGGTCACAAGGACTCCGAAGGCGCAGAGAAGGTTGGGAGAGGGGACCCAATGGAACGGCTATTGGAAGACAGATGGTATCCTCCCATCAAGGCCATCCAGCGTGTTCTTTAGCGTGCACAGTGTATGGCTCTCCCGCACACAGGGACACGGCTTAACGTCCCATCCGACGGAGAGCGGCCTTTCCAAGCCCATCGGTGTCTCCTACTGACCGTGGGCAGGGCAGGGAATTTTGCGGAGATAAATCTCAACGCAGACCCAGCTGGGAGTCGAACCTAGGAACTACAGATTACGAGCCTGGCGCGCTACCGACTGAGCCCCCCCCACCCCCTTTGGTTTGGGTATAGCTAGTATGAAGAACAAAGTTTGCTTGTATGTCGTATGCGCGTATGCGCTGGCTCCCAGAACATCTAGAAGCACCAAACTTCACACGTATGTTCCCTTCACACAGGGGAAGAAAATGGGCTATGTGAGTACCCAAAGGGATCAATTAAAACTGGGGTTGGCAGTTTTGCATTTCTCGAAATCCCCAAAGACTTAATATTAACGATTATAAATTGGTGCCTGTCATAGAATAGCATTAGCAGTTATTCAAATCATTTTGAGAGTGCTATCTGCTACCAATGTAGCGAGTTTCATAATTCCTCTGAAGAGGAGAAGAAAAATTTTATCCGGGGTGTTAAGGAAAGAATCGATTGTAACCAGTTTTATGCCAAAGGAAATCTTTCTAAGTGGAGAGTTCGATCTATAATACTATATACTTCATCAGGCCGTCCCGTATCCGAGTGGTTAGCGCGCTTGGCTACTGATCTAAAGGGGGGGGGGGGGGCTCAGTCGGTAGCGCGCCAGGCTCGTAATCTGTAGTTCCCAGGTTCGAGTCCCAGCTGGAATTTTCTCCGCAATTGTTTTTTCCGCAGCGTTGAGATTTATCTCCGCAAAATTCCTCGCTCTGCCCACGGTCAGTAGGGGACACCGATCGGCTTGGAAAGGCCGCCGTCCGTCTGATGGGACGTTAATCCGTGGTCCCGTGTGCGGGAGAGCCATACCCTGTGCAAGTTAAAGAACATGCTGGATCACCTTGACGGGAGGCTACCATCTGTCTCCCAACAGCTGTTCCAGTGGGTCCCCTCCCCCAACCTTCTCTGAGCCTTCGGGGTCCATGTGACCTGGCCATTTAGCCCATGGTGTGCAAAAATGTGACGCTCAGAGGTAAAACAACCCAACAACAACAACAACAACTGATCTAAGGGACATGTGTTGGAGCCCCGGATAAGGCATGGATGTTAGTGTGTTTTGTTTCCATGTATTGCCTCACTGGTATCACATGGAAGATTATTACTTAATATTCCAGCTTCTGTCACTATTTAAATACTAAACGAATATTTTTTAAAATCGAGATTTAAAAAGATTTAATTATGATCTTTAATTTATCTTCAGTCACATTTTTCCATTAAATGCATATCTTTGAAATTATAGAGCTTCCAAGTTAGATTCTCACTGGCATAACGGAAATTCTGTAGCCTTTCGGATAGGAAATGAATAATGTGCGTATTATGTTCTCTCCCATTTGTTGATTTATTATTTCTTTGAATTTATAATGAACCTTTATTTAATCGGTTTACATTTAAAACGGTGGGAAAGTTTCGCAACCCACTTCCATAAGTTTTCGCTATCTTTCCTCTCGCAAATCCTACTGTCATAAATAGTTGAAGTAACAAAAAAGTTTTCACTTTACAAAGGAAAACTTTAGAATTTCTTCTTATCTAGGAAATGTTATCCTTTTGATCTTTCTCGCAGGTTTGTTAATGCATCCAAACGCAATGCACGTACCCAGTTTTTTAGTGCAATCTGTCGTTCTTTAAGAGAGTGATAGCACGCTTACGAGTAGTAACAATATGGCGACGCTCGGTTACAGTTTTCAAGCAATAGGGCGCCGCCTCCCTCGCTTCCTACCTCCATGGGTAGGAAAATGCTAATTTTTCGTGACATTGCAGCCAATCACACGTGAGAATCGCATGAGGCATGCTATAAAATGTGATGTATCCCCTGTAATCGCTAGAAGGAACGGGGGTGGCTCAGTCGGTAGCGCGCCAGGCTCGTAATCTGTAGTTCCCAGGTTCGAGTCCCAGCTGGGTCAGCGTTGAGATTTATCTCCGCAAAATTCCCCCGCCCTGCCCACGGTCAGTAGGGGACACCGATGGGCTTGGAAAGGCCGCCGTCCGTCGGATGGGACGTTAAGCCGTGGCCCCGTGGGCGTGAGAGTTATACCCTGTGCACCTTAAGGAACACGCTGGATGGTCTTGACGGGAGGCTACCATCTGTCTCCCAACAGCTGTTCCAGTGGGTCACCTCCTCCAACCTTCTCTCAGCCTTCGGGGTCCTTATGACCTGGCCATTTAGCCCATGGTGTACAAAAAAGTGCCGCTCAGAGGTAAAACAACCCAACCCAAAGCTAGAAGGAACCATGGGTATCTGCAAGAAGGACCGAGCTTTGCTAATGAAACTCTTTTACCGAAACGGTAAGTAATGCCGCCGCTGCATTACGCGAATATCGTCGTCTGAAAGATATCAGAAAAGGACCTTTGTCGCTAAATGGACTGAAAAATATGACACAGAAATTCGAGGAGAGTCGGGTGTGGCTCTGGGTAGAGGCTGGTGGATTGTTGTAGAAAGCAATGTGGAAGACGTCGCACTTACCGTTGCAGGAATCCAATCGCAATCGGAGCTACCCATAGGTAATGTGAGACAGGTATCCCGGCAACTGCAACTTCCGTGGTCAACTGTCCGTAAAATTATACGGTCCATCCTGAAATGGTATCCTTATAAAATTCATAGGGTGCAGCAGCTGCAACCACGTGACCCTGAACAGCTCACCGACTTCGCTTTGTGATTTCTGGCGAGGATGCAGTTCGACGGCACGTGGACTTCGAAAGTCTTATGGACCGATGAGGGCAATTTTCCCTACATGGAGCAGTAAATACGCACAACTGCCACTTCGTTGCTGGCATTACCCTATTTCAGTGTTTTTCAAACTTTTTTTTATCTCACGGCACATTTGAACCTATAGTTAAACTTCCGCGGCACACTTAAATTATGATGATGTTATGTATACGTTTAATATAACAATGATATACTCGTATAATTAATTTAGAGGTTTTAAATTTTGATATGTACAGTCGCTCAAAAAAGTATCCGAACACTATGGTTGATTACAGAATTCAGGAAAAATATCTGGAGCGTGTACAGCAACTGTACACGCTCCAGTTACCGTTCACAGCAAACTGGAGCGTGTGCAGTTACTGCACACGCTCCAGTTTGCTGTGAACAGTAACTGCACACGCTCAATATTTCCGTGAGTGAGCCCACACGATTTAGTATCAAAATAATATGACCACCTACAGTCGCTCAAAAAATATCCGCACAGTATGGTTGATTACAGAATTCAGAAAAAATATCTGGCAACGATTTTGTTTAGAAATTAGTGATCTGGCAACCTTCGTGTCACGTGATTACAGAATTCAGGAAAAATATCTGGAGCGTGTACAGCAACTGTACACGCTCCAGTTACCGTTCACAGCAAACTGGAGCGTGTACAGTTACTGCACACGCTCCAGTTTGCTGTGAACGGTAACTGCACACGCTCAATATTTCCGTGAATGAGCCCACACGAACTAGTATCAAAATAATATGACCACCTACAGTCGCTCAAAAAAGTATCCGAACACTACGGTTGATTACAGAATTCAGAAAAAATATCTGGCAACGATTTTTTTAGAAATTAGTGATCTGGCAACCTTCGTGTCACGTGACACGAATGTATGCCAGATCGATTTTCTAAAAAAAAATCGTTGCCAGATATTTTTTCTGAATTCTGTAATCAACCGTAGTGTTCGGATACTTTTTTGAGCGACTGTACACTTATTGGGCTTGGACTTCTTTCGAAAATAATTTAATTAATGATCTCTAAAAATTTTCGCTGCACACCTAAAATCCTCTCACTGTACACCGGTTGAAAATCACTGCCCTAATTGGTCAAATATTAAAATATTGAGAAATCTATGCTAATAATGAAAAAAGAAACAACAGTGTTCATCTTGCGAAAATTCTTCCATAGATTAACAAAGATCCCCTTAATATTGACCCAGAACCGCCAATTTGAATAATATTGTTGTAGCACATTTCATCGTGGCTTGGGTTGGGTTGTTTTACCTCTGAGCGGCACTTTTTTGCACACCATGGGCTAAATGGCCAGGTCACATGGACCCCGAAGGCTCAGAGAGGGTTGGGGGAGGGGACACACTGTAACAGCTGTTGAGAGACAGATGGTAGTCTCCCGTCAAGGCCATCCAGAGTGTTCTTTAACGTGCACAGGGTATGGCTCTCTCGCACACGGAGCCACGGCTTAACGTCCCATCCGACGGACGGCGACCTTTCCAAGCCCATCGGTGTACCCTACTGACCGTGGGCAGGCGGGGAATTTTGCGGAGATAAATCTCAACGCTGACCCAGCTGGGACTGGAACCTGGGAACTACAGATTACGAGCCTGGCGCGCTACCGACTGAGCCATCCCCGCGCCACATCATTTTGTAATCCCCTTCAAGAAACGTTAGTATCGCTCATCACACCAATAGGAAAAGCTACAGGAATGTTTTTAAAAACTGTATGAAAATCGCATAGGCGAATAATAGTAGTAATGCATATATATTACTTCTATTATTATATTATATAAAAATGATGGCGCCACTGTGCGAAAGAAACAAAAATGCGGGAAAGTTTATAAGCCACATCAGCTGAAGAAAAACGTTAGGCGATGATGGTGTATTGGTTAGCATAACCGGCATGTTTACAGGAGACGTGGGTTCGAATTCCACTCAAGACAAAGCTAATTTTTTCCCAGCTTATTATTTCATGAGTTCCATGTCTACAGGACACATCCTGTGATTCCTTATTACTGTAATGTATATATTATACGAATGCTTGCTTCTTTATAATTGCGTTTTAATTTACATTTCACATCACTGTGTCGAAGCATAGTTGTCGAGAACCATTGCAATTAGAAAAGCAAATAATTTCCTGGGCTTAAGTCTGCATTGAGGTTTTTTCCGCTAATTCTTATTCTGTGAGAAAGAAGACATCGAAGGGTTGGCAAAAGGTGCCGTCCGTTAGATATAAGTCTACAGTACTGTGCAAATTAGTTCGGACAATAGGAAAATGCAGTAACAAAGACACAACTAAAATATTTTTTGTTTAATAGTGTAGTTAATAGTGAATGTGACCCCCCCCCCCCTTAGCTTTAATTACTTCTTTCACTCTCTCAACCGTTGATGCCACTAGCTTTCCACACATCTCCTTCACTTCAGGGTCGTGATACCACACTTTCATGACACTTTCTATCATTTTGGTTTTCGTCGTGCAATCCATCTTAGATATGCGCGCTTTAATAATGGCCCACAAATTTTCATTGAGGTTTAGATCGGGTGAATTTCCTCGCCACTCCAATACCTTCAAATGTTGCTGGGTAAAGAAGTTCTTAGCAAGCTTAGAATTGTGGCATGGAGCCAGATCCTGTTGAAATACCCCATCGCCGTTAGGAAACAGCTTCTGCAGGGTTTGGACCATTTTCGCCTCCAGAACGCCTATGTACTTTTTGCTGTCCATCATTCCTTCAATGGGGTGAAGCGTCTGTGGCCCAGAAGCGAAACATCCCCAAAACATGACCCTTGGTGGTTACGAACAAGTTTAGACTTGCAGCAGTTTAGACTCTGCAACGGAAGAGACTTAGCGTTCCTTCGCTTGTCCCAACTAATTCGCACAGTACTGTACATAAGAGATATACACGTGCATGTTAGAGAATGTGCTGGGTGGCTTCCACAGGAGATTTCCTTAAGTCTCTTAACAGCTATGCGCTGCATCCTCTTCCCCCAATGAACTTTGAATCCACTTCTAACGTAACCATTTATCCCATTGTATGCAGAACATCGCGTCCTCAGAAAAGTCCAATTTCTCTTCCCATTCTCGTGGAAAGTAATATCGCTTTTGAGCATGTGTTTACTGAAAAATAATGCGTTCAAACAGAGAAATATCAACGATATTAAAGTGATGTTCACGAACTCTAAGAGCTGAATGTTGTGCAGTCCTGAATTTTGTCATACATAATCTGTTCTTTATGAATACAAGAACAAACATTATTCTTTGAAGGATAGCTACACAAAATAAATAATATGCATCTTCTGTTTCTTTCTGACCTTGACTGTCTAAAACCATATCGATGATTTAAAATTTATTTCTTTTTAATAGGTTTTTATAAAATCAAAGATTATGCGTAATTAAATAAAAAATCATTAGCACACTTGGTACAGTCGCTCAAAAAAGTATCCGAACACTACGGTTGATTATAGAATTCAGAAAAAATATCTGGCAACGATTTTTTTAGAAATTAGTGATCTGGCAACCTTCGTGTTACGTGATTACAGAATTCAGGAAAAATATCTGGAGCATGTACAGCAACTGTACACGCTCCAGTTACCGTTCACAGCAAACTGGAGCGTGTGAACGGTAACTGCACACGCTCCAGTTTGCTGTGAACGGTAACTGCACACGCTCAATATTTCCGTGAGTGAGCCCACACGATCTAGTATCAAAATAATATGACCACCTATGTATAAGAGAAATTAACCGTTTCGGAATTAGAATGTTTATTTTCAAGTTTACATACATTGGTTTAAGTTACATATTATAATATACATTATGTTACCAATAATTATACGTAACTTGAAAGAATAGAGGAGTAATATGTTTTCACTTTGCACAATCATATAAACAAACAGTGAAACTGAAGACAATAAATACATATATATATTTAAAATACTAGAGCAATTCATGACTTTGCTATTTATTTTTGAAAACAGTGAATATTTGTTGACAAACACCAGTGCAAATCAAACATTTATCTCTTCGAATTATGGAATTAGATTCTTATGTGTGTGATTAACCTTCAATCATTATAGTACAGAATTAATTGTAAATAAAAACTGGTTATTTAATGTCTTTTTTATTTCCAATCTGATAATACCGTCCTGTGGCCGAGTGGTTAGCAACGCTTGGTTACTAAATAAGAGGACCTGGGTTCGAGCCCCGAGCAAGGCATGAATGTTTTTTGTTTTTGCGGTCCCGCCATCCTCATAGACCATCTACTATGACGTATTAAACTGACAGGCTCCTGTCAGACCTCTGTGGCAAGCAGCTGCTTTAAGGGGACATTATATTACTTATTATTATTATAATCTGATAACATTTAATGCACACACACATATATACATAGGCTTTTTAAATCATGCAAGTATCTCTTTGTAGCATGGTTAAATATCAAAGATAAGATAGTCATAATTTTTGTGATTTTTATAACGATAGGTTAATCTCATGATGCTATCTCATCTTGTTTATTATATTAGATACATATAGATGATTAATAGACGGAAATTATTTTGTGAAGATAATAAGTTAATATCATTTATATTTGGATTTTTGGGCCAAGTGTCTTAATTTAATGTGTATTAAAATTGTGTAAAATTTAAAGACAGCCAACCCTAGAGATGTTGAAGAACACATAACTGTATTGAGATAAAAAGATACATATATAATTGGGTATATAATAGGTTATGCTACATACTTGTATACAGAAAGCTATATGTATAAATAAGAAGAAGAATTTTAAAACCATTTTAAGTTGAATCTATAGAATGCTTCTGCAATGAAGAACTTTTACTTTTCTTATTCTTAAAATGACACCTAATTAAACTTAGTTTAACTGAAGAACCAAAAGACTATACGTCAAGATACTTCCCCAAGCACCAAGTAAGAATCCTCTGCTGAAGGTGAACATGCCCCATCCCGTTAAGCAAACAGGATCCATTTGATCAAGGGTTAGAAACATGGTGGCATAAATATCTCCTCGACTTGAAGAAATGTCTACTATCTGAGGCAACACGTAAAGAGATCGCTTTAGTTTAATATCTTTTAATGTAACCTCAGAAGCAGATACCACGATGGCAGTAAAACAGAAAGCATGATTGACGAACAGAACTAGAAAATAAGTATTATCAGAAGTTGGTAATAAACCGGGTAATGCACCAAGATAGCGGGCGAAATATTCAAATATGGTTATACACTGTGTTATCAGGATTAAGAGCAGGGACAAGGAGAAAGCAGATTCCAGTAAATATACCGCACAATGAATTTGTGAATAAATAATGCGGAATTCTGTTCTTATTTCACCAATAGTTTTATGCTTGCTTTTCGATTGCAATAGCACCTCATATCCTGAAAGATTTCTGTTTATTTCTATGCAGAGAAACACATACAGCAGGGAAAGTAGGTTAGGAATTAGGATTATGTTTGAAACCAGAAATGTGCATATGGAGGTTAAAATGATGTAGCACGACGAAGAATCATCAACAATAGTAGCGTAAAGTATGTATTTGTTTGTTAAGTCTGTTATTGTGCTCTGATTTAATATCGAAGAGAATATAACTGAGACAAAAATCGGATAAACTGCAATTATGCTTACAGTGATCTTAGTACAGATACTGATCATTTTGCTCCGCTTTAAGTGGAGATCTGAGTGAAGATGTCGGAAGTTTTTAAACAATCGTACGAGGCATTTTTGTTTAAATCGCAAGCTATACCAAGAAAAAATGACAGCTAAATCTTTTATGATAAACACAGCGCCGATTTTCAAGTTTTGCTCACCATTCATGTAATTGCTGGTGATTATTATTATTCTGTAGATGAATACCAGCTGCGTTGCAAGAATCAGAAGTTTGTTGAATACTTTTATTATCCACGTTTTTTGACTTCTAGCCTTTGTTTCACAATCTATTCCTATGATTGAGAAAATGATGATCAGAACTGTGTAATTGGGTTTTTCTAACTCGTCATCTTGTCTTGTAACGAAAAGATTATTTTCACTTACTCTGGTGACGTCACTTGTCGAACCTTGATCGACTATGGATATTCCGACATCGGCTGATCTTCTCTTCCAATAGTGTTGTTTGTTTCGTGATTTCATTATCGATACTCACACAATATCAGCAGTTAATACTTGGTACGTAGTGAAAGAACCAGTTATGTACAACACACATAAAAAGAGTTGTTATTTTTTTTCCCTTTCAACAATTTATACAGATATATATATTTATGTCCTATCACTTAAATCCGATTTGGAAACAGAGTTTTGATATACAACCGTTAAGTTTTACGTAACATTAATATTCTACAGTTTGTTAAATTTATTCAAATAAGTGTTCTAACAGTTTTCTCATTTTGCTTCATCGAAAAGAACGCTACACTTATTAATAAATACATACAACAACAAAATATTGTTTTAAAGAGAATAAATACCTGGGAATTTATTCTTGACGATTAATTCTTTTACCTTCAACTCATAATAACAAACATTCAAGGATCTTCTTCTAATATTTGAAAATGTTGAGTTATATATTTTTAGCACTTAAAATGTAATAATAATCCTCAGCACTGTTTGTCAAGTTCAATATTAACGATCTGCTTTTGGAAGCTTAGAAAATGTTCGGTCACTAAGGGTTCATTTGAAAGGAAAGAAGTCACAAATATCAGTCGTAAATGATCCACTTTAAAAAGCAACACTTTGCAAATAATTCACTTTAAAAGTAGCACATAATAATTCTTCTTGGTTTTGAAAATTCATTCTCTGAAAAATGCTGTGATGTTCTGTTAAAGATTATATTTTTTAAATTGGGCACTCTTACTAAACATTTCAGCACTTTTTTTTAAAGCATTGAAGTTACAAGTTTCAAAAATAAAACGGGAATAGTTGGTGTTTCCGAAATTTAATAACTATTTTCTCTCACGGTATTTGCCGTTCTCTTTGCCCGTTCTAAGAAATTCTTTAACAAATGATGACAAAAGGAAATTAAAAAACTGTCTTTAGCATGAACACGTTGCATATAAGATTATTTTGAAATTTTCCATAATTTCGCACGATAGTGATCAGATTCATCATATTCCAATCATATTCCAGAATGCCATCCAGAATTATGTTTTACAAGATATTTCCATGCAACGCTATAACCAAAGAGTGACTATACCTCATTGACGTCTTCAAGGCCCCAACAGTGCATCTCTAACAATCAGAAACTCTTATCTTTAAAACCGCATTGTTTCATGCGCAAAAATTAAGTAACTGTCAACGCAACTGTTACCAAAGGAACCAGTTGAGTTCATGTAACGTTCCATACGATATTCATAAAACTAATGTCATCGTATCGATAATGAAGTGTTCGATAATGGGCTGGTAATTGGGTTGCTTTCGGTTAATGTTCTCTTACTAATAATTGTGAGGATTAATATTTATGAATCTCTACCCATTTTGCGATTAAGAATGGGACATTCCGGAAGAAAAAAATTACAGCATGTCATAAATTTAAATAACCTTTATTCGGTCAGTTGATGCACGTGAATCGAAAGATAAATTCGCAATTTTCTCCCCTCTGTTACTATTTAAATGATGAAAAAAAAAAGAACATTATAATGTTCATTGCGAAAGTCTTCATCATGTTTCATAATTGGCATCTGAAAATCGTTATCATAAATAAAATTATGACAATTGATGCATTACCAAAATGCAATGAAAATCAGTGAAATGAAGCGTACTATTTTAAAACCTGGAATTCATTGCAATTACTCTTTCAGAATGGTTTAGTTGCGAAAAGATGATAAGCAATGTATCCTCCCGAAAAACATTTCATAATGACGTTAGTAATTGTACTCCGTTATTAATGTTTGCATTGATGATTTCATTATTTTCAAGATAAAAATGAGGATTTCCAGTTTAGGATAAATAAACGTGATTTCACCTCTAGTAGTGTACGGGTAAAAATAAAGGTAAATAAACATTTTTTGCTGCCTCAGGAAAGATGATTAGCACTCTAAAAAGGGGTTTTCAAACTCCCAAGATGCGCTAGCATAACTCATCAGGATCACAGAGATTAATGGCCGTGTTTTTCCCATTATCAACGCTGCGTTGGGTTGTTTTTCCTCTGAGCGGCACTTTTTTGCACACCATCGGCTAAATGACCAGGTCACATGGACCCCGAAGATTCAGAGAAGGTTGGGGTAGGGGGCCCACTGGAACAGCTGTTGGGAGACAGATGGTAGCCTCCCGTCAAGGCCATCCAGCGTGTTCTTTAACGTGCACAGGATATGGCTCTCCCGCACACGGGGTCACGGCTTAACGTCCCATCCGACGGACTGCGGCCTTTCCAAGCCCATCGGTGTCCCCTACTGACCGTGGGCAGGGCGGGGAATTTTGCGGAGATAAATCTCAACGCTGAGCCAGCTGGGACTCGAACCTGGGAACTACAGATTACGAGCCTGGCGCGCTACCGACTGAGCCACCCCCGCCCCCATTATCAACGTATGAATAAAGTTTTTAGCTGCTTTCATTAAGGCTCAACTAAAGAGGATAAAATGCTACTGATATAAAAATGTGATCTAAAAATTTAGATAAAAAGTGATGGTTTCAAATGGTTTTAAAGTGTTTTGTAGGAGAAAAAAATGCAACTTTTAACCAGAAAAAAAGGGGCAACAGGAGACGACTTTTACAGAACTTTGTGCATAACTAAGAAAGGTTTATGCTGAAATAAATCACTTCTAGCGATACAGTTTTATATAACTGACTGCGTTGAGATTTATCTCCGTAAAATTCCCCGCCCTGCCAACGGTCAGTAGGTGACACCGATGGGCTTGGAAAGGCCGTCGTCCGTCGGATGGGACGTTAAGCCGTGGCCCCGTGTGCGGGAGAGCCATACCTTGTGCACGTTAAAGAACACGCTGGATGGCCTTGACGGGAGGCTACCATCTGTCTCCCAACAGCTGTTCCAGTGGGTCCCCTCCCCCAACCTTCTCTGAGCCTTCGGGGTCATTGTGACCTGGCCATTTAGCCATGGTGTGCAAAAAAGTGCCGCTCAGAGGTAAAACAACCCAAAAATAACTGACTGAAATAATAATATTTTAGTTCCTACCTCAAATCAGTTTCACGAAATAAAGAAAAATAAACGGTTATAAGGGAACCCTTATCAAGCGCAAGGTCACGTTCTTTGAAAAGGTCGGATTTGGGAAAAACCGCTATTTCTAAAATGGTATACACCATCACAGAATGTAACATACTGAGCCATAAGTACACGTTTCTTTCCTCAGTAAAAATCTGAGGGTATAAACTTATGCATAAGCATTAGATAAAAAACAGAAAAATATCAAAGTAAATTTTCTATTATTCTACATTAATTATTGCGCTAAAACAGCAAAAATAGGAATGTAAACGTCTTTCATTAAACACTTTTCTGATATTTTAATTTTTATTTAGGTTTGATTTTTTACAATTTACATTTTCTCTTCAGTCGGGGGATGTAGTTTGGCTTAACTGTAGACACATACGCACAAACACCTTTATACTAACACAAATTTGCGCTTACGTGAGCTTTTTGGGTTGGGTTGTTTTACCTCTGAGCGGCACTTTTTTGCACACCATGGGCTAAATGGCCAGGTCACAAGGATCCCGAAGTCTCAGAGAAGGTTGGGGGAGGGGACCCACTGGAACAGCTGTTGGGAGACAGATGGTAGCCACCCGTCAAGGCCATCCAGCGTGTTCTTTAACGTGCACAGGGTATGGCTATCCCGCACACGAGGCCACGGCTTAACGTCCCATCCGACAGACGGCGGCCTTTCCAAGCCCATCGGTGTCCCCTACTGACCGTGGGCAGGGCGGGGAATTTTGCGGAGATAAATCTCAACGCTGACCCAGCTGGGACTCGAACCTGGAAACTGCAGATTACGAGCCTGGCGCGCTACCGACTGAGCCACCCCCGCCCCTTATTCTGGAGGAAGAAGTGGTGCACTCATATTGCCACGTAATATATCTAATTACTACTTTTTTTGTCACAAATAACTTTGCGTGATTTCCTTATTGCACTACCACTTGAAATAGCATAATGTGAAGAGCAAGAGTTCAATTGAATGAGGGACTAGCGCAAAAGGCAAAAACGAAAAGCATAATGTTACAAAAACAAAAAGAAATCTCACAGGAATAAGAACCTTGATTAAATATGACAATAACTAAACTGAAGGCGGGAGAGTGTAGAAAACGTCGAGCGTCGTTTACAACAAGAAGTTCAAGCTCATTTGCGGCTACTGAGAAAAAAAAAGTGTACCATAAAGTGTTTACTGTTGAATGGCATGGAATATGACTGTATGTGTATTAATTAACATTAAATGTGCTAATTCTACTAAAATCCAAGTGTTTATAGGGGAGCTTAAAATAAATTTGACCATTATCTTGCTAAATTATACGTACAGTAGCTCAAAAAAGTATCCGAACAGTATGGTTGATTACAGAATTCAGAAAAAATATCTGGCAACGTTTTTTTTAAATGAGTGATCTGGCAACCTTCGCGTCACGTGATTACAGAATTCAGGAAAAATATCTGGAGCGTGTACAGCAACTGTACACGCTCCAGTTACCATTCACAGCAAACTGGAGCGTGTGCAGTTACTGCACACGCTCCAGTTTGCTGTGAACGGTAACTGCACATGCTCAATATTTCCGTGAGTGAGCCCACACGATCTAGTATCAAAATAATATGACCACCTACAGTCGCTCAAAAAAGTATCTGAACACTACGGTTAATTACAGAATTCAGAAAAAATATCTGGCAACGATTTTTGTAGAAATTAGTGATCTGACAACCTTCGTGTCACGACACGAAGGTTTCCAGATCACTAATTTCTAAAAAAAATCGTTGCCAGATATTTTTTCTGAATTCTGTAATCAACCGTAGTGTTCGGATACTTTTTTGAGAGACTGTACATCATAGTTAGAATTAGCGTCATCCTCTACAAGTCACTACCCTTCTCAATCACTCGTTGAGAATTCCGCATAACATAATCAATAATCAAACTAAAGAGAAAAAGATACAAAATGCATCCTTGTCTAACTCCATTAGCAATATAATGAAAGTTCTCTATAATAACACTGATCGTGTGTGAGAGATGATAAATCTACGGCGATAAATCGCTGCAAGATTTACCAACTCTCACACACGACCAGTATTATTGCAGAGAGCTTTCATTACGTTAATTAACTCGTCCTTTATGCCATAAGATCTCACGATCAAATACAAATCATGACGATCAATAGGATCAAAAGCCTTTTTGAAATCTACAAAGCAAGTAACCATAAGCTTTTTTAAACTCTAAACATTTTTCAACAATCTGCTTAAAAATATTTGATATATATTTTATATCCCCTACCACTTATGAATCCACACTGCTCATCATACAATTGTCCATCAACCAGATTCTTAATTCTATTAAGTACAATCATGGAAATAACTTTTTTGAAAATAAAGATCTAAGTAATGATGTTGGTTGTTGGTTGGTTGTTTTACCTCTGAGCGGCACTTTTTTGCACACCATGGGCTAAATGGCCAGGTCACATGGACCCCGAAGGCTCAGAGAAGGTTGGGGGAGGGGACCCACTGGAACCGCTGTTGGGAGACAGATGGTAGCCTCCCGTCAAAGCCATCCAGCGTGTTCTTTAACGTGCACAGGGTATGGCTCTCCCGCACACGGGGCCACGGCTTAACGTCCCATCCGACGGACGGCGACCTTTCCAAGACCCTTCGGTGTCCCCTACTGACCGTGGGCAGGGCGGGGAATTTTGCGGAGATAAATCTCAACGCTGACCCTGCTGGGACTCGAACCTGGGAACTACAGATTACGAGCCTGGCGCGCTACCGACTGAGCCACCCCCGCCCCATGAGTGATGATGATGCATTTAATATGTGCATACATATTATACGTATTCACTATCAAAGTCAGGCTGTGAAGGAAAAAAATTCTGTTTACACAGCAGTTACAGAACGTTAAAGTACAAAGATTTAATTTCATAAGTGTAACCATAGAAACTGAAATCTGATTGGTCGAGCTTTCCTATGTTTCAGAAGAAATCCGTTTATGTCCTGTTAACAATGATGCTAAGAGCAGGAAGTTAATAAGAAAATTGTAGCTTGCATATCTGACGTCAATTACTGGAAAATTCAACGTATTTTGTAAACTGATTTATTATTAGTTGAGATAATTGTTTAAAATAAATTTTACGTTCTATATCATAATGTGAACAGTTTAATAAACTTTTTTAACTTCAGGAGTAAGCAAACCACGGCAGTAATAATGACTAAGTAGCGATCATGATATTCTTTGGCTACATCTGGATCTTTCAGACCTCCAGGATTAAAAGTAATTCTTTTAACATTAGCGCAACATTTCTTAAGCTTCAGTTGCAAGATACGTTTGACCATGTAATGATCAGACACAATTTCGGCTTCCCTGCATGATCTGGTATTCCTAGCTGAACTAGCCCATTTCCTGTTAATTTAAATTTAATCTATCCTATTCCTATGCAACCCATCAGGTGAAACCCATGTGTAATTATAAATGACCCGGTGTTTGTAATATACATATTAACATAACTAACGTAGGAGATGTTCCCCATTGCCATTGGAACTGAAATGCCAAAGGAAATTAAGACCTCTGCCCAAAGGTCAGAGTTAGTACCAAGTTTAGCACTGAAGTCACCTAGCACAAGAGAAATACACCGAAGAGCCAAAACATTCTGACAGGCGCATTTTTATACACAAGAGAAATACACCGAAGAGCCAAAACATTATGACAGGCGCATTTTTATACACAAGAGAAATACACCGAAGAGCCAAAACATTATGACAGGCGCATTTTTATGCAAATCGAAGCAACTGCAGCTAAAAGACGGCGCGTGTGAAGATCATGAAACGGTATAAATAACACCTGATACGGAGTTCTGTTAATTAGTGTTATTCTTGTTTTTCAGATGGGAAATACAGCGGACTTAAATGAGTTTGGCAAAAGCCAAATTGTAATGGCCAGGTGACTAGATCGGAGAATTTCCAAGACGGCAAGGCCTTGTGGGGTGCTCACGGTCAGCCGTGGTTAGTACCTTCAAAACGTGGTCAGAGGAGGGAAAAACCACGAACCGCCGGCAGGGGAGAGGGTGGCTCACTCGGTAGCGCGCCAGGCTCGTAATCTGTAGTTCCCAGGTTCGAGTCCCAGCAGGGTCAGCGTTGAGATTTATCTCCGCAAAATTCCTCGCCCTGCCCAGGTCAGTAGGGGACACCGATGGGCTTGGAAAGGCCGCCGTCCGTCGGATGGGACGTTAAGCCGTGGCCCCGTGTGCGGGAGAGCCATACCCTGTGCACGTTAAAGAACACGCTGGATGGCCTTGACGGGAGGCTACCATCTGTCTCCCAACAGCTGTTCTAGTGGGTCCCCTCCCCCAACCTTCTCTGAGCCTTCGGAGTCCATGTGACCTGGCCATTTAGCCCATGGTGTGCAAAAAAGTGCCGCTCAGAGGTAAAACAACCCAACAACCCAACCCGAACCGCCGGCAAGGTGTGGGCTGACCGTACGGTACGAGCCAATAGAAGGGATAACTCTGGAGCAACTCGCCCGTAATTTGAATGTTGGTGACTGGGGTAATGTGTCACAACCACAGTAATACGACACACTCTTTAGTACGACAGAAAAAAAAGTGGCCATGGATGACCAGATCAGTAGACTATAGTAATCTGTCAGCCCTCTTCCGTTCCTCCCAGAAGAGAATATCTCTTGTGAAAGACAGTAAATGCCTGCACCACGAGAAGGCTGGGTCGGGTATAGCTCTCCTTCCAGTTTTTACAGAAAAGAAAAATTCAAGAGAACCTTAAAAATACATCTGTTGAAAGTATTTTGTAATTGAAGTTCAATAAATGTGCTCATGTTAAAATAATGATCTTTAGAAGTGAAGTTCTGACTCTCGGGTGGGGGCGGGGGTGGCTCAGTCGGTAGCGCGCCAGGCTCGTAATCTCTAGTTCCCAGGTTCGAGTCCCAGCTGGGTCAGCGTTGAGATTTATCTCCGCAAAATTCTCCGCCCTGCCCACGGTCAGTAGGGGACACCGATGGGCTTGGAAAGGCCGCCGTCCGTCGGATGGGACGTTAAGCCTTGGCCCCGTGTGCGGGAGAGCCATACCCTGTGCACGTTAAAGAACACGCTGGATGGCCTTGACGGGAGGCTACCATCTGTCTCCTAACAGCTGTTCCAGTTGGTCCCCTCCCCAAACCTTCTCTGAGCCTTCGGGGTCCATGTGACCTGGCCATTTAGCCCATGATGTGCAAAAAAAGTGCCGCTCAGAGGTAAAACAACCCAACCCAAAATTCTTGAAAACAACCTTACTCTTATGCGCAAAAAAAAAGCAGAGAAGACAAAGGATTTGAGTGATAAGGCAATGGAGGTTATTTCTCAAAGAAAGAATTGCAGGAATAAACTAATGTAGAGCTTTCAGTAGTAGCTTATCTACAGAGAAGACTTGTTTTGCATTTTGACAAAATGCAGAATAAAAATTGGAAAACAGAGGTTAAAAAAATTGTGCCTAAAGACTTCAGAAAACAGACGAAACCTAGGTTATGAAGCATGGGATGTTTTTAGAATCGGCCTGAAGTCTCGAAATATAACAGCTGTAGGTCAGAATCGGTATGCTATAATATATTGTTGTAAAGATGTCTTCAATTAAAAATTCACGATGCAATTGAATAATTTTGAAAATGACACAAATTATAGACTGAATTTTACTGCAGTCATTTACGATGGCATTTTTTGCTCTTCCGCGAAAAAGAATGAAGATGAAATTCGGAAAAATGAAAGTATATTGATTTAGTAGCTGGACCCTGTTTGGCCCTCAAAACAGCTTGTAATATTCTTGAGATGTTCGAAGTAGTTAGAGTAACTCTAAACAACCCAACTTGGTCTTCACTTCTAAAGATAATTATTTTGGTTGGGTTCTCTAAGAAGTCCATTCTAGTCAAAATGATCATTGTATTACAGATAAAAAAATTAAATATTTGCAGATAAGTTAATAAAATACGATCTTTTCGTTAGAAATTCAAGTAGAAAGCATTTTGAGTGGATTGCAATTTGACAGGTATCAAGGGTTAATTCAGTCTTTAGCATGCCAGCCGATTAACTCGATCTTTCCACGTTATCCATTCTCCATTTTGTCTGCTTTGGAAATTACTCCACTAATTACTGCTGGGACCTGGGTGAGAAAGAGAATACTTAATGGGCCTGTAAAGTTTATCGTCCTTGACACGAAACATTAAGCCTTGTGTTTATGTGAAGGAGAATCCTACACTTTTCACACTGAAGAACATTCTGTATGAGCCTCATGGAAGTCTTCAGTCTGTGTTCTAACAGCTCCCCAGTGGATCGCCTTATCCTACTGAGCTATGAGCCCATGGGATTCTTGTAGCCAGACTATTGAGCCAATACGTGCACGGAAGTAAAACGACTCATAACCTGGAGCGGTTTTGGTTCAGTTGGTAGCGTGCTAGGCTCGTAATTTGCAGTTCCAAGGTTCGAGTCCTAACTGGGAAACTTTGAGATTTATCTCCGTTTGTCCCCCACCTGTCCTCGGTCAGTAGGGGACACCAGTGGAGTAGTAAAAGCAGCCGTCCGTCGGATGGGAGGTAAAAAAATGGCATCGTGTGAAGGAGAGCTATATCCTTAGCTTGAAAGAACATGCTGGATGGTCTTGACGGAAGTCTTCCATCCATCTCCTAAACAGCTGTCCAGTGGGACCCTTCCCCCAAACTTCTCTGGGTCCTTGTAACCTTGACATGACTGTGTGTCTGTGTGGGCTGACCGTACGGTACGAGCCAATAGAAGGGATAATTCTTGACATGACTATGTGTCTGTGTGGGCTGACCGTACGGTACGAGCCAATAGAAGGGATAACTCTTGACATGACTGTGTGTCTGTGTGGGCTGACCTTACGGTACGAGCCAATAGAAGGGATAACTCTTGACATGACTGTGTGTCTGTGTGGGCTGACCGTATGGTACGAGCCAATAGAAGGGATAACTCTTGACATGACTGTGTGTCTGTGTGGGCTGACCGTATGGTACGAGCCAATAGAAGGGATAACTCTTGACATGACTGTGTGTCTGTGTGGGCTGACCGTATGGTACGAGACAATAGAAGGGATAACTCTTGACACGACTGCGTGTCTGTGTGGGCTGACCGTATGGTACGAGCCAATAGAAGGGATAACTCTTGACACGACTGCGTGTCTGTGTGGGCTGACCGTATGGTACGAGCCAATAGAAGGGATAACTCTTGACACGACTGTGTGTCTGTGTGGGCTGACCGTATGGTATGAGCCAATAGAAAGGATAACTCTTGACATGACTGTGTGTCTGTGTGGGCTGACCATATGGTACGAGCCAATAGAAGGGATAACTCTTGACATGACTGCGTGTCTGTGTGGGCTGACCGTACGGTACGAGCCAATAGAAGGGATAACTCTTGATATGACTGCGTGTCTGTGTGGGCTGACCGTACGGTACGAGCCAATAGAAGGGATAACTCTTGACATGACTGTGTGTCTGTGTGGGCTGACCGTACGGTACGAGCCAATAGAAGGGATAACTCTTGACATGACTATATGTCTGTGCGGGCTGACTGTACGGTACGAGCCAATAGAAGGGATAACTCTTGACATGACTATGTGTCTGTATGGGCTGACCGTACGGTACGAGCCAATAGAAGGGATAACTCTTGACAGGACTGTGTGTCTGTGTGGGCTGACCGTATGGTACGAGCCAATAGAAGGGATAACTCTTGACATGACTGCGTGTCTGTGTGGGCTGACCATACGGTATGAGCCAATAGAAGGGATAACTCTTGATATGACTGTGTGTCTGTGTGGGCTGACCGTACGGTATGAGCCAATAGAAAGGATAACTCTTGACATGACTGTGTGTCTGTGTGGGCTGACCGTACGGTATGAGCCAATAGAAAGGATAACCCTTGACATGACTGTGTGTCTGTGTGGGCTGACCGTATGGTACGAGCCAATAGAAGGGATAACTCTTGACATGACTGTGTGTCTGTGTGGGCTGATCGTATGGTACGAGCAAATAGAAGGGATAACTCTTGACGTGACGGTGTCTGTGTGGGCTGACCTTACGGTACGAGCCAATAGAAGGGATACCTCTTGACATGACTGTGTGTCTGTGTGGGCTGACCGTATGGTACGAGCCAATAGAAGGGATAACTCTTGACATTACTGTGTGTCTGTGTGGGCTGACCGTATGGTACGAGCCAATAGAAGGGATAACTCTTGACATGACTGCGTGTCTGTGTGGGCTGACCGTACGGTATGAGCCAATAGAAGGGATAACTCTTGATATGACTGCGTGTCTGTGTGGGCTGACCGTACGGTACGAGCCAATAGAAGGGATAACTCTTGACATGACTGTGTGTCTGTGTGGGCTGACCGTACGGTACGAGCCAATAGAAGGGATAACTCTTGACATGACTGTGTGTCTGTGTGAGCTGACCGTATGGTACGAGCCAATAGAAGGGATAACTCTTGACATGACTGTGTGTCTGTGTGGGCTGACCGTACGGTACGAGCCAATAGAAGGGATAACTCTTGACATGACTGTGTGTCTGTGTGAGCTGACCGTATGGTACGAGCCAATAGAAGGGATAACTCTTGACATGACTGTGTGTCTGTGTGGGCTGACCGTACGGTACGAGCCAATAGAAGGGATAACTCTTGACATGACTGTGTGTCTGTGTGAGCTGACCGTATGGTACGAGCCAATAGAAGGGATAACTCTTGACATGACTGTGTGTCTGTGTGGGCTGACCGTACGGTACGAGCCAATAGAAGGGATAACTCTTGACATGACTGTGTGTCTGTATGGGCTGACCGTATGGTACGAGCCGATAGAAGGTATAACTCTTGACATGACTGTGTGTCTGTATGGGCTGACCGTACGGTATGAGCCAATAGAAGGGATAACTCTTGACATGACTGTGTGTCTGTGTGGGCTGACTGTACGGTATGAGCCAATAGAAGGGATAACTCTTGACATGACTGTGTGTCTGTATGGGCTGACCGTACGGTATGAGCCAATAGAAGGGATAATTCTTGACAAGACTGTGTGTCTGTGTGGCTGACCGTACGGTACGAGCCAATAGAAGGGATAACTCTTGACATGACTGTGTGTCTGTGTGGGCTGACCGTATGGTACGAACCAATAGAAGGGATAACTGTTGACATGACTGTGTGTCTGTGTGGGCTGATCGTACGGTACGAGCCAATAGAAGGGATACCTCTTGACATGACTGTGTGTCTGTGTGGGTTGACCGTATGGTACGAGTCAATAGAAGGGATAACTCTTGACATGACTGTGTGTCTGTGTGGGGTGACCTTACGGTACGAGCCAATAGAAGGGATACCTCTTGACATGAGTGTGTGTCTGTGTGGGTTGACCGTATGGTACGAGCCAATAGAAGGGATAACTCTTGACATGACTGTGTGTCTGTGTGGGCTAACCTTACGGTACGAGCCAATAGAAGGGATACCTCTTGACATGACTGTGTGTCTGTGTGGGTTGACCGTATGGTACGAGCCAATAGAAGGGATAACTCTTGACATGACTGTGTGTCTGTGTGGGCTGACCTTACGGTACGAGCCAATAGAAGGGATACCTCTTGACATGACTGTGTGTCTGTGTGGGCTGACGGTATGGTACGAGCCAATAGAAGGGATAACTCTTGACATGACTGTGTGTCTGTGTGGGCTGACCTTACGGTACGAGCCAATAGAAGGGATAACTCTTGACATGACTGTGTGTCTGTGTGGGCTGACCGTATGGTATGAGCCGATAGAAGGGATAACTCTTGACATGACTGTGTGTCTGTGTGGGCTGACTGTACGGTACGAGCCAATAGAAGGGATAACTCTTGACATGACTGTGTGTCTGTATGGGCTGACCTTACGGTATGAGCCAATAGAAGGGATAACTTTTGACATGACTGTGTTTCTGTGTGGGCTGACCGTACGGTACGAGCCAATAGAAGGGATAACTCTTGACATGACTGTGTGTCTGTATGGGCTGACCGTACGGTATGAGCCAATAGAAGGGATAACTCTTGACATGACTGTGTGTCTGTATGGGCTGACCGTACGGTATGAGCCAATAGAAGGGATAACTCTTGACATGACTGTGTGTCTGTGTGGGCTGACCGTACGGTATGAGCCAATAGAAGGGATAACTCTTGACATGACTGTGTGTCTGTATGGGCTGACCGTACGGTATGAGCCAATAGAAGGGATAATTCTTGACATGACTGTGTGTCTGTGTGGGCTGACCGTACGGTACGAGCCAATAGAAGGGATAACTCTTGACATGACTGTGTGTCTGTATGGGCTGACCGTACGGTACGAGCCGATAGAAGGGATAACTCTTGACATGACTGTGTATCTGTGTGGGCTGACCGTATGGTACGAGCCAATAGAAGGGATAACTTTGGAGCAATTCGAGCATTATACACAGTGTGTCAATGACATAACATTGCCCATTGTGTTCAAAAAAGTGCTACTCAGAGCGACTCAACCCAGATCACAGTAATTGAATTTTATTTAGAAGGTATATTTTTCCCCTTTCTATTCTTATGCTTTTCTAATTTTAGGTAAAAGTTCTTCATTTCCTTATGGAGCTTAGCTCTAAAAGTTTTTTAATTGAAGAGAGAAATCAATCCATTTTATTTTTATATAGTTGTTTAGCAGACTAGGAATTCCTTTGTTTCTTTGATGTAACGAATGATGTGTTTATGAATTCTATATGTTGAGCTGGTATTTTTATTCCTTTGCTTTGAATTGCAAAAGAAAAAAAAATAATCATACCCTTCGATATTCACATTCTCGGTTTATGCCACAGTTAACAACTTAAATGTCCGATTTTTATTACTTAAATATATGGCTTGCACAGAGGCGGAGAATGTTTGTCTACACGAACCTTCGAAATGTCTCTATCATATCAATTTTGTGAAGTGATTCTTTGTCGAAATAAGTTACTCACCATCGGGACATGGCCATGAACTGAATTTTATTGCAAATATGTCGTTACACTTTCAATATATCGAAAGGAACATATAGTTAGCATATACAGTGACCGACCAAAATGATGGATTCCCATTAACATAGCATGGAAATTCTCTCACTTTGAAGCTCTATAACAGGAGCCAGGAAATGGCGGATATGAGCACTCTAAAAAATGGCTCTTGACGCTTCTTGGTTCAACATTCGACTCTAATACTCTCTTAATGATTTTCCTCAAAAACAAGTAGTAGAGCAAGTTGGTAGACGATAGTCTGAAAGCACTGATGACTTTCAAATGTTCAAAATACACTCCAATTTCGGGGCGGGGGTGGTACGTACGGTACGAGCCAATAGAAGGGATACCTCTTGACATGACTGTGTGTCTGTGTGGGCTGACAGTATGGTACGAGCCAATAGAAGGGATAACTCTTGACATGACTGTGTGTCTGTGTGGGCTGACCTTACGGTACGAGCCAATAGAAGGGATAACTCTTGACATGACTGTGTGTCTGTGTGGGCTGACCGTATGGTATGAGCCGATAGAAGGGATAACTCTTGACATGACTGTGTGTCTGTGTGGGCTGACTGTACGGTACGAGCCAATAGAAGGGATACCTCTTGACATGACTGTGTGTCTGTGTGGGTTGACCGTATGGTACGAACCAATAGAAGGGATAACTCTTGACATGACTGTGTGTCTGTGTGGGTTGACCGTATGGTACGAGCCAATAGAAGGGATAACTCTTGACATGACTGTGTGTCTGTGTGGGCTGACCTTACGGTACGAGCCAATAGAAGGGATACCTCTTGACATGACTGTGTGTCTGTGTGGGCTGACCGTATGGTACGAGCCAATAGAAGGGATAACTCTTGACATGACTCTGTGTCTGTGTGGGCTGACCTTACGGTACGAGCCAATAGAAGGGATAACTCTTGACATGACTGTGTGTCTGTATGGGCTGACCTTACTGTATGAGCCAATAGAAGGGATAACTCTTGACATGACTGTGTGTCTGTGTGGGCTGACCGTACAGTACGAGCCAATAGAAGGGATAACTCTTGACATGACTGTGTGTCTGTATGGGCTGACCGTACGGTATGAGCCAATAGAAGGGATAACTCTTGACATGACTGTGTGTCTGTATGGGCTGACCGTACGGTATGAGCCAATAGAAGGGATAACTCTTGACATGACTGTGTGTCTGTGTGGGCTGACCGTACGGTATGAGCCAATAGAAGGGATAACTCTTGACATGACTGTGTGTCTGTATGGGCTGACCGTACGGTATGAGCCAATAGAAGGGATAATTCTTGACATGACTGTGTGTCTGTGTGGGCTGACCGTACGGTACGAGCCAATAGAAGGGATAACTCTTGACATGACTGTGTGTCTGTATGGGCTGACCGTACGGTATGAGCCGATAGAAGGGATAACTCTTGACATGACTGTGTATCTGTGTGGGCTGACCGTATGGTACGAGCCAATAGAAGGGATAACTTTGGAGCAACTCGAGCATTATACACAGTGTGTCAATGACATAACATTGCCCATTGTGTTCAAAAAAGTGCTACTCAGAGCGACTCAACCCAGATCACAGTAATTGAATTTTATTTAGAAGGTATATTTTTTCCCCTTTCTATTCTTATGCTTTTCTAATTTTAGGTAAAAGTTCTTCATTTCCTTATGGAGCTTAGCTCTAAAAGTTTTTTAATTGAAGAGAGAAATCAATCCATTTTATTTTTATATAGTTGTTTAGCAGACTAGGAATTCCGTTGTTTCTTTGATGTAACGAATGATGTGTTTATGAATTCTATATGTTGAGCTGGTATTTTTATTCCTTTGCTTTGAATTGGAAAAGAAAAAAAAAATAATCATACCCTTCGATATTCACATGCTCGGTTTATGCCACAGTTAACAACTTAAATGTCCGATTTTTATTACTTAAATATATGGCTTGCACAGAGGCGGAGAATGTTTGTCTACACGAACCTTCGAAATGTCTCTATCATATCAATTTTGTGAAGTGATTCTTTGTCGAAATAGGTTACTCACCATCGGGACATGGCCATGAACTGAATTTTATTGCAAATATGTCGTTACACTTTCAATATATCGAAAGGAACATATAGTTAGCATATACAGTGACCGACCAAAATGATGGATTCCCATTAACATAGCATGGAAATTCTCTCACTTTGAAGCTCTATAACAGGAGCCAGGAAATGGCGGATATGAGCACTCTAAAAAATGGCTCTTGACGCTTCTTGGTTCAACATTCGACTCTAATACTCTCTTAATGATTTTCCTCAAAAACAAGTAGTAGAGCAAGTTGGTAGACCATAGTCTGAAAGCACTGATGACTTTCAAATGTTCAAAATACACTCCAAATTTCGGGGCGGGGGTGGCTCAGTCTGTAGCGCGCCAGGCTCGTAATCTGTAGTTCCCAGGTTCGAATCCCAGCTGGGTCAGCGTTGAGATTTATCTCCGCAAAATTCCCCACCCTGCCCACGGTCAGTAGGGGACACCGATGGGCTTGGAAAGGCGCCGTCCGTCGTATGGGACGTTAAACCGTGGCCCCGTGTAGGCGGACGGAGAGCCATACTCTGTGCACGTTAAAGAACACGCTGGATGGCGTTGACGGAAGGCTCCCATCTGTCTCCCAACAGCTGTTCCAGTGGGTCCCCTCCCCCAACCTTCTCTGAGCCTTCGGGGTCCATGTGACCTGGCCATTTAGCTAATGGTGTGCAAAAAAGTGCCGCTCAGAGGTAAAACAACCCAACCCAACCCACTCCAAATTTCATTAAGTTGATTGAGTAGATTCAAACTCAAAATTCCCACAGATGAATAACAGTTTTTTTTTAATAATTCTTTTCAATTGCTTTATTGTATATCCTTGAATACACCTATTATGAAATTATAATTTGGTTTTATTTTCGTTTAATAAAATATTGCACAGTTTATTTTTCCCTCTTATGGCTATTGACCCAGAAAAAGGTACCCGACCGCTGTTCTATAACATCTCAAATATGCATTTAATGGAAAACTATGACTGGGCACGATTTGAAGATCATATCAAAATCTATTTAAATCTCGATTTTTAACAATATTCGTTCATATTTCAAAACTTCTGGAAGTTAGAATATTTCAAAACTGTAACGCTTCATGGCAGACTTTATCGCAGAAATTGATTCAAGCTTAAATAATTAATATTATTGCAAACCATTTAATGAAATAAACATACAGTTTAGAAATTTGCGTAATGATTATTTAAATATTAGAGAAATGTGCATGATATTTATAAAACAAAATAATTTATTGCGAAATATTCCAGTTTCCATGATTTTTTAAATATTGAAGGAATATTGTTGAAAATCGAGAAATAAAGAAATTTGATTTTGATCTTTAATTTACCTTATCGCATTTTTGCATGAAATGCATATTTTAGAAGTTGTATAGTTTCGAAGTTAAGATTCCCATTGACATAATATAGAAATTCTCTAATATATTAGTAAGGCAGTGTAAAAACTTCGAATTTAGATTTCAATATTATATAAGACTAACCAAATGATATTGACAGTTCTTCATAAATTTGCCCGGAAACATTTTTATTAGATTTTTATTGATAAATGCACAAAATTACAAACATATATTATGTAAATAATAAGATAAACAAAGAGTATACATTAATAGAGAATGTAAAATGCATTTTATTTTCCCTCTATGAAATTATATAAATAAATAATAAAATGGGAGAAAATATATTCAGCAAAGCAACACCGAATATTTGTTGACAAATACTAGAAGAAGTTACACATCAATAATTTTAATTAAATAATATATTTCAGTTGTAAAATTGAGAGTTATTCATGAGTACAGTATTGATCGAAAAAATAATATTTCATAACTGAATTTGTTACGCTAAATTTAAATATTGGCATAAGAGGTTTCAATGATTTCAGTTTTACATTTTGTAACAAGGACGCTAATACCAAAGATATATTTTGATATAATGCAAAATAATTCAATAAAAAGTTTTTTAATGTTCAATAATTTCTCGATGATTTTTATCTCGTTTTTTGTTATGACGAGATTGTGGTTTCGTATATCTCATCCGGCTCAAGATATTAGTTATTTCTCTGCATTTGATATCGATGTTAAGAGGGATTTCGTACCTTTCAAATTTAACTGTTTTTTTTCTCTTTAGATCGATTCCTTCACAATTTCTTATCCTCATTATTAAAACTCATTATTGATGCATACTAGACAAAAATGTCCAATGATGTAGATAGGAATTCTACTTTAAAATAATCTTATTCAGTATCGGGTAGTGTGCAAATTATCATTTCTGAACATAGTCAGGATTTCGTAAAACTTGAATTAGTTAGAGAACACAAAGAAAACTTAAGTCACAATAAGTTGGGTTGTTTTACCTCTGAGTGGCACTTTTTTGCACACCATGGGCTAAATGGCCAGGTCACACGGATCCCGAAGGCTCAGAGAAGGTTGCGGGAGGGGACCCACTGGAACAGCTGTTGGGAGACAGATGGTAGCCTCCCGTCAAGGCCATCCAGCGTGTTCTTTAACGTGCACAGGGTATGGCTCTCCGTCCGCCTACACGGGGTCACGGCTTAACGTCCCATCCGACGGACGGCGGCCTTTCCAAGCCCAGCGGTGTCCCCTACTGACCGTGGGCAGGGCGGGTAATTTTGTGGAGATAAATCTCAACGCTGACCCAGCTGGGACTCGAACCTGGGAACTGCAGATTAAGAGCCTGGCGCGCTACCGACTGAGCCACCCCGCCCTAAACTAAAAGTGCCTCTCATAAGGAGATGTTCTGACTATTCAAATTGTTAATAATAACCTTAATGAATGATCAAGAACTGTTTTATTGCCTACCCAATGCCAGTGATTTTACTGGGTGTTTTGGCATGTGGCTTGGGGTGTATTTGTTCGATCCTCCGCCATATCTCTCAAATGAATTCATGCATAATTTGTTTATAAATGCAATGAATTCTTCTTGTTACAAAAGTGTGTCTTAGATTTGAATAAAAACAATCAAACGCTTGTAACGAAAATGACTTCAACATTCTTCTGAGCGGAACGAAACTCTTACTCAAAAATTAAAAAGGAAAATTTACTAATACCTGTGAAAAAACTAATAACTTCCTCACATTACAAGAAAGTCATTAGAAACTTTCGTATGCATGGACACCACAAGCTTTTATCTTCTAGTATTGAATCAGTTTCGCGAATGTAAAGCCACGTTCAAAGCAAAAATAATTTTTTTTCAAAATAGCATTTTATGGAAACTCGCTGGATATAAATTGATGGTGTATAAACGTTCTTGGTTTTCAACAATATTCGTTTAATGAAATTCGGATGTTTCGCGGCATATTGTATATTTATGATGGTTCTAAGTACTTTTTGTTCAAAATACACCTATCCCTCGATTTACACGGTACTCAGTTCACACAATTTTGGCTTTGCACGGTCAAAAAACGCAACCAGTTTCGATTTACACGGTACTGACTGAGACGTACATAGAAAGGAGATCTCAGTCAGTACCGTGTAAATCGAAACTGGTTGCATTTTTTGACCGTGCAAAGCCAAAATTGTGTGAACTGAGTACCGTGTAAATCGAGGGTTAGGTGTATGATAAAATTGAGAATAATCATTACCTAAAACTCTAGAAGTACATTTGTTTTAATGAGCGTTTTATTAAAACAGTTATTTTTGTTAAAATTACCCTTTGGTGTTAAGTATTGCGACTATGAATGCTGCTGCTAAATGTTTCATTCTCTAACTCTTTAAATATTAGTGGATTATTGTTGGAAATCCAGATTTCGAAATATTTGATTCGAATCTTCAATATACCACCAGTGGTGTTTTTTTTTTAGCAAAAAGTTATTTTTAAAGATAGTGTTTTGAACGTGGCTTGCCATTCGCATAACCTGAATGATGCGAAACGTTTGCAGTACACATTAAAAAAAAAACGTAACCAATCAACCACATGTCAGTGGTGAAAGCCACATTCATTTTTAAGAATATTTGTAAATAGTTTTATATGGAAAAGCATGAGTAAAATAAAAATTCTGCATCTAATTTTCCTAAATTTTGCTTTTCAACAATATTTGCATAGTATTTCAAGCAGGGTTTCTTCACCTCGGCGACCCGGAATCCCAGTGGATGCGGGAAGGATGTCCCAGAGCTGGGAGAGGATTACATGAAAATCGGATTGTTCTTCATTTTATTTATTTTTAAAAAGTAAACCAAGCTAGGACACTTGTAAGTGGGAATGCGAGTTGCATTGTTGGGGATTCAAGGCTTATGTACATAACTGAAATGCGTGTTGAATCTCAACATGGTTAAGAACCCCTGATTTAAAAGGTTACGATAACTTCTGAGAAGTAAACAAGAATATCAGCAATTCTACATTTTTTCCTCGAAATAAATAAAAAATAGAAGAAACGCATAAATTTTAAAAACCGCATATATTTCAGTAAATGGTTATTCTCTATACTTAATAGAATTAATTTTCAGATAAAATCATGAGATTTTTAAAATAATATCAACACTGGTAGTAAATATTCCAGAATCTATAACTCTTTTAATACTGAATGAATTTTGTTCAAAAAATAATTTCGGGAATTTATATTTTGAGCTATAACTTATCAAAAGTTACATTTTTTCCATAAAAAGCTTATTTAACGTTATGAACCTGAAAATGCGACATTACACAAAAAATATATATACCTATATGGGTGCTGCATAACTTTATCGAAATTGTCAAGTATTTGATAGTTTTAACATGTCGTATTTATATTTTACTTAAATCTGACTGAGAAGGTTTCTTGGTTTGGGATACGCACCAGAATCAGTTTCAGTTAGCTTCATTTATTTAGCTGAAGAATGAGCAAGCTGTAAGTTAAGAGAGTCCCACATGCGGAGAGTATGAAACCTCTGGTGAAGGTGAACGTGTTCCCTCCTGTTAATATAATTGGGTCCCTTTGGTAGGGTGTGTGAAACACTGTTGATAAAATATCACCACGGGATGAATCATTGGACACAAATTGGGGCAAGTTGAAGAGAGAATGCTTCAATTTAATATCTTCAAGAGTGACCTGAGAAGCAGATAAGGCAATGGCAAAGAAGGAAATGGCACTGTTAACGAACATAATGGTAAAAAGCGTTTGAAAAATGTCATCGGGATAGAAACCGAGCACACTGGCTACAAATTCAAATATCGTTAAAAAGTCTTTTATTGTTATTAGCAGTATAGGTAAGGAGAGGGAGGATTCCAATGAACCAATCAAGAAGTGTATGTGATTATAGGTTTTACGAAATTCCTTTTTCAATTCAACAGCCGACCTTTTCTCGTCACATGTCTCCAAAAACTTTCTGTAATGGGTAAGGTTACGACAGAGTTGGATGCAAAGGAAAACGTAGAGCACTGAAAGAAGATTTGGAAAAATTATTCTGAATGAAAATAGAAAGGTGAAAATCGCGAAAAACAAAATGTACAACGTATTTAAATCAGTAAAAAAATAATTACCAATGAAACTTATAGAAGCGATGTCGAATTCATTTTGGATCGCCGTAAAAAGCATTAAAGATGAAGTAAAAACGGGGTAAATGAAAATGATGAACAAGCAGAAACGCATGGGAAATTTAAAGCATTTACTATTTCGAAAAAACACAAATTCTTCTTTCAAGCTGCCGAATAAGTTTACCAGATGCATTCGTTTATAACGAAATGCGTACCAAGAAAGCATTACACTCACATCTTTGATCAGAATAGTGCTATTAAGTTTCATGGATAACTTCCCATTCATATAAAGAGAGATGCAATTTACTAGAGAATAAAGAAATAACAAATGCATCATGGTCACAAACATTTTAAAAGTTACTCTCCAGATGAAAGATTTTTTGTTATTGGGAAATGTTTTAAGTATTATACCAAATAACTCGAAACATTTCAGTAAAGGGGTGAAAACAAAACATGATATTTTGTTTTTATGCCTTCGGGGAGATATTCTGGAAATTCTCGAATTATTTGGAATTATGCTCCCAAGATTATATATTAAATCATGTTCCCGAGAACGTTTGTTGGTGATGCGGAGTGATGCCATCGAAGTGTCGTGAATTTCGTTATTTTCTATCATTAAAATTAGATTATGAGATCAGTTAATGAATGAGGAGAATGGCAATATTGATTTGTGGTGAAGGATATGAATTTCTGAAATTGTTGACTTCTGAGTAATTAACCGGATAGTTTCACGTTGAAATGTTTTATGATCAATATAACAGAAGGCCTTAGACGAGGAAATAATAATAGCTTTTGCTTTTCAGGTCGTCCAAGAGTACAAATTGTTCAGTTGACGTTTCTTCTATAGTGAAAAGAGAGAAAAAAACATTACTTGATAAAGATGATGTTAGTTCCACAATACATCACTATGATGGTAATCCATATCAGTTAAAATCAAAATATTTTCAAACAGCAAGAATATGTCATTGAAAATTCCATTTTGTTTTCAAATTGAACAAGTTGTTAGTTGATTTGCATAATGGAATATATATTATTGTCCATTCAACATTGAACACATCACACAGAGAGAAAGGAAGGATTTTCCGATTTTCGTATTTTTTTCTCTGGAATTATTTCATAACCTTTCTGTTGGTTTTGGAAAATGGTAAGGGATATAGCTTCTGATGTAGGCCAAGTTTTTAGAATAAAACTATTTTTTCCATAAAATAGCTGATTTATTTTGAGAAAAATTCATTAGATGACTATAATCCTAACGTGTATTTGGTAGATGGAACTGCAATATCCACTTGTTAAGTTTTCTAATATATTTAGTATTTTATTACAACGCTGTAGGAAGATTTCTTATCCATTTGAAGGTATTTTCAACTGCACGTTCACAAGAGGAAATCACTAACCTGAACACCTCACGTAACTCTTGCTTTTTCATTTTTCTGAGAAAAAATAACTTCTGGATGAAATAATATACGAAGAAAGAATCCTCTGAAGCGGGAGAACTGTCAGAATTCTGTAAATCTAAAACATTTCTGGATATGAAACGTATACTACTACTACTCTGAAGCAACTGATCGCTTCTCGCCTTGTACTCGGTGAAGCATCGGAATAAAATGTAGCATAGAGTTGTTCAGAATAAAATATTAATATCGAGCAACAGCTTGGGTACAGTTTGTTTCCAATATTTGAGTGAATTTATAATACTGCGAAACGCATTATATCACGGAAATATATTTTTTTTATTCTTCGTGCTTTTTGTAGAATATAAAAAGCTTTTTAAAGGAGAAAATGGTTGATAGCACTCGGTAATTTGTTAATAGTTCTTATAGTTCAGTAAATGGACCTCGCTGTTCTTCCTCAAAGAAGATACTTCCATTCAAAAGCTGAGAACAGAATAGGGACGACTGACTACACACTTGCCACGCGCTGTACCGAAAAACAAAAGCCGAGTTGTTGAAGATTGCGCATCTGCTGTCCATAGTCAAGCGTCGTTTTCGCTTTGAAAGTCACCGGTAGACTGCAGCTGGAATAGGCTCTATCTCTCTTCCCCGTACGGTATGCAAACAAGCAACCAATCAGACGCCGCTGACGAATGACGTAGCCAGATAGCTATGTCGGTTGGAAGCGTGCTGTCCGACATTTTTGTTTCCATTCTTTGTCATTGTTGTCACACTGAAGTCACCGTATCTACCATAATTTTTACATTTTTTTTACTATTGCTACTGAAATGTTTTGGATTCGATATTTAGCAATGAACTCTTCTAACACTTTGTGGAACATTTACAGAGCGCTGAAATTCCCAGCTGATCTAGTTGGAAGAAAAATGGTTGGAAAAAATTCGATGCAATAACTGGCGTTGACTGTCTGCGACATATACACCTAAGAGACAAAACATTATGACCACCTGCATAATACGATGTTGGTCCTCCACGTGCCGCCAAAACAGCTGTTTCCCATCGAGGCATGGATGCTACAAGATTTCTAAAGCTGTTTTGTGGTATCTGGTACCACCAACTTACAAGATGTTACCAGCAGATCCTTTAACTCTTGTAAGTTACGTGGTTGAGCCGACGCAGATCAGATACGCTGTTCCAATGTCACGTGTCACGAAGGTTGCCAGATCACTAATTCCTAAAAAAATCGTTGCCAGTGATACGATGGCTGCCAGATCACTAATTTCTAAAAAAAATTGCCAGATATTTTTCTGAATTCTGTAATCAACCATAGTGTTCGGATACTTTTAAATATATATAATGCGTATGAATATATAATGCAATGGATATGGAGCGTGTGCAGTTACCGTTCACAGCAAACTGGAGCAGTTGCGGTTAATATTCACAGCACATTGGATCGTGTGAGCTCACAAAGACCTGGATCGTGTGGGCTCACTCACGGAAATATTGAGCGTGTGCAGTTACCGTTCACAGCAAACTGGAGCGGGTGCAGTAACGGCACACGCTCCAGTTTGCTGTGAACAGTAACTGGAGCGTGTACAGTTGCTGTACACGCTCCAGATATTTTTCCTAAATTCTGTAATCAACCGTAGTGTTCGGATACTTTTTTGAGCGACTGTACCAAAATGATAACACTTGCATCCCTAGTTAGGAACGTAACATTCGCTTTCATAGGTAGTTTGATTCCGGTGAAGTGCAGCATGAAATATCATCATCATCCTCAAGCAGCCATGGGTTACAGACGTGCAAACAGACCGCACAATTTAGTTCTCCAAGCGATCTGTCGTGAGCTACATCTGCTGCATCTGGCCACTGCCACCAATTCTAACATGGTCCTGTTTGACATTGCCAGTAACAGTAGGTAAACTGAAATAAAGTGTATCATGATAGTCATTAATGTGGGAACGATATTTGCTAGAAAGGATCTTTTGCTGATACTTCTTTACCTTCTAACCGGAAATGTGATTTAGTTAACTAACTTTTGTTAAAATGAGATTTCTTTAAATATGACAAATTTTGTTTTAGAAACAAAGTTATCACATTATATTAAAAATTAATTTCACGAAAAGTGTGCAATTTTCCTATTACTTGGAAGAGAAATATTTGATTCCTTCTTACCAGAGAAAAAAAATGAGAAAAAAAATGAGAAAAAAAAATTACATTCACCTTGGTAATGCATACTATGCAAAGGAATAACTGAATTTCAATGTTTTGTCTTCAGCAGTACAAACCATATCACACTGTTGCGTGCGAAAATATTTTTCACTTGAACAGCAGAAATGCTATCACTCTGTCCTACCACATAAAAAAATTTCGCGTCGACTCAGCTATTATACGAGAAGTCCTCTTTTCCGTTTCACGACACGATTATTTATTTAAGCTTCATAAGCTATTACAATTTCAAAATTCAGAGAAATTATTTTCTCTAATATGAATTCTTAATTTCCTTTGCAGAGTTCCACATTTTTTCAACTTTAGGAAGAAAAATGTGGAACTCCGCATTGAAATATGGATGAATTAGATAGTTTGTATAATGATTCAGTTGGAATATATGTCTTTAATAAATAAATAATTTTTTCACATATATATGAGAGAGAGAATTAAATGACTTAAGCATCCTCATTGATGTGTGAGAGCTGATTGAATCTTAGAAAACTGAAGTTAACGTCGCAGATGCAAGGTTCTGTTTTCTTGCATTGAGTAGAATTTCTCTCTGGCTAGTAGAATTCTTCGTTAATGTCTGAAAACTGGTTCAATCGTAAAAAACTGAAGTCACAGTCGTAGACTAAAGGTTTCACATTTCTTGAATGCAGCAGAGTTAATCTCTAACCAGTAGAATTATGTATAATAACAGGTTGATCGTAAAGAACTAGTCACAGTCATAGACGCAAGGTTTCATTTTTCTTGCGTCCCGTAGAGTTGCCCTTTAATCACTCTAACCAGTAGAGGTGCTCTCTAATCGCTCTAACCAATAGAGTTGCTCTCTAATCGCTCTAACCAGTAGAGTTGCTCTCTAATCACTCTAACCAGTAGAGGTGCTCTCTAATCACTCTAACCAGTAGAGGTACTCTCTAATCGCTCTAACCAGTAGAAGTGCTCTCTAATCGCTCTAACAAGTAGAGGTGCTCTCTAATCGCTTTAACCAGTAGAGGTGCTCTCTAATCGCTCTAACAAGTAGAGATGCTCTCTAATCGCTGTAACCAGTAGAGGTGCTCTCTAATCGCTCTAACCAGTAGAGGTGCTCTCTAATCGCTCTAACCAGTAGAGTTGCTCTCTAATCGCTCTAACAAGTAGAGGTGCTCTCTAATCGCTTTAACCAGTAGAGGTGCTCTCTAATCGCTCTAACCAGTAGAGTTGCTCTCTAATCGCTCTAACCAGTAGAGTTGCTCTCTAATCGCTCTAACCAGTAGAGGTGCTCTCTAATCGCTCTAACAAGTAGAGGTGCTCTCTAATCGCTTTAACCAGTAGAGGTGCTCTCTAATCGCTCTAACCAGTAGAGGTGCTCTCTAATCGCTCTAACCAGTAGAGTTGCTCTCTAATCACTCTAGTCAGTAGAGTTGCTCTCTAATTGCTCTAGTCAGTAGAGTTGGTCTCTAATCACTCTAACCAGTAGAGGTGCTCTTTAATCGCTCTAACCAGTAGAGGTGCTCTTTAATCGCTCTAGCCAGTAGAGTTTCTCGTTGACGTATGATACGTAACTTGTTCAAATTCAGAAAATGAAGCTCTAGCCAGTAGAGTTCCTCTTTGATGCGTGATAACTTCTAGACTCAGAAAACTGAAGATCACAGTCACAGACTTCAATGTAGACGCCATTAGTGACGTGGTATTCAAATTCTCTCCATATTCGGCTGAGCATGTCTGCTTCAACGCTTGCAACACATATAGCGGTTCTTTCATTTTAAAGCTGTAAATTGTGATTTTGTTTTCAGAATGAACGAAATTTTTAATGAAAAATTCTGCAATTTTAATGAAGAATTCTGCAAATAAATGTCTAATGGTGTCGAATCGAGACTTTTTTGGGCAAGAAGAAGATCACCTCCACCAATCTAGTGGCCAATTGGGATTTCATTGGGCTAAAAGATCAGTCCACTTCAACCAATCTAGTGGCCAATCGGGATTTCTTTGGGCTAAAAGATCAGTCCACTTCAACCAATCTAGTGGCCAATCGGGATTTCTTTGGGCTAAAAGATCAGTCCACTTCAACCAATCTAGTGGCCAATCGGGATTTCTTTGGGCAAAAAGATCAATCCACTTCAACCAATCTAGTGGCCAATCGGGATTTCTTTGGGCTAAAAGATCAGTCCACTTCAACCAATCTAGTGATTTTGGAAATTTGGCATTTCAGATATTTCATGCGGTCCACGCCATCACAACAAGAAGGAAACTTTGAGACGTCTTTGACATTTTGGACACATTTTCACACACAATACTTTTTACTTTAATTATTTAATGAAAAATAACACTTTATAGTATGGGTACTCTTTTATAATGACTCTTTGTAAAGAGTGTCTGCAGTTCCCAGGTTCGAGTTTCGCCTGCGATTTATCACCACAAAACTCCCCGTCCTGCTCTCATTCAATAGGGGACATTGATAGACTTGGAAAGGCGGTCGTCCGTTGGATGCGACGTTAATCCGTAGCCCCGTGTGCGGGAGAGCCATACCCTGTGCACATTGAAGAACATGCTGGATGGCCTTGATGGTAGGTTGCCATCTGTCTCCTAACTAGACGTTTGCCTAACAGTTGTCCATTGGGTCTCCTTCCTTCAACCTTCTCTGAATCCTCGGGGTTCTTGTGACCTAGCCATTTAGCTCATTGTGTACAAAGAAGTGCCACTCAGAGATAAAACATGCCAAATAAAGGGTGTCTGTGTTAAGAAATAATGCTGTTTTTGTCTTTACCATGGAAAATTGGATGGATGTGAAATGTAAATTGAGTGATTCAAAGAAAAGCGTTCAGAAATTCTATTTTTAAGAACTTTAATAGTACGTTACATAAATTATCCATGTTAATAAGACAAAGGAACAGCTAAATGTAATCAAAGCATAGCACAGTAGCATATTACATTGATATATATTGAGGTAGTTATTTGGGGAAAAATTCATATTAATTAACAAAAGCATCCATTGAGAAAAATTCTTTAAATAATAGAGATTTAAATTTATGTTTTATGATATTAATGCACCGTTATTATGGTATGCTTCCCCTTCCGTTTTACAGTTTTTTTTAAAAAATATTGAAAATGCACGAAATATAAATAAGTTTAATAATTTTTTGTCTCTTTAACCCTTGATCGCATTTTAAAGGGAAAGGGGGTCTTTGTCCACTTGTCCCACCCCCTAGATGCGACCCTCGGCTCATAGAATATAATTAGAGGTTGTAAGTAGGTTTCACTTAATTGTTCTTACCTTATATTAAAAATACTGTCCTCCATAAAGCAACTGTAGATAAGTTTATTAAAAATCAAGTTTTGCAATTTGTCACGATTTTTTCAAGTTGAATTTTGGTTGCTTAAATTTTTATCCTGAAACAATAAAGACCACTCCCATAATTAAATCTGAAGTGTTTCGAGGGAAACTGATGTAGGATGAAAAAAAGAAGGAACCAAATTCTATCTTCTTCCAAAGTTTGGGTTGTTTGGGTTGTTTTACCTCTGAGCGGCACTTTTTTGCACAACATGGGCTAAATGGCCAGGTCACATGGACCCCGAAGGCTCAGAGAAGGTTGGGGGAGGGGACCCACTGGAACACCTGTTGGGAGACAGATGGCAGCCTCCCGTCAAGGCCATCCAGCGTGTTCTTTAACGTGCACAGGGTATGGCTCTCCCGCACACGGGCCATGGCTTAACGTCCCATCCGACGGACGGCGGCCTTTCCAAGCCCATCGGTGTCCCCTACTGACCGTGGGCAGGGCGGGGAATTTTGTGGAGATAAATCTCAACGCTGACCCAGTTGGGACTCGAACCTGGGAACTACAGATTACGAGCCTGGCGCGCTACCGACTGAGCCAGCCCCGCCGTCCAAAGTTTGGGAACTTTTTGTTTAGTTTTCCGCTTGTTTTCTACTCGAACTGACCTGAAATTTATTTCTCTGCAGTTTTTCCTACTTTGCGAAATCTTTTATAAAATACTTATATAGGAAGTTAGATAAATTAGACCATAGATAAGAAGTAAGGATAATGATAAATAATCGTTAAACACGAATATGAGATCAACATATTATTTAATTCAACGCATTTAAAAACAAAAAAAACAATTCACGTATACGAAAAATGGAGAAAAATTTATATTATATTTTTTTTGGTTAAGGAAATTTCTACCCTTATTTTCCGTTTACAGATCCCCGGTGTTCCGCGGAACACTGCTGTAGAGGACTGTACAGTCGCTCAAAAAAGTATCCGAACACTAGGGTTGATTACAGAATTCAGAAAAAAATATCTGGCAACGATTTTTTTTAGAAATTAGTGATCTGGCAACCTTCGTGTCACGTGAGACGAAGATTGCCAGATCACTAATTTCTAAAAAAAATCGTTGCCAGATATTTTTTCTGAATTCTGTAATCAACCGTAGTGTTTGGATATTTTAAAATATATATAATGCGTATGAATATATAATGCAATGGATATGGAGCGTGTGCAGTTACCGTTCACAGCAAACTGGAGCGGTTGCGGTTAATATTCACAGCACATTGGATCGTGTGAGCTCACAAAAACCTGGAGCGTGTGGGCCCACTCACAGAAATATTGAGCGTGTGCAGTTACCGTTCACAGCAAACTGGAGCGTGTGCAGTAACTGCACACGCTCCAGTTTGTTGTGAACGGTAACTGGAGCGTGTACAGTTGCTGTACACGCTCCAGATATTTTTCCTGAATTCTATAATCACTTGACACAAAGGTTGCCAGATCACTAATTTCTAAAAAAAATCGTTGTAGATATTTTTTCTGATTCTGTAATCAACCATAGTGTTCGGATACTTTTTTGAGCGACTGTAGGTGGTCATATTAGTGGGCCCACTCACGGAAATATTGAGCGTGTGCAGTTACCGTTCACAGCAAACTGGAGCGTGTGCAGTAACTGTACACGCTCCAGTTTGCTGTGAACGGTAACTGGAGCGTGTACAGTTGCTGTACACGCTCCAGTTTTTTTTCTGAATTCTGTATCGGATACATTTTTGAGCGACTGTACCTTTGATTCTAAAGTGTGACTTTATTTTCTCTTGCTAGTTTAGCTGAAGAATCAAAAGGCTGTAAGTGAGGAGGGATCCGCATGTTGCTAGTGCGAAACCTCTGCTGAAAACGAAAACACCCCATCCTGTCAGAGTGACTGGATCCATTTGGTCAATGGTATAAAACATTGTAGGCAAAATACTTGCATTAGTTGAACAAGCTTCAACAATTTGGGGAGACCTATAGAGAGACCGCTTCAATTCAGTGTCTTTTCGAATAACCTGTGAAGCAAATAATATAATGGCAAACAAAGATACCAGGTTGTTCGCAAACGAACCAACGAAATAAATATTTCTTATCTGTAGGTTCATTAGAGCGGCCAAACGGAATTGTTTTGCAATAAACTGGAATATTGAAATGAATAGCATTGTTGTTATTAAGAAAATAGGTAAAGAGAGCGCAGACTCAAATGAGGATATAGTTGAATGTATTTCATTGTAGGTGTCACGGAATTCTTGTTTTAATTCTGCCATTGTCTTTTGCGAGGCACTCTTTTGCAATTCATCTTTATAGCTCGAAAGAAGTGTGGACAGCTTTATGCAAAGAAAAACATACATCGCTGAAATAAGATTAGGAATAAGTATCCGCAATGGGAAAATAATGCTGGTTTGTATGAACCAGATATTGCATAATGAGAGAGAGGGATCAGTAAGATTACCAACGCCTGCTTTCGCTTCATAACTCTGAAAATTTGAATCCTCAGTTAAAACGACTAAAATGGTAAAAGTAATAGAAAATGTAAGAACTATGAGAAAGCAAAACTTAATTACTATTTCTAAATCCTGTTTGCCTTTCAGATTGAAATGGTGATGCAAATAACGCAAGTGTTTGAATACTTTTACCAGGTAATGCTGTTTCCAGAGAAGGCTGTACCAACATATCAAAATGCATATTTCTGTAAGGAGGAGTGCAATAAACAACTCTTTGGACTCTCCCATTATCGTTTGGAGAAAAATGATATTGAATATCGAAAAAATTAAAATTATATGAATCATGACGATAGCAACAATTTTTGAAATTGTTTTACAAATCGAAGTTTTCCTTCCATGTCTTTCAGGTTCAAGAAATATTCCCAGAAATAAAAATGACTTAACAAGAGGCAAAAATTCAGAATTTGCGACCTTGTTACATTTTCGTTTTCTCAGTCTCTCAGAAAATTTATTATTTCTGGCTACTCTGGCCCCGTTTAGAAACCTGCTGCCAAAATAAAAAGGCCCTTTATCATTTGATCTTGCACTCGATGCTTGCTGTTGTTGGTGTTCGATTCTATTCATTTCTCGAATTATGAGTTCACTTTTAAGATTCTTGATGAATATTAGTAGGAATGATAGTTCGGAAAATTTAATGTTCAGTTTTTCTGAAAGATTTTGTTATGATCTTAGAAGATTTTCAGGAAAAACTTATTGATCTTGTAAACTTTTTAGGATGAGCTTAAAATGTCTTATAAGCTTTTTTAAGATAAACTTAATGATCTTACAAGTTCCTCAGGAAAAGTTTAATGATTCTGCAAGGTTTTCAGGATACAGTTGATGATCTCACAAGCTTTTCAGGATAAACTTGATCTTAAAAGTTCTTCAAGATAAACTTAATGACTCACAGGTTCCTCAGGTATAGGTTTATAATTTTTACAAGGTTTTCAGAATAAAGTAAATGACCTTACAAACTCTCCAGGATAAATTTAATGATCTACAAGTTCTTCAGCATAAACCGATCTTCAAAATTCTTTAAGATAAATTTGATTTCACAAGTTCTTCAGCATAAATTTGATCTTAAAAGCTTCAAGATAAATTGTATGATCTCACAGGTTCTTCAGCATAAACTTGATCTTAAAAGCTCTTAAAGATAAATTTAATGATCTCACAAGCTCTTCAAGGTAAAATTAATCATATCACAAGTTCTTCAGCATAAACTTTATCTTAAAAGCTTTTCAAGATATACTTAATGATCTCACAAGCTCTTATGCAAAAGCTCTTCAAGATAAATTAATGATGCCACAAGTAATCTTACAAGCTCTTTAAGGTATACTTAATGATCTCACAAGCTCTTCAAAGTAAAATTAATTATATCACAAGTTCTTCAGCATAAACTTTATCTTATAAAACTCTTCAAAATAAACTTAGTTATCTCATAAGCTCTTTAGCATAAATTTGATTTTAAAAGCTTTTCAAGATAAACTTAACGTTATTACAAGCTCTTTAGGATAAACTTGATCCTAGAATCTCTTCAGAGTAAAACGTAACGATCTTACAAGCTTTTTAGAATGAGCTCATTGAACTTAGATACTTTTCAGCATACACATAATGTATTTTTCAGGCTAAGCTTAATGGTCTTACAAATTTTTCATAAGCTTAATAGTCTTATAAGTTTCTCATAGTCAGCTTAATGATCTTACAAACGTCTTTGGATAAACTTACAAACTTTTCAGGTTGAACTGCGTTAACTTGGAACTATTAAATATAGGACGTAATCAAACAATATTTTCAAAATTAAGTGATGCGCAACATTTCGTTGCTTCATATAAAAACCAGTTGTATACCTCTTGTTTACAATCATGGACTTCAAAAAGAATTGCACTTTGCAGTACTACAGATGTGTATGAATGTACAGATCCTTTCCTATTTATGTAACCTTTAGTACAGTTGACTTTAACAGTTAACAAAAACTGAAGATTCCGTTTTATTTCATTTAAATTTCCAGTTCCTAAATAATCAGAAATTCGTTTGATGTCATATTGTAGATAGAAGAATAAATTACAAAATTTAACCTCTCAAGGACGACAATATCTTAACTATTGGTTGAAAACTTTTGTCTATTATTGATGATTTATAATTCTACGGGAAATTATTCCAAGGGTGCCTCGTAGGAGATGGAAATTCAACTTTTTTGACATTCACAGGGTTCCATTTTATTTCCTGACGTTTGCTATATCACGGTGGTGACATACAACTGCTTTTTGTTTTTCTACTTCTTCCCTTACTTAATTTATTGTTTACTTCTTTTGCACTTTGTTTTCTACTTATACACCTTAAACATTTTAAACGAAACAGGTTTTACTTCATGAAAGCGTACTTACTGTAGAGTAGCTTTTCGGAAGTTTCTTCTCAAGAAATTTTGTCAAAAAATAGAGTTAATATAAGCAGAAGAAATCTTTCACTTTAGTGTACATTGCAGTCATCACATTAAAGAGCACTAAAGGTTTTGAGACAGAATCTCACTCTTCAAAATTTTTAATCTCAGCCTAGTAGATTATTTACTACGCACGTAAATGGAAAGAGTAATCCCAAACGTTGGTGAATACATCTTTTATAGGGAGCGCAAAATGGATATCGAATGGTAACATCACCAAATTGCATTTTCCTCAATTATCATTTAAAAAAAGAGCATCATCCAATTTCCCCGAATTCATTGGTGAAGCTCCTTATGGAGTTGATTATCTTGTTCAAATATTTACACGTGTTAAAGAACGTTCACTCTATAAGTGTATCGTGCAATCAACGAAAGGACACTGTAACTGGTTTCAACTTCCTTTGTGTATCTGTGCTGTAAACAAACATATATAGATTAAAAATAAATAATCGTTACGGCCTGAAAAGGTTTTCGTTATGCCTTTTACCAGTCAAAGCAGGTTGCGTAGGACAGGATAAAATACGTTTTGCTTTAACAGGGGCGTTGTGATAATTTTCTTTTCAAATAGGAAGAGAGATAATGAGACTTGTTTGAGAAAGACTTTTGGGATTGTGCTGGAAAAATTGGAACTAAAAGCTGGTAAGCACAAAAGAAACTTTAAATATTACATGGTTCGTGAAATCATCAAAAGTAGATACGACAGCTCGACAGTGATCGATAAAAAAGTGAAATGAGAATTGCTGGGAGAAATGAAACTGAAGTAAATGCAATGAAAGAAAAGGAACTTGCACTTCTTTTGCAAACGATGGGTTAAACAGCCAGGTCACAAGGGTTGGGTTGTTTCACCTCTGAGCGGCACTTTTTTGCACACCATGGGCTAAATGGCCAGGTCACATGGACTCCGAAGGCTCAGAGAAGGTTGGGGGAGGGGACCCACTGGAACAGCTGTTGGGAGACAGATGGTAGCCTCCCGTCAAGGCCATCCAGCGTGTTCTTTAACGTGCACAGGGTATGGCTCTCCCGCACACGGGGCCACGGCTTAACGTCCCATCCGACGGACGGCGGCCTTTCCAAGCCCATCGGTGTCCTCTACTGACCGTGGGCAGGGCGGGGAATTTTTGCGGAGATAAATCTCAACGCTGACCCAGCTGGGACTGGAACCTGGGAACTACAGATTACGAGCCTGGCGCGCTGCCAACTGAGCCACCCCGCCCCCAGGTCACAAGGACCAAGAGGGCTTGAAGGCTGGGAAAGAATTGAAGGCTGGGAAAAGGGGAGCCAGTGGACAGCTGTTAGGAAACAGATGGAAGCCTTCCATCAAGGCCATCCAGTGTGATCTTTAACGTACACAGGTTACGGTTCTTCTGAACACGGGCCATGGCTTTACATCCAATCTGATAGATGGCAGCTTTTCCAAGACCACTGGTGTCTCATCTCTCACCAAGAGTAGGATGGAGTTCAGCGGAGATAAATTTCAATGCTGGAAAAGAAGAGATTTGAACCTGGAAACTGCAGATTGCGAGCCTGGCTCGGTACCGACTGTGGTAACTCTTAATTCTAATAACCATGAAATGAAGGTCTTACTGCAGAAGTAGGTAGATTGGGGTGGTTGTTTTATCTCTGAGAGGCACTTTTTTGCATACAATGATCTAAATGGCCAGGCCACAAGGACTCCGAGGGCTCAGAGAAGGTTGGGGGGTGGGGGGCATACTGGACAGTTGTTATGAGATAGATGGTAGCCTTCCATCGAGGTCATCCAGTGTGTTCTTTAACGTGCACAGGGTATGGCTCTCCCACACAAGGCGCCACGATTTAACATTCCATCTGACGGATGGTGGTTTTTCAAGCCCATCGGTGCCCCTACTGAACGAGACAGAGGCTGGGCAGTTTTGCAGAGATCAATCTCAACACTGGCTCAACTGGGACTCGATTCTTGCTGGCCCCGAAATCTCTCGATAAGAAATTGCCAACAGTTTGAATATGGCTCACAGCGCAACGTCAGTGCGCTCTAGATGAAGCACACATATAATGGCATCCTTCCTCCCTTCTATTCGTCTGTTCGTCCTTTCTTTTGTTCAAAATACGCCTATTATTATTATGTATGATGTTTCAAAATTTTTAACGTTTGATACTCGAAGGGGGAATCTAGCGGGGAGGGGGGAAATGATCCATTGGCTTTCCACTAGATTCCGCTTCTCCCCTAGGGACGGGTTGGCTCAGTCGGTAGCGCACCAAGCTCATAATCTGCATTTCCAGGTTCGAGTCCCGCCTGTATCAGCGTTGAGATTTATTTTCGCAAAACTCCCCACTTTCGGATGGGACCATAAGTTGCAGTCTTGTGTACTTTAAAGAACACGCTGATTGGCCTTGACGGAAGACTCTCATCTGTCTCCTAAATTCTGTCCAGTGGGTCTCTCCCTCTAACCCTCTCTGAGCTCTGGGGTCCTTGTGACCTAGCCATTTAGCGCTCAGAGGTAAAACAACAACTTTTCTCATCCTAGATTCGGCCGGGGTCGTTACCTGTAAGATCATCTGCACCTATTCGTTTTGACTGTGAAATGTATTCGTTTGTTTTCTGCTCGAAGATAACATTTTGGAAACGCATTTCATCCAACAATAAGTAACAGATATTCCAAGGCTCGAAGCGCAGACTTTCTCTGCGCATCCATTGAACGTATTGAACAGCAAAAATCACCAAAATTTTTATTTTTTACATTCTCATTTCAATAAACACGCGCAATTCGTCCTCTTTCAGCTAAGCTACTCTCATTGGAGATAATGCTTTCGTAGAAAGTGATATAAAGCACCTAATTCGAAGAAATTTGGAACTGGAAATTCGAAGTTTTTTTTATTGTTTTGAAAGAATCGTGTTCAAATCCCACGTAAACAGTTATCGTTCGCCCTGCATGCTGATGAGGTTCTGAAGTGAGCCAATTTGCAGGCCAGCTTAAATTTTCCATTCGTCTAGCCATCTTTAAGTATGTTTACGCCCAGTTTGACAGACGAGGAAGACTTTGCACCTCGCCATCTGGCTATGCATATCGAGAACCAAATGCATCACTTGAACATCTCACGTGCGCGGGAGCATTGGGAGGAGCGAGAGTGCAGCATCAACGTCAAAGCACCCTCACGGGCTAGATGTGACAGCCGGCAATTTAGCAGCTCGTTTCTAACTTATCCTACTGGGAAGTTATTGGCATTGAGGATTTGAACGAGCGGCAGCACAACAACATCACTGGTTCCTATCCGCATTTCAACTCCCCTCTCCAAACAAGTTTTTTTTTTCTTTTCCACTCCCTTTATCGCTCTGCGTGATTTCTGGTAGAGTGACTATTAATATTAATCGATTTGTTTTGAGTTTTCTGAAGGAAAACTCAAAAGCTCAGGTGACAGAAAAAAATAAAATAAAATGTGCTCTCTCTCTCTTCTGGAAAAGGAAGACGAGATATGGCTTTTCAGAGAATTCAGTGAATTTATTTAAATTCAGAAAACTATTAAATATTATTGTACAATCACTCAAAAAACAAGTATCCGAACACTATGGTTGATTACAGAATTCATTAAAAATATCTGGCAACGATTTTTTTTTTAGAAATTAGTGGTCTGGCAACCTTCGTGTCACGTGACACAAAGGTCCATTGGATCCAATGGATCCAAAAATCCAGTGGACGTCCCATTGGATCCAAAATTTGGAACATTTTTGAAATCCCAAAATACTCACAGGCACCAATGTTTTAGCTCTCTAGTACTAGATGATCAAAATTTGACCTTTGACTCGAGTTGAACATCGACCCATTGGATCCAAAATTTGGAAAATTTTTGAAATCCCAAAATACTCACAGGCCCTAATTTATTTTAGCTCTCTAGTACTAGATGATCAAAATTTGGCCTTTGACCCATTGGATCGAAAATCTGGAACATTTTTGAAATCCCAAAATACCCACAGGCACCAATTTTTTTTAGCTCTCTAGTACTAGATGATCAAAATTTGACCTTTGACCTCGAGTTCAATTTCGACCCATTGGATCCAAAATTTGGAACATTTTTGAAATCCCAAAATACTCACAGGCACCAATTTTTTTTAGCTCTCTAGTACTAGATGATCAAAATTTGACCTTTGACCTCGAGTTGACTTTCGACCCATTGGATCCAAAATTTTTGAAATCCCAAAATACTCACAGGCACCAATTTTTTTGCTCTCTAGTGCCAGATGATCGAAATTTTAATCGTTGACCTCGCAGAACCACAAGGATACAAAATTTGGTAACGTTTCTGAGATCTAAACCAGAAACATCCCGGACACCAATTTTCAGTTTTCCAGCACTTGTAGATCAAGGTTTGACCACGAAGAACAAATTTCGTTTTTATTTTTCGCAGATCTACGACCCGGACTGCATATATATATATCTCTTTGTAGTTCATTTGCTATCTCTTAATACACCCTAAGGTATTTAAAGTAATTCGTGCAAATTTTCAGAGCTACGTGTTTTGCATCATGGTTGGAATGAGCGTATTTCTATGTCATCAATCACTCACTTACAATCGAATGTGAGTGAGTGATCGGTCAGTGGCACACTCTTTCATGTTCTAATATTGGATTGGATTGTTTTACCTCTGAGCTGCACTTTTTTGCACACCTTGGGCTAAATGGCCAGGTCACAAGGACCCCGAAGGTTCAGAGAAGGTTGGGGGAGGGGACCCACTGGAACAGCTGTTGGGAGACAGATGGTAGCCTCCCGTCAAGGCCATCCAGCGTGTTCTTTAACGTGCACAGAGTATCTCTCTACCGCACACGGGGCCACGGCTTAACGTCCCATCCGACGGACGGCGGCCTTTTCAAGCCCATCTGTGTCCCCTACTGACCGTGGGCAGGGCGGGGAATTTTGCGGAGATAAATCTCAACGCTGACCCAGCTGGGACTCGAACCTGGGAACTACAGATTACGAGTCTAGTGCGCTACCGACTGAGCCACCCCCGCCCCCATATTCTAATAATCTCAGAACTTCTATTTCTTTTAAAATCGCTTGTAAGTTGTAGCAAATGTTGATCTTCATAATATCCCCATTACTCAGACCATTTCAATTTCTCAATCATCAAAAGTTTCAAAATTTCAAGCGCCTTTTCAGCTGCACATTCTTTCATAACTTACAATATTCAGAAGTTGCATTCTCACATAATAAGTTCCATAACGTTCTCTTCAGATGCTTCACTCGCTACACAAGGTGAAAATTTATTTTATTCCTTTTGCGACTCGAACCCGGAACCATTTCTAAACGCGAATCCCAGTATCTCATTCCACTGTACAGTCGCTCAAAAAAAAGTATCCGAACACTATGGTTGATTACAGAATTCAGAAAAAGTATCTGACAACGATTTTTTTAGAAATTAGTGATCTAGCAAACCTTCGTGTCGCGTGACACGAAGGTCGCCAGATCACTAATTTCTAAAAAAAGAAAAAAAAAACGTTGCCATATATTTTTTTGAATTCTGTAATCAACACGTTACACGAAGGTTGCCAGATCACTAATTTCTAAAAAAACAAAACGTTGCCAGATATTTTTCTGAATTCTGTAATCAACACGTGACACGAAGGTTGCCAGATCACTAATTTCTAAAAAAACAAAACGTTGCCAGATATTTTTCTGAATTCTGTAATCAACACGTGACACGAAGGTTGCCAGATCACTAATTTCTAAAAAAAATCGTTGCCAGATATTTTTTCTGAATTCTGTAATCGACCATGGTGTTCGGATACTTTTTTGTGCGACTGTAGGTGGTCATATTATTTTGATACTAGATCGTGTGGGCTCACTCACGGAAATATTGAGCGTGTGCAGTTACCGTTCACAGCAAACTGGAGCGTGTGCAGTAACTGCACACGCTCCAGTTTGCTGTGAACGGTAACTGGAGCGTGTACAGTTGCTGTACACGCTCCAGATATTTTTCCTGAATTCTGTAATCACGTGACACGAAGGTTGCCAGATCACTAATTTCTAAAAACAAATCGTTGTCAGAAATTTTTTCTGAATTCTGTAATCAACCAAAGAGCTTCGGATACTTTTTTGAGCGACTGTACAGCTCCGAGGACTGACTGCAAGTCCTCGGAGCAAGGCGCAGACACAACAATGACACAACAATGACTCGGAGCAAGACACAGCAATGCAAGGCGCAGACACTACTAGCAGCAGATAGAGAGAGAGAGACACACCAGGATTGTGTGGTCGTGTCATTATACAGTTGGCATATCTATGAACCCGATTAAAGCTATTGATGCTTAGTGAAGAGAGACTCCACTACTGAATGGCGAGGGGGGCCGAAGGAGGGGCAGAAGTCAACCTTCCCATTAACCTTGATTAGCTGCGAGATCCACAGTAATGTATTAACGTCTTAGTGCGCAGCACCTGTAACGCCAGTAGCTGATTCTCGTGCACAAGGGGATGTACACTTGTTAACAACTCCAAGTCCCTTACTTAAACCCTCGTAAGGCACGAAAACGCGTCGCTGGTCTTTGCTAGGATTTATCGTTGAACATTCTGGTCACGTCAACTGTGGTGGATCCTCAGAGACTGTCCATTAGTCGCCGCTTAATGAAGATAAATAGGATGTTTCATGATTTAGCCGTGTGCTCGGTCATTTACGATGATTAACATTCCTCTTACTAACTTGTGAGACTTTGGTCAATAGGAAACGCTGAATCACTCTGCAAGTTGGCATAACTTTATTGACGTTATTTTTAAGCAATCTTCAGAGCGATGATAGAAATATTGACGACAGAGGATTACATTTTATTATGTTGATAAAGCTGCTGATGAAATATTCGATAGTGGTAGTATGTTTTGTAACGTCCGAAGTTAAAGAGTCGGATGGGACGTTAAGCCTTGGCCTAGTGTGCAGGAGAGCTGTAATCTTTGCACATTAAAAATACGCTGGCTAGCCTTGAAAGCCTGTCTCTTAACAGCTGTTCAGTGGGTCTTTTTTACCCAACCTTCTCTGAGCCCTTGAGGTTCTTGTGACTGGTATTTTAGTCGATATGTGTAAAAAAAGAGTGCTGTTCAGAGGATCCGAAACTACGACCTCGTGATAACATGACAGGTATAACCATCTGACATGATATAAAAAGGTCTCCATTTTTAGCTAACTATTGAAGTGTTCCATGATCACAGGGACTTTTTCTTTGCTTCTCTGGTATTGGTCAGTAGGGGACACCGATGGGCTTGGAAAGGCCGCCGTCCGTCGGATGGGACGTTCAGCCGTGGCCCCGTGTGCGGGAGAGCCATACCCTGTGCACGTTAAAGAACACGCTGGATGGCCTTGACGGGAGGCTACCATCTGCTCCCAACAGCTTGTTCCAGTGGGTCCCCTCCCCCAACCTTCTCTGAGCCTTCGGGGTCCATGTGACCTGGCCATTCAGCCCATGGTGTACAAAAAAGTGCCTCTCAGAGGTAAAACAACCCAACGTTAAAGAACACGCTGGATGTCCTTGACGGAGGCTACCATCTGTCTCCCAACAGCTGTTCCAGTGGTTCCCTCCCCCAACATTCTCTGAGCCTTCGGGGTCCTTGTAACTTGGCCATTCAGCCCATGGTGTGCAAAAAAGTGCCTCTCAGAGGTAAAACAACCCAACGTTAATGAACACGCTGGATGGCCTTGACGGAGGCTACCATCTGTCTCCCAACAGCTGTTCCAGTGGTTCCCTCCCCCAACCTTCTCTGAGCCTTCGGGGTCCATGTGACCTGGCCATTCAGCCCATGGTGTGCAAAAAAGTGCCTCTCAGAGGTAAAACAACCCAACGTTAAAGAACATGCTGGATGGCCTTGACGGAGGCTACCATCTGTCTCCCAACAGCTGTTCCAGTGGGTTCCCTCCCCCAACCTTCTCTGAGCCTTCGGGGTCCATGTGACCTGGCCATTTAGCCCATTGTGTGCAAAAAAGTGCCGCTCAGAGGTAAAACAACCCTAAACAACAACAACCTTTAGCAAATATATATATTTTACAAAAGCATTTCTGATATGATGCACCATCAATGTTTAACTCTTCACCTTACAAGAAATAAGAATAATCCTATAAAATAAATAGAAGTAAACAAATAATTTACTTTTATTTACTTTAAATTCAGTCGTTTGAAACTTTGTTATAAAATATTCCAAGAGAGTATCTGTTACTTGCTTCTTGCCATGTAACACAGAATGTTGCCGAAATTTCGATTTTAAATCTTCAACAGAATCTGGGCAGGCCCTTGGGTTCTCGATTATAGGGAGAATAATTATGCTACTTTTTTTTTTCATTTATAATATATTTTCTGTGTAGGCATTGTTTTCTATGTACTTTGCATTTTAGGCAAAATGAATAAGTAAATGAAGCTATTTTGATTGCGCAGATACTTTTTCACCTGTTGCATTTTCAATTGAAAGCGAGAGTTCTGAAGCACAGCGGGTTTCCATGGAAACGACAAAAAAATCTGTAAACGCAGACAAAGATCACTGCCATTAAGTAAATTAAAAACTGAAAATCTTTACATACAAATACTTCGCAAACAGATAAGCTAATTAGTTTGAACGATAAATTGCCTATTCGAGAAAGCACAAATTATTTAATATATATGTATTAAATTCATATAAATCTCTTTAGTTTTTTATAAACTAGCTCCAAAAGAATGATAATTTTTTTTCCTCTTTTCGCTTAAACCGAAACAGAAAAAAAAGAGGAAATAAAAAAGTACTTTTTAATCCTCTTACATTAATTGAATTAACACAATCTGAAATCTATTTCAATTATTAATTACTTTAAGCCACCGAGTTTATTTCGAACGTTGGTGTTCAAAGTTATTTTCTGTTAAAACAAAAGCTAAATAGAGTATATACAATATATGTAACAGATAAAACTTCGTATCTTTCATAACGTACAGTCGCTCAAAAAAGTATCCGAACACTATGGTTGATTTCAGAATTCAGAAAAAATACCTGGCAACGATTTTTTTAGAAATTAGTGATCTGGCAACCTTCGTGTCACGTGATTACAGAATTCAGGAAAAATATCTGGAGCGTGTACAGCAACTGTACAGCAACTGCACGCGCTCAATATTTCCGTGAGTGAGCCCACACGATCTAGGTCTTTGTGAGCTCACACGATCCAATGTGCTGTGAACATTAACCGCAACTGCTCCAGTTTGCTGTGAACGGTAACTGCACACGCTCCATATTCATTGCATTATATATTCAAACGCATTATATATATATTAAAAAATATCCGAACACTAAGGTTGATTACAGAATTCAGAAACAATATCTGGCAACGATTTTTTTAGAAATTAGTGATCTGGCAACCTTCGTGTCACGTGACATGAAGGTTGCCAGATCACCAATTTCTAAAAAAAACGTTGCCAGATATTTTTTCTGAATTCCGAAATCAACCATAGCGTTTGGATACTTTTTGATCGACTGTACCAATTTCAATTTTAATTACTTGACATTTTCATTTCTACCCCAGATTCATTTAACATTGCGATCAAAATACTCCCCCCCCTCCGCCATCCGCAAATCCTCCCCAACTGATTTGTGACTCAGGGCTTTCATTTATTATCTCACTAACCCCAGTAATTAAATTATCGGCAAAGTAAAAAAAAAACACTCTGGCATTTCCTATTGTCATAATCCGTGTGTTTTTCCTTCCTACGTGTCCCCCCCCCCTAACTCCCACTTTGCAATTTCAATAATCGGCCTCATTACAGTTTCATCGAACGCCAGTGCACCCCTCCCACACACACACAAACAACGGAAGTCAATAGCCAGAGGGTAGAAAGAAAAAGAACGAGTCAGTCAACTCATACACAGAAGACAGAAATGTTGTCTTAATTACTCTAAATAACAAACTGCAATGAATATTAATTCTCTTTATCCTCGAGAGTTCGCCACCAAAGAGGAAGCTTAGATTCTGATGCAAGCAAGTTTTCTGACGTGATTAATCTAGCAAATACCTCGTCGTCTCGCTTCACTGCATTTTTATTAGAGAATCCCACTGCTCATGCGCGCACTCTAAGCATCGTGAGTCCATCTTTAATTGATTAGTTTCCGTTGCCATGGCAATGACGTCTCAGGTAAGCTCAGGTGTATAATTTACCTACCCCTTAAAAAAAACTCTCCTGCTTTTCCAGATCGGCTCTCACTCAGCCTCCTTGCTAATCCACACCCTCCTGCATTACACGCCTCGTCGCACGCGCTGAGGAGAGTGCTTTGCCGCAGGAGGAGTTGAAAGCGTGCGAGTGCAGTGAAAAAAGCGTATCTGGATAAACACGTGTATCCTCTCTCCTGTTGGGGATGGATAGGAGTGTGATAGATTGATGGATAAGAGTGTGCTGGATTGTAATGTAAAGGATTCTGATTTTTGATAAGAGAAATGACAGTTTTAGGTTAGTCTCATGTTTCAGTGCAAGTGATATTTTGCCTTCATAAATCTTGTGGGTTGCCATAATTCAACGATTGGATTGGATTGTTTTACCTCTGAGCGGCACTTTTTTGCACACCATGGGCTAAATGGCCAGGTCACATGGACCCCGAAGGCTCACAGAAGGTTGGGGGAGGGGACCCACTGGAACAGCTGCTGGGAGACAGATGGTAGCCTCCCGTCAAGGCCATCCAGCGTGTTCTTTAACGTTGGGTTGTTTTACCTCTGAGCAGCACTTTTTTTCACACCATGGGCTAAATGGCCAGGTCACATGGACCCCGAAGACTCAGAGAAGGTTGGGGTAGGGGGCCCACTGGAACAGCTGTTGGGAGACAGATGGTAGCCTCCCGTCAAGGCCATCCAGCGTGTTCTTTAACGTGCACAGGGTATGGCTCTCCCGCACACGGGGCCACGGCTTAACGTCCCATCCGACGGACGGCGGCCTTTCCAAGCCCATCGGTGTCCCCTACTGACCGTGGGCAGGGCGGGAATTTTGCGGAGATAAATCTCAACGATGACCCCAGCTGGGACTCGAACCTGGGAACTACAGATTACGAGCCTGGCGCGCTACCGACTGAGCCAGCCCCGTCCCGCCCCGCCATAATTCAACAATGCATAATTCAACAATGCATATACGTATATCTATGTATACAGTGAACCAAATTAAATTCCATTAATATGAATATTGTTGCTGTTTTAATATTTCACTTGTTGATTGTAGAGAACGACCCTCAATGCGGTGTCTTAGATTGTCGATAAAATTCTTATATAATTGATGTTAAGGATGTATTACCTCTGAGTGTCACTTATCGGCCCAAAATAATGGGCTAAATGGTCAGGTCACGTGAACCACAAGGACTCTGAGTCGGGAAGGGAAAGTAGATTCCACTGGACGACTCTTAAGAGACAGATGGAGGCCTCCCGTCAACGCGTGTTCTTCAACGTGTGTAGAGTATGGATCTCTTGCACACGGCTTAACATTTCATCTGAAGGACGGCGGCCTTGATTTAGTTAAGCCCATAGATACCGCCTTTTTGACTGAGGACAAAGGGGAAGTCAGCGGAGATAAATATCAACGCTCAACGCCTACGAACTGGAGATTACGAGTGAGCCAACCATATACGAAAAATTGTTCTTCGACACAAAACTGCGAATATTTTTACCACTCGTTAAAAATAAATAACAACAACTTATTTTAAAGAAAATATCGTCATTTGATTTCTTGTTTTAGAATTATTCCGGGCAAAATTAAAATAAATCAGTTTTTGAATATGACTGAACAATGGATATTCGCAGGACTATCGGAAACTCTTAAGTAATTTAAAAAAAAAAAAATCAATCCTTCATGATAGTAATCATCGGAAAACAACATCAATAATTTGAGCAGATCAAATTGTCGAATTGTTGAAGAACAGTGACAATGATGAAAAAAATGATGATGATGATGGCACTGAGCGATTAATTATAATCTTGTTGATGGCGATGTTGCTGCTAGTGATGATAACGATAATGGTGGTGGAGTTAGGGATGATGAAGAACGATGACGATGGCAACGATACTGAGAGGATGAGTATAACGATGTTGATGGTGGTGATGTCAATGGTGATGAGATTGTTTTGTAGTGATGATAACGAAAGCTATAATGGTAGTGGTGTTAGTGATGATGAAAAAGAGTGGCGATTATGACAATGACATTGAGCGGTTAATTATGATGATGTTTTTGGTAATGAAAATGATATTTATAATTATGATAATGATGTCATTGGTGATGAAGATGGTATTTATAATGGTGATAATGCTAACGATAGTGGTGGTGGTGTTATGATGATGTTACTGGTAATGAAAATGATATTTATAATTATGATAATGATGTCATTGGTGATGAAGTTATATTTATAATGGTGATAATGCTAACGATAATGGTGGTGGTGTTCTTAGGATGTGATGGCGATGATGGTATTTATAATGATGATAATGATGAAGACGCCGATAACAGTATATATAATTATTATCATAACTTCAATTTTTTGACCCGTGCAAAAAAAAAGGACGATTTTAACTTCCTTAAAAGTGTCCTTCGATTCCAAATCCGTCCACCTTTTCAAGAAGTGGTTACAGTTAGTTAAGTATATAAAAATATTGTTAATTTATACGAAAAGCAATTAAGTGGAATATGAAGACTATAACATTTGGCTGAAATCAGTTTCAAAACTATCGCCTTGTATATCATAATTTATGCATGTCGGTACATGTTTAAGTAAAAACCTGGTGTAGCGAGGAAAAAAAAATCATAAAAGAGGATTAAGAAAAAAGAAATTGCTCTTGCTGTCGTCCGTTGATACTGTTTCTAAAGAAAATTAAAAAGGCCACCCTTGTTGCGAAGACATGTACATTACAAGGATGAAGTGGTTTTTTTTTTTTTCGTTTAGGTCTCGTGTAGAAACAGAACAGGACATGCACACAGAAACGCCCACGAGCTTCTTCGCATGCTGCAGCAATTGCCATTTTTTTGGTTCTTATTCGGGGTTTTAAAAAAATGAACAAAATTATTTTTCTCATATTAATAATACCAAAAAAAAAAAGGCTTCTACGAAGCACACTTTCAGCGATGCAAATGGTTTCCTGTGTGGAAAAATAATCTTCGACGAAGTCCCTTCCTTGAAGTATAAAGATTTCAATGCAGTTTCAAACAAAAACCGAAAAATATGAAGAATGTGAAACTGGATAGCAAGCCTGCATGCATGTTCATCCAGATAATTAGTTATAATGCAGAATGAAAGAGGATTTCTAGATGTAGGAACTAGCTTTAGATGTATATATATATATGTGCAAAGAGAAAGAGATGATTTTCATCTGGGAGATGACATGAGACTTGTAACAGAGAGAGGATGCACAAAAAATGCCCTTAACGTTATGCAGTGTGGATTAATTTCATCTCGAAAAATATTTAAATAAGTCTCTTGTGGCCTACGAAAAGAAAAAGCGAATTTCAGAAGATAACCTCCAGGGAAAGGCAAATATGTAACTTTCGTTGAGTAGAAAAAGTCAAAGTTTAATCAAACGTCATCGAAATTTTTTCGCAAAAAAAGGAATCTCGGGAACTTTAATGATATTTTTAAATTAAAATCTTTGTTATTCAAAATGTATCTCCTAGTAGCACAAAAAGTTTAGATTTGCATATCAATAGATAGAGAATATATGCGTACGAAAAATTATGCATAAAAATGAATTTCTTTGTAAAGTGCATTTTTTTTACTTAGCTTGTCATGAAGATTTTTCATGCTTTGTTTTATATCATCATGTACAGTCGCTCAAAAAAGTATCCGAACAGTATGGTTGATTACAGAATTCAGAAAAATATCTGGCAACGATTTTTTTTTCGAAATTAGTGATCTGGCAACCTTCGTGTCATGTGACAAGAAGGTTGCCAGATCACTAATTTCTAAAAAAAAACGTTGGCAGATATTTTTTCTGAATTTTGTAATCAACATAGTGTTCGGATACTTTTTTGAGCGACTGTACGCAGGCGCAGGTTAATGTTCAATATCTGTAAAATTGGTTTTGAAATTGAACCTTTCTGTTACATGTAAACAACAACATTGTTGGAGAATATTCTGGGGGACTATATGTATATCTGGTCATGGGGAACTATATATTTGGACTATATATCTGGTCATCTATAGTCACTTTTTTTTTTCTTTTTTTTCAACCCTGCTGAGGAGTGGTCAACTACACAAGGTCCTGGTGCTGACCATTTATACCTACTAGACTGAACTTGTTTATGGATTTGAGCTTGATTATGGATCCTGGACTTGCTGCACTGGTGGGCCTCTGTTGAGGGAGAGTCTGCTGCTGCGTTTTCTGTTTGCTTCTGGGTTGCCAACTCTAAGTGAACAGAGGAATGGGATACCGTATATTAGCTGGTGGATAATCCTGATCAGAGGCCATCGCAGGTACCTGAACCTCACTTAGCTAGTTGGGCATCGTCAAGCCTAAACTGGAGTAATGTGTCTCAGGCAGGCCATATGGCTCTTGAAAAAGTCCACTTGAAAAGGTGGTGCCTGAAGTTCCTACCAGCATCGGTGACTTCAGCCTTTAGCGGAGGAGGAACGGGTCTTTGCCCCATGCCTGCGATCAGGGGGCTGTTTGATATTGTTGGCCCTACCAATCTCAATAAACCTAATTTCTTTAAAAATCCTACTAATCATTTTCTCTCTGCAGGAACGTGGAACGTGAGGACATTACATAGAGATTATTCTCTTGATGTCCTCATGCAGGAATTTCAGCGCTATAACCTAGATATTCTAGGCTTGCAAGAGACCAGATGGACAGGTAAAGGTGAGATACTTAAAAATAACTTTAAATTTCTCTTTACAGGGAGGGAGGATGGAAAGCATCACCAAGGCGTGGGTCTGCTGCTCAGCAGACATGCTAGTGATGCTCTTCTAGGATATGAGTGCATTAATGAAAGGTTTCTTACAGCAAAATTTCAGACAAGCATTAAAGACTTGAATGTTATCTGCTGTTATGCCCCCACTGAGGATGCTGATGAGGATGAGAAGGATAGGTTTTACTGACAATTTCAGGATATTTTGAATTCTGTCAAGATAGGAAATATTACCCTTGTTGTCGGTGACTTCAATGCCAAAGTTGGCACTGATTCTGACCTTTGGGGAGGAGTGATAGGCCCATTTGGTATTGGTAGCTGCAATGGCAATGGGCAACATCTCCTACAGGTAAGTAAACTCAATGGTTTCAGAATAACTAACACATATTACAAACACCGCGACATATATAAGTACACATTGGTTTCACCTGATGGGCTGCATAGGAATATGATTGATTAAATATTAATTAACAGCAAATGGGCTAGTTCAGTTAGGAATACTAGGGCATATAGGGGAGCTGAAATTGGATTTGACCATTACCTTGTTAAAAGTGTGTTGCAACTTAAACTTAAAAAGTGTTGTGCTAGGGTTGAAAAATTTACTTTTAATACTGAAGCTTTGAGAGATCCAGTTATAGCCAAAGCTTACAATGATAGGTTACTTAGTCATTATGACAGTCATGGTTTGCTTACTACTGAAGTTGAGGAAGAATGGGATCATTTTAAACAGGCTTTTTTGGACACTAACAGTACTCTTTTAGGAAAAACGGAGCAGAAGAGACAATTATCTGAGTGATAAGGCACTTGAGCTTATTTCGGAAAGAAAGAACTACAGAAATGTCCTTAATCAATACCCTACTAGTCCTAATAGAAAGCATTACAGAGCATTTAATAAACGTATAAAAGATCAGTTAGCTGCTGATAAGAATCTTTGGCTTGATGGTTTGGCTGACAAAGCCGAAGAAGCAGTTAGACAGCACAACAGCAGAGAGCTGTACCAGATAGTTTATGTTTTGTGTGGTAGAAAACGGACAGGTATACAAGGATTGAAGGATAAACAAGGTAAGGTTATAGAAGGGGAGGATTCTGTCATGGTTAGGTGGGCTGAGCATTTCAGTGATGTTCTAAACAATGTAGTTAGTTCTACTCCCATTGTTTGCAATGATGATAGATGCATTGGTGGCTTTAATATGGCCCTATAGCACAATCTGAAGTTATTTTGGCTGTTTCTAAACTTAAACTTCATAAATCCCCAGGGGTAGATGAAATTACTACAGAAATGTTTAGAGCTGGAAATATTTCGGTTACCACTTGGATGAATGAAATTTTGAATATCTTTTATGATAAAGGATGGTTCCTAAGGATTTTACCAGAGCTACTGTTATTCCTATTTTCAAAAAAGGTGATCGCAGTTCTTGTGATAACTACAGGGGTATCAGCCTACTCTCTGTTCCAGGTAAAGTTCTTTCCATGATTGTGCTTAATAGAATTAAGAATCTGGTTGACAGTCAATTGCGTGATGAGCAATGTGGATTCAGAAGTGGTAGGGGATGTGTGGATCAAATATTTTCACTTAGGCATATTTTTGAGAAATGTTTAGAATTTTAGAAACCTTTGATTGCTAGCTTTGTTGATTTCAAAAAGGCTTTCGACTCTGTTGATTGACATAATTTGTGGTTGATTGTGAGATCATATGGCATACCAGACAAGTTAGTTAACATAATGAAAGCTCTCTATAATAGCACTGAGTCGTGTTGTGAGAGTTGGTAAGGCTTGTAGCAATTGGTTTAGCATTACTTCTGGTGTTCGACAAGGGTGCATTTTGTCTCCTTTTCTCTTTAGCTTGGTTATTGATTATGTTATGCGAAATTCACTTCAAGGGAAAGATTTTGGCCTTAAATGGGCAGGAGATACGAAAATTTCTGATTTAGATTATGCTGATGATTTAGCCCTTTTGGCAAATGATGTTGATGAGATGAACTCTTTCATTCGAGCTGTTGATGAGACTGGTAGTAGAGTAGGTTTGGTTATAAACAGAGAGAAAACTAAAGTGATGAAAATTGGTCAGGCAGGTTGTGATTCAGTTAATCTGAATGGTTGCAGTCTTGAGCATGTGTCACAGTTTAATTATCTTGGGAGCTATATTACAGATAATGGTGATGTGCGGCATGAGATTAACAGACGAATAGCGATTGCTGCCGGGACTTTTAAGAATCTATGGAGATTGTGGAGAAATAGGCGTATACACCTAAAGACTAAAATTAGACTGTATAATAGTTTGGTTCTTTCTAGGTTTAGTTATGGTAGTGAGACTTGGACATTTTGTAAACGTGATAATAGGAAACTAGATGCTTTTGATTCCAGATGCTTACGTAGTATCTTGGGTATTAGGTGGTTCAACTTTGCAACTAATGATGAGGTTAGGCAAAGGAGTCTGCAACCTTCATTAAGCAGCATATTGTGCAGAGAGTTGGTTTGGCCATGTTGTCCGTATGGATAATTATAGATTGGCGAATAGGTTATGAACAGTGTGCCTAGAAGTCTCAGAAGGGGGGAGGAGACCTAGGATGCGGTGGTCAAACAATGTCAAACAAGACCTTGTTAGAATTGGTATGCAGTGGATGTAGCTCAGGACAGACTTGCTTGGAGAACTAAACTGCATGATGTGGTTGGACCTCCGTAGCACATGGCTGCTTGATGATGATGATGATGATGATGTGTTAAATTAATATTAGTATTATCCTGACCTCTAGTTCAGATCCAGTCCGACTGGGCCAGAGGTAGGCCCTGGGGTGTTCGAATCCTGTCCGACTGGGCGAGATGTGATGTCCCCTGGGTTTGGATCCTGTTAGACTATGACAGATGGCGTGACCCATTGTTCGGATCCTGTCCCACTGTGACAGATGTCGTGACCTGTTGTTCGGATCCTGTCCGACTGTGACAGATGTGATGACCCAGTCCACACAGTAGAGAGGGACGACGATGATATTACTACTTAATTCACTTCGGGGAAACTTCCAGATTCGGGGGTTTTTATGCCCGTGCCACTGTATGCCTGAACTTTACTGTGTTGAATGAAGAATAGGAACTGTCCATCAAGTAACTGCACGAGAGTAGATAGGGACGACACCCTTTATTTATAATATGTACCGCTCCGTGCTGGGAATGAGCTCCACTCCGTGGGCCTTTGCTGCTTCACTGCTGCAAGCAATAATACTGAGGTCGTGAATCGCACACTCTGCGAATTCTCACTTCACAGACCTCAAAAACTGGGCGAAAGGATTTTCCTTTGCCTACACCGTGGCTCCTCGTGAACCACAAGAATAAAAATACAGATTCTCTAAGAATCTAGATTCCCTCTTGGAATCGCACCCTGACTTCAAGGGTTAATTGGAGAAAGACGGCGTCCTTTTGACGCGTGTCGTAACGACCTCTTAGTTCCACAGCTACGCACAGACGGACGTTTCAAATCTTCCGGCTAGCTCGTCGCTGCACTAGCGCCCTTAGGTTAGTCATTTACGGCTATGAACAACTTCTGGCATTCGTTGCCGCTCGCACGGACCAGCTTTAGACCCGAGAAACAACCTCGTGAGTCATCCCAGCACACACATTTCCAAGAACACATAAAAATATATACAACAGTAAAATACAACAAAAATATACAATAAATAAATAAATATAAAATTCGAGGGACATGACAAGTATAATAACGAAATGTTTTTGTTCTTTCGTAAGGTATACGAATCTTACACAGGTTCGTATACCTGTTTCATAAAATTTTATTCATTTTACACTTCATTTGACGATATTTAGTGATCTGTTCCAAGCTACAGTCGTTCAAAAAAGTATCCGAACACTATGGTTGATAACAGAATTCAGAAAAAATTTCTGGCAATGATTTTTTTTAGAAATTAGTGATCTGACAACCTTCGTGTCACGTGATTACAGAATTCAGGAAAAATATCTGGAGCGTGTACAGCAACTGTACACGCTCCAGTTACCGTTCACAGCAAATTGGAGCGTGTGCAGTTACTGCACACGTTCCAATAACCTAGTTACTGCACACGCTCCAGTTTGCTGTGAGCGGTAACTGCACACGCTCAATATTCCCGTGAGTGAGCCCACACGATCTAGTATCAAAATAATATGACCACCTACAGTCGCTCAAAAAAAGTATCCGAACACTACGGTTGATTACAGAATTCAGAAAAAATATCTGGCAACGATTTTTTTTTAGAAATTAGTGATCTGGCAACTTTCGTGTCACGTGATTACAGAATTCAGGAAAAATATCTGGAGCATGTACAGCAATTGTACACGCTCCAGTTACCGTTCACAGCAAACTGGAGTGTGTGCAGTAACTGCACACACTCCAGTTTGTGCAGTTACTGCACACCGTTCACAGTTCACAGCAAACTGGAGTGTGTGCAGTAACTGCACACACTCCAGTTTGCTGTGAACGGTAACTGCACACGTTCAATATTTCCGTGAGTGAGCCCACACGATCTAGTATCAAAATAATATGACCACCTACAGTCGCTCAAAAAAGTATCCGAACACTATGGTTGATTACAGAATTCAGAAAAAAATATCTGGCAATGATTTTTTTTAGAAATTAGTGAACTGGCAACCTTCGTGTCATGTGAGTTTTTCAGCGACTGTATACTTTTATTACCCTTGTTACGCTGCTAATAGTTTTGCATACAATAATGAAGAAACTTGGAAATAATGTTACAGGTTTAGAACAACAGATGTAGATCAGCAATGCATATGGCAAGTTACCAATAGCATTAGTTTCAACAATATAAATAACCAGCAACCGAATATATTAAAAGTGATGACAAGAAATTGAAAATATGGCAAGTAATCCAATTAAATAACAAGCTGAAAAAAGGTGGTTTTGCCACCTGTTTTTCAGCTTATTATTTCATGAGTGTCATGTCTACAGGACATATCCTGTGATTCTTTACCACTGATGGCAAGTAACGTTTAACTGGAATTAATATATGAAAGGACAATGATTATATGTTTACTAACCAAAATACACAGAAATCAGGCCGGATCCCAAAAGTTATTAAACTAGTGCATATATCACGCATTTCTCAAGGTAATTTAAAGAAAAAAAAAACAGCTAAAATGGAGGGGAAATGTTATACGACCCATTTTAAATTTATTCGACAAGATTGCATCGCTTGCTTTTTCCCCATTCCCCCTTATTTTTTTTTTCATGGTCCGGCCGGATGGAAATTAATTAAAATAACTTTTTAATTAACTTTTTAATTGGTAATATGAATTAGCAAAATAGTTGAGCAATGCACCTAAATATGTGTGGTTTAAGAAAATTGGAACGAATGATCCAGATTCAGTATATGGATGATCTGTTTTTTAAGCCGCAATCTGTTTTGCAATGAACCGATAGTTCACCAGGCCTGATTTAGATGGGGGGAAAATTAATTTGATGGGTGTGAGGTTTCAGCTGGGTCAGCGTTGGTGTTGTAACACCTGGGACTCCCAGCTGGGTCAGCGTTGAGACTTATCGCCGCAAAACTTCCCGCCTTGCCCATGGTCAGTTGGGGACACAGATGGGCTTGAAAAAGCCTCCGTCCGTCGGATGGGACGTTAAGCCGTGGTCCCGTGTGCGTTAGAACCATACCCTGTGCACGTTAAGGAACACTCTGGATGGCCTTTACGGGAGGCTACCATCTCTCTCCCAACAGCTGTTCCAGTGGGTCCCCTCCCCCAACCTTCTCTGAGCTTTCGGGGTTCATGTGACCTGGCCATTTAGCCCATGGTGTGCAAAAAAGTGCCGCTCAGAAGTAAAACAACCCAACCTGGAAACGTATCAGGTGTCCTAACCATTTGAGCTAACAAAACACCATTAATCTTTTGGTAACCAGTTTTCTGCATCTATCGTTTCGATTGTTTCAAGGTAACAAGTCATTTCCTTGTGTGTGTTGTTACCATTGTTGGAAACACTTCAATGTCTTCCAGAAGCACCATGCGTCAGTTCTTTATTTCCCTAAAAGAGTTTGAAATCCATATTTGTCCCACTATTGTTTCCTTGATCTCGATCGCTTTAGACTAAACCGCAGCTACGTGCAATTGGTCTTCAGGAGCCCATTCCCTCGTGATTGATGCGCACTATAAGCGGAGTGATGAATGTCTCAACCGGAAATGCTCGCTGCTGGATGTGTGCGAGACTGCAATGATTGGAGCAGCAACAATCGCCCAACGTTCGTGTTTAGAATCAGTCGCGAGCAGAAAGGAATCGACATGCAGTCGTCGCGCGAACCCTAGCGCTTAGAGTTCAAAGCAGAAAAACGCATTAGGATGAAGAACAAATGCGAAGGACCTCGGAACACAATTTGCTGCTTAAGTATTTCCTTTTTCAGGGGCTACCGAAGTGTATTTATATATCACTATTTAAGCTTTCCCGCGTCGTTGATTTTTACGACTTTGATTCCTGAAGTTCCCTTTATACTGTCTCGGTCGTAACTGCAACTCGATGCAGTGTGTGTTTTCTGATGAGTCTGCATCAATAATAAATGCATTTAGATTTTTTTCGATTTACATTTAACGCGAAAAATCTGAATAGAGCTTGTTTTCCTTCATGGGTAATTTTCCTTTGAAGTGAATGTCTTTTCTGGGACTGTAGATATTTGCTTGCAGAGGAAGAACGAATGACGCATCCATTTTGCGTTTTTAAATCAGAGGAAGAACAGAAGACTTTCCACTTTGCATTTTTGAATTCAGAGGAAGTAGAAAAAAACATGCCCACGTTTGCTATCAATTGAATATCGTGGCGGAATGCCGCATTAATCCTGCTTAAATTTTCTTAATCACCAACATGTCACGTAAAAGAAACGAGAATAGCTCGGACGATGGTGTACCTGACTTCTGACTTACTGCTCGAAAATTGAGCCCTAGTAATCCTGCGTTGAGAATTTCCGTTGCTAAACCTCTCTCTGCCCTGGTGAGTAAAATGGACGCAATTGGATTTGGAGCGCAGTAGCAGTTAAGTACAATGGCGACAACAATGGGATTTGGAGCGCCGTAACATTTAAGTACAATGGCGACAACAATGGAATTTGGAGCGCAGTAGCATTTAAGTACAATGGCGACAACAATGGAATTTGGAGCGCCGTAACATTTGAGTACAATGGCGACAACAATGGGATTTGGAGCGCCGTAACATTTAAGTACAATGGCGACAACAATGGGATTTGGAGCACCGTAACATTTAAGTACAATGGCGACAACAATGGGATTTGGAGCGCCGTAACATTTAAGTACAATGGCGACAACAATGGGATTTGGAGCGCCGTAACATTTAAGTACAATGGCGACAACAATGGGATTTGGAGCGCAGTAGCAGTTAAGTATAATGGCGACAACAATGGAATTTGGAGCGCAGTAGCAGTTAAGTACAATGGCGACAACAATGGAATTTGGAGCGCCGTAACATTTGAGTACAATGGCGACAACAATGGAATTTGGAGCGCAGTAGCAGTTAAGTACAATGGCGACAACAATGGAATTTGGAGCGCCGTAACATTTAAGTACAATGGCGACAACAATGGAATTTGGAGCGGCGTAACATTTTAGTACAATGGCGACAACAATGGGATTTGGAGCGCTGTAACATTTAAGTACAACGGCGACACTCAAAGCTTCACTATTCAAGATAGTAAGAAGTCTTATGAGTGCCGCCAATCACCCTTTTCCCGCCATGGAAATCCTTTAAGCTAAATTAATCTTCTGGCTGTTTGACAGCAGAGAGAAGACCTGTCGCGTGAGCTTCACTCTTAACTGTAGAAGTCAGATTCAGTCCGATCATTCATCATTGGAATGCAGTTAGAAGCAATTATTTAGAATTTTTCAAACGTATAGTCGCTCAAAAAAGTATCCGAACACTATGGTTGATTACAGAATTCAGAAAAAATATCTGGCAACGATTTTTTTAAGAAATTAGTGATCTGACACCCTTCGTGAAGGTTTTGAGCGACTGTACATAAAACAAGAAAGAGGATTTGCAAAAATTTCAGTTGTTTTTTTTTGAGTGAGAGGTCGATTCTTAACCGCTCAGAATTAAATAAAATGTAGATAATATTTGATAAAACGTTTGTTGTGAGATCATTTGGACTGCGGTCAACAGCTTTTACCAGAGGAAAAAAAGAAAAAAACGCTATTGAACCAAATTTTACGCTAATCACATTGCGTATTAAATAAAACGTGTGGAAATAACGAACAGAAAAGTACTTTAATAGGAGAAAAAGCAAACGCAAATCAGAACTTTATTTGTTCGTTTTATTTAGCTTTTTCAGCTAAGCAAACAAATGGAATAATACTTCTAAATAATGAGATAAATTAATTTCTCCAGAAACTGGAGTCGCACACTCAACTACGTTCATTAAGTGATATCTGAATTAACATGGTAATTATGTGAGGAATCAATTCCACTTCTTTTTTCCTAGTCTTTTCCCTCAACTCTCTCTAATTCTCAATATCTCCCGAAAGGAGGATAAAAGAAAATTAAAAGTCCACCGAATCGCGACTCAGATGAGAAAAATCCCAGTCGTAGTTATTAATTAGTTCCCGATCCTAATTAATCTCATTGTCGCCACCGTGCAAACAATCGCTCAGTTTCCGACAAACAATTCTTTCTCTCATCATTGTTGAGCTCGTTCTTCTACTCTCGAAACGTACGGCGTGGCTCCGCCTCTCGTGATTGACAGCTTTCGTCTCGATAATTACACGCCATTCTCACGGCTTAATCCTCGCGATCAAAGCCACGAGAGCTAATCGCATCAGCCTCTTTCTGTCACTCCACTCTGCGGATGCGTTAACTTCTCTCTTCCGACGGCGAAGATAGACAGATCGACATGACGGAGAGACACGGAATGAAAGACAGATTTGCTGACGCGCCAGAACGGAGTAAGCATATCGTGCGAGATGGTCCGTATGTTTGCAGTGAAAGCAATAAGCGCAGTTCCTTCTAGCGGGTAATAATTACTTCTTAATCCTACAGTTGACAGTGGGATATACACTCCGTACGATGGCGCTAGCATCTACTTCCTATAGGCTCGCCCACATACCATTTGCGACCGACATTCGCGGAGAATGGAAAAGAGCGCGGAGCCAAAGGAAAGGTGTCTGCTGATGCAGGAAAGGAACAAACATTGACAAATCTCACAGATCGCAATTGCTGTGAGAGATCAGGAATGGAATCAGTCCATATCTCCATTAAATCCGATCATACTTGTGATAAACTAAGGTATGCATCTTACAAAGTGTTGAAGTTGAATACACTTATTCCATTGGATGTTGGGGTGGGGATGGCTCAGTCGGTAGCGCGCCAGGCTCGTAATCTGTAGTTCCCAGGTTCGAGTCCCAGCTGGGTCAGCGTTGAGATTTATCTCCGCAAAATTCCCCGCCCTGCCCACGGTCAGTAGGGGACACCGATGAGCTTGGAAAGGCCGCCGTCCGTCGGATGGGACGTTAAGCCGTGGCCCCATGTGCGGGAGAGACATACTCTGTGCACGTTAAAGAACACGCTGGATGGCCTTGACGGGAGGCTACCATCTGTCTCCCAACAGCTGTTCCAGTGGGTCCCCTCCCCCAACCTCCTCTGAGCCTTCGGGGTCCATGTGACCTGGCAATTTAGCTCATGGTGCGCAAAAAAGTGCCGCTCAGAGGTAAAACAACCCAACCCATTGGATGTCATAACAATGATATATAAAGCTCTCTGTGAATCAATCATTAGGTATGGTATCAGTATATATGGATGCACATATAAATCTGTTTTAAATAAAATTAAACGAATACAAAAAAGTACTCTAAATAATATTGTTAAATTCAAGAAACATGTAATTAATGAAGATCACATTGGCAATAGTTTTCATTATCTGAACATTTTACCAGTTGACTTGTTATATATTTATGTAACTATCTTTAGAAAAATCTTTAAAAACTGAACACAAGGAGAAAATTTTGCATGTGATCAATACAAGACGAAAGTGTGAAAACTATTTTGTTGAACCAGATTTTCACGACAATTATGGTAAAGCGCGGATATCTTATCAAACACCCAAAATTTTTAATTCTCTACCGAGATATCTGTTATGCCTGAGCACTTATTCTGAAATTAAAACTAAAGTTTCGAAATGGTTATTAGATGTAAATATTTGAAAAGTAATGCTTCAAATGTCATATCCTGTATTTGGTATCGTTTTAAGCAAGTGTAATTTTAATGTGAAATGATGACTTGTACAATTGGTGATAGTTTTGTGCAATATTGTGCTGTAATCCGTAATTTTATAGGTTTATTTTATAAATGTGTTTAATTTTTTTATGTCTGTGTTTTAATACGTGCTTTTTTTGTTGTTGTTATTGTTTTATTTTCTGTTTTTAATTATGTGTTATTTTCCATTATAAATGCCTTATTCTTTAATTAACCTGTCATGTGATTGAAAGTAATCCTGTTGACAAGCCATAAGGCTTAGCGGGTTGGGTTGTTTTACCTCTGAGCGGCACTTTTTTGCACACCATGGGCTAAATGGTCAGGTCACATGGACCCCGAAGGCTCAGAGAAGTTTGGGGGAGGGGACCCACTGGAACAGCTGTTTGGAGACAGATGGTAGCCTCCCGTCAAGGCCATTCAGCATGTTCTTTAGAGTGCACAGGGTATGGCTCTCCCGCACACGGGGGCCACGGCTTAACGTCCCATCCGACGGACGGCGGCCTTTCCAATCCCATCGGTGTCCTCTACTGACCGTAGGCAGGGCGGGGAATTTTGCGGAGAAAAAGGCTTAGCGGGGTAATCTATGTATATAACCATCCTAAGGCTTAATAAAGTTATTATTATTATTAATGCCATCAGAGACGTCAATTCTCGATTCAAGCAAAGAGAAGATCCTATTTGTCACTTTATCCAGATGTTACACGCCATCCAACGTGGTCTTTAGCGTGCGCAGGATATGGCTCTCCCGCACACGGCCATGGCTTAAATTCCCATCCGACGAACGGCGGCCTTTCCAAGCCCATCGGTATCCCCTGCTAGGGGCAAGGGGGAGTGAGTTTTGCGGAGATAAATCTCGACGCTGGCCCAGCTGGGATTCAAAATTGGGAACTGCAGATTGCGAGGCTTGGCGCGCTACAGACGGTTTCCTTCATACCCACGCCACCATTGAGCATCGATGGAAAATTAAAAAAGTTTCTGACAGCTGGATTTTCTGCTAGGATACATTGCACAAAAGTTCGTATTTCCCCTTTCTCAATAACTACATAACCACCGGGTAAGGGTACAGGGATGGTTACAGTTGGTTTCAAATTTTATGACATTTAGAATTTGCAACAAAGTTTCGGCTCATGAAACACAGACTAAAAACCTTTACCTTAGTCTCAGGAATCATCAAGAAAAGTTTTCTTACCACATAACACGTTTCCAAATGAACAGCGAACAGACAGACGCACAAAATAGACAACTTTTCCAATTCTTTTCCAAACTTTTCAATTCCTGACTGAGAGTTGTTTCTTAACGATCTATCACGTGATCTTCTAAAGTACAATTTTACCATTCTATTGTACTCCGATGTGCAATTGTTCACTGTATATATATATATAAAGAAATATTCCGGAAAGAAATTATTATTCATTTATTCGAGAATTTTAGAGAGCCATTCTCTCCCATTATTACTCCCCATAACTTTAACAAGTGCATTCCACAACGAACTGTAAACTCCTGCAGACATTCATACCGAACGTATATATATCAGCGCATCCCAGGTTACATGACTTTTAACTTCAGTTATATACATCACATATATATGTATATCTATTCTAAGGAATCCATAAATTTATATCACATTTTTACGATAACGTTATACGTGTTGCTTTATATGTTAAAAGTAAATATTCTTTTGTGCTAAAACCCATTGAGAAGGAACATTTGAAGTCTGTTTCGACAATGCATTCAAATGCAGCAACCAGGTAATAAAATGATCGCCGAATGTCCGCCATTAAGGGACGGGAATATATTTAAGGAACGGAGGAAGAAAATGCGCATCTATTAATCACTAGAGGCGTAATGCTGGCGTTTTTTAGTGGAGAAATGGAAAAAAAAATCTTAACTTCAGCAAGTCGTTGGGTTTCCGGTTCTGGGTCTCTGCCAGTAGCCGCACATTGGCCGATTATTGGGGTTTCCTGGCCAATGAGGACATTGTTTGCGGGTGATTCTTTCTTTCTTTGTTTTTGCCGCGAGCGCAACATTCGAGAAAGGAAGCAAGAATCGAATGACGATAGTGTTGCGCAACTGAAACGACGACCATTTTCAACAGAGGAAAGAGATAAAAGGGCTTCTGAAGAGAAGGAAATGTTTCTACAAGAAAGAGCATTATCATCTTGTGGAAACAGAAGTTCTCGTTACCTCCGAAAAGGAAAACAGAATTCAGAAAGTTGCGTATGTGGCAACACTTCAATGTCTCACAGCATCCCCGATGAGACACCACTGATATTCATATATTGAGATAGTGTCGAAACACATTCGCAATTTTATTAAAAGCATTTTATTCCTGAAGAGAATTTGTAGAAGAAATTTCAATTGAAGGAGTTAATTTCCCGCCCCCGCCCCCCTGAGCGGAAATTCTTTTTGCCTACAATGGAATAAATGACCAAGTCACAAGGACCCCAAGGAGTGGGAGAAAGATGTGAAAGAGCATCCAATAAACAGCTGTTAGGAGACAGAACGAACCTCTGTGAAAGGCATCCAGCTTATTCTTAAACGTACTAATGGTATGCCTCTCCTGCACACAGATATCTCCGTAGAACTCCTCGCCCTGCCCTCGGTCAGTAAGGGACACCGATGAACTTGGAAAGGTCACTCTCCGTCGGATGATACGTTAAGCCTGTCCCCGTGTGCGGGAGAGCCATACCCTGTGCACATTAAAGAACACACTGAATGGCCTTGACAGGAGGCTTCCATCTGCCTCTCAACAGCTGTTCAGTGGGTTCCCTTTCCAACCTTCTCTGAGCTTTTGGGGAATTTGTGACCTGTCCATTGTGTTGAAAAAAGTGCTTCTCAGAGGTAAAACAACAACTCTGTGCACGTTAAAGAACACGCTGAAAGACCTCAACGGGAGGCTACCATCTGTCTCCTAACAGTTGTCCAGTGGTTTTCTTGCTCCCAACTTTCTCTGAGCCCTAGGGGTCCTTATGACTTGACCTAGCGGTTTATCCCATTGTATGCAAGAAATGCCGCTCAGATATAAAACAACCCAAATCTTAACCTCGTGTCCTCAGATTGTAGTCCTAACTGAGTCATAGTCGAGAGTTATCTCCCGCAAAACCTACCCTGCCTGCATTCGCCGAAAAAACAGACCCGACGTGTTTGGAAAGAAGGATTGCCGTCTGTCGGATGGAAAGATGATCTTAACGCAGTGTGCAGGAAAGTTATGGTCTAATTATATGAAAGAACAACTTTTTAAGAGTTTTTCAGTATATTACAATACCGTATCTAGTTTCCAGCTTTAGGTATTTTTGTGACCTAACTATTCAGTCCATTATATGAAAACATGTTGCTCGGAGGCAGTGGGCGCACTTTAGGTGGCAGCTATAACCTCTCTCCCACTTTCATGGCTTTATAAAAGCATATGTTGTGTAAGAAAGTGTCCAAAAATCAGTGGCTTAAAATGTCACCTCCCCCCCCCCCCTCATTGAAAATTTTGGGTATGCCCATTCTCAGAGGTGAAAAACAAAACAAAATGTCCAACTTCACTATTACTGAAAGTTTAAGTCGATAGTTCCATACGCGGGGGGGGGGGGGGGGGGTTAGAGATTTATTGAGCGTTTGGTTTGTCAAACTGTTTACCGGAGAGCTGCCGCTCATCTACTTTCCAAACTAGTTTTATACAGGGTTGGGTTGTTTTACCTCTGAGCGGCACTTTTTTGCACACCATGGGCTAAATGGCCAGGTCACATGGACCCCGAAGGCTCAGAGAAGGTTGGGAGAGGGGACCCACTGGAACAGCTGTTGGGAGACAGATGGTAGCCTCCCGTCAAGGCCATCCAGCGTCTTCTTTAACGTGCACAGGATATGGCTCTCCCGCACACGGGGCCACGACTTAACGTCCCATCCGACGGACGGCGGCCTTTCCAAGCCCATCGGTGTCCCCTACTGACCGTGGGCAGGGCGGGGAATTTTGCGGAGATAAATCTCAACGCTGACTCAGCTGGGACTGGAATCTGGGAAGTGCAGATTACGAGCCTGGCGCGCTACCGACTGAGCCACCCCCGCCCCAGTTTTATACAGGAAAAACTGTTTTGATTTCCATAAAGTAGGGGATTAAAAATAATATTGGGGAAAGTGGACTTAAAAGATTTTTTTTAACTTTTTTTCATTTAAAAACGTATTTAAGCATATACGTTTGTGTCAGTTGTCGAAGTCCTCAAGAGTTGAAGAACTCGCTAATCGATAATATATTTAATCACAATTCAAGTTTACCTGCATATAGACATTTCTATACAAAACACACACTCAGTGAATACAACTAAATATGATTTACGGAAACACATCAAAGGTTACTGTTACAAGTTCACAGTGAATTCTGACTAACAATCTAATTAATCATCTCTTTCTTTTTAAATAACATTTTTTCTGTTTTTTATGAAAGAGATGTTGCAAAATATACTTGTTAAAAGAGAGCGTTGTGATCAAAAGGATTAGTTGTTTTACCTCTGAGCGGCACTTTTTTGCAAAGGACCCCGAAGGCTCAGAGAAGGTTGGGGGAGGGCACCCACTGGAACAGCTGTTGGAAGACAGATGGTAGCCTGCCGTCAAGGCCATCCAGCGTGTTCTTTAACGCGCACAGTGTATGCTCTCCCGAACACGGGGCCACGGCTTAACGTTCCATCCGACGGACGGCGGCCTTTCCAAGTCCATCGGTGTCCCCTACTGACCGTGGGCATGGCGGGGAGTTTTGCGAGATATGTCTCAACGCTCACACAGCTGGGACTCGAACCTGGGAAGTGCAGATTACGAGCCTGGCGCGCTACCGACTGAGCCACCCCCGGCCCCCCCAAAAAATAATTGGTAATAGCTGTTCTAATTTATCAAGCAAGAATACAATTAATTTTTGAAAAGTACGTTCTTTAAACAAGGTCATCCACCCGATATTGTTGAAACGAAAATCTCAAAACTCATCAGTTTCGGAGAGAATATTGATCGAAGAAATCCAACATTTTTCCATTTCCCACTTTCTTCCCTGAATCTTCAAAATTGGATTATCTCTTTTATATATTCGCCAGTTTCGTCAATGTAGAATACAATAAGCCATCTCCGATCCCGACTACTTAACTTTTTTTCCCCTCGCAGAGTCAGGAGACCTTCCATTAATACTAAAGCATTGACCTAAATGAAGAGCATGCCCATCGTTTTCCAAGGGAAGTCTCCAGGGAACGACCCTCCCAAACCTCCTTTATCCTTGTGTACTTCTTGCGCCCTCTTTCTCCTCCACGCGCAGACACTTCTTTCCTCTTTCCTTTCTTGTTTGCTCAGTTCCGGATGCCTGATGACTTCCTCGTTAAGGGAAGCTGAATCGTGCCGGTTTAGATTTACGTCGACTGGAGAGATGACTCAGATACTACTAAGGACAGAAGAAGAAAAAAACCCACTTCTTTTAATCAATACGTTTAGATGGGAAGTGATGAGATGAAGTGAGATACACAGGATTTCTTTTCTGTGTGTAGTTTGAATTGCTCACTTTGAATTAAGTTACAAGTTCATGCATTATTCACCAGATGTTTTAAACGTACATAACCGGAATAGTATTTCGAAAATCGGATTAAAAAACAATAGCGCCAATTGTCTTTTTTGATTCGCAGCAGAACCTTGATTTTTGGCGTAAACATCTCTGAAAATAATCCGGAAAATCAGAAAATAATAATATTTGTATTAATAACCATCCAGATCAGGCACAGGAAAAAACCCTTATATTTTCCTAGAAATTTTAAGGATAAAAAGGTTATCTTGATAATGAAAAAAATTATTTTAATTGAGTACTTTTGAAAAGTTTTTTTGTCCGAAAAATGAGAGAAATGAGCTGGATTCGGTATTTTGATTGCTTATTTTATGAGAGGGCTTGATCTGGGCAAACCAAATTAACAAAAATTCAGATATGTTGGATTAAAAAAATATACGTATTCCGGATTAACGATAAAACATCGAAAATTCTAGATTAAATGAAATACTGGATAATCTGAAAAGAAGAAAAAAAAAAAAACGGAAAAGAAATGAGGAAGAAAAAGCAATGCGAATATAAAGAAAAGATAGTTTAATTTTTAGTTTTTTAATAGTATATATTTCTGTTGAGCTCAAAGTACAGTAAAAAATTGAAAATTTGGCTTACACCGTGCCTAATAAGTTATATTTCGTAAAAGAAGAGGCATTGTTTGCTTCAAATATTAGGTGTTTAGTTTAATTATTCAGTCACTGGTTCTAGGTTGGGTTGTTTTACCTCTGAGTGGCACTTTTTTGCACACCATGGGCTAAATGGCCAGGTCACAAGGACCCCGAAGGCTCAGAGAAGGTTGGGGGAGGGGACCCATTGGAACAGCTGTTGGGAGACGGATGGTAGCCTCCCGTCAAGGCTATCCAGCGTGTTCTTTAACGTGCACAGGGTATGGCTCTGCCGCACACGGAGCCACGGCTTAACGTCCCATCCGACGGACGGCGGCCTTTCCAAGTCCATCGGTGTCCCCTACTGACCGTACCCAGGGCGGCACTGGTTATAGGCGAAATCCATGTACAACAATATTTCTAATACCGAACAATGAACCGACTTCGCAGAAACATTTTTTGGAAACGAACATCGTATTAGAATGCCACCATCAAAAGTATAACTACAAATTAAGCGCCTCATTTTCGTAAAGAAAAAAGACCGTTAAATTTATATTAAAAGAATTCAAGTGAGGCGTCCTAGAACTATGCCTTTCGCCATTGTAGAAGCTTTCGTAGTTCTAGTAGTTGATCTGACTATCACCGTAATCTCTACTCGAACTTCGTCAAGAACTAGGTGCATTTGAAAAAGAGCCAATACGGGCACGCGCCATCCGCTCGTTTTTGAAGTGCCATTATCCTCTCCCTCTAAATGTTCAAAAAACGAGTGTTTCATTAATCTTTCCTGTTCTAGAGTGAAATAGAGCGATTTCGTTGCACAGATGGTCTTTACGATGCACGAGCACGTGCTCCCCTTCCATTTAGAAAGGCAAAAAGTGGACCCGAAAGCGAGGCAGAGAATCGATTTTTTCACCAGAATTTTTCTCACATTTCCGAAGAGACCTTTCAACGGCAGTTTAAAGCATTAAGCATTCCGAGGATTTGGCTTCTGCAGCAAGCATTCCGAGCATCATATTGTTTCACAAGCTTCACGCATTGTTGATTAGGAATGTCCGGTCAATGCATTAAAATATTTTGCTTGCAACCTCTTAGATCTTGTTTACTCCAGCTGGCAAGATGATAAGAAGCCGCTTTTAAGGGCTCTCAGAGGTTCTCTGAGTTGAACTTCAATTTTCAGAACGTCATCACATTTATCTCTTTGATCTCCTTAACAAAAAGGGGGCAGGGTGGCTCAGTCGGTAGCGCGCTAGGCTCGTAATATGCAGTTCCCAGGTTCGAGTCCCAGCTGGCTCAGCGTTGAGATTTATCTCCGCAAAATCCCCGCCCTGCCCAAGGTCAGTAGGGGACACTGATGGGGCTTGGAATAGGCCACCGTCCGTCGGATGGGACGTTAAGCCGTGGCCACGTGTGCGAGAGAGCCATACCCTGTGCACCTTAAGGAATGGATGGCCTTGATGAGAGGCTACCATTTGTCTCCCAACAGCTGTTCCAGTGGGTCCTATTTCCCCAACCTTTTCTGAATCCTTGGAGTCCTTGTGACCTGGCCATTTCGCCCATTGTGAGCAAGAAAAAAGTGCCACTCAGAGATAAAAGAACCGAACCAATCCTTAACCAAACAAAAAAAGACATTAATGGGCTCATGTAAATTTTCTCCCATCGAATATTCGTTTTCATTTAACCGTTATTCCAAATAACTTTTGGAGGTTATATTGATTTTCCTGTTTCACACGGGGTTGGTTCAGTCGATAGCGTGCCATGCCCTTAATCTACAATTTTCAGGTTCGAGTCCCACCTAGGCCAGTGTTGAGATTTATCTCCGCTAAACACCACCCTGCCCTCGTCAGGAATGGAATACCGATGAGCTTGGGAAGCCAGTCGTCCATCGGATGTGCTGCTAAGCCATAGACACCGTTAGCAAGAGAGCCATACCCTGTGCACGTTAAAAAGCACTCTGGAAGGCCTTGGCTGGAAACTTCTGTCTCCTAACGACTTAGAAGCGGGTCCCATTTCCAAATCTTCTCTGAAGCTTTGGGGTCCTTGTGACTTGGCCATCTTGGAAAGGCAGTCGTCTATCGGATGTGCTGCTAAGCCATAGACACCGTTTGCAAGAGAGCCATACCCTGTGCACGTTAAAAAGCACTCTGGAAAGCCTTGACTGGAAGCTTCTGTCTCGTAACGACTGAGAAGCGGGTCCCATTTCCAAATCTTGTCTGAAGCTTTGGGGTCCTTGTGACTTGGCCATCTTGGAAAGGCAGTCGTCTATCGGATGTGCTGCTAAGCCATAGACACCGTTTGTAAGAGAGCCATACCCTGTGCACGACAAAAAGCACTCTTTCCATAGACACCGTTAGCAAGACACCGTTTCAAATGAGAGCCATACCCTGTGCACGTTAAAAAGCACTCTGGAAGGCCTTGACTGGAAGCTTCTGTATCCTAACGACTGAGAAGCGGGTCCCATTTCCAAATCTTCTCTGAAGCTTTGGGGTCCTTGTGACCTGGCCATTTAACCCATTGTGTGAAAAAAAAAAGTGCCGCTCAGAGATAAACACTCCAATACTGCTCACCACAGACACACGAAAGAATTATCTTGCAAAGTTAAAACAACCAAAAGAAGAGAATACATAATAGTGGCTGATAATTATACAGATAAAAAAAAAATGATGAACGGCAGCCCATTCCCAGCGCGAGCAACCCGTTGTGTTATCGCTCCACACAACGCGCTGATTCCCAGACGCCATTTCCAGTCGCTATAAGGAAACCAGACGAATCATCCGACAAACAACCACTGAAGTGGCAAAAACGTTTAATCTACACACATTAACTCTAACGGGAGAAAAAATAAAGTTCATTCACAAAAGTGCAATGTGAGTTTTCAGTCGATAGTTAAAAGTGAAACAGTAAATGGGTTTTGTTAAGTACTACTTCTTCGCCAAGGAATAACGACCTGTAGGGGATTACATACATCAGTCAAACGATTTCTTCCCTTTTTTTATTTTTAATTCCCCTCTGCTTCCATTAAAGGCACACACTCAGTAAGGTAACTGGTTTTTTCTTTTCCTTTGTCTGCACTTTCAAAATGGCCGGTTAATGTCTCCCATCCTGCTTGTAACGATCCCACAAGGTCTCCTCATCTTCTTACTCTCTTGTCTTCACCTTATGCACTGAGTTTCTTCACATCAGTTATATCCCTGGATCTATGTTCTTGCAATATGCTCTTTTTTATGACGGATTTTATCGTCGTTTCTAATAGAGACATAACATATCCTCGAAGCAACGATTAGATTTTTAAAAACTTTTAGACAGTTTTCGCAGGTTGGGACCCATTTAGTTGGATTGTTTGGATTGTTTTACCTCTGAGCGGCACTTTTTTGCACACCATGGGCTAAATGGCCAGGCCACAAGGACCCCGGAGGCTCAGACTGGATTGGGTTGTTTTACCTCTGAGCGGCACTTTTTTGCACACCACTGCTAAATGGAAAGGTCATATGGACCCCGAAGGCTCAGAGAAGGTTGGGGGAGGGGACCCACTGGAACAGCTGTTGGAAGACAGATGGTAGCTTCCCGTCAAGGCCATCCAGCGTGTTCTTTAACGTGCACAGGGTATGACTCTCCCGCACACGGGGCCACGGCTTAACGTCCCATCCGACGGACGGCGGCCTTTCCAAGCCCATCGGTGTCCCCTACTGACCGTGGGCAAGGCGGGGAATTTTGCGGAGATAAATCTCAACGCTGACCCAGCTGGGACTCGAACCTGGTAACTACAGATTACGAGCCTGGCGCGCTACCGACTGAGCCACCCCCGCCCTGGCCCATTTAGTGACCGTAGCACAAACAACACTACGAAATGAGCACTTGTAAGTTTTATGAACGTGATTGCAAAAGATGAGTACATTGCACTTTCTTTTTAAGAGGAACAGATTGCTGGTGACTGTAAAATGCCACGCTGACTTACTTGGCAGATTTTATATCTATTCATCTATGTAACTGCGTCAAATTTAACGATAATAAATATCATTCTAATTAAATGCTGAATTTACACTATTGTTAATTCGATAATTTTTTTTAAATATATTGTTGCTTCGTGGCATTTAAAATTCATTTTAAAAATACTTTTCAAAAAAATGAAAATCGAAGAGGCTGCCAAGCTTGAATACAAAAAGAAATATTTTTCATTGCAAAGAATAATAATAAATAAGACGTAATCTGGCAACCTTCGTGTCACTTGACACGAAGGTTGCCAGATCAGTAATTTCTAAAAAAATCGTTGCCAGATTTTTTTTCTGAATTCTGTAATCAACCATAGTGTTCGGATACTTTTTTGAGCGACTGTAGGTGGTCATATTATTTTGATACTAGATCGTGTGGGCTCACTCACGGAAATATTGAGCGTGTGCAGTTACCATTCACAGCAAACTGGAGCGTTTGCAGCAACTGCACACGCTCCAGTTTGCTGTGAACGGTAACTGGAGCGTGTACAGTTGCTGTACACGCTCCAGATATTTTTTCTGAATTCTGTAATCACGTGACACGAAGGTTGCCAAATCACTAATTTCTAAAAAAATCGTTGCCAGATATTTTTTCTGAATTCTGTAATCAACCGTAGTGTTCGGATACTTTTTTTGAGCGACTGTACGTGTTTGTGTATACTAAATATCCATTAGGAAAATATCCATTACGTGTGAATTTTTCTGCTAAGATTAACGTTAATAGTCAAAGGATTCAAAAAGCAACAGCATGCAGGTAAATAAATCGAAGTAAGGTCTGCTAGTTTCCAACACCTCCTCTAGTTCAAAGTGAAGGTTAAAATAAAATGACATGTTTTCGAAATCTTCAGATAAGCGTTAAAAAGCAGAATAATTCATTTCACTTCTATTCCAGATTATCTCCACTTGACAAGAGTTTGTGCAGGTAATTTTTTTTTCCTCGGATTTTTCGTATCGTCGAAATTTCGTCTCACTCTTTATCCCCGCTCAAGTTTCATAAATTTTTTTCCTCGCAAGAAAGGACTTCCATTAATCAACTCTGCACTACTTGCTTCCGATTCGTTCCACGAGGATCGTTTCCTTAACGAAATTTAAAAGCGGAAATCTTGAAAGCGATGCGACTTCTCGTCAGCTGTTGTGCACCAGATAATTACAGGAGACAGTTAAACGCCATCATTGAGACGAGAGAGAACCGACAATGCTAAAGTTTCTCTAATCCAATGAAAATAATGTCTTCTTCTTCTTTTTTCACCTCCCCAAAGGAAAAGATGTACGCCATCAGGGGAAGCAATTGCAGACGAGCGAAACGAATGCAATGGAGCATAACGAGAACTGGATGTGGAGGGAGAGGTGAAGGGAATATACAGAGAGGAGGAATACGAGGAGAAGCGAGAGGAAGTTGGGAATATAATAGAGAGAGGGTTAACTGTTCTTTCATGCAGAGAGGGCAGAGGAGGAGAAACAAATAGTGATGCAACAAATCGGAAAAGGTGGTCTTCAACGTAATAGAGTGGCAGTGAGGAGAAGGGGCAAGCGCACACCTCCTCGTGACGGACGTAGTGGAGCAGAAAGGAAAGATGGAGAAGTGCGAGTCGTCGGGGGGGTTGGTTGGAAGTTGGGAGGGAGGAGGAGTAGAGCACGAGAGATGCACAGAGACTCGAATGTAGGGATGGAGAAACGCACCCTCTTGAAAACATCTGGTATTACGACAGAGTGTCTTGCATCAGCAGAATCGTGTGAGAAATCGGCGCTTTCCTCCAGCTGGTGAGTAAACTTCTTCATCGGGCAAGTCTTCCGTTAATTTCCTCCGCTCTCAATGGAGAGAGAAAGAGAGGGAGGAGGACGAGAGAGAGGAGAGATAGAGATAGAATGAAGCGATGCCGGAATTTACAAAAGCGATGAGATTTTTCTCTTGATGGCTGTGGAGAAGCAAATACAGACGCAATGGGTATCGGGGAAGAGGGGAAAAATGAAGAAGAGTGGGTTAGAAAAAGATGGGGGGGAGAAGAAGGGGGCGAAAAGAAACCAGTTAGGTGAGAGAGTTTTTGGACGAGGCCGCTAACGCTTTTGCTTTTTCTCACACCTATTGTCTTCCACTTCAGATATGAACGCGAAATGCTTTCATTCTTCATGAATATAAACAATGTTGTGTTTATTGTTGCCTTTGTTCTTCGCGGCAATCTTTTTCACTGGGAGAGTTTTTTAACAGTTTGTTCTGAGCTTCACGAGAAAAAAAATAAAGTTTTAGCGCTATAAGCGAAAAAAATATGTTCTAGATACATGCCATCGCGAAAGGTGTTGTGATAATATATTTTTCTCATCTCCAACAGCTTCTTACTCTTTGTTTTAATCAGCAGCACCTGTTGCCGCTCGTAGATTGTTTCGTCATTCGATACTTCGATCAATTCACTGGTAACAATGCTATTTATTTGTTCCCCCATTGTTCGAGACGGCGTAAAGTTTGAACGATCGAACAGTATTGTTTCGGCCCGTGCCATTTACGTTCAGTTCTGTAACTGAGTTGGGTTGTTTTATCTCTGAGCGGCACTTTTTTGCACACCATGGGCTAAATGGCCAGGTCACATGGACCCCGAAGGCTCAGAGAAGGTTGGGGGAGGGGACCCACTAGAACAGCTGTTGGGAGACAGATGGTAGCCACCCGTCAAGGCCATCCAGCGTGTTCTTTAACGTGTACAGGGTATGGCTCTCCCACACACGGGGCCACGGCTTAATGTCCCATCCGACGGACGGCGGCCTTTCCAAGCCCATCGGTGTCCCCTACTGACCGTGGGCAGGGCGGGGAATTTTGCGGAGATAAATCTCAACGCTGACCCAGCTGGGACTCGAACCTGGGAACTACAGATTACGAGCCTGGCGCGCTACCGACTGAGCCACCGCCGCCCCTTCTGTAACTGAGATGGTTACATTATTTGCACGACTCTGGCTTGGTGTAAAGGATAATATTTGGAATATTTTATCACCACTAGTAACGTGTTGCATATCCAGATTACTTTGTTTTCGATTAATTTTTATAATTGGCGTAACAAATGAATCGGTTCGATTCCCGAGATGGTAAGGTTGTGTTCTGATAGCACTAACTTAAGAAGTCTTAGTGGGGCATGCCTTTGTATCAGAAGGCCTGTAAAACTAAGACTAGTTTCTAGGCTTCTTCATCGTCCCATATATGGGTGGGGGTGGCTCAGTTGGTAGCGCGCCAGGCTCGTAATCTGTAGTTCCTAGGTTCGGGTCAAAGCTGAGTCACCGTCGAGATTTATCTCCGCTGTCACTGATATATATTTTACCTGCCCACGGTCATTAGGGGACACCGATGGGCTTGGAAAGGCCGCCGTCCGTCGGATGGACGTTAAACCGTGGCTCCGTGTGCAGGAGAGCCATACCCTGTGCACGTTAAAGAACACGCTGGATGGCCTTGACGGGAGGCTACCATCTGTCTCCCAACAGCTGTTCCAGTTGGTCCTCTCCCCCAACCTTCTCTGAGCCTTCAGGGTCCGTGTGACCTGGCCATTTAGCCCGTGGTGTGCAAAAGAGTGCCGCTCCGAGGTAAAACAACCCAACCCATATATGTTGCAATTTGAGTAAATATAAAAATAAATAAATATTTGAAGATATTTTATCACCAGTAACAACTTTTGCTTGTCCAAATTCTTCGTTTTTACACTGGGTTTTCTAGAAATGTATGTACAAATTACCATTATTATTAAAGAAATTTTAATCCCTTAGCTAAGCAATTTTACTTAACTTACTGCCGAAAAATCTCATTCTTTTTCAGCATCCAAGCAGTGTTACGGTGCATGTTATTGAAACTCCTGTGAAAATCACTCACTCGAAAATTAAATTCAGTAGTTATTTCCTGAATTTAAGGAAACGTTTAATTTTGAATCCAGTATACTGTTATTATTTATGAATGGATATTTAAATTGTTTATAATATTCTGAAACATGTGCAAAATATCTTTTAAAGAAAGTTTTCTGGATTCTCAAACGTTGAAGTTGAAATAAATTAACAAATTGAAATATTAAATATTACAAATGTTTATAGAGCATGAAAATATTATTACTCAAATAATTAGCTAAAAAAAATTTTTTTTTCGCCCTGAATGGGATTCAAACCCACGTCTCCCAGAAACCTCACGGCCATGATAATCATTATACAATCAGCAGCTAACCATTTTTTTCAGAAATGCAGTTTATTTATAATTGTGAGCTTAAGCGAAAAATATCATTTCCATCTTAGAAGGCAGCCTCGTTGCCCGATTCCGACATAGATGGCGATAGGAGACAATCAACAAAAATATGCTGGAATAAAAAATAATAAAATAAATATCCCCTCAAGCAGCCCCTTCTTGCCTATTTCAAATTGTAATTGCGATAATTTACCTCCGTTGCTCTATAATGCAACTAAGAATATGAATTTTAAGTAATGTAACTGGAAAATGGTTACATGCTTGATTGCTACGGGAGTTTAATATTTTCTGACTTTTTAAAACTAGGTTGTCTCGATGAAATTATTTATATTTAATTGAAAGGCATTTTGTAAATTTTAGTAAAAGAAGCTGAAATAATAGCATAAATAATTGTAATATTTTATGTGTACAATTTCCTTGTGAACTTTATAAGCAATTAGAAAAATAATGTTTACTTACTACTTCCATATTGTTTTAAAAATAAAAGCGAATTTTCTTTTTTTTACATCCATAAATTGGTCCGAAAAAGTGAATATTATGTAATAACAACATAACGTAAGGGAAACAACAGCACAACAACAAGAACAAAAACAACAGCAAAAACAACAAAAGCAGCAGAAGCAGCAACACTAACAGAAACAAAAGTAGCAGAAGTTCGCATCATCATCATCAAGAACAACAATAATAACAGAAGTAGCAACAAAAATAATAATAGCAGCAGGAACAACAAAAACAAAAAGAGCAGAAGTAGCAACAACATCAGAGTAAAAACAACATCAACAACAACAAAAATAACAGCACCAGCGACGACGACAGCAGCAGCAACATGACCACCAACAAAACTATCATAAAAAAACAAAAAAAAATGGTTCTGAAAACGTCAGCATTGTAAAATATCAAAACAATTTGATGAATATAAGCGGCCTAACAGGGTCACGACAGACGAATATGGTAAAAATATTACAGAAAGCATCTCCACAATGTCCCCATAAATCTTCCAGGTTATTTTCTCAAAATGAAACAATTCCCGGAAATTTTTTCACATTTAGATTTTTTTTTTATTTTCCTTTTCTTTATCCTTAGCCACCATACAAAGCATTTTTGCTCTTTTCCCACAGCAATAAACTCCCTCGATTTTCGCTCTGCTATTGAAATGCATAACTACCAGTCCCCTCTACTTTTCGCGCCGTCCCTGCAGTGACGGCATCCATCACACCGTCCATTAGTCTCAAGTGCCCACCGGTCACGTGACCTGCGTGTCGAACAGGACTGCGAACACATGGCACAGATCTCAAGGGGTAAGGAAGCAGGAGGGGGGGGGGGCGGACGGTAAGGGAAGGAATAGGAGGACCGACATTAGATCGGATACCGTTACCAAACATTGGCTTTCCGCATTGGTGGCAAAGCATTGCTCAGCGGGGATCGTGACTCCCGTATGCGAGCTTTCTCACGCAAGCGACAGAGACAGTCTGGTGACAATGGAATATCTGGAGGAAGTGACGAAACAGGCGAACGAACTATTGTTTTACTCTCCTCTGTTGCACTTTGAGTTTTGTTATTGGCGGAACAATGAAAGAATTCAGTTCTTACAAATGGGAAAATAACTGGAAAGAGTGTAACCGGGCTTAAGAATAAAAGAAAAGCATTTGAAAGAGTTCGAATAAGTTAATAATTTCGTTCCGTTATCTTTATGAAGCTCGAAGAATGAGGAATGGGGAATCTTAATGGCGGTTGAGTTGTTGATCGATGTTAGCCTGTGTTGTGAAATCGATTGGTTAAAGATCACATTACTGACTCTTACTAAATTAGACTTTGCTATTCAGAATTATTTCAACTTGCCAAATATCTCAAATGACTGGGGAACGAACATCAGATGAAATAAAACACGAGTTTCATGAAATTTCAAGAAACGTTTTGGATTTCAACACATACTTGTCAACAACACATGTCAGAAATGGGGCGGGGGTGGCTCAGTCGTTAGCGCGCCAGGCTCGTAGTCTGTAGTTCACAGGTTCGAGTCCCAGCTGGGTCAGCGTTGAGATTTATCTCCGCAAAATTCCCCGCCCTGCCACGGTCAGTAGGGGACACCGATGGGCTTGGAAAGACCGCCGTTCGTCGGATGGGACGTTAAGCCGTGGCCCCGTGTGCGGGAGAGCCATACCCTGTGCACGTTAAAGAACACGGTGGATGGCCTTGACGGGAGGCTACCATCTGTCTCCCAACAGCTGTTCCAGGTCTCCCCCTCCTTCTGAGACCTCTAGGCACACTGTTCATAACCCTATTCGCCAATCTATAATTATCCATACGGGCAACATGGCCAAACCAACGGAGTCTCTCTCTGCACAATATTCTGCTTAAAGGAGGTTGCAGACTCCTTTGCCTAACCTCATCATTAGTTACAAAGTTAAACCACCTAATACCCAAGATACTGCGTAAGCATCTAGAATCAAAAGCATCTAGTTTCCTGTTATCTTGTTTACAAAGTGTCCAAGTTTCACTACCATAACTAACCCTAGAAAGAACCAAACTATTTTACAGTCTAATTTTAGTCTTAGGTGTATACGCCTCTTTCTCCACAATCTCCATAGATTCTTAAAAGTCCCGGCAGCAATCCCTATTCGTATGTTAATCTCGTGTGACAAAAACAAGCCGGTGGAGGAAGTGTAATGCTTTGGGCAATGTTCTGCTGGGAAACCCGGGGTCAAGTCATTCATGTTGAGGAAACTGTGACGTCTACCACTTACCTAAACATCATTGCAGACCAGGTACATCCTTTTACGGTAATGGTATACCCCTCTATAGTAGGATAGTACGCCATGCAACACTGCTGGAAATTTCGAGAATGGTTCACAGAACATGAAGAAGACTTCCAGGCATTGCCCTGGCCTCCAAATTGCCCAGACATCAATCCAATCGAGCATCTGTGGTTTGTGTTGGAACAGCATATCCGGTCTGCTTCGGCTCAATCACGTAACTTACAAGAGTTAAAGGATGTGCTGGTAACGTGTTGGTACCAGATTACCACAAGACATCTTTAGAAAATCTTGTAGCATCCATGCCTCGCCGGGTAAGAGCTGTTTTGGTGGAACGTGGAGGACCAACATCATATTAGGCAGGTGGCCATAATGTTTTGGCTCTTCGGTGTATACATTTGTCTCTTAAATATAAAATCATCGTTCCCATTCTGTTTTTCATTCGCTGTGATACATATCTATTACTTCTCAGATCCAGATATTTTTAATGTTTCTGAGATATGACTGAATGTACTCCTCGGCACCAATTTTTTAGATCTCCTATTTTTGACCTAAAAGGACCCGCGGGATATGAAGTTTCGTAAAATTTACGAGATTTAGAACCCAAAGCATCCCCTAAGCGCCAATTTTCGCGTTTCTAGCACTTCCAGATCAAGTTTTGACCACTGCGTGACCTCTATTTGACTTTGAAGAACACGCCAGATGTCAAATTAAGAATTTTTCCCAATATCTACGACTCGAATTACACTTGTGTGCCAATATTCAGAGATCTACTGTTTTTACAGTCGCTCAAAAAAGTACCCGAACACTACGTTTGATTACAGAATTCAGGAAAAATATCTGGCAACGATTTTTTTAGAAATTAGTGATCTGGCAAACTTCGTGTCACGTGACACGAAGGCTGCCAGATATTTTTTCTGAATTCTGTAATCAACCATAGCGTTCGGATACTTTTTTGAGCGACTGTAGGTGGTCATATTATTTTGATACTAGATCGTGTGGGCTCACTCACGGAAATATTGAGCGTGTGCAGTTACCGTTCACAGCAAACTGGAGCGTGTGCAGTAACTGCACACGCTCCAGTTGGCTGTGACGTCCAGTTTACTGTCCAGTGTACAGCCCAGTTTACTGCACACGCTCCAGCAAACTGGAGCGTGTGCAGTAACTGCACACGCTCCAGTTTGCTGTGAACGGTAACTGGAACGTGTACTGTTGCTGTACACGCTCCAGATATTTTTCCTGAATTCTGTAATCACGTGACACGAAGGTTGCCAGATCACTAATTTCTAAAAAAAATCGTTGCCAGATATTTTTTCTGAATTCTGTAATCGACCACAGTGTTCGGATACTTTTTTGAGCGACTGTAGTTAGAATCATAGTTAGAATTAGCGTCATCCTCTATAAGTCACTACCCTTCTCAATCACTCGCAATCATCTATACAGGGTGAATCTGAAAAAGTGGGCAAAACTTTACGGGGTGGTAGAACGCAGCTATACGAGCAATATTCGTCATAGAATGTATGGGCGGAACGCAAACGGCGAGCCGCTAGGTGGCGTTGGAAATGGTATAAAAGGGTCGCCCGGTGTCTTCGCAAATGTGCGTCGGTCCCTATCCCGAAGGTGTGAAGCCTGCATTACAGCTGGCGGCAGCTCTTTTGAGCAATTTCTTTGAGCATGTACCTCAATTACATTCCTGTTAATAAAATGTTTTCTGAAGTATCTCCTCTCCTTCTTGTGTTCATTCTTTAAATGTGACAGTGGAAAACTACCTTTTAACTTCTCACCGCTTGCGTTCCGACCATACATTCTATAACGAATATTGCTCGTATAGCTGCATTCTACCACCCCGTAAAGTTTTGACCACTTTTTCAGATTCACCCTGTATATATGATTATGATAAATTCTTCACATTTCTCTCATTGTTCCTACATTTTGTTTTCCTCTTATTTACAGGTATCTTTAATCAAAAGAAATCTCAATCAAAATAACTGAAACGATAAAAATCTCCCGAAGGCAACAACAACTCAATTACCATTCGCAGTGCAAGATGAACACATTGTGAGGTCATAATGCATCAATTACGCAACATCGATTTCAATCCAAAGGTAAGAATTGTTCCTTTTCTTTAAAATTCATTTACGAGTGGTTTTTCGTGTCTCCTTCTACCTTTCAGAAGTAGGGGCGGGGGTGGCTCAGTCGGTAGCGCTCCAGGCTCGTAATCTGTAGTTCACAGGTTCGAGTCCCAGCTGGGTCAGCGTTGAAATTTATCTCCGCAAAATTCCCCGCCCTGCCCACGGTCAGTAGGGGACACCGATGGGCTTGGAAAGGCCGCCGTCCGTCGGATGGGACGTTAAGCCGTGGCCCCGTGTGCGGGAGAGCCATACCCCGTGCACGTTAAAGAACACGCTGCATGGCCTTGACGGGAGGCTACCATCTGTCTCCCAACAGCTGTTCCAGTGGGTCCCCTCCCCCAACCTTCTCTGAGCCTTCGGGGTCCATGTGACCTGGCCATTTAGCCCATGGTGTGCAAAAAAGTGCCGCTCAGAGGTAAAACAACCCAACCCTTTCAGAAGTTCTCCTTTCGCTCCCTCACGTGATAAACGTCTAGGTTCTGCGAAGTGGTGTGCGCCAGTCAGTAATAGTATCAGTCGGTAGTGCGCCAGCTTCGTAATCTGAAGTTCCCAGTTCGAGTCCCGCCTGGACCAGCATTGAGATTTATCCTAAAAATTTCCTATCTTGTCTTCGGTCAGGACGGGACACCGATGGGCTAGGAAAGGCCGCCGTCCGTCGGATGGGACGTTAAGCCGTGATACAGTGTTCGTGAGAGCAATACCCTGTGCACGTTAAAGAACACGCTGCATTTCCTTGACGGGAGGATACCATCTGTCTCCCAACAGCTATCTAGTGGTCCCAACCTTCTCTGAATCCTCGGGGTCCTTGTGACCTGACCATTTAGCCAATTGTGTGCAAAAAAAAAAGCCGCTCACAGGTAAAAGAACGTAACCCATACGAAGTGTTGAATTCTGGATGTTGAGGAGAAAAGGATTGGTCTTGAGTTTAGAGGTTTTTTTTTTACATTGGTATTAATGTATCGAAAAAAAAAATATTAACATTTGAATTTCCTCTAAATATTATTTACCCGTAGTGATTACCGTATCCTCATGAAAAAGTGGCATTTCAACTTTGTTGAAAAGTTTTAAGGTTGGAAAAAAAGTGCACTAACGTGATATACTAGATTCCCATTAAAAGTGTGGTAACTGGATGGAAATATCTTTTATAGCCCATTTAACATGTTTCTTAAGCGGCATATGTAAATCTCTTCTGTAAACGGAATCTCGACTTTTCTTCTGAACAGCAGTGGCGCCATCTTTATCTCCGTTCTCAACAGAGATAAAAGTTGCAAAAGCAGGTTGCATAAAATTATTTTAGAATTTATTTCCCCTCTAAAAAAAGCTTAAATGTAGAATTATTACGTCTCGCTAAATGGATTGCCGAGTGATTCAACATTTACAGTTATAAATTGCAATTAAAATAAAAATATTTTCAAAGTTAAACCTTTCGAAGTGTTTTCTAAGTTTGTATCAGAGCTTCACCACAAGCAGGGCTGGGAACGATTACTACACTAGTTTCCATAAATTAAGGATTGGGTTGGGTTGTTTTACCTCTGAGCGGCACTTTTTTGCATACCATGGGCTAAATGGCCAGGTCACAAAGACCCCGAAGGCTCAGAGAAGGTTGGGGGAGGGGACCCACTGGATTAGCTGTTGGGAGACAGATGGTAGCCTCCCGTCAAGGCCATCCAGCGTGTTCTTTAACGTGCACAGGGTATGGCTCTCCCGCACACGGGACCACGGCTTAACGTCCCATCTGACGGATGGCGGCCTTTCCAAGCCCATCGGTGTCCCCTACTGACCGTGGGCAGGGCGGGGAATTTTGCGGAGATAAATCTCAACGCTGACCCAGCTGGGACTCGAACCTGGGAACTACAGATTACGAGCCTGGCGCGCTACCGACTGAGCCACCCCCGCCCCCCATAAATTAAGGAACATCCCTATGTTAAGTCAATGGGAAGCTAACGTCAAAGCTCTATAACTTCTAAAATAAATTTTTTTGTTTTGAAAAATGTAATTGCAGATAAAGATCTCAATCAAATAAATCAATACCTCTATTTTCAACAATATTCGTTCAGTATTTAATGAGTTATGGAAGTTTGAATATTTAGCAATAAAACAATGGCAGCCACAAAAATTGACTTCAGAAGTTAATTAAAACTTAGTAATAAATATTGTATCAAAGTGTTTAATAAAATAAGTTTGTATTTTAGAACTTTGTGTAAAGAATTCTTTCACTATTCTTAAGTTTTGTATAAGTTTCTTAAGACTGGCATTGCTGTTGTTAAATATTCAAACTTCCATAACTCATTAAATACTGAACGAATATTGTTGAAAATCGGGTTATTGATTTATTTGATTGAAATCTTTTATCTGCATCCCATTTTTCAAAACAAAACAAAAAAACTTAGAATATAGAGCTTTGACGTTAGTTTTCCATTGACTTAACATACGGATTTTCCTTAATTTATGCAAACCAGCGTATTTTTCATAGACGTTTCCTCTTGTCTCCGTCAACCTCTGTATATATTCTGATATCCTTTCTCTTGTGATTTTTCAAGTTTCTGTGTGGTTCCCTAAAATTTTACTTGGATTTGTTGACAATAATATTTGGCAGCAGAATTGTCCCCAGGAGCTCTATCAAGAGGGGAAAATTTATATCTTAGTCTCACTTTACTGTTTTGCTATTATTAAAATATTCAAAAATATTTTACAAAAACATTTTTTTACATGGAAGCTCTTGAAAAAACTTGTGATCATTTGTTGTGTTATTTCACCCTGAGTGTCACATTTTTTGCGTACAGTCACTCAAAAAAGTATCCGAACACTATGGTTGATTGTAGAATTCATAGAAAATATCTGGCAATGATTTTTTTAGAAATTAGTGATCTGGCAACCTTCGTGTCACTTGCCAGATCACTAATTTCTAAAAAAACTTTGCCAGATATTTTTTATGAATTCTGTAATCAACCATAGTGTTCGGATACTTTTTTGAGCGGCTGTACAATGGTCCAAATGGCCAGGTCACAAGGACCCCAAGGCCTCAGAGAAGTTTGGGAGAGCGGAACGCACTAGGCAGCAGTTAGGTAAATAAGATACACTAATTCTACTAAGAATTCATATAAAAATAAAAGAACTCATAAATACATCTTATTTCTCTTTTTGGTAATATATTGCAGCACAAAAAGTGTCTGTTAAAGGTAAACAATCGTGGAAAAGACACAGTTAATCCTCCGTGTTACGCAACTCAGGCAACGACTATTGAAAGAAGATGAAAAGCCGAGGAATTAATGACTGACGGCGTAGAAGAAAAATTACCATCATCTATCTATCGAGGGAAGGAAAGAAACAAAAACTTCATGAAACAGGCCGCCCTTCTTTAAAAAAATACGACACGGCTGGTTTAAAGGAGATAAGAGCTTTTAATTTTGAAAAGCTGAGAAAAAAAGAAGCAAGATATTTGAAGAGTGGAAGCAGACTCGTTTTTGATGGATAGCTTTCATCTTGTGAAGTTTTCGAACTAATAGCGAAAGGCTTCACGATGAGGAATATTCTTATACCCGAACTTTTAATTTTTTTTTCTCTTTAAGTTTAATTTATGTAGGAATACATAAATTCTCGTGCTCTCGGGTAAAAAAAGTTAAAAAAAGAGGAGATATTTTCCATAATAATTAGCGAATAAACAAACCTAAGGAGGAAACGATATCTTGAAAATTGTCGGTCATGATTTTGGCGATTGAGTGACAAGAATGTTTCGCTTCTGAGTGATAATTTTATGCACACAATGGCCGGAATAGTTAGCTCACAAGGATCTCGTGGACTCGGGATTGGCTAAAGGAAGGAAAAATCATTAAATTATTGCTAAGTTGTTGGGTTGGGTTGTTTTACCTCTGAGCGGCACTTTTTTGCACACCATGGGCTAAATGGCCTGGTTACATGGACCCCGAAGGCTCAGAGAAGGTTGGGGGAGGGGACCCACTGGAACAGCTGTTGGGAGACAGATGGTAGCCTCCCGTCAGGGCCATCCAGTGTGTTCTTTAATGTGCATAAGGTATGGCTCTCCCGCACACGGGGCCACGGCTTAACGTCCCATCCGACGGACGGAGGCCTTTCCAAGCCCATCGGTGTCCCCTATTGACCGTGGGCAGGGCGGGGAATTTTGCGAAGATAAATCTCAACGCTGACCCGGCTGGGACTCGAACCTGGGAGCTACAGATTACGAGCCTGGCGCGCTATCGACTGAGCCACCCCCGCCCCAAATTATTGCTAAGAGAATATGAAAGATTAAGACCATCTTAGCGTGTTCTTTAAAGTGCTCAGGGTATGACTTTCCTGCACTTGCAGCCTTGGCTTAACGTTCCACCTCAGAATTGTTTTCCACTTTTTTTTGGAAACCTTCACTAAAGCTTTTTTGGCACTTGGCACTTTTTTTTTTGGACGCAATGCGCTAAATGGCCAGGCCAAAGGAACTCCGAGCGTTCAGAGAAGGTTATCCAATGGACAGCTGTTAGAAGACAGATGATAGTCTCTCGTTAAGGTCACCCAGCGTGTTATTTAACGTGCACAGGGTATGGCTCTCCCACACACGGTGACGTTGCTTAACATCTCATCCAACGGAAGACGGCCTTTCAAAAATTGACTTCAGTATATCGGTGTCCCCTACTGACCGAGTGCAGGAGGGAGATTTGCGGAGAAAAATATCAACGCTGGTTCAGGTGGGACATGAACCTGGGAAGTTCAGATTAAGAGCCTGGCGCGCTATCGACTGAGCAACCTCTGCCTTCATTGCGTAGTGGTAAACATCGTAATAATCCAGTTGTACCTGTGTTAAGATTTTCTCTGGTAACTCACGTCCAGCTCTCGTGAGAAAGTGGACATCGATGCGGTTGAAAAAGCCTCCGTCCGTCGGATGGGATGTTAAGCCATGAAGTGTGCACATCAAAGACCTAGCGCATGTTAAAGAACATGCTGGATGGCCTTGACAGAAGGTTTCCATTTGTCTCCTAATAGCTGTTCAGTGGGTTTCCTTCTCCCAACCTTCTCTGAGCCCTTGGGGTCTTTATGACCTGGCCATTTAGCCCCTTGAGTGCAAAAAAGTGCAAAACAACCCAATTCATAGTAAAATTGTATAAAACTCAAAGAAACATGGCAAAAAGTGACCACTAGAACATCGATTTCATTCACAAAGGAGTCAGTTGTGAAAACCTGTAATTATGGTGTTTAATATGGACATGGTACGATCTGCTGCACACGAGACTGCAGCATCACTAGTATACCATAACAAGAACTGTGAATAAACCATTGTTATCTTTTCTTTATGGAGGGGTGGGGGGACGATGACGCTCTTTCCACATCCGGAGGAAATCTTAGAGTTGTTAAAAATTGTCACGAGCCTCCAATATTACCGGATAACACTCGCTTTTCATGTGAACCTAGAGTCACTTGTGTCGCAATAATATTCGAATTGGAAGAATTCCGAAACAATGGGTATTCATTATTGCGTAACATCATAGCTCTGTTGTCTTTTTCTCTGTTAAAGGTGGATCTGTTTCAACAGTAGGGTTGGGTTGTTTTACCTCTGAGCGGCACTTTTTTGCACACCATGGGCTAAATGGCCAGGTCACATGGATCCCGAAGGCTCAGAGAAGGTTGGGGGAGGGGACCCACTGGAACAGCTGTTGGGAGACAGATTGTAGCCTCCCATCAAGGCCATCCAGCGTGTTCTTTAACGTGTACAGGGTATGGCTCTCCCGCACATAGGGCCACGGCTTAACGTCCCATCCGACGGACGGCGGTCTTTCCAAGCCCATCGGTGTCCCCTACTGACCGTGGGCAGGGCGGGGAATTTTGCAGAGATAAATCTCAACGCTGACCCAGCTGGGACTCGAACCTGGGAACTACAGATTACGAGCCTGGCGCGCTACCGACTGGGCCACCCCCGCCCCTGTTTCAACAGTAATGATTGCCACGAGATATAAAGAGCAAACGATATTTTTAGGAATTTTCTTTGTTTTTCCAGTTTTATTTATTTATTTTTCCACGACATATCCCGTTTGATCCGTTCTATCCCTCGAACGAATCTGATTGGCTCACACTCACGAACCAATCCAACAAAGCCTTTAACGAATCGAGAAGAATCTCTGTCTCTTCGGCTTCAGCAAGTCAAATAAATAGAGCCCTAGTGAGAACAGAAACAGGATGGGCTTAGAAACAAGATTACAGAAGAAGAGATGAACGCGAACGAAGGAAAAGAGGAAAAAAAAGTCACAACTGAGGACATGTAAAGAAAGCTTTTGGTTTTCTTTCTATTATCCCCTCTTTCATCCTGCTAGAGTTTTCGGTTTTTGGAAGAAGAAGAAGAAGAAAACTGCGATATTCAACGAAGGACAGTGCACTTTGCCTGTTATCGTTGAAGGTTCACAAGAGGGGAATGGATCTTTTGAGCAGAAGATGGCGCAGAGGATGAAAATGGCTGTTTATTCTCCTTTATTTTCATTTCGCTGGCGCTGTTATCGGTCGAAAGGTTAGGCCATACCGATGAAACCACTGAAAAAAATACTCTGGAAATATCTCTTGGTTGTTTTTCCTAGCGGGGCAATTTTTGTCTGCATCATATGCGATGTGCGGTCGATAAAATTCAAACTGCTCTTTTCTAAAAAAATGTGCAATGTTAACTGTTTCTTTTTTCATTCTATTGTGTTTTGCAACAGTGTCTTAAGTCGCGAGCAGTGCCGTTCCTAGCTATTTTGGCGCCCTAGGCAAGAATATGATTTGGCGTTCCCTCGCATTTAATTAATGAAAAAAAAAATTATGCAGACATGAGTTTAAATTTCGGTTATTTTAACACAATCGTGTTTGTTGTTGACAAAATAAATATTGTCGTAAAATATGTTAATAGGAAACAATTCAGCCATAAAGAATTAGGAGATAATATATACAGTCGTATCAGAATAATATGACCACCTACCATTGGGTTGGGTTGTTTTACCTCTGAGCGGCACTTTTATTGCACACAATGGGCTACATAGACAGGTCACAAAGACCCCAAGAGTTCAGAGAAGGTTGGGGGAGGGGACCCACTGGAACAGCTGTTGGGAGACAGATGGTAGCCTCCCGTCAAGGCCATCCAGCGTGTTCTTTAACGTGCACAGGGTATGGCTCTCCCGCACACGGGGTCACGGCTTAACGTCCCATCCGACGGACGGCGGCCTTTCCAAGCCCATCGGTGTCCCCTACTGACCGTGGGTAGGACCGTGGACTACCCTAGTATAAATAATAAATACCCCCTCAAGCAGCTGCTTGGCCACAGAGGTCTGACAGGAGCCTGTCAGTTTATATGCCACAGTAGAAGATCTGAGAGGATGGCAGGACCTCAGCAGAAAACAACACGAACATCCATGCCTTACCCGGGGCTACTATACATATACTAGGGTAGGTGGTAATATTATTCTGATACGACTGTGTATAATCATTTAAGCTGGAAAAAAGAGCTAAGTTACCAAAGAAGTGATCAGGAGAATTGTGATTTTATATTTTAAAATACTTTTCAAATTTCAACTACGAGTACTATACAAGATGAATTATTATTGTGAAGTCTACTAAATGAAAAATTACAGTGTTGATTACAGAGTTGATGCAGAACTTAAAATCGCATCCAGAGTTGATTTGTATAAATAAAAGTCGATTTCAGATGATACGGAGCTTCGCATTTCACGTTTCATTTGCATAACGCAAAAGTGAGCTTTCAGTATCGTAACATTTGTGTCATTCAAACATTTCGGGTTGGATTGTTTTGCTTCTGAGCGGCACTTTTTTGCGCACCATGGGCGCAAAAATGGCCAGGTCACATGGACCCCGAAGGCTCAGAGAAGGTTGGGGGAGGGGACCCACTGGAACAGCTGTTGGGAGACAGATGGTAGCCTCCCGTCAAGGCCATCCAGCGTGTTCTTTAACGTTGGGTTGTTTTGCTTCTGAGCGGCACTTTTATTGCACACAATGGGCTACATAGACAGGTCACAAGGACCCCAAGAGTTCAGAGAAGGTTGGGGGGAGGGACCAACTGAGCAGCTGTTGGAAGACAGATGGTAGCGTCCCGTCAAGACCATCCAGGGTGTTCTTTAACGTGCAAGGATATAGCTCCCCCGAACACGGAACCACGACTTAACGTCCCATCTGACGGACGGAGGCATTATCCAAGCCCATTAGTGTTCCCTACTGACTGAGGGCAGTGTCTTACAGAGATAAATCTTGACGTTGACTCAGTTCGGACTCGAACCTGGAAACTACAGATTACGAGCCTGGCGCGCTACCGACTGAGCCACTTCCGCCATTTTACTATTCATGGAATTTGTATGAATTGCATTATAAGCTTAAGATAGAGCTTCACCTACTTGTCAATAAATACTCCTAACATTTAGATCCTTGAAACGGAGGGGCGGGGGTGGCTCAGTCGATAGCGCGCCAGGCTCGTAATCTGTAGTTCCCAGGTTCGAGTCCCAGCTGGGTCAGCGTTGAGATTTCTCTCCGCAAAACTCCCCGCCCTGCCCACGGTCAGTAGGGGACACCGATGGGCTTGGAAAGGTCGCCGTCCGTCGGATGGGACTTTAAGCCGTGGCCCCGTGTGCGGGAGAGCCATACCCTGTGCACGTTAAAGGACACGCTGGATGGCCTTGACGGGAGGCTACCATCTGTCTCCCAACAGCTGTTCCAGTGGGTCCCCTCCCCCAACCTTCTCTGAGCCTTCGGGGTCCATATGACTTGGCCATTTAGCCCATGGTGTGGAAAAAAGTGCCGCTCAGAGGTAAAACAACCCAACCCTTGAAACGGATCATCCTCAGAGGGGGGTGGGATTGCAGTCCTCTTCGTAAACTGTTACTTTCTGTCAGAAAGATCCTCTGTATTAAGTTTATCCTGTAGCGAAATTTTGAATATCTCTTCAAAGTCGGTTCTTCAGTCTCTTCAATTTTCAGGACATGGCTTCTGGAAAATATTTAAAAATTTTTTAGTCTTCGATACCTATTAAATGTAATTTTGAATTTATTTATAAAATTATAACTGTTTATTGCACACTATATTTGGATTCTTGCGAACAAGCTTTTTAGCTTCCTGGGACTAAATTTTGTACTAAAAAGGTTGGGAAAATAAAGACAATTATGAATTAAAAAAAAGTCATCCGTGAATTCAATTGTTATTCCTTTACAGATTTAAAAAATATTAACAGAGTTTTGCAAATCCTTTAATTTTTTTCAGATTCATCAACAAGACAAACAAAATATACAAAATGTAAATTGTGAAGATAATAAGTGAAGATAAGGGATTCGTTTTCTGAAATACAACAGGACGTAGTAAAATAAACATGTCCTCCGTAATTGCATCCCAGGACTGGTCGCAAAATTAAAACAGAAAATTGCGTGAAAATTCTTTTAAAACACCGACCACTGAGACAACCGGTTTTACAAATGACTTGCGTTTAGTCGTTTAGATAAAAATTGTATTGTTCCCGTTAGCAAAAATAAAATCCATGAAAAGTTTAAAAGTGGGCAGAAAATTATACAGTAGTTAGTTGCAAATGAGTCGTAAATCATAATGCATCTCCTAATGGCTCATTAACCATTAAAAGTGTGAAGAATACAGAAAACGTTTCGCTAAGCAACTAACCGTGAACATATGGATCCTGATTTTGCTGCACTGGTGGGCTTCTGTGGAGGGAAAATCTTCCGCTGTGTTTTCTGTTTGTTTGTGGGTTGACAGCCCCAAGTGAATAGATTCACAGGATATGTTTATCAGCTGGTGGATAATCCTGAGCAGAAGTCATCGCAGGCACCTGAACCCTTTGCTTCTATTGGCATCGTCAAATTCTACATTGGAGGAAGTCTTCCAGTGTAGATGGCTTCAGCCTTTAGTAGTGGGGGAACGGGTCTTTGCCCCATGTCTGCGATTAGGGGGCTGTTTGATATTGTCGGCATTCCCTCTCTCAATAAACATAGATTCTTTAAACATCCCACTAACCATTTTCTCTCCATAGGTAGTTGGAATGTGAGGACTCTGCACAGAGCTTTTTCTCTTGATGTCCTCACACAAGAATTCCACCATTATAATTTAGATATTCTCGGCTTGCAAGAGATCAGATGGACAGATAAAGGTCAGATACTTAAAAATAATCTTAAATTTCTCTTTTCAGGGAGGGACGACAATAAGCATCACCAAGGCGTGGGTCTGCTTCTCAGCAGACACGCTAGCGATGCTCTTCTAGGATATGAGTGCATTAATGAAAGGTTTCTTACAGCAAAATTTCAGACAAGCGTTAAAGACTTGAATGTTATCTGCTGTTATGCCCCCACTGAGGATGCCGATGAGGATGAGAAGGATAGGTTTTATGAACAACTTCAGGATATTTTGAATTCTGTCAAGAAAGGAGATATTACCCTTGTTCTTGGTGACTTCAATGCCAAAGTTGATACTGACTCTGACCTTTGGGGAGGAGTAATAGGCCCTTTTGGTATTGGTAGCTGCAATGGCAATGGGCAACGTCTCCTACAGGTAAGTAAACTCAATGGATTCAGAATAACTAACACTTATTACAAACACCGCGACATACATAAGCCATACCCTGTGGTGTGCAAAAGTGCCGCTCAGAGGTAAAGCAACCCAACCCAACTCGAAAAAAAGACAGATTCCCATTTTCTCAATGCCATCTTACTCCAGAGCAAAGTGAGATTTAGAACCCGTATTATGACCTTCTCCTTGTTGTGTTGCTGAAGCATTGTGAATCTTACTCAAGATTTCTCAATGTTCAGTTAAAAACTCCAGATGCTCTCTTCCCTGCAAAGCGAAGATTTTCCCCTCAATCATCCGAAGAGACGGTAAAAGAAACACCAACACACGTACGAATCCGAAACGCAACTTCCAACGGAGATGCAAGCACCCACGAACTCACGCTCAGCTTGCTCGCTCGCTCGTGCAACAGAGGCTGCAAGAGAGAGAAGAAAAGAATAACGCGCAACAACGGTAAAAAGGAGTGAGAAAAAAAGATAACGCGCAACTAATAGCTATAAAGTTGCTCTGACAACTGAAACCTTTGATGGATCTTTGAGCGTGCAAAGGATTTCCGATCTGGTGTAGGTACCAGTGTGTTGTGCTTTGTACGTATGTAGTTTTTTTTTTATATTGGCTGATGCTTTGTCGTTTCTTTTTTTACCTTCATGATGTTCCTTCAGAAAACCTACTTTCCCCCCCCCCCCCCGGCTTCTTCCACTTTACCGTTGATTTAGTTTCGATGGAAGTTTTTGGAAGTTCTGGCGCCAGACACGTGGTTGCCACTTCTTTGCGGAGTAAGGACACCAACACACTCACAAAAGTTGAAGAGACTGGGGATTGCTGGGGAGGGGGGGGGGGTGCAGTCTCTACACTGGATATCAATGTGATCAGGGTTCGGTTGTTTTATCTCTCAGCGGCACGTTTTGCACATAATGGGCTAAATGGCCAGGTTACAACAACTCCGAGGGCTCAGAGAAGGTTGGGAGAAAGGAAACCACTGGACTAATATTAGGATTTGGGTTCGGTTGTTTTACCTCTGAGCGGCACTTTTTTGCACACCATGGGCTAAATGGGCAGGTCACATGGACCCCGAAGGCTCAGAGAAGATTGGGGGAGGGGACCCACTGGGACAGCTGTTGGGAGACAGATGGTAGCCTCCCGTCAAGGCCATGCAGCGTGTTCTTTAACGTGCACAGGGAATGGCTCTCCCGCACACGAGCCACGGCTTAACGTCCCATCCGACGGACGGCGGCCTTTCCAAGCACATCGGTGTTCCCTACTGATCGTGGGCAGGGCGGGGAATTTTGCGGAGATAAATCTCAACGTTTCTAATATTAGGAGACAGATGGCAGCCTCCCGTCAAGGCCATCCACTGTGTTCTTCAACGTGCACAGAGTTGTTGTTTTACCTCTGAGAAGCACTTTTTTCCACACAATGGACAGGTCACAAATTCCCCAAAAGCTCAGAGAAGGTTGGAAAGGGAACCCACTGAACAGCTGTTGAGAGGCACATGGAAGCCTCCTGTCAAGGTCATTCAGTGTGTTCTTTAACGTGCACAGGGTATGGCTTTCCCGCACACGGGGACACGGCTTAACGTTTCATTCAACGAAGAGTGGCCTTTCCAAGCCCATCGGTGTCCCTTACTGACCGAGGGCAGGGCGAGGAGTTCTGCGGAGATATCTGTGTGCAGGAGAGGCATACCATTAGTACGTTTAAGAATAAGCTGGATGCCTTTCATAAAGGTTCGTTCTGTCTCCTAACAGCTGTTTATTGGATGCTCTTTCACATCTTTCTCCCACTCCTTGGGGTCCTTGTGACTTGGTCATTTATTCCATTGTAGGCAAAAAGAATTTCCGCTCAGGGGGACTGGGGCGGGAAATCAACTCCTTCAATTGAAATTTCTTCTACAAATTCTCTTCAGGAATAAAATGCTTTTAATAAAATTGCGAATGTGTTTCGACACTATCTCAATATATGAATATCAGTGGTGTCTCATCGGGGATGCTGCGAGACATTGAAGTGTTGCCACATACGCAACTTTCTGAATTCTGTTTTCCTTTTCGGAGGTAACGAGAACTTCTGTTTCCACAAGATGATAATGCTCTTTCTTGCAGAAACATTTCCTTCTCTTCAGAAGCCCTTTTATCTCTTTCCTCTGTTGAAAATGGTCGTCGTTTCAGTTGCGCAACACTATCGTCATTCGATTCTTGCTTCCTTTCTCGAATGTTGCGCTCGCGGCAAAAACAAAGAAAGAAAGAATCACCCGCAAACAATGTCCTCATTGGCCAGGAAACCCCAATAATCGGCCAATGTGCGGCTACTGGCAGAGACCCAGAACCGGAAACCCAACGACTTGCTGAAGTTAAGATTTTTTTTCCATTTCTCCACTAAAAAACGCCAGCATTACGCCTCTAGTGATTAATAGATGCGCATTTTCTTCCTCCGTCCTTTAAATATATTCCCGTCCCTTAATGGCGGACATTCGGCGATCATTTTATTACCTGGTTGCTGCATTTGAATGCATTGTCGAAACAGACTTCAAATGTTCCTTCTCAATGGGTTTAAGCACAAAAGAATATTTACTTTTAACTTATAAAGCAACACGTATAACGTTATCGTAAAAATGTGATATAAATTTATGGATTCCTTAGAATAGATATACATATATATGTGATGTATATAACTAAAGTTAAAAGTCATGTAACCTGGGATGCGCTGATATATATACGTTCGGTATGAATGTCTGCAGGAGTTTACAGTTCGTTGTGGAATGCACTTGTTAAAGTTATGGGGAGTAATAATGGGAGAGAATGGCTCTCTAAAATTCTCGAATAAATGAATAATAATTTCTTTCCGGAATATTTCTTTATATATATATATACACTGAACAATTGCACATCGGAGTACAATAGAATGGTAAAATTGTACTTTAGAAGATCACGTGATAGGCTGTTAAGAAACAACTCTCAGTCAGGAATTGAAAAGTTTGGAAAAGAATTGGAAAAGTTGTCTATTTTGTGCGTCTGTCTGTTCGCTGTTCATTTGGAAACGTGTTATGTGGTAAGAAAACTTTTCTTGATGATTCCTGAGACTAAGGTAAAGGTTTTTAGTCTGTGTTTCATGAGCCGAAACTTTGTTGCAAATTCTAAATGTCATAAAATTTGAAAGCAACTGTGTGGGTGAAATTGCCCTTACCCCGGTAGTTATGTAGTTATTGAGAAAGGGGATAAGAACTTTTGCGCAATGTATTCTAGCACGACTAATTTTAATATGAGGTTTGTAAAAGAAATCCAGCTGTCAGAAAACTTTTCTAAATTCCCATCAATTTTTTACTTTTCCACCCCCACCATCATCAATGGTGGGGGTGTGGGGACACAGTCGGTAGCGCACCAGGCTCGTATCTGTACAGTTGCTCAAAAAAGTATCCGAACACTATGGTTGATTACAGAATTCAGAAAAATATCTGGCAACGATTTTTTTAGTAATTAGTGATCTGGTAACCTTCGTGTCACGCGAAGGGTGCCAGATCACTAATTTCTAAAAAAATCGTTGTCAGATATTTTATCTGAATTCTGTAATCGACCATAGTGTTCGGATACTTTTTTGAGCGACAGTACTTCCTAGGTTCGAACCCAATGGGGCAGCATTGAATACCCATTCCGCTCTCGCTGAGAAAAGGGGCCATCAATGGTTTTCGGACGACAGCCTTGCGTCGAATGGGACTTTTATCCGTGGCTCGGTGTGCGGGAGAGACCTATTTTGTGCACATTAAAGAATGTGGCTCCTAAAAGCAGTCTGGTGTGTCTCCTTCACGAGCCCTCTCTGAGCCTTCGTGTCCCTTGTGACTGGCTATTTAGCCCGTTATGTGCAAAAAGTGCCGCTCAGAGGTAAAACAACTCAACAACCCAAAGCACGTTTGTTTTCAATATAACCACAATAGGGATTATTTGAATACTCGTGTTTCCCAAGCAATACATCATTTCGGATAAAGGAGGGACATAGTTGTACAACCTTCACTTTAATAAGTGCCAAAGAGTTTGCTCAAACAAGCACAAAACACGTTCCTTCTAATCCCGAAGACGTTAATACTCAAACGTTTGCTTGCTTCAACCAACCAAGGTAGAGCTGGCGAGGTCTCGTGTCTGCGGAGATGCCCCAGGTGCTCATCAGTTACGGGATCGTGTCGTCAAGCACTTCTTCTTTATCCGCGTCCAATATCGACGTTCGCGTCTGACCGAAGAAGGCTTTAGGCCATTTTCAAATGAGAAGTCTTAGGAAAATGTTCACTGGTCGATGCACGTTGTTCCAGAGTATGAACACACCGGAGGGGGGGGAGAGAAAAGGAAGGGGGGACGACTCCGTGGCAACAGAGTACTACTCCAGTGCGTTGGAACTGATCCCCCGAATAACGTGAATGGAGGAAAGTATACGACCGATGAAGCATTTCTGTGACAAATCAAGCGAGTTATTTTGATTTCGAGGCTGCATACACGCTTAGTTTTGGGCCTAAGGCTTGACCTCGCTTCCATGTCTGTGTGTGTCTGCCTGTCGTGACCATAAGCACGAACATCTGAATTCTGCCGCATTTCAAAATTTTACCTAAAGGTTTCGCTAGGCAGAGATACCTGATTTGAAGCGTAGGCAGCCGAACACATAAACTCTGAAATAATTCCTGTAATCAGGGTTGCTATTTATCGACTGTTCCTTCAACAAATAGGGCAAGAAATTGATGAAGTCGGTAGAGCTCCAGGCTCCTAATCAGCAGTTCCCAGGTTCGAGTCTCAACTGTGCCAATGTTGAGATTTGTTCCCCCCAAACGCCCATACTGTCCTCAGTGAAAAAGGCTTCACGAATGGGCTTGGAAAGGCCGCCGTCAGTTGATGGGACATAAAGTCGTGGCCCGTGTGCGGGACAGCCATACCCTGTGTACAGTCGCTCAAAAAAGTATCCGAACACTACGGTTGATTACAGAATTCAGAAAAAATATCTGGCAACGATTTTTTTTTTAGAAATTAGTGATCTGGCACCCTTCGTGTCACGTGACACGAAGAACATCCGAACACCCTGGTTGATTACAGAATTCAGAAAAAATATCTGGCAACGATTTTTTTTAGAAATTAGTGATCTGGCACCCTTCGTATCACGTGACACGAAGAACATCCGAACACCGTCGTTGATTACAGAATTCGGAAAAAATATCTGGCAACGATTTTTTTTTTTAGAAATTAGTGATCTGGCACCCTTTGTGTCACGTGACACGAAGAACATCCGAACACCCTGGTTGATTACAGAATTCAGAAAAAATATCTGGCAACGATTTGTTTTAGAAATTAGTGATCTGGCACCCTTCGTATCACGTGACACGAAGAACATCCGAACACCGTCGTTGATTACAGAATTCAGAAAAAATATCTGGCAACGATTTTTTTTAGAAATTAGTGATCTGGCACCCTTCGTGTCACGTGACACGAAGAACATCCGAACACCCTGGTTGATTACAGAATTCAGAAAAAATATCTGGCAACGATTTTTTTTAGAAATTAGTGATCTGGCACCCTTCGTATCACGTGACACGAAGAACATCCGAACACCGTCGTTGATTACAGAATTCAGAAAAAATATCTGGCAACGATTTTTTTTTTAGAAATTAGTGATCTGGCACCCTTCGTGTCACGTGACACGAAGAACATCCGAACACCCTGGTTGATTACAGAATTCAGAAAAAATATCTGGCAACGATTTTTTTTAGAAATTAGTGATCTGGCACCCTTCGTATCACGTGACACGAAGAACATCCGAACACCGTCGTTGATTACAGAATTCAGAAAAAATATCTGGCAACGATTTTTTTTTTAGAAATTAGTGATCTGGCACCCTTCGTGTCACGTGACACGAAGAACATCCGAACACCCTGGTTGATTACAGAATTCAGAAAAAATATCTGGCAACGATTTTTTTTAGAAATTAGTGATCTGGCACCCTTCGTATCACGTGACACGAAGAACATCCGAACACCGTCGTTGATTACAGAATTCAGAAAAAATATCTGGCAACGTTTTTTTTTTGAAATTAGTGATCTGGCACCCTTCGTGTCACGTGACACGAAGAACATCCGAACACCCTGGTTGATTACAGAATTCGGAAAAAATATCTGGCAACGATTTGTTTTAGAAATTAGTGATCTGGCACCCTTCGTATCACGTGACACGAAGAACATCCGAACACCGTCGTTGATTACAGAATTCAGAAAAAATATCTGGCAACGATTTTTTTTAGAAATTAGTGATCTGGCACCCTTCGTGTCACGTGACACGAAGAACATCCGAACACCCTGGTTGATTACAGAATTCAGAAAAAATATCTGGCAACGATTTTTTTTAGAAATTAGTGATCTGGCACCCTTCGTATCACGTGACACGAAGAACATCCGAACACCGTCGTTGATTACAGAATTCAGAAAAAATATCTGGCAACGTTTTTTTTTTGAAATTAGTGATCTGGCACCCTTCGTGTCACGTAACAAGAAAGCTGCCAGATCACTAATTTCTAAAAAAAATCGTTGCCAGATATTTTATCTGAATTCTGTAATCAACCATAGTGTTCGGATACTTTTTTTGAGCAACTGTACATATTTTCCCAACAACTCGCTCTTTATCGGCGCCACTGAAATCATCTGACCTTCTCTCTCAAAGAAATGGCGTAATCCGTTGCATAAGACTCGCAACAGTACGACAAAAAATTAAAAAGTAAATAAAGAAATCATCTAATTTTCTGTTTGATTTCCTTAAACATCAGAACCAAAAACCGAATGAAATGGAAAACGGATTACTGACACAGCGGAGAATCGCATTTAAAGCTGATGATATTTCTTTTTAATTAGGTTGAAGCAAATTAAGAGTCCACGTTTCGTGTTAAACAGCAGTTCTCTGCTCAGATGCCAAAGGAGAGGAATGAATGTCACGTGAATGAACAGCAATTCCTTTTTCTTGTGTTTAATTCTCTTTTTTTTATCCCCCATTCTGTTCTCTGTCTTAAACCGAAGGCTCGCCTCTCCGACTGCTTTCTTTATTGATTTCTATTTGCTGTAGATGGTGAGTGAGTGTGTAGGGGGGGATGCATTTCGATCGCTGGCTTTCTGCCAGAAAGCATCAAGTTGAGATGCTGTAAGACGCTGTTATGTCATTTTTGACGATTAGTCGTACAGTCGCTCAAAAAAGTATCCGAACGCTATGGTTGATTACAGAATTCAGAAAAAATATCTGGCAACGATTTTTTTAGAAATTAGTGTTCTGGCGTCAGTCCTTCGTGTCACGTGTCACGTGACACGAAGGGTGCCAGATCAGTAATTTCTAAAAAAATCGTTGCCAGATATTTTTTCTGAATTCTGTAATCAACTATAGTGTTCGGATACTTTTTTGAGCGACTGTAGGTGGTCATATTTTTTTGATACTAGATCGTGTGGGCTCACTCACGGAAATATTGAGCGTGTGCAGTTACCGTTCACAGCAAACTGGAGCGTGTGCAGTAACTGCACGCGCTCCAGTTTGTTGTGAACGGTAACTGGAGCGTGTACAGTTGCTGTACACGCTCCAGATATTTTTCCTGAATTATGTAATCACGTGACACGTTATCGAATTACATGATTAAGATCAAAATTATAATTTAAGATACATGTCATTATAAAACAGTATCCATATTTTAAAGTGCTACATTTCGTTAAAAAAATAAGGAACAGAATTAATTATATGTAAAAAATGTCATGAAACTTGAAAGTTTTTAACAAAATTGTAATGTGGGCGCCATTGATGGCGTGATATTTAACTTTCATCGATACTTGACTCAGCACATCTGATGTAGCAATAGCTTCTGTATTTTTTTTCTTTTTTAAATGTTATAAATTAAATTACGTATTTTTTTCTGAATAAACGATGTTTTTAATCCACCCTAACCACCCCCCCCCCCAAAAAAAAAAAAAAAAAAAAAAAGTAGAAATTTAAAGATGTCAAATCGGGACTTCTCGATATCCACAAGATCAGTCTACTTATTCCAATCTAGCAATTTGGGAATTTGGCAATTAGGACATTAATGTGATAAAACCCCGTCGGTCATAACAAGAAAATTTTGAGAGTTGCTAGACCTATTGAACACATATATTTCTTTCTTTACTTAATTATTTAATAGAATATGAAAATTTAAAATATGGGTATTCTTTAATAATGACCTGCATTAATATACCAGAAAATATCCTCAAATGCATTTTCTGAAGTAAAATCACGGTCTAGCAGCTAAGAACCACTACTCTAGAAAATTAAATAACCAGTAAATGACTGATGAGAGCTCGTCAGCATAAAACGCGATAGAAAAGACCTTTACGGCTTTACGTCTCATCCGACGGACGGCAGCCATTCCAAGACAATTTGCCACTGTCAGTAGGGGACACCGATGGACTTGGAAAAGCCACCGTCCGTCGGATGGGACGTTAAGCCGTGGCCCCGTGTGTGGGAGAGCTATCCCTGTGCACGTTAAAGAATACACTGGATGGTCTTGACGGGAGGCTACCATCTGTCTAGTAGGGTCTTGACGGGAGGCTACCATCTGTCTAGGTAGGGGACATCTTAGCAGGAAGATAGCACACAAGAAAGAAAACGGACATACTTCATCTGCACCTCAAACTCGAATCCCTTTGATCAATGGGGGCGGAGCGCGACAGGCTCGTAATCTGCAGTTCCCAGGTTCGAGTCCCAGCTGGTCAGTGTTGAGATTTATCTCCACAAAACTCCCAGCCCTGCCCACGGTCAGTAGGGGACACCGATGGGCTTGGAAAGGCCGCCGTCCTTCGGATGGGGCGTTAATCCGTGGTCCCGTGTATGGGAGAGCCATACCCTGTGCACGTTAAAGAACACACTGGATGGCCTTTACGGGAGGCTACCATCTGTCTCCCAACAGCTGTTCCAGTGGGTCCCCTCCCCCAACCTTCTCTGTATCTTCGGGGTCCTTGAGAAATGGCCATTTAGCCCATTGTGTGCAAAAAAGTGCCGCTCAGAGGTAAAACAACCCAACCCAACCCTTTGATCAATAAACCAAATGCTCTAACCACTTGGCAACCGGGACAACATTAGAGATTGGTGGACACAAAATTGCAGGATTCGTCTTCTGTTAAATTTCACTAAGCGAGAAATTTCGGGTAAAGCCTTCTTAACCTTCAGTTTTTTTCCCCCACTTAATATGCATTCTCCGTAATCGTAAAGAAAACTTCAGAGAGCTTGGGTTGGGTTGTTTAACCTTTGAGCGGCACTTTTTGCACACCATGGGCTAAATGGCCAGGTCACAAGGACCCTGAAGGCTCAGAGAAAGTTGGGGGAGGGGACCCACTGGAACAGCTGTTGGGAGACAGATGGTAACCTCCCGTCAAGGCCTTTCAGCGTGTTCTTTATCGTGCACAGGGTATGGTTGGGTTGTTTTACCTCTGTGCGGCACTTTTTTGCACACCATGGGCTAAATGGCCAGGTCACATGGACCCCGAAGGCTCAGAGAAGGTTGGGGGTTGCGTTGCGTTGCGTTGTTTTACCTCTGAGCGGCACTTTTTTGCACACCATTGGCTAAATGGCCAGGTCACATGGACCCCGAAGGCTCAGAGAAGGTTGGGGGAGGGGACCCACTGGAACAGCTGTTGGGAGACAGATGGTAGCCTCCCGTCAAGGCCATCCAGCGTGTTCTTTAACGTGCACAGGGTATGGCTCTCCCACACACGGGGCCACGGCTTAACGTCCCATCCGACGGACGGCGGCCTTTCCAAGCCCATCGGTGTCCCCTACTGACCGTGGGCAGGGCGGGGAATTTTGCGGAGATAAATCTCAACGCTGACCCAGCTGGGACTCGAACCTGGGAACTACAGATTACGAGCCTGGCGCGCTACCGACTGAGCAACCCCCCCCCACCCCTTGTGCTGGAGAGCTATACCCTGTGCACGTTAAAGAACACGCTTGATGGCCTTGACGGGAGGCTACCATCTCTCTCCCAACAGCCGTTCCAGTGGGTACCCTCCCCAACCTTCTCTGAGCCCTCGGGGTCCTTGTAACGTGGCCATTTAGCCCACTGTGTGCAAAAAAGGTGCTGCTCAGAGGTAAAACAACCAACCAACTTCCGCTATCTACCTCTGAACCCTTGGTGTCCTTGTGGCCTGGCCAATTTGTCAATTGTGCGCGAAAACATTGCCGCTTAGATGAAACAATATCCACACCTTTGTTTTAAAAACTTGCGAAAATTTGTTAAGGATTTTTAGTTTTTGTTTCGGCAATTAGATGTATGAGAAAGACAAAAAAAAATGTTAAAATGTTATCTGTCATGAGCACTAAAAAAAGATGGAAAAAAATCTAGAGCTTAACTTTCGGCCATTTTTGCTTCGTTCGCCTAACGAAGAAGCAGGCGAACGAACGGGCGACCTTTGTACGTATTCTAGCTGGAATGATGATGGTAATAATAGACGCTTGGCGGCCGCATTAAAGCTATCTCTATGGACTCCAAAGCTCTCATTATGTCGTAAAAAGAAGATCTTTCCCTAAGTAGTGCTCTTCATGAAAGAGAAAATGATCTTGGTAGCTGTTTTTGGGTAAGCTTTCCGAAAATGATAACATCACACTCAGCATGCGGAGGGGTGTTATCATTTTCAAAGCAGTCTTCGCAAACGTTAAAAATAAGTTATCTTGTTCTATTTCTTTCGCTTTTTCGGTACTAAATAAATAATTTGAATGTATTCCTTGTTTGTCAGATTTGTGTCTTTGGAATACATGTCACTCAGGTTAGCTTTACAGTTCCTATATACGCATTTCTCCTTTTTAAAATCGCATAAATAAGGTATGGTCAGCATATCTGTATCCTTTACGAATAGGGGGCGGGAATGCTCAGTCGGTAGCGCCCCAGACTTGTAATCTGCAGCTCCAGGTTCGAGTCCCAGCTGAGTCAGCGTTGAGATTTATCTGAGTAAAACTCCCCGCCCTGCCCACAGTCAGTAGGGGACACCGACGGACTTGGAAAGGCTGATGTCCGTCGGATGGGACGTTAAGCCGTAGCCCCATGTTCGGGAGAACCATACCCTGTGCACGTTAAAGAACACGCTGGATGGCCTTGACGAGAGGCTACCATCTGCCTCCCAACAGCTGTTCCAATGTGTCCCCCCCCAACATTCTCTGAGCCCTCAGAGTACTCGTGACCTGGCCATTTAGTCTATTGTGTGCAAAAAAGTGCCGTTCAGAAGTAAAACAACCCAACACCAGATCCTCTCCAGTGGTATGCCCGGAAACTTACAGGGCAGTAGCTCACGAAATAAATATCTGTTTCCGTGAACATTTAAACAGATTTGGAGAATTTTTGTAGTTTTAATAAATATTTAACTGTAAAAATATGGTTAGAAAGCACTTTTGGAAATTGCACAATTTTACTTAGCATGTATTCAAGTAAACTCTGCGATATTAGCTGGAAAAAAAATGATGCCAATGAAGGGATTAAATCGTTAGAGATAGAGCTTTCACAAAGATTTGTCATCTGAAAACTGACACATCCCGTTTACGAATCTGCAAAATTCCAGATTAACGAACCTCCAAATGGGAATCTGCAAATTCAAGATTAACGAGTCTCCTAATGGGAATCTGCAAACTCCAGATTAACGAGCCTCCTAATGGGAATCTGCAAACTCTAGATTAACGAGCCTCCTAATGGGAATCTGTACACTCCAGATTAACGAGCCTCCTAATGGGAATCTGCAAACCCCAGATTAACGAGCCTCCTAATGGGAATCTGCAAACTCCAGATTAACGAGCCTCCTAATGGGAATCTGCAAACTCTAGATTAACGAGCCTCCTAATGGGAATCTGCAAACTCCAGATTAACGAACCACAAAATGGGAATCTGCAAATTCCAGATTAACGAGCCTCCTAATGGGAATTTGTGAGCACTAGTAACCGAGTACCAATCTGGAACAATCTAACTTGACTAGAAAAGCACTTCGATTTTATCCCTTCCTTTTACTCCTCTTCCTCTGCACTTCAATACTTCTCTTCCTTCCGTTTCATCGATTTCCCTCTCCACCTACGTTTTGAGGATTTCCTTCAGCCACAGACTTCTTCTTGTCCAACAGCGACAATCCATTAGTCGACCTCACTCCTACACCCCTGTGCAATTTATCTGCCTTGTGACTTAGGAAACAGGTCTCACAGAGTAGCCCGCCAAAGAGTAGTGATTCTCCGATTTAATTACTTTTCCTCTCTCCAGAGAACAGGATTTCTTGCTTTTATCTCTATCATGGCAATGAACAAAATTAATTTCACACCTGCACGTTAGTTATATAATTTTTTTCTGTTCCCTCCCCCCATTGTGTTTTGAAACCAATTATTTTGGTTTGTTTTCGGTTTCGTAACTGTAACAACGAGATACATCCATTTAAATAGTAACGGCAATGACGAGAAACATCCTTTTAAATATTAACTGTGATGACGAGTAACATCCTGTTAAATATTAACTGTAATGACGAGATACATCCATTTAAATAGCAACTATAATGACGAGATACATCCCTTTAAATAGTAACTGTAACGACGAGATGCATCCCTTTAAATAGTAACTGTAACGACGAGATGCATCCATTTAAATAGTAACTGTAACGATGAGATGCATCCCTTTAAATAGTAACTGTAACGACGAGATGCATCCCTTTAAATAGTAACTGTAACGACGAGATGCATCCCTTTAAATAGTAACTGTGACAGCGAAATGCAGCCATTTTAATAGTAACTGTAACGACGAGATGCATCCCTTTAAATAGTAACTGTAACGACGAGATGCATCCATTTAAATAGTAACTGTAACGATGAGATGCATCCCTTTAAATAGTAACTGTAACGACGAGATGCATCCCTTTAAATAGTAACTGTAACGACGAGATGCATCCATTTAAATAGTAACTGTAACGACGAGATGCATCCCTTTAAATAGTAACTGTAACGACGAGATGCATCCCTTTAAATAGTAACTGTGACAGCGAAATGCAGCCATTTTAATAGTAACTGTAACGACGAGATACATCCCTTTAAATAGTAACTGTAACGACGAAATACTCCATTTAAATGGTAACTGTAACGACGAGATGTACCCTTTTAAATAGTAACTGTAACGACGAAATACATCCATTTAAATGGTAACTGTAACGACGAGATGTACCCTTTTAAATAGTAACTGTAACGACGAGATACATCCATTTTAATAGTAGCTATCATGAACAGATGCATCCATTTAAATAGCAACTATTACTGCTGAAAATCGAGTTTTATATAGATTTGATTGGGATCTTTAATTGTTCTTGAGACACATTTTACCCTAAAATGCTTATTTTAGGAGTTACCTTTCTTATTGACATAAAGTGGGGTTGGAACAACTTTTGCGACCAGTGTACATTTGTTTTCGACATGATATTTGAATGACGTTTGAAATGAGTTTTGAAATGACGCTTGCAGAAAAATCTTACTTTTTGCCTGACTTAATTACGACCACAAATATGCAGTTCAAGGAAAAGTGTTTTTTCCTCTTTTCGTATGATACCGGTTTGCTTCATGTCTCTCCGTAAGACCTTGATAATCTTGTCTGCATTTACAGCTTTAGAATACATTATCGTCTGCATAACCAACTCACACTATAACGTCATCCACTTTGTGATAAAATCGTCTATATTTTCGACTCTCACCAAAATATTTCCGCATTAAGAAAGTGTCTCATTAAATACACTTTGTGTGAGTAAAATTCTCTTTACATTACCTTCGTATTCATTAGTAAACGTCTCATTTTTCTTTTCTTATGCAGTAACAAATTCTTATTACATGCGTCACCTTATTAGAAATATCTCTTTGAAAACTCCTGTGCATTAGCAAACCTCTCGTACACGATCCTATGCATTATCAAACACTCATTATGAACTCCTACACATCACCAAACCCTCCTTTCATATTTCGCAGCATTTAGAAATCACTCTACAAACCCCTTTGCTTTAGAAAACCTCTTATTACATGCACCACTGGATTACAAAACTTCTTTATCAACTCCTATGCATTAAGAAACTTCTCATTACATACTCCAAAGCGTTATCAACCTTTCATTATGTGCCACGGCATTTAGAAATATCTCGTTACAAACGATTATTAACTAACAAACCTCTCATTATATTTTCCTGTGCATCAGCCACCTCTCACTCCATGCTCCACGATATTGGAAATATTTTATACAAACTCCTTTACATTAGCATACCATATGTTACATGTTTCTAGACATCATCATCCTTACATTACATGCTCTCTTGTATTGAAAACCTCTCATTAAATGCTCGTCTGTATTAGTAATCTGATATTGCCTGTTTCTATTGGATTATAAACCTCTGATTAATTAAAATGAAAATTGACTTTCATTCATAAAAGTAAAGAATACAGTACATTTGCTATTTGACCCGCAAATCAAAATAGCTAATATGCAGGAATTGGGTTGGGTTGTTTTACCTCTGAGCGGCACATTTTTGCACACCATGGGCTAAATGGCCAGGTCACATGGACCCCGAAGGCTCAGAGAAGGTTGGGGGAGGGGACCCACTGGAACAGCTGTTGGGAGACAGATGGTAGCCTCCCGTCAAGGCCATCAAGCGTTTTCGTTAACGTGCACAGGGTATGGCTCTCCCACACACGGAGCCACGGCTTAACGTCGCATCCGACGGACGGCGGCCTTTCCAAGCCCATCGGTGTCCCCCTACTGACCGTGGGCAGGGCGGGGAATTTTGCGGAGATAAATCTCAACGCTGACCCAGCTGGGACAGGGTATGGCTCTCCCACACACGGAGCCACGGCTTAACGTCGCATCCGACGGACGGCGGCCTTTCCAAGCCCATCAGTGTCCCCTACTAACGGTGGGCAGGGCGGGGAATTTTGCGGAGATAAATCTCAACGCTGACCCAGCTGGGACTCGAACCTGGAACTATAGATTACGAGCCTGGCGCGCTACCGACTGAGCCACCCCCGCCCGTAATAATATGCAGGAAAGTGAATAAATTAAATTAAACATATGATTCAGCCACGAAAAATGGTATACATCAAATATAATTCAAGAAAAAAATACATATCATATTCAGCTAATATCGATTTTCCCAATTATTTTAGCAATTTAGTTTTGAGTCTGTTAAATATATATTTAATATTTCCCATATATAGCATTAAATATAAGTAGTAATTAATATTCAGAGGTACATTTTACTAAATTATTTCCAAAAATAAATATTTGGTAATACTCTTGGTTTCAAAGTCTTATATTTTTATTTTGTTGGATTTTTATTTTACATACATTGTGAAAAATATTAATTATTATAAAATTATATTTATATAAACTACTGTAGGATAAAATGTTTAAAATTTTTAATCTATCTGTTGTTGTTTTACAATTTCTTTTGCAAATGAAAAGGAATAATATTTTTAGCTATTATAGATAGCAGTTTTTCTATTTTATTTAGGTTAGTTAAGTTTGTTGTTCAGTATACAATTATTCTATAACTTAAAATCGAAAAATTAAAATGCTTTATAAAATAATACACAGGTTCCGATTTTTGTATACCTTTTAATTCTTGCATTTTTATCGCCGAAGACATATGAGCATTCTATCTAAAATATTGAGAAAAAACAATTTCTAGGTATTTTATTTGATTTACCTGCTCAACACATGGACAACTACATACTGACTTTACTTGCTCCTCTGCAATATTAATCTCTCATAACGTGCTCTTGTACAGTAGAGGCGGTGGTGGCGGCTCAGTCGGTAGCGCGTCAGGCTCTCAATTTGCAATTTCCAGGTTCGATTCCCGCCTGGGTCAGCGTTCAGATTTATCTCTGCAAAATTTCCCGCCATGCCCTCGGTCAGTAGGAGACATCGATGTGCTCGGAAAAGGCTCTCGTCCGTCTGATGGGACGTTAAGCCGTGGTCCCGTGTGTGGGAGAACTATACCCTTACACGTTAAAGAACACGTGAATGGTTTAACGGAAGATACTATCTGTCTTCCAACAGCTGCTCAGTGGGTTCCCTCCCTTTAAGTTTCTCTGAGCTGTAGAGGCTCTTGTTATCTGGCCATTTAGTCCATTGTGTGCAAAAAAAGTACCGCTTAGCGGTAAATCAACCCAACAATTGTTGTGCAGTGCAACTTCTCATTACTTGCTCCTTCTGCAATAGCAACCTCTCATTACTTGCTCGTTCTGCAGTAGCAACTTTTCATGACGCGATCTTATGCAGTAGCAATCTCTCATGACATGCTCCTCTATAGTAGCAACTCTCATTACTTGCTCCTTCTGCAATAGCAACCTCTCATTACTTGCTCCTTCTGCAGTAGCAACCTCTCATTACTTGCTCCTTCTGCAGTAGCAACCTCTCATTACTTGCTCCTTCTGCAGTAGCAACCTCTCATTACTTGCTCCTTCTGCAGTAGCAACCTCTCATTACTTGCTCCTTCTGCAGTAGCAACCTCTCATTACTTGCTCCTTCTGCAGTAGCAACCTCTCATTACTTGCTCCTTCTGCAGTAGCAACCTCTCATTACTTGCTCCTTCTGCAGTAGCAACCTCTCATTACTTGCTCCTTCTCCAGTAGCAACCTCTCATTACTTGCTCCTTCTCCAGTAGCAACCTCTCATTACTTGCTCCTTCTCCAGTAGCAACCTCTCATTATTTGCTCCTTCTCCAGTAGCAACCTCTCATTATTTGCTCCTTCTCCAGTAGCAACCTCTCATTATTTGCTCCTTCTCCAGTAGCAACCTCTCATTATTTGCTCCTTCTCCAGTAGCAACCTCTCATTATTTGCTCCTTCTCCAGTAGCAACCTCTCATTATTTGCTCCTTCTCCAGTAGCAACCTCTCATTACTTGCTCCTTCTGCAATAGCAATCTCTCATTACTTGCTCCTTCTGCAATAGCAACCTCTCATTACTTGCTCGTTCTGCAGTAGCAACCTCTCATTGCTTGCTCCTTTGCATCAGGAACTTTCCATGACATGTTCCTCCACAGTAACAGTCTCACATTACTTAGTCCTCTGCAATAGCGACCTCTCATTATAAGCTCAAATGCATTATTAATCTTTTAAGATTGCTGATACACCAGATTTTGTAGTGCAATCTCTTTTAATCGTGCAGTCTCAATTAAAACTTTTCCATGCAACATCTCTCCGATTTAAGCGAAAGCTTAGGATTTTCTCAAGCCCCTGCTACTTCTCAAATTAAACATCATTATCAGTGTGCTTTGTTTTTTTACTACACACTTTTCCAATTTCTTGTATGATATTTGTAAAATTCGACTTCTAAAGTAACTAATTCCCGAAAAGAGTTTCGTTGAATAATGTTTCAAGTACACCAGCTGTATTTTCTCCATTATCAACATTAAAAATAATCTAAAGCAGGTGATTTCTCTTTCTTCTCGAAGCATAACATTTTGGATATTTATAAGTAATCCCCTACTACAGCAAAATAATGTGAACTTCCACATAGCAACGTAAATAAACAGCGTTACTATCTGAACGAAATATCACATACTTCTCGTGAACAAAGTTGGAACGAAATAACTGCGTCGTATTTCATCAATTCCCTTCTTTTTTTCTCCATGTTTCTCTCTTCTATATGAACTGAATATATTATTAAATTCGAAAGAGCAACCTTAATGGATATTATGCAAGATCACACAGCATCCCTTCCCCATCACTAACCATCGTAATTTGTTTGCCTAAAATTAGTCTCCATGTCGTTTACGCATCTGTTTTAGCAGCTCGCTCGTGCGCAGAATCGTTAGCGCGTGCAACACACACTCATCTTTGCAAAGTATTGAGCCACAGGGATGGGGATGAAGTTGGGAGGGGGGTGTAGAGAGGAAAGAGGGGAGGGGCTACCTGGAAAGGAGCTAAGGGAATGCATTTTATTGATCGGCGGCATGACTCGTTTTCTCCTTCTCTAATGCCCTCTATAATATTTCTGAGGCCTGCTCCGTGTACTCCACCACGTCCGGCGGTTGCCATGGTGACGGAGGTGCTCGGTTTATGACACGGATGGGAAGCCCAACAGGTGAGAAGAGAGAGATGGCGCAGGATGGAGGCGGAAGAGAAAGATCGTTGGAGGCAGGGGAAGAAAGGTAATTTTTGCCGAGATTTTCCTCGACGTTTAAGTGAAGCGTTTTTATGTCCGAGTCATTGCAGCCATTTCTTCTTGTAGTTGACGTAGTACATTGAGTCTCCTTTCGATATCTTTTCATCTGTTTTCCTGTTGTTGTTTTTTCTTCTCAATAAGAGAAACATAGTTTAATATATCTGGAAATGAGATGATTTGTACACTTTGTGTCTCTCAGGTGGTCATAGATCCTTTTCTTCCGTTTTGACTGATATAAATATGTCTCTTCAAAGTTTCGCTCGAGTGTTTAAACGATAGGTCGTGATTAATTTTTCGTAATTTTCGCGATTGCTTATCTATTTTTTTCTACAATTTGAAGTGAATTTCCCTCTTCATAGCTTGGCGGGGCTGGTAAGTCGGTATGAAACCAAGTACGTTTCCTGACTTGATGTTTCCTGTCCCAACCTACCAAAGGGACGGGGGTGGCTCAGTCGGTAGCGTGCCAGGCTCGTAATCTACAGTTCCCAGGTTCGAGTCCCAGCTGGGTCAGCGTAGAGATTTATCTCCGCAAATTTCCATGCTTTGTCCACGTTGAATATAGGACACGGTGAATAGAGAGATCCACGTCCTGCCCGCGGTCAGTAGGGGACCACGATGGGCTTCGAAAGGCCGCCGTCCGTCGGATGGGACGTTAAGCCGTGGCCTCGTGTGCGGGAGAGTCATACCCTGTTCACATTAAAAATCACGCTGGATGGTCTTGACGGGAGGCTACCATCTGTCCCCCAACAGCTGTTCCAGTGGGTCTCCTCCCCCAACCTTCTCTGAGCCTTCGGGGTCCATGTGACCTGGCCATTTAGCCCATGGTGTGCAAAAAAGTGCCGCACAGAGGTAAAACAACTAAACCTTCATAATGCTAGTGAGGGTAATAGAGACAAAAAGTTTGCTAAACTTTTTTATATTTCATGCATATTTCAAGAATTTGTCAAAGACCTCTAAAAAAGGAGGGGGAAATGTTATACTACGTTGGAAATCCAGTTTCTTGCCCCTCCCCCTTTGCGTTTCCCCGGCTCGATTGCATTTTGTGCCCCCCCTGTCGATTCTGGATCCGGACCTGTGTGTGTATATGTACAGTCGCTCAAAAAAGTATCCGAACACTATGGTTGATTACAGAATTCAGAAAAAATATCTGGCAACGATTTTTTTAGGAATTAGTTATCTGGCAACCTTCGTGTCACGTGACACTAAGGTTGCCAGATCACTAATTTCAAAAAAAAAAAAAAAACGTTGCCAGATATTTTTGCTGAATTATGTAATCAACCATAGTGTTCGGATACTTTTTAATATATATAATGCAATGAATATGGAGCGTGTGCAGTTACCGTTCACAGCAAACTGGAGCGGTTGCGGTTAATGTTCACAGCACATTGGATCGTGTGAGCTCACAAAGACCTGGATCGTGTGGGCTCACTCACGGAAACATTGAGCGTGTGCAGTTACCGTTCACAGCAAACTGGAGCGTGTGCAGTATCTGCACACGCTCCAGTTTGCTGTGAACGGTAACTGGAGCGTGTACAGTTGCTGTACACGCTCCAGATATTTTTCCTGAATTCTGTAATTACGTGACACGAAGGTTGCCAGATCACTAATTTCTAAAAAAATCGTTGCCAGATATTTTTTCTGAATTCTGTAATCAACCATAGTGTTCGGATACTTTTTTGAGCGACTGTACATATATATATAAAGGAAATCATTAGAGTTTTAATTAAACTCGTTTTATACATTATTAATCAGCAAATTAACGGGCAGTTTAATCTTAAAAAATTTTCTCTCTTGGATCGAAAACAAGATTTCTATGCTTCGAATCTAAGACCTAAATCTAAAACTGAATTTCAGAATCTGTAGGCTGACTTAGTGTGAGTAATGATGTGAGGTTCATCAGAGGAGTCATTAGGTAGTTTTCGATCATCATCCTGTGCGAAGAAAGGTTCCGTCGGTTATGTCACGTGACCGTTATGAGGTTGATAGATGGACGAAAGAGATAATGGTGATTACCGTTGAAGGATTGAGGCGGAGAGGGGGGGGGGATACCAGGACTCGAAATGCTTATGAGGAAATCTCGATGCAGTGGTAGAAAGCTGCTCTCTCAAGCTCACTGGCAGTGCAAGGAACCCTATCGTGAGACAACCTCTAGCAATCTGGTCACATTAAGAATGGAAATGGAAAGCTGCAGTCGAGAGTACTGTCAATATAATGATAAAATGCGTTACTCTATCTAGCTGGCAGTTATTAACGACTGGAAGGCAAACTATTTACTGGTGGTAGAAAACAGCATTCTGGAATAGTAGTACAGTCGCTCAAAAAAATATCCGAACACTATGGTTGATTACATTAAGGTATTATTCGGATATTTTTTGAGCGACTGTCAGTCGCTCAAATATATATCCGAACACTATGGTTGATTACAGAATTCAGAAAAAATATCTGGCAACGCTTTTTTTTAGAAATTAGTGATCTGGCAACCTTCGTGTCACGTGATTACAGAATTCAGGAAAAATATCTGGAGCTCCAGTTACCGTTCACAGCAAACTGGAGCGTGTGCAGTTACTGCACACGCTCCAGTTTGCTGTTAACGGTAACTGCACACGCTCAATATTTCCGTGAGTGAGCCCACACGATCTAGTATCAAAATAATATGACCACCTACAGTCGCTCAAAAAAGTATCCGAACACTATGGTTGAATACAGAATTCAGAAAAAATATCTGGCAACGATTTTTTTTAGAAATTAGTGATCTGGCAACCTTCGTGTCACGCGATTATGTTCGTGTCACATGATTAGCATGTCATTTTCATTTCACTGGATGCAGCCATATCGAATTTCTTGTGGTCGAGTAATGCGGCCACGGCGAATTTTTCGTGGTAGCATTAGCGGCTACGAAAAAATATCCCCTGGGAACCACTGTTCTAGAGAGTGCTGCCTTAGGCCATCCAGGCCCGATTAAGTAAATACGGGACCACGGGGTGCAACCTTCGTGTCACGTGACACAAAGGTTGCCAGATCACTAATTTCTAAAAAAATTGTTGCCAGATATTTTTTCTGAATTCTGTAATTAACCATAGTGTTCGGATATTTTTTGAGCGACTGTACAGACGTGTAAGAAGGTAAATTTATAATAGAAAAATATTTCTTTTTTTAATAATAAAAAAGCTTTTATTTTTAAGAGATAATTAGTCATCATCATTATTTTCAAGCAGCCATGGGCTACGGAGGTCCAACCAGACCGCACAATTTAGTTCTCCAAGCATATCTGTCCTGAGCTACATCTTCTGCATCTGGCCACTGCACACTAATTCTAACAAGGTCCTGTTTGACATTGTCTGTCCACCGCATCCTAGGTCTCCCCTTCTTTCTGAGGCCTTTAGGCACACTGTTCATAACCCTATTCGCCAATCTATAATTATTCATATTGGCAACATGGCCAAACCAACGGAGTCAGTCATCATCAAATATGCAGAGCCTGTGTGATAAATAAAAATAATCAATTCTTTTAATTAAATTTAAATTTTTGAAACTTTCTGGTGGTTGCATTTGAGAAAATTCTAGAAAATCGGCATTATTAAACATCCAAATATAATGCAACTGGAGAAAGCAGCATTCTTGGGTTCTGGATTAGATTAGGTTGTCTTACCTCTAAGCGGCATGTTTTGTACACAATGGGCTAAATGGCCAAGTCACAAGTACCCCGAAGACTCAGAAAAGGTTGGGGAAAGGGACCCACTGGAACAGCTATTGGGAGACAGATGGCATCCTCCCGTCAAGGCTATCCAGCATGTTCTTTAACGTGCACAGTATATGACTCTCCCGCACACTGATACACGGCTTAACGTCCCATCCGATGGATGTCGGCATTTTCAAGCCCATCGGTGTCCGCTTTTTGACCAAGGGCAAGCTGGGGGTTTAGCGGACCCTGGCAGAGGTAGGATGAACCTAAAACTACAGATTACAAGCCTGGCTCGCTACCACCTTAACCAATCCCCGCCTCCTTGGATTCTAGAACTAGTATATCAGTGGATTATGTAGCACTTAGGCATTTTTAAGGATGCAGCTGCACTCCTCGAGGTAACAGAATTCTACACTCTAATACAATGTCTCGCAAACTTTTTTACTCTGCGGCACACTGAATCTAATTTTTTTTCCGCGGCACACTGAATCTAATTTTTTTCCCGCGGCACACTGAATCTAATTTTTTCCCGCGGCACACCTAAAAAAGAATTTTGATGGTTACGTAAAAAGAGGAAATTTATTAAAAATTAGATATGAACATATTTCAATGGGATGTATGAGCTTGCTTCTTCGAACAAATTTGCGTTATTCTTGGCTCAAAGTTAGATAAACACACTCGCATCTCTTCATCAATCATCTGAAGCCGATCACGCTTCTTAGATTTAATTTCAGTCAATGATGAGAATCCAAGTTCACAAAGATAAGACGAGCCGAAAGGTAACAAGGCTCGAATAGCTTTTGTGCTCAATTCAGGATATTGAGGTTATCAGGATATTGAATTCAGGATATCTAGTGTCAATCTGAAAATCTCTCGCGGCACACAGTTTGCGAGACACTGCTCTAATATATCGGAAGCATTAAGATATCAAAATTCAATGAAAACAGCCTTTACGAATACTGAAACTAAAATATGATCACAATGCAGCACTCTTGAGTTCTGGGAGTGCAATGTAATGACGGTAATAAGGAACATCTAGCACACAAGCAATATTAAAGAATGACGTGTGAGGCAACTGTAGGAGCTTAATCTCTCTAGTACTGGAAGTATATAATGGGTTATTACTGCATTCTCTAAGCACAGCAGCGATATTAGAGTTGGGAGCCTTACAAAATTAAAGAAAGTAGCATTCTTGAGTAATGGAGCAACTGAAACGGGCTAATTAACGAGAGTTAGAGTGTTTTAATTAAAGACTTGTTTGCACTCAGAAATGCCACAAATATGGTAAATGAGTTAGTTATAAATTCAAACAAATTAATTGGAAGGAAGTATATTGCAGTTTTCTGTATAAAGAAAAACACGCGATATGTGAATATACATAATTGAATGTATTTGAAATGGAATCTGCGCTAAGTTGAGGATGCGCCATTGTAGCTGAAGGTTCGAGACAATTTTTCCTCTACAACGATCTCCTCCTGTCAGTTGAAAAAACAGCTTGATGCGATAGATGAATATTCATTAAAGCATGTTTAAAAATCGTGCAGCAATACTGTTAACCCCTTCATACCGTAATATTTGCGTATGAAAATAACAAGCTTATAGGAAAATTAATTCTGAAAAGTAATTCATATTTTAATGCACCCAGGGTCTGAAGAAAAAGCATTATTACTTTCTGATCTTGGCGTCACGTTCAACGACATTATGTCATTCTCACTCCATTATAATAAAGTTGCTATTAAGGCCCTTCGAACTTCCAGCATGATTCTAAGAAGCTATCAAAAGTGCAATCATGTTACCCTCATCAATGCTTTCATCCCAAATGTTACATCCATACTCGAATAGGCTTAGCCAGTGTATTGGCCTCATCTGGTCTGTGATATTGTCTCATTAGAAAGGCCACAGAGATGATTCACTAAAGACTACCAGGTAATTTCAACTTGACATACGAACAAAGGCTTGGCAAATCTTAATATTCATTCACTGGAATGGAGATGACTTGAACTGGATCTGAAAACATGTCACAAACTCATATGTGAAACAACTCACAAGACATCCAGCATCCGTTCCTAACAATTTCTAGTAGCAACACGAGAACACCCCCTATGTGTAGTAACATTCCACTTCCTAAGCAAAATTATAAATATTGTTTCGACAGATGAACGTGCTGCAGTGAGTTTATGAAAAACGTGACAGAAACGCTCGCCTTTGCGTGAGATTTATGTAACAAACGAATTGGAACATAGAACATTAATTGGCTATAACGCAGAGTTGAAATTTGGTACGAAAGAGGTAATGCCCATAAGACAAATAACATCGACACAAGCGAACAGTGATACTCCTAACATTTGGAGTCCAATAGAAATTAGAAAGGCCCAAATAGACGATGAAGATGTAAGGCCAATAACTGATTTGATTGAAAAATCTGGTGTAAGACCTAATTGGGAGAAAATCTCGAGGTATAGTCCAACTACCAAAAGTTACTGGGCACAGTGGGACTCCTTAGAAATCAAAGATGGTGTATTATACAGAAGATGGGAGAATCCCACTGGACGTATGATCCGTTGGCAGATAATCCTTCCTTGCTCCCGAGTGGAACTAGTGATGAAAGGTGTGCATGATAGTGTCATTGGAGGACACTTCGGTGTTAATAAGACATTAGCTAAAGTCAGAGAACGATTTCATTGGCTGAAAAGTAGGGCAGACATTGAAAGATGGTGTAGACAATGTGAGGCCTGTGTAGCAAAGAAAGGCCCTAAGACTAGGAGTAAGCTGCAGACGTATAACGTTGGTGCCACTTTTGAGAGAATAGCCATTGATGTAATGGGTCCGTTTCCTAGAACTGATGATGGAAATCGATATTTATTAGTAGTAATGGATTATTTCACAAAGTGGACTGAGGTCTATCCCATCCAAGACCAGGAAGCAACAACAGTGGCGGAGATGATACTAAATAACTTAATTAGTAGGTATGGAGTACCTTTGCAACTCCACTCTGACCAAGGACGTAATTTTGAATGCAAAGTGTTTAAAGGCATCTGTCAACTATTAGGCATTCAGAAAACAAGAACAACTCCCCTACATCCTCAGTCGGATGGTATGGTTGAGAGATTTAATAGGACAATTGCGCAACATCTAGCATTGTTTGTCGACGACCATCAACGTGACTGGGATCGCCATATACCACTCCTTTTGTTGGCATAGATAACAGCAGTGCACGAGACAACTGGACAGACACCTTCCATGATGTTCTTTGGAAGAGAATTACGTCTTCCCTGTGGCCTTTCATATGGTCGGCCCGAAGCAATGCCTTTATCCACTCCACAATACGTACAAGATTTACGACAACGACTAGAAGAAATCCGTCACTCCGTCAGACATAACATCAACTTAACAAGCGAGAGAACCAAAACGAGATACGACAGTAAAACAAGTGTAAATGTTTTCAATTAAGGAGATCTTGTTTGGCTGTACAATCCATACTGTACACTCCATTTTGGAAAAAGAAGAGACTTTCTCCAAAACTTCAGAAACCTTGGGAAGGTGCGTGTACAGTAGTTAACACGATTAACGATGTGTGTATCGCATTCGTCGACGTCCAACTACAAAGTGCAAGGTGGTTCATGTGGATCGTTTGGCCCGTTTCATCGAAGAAGTTAAGAAGCTTCGGAATCCAGAATTGTTCGGAACGAACAAGAACTAAGGAGGGGGCAGTGTTACGACAGACGAACGTGATGCAGTGAGTTTATGAAAAATGTGACACAAACGCTCGCCTATGCTTCTGCGAGAGATTTATGTAACAAACGAATTGGAACATAGAACCGATTTGAAATTTAGGAAAGATAGAATTGCAATGTTGGAGTTGTGGATATGTAAAAAAGGGACGCAGTCAGTCTCAGTATATACGCGATAAGTGAAAATAAAGAAGAAATATTTCTATATGGTGAGTGCAAGGAAGGTTGATTAGTTTTATTAGTGTAAAATCTAATGAGTTAACACAGAAAATTAGAAAGGTTTGCGATTAGTTTTATTAGTGTAAAATCTAATGAGTTAACACAGGTAACTAAAGTGATTTGTGCCTCAAGTGAGAGATAAAAAAAGAAGGACATTGACTATAAAAAAATTAAGAGGTAAGCATTGATCAATTGAGTAGACAGAGCTAGTTTTAACTCTTCTGTAGGAAAAGATTATTACTTTAAAGTACGGTAGTATTTAGTTTGTTTATAAGTAATTTCATCCATGCTTTTGTAATAAATTGCATTGTTTTGTAATTTGCATTATAAAAATATACTTACTTATAACCACGCTAAGTGCTCATTCTATTTAAATTTAAAACAACATCGTTATTCCGTCTGCAGAGCAGGGAAGGTTTTGAACCAACTCCCGACGGAGAATCGTGATCATCGGAGAAATGGTGACAACTGGAATTGTCACCATTTCTCCGATCGATTTGCCAGAAATGATAACTATCGAGTCTTTTACTTCATATTTCTCATTTTTAAGGCAACAGGGAAAGGGTTGGGTTGGGTCGTTTTACCTCTGAGCGGCACTTTTTTGCACACCATGGGCTAAATGGCCAGGTCACAAGGACCCCGAAGGCTCAGAGAAGGTTGGGGGAGGGGACCCACTGGAACAGCTGTTGGGAGACAGATGGTAGCCTCCCGTCAAGGCCATCCAGCATGTTCTTTAACGTGCACAGGGTATGGCTCTCTCCCGCACACGGGACCACGGCTGAACGTCCCATCCAACGGACGGCGGCCTTTCCAAGCCCATCGGTGTCCCCTACTGACCGTGGGCAGGGCGGGGAATTTTGCGGAGATAAATCTCAACGCTGACCCAGCTGGAACTCGAAACTGGGAACTACAGATTACGAGCCTGGCGCGCTACCGACTGAGCCACCCCCGCCCCAACAGGGAAAGGAGTAAGTAAGAGTGTTAGGCACCGTCTAAACCTTCTGGATATTTATACGGAAAATAAATTATTATTTTATTAATATACAAACTTCCGCTGATCATAGGAATCTCGAATAGTGTAATTATCTCTCACAAACTGGAGATAATGTTGTAGCGTTTCATGCTGGTAATTAATATCGGTAAAAGAATAATCCCTGTTTTAAACGGACTAAGCCTGTTGTCAACCTGACAATCGAGGGAAACACTGTAGGATATTTAAATAAAGGCGACGCCTCGTTACAAATGTGATGGTAAAGAGTAAGGCAGTCGTTTCCTGATTTCGATGGATTGTTTAAATGCGAAATGAATTCTCAGTAACAATCTAATCCCATCAAAAGAATAATTTATCCGATATTAATTTAACTCTTACGACATTTGTTCATTCCCACACGGATTCGCCTCTAAAAGCTTTCAACTTTGATTGAGGAGACGAACGCTACAACGCCGCTTAGCATTATTCGAAGTGGGAACTGACAAAACAATGTAAAAAGATTTTGCATTATTGCGCGCGAAAGCGCGCCTCGTCTCTGCAGTGTTGCGCAGGTGACATTGCAAAGCGTCGACACCAACAATGGTAGCCTTTCTGTTTCGTAACAGGTTGCACTCTATCTCCGTGAAGCCTGTCACTAGAAAACGACGGCACCAGCAGCCATTAATTAGTGCCATGCTCCAATAAGGTTTTAATTAGTTATGTCACCTGCTCAAATGAATTTTGTCACTGCAGCAGATTGTTGCCCACAAACCAGAGTGACATTTACCTGCGCGTGTTACCCAACAGGATGTAAACAGCACGTAGTCTGAAATAATGGATCTGTAGCGCATGCAAAGGGTTGTCACCGTTCATATCACCCAAAATGGAGATTTATGAGAACTTTTCGAGATTCATAGAACTAATGGAGTCAAAGTTTAAAGAAGTAAGAGAAAATGTCTAAGAATTTCGAGGAATAAATGAACGTTAATCGGGGATGAAGGGAATAGAGTTGTACTGACTTAGGGTTGCAGCGTTTTGATAATGTGCTCGTAAAGAGGAATTCTATAGGTAAAGTTTCATGTTAGCTATTTATTATAATATGGATAGATTGGCGTCTGCCGTCTTAGCTAATTATCGTATCTCTAATTTAGTGGTGGTGAGAGGAGGACTCTGTAGCGCGCCTGGTTGTGAATCTGCGTTACTTGATTTGCATTTCTGAATCTGCGTTACTTGATTTGCATTTCTGAATCTGCGTTACTTGATTTGCATTTCTGAATCTGCGTTACTTGATTTGCATTTCTGAATCTGCGTTACTTGATTTGCATTTCTGAATCTGCGTTACTTGATTTGCATTTCTGAATCTGCGCTACTTGATTTGCATTTTTGAATCTGCGCTACTTGATTTGCATTTTTGAATCTGCGCTATTTGATTTGCATTTTTGAATCTGCGCTATTTGATTTGCATTTTTGAATCTGCATTACTTGATTTGCATTTTTGAATCTGCATTACTTGATTTGCATTTTTGAATCTGCATTCCTTGATTTGCATATTTGAATCTGCATTACTTGATTTGCATATTTGAATCTGCGCTACTTGATTTGCATATTTGAATCTGCGATACTTGATTTGCATATTTGAATCTGCGATACTTGATTTGCATTTTTGAATCTGCGCTACTTGATTTGCATTTTTGAATCTGCGCTACTTGATTTGCATTTTTGAATCTGCGCTACTTGACTTGCATTTTTGAATCTGCGCTACTTGATTTGGATTTTTGAATCTGCGTTACTTGATTTGCATTTTTGAATCTGCGCTACTTGATTTGCATTTTTCAATCTGCGCTACTTGACTTGCATTTTTGAATCTGCGCAGATTCAAAAATGCTTGTCAAGATTTTATTTGCGTTACTTGATTTGCGTTTTACCTCTGAGCGGCACTTTTTTGCACACCATGGGCTAAATGGCTTGATATATAAGGTTCAAAACTTTATATATCAAGAAATATGCTTGATTTGCATATTTGAATCTGCGCTACTTGATTTGCATTTTTGAATCTGCGTTACTTGATTTGCATTTTTGAATCTGCGCTACTTGATTTGCATTTGTGAATCTCCATTCTTAATTTGCATTTCTAAATCTCCATTACTTAATTTGCATTTCTGAATCTGCAACACTTAATTTGCATTTCTGAATCTGCAACACTTAATTTGCATTTCTGAATCTGCAACACTTAATTTGCATTTCTGAATCTGCATTACTTAAATTTCGCTTCTGAATCTGCAATACTTAATTTTCATTTCTGAATCTGCAATACGTAATTTGCGTTTCTGAATCTGCAATACGTAATTTGAATTTCTGAATCTGCATTACTTGGTTTGCATTTCACAATCTGCATTTCCTAAATTGCATTTCACAATCTGCATTTCCTAAATTGCATTTCACAATCTGCATTTCCTAAATTACATTTCGCAATCTGCATTTCCTAAATTGTATTTCGTAATTTGCATTTCTAAATCTACATTTCTGTTCTTAATCTGCAATTCTAAATCTGTATTTCTGAATTTGCATTTCTAAGGTTCGAGCCCCAACTATGGTAACGTTGAGAGTTATCTCGATAAACCCTCACCCTGCCCTCAGTGAGAAAGGAGAGACTGTTGGGTTTGAAAACGCAGCAGTCCGTCGGATGGGACGTTAAGTCGTAAGATTAAAAAATCTAGATAATTTACCACGGGCTATGAGAGCGCGCCCAGTCAGCAATGACCTTTGCACCACTGGGAAATTCTTCGTGTTCAAACTGTGCTAAAATCCCCGGGGGGGATTTGGTGAAGTAAAACGCAGAATATGCAGATTAGAGGTGAGACCCCCGAGCAGTGACAATTTGTGTAGAAACGAAGCCACGGGTTTGCGGTGTAGTGGGAACCTAATTTTTAAAGCAACCACCATGGCACATGGGGAGGCCGTCCAGGAAATTTGGACCATGTTGTCAGGTGTCACGGGAGCTACAGGGCAAAAAAATCTGTCGTAACGGAAATAATCATCTCGATAGTTTAGGGAGAAACTAAGCCACCGGCTATGAGAGCGCGCTCTGACGTCAGCAATGATTCAAGCAAACACCAGGAAAGTTTCTACGTGTTATTCAATCTTCGCTAAAGTGGCGGGTTCTATTTTTATTTATTTTTCACTGCAGTGAAAATAACAATATACAGATTAAAAAGTGGCACCCGGACAGTGCCTGGTGTCACTCTGCTAGTTTGCAATAATTAAAAGAGGATGTGTGTCTGTTGGCAGCCATAACTCATCGGGAATACCTCGTAGGAGTTTCAAAATTTGACAGTTTCTTTTTGGTTATCGTCCAAGTTGCAGTAGCGAATTTCGGGTTGAAATTCGAAAAGTGAGACTAACTAGAAACAAACACATTTACCATACTATTCTTATGGGCAGCGGGTTGGGTTGTTTTACCTCTGAGCGGCACTTTTTTGCACACCATGGGTTAAATGGCCAGGTCACATGGACCCCGAAGGCTCAGAGAAGGTTGGTGGAGGGGACCCACTGGAACAGCTGTTGGGAGACGGATGGTAGCCTCCCGTCAAGGCCATCCAGCGTGTTCTTTAACGTGCACAGGGTGTGGCTCTCCCACACACGGGACAACGGCTTAACGTCCCATCCGACGGACGGCGGCCTTTCCAAGCCCAGCGGTGTCCCCCTACTGACCGTTGGCAGGGCGGGGAATTTTGCGGAGATAAATCTCAACTCTGACCCAGCTGGGACTCGAAACTGGGAACTACAGATTACGAGCCTGGCGCGCTACCGACTGAGCCACCCCCGCCCCTATGGGCAGCGGCAAGTGCTGCAAAACACGTTTCTATTTTCTGACGTTTAAACATAACCAAGGCTGGAAAAGATCTGAGAGGCACTTTTTTGCCCAATGGGCTAAATGGCTAGGTCACAAGGACCCCGAAGGGTCACAGAAGGTTGGGGGGGAAGGGGATCCACTTGAACAGCTGTTAGAAGACAGATGGGGAGCCCCCGTCAAGGCCATCCAGTGTGTGCTTTAACGTGCACAGGGTATGGGTCTCCCGCACACAGACCACGGCTTAACGGCAGCCTTTCCAAGCCTATCGGTGTCCCTACCTTCGATAGCAGGGTACGAAATTTTGTGGAGATAAATCTCAACGCTGGCCCAGCTGGGACTCGAACCTGGAAACTGCATATTACAAGCCTGGTGCGCTATCTACAGAGCCCCCCCCCCCGCCCTTATTGTCTTGAGCCGAGTAGGAAAATATATTGCACTGAGCTAAGCATTGATATATGTAACTAGGGGAAAGGGGCCCACCTATGGTCCTCTCGATTTCCAGATGGGGGGGGGGATGAGGATTTTCTGCTTTATCATTCGCCTCACTTGATCATGTTATGTAGCAATTTAAAAAGTGACTTGGGAAATATGTAATTTCTTTCTCAGCTAAAGGCAAGACGTAAAAGATGTAGATTAATTTAATATTTTTTTTCTTTGATGGTTATTTTTAACTGTTCAGCGTATGTTAACGATTTTCCGTGAATCATTTACCGGGTTGTTGGGTTGTTTTACCTCTGAGCGGCACTTTTTGCACACCATGGGCTAAATGGCCAGGTCACATGGACCCCGAAGGCTCAGAGAAGGTTGGGGGAGGGGACCCACTAGAACAGCTGTTGGGAGACAGATGGTAGTCTCCCGTCAAGGCCATCCAGCGTGTTCTTTAACGTGCACAGGGTATGGCTCTCCCGCACACGGGGCCACGGCTTAACGTCCCATCCGACAGACGGTGGCCTTTCCAAGCCCATCGGTGTCCCCTACTGACCGTGGGCAAGGCGGTGAATTTTGCGGAGATAAATCTCAACGCTGACCCAGCTGGGACTCGAACTGGGAACTACAGATTACGAGCCTGGCGCGCTACCGACTGAGCCACCCCCGCCCCATTTAGCGGGATTTCATCTTTTGTCGTTGGCAACATTTCATTTAAATTTTTTTTCTTATTACAGCATAAAGACGTGTTGAATCTTCGCTAAGAAGTTTCTTTTTTCAGGGAGTGGGCGATGCAGGGTTTGGTACTCATCAAACTAACATTTACTTCAGTAAAAATTTGAAAATATAGAATCCATCTTAAAAATGAGACTCATCGATTCCGGGTACAGTTCAGTGAGTTAAAAAATAAGAGCCTGAACGTTAAAGAATCTGAAAGATTTTTTTAATAAAAAAGAATGCTTAAGTAAGTCGCACTAGATATTAACATCTCCCTTATTTTTTTTTTTGCACATACTTTTTATTTCTGGCGTGCCTCTCAACATGTAAAGCTTCTCACCATTGGCAATCAATGGAGTGGAAAGGAACAGGGGAAAGCTTTTAGGGAGGAAACAATCGCCGTGTCAGTCCACTGAGAGATTTGATTCCCAAAGTAAGAAATACAGTCATTAAAGTTGAAGGAGTTGCCCTTGTTTCAGAAGTTGCGGTGTAACTTCATTCTCTGAATAGTATTGAAGTTAATTCAAGGATGATTTATAGAAATATCATAAACAAGAGAATATTTATGGTTTAATGACTAATATTTTTAGTCATTACTTCTGTTTGATGATGGGGCGGGGTTGGTTCAGTCGGTAGCGCGCCAGGCTCGTAATCTGTAGTTCCCAGGTTCGAGTTCCAGCTGGGTCAGCGTTGAGATTTTTCTCCGCAAAATTCCCCGCCCTGCCCATTTTCAGTAGGGGACACCGATGGGCTTGGAAAGGCCGCCGTCCGTCTGATGGGACGTTAAGCCGTGGCCCCGTGTGCGGAAGAGCCATGCCCTGTGCACGTTAAAGAACACGCTGGATGACCTTGACGGGAGCTACCATCTGTCTCCCAACAGCTGTTCCAGTGGGTCCCCTCCCCCAACCTTCTCTGAGCCTTCGGGGTCCATGTGACCTGGCCATTTAGCCCATGGTGTGCAAAAAAGTGCCGCTCAGAGGTAAAACAACCCAACCCAACTGTTTGATGATGCGGGGATGGCTCAGTCGTTAACGCACCATCTCTGAACCCTCCGAGTCCTGGTGATCTGGCCATTTAGACCATGGTGTGCAAAAAAAAGTGCCGCTCAGAGGTAAAACAACTCAACTTCTGTTTAATTGTAATTTTTTTCTCCCAGTTATTCATACGGTATATATGTATACATAAACTTAGCTAAATCCATAATACATAAACTTAGCTAAATCCATAATACATAAACTTAGCTAAATCCATAATACATAAACTCAGCCATCCAAATCGATGAGCGTTCATTCACCAGGAAATCATGATCTTTCATCTTATGCGATAAGAATCCGTGAACCTTTATGTCCTACTAACATGATAGCCCATGACGCTGATTGCACACATGCTGTGTTGTTATTGAGAGTGATGAGATCCACAAAAATCTTGGAATTTACATGGATACAACCTTCCGATGGAATACACATATTCAAAAACTAGCGGAGAAATTGCATCTATATACATCTGAACTTTACAAATTACAATTTGCTACAAGCACACACACACATTTGGTTGTTGGTTGTTTTACCTCTGAGCGGCACTTTTTTGCACACAATGGGCTAAATGGCCAGGTCACATGGACCCCGAAGGCTCAGAGAATGTTGGGGGAGGGGACCCACTGGAATAGCTGTTGGGAGACAGATGGTAGTCTCCCGTCAAGGCCATCCAGCGTGTTCTTTAACGTGCACAGGGTATGGCTCTCCCGCACACGGAGCCACGGCTTAACGTCCCATCCGACGGACGGTGGCCTTTCCTAGCCCATCGGTGTCCCCTACTGACCGTGGGCAGGGCGGGGAATTTTGCTCTCTCAACCCTCTCTGAGACTTCGGGGATCGTCTGACCTGGCCATTTAGCCCATTGTGTGCAAAAAAGTGCCACTTAGACGTAAAACAACCCACCCTTGTTTCGGTAATATTAAGTTCTTAATCTCCGTGTCACAATAACAGTATCTAGCCATTCAATATACAACAAATATCTAATGCTTGAACGTATGCGTTTAATCTTCGACATACAAGTGTTATAAATTCTTATCATTAAAATGCTCTATTCGCAATCTATACCTGGAAGGTAACTATGAAGAAAGGATCTGACAGAATCCGAAATCCTTATTCATTTATTTCTTTCTTTTTGATTCCTGACTCAGAAAACCCAATTTAGTTTTTCATCGGAAAATTCGAACGATAATTATTCGTCGAAATTTGCTTCGGGCTCGTGATGGAAAGGAAATACAAAAATAATTTGTTTCGAATGAAAAAAAAAAAACTCGAAGGAAAAACGAGTTCGATTTAAAAGTATCATCTTAAGAACATTACTTTGTAAACTGTAATAATTCTTTTTTTGTTCAAATCTTACGAACGTCTGCATTACCTCCTTTCTTTTTTTAGCTTTTTAAGTCTGATGTAAAATTAAAATCATCGGGAGTTTTTTTTTTTTCTCGGAAAGTAAAGCTAGGTGAAAAAACAATAGCGAAAAAAAAACACCCTCTGAAAGGAGCAATTTATGCTCTTTTTTAATTACCACCTCTGCTGATGAACAAAAAAATGTAATTGAAGTTAAAAGACTCAAAGATTCAAGACACGAATATATTTTTTTGCCATCTGTATCGAAGCATTTTTATACTTCACCGATTACTTATCAGTTTAATTTCAAAGCAAAACTTTCGAGTGTGTTTATTTAGCACAATTACCACGATTGTAAAAAAAAATGTGCACTGGCATTTTTTTTTCCTGTTTCTACATATACTTAAATAATTTTTTTTTACCGCTAGATTCTTTTCAAGCCGATAATTCTCTGCGACAGAAATTTGTTTAAGAAAGAAAGAACGTGTACTGCTCCTTCTCAGTCGGATTTTAACAGCAAACGTTGATTGCTTGCAGATGACTTCCTCTATCTACAAAAAGCATTTCTGCTCTGATGTGAGCTAATAACTAGGTTAAAAGAATTATCAACCTTGGAATGTTTGTATCGTGGTTTACCAAGGTGGTGTGCAAAGGGGGAATTACCTAGAGACCCCACAAATGAATGAGCCCCTTCGAACACTTCACGCTTTTATCTGAAGTAGGGAGTAGGAATTTAAGGAAGTCGGTTGGGTTGTTTTACCTCTGAGCGGCATTTTTTTGCACACCATGGGCTAAATAGCCAGGTCACATGGACCCCGAGGCTCAGAGAAGGTTGGGGGAGGGGACCCACTGGAACAGCTGTTGGGAGACAGATGGTAGCCTCCCGTCAAGGCCATCCAGCGTGTTCTTTAACGTGCACAGGGTATGGCTCTCCCGTACACGGGGCCACGGCTTAACGTCCCATCCGACGGACGGTGGCCTTTACCAAGCCCATCAGTGTCCCCTACTGACCGTGGGCAGGGCGGGGAATTTTGCGGAGATAAATCTCAAAGCTGACCCAGCTGGGACTCGAACCTGGGAACTGTAGATTACGAGTCTGGCGCGCTACAGGCTGAGCCACCCCCGCCCCAGGAAGTTGATATTGATCCAAATATGCTAAAAGCTGTTAGAATTTTTTTCTCTCTTCGTATAACAGAGGCAGAAACTGATCGATCGTTAAGTAAATTAGAATTAATAAAACCTACTTGCTTTCAACCATGTTGCAGAAAAGGTTAAGTGCCTGTGACATATTATCAGTTGAAAGAGAAACAGTTGAAACATACTGTATTCATTTCAAAAATGTAATTCAGAACTGGGTAGATTCTATTACTGTAAATAAAAAACAGGAATAGTATTATTCTGTTAGCTGACCTGGAGTATTCAAATGGTATTTTACATCTAAAGTCTACTAAATATCGCTTTTTTATTGTGAACTCTTTTGGTAATAGATTAAAATAAGAATTTAGAAGTACAGACTATTTTAATTTCCTAACACTTAAAAAAAACAACTAAAAAATTGGATGTGGAGAGGGGGCAAAGTTTCCTTTGCCCCTGGGCTTCCAGATACTTTTGCATAGCCCTGTGCTTTACCCAGTTACCTCAAATAACATAAGTAGTGACGTGGAATGTCAGTGGATGACTGAGAAAGGGTTTACCCCTCCGCCTATCAAATCCCCCTCAAGATTTTCTCAGCATTTGTCCTCTCTCTACACTTGTAAAATATTTAGATTAAAAAGAGTTGTTTTACCTGTGAGCGGCGTTCTTTTTACATACAATGTACTAAATAAACAGGTCACAAGGACCCCAACAGTTCAGAGAATGTTGGGGCAGTTGGCTCACTGGGAAGCAGTTAGGAGACAGATGGATCTTAAGAGACTGCCATCCTATCAAGGCCATCCAGCGTGTTCTTTAACTTGCAGAGGATATAGCTGTTCGGCATACGGAGCCATAGGGTCGCCATAGAGTCATCTGACGGACGGCCGTCTTTCCAATCCCACTGGTGTCCCCTTTATCACCGAGGGCAGGATGCGGGTTTAGTGGAGATAAGTCTCAACGCTGGCGCAGATGGGACTCGAACCCGGGAATTATAGATTACGAGCTGGGATGCTACGGACTAAGGAAACCATTCCCCCATTTCTAAAGGGAAAAAAATATATAAAATAAACTCTCTCTGGAAAGCAGTATGAGGTAGATATTTGCCAAGGTTAAATATTGGTTTCGAGGATTGCTATCTGTAATCGGATATCACATGTACAGGCAAATTCTTTTTAGTTCTCATTTCCGTCACTTTCAACAAAAAAACTAACGGCCACTGTTGGGAGATTTTGTACTGTCATAGTTATATCACAGCAAAATAACCATTGTGAGGCTAAAAATAAGTTATTGGAATTTAATCTTCAAAGTCCATGGTTAATCTCAGCCCAATCCTCGATGGTCTCCGCGGCAAATACCATCTTGCCTGTAAAAGTTATCCAGATTGCCACTTTGTTTCGTCTCTGTTTCTGTCTCACGTCTCTGTCGTCAGCGTTGTTCAACTATTTTATACTACCTTATTTTTCAACTACCTTATTTATGATCATTGAACACAATAATATGCAAATAGTATTGGATTACCTCTGAGCGGCACTTTTTTGCACACCATTGGCCAAATGGCCAGGCCACAAGGACCCCGAAGGCTCAGAGAAGGTTGGGGGAGGGGACCCACTGGAACAGCTGTTGGGAGACAGATGGTAGTCTCCCGTCAAGGCCATACGTGTTTTTTAACGTGCACAGGTATGGCTCTCCCGCATACGGGGCCACGGCTTAACGTCCCATCCGACGGACGGCGGCCTTTCCAAGCCCATCGGTGTCCCCTACTGACCGTGGGCAGGGCGGAGAATTTTGCGGAGAAAAATCTCAACGCTGACCCAGCTGGGACTCGAACCTGGGAACTACAGATAACGAGCCTGGCGCGCTACCGACTGAGCCACCCCCGCCCCATGCAAATAGTAAACTAGCATATCATTTCTATTACATTTAAAGGTAATGTTTTTGCTTTCAGCTTTCATTCCACTTGTGCTATCCTAAAGTATACAAATATGTTTACTATTAATTACCTGAGCTACTTCAGAGAAATATAAAATAGTTGTTCAACAAACCTACATCGACTCTTCAGAAATGATTGTCTCTTAATTCTTTATACAAAAATAATCTTAAAGATATTTAGGAATTCCTACGCTAGTGGATGTATATATATATTTACCAAGAACACTTCTAATTTTGTATAAACTCTGATGAGAACAATGGTTCGTCTTTGTTCATCCTTACTGTTGAGATTACAATAAGGACTTCATTGTTTTGAGTGTTACTAGACGATTTAGACATAACAATGAGACCTATTTGTTTCGTTCGGTTAAATCTTTCTCAAAATTTCCGTCATACAAAATTACTTCGAATACATTTCTTTCGGTGCAATGAGTGTCTGTTTGTTTAACGACTACAACAGACACAGCATTTGAAAGGTCATTTGTGTCAGAGGGGAAAAATAATCCTTCGCAAGGTACCTTTAAGGATAGAAGCATTGAATTGGGAAATTCGTTGGTGGTGTTTGTTTAACATGTTCCATTGATAAGGTAAACGCAAGGTAAACGAGTAAACCGTTTAATTTTAGGTAAACATTTGACATTTAAATAGGTTTTATTTAAACTCGATTTTTCTCGGACACTTCAGGGTAGTTACAAAATAAACATTGCCCGTGTTATTTGATAACGTTAAGTGACTAAAAAGGGAACAAAAATTTAATCTCATTTGATTTTTTTTACCGAACGTATTTTGAGGTAAATTGAAGGAAAGAAAAAGTGAAATAATATTACAAAATTGTTTTTTTTTTATCTCTGGGCGGTGCTTTTTTTTTTAACAAAATACGTTAAATTCCAGGTCACAAAGACTCCAAGGGCTCAGAAAATGTTGAGGAAAGGGAGAGATTGAGTCTCCCGTCTAGGCCATCCAGCGTGTTTTTTAACGATCACAGGATATGGCGCCACTGCTTATCATATCTTCCGAAATACCGCGGCCTTCCGTAGCCAATCAGTGTCCCATTTCTGACAGAAGACATGGTGTTAATTTAGCGGAGATGAATCTCAACTCGAACCCAGTTGGGATTCGAAGCTGGGAACTGCAGATCACGAGCCTGGCGCGATGCGTACTCAGCCAACCCCATCCTTCTCAGCCTCTCCGTGAGAAATCAACGTAAAGTAAATTTTAATGTGTACAGTCGCTCAAAAAAGTATCCGAACGCTATGGTTGATTACAGAATTCAGAAAAAATATCTGGCAACGTTTTTTTTAGAAATTAGTGATCTGGCAACCTTCACGTGTCACGTGACACGAAGGTTGCCAGATCACTAATTCCTAAAAAAATTTTTGCCAGATATTTTTTCTGAATTCTGAAATCAACCATAGCGTTCGGATACTTTTTTTGAGCGACTGTACTTTTATACATATAAGGTATGCAGTAAAGGTGCGATTTTGCATTGTTGTTTTAATTTTATTTTATTTGTGCGCGCATTTGTGTTTCATGTATTACAGATTTGTAAAGAAAAAAAGGGGAGGGGAAAGGGGTTCAGCGAAAGCTTTGAGTTTGAAATGGGATTCAGCTGAAAATTTTCATTTGAAAAGCGGTTTCGTGAAAGATTCGAGTTCGGAAAAGATTTTTGTGGCTGAAAATGTTTGTAGAGCACTGTTTTAAAATCATTGTCAAGCGTTACGAATCCTTACATAGTTCGACTTGCTCCGAGGACCTATGGTCGATTAAAGAATACTCATGACTCATGAGGACTCATGAGGACATCCGCAAACGTGCATCCTAGTTTTGCGGTCTGACGACGCAGCCAAAAGTTTCCCAAGAACGTAACCGGAGGTTTTTTTCAGGTTTCAACGTTGTTCAACTACCTTATAGCTGAAAAGAAATAAAAAACCTATCTTAGAAATAGAAATTCATCCCTTACATCAGATCAAATGAAAACGATTAGTTTCGATAGGCCGCATCCATCTTAAAGGAACTTCCATTGGCGGCACGTGATTAAAATGTTTCGTGAGGCACTTCGACTACTACAGTCAGGTCCCGGATGTCAGAGAAAAAAAAAAATTGGGAGATCACTTATATTGAACTGAATGAAATCGAACTGAAAAGACGTTCCGTAAGGTATATATTCTTTTAATTGATTTGCTTCGAGAATCGATGCTATGTCACAGAGTTCAGTTTTCGATTTCGATTTCTTAATTACATCTGAGAGATCTAAATATCTTATTTGGCCGAAAAATATTCTCTAAATTTCCTTCTTGGTCTATATGTGTCATAGATAGATAGAATGTTTTATATTACATATATACATAGAGCAATATACAGTGTTATTATTAGATAGTCATATTCTAATTATTCATATTTTTCAGTTACTTTGTGGTAGAAGTGTACAATTAAACATCCCAGAGGCGCGTGATGTTAAAAAAATAAATAAATAAAAAAATAAATAATGTATATATTAATTTTTTTCAGCTATTCTTTAAACGGATTATTTAACAAAAAAATTTAAAGTATTGCCACTTTTCTGTAATAATTACTTAGGTATTATTCCATTTATTATATATTTATATATATTATATATATTATGTAGGTATTATTCCGTTATAATTGTATTAAAAATATATTAAAATATTAAAATGCATAGATCACTTTTTTAACTCCATTCAGATTATAAATTTATATTTATTATTTTAAACTGAATTACTCGTTCGAAATTATCACTTGAAAAGTTATTTACTTCCCTTATATTAAATTTACAATATTAATTTTTATGTAGATATATATATACTATTGCATATATCATTCTATTTCACAATGAATTGTAAAAATAAAAAGGTAATAAAATGAATTACAAAAAAAAAAAACTATTATGAGGATAGCTGGGATCGAACCTGAGACTTAAAATTTGCAACTAAAAAAAATGACACTGCATTTAGCGGACTGAGCGATGCATTGCTGACCAAATGATATCTTTAAAATATAATATTAACAATCTCTTGCAGACCAAATGTTCAACACATATTTTTGTATCTAATGTGTTATTAAATTCCTCATAAGTATCTTTCCTTGGCAAAATAAAAAGATCAGGCTTGTTGAGCCTCTGTTGATCGTCATAATTTGTGGTTGATTGTGAGATCATATGGTATACCAGACAAGTTAGTTAACATAATGAAAGCTCTCTATAATAACACTGAGTCGTGTGTGAGAGTTGGTAAGTCTTGTAGCAATTGGTTTAGCATTACTTCTGGTGTTCGACAAGGGTGCATTTTGTCTCCTTTTCTCTTTAGTTTGGTTGTTGATTATGTTGTGCGAAATTCACTTCGAGGGAAAGATTTTGGCCTTAAATGGGCAGGAGATACGAAAATTTCTGATTTAGATTATGCTGATGATTTAGCCCTTTTGGCAAATGATATTGATGAGATGAACTCTTTCATTCGAGCTGTTGATGAAACTGGTAGTAGAGTAGGTTTGGTTATAAACAGAGAGAAAACTAAAGTGATGAAAATTGGTCAGGCAGGTTGTGATTCAGTTAATCTGAATGGTTGCAATCTTGAACAGGTGTCACAATTTAATTATCTTTGTAGCTATGTAACAGATAATGGTGATGTGCGGCATGAGATTAACAGATGGATAGGGATTGCTGCCGGGACTTTTAAGAATCTATGGAGAGTGTGGAGAAATAGGCGTATACACCAAAAGACTAAAATTAGACTGTATAATAGTTTGGTTCTTACTAGGATTAGTTATGGTAGTAAAACGTGGACACTTTGTAAACGTGATAATAGGAAACTAGATGCTTACGCAGTATCTTGGGCATTAGGTGGTTCAATTTTGTAACTAATGATGAGGTTAGGCAAAGGAGTCGACAACCTCCTTTAAGCAGCATATTGTGCAGAGAGAGACTCCGTTGGTTTGGCCATGTTGCCCGTATGGATAATTATAGATTGGTAAATAGGGTTACCAATCTATAATCATCGCATCCTAGGGTTATGAACAGTGTGCCTTTAGGCACACTGTTCCATAACCCTAGGATGTGATGGAGATACAAAAAATTCTGATGAGACCTAGGATGCGATGGGCAGAAAATGTCAAACAGGACCTTGTTAGAATTGGTGTGCAGTGGCCAGATGCAGCAGATGTAGCTCAGGACAGACTTGCTTGGAGAACTACATTGTACGGTCTGGTTGGATCTCCGTAGCCCATGGCTGCTTGAGGATGATGATGATGTGCCTGCCACATTGAAATGAAGATTTTCACTAAGTAATAAGATTTTGACTATTGCTTGTTTTACTTGAATTAGCCAATCAAATGTCATGGGACACTACAAAATGGGGGACTACCAGTTGCACTTCATCGCTGTTGCATTTCAACTTATGCGCGTCATCGCTGTAATAGATAATGGTAGTATTCCGGGCGGTGTCCGTAATGTTAAAATTCGTATTGACAATGCAAAAGCAGCTGACGTACGGCCCTGATTAGCAAAGTAAATTCTGCAATTGTCTACGTGACGAGGCAAATAATGCTTTTACGAAACGAATATAAAACTGATATTATGTTGATTTAGTTATGACAAATGGGGCTGGAGTGGCTCAGTCGGTAGCGCGCCAGGCTCGTAGTCTGTAGTGCCCAGGTTCGAGTCCCAGCTGGGTCAGCGTTGAGATTTATCTCCACAAAATTCCCCGCCCTGCCCACGGTCAGTAGGGGACACCGATGGGCTTGGACAAGGCCGCCGTCCGTCGGATGGGACGTTAAGCTGTGGCCCGTGTACGGGAGAGCCACACCCTGTGCACGTTAAAGAACACGCTGGATGGCCTTGACGGGAGGCTACCATCTATCTCCCAACAGCTGTTCCAGTGGGTCCCCTCCTCCAACCTTCTTTGCGCCTTCGGGATCCATGTGACCTGGCCATTTAGCCCATGGTGTGCAAAAAAGGGCGCTCAGAGGTAAAACAACCCAACCCTAGTTATGACAAATAACGAATATTAAATTCGTAATTCTTTTATTTTTTTGCAATTACTTTCGGTAGGACGGTGCCCGGGTGGACTAATGGACGAGTCCCAACTATTTAAATCGTGCTTTGCGTGCAAAAGATAGCATTGCTGTTGGAATTTACGAGAAAAGTTTTTCCTGGAGGATCTAGAAATATTTCAAAGTTGTTGATGAGTTTTTTTACCAGATTCTTTTACTGAATCTTGGTATCCTTATGATTTGGTACTGACTTCCGTAAGAAGGAAATAAATAAAGAATTGTTTCCACGTGCACTTGTGAAACATTCCAATCCAATTTCAAATTCAAATGATTAACAAATTTATTAAACCGAAAGTTATTTCAAAAAAAATTAGTTCTCTCCGGTTTGTCTAATATTAATTTTTATATAAACTCTATTTTTTTTACCCAGGTAATAATAAAAAACAGACCTAACTGAAATTTATAAAAAAAAGAAAAAAAGAACTAACTCCCAAATCACTGGATGAACATGTATTTAGCGTTGTTTTTCTCCTCGCAAAAGAATTTTCTTTGCTTTCCCATCAACAAATCGTTTAACCCACCTTTTTTCCCTAAAACTCTCTCGCCCTTTCTGCCTGTTTAGTAAAACGCATTCGTTACACACCCCAACAGCTCAGGCATGGCTTCGAAAGAGAAGGCGCTGGTTTGGACGAAGGCGTCTTCACTCGAATTCTTTCCAGTTCAATGCAAATTAATGCTAACGCACATTCGATTCTGTCAACCGCACGGAAAGGTATCCATCATTGTCGTATGCAGAGGAGAGTTGCTTCTAAGTTTTTCGTCGTTTTCTTCTCTCCCCCCCCCCTCTCTTTTCCTGTTATCTGTTTCCCCTCTTTGCTTGTTTATTTCCCTTCGATTGTTTGCTCCGATTACGCTAATCGAAGTTTAGTTAGTTTAATGTTGCTGTTGCAGATTGTTGGTGAGACTGTTGCTTATAAGTGTCGTTATAATGGTTGTTGGTATTATTACTGGTACAGTGATTGTTGTTCACGGTGTCGACATCGCGGTTCTTTTCTTTTGCCTTAGATGTGAAGATTTAATTACAAGAGGAAAAATAAATTTAACAGAATTTGATGAAAGAAAGGAGATAATCTTTAAAAACACGTGGAATATAAAAGGGGAATAATATTTGTTATCCGAGAAAGGAGGTGAGTATCTTTTAAGAATAAGTAATGATTAGATTGGAGAGGAATATGAAACAAGAGCACTTGTATTAATATTTAATATACATATAGAGCTGATTGGAATGGGGGGATGGCAGGGATAACGCTAACCCTGATAGAGATCTGAAAATCTGGGGGATGGCAGGGATAATGGGGGGATGGCCCTGATAGAGATCTGAAAATCTGCACCAACGTATAGTTAGGATTGGGTTGTTTTACCTCTGAGCGGCACTTTTTTGCACACCATGGGCTAAATGGCCAGGTCACATGGACTCCGAAGGCTCAGAAAAGGTTGAGGGAGTGGACCCACTGGAACAGCTGTTGGGAGACAGATGGTAGCCTCCCGTCAAGGCCATCCAGCGTGTTCTTTAACGTGCACAGGGTATGGATCTCCCGCACTCGGGGCAACGGCTTAATGTCCCATTCGACGGACGGCGGCCTTTCCAAGCCCATCGGTGTCCCCTACTGACCGTGGGCAGGGCGGGGAATTTAGCGGAGATAAATCTCAAAGCTGACCCAGCTGGGACTCGAACCTGGGAACTGCAGATTACGAGCCTGGCGCGCTACCGACTTAGCCACCCCCCGCCCCATGGCTTTTGAGACCAAAGATAAGTAAAATTTCAATTGAACCCTGATCTTCATGTGTTAGAAATTTAAGCATTGCAGATACCTAGATGCAAGGCAGGATATGGGGGAAGGGATACAGAGGGGTCATACCCCCCCACTCTTTGAGAATGTTAGTAACCAGAATGAAGGCAACGAAATATGAAATATATGCGTTTTGAAACAATTAGTTGGTAAAAAAAAAGTTGTCCTTAGTGGGACTCGAACCCACGCCTCCCAGAAGCATGCCGGGATTGGATTGTTTTACCTCTGAGCGGCACTTTTTTGCACACCATGGGCTAAATGGCCAGGACACAAGGACCCCGAAGGCTCAGAGAAGGTTGGGGGAGGGGACCCACTGGAACAGCTGTTGGGAGACAGATGGTAGCTTCCCGTCAAGGCCATCCAGCGTGTTCTTTAACGTGCACAGGGTATTGTCTCCCGCACACGGGGCCACGGCTTAACGTCCCATCCGACGGACGGCGACCTTTCCAAGCCCATCGGTGTCCCCTACTGACCGTGGACAGGGCGGGGAAATTTTGCGGAGATAAATCTCAACGCTGACCCAGCTGGGACTCGAACCTGGGAACTACAGATTACGAGCCTGTCGCGCTACCGACTGAGCCACCCCCGCCCCAGCATGCCGGGAGTCCTAACTGCTGAACCATTAGAAGCTGCAAATTTTTCAACAAAGTGACATTATATGCATTTCTGTTGATTCACCATTACCTCCTTTTTCTTTTGAAACACAAATTGTTAAAGACCACTAAACGAAGAGGAAATCGTTCATGCCTGAACGGCGTTCCTGTTCATTTCAACTCGATCTCGGCATTCTTCCTTTCACTGGAATCACTCCCCCCCTCCCCCAAACTCTATTTTTTTCTAGATCCGGGAGTACAGTCGCTCAAAAAAATATCCGAACACTATGGTCGATTACAGAATTCAGAAAAAAATATCTGGCAACGATTTTTTTAGAAGTCAGTGATCTGGCAACCTTAGTGTCACGTGATTACAGAATTCAGGAAAAATATCTGGAGCGCGTACAGCAACTGTACACGCTCCAGTTACCGTTCACAGCAAACTGGAGCGTGTGCAGTTACTGCACACGCTCCAGTTTGCTGTGAAACTGGAGCGTGTGCAGTAACTGCACACGCTCCAGTTTGCTGTGAATTCTGCACACGCCACAGCAAATTGTTGTGAATTCTGCACACGCTCCAGTTTGCTGTGAACGGTAACTGCACACGCTCAATATTTCCGTCAGTGAGCCCACACGATCTAGTATCAAAATAATATGACCACCTACAGTCGCTCAAAAAAGTATCCGAACACTATGGTTGATTACAGAATTCAGAAAAAAATATCTGGCAACGTTTTTTTTTAGCAGACAGTGATCTGGCAACTTTCGTGTCACGTGACAGATATTTTTCCTGAATTCTGTAATCGACCATAGTATTCGGATATTTTTTTGAGCGACTGTCCCTAGGGTAAATTTGTTTCGTAAGTACCTAAACAAGTGATGGAACGAAGTTAAGACAATAGGTATGCAGTTAGGACTATACTGTACTGAGCGTAAAACAGAGAGCGCATTCAAAATTAGTATTGGTGTTAAAAGTCCAAAGTCAAGTAGCGCTCAGAGTTTGCTCCACCTATGATTAATCAATATTTCATAGTGATGTGGAAATTGCTGTCTTGGAATAAACAATAATGTAGATCGGTAAAGACCGACGCGAAAAAATCACCAATAAATAAAAGAAACAATCACCAATAAATGGTGATTGTTTCTGCATTACCAATTGACCTCTGAAGTATTTAGGTGAAGGATTGATTCTCCATCAATTAACCTCTGAAGTATTTAGGTGAAGGATTGATTCTTCATTATCAATTAACCTCTGAAGTATTTAGGTGAAGGATTGATTCTTCATTATCAATTAACCTCTGAAGTATTTAGGTGAAGGATTGATTCTTCATTATCAATTAACCTCTGAAGTATTTAGGTGAAGGATTGATTCTTCATTATCTATTAACCTCTGAAGTATTTAGGTGAAGGATTGATTCTTCATTATCAATTAACCTCTGAAGTATTTAGGTGAAGGATTGATTCTTCATTATCAATTAACCTCTGAAGTATTTAGGTGAAGGATTGATTCTTCATTATCAATTAACCTCTGAAGTATTTAGGTGAAGGATTGATTCTTCATTATCAATTAACCTCTGAAGTATTTAGGTGAAGGATTGATTCTTCATTATCAATTAACCTCTGAAGTATTTAGGTGAAGGATTGATTCTTCATTATCAATTAACCTCTGAAGTATTTAGGTGAAGGATTGATTCTTCATTATCAATTAACCTCTGAAGTATTTAGGTGAAGGATTGATTCTTCATTATCAATTAACCTCTGAAGTATTTAAGTGAAGGATTGATTCTTCATTATCAATTAACCTCTGAAGTATTTAGGTGAAGGATTGATTCTTCATTATCAATTAACCTCTGAAGTATTTAGGTGAAGGATTGATTCTTCATTATCAATTAACCTCTGAAGTATTTAGGTGAAGGATTGATTCTTCATTATCTATTAACCTCTGAAGTATTTAGGTGAAGGATTGATTCTTCATTATCAATTAACCTCTGAAGTATTTAGGTGAAGGATTGATTCTTCATTATCAATTAACCTCTGAAGTATTTAGGTTAAGGATTGATTCTTCATTATCAATTAACCTCTGAAGTATTTAGGTGAAGGATTGATTCTTCATTATCAATTAACCTCTGAAGTATTTAGGTGAAGGATTGATTCTTTATTATCAATTAACCTCTGAAGTATTTAGGTGAAGGATTGATTCTTCATTATCAATTAACCTCTGAAGTATTTAGGTGAAGGATTGATTCTTCATTATCAGTTAACCTCTGAAGTATTTAGGTGAAGGATTGATTCTTCATTATCAATTAACCTCTGAAGTATTTAGGTGAAGGATTGATTCTTCATTATCAATTAACCTCTGAAGTATTTAGGTGAAGGATTGATTCTTCATTATCTATTAACCTCTGAAGTATTTAGGTGAAGGATTGATTCTTCATTATCAATTAACCTCTGAAGTATTTAGGTGAAGGATTGATTCTTCATTATCAATTAACCTCTGAAGTATTTAGGTGAAGGATTGATTCTTCATTATCAATTAACCTCTGAAGTATTTAGGTGAAGGATTGATTCTTCATTATCAATTAACCTCTGAAGTATTTAGGTGAAGGATTGATTCTTCATTATCAATTAACCTCTGAAGTATTTAGGTGAAGGATTGATTCTTCATTATCTATTAACCTCTGAAGTATTTAGGTGAAGGATTGATTCTTCATTATCTATTAACCTCTGAAGTATTTAGGTGAAGGATTGATTCTTCATTATCAATTAACCTCTGAAGTATTTAGGTGAAGGATTGATTCTTCATTATCAATTAACCTCTGAAGTATTTAGGTGAAGGATTGATTCTTCATTATCTATTAACCTCTGAAGTATTTAGGTGAAGGATTGATTCTTCATTATCAATTAACCTCTGAAGTATTTAGGTGAAGGATTGATTCTTCATTATTAATTAACCTCTGAAGTATTTAGGTGAAGGATTGATTCTTCATTATCAGTTAACCTCTGAAGTATTTAGGTGAAGGATTGATTCCTCATTATTAGTTAACATCTGAAGCAGAATTAAGTTAATGTTATGCAGTGATATTTATTAAAGTGTTAACGAATAATATTATGAAGGGAAATTAATTTTCATTTTTTGTGATTCATCAGGAACGCAGACTTTTTAGCATAATTATAATAAATAATAATATGTATATTAGCAATTCGATTTTAATTTCATAGCCTAGGTACCGAATTTAATTTCTCGATGTCTTTATATAATTTGATGGTTAAAGTTAGTCATTTTAATATTACATATTTTGAAAAAGACGTTCTGTCTACATGCTTCGATTGCTTGTGGAATAAAAGATGAAACTTATACTAAAAGAGGGGCATTGCGTCTACTAAAATGTAGGCCAAAGCAAAGGTGAAGCTTGTGTAATAAAATATGGAACGTGGGCTAAAAGTACGGCGTAATATTTGAACTTGGCTAAAACTTGGACTAAAAGCCTGGCTAAAATTTACATCAAATAAAAAATGAAGTTTGCGCAACAGGCGAATAAACTTAGGCTGAAAGAACGGCGTTCTATGTATTTAGGTTGTTTTGGGTTGTTTTAAATCTGAGCGGCACTTTTTTGCACACCACGGGCTAAATGGCCAGGTCACATGGACCCCGAAGGCTCAGAGAAGGTTGTGGGTGGGGACCCACTGGACAGCTGTTGGGAGACAGATGGTAGCCTCCCGTCAAGGCCATCCAGCGTGTTCTTTAACGTGCACAGGGTATGGCTCTCCCGCACACGGGGTCAGGGCTTAACGTCCCATCCGACGGACGGCGGCCTTTCCAAGCCCATCGGTGTCCCCTACTGACCGTGGGCAGGGCGGGGAATTTTGCGGAGATAAACCTCAACGCTGACCCAGCTGGGACTCGAACCTGGGAACTACGTATTTAGAATTACGTCAAACGAATGGTGAAATTTGTACAAAAGAGGAAAGACCAAGCTTGAGCTTTAATAAGGACATTCTATGTACTTAGATGTATATCGCTTCTAAAGTGAACTTGCATGGTAAAGGTTGAAACTAGTACTTAAGGAAAAAAATTATTGAACTTCATTGCAAATTTCACCTTTGATTTACGTGAAATCGAAGGTGAAACTTGTGTAATAAAAGATGAAACTTGTGCTGTAGCTAATAATTGAAGCCAAGATGATTTCTGTTGTTAAAGAAGCATCCTGTATATCTTCTTCACAAACAATCATGGAAAATTGAAGTGTTTCATTTCCTGATGCTTGCCTTACGGTGATATATTAAATATGATTAAAATTATCTTCAGCCATGATGCTTGATTAATGAAGAATATGAGAAGAAACTCTAACCATTTTCTACAACCATATACTTTTTAAAATATGTATATACCTGGTCAGTAGCAGCGAAATTTTCGAAGGAAGCAGAGTAATAAATAAGGGATTGGAGAATGAGAGTGAGATGACAGGGAAACACTTCGGAAGAAGGTTTGAAACATGACAGTTGGGTTGGGTTGTTTTATCTCTGAGCGGCACTTTTTTGCACACCATGGGCTAAATGGCCAGGTCACATGGACCCCGAAGGCTCAGAGAAGGTTGGGGGAGGGGACCCACTGGAACAGCTGTTGGGAGACAGATGGTAGCCTCCCGTCAAGGCCATCCAGCGTGTTCTTTAACGTGCACTCGGTATGGCTCTCCCGCACACGGGGCCACCGCTTAACGTCCCATCCGATGGACGGCGGCCTTTCCAAGCCCATCGGTGTCCCCTACTGCGTTGCATGAATTCTGAAACGTGTTAGGTAGATTTGGAAAAGCGTGAGCACGTGAACATGAGCGTTTCATCCTAGACCTTTGAGAAAAGTGTTTCCCAAAATGTGTTGCGGTTTGGGTTGTTTTACCTCTGAGCGGCACTTTCTTGCGCACCATGGGCTAAATGGCTAGGTCACATGGATCCCAAAGGCTCAGAGAAGGTTGAGAGAGGGAACCCACTGGAATAGCTGTTGGGAGACAGATAGTAGCCTCCCGTCAATGCCATCCAGCGTGTCTTTAACGTGCACAGGGTATGGCTCTCCTGCACACGGGGCCACGATTTAACGTCCCATCCGACGGGCGGCGGCCTTTCCAAGCCCATCGGTAATGTGTTGCAGAAGTTTGTGGAAAAATAACACATCGACTGTAGGATTTTCTTTGGAGAGTTTAAGGTTAAATGAATTGTGTTCGAACATGCAGGCTGTAAACCTCAATTATATTTGAGTAATTTTAGTTAAAATCTACCTACTATCTGTGTCAATTCCTATTATCTGTGCCATAAGCAAAATTGTGGGTCGATTGCTGAGGTTTCGTATTATCGTTTTGACCGGATAAGGCTCACTTCAGTGTTGTTGGTTGTGCCATTGAGACGGAGGTAAAACCCATTTTTCTGTCGGTGAAATCACTGGGTTCAAAGCCAGATTTTTTAATGAAACCGATTTGTGCGCTTTTCTAATTTACAGTGTAGTGTGCGCTGTGGTGACAAAAAAAGTACACTTAATTCTCCTTTCTAGTGTTGTACAAATGCTCGAGATGTGCCTGAAAACTTGTGGATACCATAGAAACCCCTTTGCTCTCCCAGATTGGGTTGGGTTGTTTTACCTCTGAGCGACACTTTTTTGCCCACCATGGGCTAAATGGCCAGGTCACATGGACCCCGAAGGCTCAGAGAAGGTTGGGGGAGAGGACCCACTGGAACAGCTGTTGGGAGACAGATGGTAGCCTTCCGTCAAGGCCATCCAGCGTGTTCTTTAACGTGCACTTAACGTTCCATCCGACGGACGGCGGCCTTTCCAAGCCCATCGGTGTCCCCTACTGACCGTGGGCAGGGCGGGGAATTTTTGCGGACTCCCAGATTGTTGGCAGAAATAAAATATTTCATACCAGACATGCTGCGTATTCTTTTGCTGTCCTGTCAGTAAGCCAGCGAATCCAGTGTCTTGTAGATAATGAGCAGGTTTCACGAACATACATAATGATATTCCCAAGGTTTCTTTGACATTTTTATCTTCTATGCCCAACAGTTATCGATATATTCTAATCTAAAGTCGGTTTATAACCACCAGGTATATTTATATACAATTGTAATTTATTGTACACTTATTCATATGAATTGTTATTTATGTATAATATTTATCTTCATGTTTGGGCGTGATTCTCTTTTTTCCAGAATGATGACACTTCAGACCGGCATTGACATGCAATATATTTTAATAATGAAACATTTTTGAATTAATTCTCAATAACCACAAGAGTAAGAATCAACAATAAATCTGGCAACATAAAGCGCATTGTTTTATAAATTGTGAATAAAACACCGAATAGAAATAACAATAAATATCCACAACAAACAACACTTATTTCGTACATAACGTATAAGAAAGTGTCAAAATATCTCCGTAAAATATATCCTGATTTCACTGTGACAATTTTTTATATGCATTATATTTTTCTTATCACTGTATAGTAATAACCATATCATCATGTGTATGGTTTACCGCTTAGGTAGATATTGACAAACATTAATACGATTTTGAAATATATATTTATCTTCGTTTTATTCTTAGCAGATGCAACTTAAATTATCTATATCAACATCATTATCAGCATCATCAGCACCACAACCATGCAAAATCTTCACATGAACAGGTCTATTAGTGTCCTCTGCATGCTTTTGTAACCCTGAAAGTCAGTGATAAATAAGGGGCGGGGGTGGCTCAGTCGGTAGCGCGCCAGGCTCGTAATCTGTAGTTCCCAGGTTCGAGTTCCAGCTGGGTCAGCGTTGAGATTTATCTCCGGAAAATTCCCCGCCCTGCCCAACGTAAGTAGGGGACACCGATGGGCTTGGAAAGGCCGCAGGCGGCATCGGATGGGACGTTAAGCCGTGGCCCTGTGTGTGGGAGAGACATACCCTGTGCACGTTAAAGAACACGCTGGGTGGCCTTGACGGGAGGCTACCATCTGTATCCCAACAGCTGTTCCAGTGGGTCCCCTCCCCAAACCTTCTCTGAGCCTTCGGAGTCCATGTGACCTGACCATTTAGCCCATGGTGTGCAAAAAAGTGCCACTCAGAGGTAAAACTACCCAACCCAACCCGTCTGATTCAAGATGGACAAAACAGCCATGCGATCAGAATTTGTCGCAGCGTGTTCGGACAACAGATGCAATGTGCGATTCACTTGCTCGACTCGTTAACTTCAGAAGCTGAAAACATCGGAGCTGAAAGAGGAAACAAATTGTTCAACAACATCACCGTAAAAAAGCCTATCATGCCATTATTCCCTAAACCTTCGTGAAACCTTAGGATTAAGAATATTTCAGAAAATGATGCTAAAAAATCCGTTGCAGTTATCAGGAACACTGGTAAAGAGAGAGCAGATTCCAGACAATACGAGAAAAAGAGAATTTGTTTGTAAATCGTTCGACACTCAGTTATCTTAATATTAACATTTCTAGGAAATTTTCCTTCTATAATTGCTCTGTAACGCACGAGCGAACGTCTCAAGAGAAGACAGGAAAAAAATATACATCATTGTTATCAAATTCGGCAGTAAAGAGAAAGAGGACGCTTCTAGTAGGTTAAGGATGAAGACAACAGCAAAATCACAAAGTGCACTGCTTTTAATGTAATGGCCGAAAGCCACAGATTTAAAAAAATATACCTTGTCTTCATCTGAAGTTGAGAAAGTTAATATTGGAGAATAAATAACGGGTTGGATTGAATGGGATTGTTTTACCTCTGAGCGGCACTTTTTTGCACACCATGGGCTAAATGGCCAGGTCACATAGACCCTGAAGGCTCAGAGAAGGTTGGGAGGGAGGAACAGCTGTTAGGAGATAGATGGTAGTCTCCCGTCAAGGCCATCCAGCGTTTCTTTAACGTGCACAGGGTATGGCTCTCCCGCACACGGGGTCACGGCTCAACGTCCCATCCGACGGACGGCGGCCTTTCCAAGTCCATCGGTGTCCCCTACTGACCGTGGGCAGGGCGGGGAAATTTTGCGGAGATAAATCTCAACGCTGACCCAGCTGGGACTCGAACCTGGGAACTACAGATTACGAGCCTGGCGCGCTACCGACTGAGCCACCCCCGCCCCAAATAAATAACGGGAGAAGCAATATTTAAACGCTAAAAATATTTTAATCCACGTGTTAAAGCATTTGCTTGTCATTGTAGTAAATATGTGGAGGTAAATTGCGCAAGGAGTGAAGCAATCTTTTTAAACCTTGCTGGTTAAAACGGATAGTGTACAGTAGCTCAAAAAAGTATCCGAACACCACTATGATTGATTACAGAATTCAGGAAAAATATCTGGCAACGATTTTTTTTTAGAAATTAGTGATCTGGCAACCTTCGTGTCACGTGATTACAGAATTCAGGAAAAATATCTGGAACGTGTACAGCAACTGTACACGCTCCAGTTACCGTTCACAGCAAACTGGAGCGTGTGCAGTTACTGCACACGCTCCAGTTTGCTCTGAACAGTAAACTGCACACGCTCAATATTTCAGTGAGTGAGCCCACACGATCTAGTATCAAAATAATATGACCACATACAGTCGCTCAAAAAAGTTTACGAACACTATGGTTGATTACAGAATTCAGAAAAAATATCTGGCGACGATTTTTTTTTAGAAATTAGTGATCTGGTAACCTTCGTGTCACGTGACACAAAGGATTGCCAGATCACTAATTTCTAAAAAAATCGTTGCCAGATATTTTTTCTGAATTCTGTAATCAACCATAGTGTCCGGATACTTTTTTGAGGGACTGTACCAAACACCTAAGATCATTATTAATTTTGAAATGGTGGATAATCTCTCTTTAAACAAGTAATGGAATGACAACATCATGTAAACAACAGTAGCCATTTTATAAATCATCAGAATGTGCATTGCAATGACTATGAGTTTTGAAAGGACTTAATGAAAACAAGCCCCATTTTGCATATTTTGCTTTTGAAGCAAACCGATGTATCTCAATACAAAGGTAAATATCTGGAAAAGAGGTCTCTCGTGGAAATGATTCATGTCGTTTTTGTAACATTTGATGCACAACAATTAGCTCTTTCTAGCTGAGAGTCTCCTAACAATCCCCCACTCTAAACAAATGAATGTGAATGCATTGTCAAAATGTACCAAGACAGGTGATTTAAATAAAAATTGTGTCTTAAGCATCTCATACACGTCAGCTTTTTCGAGAAAAACGAAATTTTTTATTTATGAAATTGTTTAAAACTGGAAAATATATATATATTAAAAAATAAAATAAATACCTCCTCAAGCAGCTGCTTGCCACAGTGGTCTGACAGGAGCCTGTCAGTTTATATACCAGAGTAGAAGATCTGAGAGGATGGCAGGACCTCAGCAGAAAAACGACACATACATCCATGCCTTACCCGGGGCTCGAACCCAGGTCCCTTATATCAGTAGCCAAGCGCGCTAACCTCTCGGCCATGGAACGGCTATATATATATATTGATATTATCAGAATCTCGTTAAATATTTATTTTTGCACTCAGTGAGGAGTTCGTGGAACACATTAAAAAGAATTCCCTCTCTGCCAAAGAGTGCGAGAACGTTTCTATATTCGATAACCCAAATCTCAAATATAATCCTAATGCAAAAATCCAGTGTTCAAATATTTTTTATATTAAAGGGAGTTATACTCTTCTGTCACGCTTCTTTAAAAAAAGCATTTTTTTTTATTAAAACGATTAACTTTTAAATAAATATCTTCACAAATGTTGAATTTCCGCACAAAATCAACTCTGTGTGATTAAAACATTTTTAAAACCTTGTGTGGAAAGCTACCACAAAAATCAATTCAGAACTCATACATTACATATGATTTCTTTTCAAAATACTCAGTTCCATCCAGATCACTTATTACTACCGCAAACGTTAAAGTTTCTCTCTCCAAACGGCGTTTCTCCTGGGGCGGGGGTGGCTCAGTCGGTAGCGCGCCAGGCTCGTAATCTGTAGTTCCCAGGTTCGAGTTCCAGCTGGGTCAGCGTTGAGATTTATCTCCGCAAAATTTCCCCGCCCTGCCCACGGTCAGTAGGGGACACCGATGTGCTTGGAAAGGCCGCCGTCCGTCGGAAGGGACGTTAAGCCGTGGCCCCGTGTGCGGGAGAGCCATACCCTGTGCACGTTAAAGAACACGCTGGATGGCCTTGACGGGAGGCTACCATCTGTCTCCCAACAGCTGTTCCAGTGGGTCTCCTCCCCCAACCTTCTCTGAGCCTTCGAGGTCCATGTGACCTGGCCATTTAGCATATGGTGTGCAAAAAAGTGCCGCTCAGAGGTAAAATAACCCAACCCCTCCCCCAACCTTCTCTGAGCCTTCGGGGTCCATGTGACCTGGCCATTTAGTCCATGGTGTGCAAAAAAGTGCCGCTAAGAGGTAAAACAATCCAATCCAATCTCCAACTCTCCAGTTTCTATTTAACCCAAAAAGTCTGCTTTATATTTTTTAAGCAAAAGTATCATACATTACATTGTGTTAGGTGTATTTGTATTAGGAATTTCTTCATTGCAGTCAAAAGTGGATGAAAAAATTTCATTAATGATTCTTATGATGTAAAACATTTATATTGAAATATCCAAGGTTTAACTAATGAAAATATTATATCCTAACAATATCATTGCCTTGAATTCCTCATTGTAAAAGATAATACACGACATAAGAATTTCAAAGTTATCTTTTCAAACTTAAGGATTCTTTCTGGCACTTACTAGATTTTTGCATGAATGTTATAACTGAAATTGCATGTTATCTCATCAACGTTTGAATCCATAATCAGGGGCGGGGGTGGCTCAGTCGGTAGCGCGCCAGGCTCGTAATCTGTAGTTCTCAGGTTCGAGTCCCAGCTGAGTCAGCGTTGAGATTTATCTCCGCAAAATTCCCCGCCCTGCCCGTAGCTGCCCTGCTTTCCCCGCCCTGCTCAATAGGGGACACCGATGGGCTTGGAAAGGCCGCCGTCCGTCGGATGGGACGTTAAGCCGTGGCCCCGTGTGTGGGAGAGCCATACCCTGTGCACGTTAAAGAACACGCTGGATGGCCTTGACGGGAGGCTACCATCTGTCTCCCAACAGCTGTTCCAGTGGGTCCCATCCCCCAACCTTCTCTGAGCCTTCGGGGTCTTTGTGACTTGGCCAATGAATCTCTTTTGTTGCGATCTTATGCAACCACGGCAATTCCCGGTTCCGCTTGTACAGCACTACCTGGTTGTGAAAAGCCATGACTATCTAGAGCCGGGGCAAGGAATACGCCCTATAGGCGCACCTCAACCCCAGCCTCACATGGCAGCAGTCCTATAGAAGGAAAGCTGACCACCGGAAGAAACCTTACTTTAATCTATACCCCGGTTTGCAAATGTGCAAGGATATATAGATCCAAGCTCGATCGGCACCCGGGGTGGAGACTCTTAGTAAAACCCAGACTTTTTTGACGGCTCGTGCCTACAAGGCGGGCTCAGACCTTTCGGCAGAGCCGTCGAACAGACCACACAGGTCTCCTGAGAGGTGAGGTCTCCGACGCCGTCACCATCCGACCGGCAATCAAGCCGGCCAGCAGCATCTTCAACCTCGGTTGGCCTTAGACTTGGTCAATTAGCCCATGGTGTGCAAAAAAGTGCCGCTCAGAGGTAAAACAACCGAACCCAATGAATCCATAATAACACTTCACAGAGGTCGCCGTTTTAAAGTATATGCCACAAAAACACGATCAAAGTTTTCGCTGTTTGTGATTCAGGCATTTCAGTAAATATTTGCCGTAATAGGATTATCATCCTTACGGAGTATATTCATTGAATAAAAACATGCACGTTTCAGAATTCACCTAAGCCACAGGAAGAGTTTCTGCGTTATCACTTCATTCGTAGATTCTATAATGGCAATCACGAAAAAACACAAAACCTTCAACAATTTCCAATGCTAGATGTTTGTTCAGAATCTTCACACTGCAACTGAATAATTCTCTCCGATTTAAAGGGTTCCCGAGCGAGTAGCTGTTTCATTGTTCTCTTTTGAGCTTTTAACTTAAACATAAGTTCCAAATTTACTTATATAGAGGAATAAAAATTTCTCATGCTTTTGTTATGGTACAAAGCAATCCATTTCCTTAATAACAAAATTAACTAAATCGTGAATATCATATCCAACAATGCCGAAAATTACTGTTAAGCGGCATTAAGGATCATTATATTGGAAAACATTTCTACGGCATTAATGACCATTTTGTAAATACAGTGCTAGATGAATTGTAAAAAAGCCGTAACACTAGATGCATATTGAACAGTTTTTTCGATTGCCACTACGTCTTTTGTTGATAGATTACCATCAAACGTAAGACATTTTTCAACTGCCTATTAGCGCTAACGGAAAAATGGATAGTTTACCCAGAATGCCTTGTACACGCAATTTTGTACAGATTCATAAAAAAATAGTGAAAATGTCGATCGAACAAGTTTAAATAATGAAAATGCGAGCACTCGTAAGCGATTGTTAGACAACGCTTACGAGTGCTCGCATTATTCAATTCGCATTCGCATATTCGCAATCGTCAAGAGGTATTCACCTCTTGACGTATTGTTGGGGTAGGCATTGTCGATAGCGTGCCATTCTAGTAACCTGTTGTTCTTAAGTTCGAATTCTCACTGTGCCTGAGTTGAAATTCTATTCGTTAATTCTTATTTTTCGTTAGTGATAAATACAACACCGAGGTCTTGGAAAGGCTGCTGCCCGTCTCATGGGATGTTAAAATGTAGCCCCGTGTCAATTTGCAGAAGTTAAGCAATCTTAAGATACATTGGAGACATTTAAGAAAATATCAGTAATTACACAAACACAACTGGTAGAACAACTCATGAGAAGAAACTTCGATAGATGTAGCATGGAATGCTGCTATTGTATTCTTACAATTGGATGAATAAATGGCTTCACAATGGAAGAATACAGAAACAATATTCTAACACAAACATGCATTGATCACATTAATGCTAAAATAACTAATGTTTCCTTGATAACACTTATCTACCAAGCAAAAGTTGCTTATCATTGTCCTGGGGCGGGGTGGCTCAGTCGGTAGCGCGCCAGGCTCGTAATCTGTAGTTCCAGGTTCGAGTCCCAGCTGGGTCAGCGTTGAGATTTATCTCCGCAAAATTTCACCGCCTTGCCCACGGTCAGTAGGGGACACCGATGGGCTTGGAAAGGCAGCCGTCCGTCGGATGGGACGTTAAGCCGTGGCCCCGTGTGCGGGAGAGCCATACCCTGTGCACGTTAAAGAACACGCTGGATGGCCTTGACGGGAGGCTACCATCTGTCTCCCAACAGTTGTTCCAGTGGGTCCCCTCCCCCAACCTTCTCTGAGCTTTCGGGGTCCATGTGACCTGGCCATTTAGGGGCGGGGGTGGCTCAGTCGGTAGCGCGCCAGGCTCGTAATCTGTAGTTCCCAGGTTCGAGTTCCAGCTGGGTCAGCGTTGAGATTTATCTCCGCAAAATTTCCCCTCGCTGCCCGCGGTCAGTAGGGGACATTGATGGGCTTGAAAAGGCCGCCGTCCGTCGGATGGGACGTTAAGCCGTGGCCCCGTGTGCGGGAGAGACATACCCTGTGCACGTTAAAGAACACGCTGGATGGCCTTGACGGGAGGCTATCATCTGTCACCTAACAGCTGTTCCAGTGGGTCCCCTCCCCCAACCTTCTCTGAGCCTTCGGGGTCCTTGTGGCCTGGCCATTTAACCCATTGTGTGCAAAAAAGTGCCGCTCAGAGGTAAAACAACTCAACGTTAAAGAACACGCTGGATGGCCTTGACGGGAGGCTACCATCTGTCTCCCAACAGCTGTTCCAGTGGGTCCCCTCCCTCAACCTTCTCTGAGCCTTCGGGGTCCATGTGACCTGGCCATTTAACCCATTGTGTGCAAAAAAGTGCCGCTCAGAGGTAAAACAACTCAACGTTAAAGAACACGCTGGATGGCCTTGACGGGAGGCTATCATCTGTCACCTAACAGCTGTTCCAGTGGGTCCCCTCCCCCAACCTTCTCTGAGCCTTCGGGGTCCTTGTGGCCTGGCCATTTAGCCCATGGTGTGCAAAAAAGTGCCGCTCAAAGGTTGGGTTGTTTTACCTCTGAGCGGCACTTTTTTGCACACCATGGGCTAAATATCCAAGTCACATGGACCCCGAAGGCTCAGAGAAGGTTGGGGGAGGGGACCCACTGGAACAGCTGTTGGGAGACAGATGGTAGCCTCCCGTCAAGGCCATCCAGCGTGTTCTTTAACGTGCACAGGGTATGGCTCTCCCGCACACGGGGCCACGGCTTAACGTCCCATCCGACGGACGGCGGCCTTTCCAAGCCCATCGGTGTCCCCTACTGACCGTGGGCAGGGCGGGGAATTTTGCGGAGATAAATCTCAACGCTGACCCCGCTGGGACTCGAACCTGGGAACTACAGATTACGAGCCTGGCGCGCTACCGACTGAGCCACCCCCTCCCCGCCGCTCAAAGGTAAAACAACCCAATCCAATCCGTGACACTAGATATGTAAGTCGTATATTTCGAAAAACATGCTAATTAGAACTATGTTTTCCAGCGTCAGCAATACAAAAACAACAAATAGAAATGTGTGTGGACGTCTAGTCCAAGAAATGTGGAATGGATTAATTTCGTTTTGAAATTCTCTATTTCTCTCCATACTAGAAAAATAAAACAAATAATGGGATAAATAAATAATAAACTGATGAACATTTTAATCCAAAGGCTGAAGCATTGCGTTTTGTTGTGTAAATATGACTAGGTAAATCTCGGAAAGACCGAAATAATTTCTTCACAATCTTTTTTCTGAAGTGCCAATTATAGAAAATCAATAGAATAATCGAGTAAAGTGAAAAGAAGGTTATGTAAGGTAATAGGGGCAATAACAGATGATAATTAAGTTTTATCATGCCCCAAATTACATTAATGTGTATTAAAATGAGTATAATATTACGAATGAGTTTTCTGAATAAGGTCTCGTGGCGCCGTCGTCGCCTTATGTTAACACCAATCAATGCAAGAATTGTGATAATTGTCTCAAAATTTGGTTTTGAATAAAAGTGATTCGCATTTTTTGAGCCTGATTTCCAGGGCAGGCAGGTAAAATATTGTACCAAAAAATATTCAACAAAATCCTTGACTTTCATGATATTTAAATACACGATGCAGTCTTCGCATTTCTTTTAGTTATGAATCTGCAATGTTTCTACATCATGATAACTTAGATATTTTAAGATTGCGACTTGGATTGAATTGGCTTAAGTTTCGTAAAAGATGTGCCATTACGAAAACAGTCTTTTATGTATATTCAAATCATTTTTCCAGTTATTATCAATACACAACAGTTTACTGTGATTAGCTCATAAGCAGTTCAAAACTATCTATAGAAGAAAAACCAGTACTATTTCTTTTTAAAAAAAAATGAAACATTCAATAACTGATAGTACTGCAAAAAAAAATAAAAAAATAAAAAAAAATAAAAATATATAATATATATATAATAAAAAGATTAAAAAAAGAGGAGAATACTTAAAATATAAAAAAAGAAAAAATTTTTTTAAAACACTTAAGCTATCTCTCCACCAAATTTAAAATGGGCAAGCCTGAAAAAGGACCACCCAATTATTGTGAAGTTGAATCAAATCAAATCAAAATCAGTACTGCAACTTTAAAGAATATTTGCATCATATCAGCGTATTAGCATCATATCAGCGAATTCATTAATGCTCATTAAGATGAGTGAATATCATACTAAAATATAGGCAAAGAGTTTGTTTAATAATTCTTAAGCATTTCAGCCACATATGTTAGTCATTCATTGCTTGTTTGTTCATGTAAGGCGTGGAAAACGTTTTCCGGGGAGAAATCATTTAAACATTAAAATCTAATTTTCTGAAGAAATCACTTAATCTGTAGAATACACAGTTTACAAGAAGAATGTTTCATCAACCATACTTCTATTAAAGACTCCGCTGATCACTAAAATTTGACTTGTTTTAATCCTTTAATAATTTGAAAAGGAAAAAAAAAATTCTGCTGTGCTCTCGATGTAATTTGTGTTTTGTCACCTCTATGATTTTGGAAGAAAACTTCTTTAACAAACATGCAATATTTTTTAACAAACATGTATGCTGTGAAAATTTCTTTAACAAACATGCTGTATATATTTCGTTTAAGTAGATTCAATTTCCACATTTAAGTCAGGTTAAAGAAGTGCAGTTGAAACTAATAAAAAATTTAAGTGGCACTACGAACTGATATTCTCACTGTGCTTGAAGTTCTTCGTTTCTCAGGACAAAATAAATGGCAGAATATTAAGCCTAATCCGTCAATTAAGAATTCTTATTTTCACTATGAAGTATATTTCGCTTTTAAGAGAAAGAGAGGGACGAATTTCGGGTTGTTGTTGTGTTGGGTTGTTTTACCTCTGAGCGGCACTTTTTTGCACACCATGGGCTAAATGGCCAGGTCACATGGACCCCGAAGGCTCAGAGAAGGTTGGGGGAGGGGACCCACTGGAACAGCTGTTGGGAGACAGATGGTAGCCTCCCGTCAAGGCCATCCAGCGTGTTCTTTAACGTGCACAGGGTATGGCTCTCCCGCACACGGGACCACGGCTTAACGTCCCATCCGACGGACGGCGGCCTTTCTAAGCCCATCGGTGTCCCCTACTGACCGTGGGCAGGGCGGGGAATTTTTGCGGAGATAAATCTCAACGCTGACGAATTTCGGGAAGAAATAGTTTAATCTGTAGAATCCAAAATCTGCACACAAAAACAAAATAAACTTCGTGTTTGACATCAAAACCGTAACAGGATCACGGTTCTTACTTCAAGCTTTGGTAATCTCTCTTAAATTCACGAAATTCGAATGTTATAAACGATGAGAATATCAACGAATGTAATATCGTAGTGTTTTATATTCCACACGAGCTAGCATTTCGTGAGTTAAAGATTGGTGAGCCAAAGTAACAATCTCAGTGTTATCGTCTTCAACCTTTATCGAAATTTTGAACTCTGAAATTGTATATATATTGTCGTCACAAATTAGTATTGATCTATCATTATTGTGGTGCCAATTAATGCCTGTCGTAATTGTTATGAAGTAGAAGCTGTGGAATCAATAACATACTAATCCCTGTCAAAATAATCTCTCTTTCGTTAGAACTAACGGCCTATCTGCGTGTGGGGCGGGGGTGGCTCAGTCGGTAGCGCGCCAGGCTCGTAATCTGTAGTTCCAAGGTTCGAGTCCCAGCTGGATCAGCGTTGAGATTTATCTCCGCAAAATTCCCCGCCCTGCCCACGGTCAGTAGGGGACACTGATGGGCTTGGTAAAGGCCACCGTCCGTCGGATGGGACGTTAAGCCGTGGTCCCGTGTGCGGGAGAGCCATACCCTGTGCACGTTAAAGAACACGCTGGATGGCCTTGACGGGAGACTACCATCTGTCTCCCAACAGCTGTTCCAGTGGGTCCCCTCCCCCAATCTTCTCTGAGCCTTCGGGGTCCATGTGACCTGGCCATTTAGCCCATGGTGTGCAAAAAAGTGCCGCTCAGAGGTAAAACAACCCAACCCAAAGCCTATCTGCGAAACGTTTTATATAACAAAATAAGTGTCTCTTTATAATTTTTTTTTACTCAGTTGAAGATATTGTAGAAACTGTCAAACCAAATGATGATCAAGTGTATTGTTTTCGATATTCGTTACTGCTATTGTTCCCATTTCAGCATTAGACCTCAGTGTAATGTTATTAATGTACAGTCGCTCAAAAATATATCCGAACACTATGGTTGATTAGAGAATTCAGAAAAAATATCTGGCAACGATTTTTTCAAAAATTAGTGATCTGGCAACCTTCGTGTCACGTGACACTTTTCGTCAACCCACACAATTTCCATTTTTCCCTCTGATTAAAATCACGTTTTCACTGTAATCGTCGATAAATGGATGTCAGGAATTTCTTTCAAACTGGTCTGCGACTTCTTACTTGCAGACTTATTCTTTCATGCGAGTTCGAGTGACACCCAGACAATGAAGAAAAGACAGAAAACTCGGGCAAAAGGAATCTTGAAGTGAAATTAATGTGACTTTCCTGGTTTTCGCTCGAAGAATAAGTAAACTCAGTTTTAGGAACCTTTTAAAATCTCACAACCTTTTAGAGTAATGCTTTCGCTTTCTTTCTTAAATCTACTCTCTATCTTGGTTGTTAGACCTTCGCAAAACTGTTAAATCATGCAAATTAATTCCAAGCTTTACGAGAAGACGTCGGATGTTTTCGTCCATGCAAATATTACTCATCTTTTGCAGACCATACAATGACTATTTTTTTTACAACTTTCTTCGTTCAATATTCCACTTCGTTTTCTATCTTCTTCCGAGAATAAAGCGACAACGTAAGGTGACGGAAGCAAGAGAGATTTTGAATAGATGTTTGTATTCAAAGACTTAATACAAGTCACTAAATTTGTGTAAAACAGTGAGTGAATGTCGCCCGTATACTGATCGGTGATAATAAAAAAAGACACACAATCCTTCACATGGGTTGGGTTGTTGGGTTGTTTTACCTCTGAGCGGCACTTTTTTGCACACCATGGGCTAAATGGCCAGGTCACATGGACCCCGAAGGCTCTGAGAAGGTTGGGGGAAGGGACCCACTGGAACAGCTGTTAGGAGACAGATGATAGCCTCCCGTCAAGGCCATCCAGCGTGTTCTTTAACGTGCACAGAGTATGGCTCTCCCGCATACGGGGCCACGGTTTAACGTTCCATCCGACGGACGGCGGCCTTTCCAAGCCCATCGGTGTCCCCTACCGACCGTGGGCAGGGCGGGGAATTTTGCGGAGATAAATCTCAACACTCACCCAGCTGGGACTCGAACCTGGGAACTACAGATTACGAGCCTGGCGCGCTACCGACTGAGCCACCCCCGCCCCTTCCTAGCAATGTGTGGATATATTCGGATAATATATATTGTTTTTAAATGCATCCGAAAAAGGTCCGTTATTCTGTTTTTAAACAGGTTAAAACCACTTTCGGGATTTTCGTGACGATTTTCGCTTTGTAAGAACGCCATTTTGGTATTCAGAATTGAAATGATTTATTTTACAGCAGGATGGGAAATAAAAGACAAAGCAAATAATTTTTTTTTTATTTTTTTTATCATGTTTTACTTAAACTAAAAAATTAAACTGTCTTACTAATCTTTAAAAGAATGGATTACGACAAAATAAATAAATAAATAAATAAATAACATTTATCGGTTAGTAAAAAAAAAATGGAAGATTTTAATTTATTCTCCTGTTTTTTTTTATATGTCACAGAGCTTATATAGCATAAAAATAAGTTTAAAAAAATGGATTCATTGCTTTCAAAACTATATCTTTTTTTACCTGTTCAAGAAAATAAAAATGTACTCTGCATAAATTTCAAAAATGGTTTTCCTTCAACTTCAACCACGGAGAAAAAAATCCCGCCATTTACAAAAGAAAAGATTAGGAGAACATTTATTCGGATGATGAATTCATTTATCCCTGCATTTCCCTAATATCCTTTTTTGTCTCCCCCCCCCCACCTTTCCTCTACAATCCCCTGCGAAACTTCTAAATTCACGGGAGGATAGACGACCTCCAAACTCATTGCTACCAGAACAAAAATATACTGGTCCTCGCCCGATAAGACGGGGGTCTAACCGTGCCTCGTGCACAAACGGTTCGTAACGACGGGAGCCAGAGCTCGTTATTCTCGGGACGCGTCGGCGCCGCCAACATACAGTCGCCGATAACATTGAACTGGGAGGTGATTTATCGTATCGCCGCGCATTCGATATCTCCCCATCTGCACGAGCAAGGACTACTAGCACTCCAAGTGCCCACTATTCCTACAATTTCCTCTCTCACTCGCTCCCTTTCTCTTCTGCTCTTCTTCTCCCTTCCCTTCTCTTCTTCACTTCCAAGACGACGTCACTGACAGATGTCCGACCGAATGGTAGTCGCTTGCAATTTGCGCATTGTTATGGAGGAATTTCTAAAAAATTGATTTATCGCCACCTTCCTGAACCTTAGCGCGCCACCCACCTAGCCGTCTTCTCTCTGTTCTCTTCTTCTGATTTTTTTTCCGTCCTTCTCTACGAAGTAGGATATTGTTGTCTGTAGTTCTTCCGAGTTGTCCAGATCATCTATAAGGAGAGCAGGAATGCAAACTGCGGAGATGTCTCTCCCTTTCTCGCACTTCAAGTGCATCGCGTGCACACACACGTGGATGTGTAGACGTATGAATGGGGAAAAAAAAGCAAATCTGTCTGTCCATTTTTTTTTTGTAGTTTGAATTCGCTCGTAAAATCCCAGCGTTATAAAGTGACGTTCCAAGGACGAGGAAAACTTGTGGGAGGAAATGCATCCGAATCACGCGGCGAGCAGACGTTCACTTTGTTCTAGTAAAGGCAGAGTGTTTTTTTTGCAAACTGTGCCAGCTCAATGGTTTCATGCAACCGGTGCGGTCGAATCGGCAGTTAAAAATAGTATCGATCGCTAAACCAGTTGTTGAAAATAGTATCTGTCATTAAACTGGTTGTTCAAAATAGTATCAATCATTAAACCGGTTTCTAAAAATAGTATCAACCACTAACCCAGTTTCTAAAAATAGAATCAATCGTTAAACCTGTTGCTGAAAACAACGTTGATTGCTAAACCGGTTGTTAAAAATAGTATCGATCGCTAAACCAGTTGTTGAAAATAGCATCTGTCATTAAACCGGTTGTTCAAAATAGTATCAATCATTAAACCGGTTTCTAAAAATAGTATCAACCACTAACCCAGTTTCTAAAAATAGAATCAATCGTTAAACCTGTTGCTGAAAACAACGTTGATTGCTAAACCGGTTGTTAAAAATAGTATCGATCGCTAAACCAGTTGTTGAAAATAGCATCTGTCATTAAACCGGTTGTTCAAAATAGTATCAATCATTAAACCGGTTTCTAAAAATAGTATCAACCACTAACCCAGTTTCTAAAAATAGAATCAATCGTTAAACCTGTTGCTGAAAACAATGTTGATTGCTAAACCGGTTGTTAAAAACTAGTGTCGATCACTAAACCGTTTTCTATAAATGGTATCGATCATTAAACTGTTGGCTTTCTGCTGTAATCACTGTGTCAATTGTTGCTTTTGGATTTGATTTTTTTAACTTTGGTTGTAGACTTCTATCTTTTCTTCTTTACATGTTGTTTGACGCAACATGACTTTAGTTGCCCTTGCTGTATAAAAAACCACCAGACCCGAAACTAGAAAAAAAAAAATTGAACTGAGGTTGGGGGGGATACTGGATTTCCATTATACTATTTTGAGGTTGGGTTGGGTTGTTTTACCTCTGAGCGGAACTTTTTTGCACACCATGGGCCAAATGGCCAGGTCACATGGACCCCGAAGGCTCAGAGAAGGTTGGGGGAGGGGACCCACTGGAACAGCTGTTGGGAGACAGATGGTAGCCTCCCGTCAAGGCCATCCAGCGTGTTCTTTAACGTGCACAGGGTATGACTCTCCCGCACACGGGGCCACGGCTTAACGTACCATACGACGGACGGCGGCCTTTCCAAGCCCATCAATGTCCCCTACTGACCGTGGGCAGGGCGGGGAATTTTTCGGAGATAAATCTCAACGCTGACCCAGCTGGGACTCGAACCTGGGAACTACAGATTACGAGCCTGACGCGCGACTGAGCCACCCCGCCCCCAGTTTTGAGGTCTTTGATATATACATATTGAGAAATGAGTGCAATATATGTAAATTTAATAATTTTTTTCGTCTATTGACCTTTCTGGCATTCTCAAGGGCTTCATGTGTTCTTTGGGGACACTCCTATATCCATATCTATCCCTGCTAACAACTGACCGACTTAGTGACAAAATTGCTTTATCGTCACTGAAATTTGAACATGTTTTTATCCTCCTGGTTATTACCATCACTTCGTTATTCAACTTGTGATTTGTAACATATTTTAAGACCAATAACTCACATTGTTATTTACATTTTTTTTTCGTATTAGGAATTCTTAATCGTAAACAAATATCTAACTGATAATAAAGCCCCAGCTGCTTAAAATAAACCCATTCCTGCATAAGGTATCAAGCAGTTACTTCACTACTGAATTACCAGGCGCATTCTGCATGTTGGGCGTTCACTTTACATTTAATTACGACCAAAGTGACTACGATAAGAAAATTAGCCGTGTTCATCATCTGCTTCCGTAAGTAATAAGTTGCCTAGAAAGTTGTCAAGCAACGTTATGCCTCTGCTGCCTCTATAGATCTGAATCCGCGCATGCCATTTACTAACTCCATTATAATGGCTGCTCTGCCAATTACGATCATCTGTTTCTCTGCGCATCCTCCTACGTAGTAGTATCAAAGACAAGAAACACCGCGGAACGAAACAACCACAGTCAGGACATTGTTAGCAAACTAATGATGCCAAGTTTTCGCAACAGAATTCCAGGAGTCTAGACAACGACAACTTTAATAATGAGACTCGCATTCAGCTTGGAAAGTTTCTTTATTAACGTAAGGCTCGCCATAAAGTAAGCTTTCAACTAGTTGATCATGATCAGGCACGTGTCTGTATTGTTGCCCATTCGACATTGTTACTGCAGGTTTCTGCACGTGCCCGTAAATTCATAAAGCGAGAGCGCCAGGTTACTTATTTATGGGGATATAACTGAAGAGTGCAGATGAAGGCTAAGCTGGCAGATATATTGAATTCTGTTCTTTTCATAGCTTTCAGCAATAACATTCTCAAGTATCTGGGTGGTATATTTAGTTTACTGCAACCAAAAGGCAGCGATATCAATTTAAACTTTTGCAACCTCGAATGTATAGTTGGAAAACTAAGTATTATCAGCTTTCAGATTTTTAGACAAGAAAAGATTACTCTTTGAAATGTGGAATAATGGGATTCAGCAAGTCTAAATATGGGGCGGGGGTGGCTCAGTCGATAGCGCGCCAGGCTCGTAATCTGTAGTTGCCAGGTTCGAGTCCCAGCTGGGTCAACGTTGAGATTTATCTCTGCAAAATTCCCCGCCCCACCCACGGTCAGTAGGGGACACCGATGGGCTTGGAAAGGCCGCCGTTCGTCGGATGGGACGTTAAGCCGTGGCCCCGTGTGCGGGAAAGCAAGTCTAAATATGGGGCGGGGGTGGCTCAGTCGATAGCTGCGGCAGGCTCGTAATCTGTAGTTCCCAGGTTCCAGTCCCAGCTGGGTCAGCGTTGAGATTTATCTCCGCAAAACTCCCCGCCCTGCCCACGGTCAGTAGGGGACACCGATGGGCTTGGAAAGGCCGCCGTCCATCACATGGGGCGTTAAGCCGTGACCCTTGTGTGCGGGAGAGCCATACCCTGTGCACGTTAAAGAACACGCTGGATGGCCTTGACGGGAGGCTCCATCTGTCTCCCAACAGCTGTTCCAGTGGGTCCCCTCCCCCAACCTTCTCTGAGCCTTCGGGGTCCATGTGACCTGGCCATTTAGCCCATGGTGTGCAAAAAAGTGCCGCTCAGAGGTAAAACAACCCAAAACAACAACCTTTACTTGCCGGTGGCCACAAAAAAAAAACATCTCGCGGGCTGCAAATGTCCCGTGGGCCGGAGTTTCCCTATCCCTGATCTAGAGCTTCCTCCACGTGCCTCCACCACGGTGTTTAAGGATCAGAGCTCTTTATGTTAATTCACCAGTTATAATGAAAACTGAATTCATTCTAACCACACTATAATGACTGAAACTTTTTCAACTCCACTGATTCGTTCATGTGTCACAGTTTTTAAGGACTAGATTTTTATTTCAAGTCTATGCATTATAGGTTTTAAAGACTGGATACCACCTCAAGTCTATTCAACATGAGTTGAATAACTAAAACCCTCGTTTAAGCCTATCTAACATAGTTTCTAGGACTATAACCCTCTTTCAAATATATCCAACATAAATATAAGGACTAGAAACCTCCTTAGAGTCTATCCAACATTGTTTTAAGGACTAGAGCCCTACTTCAAATATATACAACATAATTATATAAAGACTAGAGTCTACTTCGAGTCTATCCAACATAGTTTAAGTACTAGAGCCATCCTATGAGTCTATCCAACATGGCTTTAAGGACTAGGGCACTCCTTCAAAATGGGGCGGGGGTGGCTCAGTCGGTAGTGCGCCAGGCTCGTAATCTGTAGTTCCCAGGTTCGAGTCCTAGCTGGGTCAGAGTTGTGATTTATCTCCGCAAAATTTCCCCGCCATGCCCACGGTCAGTAGGGGACACCGATGGGCTTGAAAAGGCCGCCGTCCGTCGGATGGGACGTTAAGCCGTGCCCCGTGTGCGGGAGAGCCATACCCTGTGCACGTTAAAGAACACGCTCTATGGCCTTGACTGGAGGCTACCATCTGTCTCCCAACAGCTGTTCCAGTGGGTCCCCTCCCCCAACCTTCTCTGAGCCTTCGGGGTCCTTGTGGCCTGGCCATTTAGCCCATGGTGTGCAAAAAAGTGCCGCTCAGAGGTAAAACAATCCAATTCACTCCTTCAAATCTATATCCTACATAGTTTTAAGGACTAGATCCATTCTTTTATTCTACCCACGTAGGTTTTACGTAGTAGAGCCTTTCTTTTAGCCTGTCCAATATAGATTTAAGGACTGAATCTCTGTAGTTCCTCCAGCATAAATATTAAAAGTTGGAGTCGTTTTTCAAATCTGTTAACCGTAGTTTATTCCCTAGAAATCTAATTTAAGTGTATCTCCATTATCAATTTAAGAACAGGGGCCTTTAAGTTCATTCGCCTTTTTTTTTTAGTAAAACAATAAAAATAGTATTCTTTTTTATTTCTTTATCCAGCATCATTTAAAACGACGATAGAATAAATGCTGCTCAAAGTGGTGCCGGTTGCATGGTTTCCCATCTTTCGAATGCTCAGTTTTCGAATTTTTTTTTCAGCATCGTCTTCTTCACGTCAAAAAGTGGACAAATGCAGCAAATCTCGGCGCTGACATTCTTTAGATCTCGAACAACACAAGGAGAGATAGAGAGAGTGAAATGGATTGTAAAGAGAAGAAGAATTATCCTGGAATAGATAAATGACTTTTCGTTATTCCTCCGTTAATTAACTAGAAGCGATAAATTCACATTCCTCGTGTTCTTATTCTTCTTCTGCGAGGTGCTTATTTTCTTTTTCAAATTCAGACAAGGTGTTGTCCCGGAGTTGGCAGAAGGGGAGAGAACGTCCTTTAACTGCAACACTCAGCTAATTAGAGACGGGGTGGGATTAGAGAGAAAGAAACACGAGGAACAGGAGAGGTTGTACTTTGGAAGTTGAAGCAGTCGTCGTATCGCTGCTCTCAGAGATCGCATGTTGTCTTTCAAATTGACAGTTATTTATCGAAGAGATTTTCTCTGCGAACTTTTATTTCCCTTTTTGCTCTTCGTCCCTGTCTCTCTGGTGCAGGAAAAGGTTTAGTTAATTACGCCAGAAATAGAATGAACGTGCAGCACGAAGCAAGCGATCGGTTTTCGCTGACACAGCAGATGTTTTCGTCATTAGTCTGTACTTATTATTTCTGCATTAAAAAAATCTTAATGAAAAATTTTACCTTCACACACAAAAAATATATACATGGCGCCGACTTTTGAGTATGAATTGCTGATAAGTTAAACTTTGTAAATGGCGAATTCGCAATAAACGAGGACCACAGATAAGCTGAGAGAGCGTTTTTCCCTGCAACGTAGCGTCGCTTACAAGAAAGGCAACATAAGGTTCTTTTTTTTTCTCAATATCTGAATGATGATAAGTGACAATAGTCAAATGTAAGGTGACTCATTCAGATTTAGGTTGATTTACCTCTGAGCGGCACTTTTTTGCACACCATGGGCTAAATGGCCAGGTCACATGGACCCCGAAGTCTCAGAGAAGGTTGGGGGAGGGGACCCATTGGAACAAGCTGTTGGGAGACAGATGGTAGCCTCCCGTCAAGGCCATCCAGCGTGTTCTTTAACGTGCACAGGGTATGGCTCTCCCGCACACGGCGCCAGGGCTTAACATCCCATCCTACGGACGGCGGCCTTTCAAAGCCCATCGGTGTCCGATACTGACCGTGGACAGGGAGGGGAATTTTGCGGAGATAAATCTCAACGTTGACCCAGCTGGGACTCGAACCTGGGAACTACAGATTACGAGCCTGGCGCGCTACCGACTGAGCCACCCCCGCCCCGACTTATTCAGAATGCGCGTTCATGTATAAAGACGAAAAAAAAAACATATGCAATCCATTTAGGTGTCTTAATGTGTTTTAAATTACATAATGTAATTATGCATTGCCTTATAGAATCTTTGTGAAATCACCACGGTAAAGAACTTTTTACAGTTTTGCTTAAAATGGAAGACTGTACACATTTACGTTTATATACACAGCAGTCACTTTATTAGGTACAGTTCTTTATTATAGTATCATGGTGGTGCGGATGGTTCATTCGGTAGCGCTCCAGGCTCGTAATCTACAGTTCCTAGGATCGAGTCTCGCCTGGGCCGCTCTGAGATTTGTCTCCGCAAAACTTCCCGCCCTCCCCTCGGTCAGTAGGAGACGACGATAGGTTTGGAATGGCAGTCTTCCGTCGGATGGGACGTTAAGCCGTGCCCCGTGTGCGGGAGAGCCATAACTGTGCACGTCAAAGAACTCGCTGGATGGCCTTGACGGGAAGCTACCATCTGTCTCCCAACAGCTGTTCCAGTGGGTCCTTCTACGAGCCTTCGGGGTCCTTGTGACCTGGACAATTAGCCCATTATGTGCAAAAAAGTGCCGCTCAGCAGTAAAACAACTGAACTGCAGATTACTAGCCTGACGCGCTGCAACCTGAGCCAACCCCTGCCAGAAGCAAGATGGCGACAGCGGTAGATATTTTCTTCATTCCTTAAAAGTGTATTTTTTCCCCGTTGGTCACTCATTTAAAATGTAAGCAAGTAAATTTATTTCCTATTCTTATGTACTTATAGAGTGCTTGTTTCTCTAGCGTAATATTTAAAAAATAAAAATATTTTTGTTATGTAATATAACGATAAATAAGAGTAAATGCATTTTTCACATTTATGCAATTTTAAATACTGCACGCCATCATTTGCAATCAAAACATCAGTCGGTATATGTTAATTTTCCTTTTTAACTTCCTGTCATTTTACAGCAACATTATCATGCACATTACAATAAAAGAATCATCCCAGAGTCAGACTCGTTTGTGGAGTTTATAATAACAAACAAAGTTCGCACATTTGGCATGATTTTAAATATTCAAAATGCAATTTTTCGTTCAGTGTCTCCATTTCGTCTCTCTTTTCCAGAAAAATGGTAACTTTTTCAAGTTTAACTCCAATATCCATTTTCTAAGTTCTGTAACAAAATTAATTTACCTTTCTCAAATCTTTCACTGATTCTAAAATCAATTTATAATATACTAACTACTTACTTCACAAATTCTAAAATCAATTTATAATTTTTTCGAATTCTAAAATCTTTTATAATTTGAAATCAAATTAAATAATCTTGGGGATATATATAAATGTTAGTAATATTTTTTGTTGCAAAAAGCTCTTCCAATAGTAAGTTTTTTTTGGATAATCTAGTATTAACTGCAAAGGATTTGATGTTTTTTCATTCCAAGTTTTCTTTACATGTTTGATTAAATTAAAAACAATTAAAAATATATAGTTTCCTCATTTGCAAGATGCCCAATACTGATAAGCCTGAATTATGCTTTCTCATCTTCTCTGTCTTAGCCTCATTATGTGAGTCTTTTCTTAGCCTCAATATTCTTATTTCTTAGCCTCATTATGCTTCTTAACCTCATTATGTGGCTTTGAACAGCCTCTAACGGTTTAACGTATTTATCATAATCTCCTCTCCTGGGGGCGGGGGTGGCTTAGTCGGTAGCGCGTCAGGCTCGTAATTTGTAATCTCCAGGTTCGAGTCCCAGCTGGGTCAGCGTTGAGATTTATCTCCGCAAAATTCCCCGCCCTGCCCCACGGTCAGTAGGGGACACCGATGGGCTTGGAAAGGCCGCCGTCCGTCGGATGGGACGTTAAGCCGTGGCCCCGTGTGCGGGAGAGACATACCCTGTGCACGTTAAAGAACACGCTGGATGGCCTTGAAGGGAGGCACCATCTGTCTCCCAACAGCTATTCCAGTGGGTCTCCTCCCCCAACCTTCTCTGAGCCTCCGGGGTCCATGTGACCTGGCTATATAGCCCATGGTGTGCAAAAAAGTGCCACTCAGAGGTAAAACAACCCAACCCAACTGCTCTCCTGACAAAATACCATAGCTTAGATGAGATTTTATCCAAGCATTGTAAATAATTTTCAATAATGATAAGTCTAAGATAAGTTTCGTCTTTTTTTTTAAGAATATAGTTATTCCCTTTTTTCTTTTTTTTAGTGAGTTGCTTTTCACTAAGTTTGAGTTGGGTGGGCCTGATTTATGAGTAAAGTTAAAGCATGAACTGCGCAGTCTCATAGTCCCGTCAGTTGCCATTCATGCTACGTCACTGCATATCACCGAAGATTCATTGAATGACTTACGCACGTAAAAAGTGGGGGAATTTTTTTATTTTAAATGATGGCGTACAGTGTTAAAAATTGTATAAATGTGAAAAATGCATTTACTCTTATATATCTTTATTATTACGCAACAAAAAAAAATTGTTATTTTTAAACGTTTCGGTATAGCAACTATGCACTCTATAAATACATAAAATATCATAGAAAATAAACTTACTTACTTACATGCATTTTAAATGAGTGACCAACTGGGGAAAACTATGTAAAAAAACTTGTGAAAAAATTATCACAAAATGCCAAATATGTTTGTTTTTCTTATAAATCCAGTAGATAAATTTTAACTTATAACTAAATAAAAGTTATAAGTTTGGTGTAATAATTTTGATTTAATGAAATAATAATAATTAATAAAACAGCAGAATGAGTGTCGTTATGTTTGATGTAGAATAATTATGATAGCAGTTATATTCAACAATAGTATTGTTTGTTCGTTTGACATATATTTTCAACAATTATATGCATAACTGCTGAGAAATAAATAAAATCCTACTGATCCAACAATATCACGAAATTGGCAATAAGGCATATTTAGCGTCCCTCGGAATTTCAAGCCAATTGTTGAAAACAAACATTGCCCCTTCGGATGGAACTCCTAAGAATACCATCATCATCATCCTCAAGCAGCCATGGTCTACGGAGGTCCAACCAGACCGTGCAATTTAGTTCTCTAAGCAATGTCTAATAAATAATAAAGCAATAATATCTAATAATCTATCTAATAATATCTAAGCAAGTCGGTCCTGAGCTACATCTGCTGCATCCAGCCACGGCACACCAATTCTAATAAGGTTTTGTTTGACATTGCCTGCCCACCGAATCCTAGGTCTCCCCTGTTTCTGAGGCCTTTAGGCACACTGTTCATAACCCTATTCGCTAATCTATAATTATCCACACGGGTTCGGTTGTTTTACCTCTGAGCGTCACTTTTTTGCACACCATGGGCTAAATGGCCAGGTCACAAAGACCCCAAAGGCTCAGAGAAGGGTGGAGGTGGAGACCCACTGGAACAGCTGTTGGGAGACAGATGGTAGCCTCCCGTCAAGGCCATCCAGCGTGTTCTTTAACGTGCACAGGGTATGGCTCTCACGCACACGGGGCCACGACTTTACATCCCATCGACGGATGGCGGCCTTTCCAAGCCTGTAGCGGTGTCCCCTACTGGCCGTGGGCAGGGCGGGAAATTTTGCGGAGATAAATCTCAACGCCGACCCAGCTGGGACTCGTACCTAGGAACTACAGATTACGAGCCCGGCGCGCTACGGACTGAGCCTCCCTCGCCCCATTCATACGGGCAACATGACCAAACCTCTACATATGCAGCAGCATGACCAAACCTCTGTACAATATGATGCTCAAAGGAGGTTGTCAACTCCTTTGCTTAACCTCATGATTACTTAAAAAGTTGAAACACCTACTGCCTAAGATACCTGCGTAAGCATCTAGAATCAAAAGCATCTAGTTTCCTGTTATCTAGTTTATATAGCGTCCAAGTGTCACTACCATAACTAACTCTAGAAAGAACCAAACTATTATTCAAAAGAAAAAGCTGAAGAAATAATACATCTCTTTCGTTACACGGATAAAGCAGACAATTACAATTACAGATTAAAGATTTGACTGCAGAAAACCAATCATAAAAAAAATCTCCACGAAACTGACAACTTCAAGTAAACGCAATTACTAAAACTTTCTATTCTTCGGAAACAGAATCTGAAACAAATTCACGTGACGTTTAATTCGTGCTCTTCAAACAACTCCAAATATACCTTTTTCATTCAATAGCAAACGAAATTTACGCTGGCTGACGAATTACTCAACGCGTTAGATGAAATTATAGAGAGGCAATTTGTTATTTAGTTCAGCAACAGAAAGCATGGAGAGAGATCTTTAAAAAGGACGGCTAGATGCTCAGCGAAAATGAATGATGACAGATTATTTTTTTTTTCTTTAGAAATAATCTAATGAAAACCACGAGTAAAAAGATTTCGTCATCAGCAATGGCCCATACCATTCAACTCGCGAATACCTAGTTTGATATTAAAATTCTCTCTCCCTAGATTGAATTTAAAATGAAATGAATTCACCCCCCCCCCCCAGCTTTTTTGTCGTTGCAGCTTCCCCCATAGCCGTGTCGTAAAATCGACTTTAGAATTTAATGAAGCTTAGCAGAGAGAGAGAACAGAAATGAAATGAAAATGAGAGTAATATTTAAAAAGAAGAGAAAGAAAAAGGATACTGGAAAGTCTGATGCGATGAGTTGATGAATACTTCTGGATTTGTTATAGTGCGCTAAAAAAAATAATGGACGGTACGCGACTTGAATATTGGATTAAAACTTTCGAGAATCAACTAGGAGTGTTTTCGAAGACGGCAATGTTTCGAATTTTTCTTTTTCGTTCTCAGTTCTTATCCAATGACAGAGACATCCTGATTGCTTTTAATATTCCTAAGCTACTTATATATTGTTGTGCAAAAAAAAAATATCTTGCGCGACAAACAATGAAAAGAGCAAGTTTCCTTTTCTCTATTGAAGTTCATTATATTGACAATAGGATCGAGTCAAAGTTTCTTTTTTTTCCCAGACAATTTTTTTCTCGTACTTTTGCCGTTAGAACTCTTAAGCTCATAATATTTACGAAACCGTCCTCTGGAATATATTCTCGATTAAAAAAACCCTAAGGCATTTTCCGAATTATATTTCTCAACTGGAACAGAAAAAGCCATCCACTATGGCATATAAACTGACAGGCTCCTGTCAGGCCTCTGTGGCAAGCAGCTGCTTGAGGGGGTATTTATTTTTTTTAATTTATTTTCTTTATAAAATAATTTAAAAATATAATAATAATATTTTTATTATTTCATTTAAACCAAATTCAGTTTCTAACCGTCAACAATATTCGTTGTTTTGTATATGTTTGTTTATATTTAGCACGTTTGACTGATAATCATCTGGACGATTTGCGTTTAGCTGTTACTAATAACAAACTAGATTGTTTGAAAGTAGCCAGCGATTTGAAGTGTCGGATTTCGAACTAATTTTAATAAATATCTTATGAAATTGAAACTCATTTTTTACCTTTCCACTTAACAATGTATTTATCAAAAAAATTATAAGAAAAAAATTATGGGTTGGGGGAAATACTTCTTAAGCAGGGGTGGGTGGGTTGAGAGGTTTATCATACTTTATCTGCCCCCTCTTAATCCAGATATTTTTCCACTCTTTTTATTTCCCCCCTCTCAATCCAGTCACTTTATCCCCCCCCCTTTATTTTACCCGCTCAGTCCAGTCACATGGTCACTCCCGTTATTCTCTTCTCTCTATACAGTCATTTTAACGCTCGCTTTATTTTTTCCAACTCGATCAAGTCACTTGACCAATCCCTTCATTTCTTTCCTCTCAATCCAGTCACTCGGCACCCACCTTTTATTTTTTTCTGCTCGATCCAGTCACTTGGACCCACCCTTTATTTCCCCCTTCTCAATCCAGTCATTGATTCAATCATTTTATTTCCCTCTGCTCGATCAGGTGACTTGGCTTCTCCCCTTATTTTCTTCTCTCAATCCAGTCATTTTGCTGCTCTCTTTATTTCACCTCCCCCTCTTGATTCAATCACTTGACCACTCCCCTTCATTCCCCACTCTCAATATCAGTCACTTGCCCACTCCCCTTCATTCCCCACCCTACAGTCACTTGACCACTCCCCTTCATTCCCCACTCTCAATACAGTCACTTGCCCACTCCCCTTCATTCCCCACTCTCAATACAGTCACTTGCCCACTCCCCTTCATTCCCCACTCTCAATACAGTCACTTGCCCACTCCCCTTCATTCCCCACTCTCAATACAGTCACTTGACCACTCCACTCCCCACTCTCAATACAGTCACTTACCCACTCCCCTTCATTCCCCACTCTCAATACAGTCACTTGTCCACTCCACTTCACTCCCCACTCTCAATACAGTCACTTGCCCACTCCCCTTCATTCCCCACTCTCAATACAGTCACTTGACCACTCCACTTCATTCCGCACTCTCAAAACAGTCACTTGCCCACTCCCCTTCATTCCCCACTCTCAATACAGTCACTTACCACTCCCCTTCATTCCCCACTCTCAATACAGTCACTTGTCCACTCCACTTCACTCCTCACTCTCAATACAGTCACTAGCCCACTCCCCTTCATTCCCCACTCTCAATACAGTCACTTGACCACTCCACTTCATTCCCCACTCTCAAAACAGTCACTTGCCCACTCCCCTTCATTCCCCACTCTCAATACAGTCACTTGACCACTCCCCTTCATTCCCAACTCTCAATACAGTCACTTGACTACTCCCCTTAATTCCCACTCTCAATACAGTCACTTGCCCACTCCCCTTCATTCCCCACTCTCAATACAGTCACTTGCCCACTTCCCTTCATTCCCCACCCTCAATAGAGTCACTTGACCACTCCACTTTACTCCCCACTCTCAATACAGTCACTTGCCCACTCCCCTTCATTCCCCACTCTCAATACAATCACTTGACCACTCCACTTCACTCCCCACTCTCAATACAGTCACTTGCACACTCCACTTCATTCCCCACTCTCAATACAGTCACTTGACCACTCCCCTTCATTCCCCACTCTCAATACAGTCACTTGACCACTCCACTTCACTCCCCACTCTCAATACAGTCACTTGCCCACTCCCCTTCATTCCCCACTCTCAATACAGTCACTTGACCACTCCCCTTCATTCCCCACTCTCAATACAGTCACTTGTCCACTCCACTTCACTCCTCACTCTCAATACAGTCACTAGCCCACTCCCCTTCATTCCCCACTCTCAATACAGTCACTTGCCCACTCCCCTTCATTCCCCACTCTCAATACAGTCACTTGACCACTCCACTTCATTCCCCACTCTCAATACAGTCACTTGCCCACTCCCCTTCATTCCCCACTCTCAATACAGTCACTAGCCCACTCCCCTTCATTCCCCACTCTCAATACAGTCACTTGTCCACTCCACTTCACTCCTCACTCTCAATACAGTCACTAGCCCACTCCCCTTCATTCCCCACTCTCAATACAGTCACTTGACCACTCCACTTCATTCCCCACTCTCAAAACAGTCACTTGCCCACTCCCCTTCATTCCCCACTCTCAATACAGTCACTTGACCACTCCCCTTCATTCCCAACTCTCAATACAGTCACTTGACCACTCCCCTTAATTCCCACTCTCAATACAGTCACTTGCCCACTCCCCTTCATTCCCCACTCTCAATACAGTCACTTGCCCACTTCCCTTCATTCCCCACCCTCAATAGAGTCACTTGACCACTCCACTTTACTCCCCACTCTCAATACAGTCACTTGCCCACTCCCCTTCATTCCCCACTCTCAATACAGTCACTTGACCACTCCACTTCACTCCCCACTCTCAATACAGTCACTTGACCACTCCACTTCACTCCCCACTCTCAATACAGTCACTTGCCCACTCCCCTTCATTCCCCACTCTCAAAACAGTCACTTGACCATTCCCCTTCATTCCACACTCTCAATACAGTCACTTGACCACTCCACTTCACTCCCCACTCTCAATACAGTCACTTGCCCACTCCCCTTCATTCCCCACCCTCAATACAGTCACTTGACCACTCCCCTTCATTCCCCACTCTAATACAGTCACTTGACCACTCCACTTCACTCCCCACTCTCAATACAGTCACTTGACCACTCCCCTTCATTCCCCGCTCTCAATACAGTCACTTCACCACTCCCCTTCATTCTCTTCTCTCAATCCAGTTCGATTTGAACCCTGCTCGATTCAGTCAATTCGCCTCCACACATTATTTTGTCCCTCTCATTCCAGTCAAATATATTTTATTTTACAATATATAGTTCCCAAATGAAAATGAAGAATTCTTTTCTTATGCCAATGAAAAGCCTAATTAGAAAATACAATGTTTTGAAGGATGAATTTATTATGGGAATGAGACTAGCAGTTGTATAAGGAGAGATTTCGACCAATGGAAAAATATAGCGAGCCCTATATCTACTTATACGGGCTCCTTCGAGAGAGTTTTTCTTAAAATAAGCTTTCGATGACGTCACACTGTGTATGTGAAAATAGTTTGAGTGATGTGTGCCGTGAAAACGTTTTGCACGTGTGTTAGAAGTTCTTTTGTAAGAATGTTTTGCACATTGTGCATTGGAAAGTTTTTGGTAGAATTTTTGAGTGGCGTGTATTAAATGATGTGTGTATAAAGTTTGCGTTGCGTGTGTAAAATATTTGTTGACTTCTGTAAAATGCTACCGTGTATGAAATGTTTGCATGTCGTGTGTAAAATATTTGTGGGAAGTGAGTAAAAATGTCCGTGTTAAGAAGTTCCTGTGATGTCTACAAAAATATTTGTGTGCCAAAATGTTTTGCGTGAAGTGTGTGAAGATGTTTGCGTGACGGGTATGTAAATGTTTGTGTGCTAAGATGTTTGCGTGACGTGTGTAACTATTTTTATCCATGGTGAAAATGTGTGGTATCCAAAGTGTATTCCCCTTCCGATATCTTCATTTCCAGACATAGTTTGGATTTGATTCCAGAATCTCAGGATACTGACGTACTACCGATTACTCGATACAGTCGCTCAAAAAAATATCCGAACATTATGGTCGATTATAGAATTCAGAAAAAATATCTGGCAACGATTTTTTTTTTAGAAATTGGCGATCTGGCAACCTTCGTGTCACGGTTGCCAGATCACTAATTTCGAAAAAAAAAATCGTTGCCAGATATTTTTTTCTGAATTCTATAATCGACCATAGTGTTCGTATATTTTTGTGAGCGACTGTACGTCAGTGGGTTTGAAGACTTAATTTAATCTCTTGACGAACGATGTTAAATAAAAACATTTTTCGTTTAAAGTAGGCTGAAAAATATTAGAAAATGGGGATGGAAATATGTAAACCACCCGCCATTTTCTCTCAAGATACTTGCACAACATATAAAGCTGAAAATATTTTATTAAGGAGATTACCGCATACTTCTCCTAGGTGCTCTCCTAAATCCAAGGAAAGATAGCGGTTACTGCTCCATTCCCTTTGGTCTTACGAGCTGCCCTTTGATATCAGCTGAAGTGGCAGTTTATCGCTCGTTGAGGATGGGGATGTAGGAGTGGAAGATAGAAGCAGAAGATGCCGGAAGGGAAGATACTGAACGATTATTAGAGGCTGCAACGAAAAGAAAACGATAGCCATAAACGAATTTGCGGCGTCGAAGAAGTGGAACAATGCTAAAAGAAGAAGAGAATCACTGCTGTTAAACACGCGACCTTTGTTATTTGTTGGCAGAGTAGAATTTTAGAGTTTCGTTTGTTGCGAAACCGGATATGCTCTAATAATTCGAAGCCGCATTATTCTTCGCGTATAAGCAGAATAAGTTTTTTAAAGCAAAATACTGTGTTCACAGAGGCGGGGGTGGCTCAGTCGGTAGCGCGCCAGGCTCGTAATCTGTAGTTCCCAGGTTCGAGTCGCAGCTGGGTCAGCGTTGAGATTTATCTCCGCAAAATTCCCCGCCCTGCCGACGGTCAGTAGGGGACACCGATGGGTTTGGAAAGGCCGCCGTCCGTCGGATGGGACGTTAAGCCGTGGTCCCGTGTGCGGGAGAGCCATACCCTGTGCACGTTAAAGAACACGCTGGATGGCCTTGACGGGAGGCTACCATCTGTCTCCCAACAGCTGTTCCAGTGGGTCCCCTCCCCCAACCTTCTCTGAGCCTTCGGTGTCCATGTGGCCTGGCCATTTAGCCCATGGTGTGCAAAAAAGTGCCGCTCAGAGGTAAAACAACCCAACCCAACTGTGTTCACAATATCTTTTATTTTAAAAAAACATAGAAAATTGAAAGTAAAGAATTTGCTTGAGTTTATATACGCAGTCGTATCAAAATAATATGACCACCCATAGTAAATGTATGGTAGGTGGTCGTATTATTCTGATACGACTGTGTAGTATTTACTTTGGAAATCAACAACATGATCTCAATATACCTAAACAATAGAAATTAGTGTAAGAAATATTTATGCAATTTTATTCACAGTCAAAGGAAAAAAATTCCTCTGAAGAAAAACTAAACTTTCTTCCAAAATGGCATCAGAGTATCTGTATTTCGATTAAAAATTCCTATCTATAATATTTTAGCGTATAGCTAAACTGATTACAAATATATTTTTATTTTTAATGCACGAGTCTCTATTGAATACAGAGAGGCAAGTCGGTAGCGCGCCAGACTCGTAATCTGCAGTTACCAGATTCGAGTCCCAGCAGGATCAGCGTTCAGATTTATCTCCGCAAAATTTCTCGCCCTACCCATAGTCAGTAGGGGACACCTATGGGCTTGGAAAGGCAGCCGTCCGTCGGATGGGATATTAAGCCGTGTCTCCGTGTACGGGAGAGCCATATCCTGTGCACGTTACAGAACACGCTTGATAGCCTTGACGGGAGGTTATCATCTGCCTCCCAACAGCTGTTCCAGTGGGTCCCCTCCCCCAACCTTCTCTGAGCCTTCGGGGTCCTTGTGACCTGTCCATTTAGCCCATGGTGTGCAAAAAAGTGATGCTCAGAAGTAAAATAACCTTCTGACTGCTAATAATCGCCAGCACGTCATCTGTGATACATCGAGTGTTTATCTGCATCCATTGCTGTAGCCAGTGACAGAATCCGGCACATTCCCGGATGCGATACAGTGCCAACACACTCGGCGTATTGGTATGGGGTGCCATCAGTTATTACTCCAGAACACCTTTAGTGTTTGTCTAGGGAACTTTGACAGCTCAACGATAAATCGATGACATTCTGGTGCCCCATTGTCTACCATTCCTGGTGGCATTTTTCAACAGGATAGCTCACGTCGCAATACGACAAGTGTTGTCCAACAGTCTCTTCGGGATGCTTACGGGATATCTTGGCCTGCTATGTTCCTAGATTTCATCCACAGCCACTGGACACGAATAGCGGAAAGTGCCTCAGGACACTATTGTGTATGCATCGATACCTCGATGTCTCACTGCATGCGACACAGCCAACGGCAGGTCATACCCCGTACTGAGATCTCACATCGAGGCCCCTAAACATCACGAGGCCTTAATAATGCACGCAGATGATTGTGGCATTACTCATTAATACCTTGTAGCCGGCTACTGATCTAAGGGACCTGGGTTCGAGCCCCGGGTAAGGCATGGATGTGTGTGTGTCGTTTTTCTGCTGAGGTCCTGCCATCCTCTCAGACCTCCGACTTGGCATATAAACTGACAGGCTCCTGTCAGACCTCTGTGGCAAGCAGCTGCTTGAGGGGGTATTTATTTATTTTAGTATGTTCTACCATTCTGCTGAGTTTCATCGAGATTTGAGGCTTACCATTAAACGGTGCAATTTAGTCATTTCATGAGATATCTAATTATTTGATAAACCAAAAGGGGAGGATTCAGTTAGAGTAGACAATAAACAGAAAATTAAGCAATTTAAGTGGTTAGTTTATGGAATAACTGGTTAATCGATAAACTGAAAACTTTATGTGGTTAGTTTATGGAATAACTAGGTAATAGATAAATTAACACTTTATATGGTTAGTTTCTGGAATAACTAGGTAATCCATACCACGTGTCACGTGTCACGTGACACGAAGGTTGCCAGATCACTAATTTCTAAAAAATCGTTGCCAGATATTTTTTCTGAATTTTGTAATCAACCATAGTGTTAGGATATTTTTTGAGAGACTGTACATTACTCAACAATGCCAATTTAATCATTCAAACTTTTATTTTCCTAAACTTTTGACTGAACTTGCTACCATGTTTTAGTGATGAGGAAAAGACCCAACTTTGCTAACCTGTACTGCATTGCCTCTTATATCAACAGATGTAAGATTGAGAAATGCTGATTAGCTATGAGAACAGTAGAATATCATTGGTCAAATGATTTCGCATTCAATCCATGCTGGAATTTTCATTGATTAACCATTTGAATTATGGAGTTCTTTCTGAACAGATAAATACATTAAAACTACATGAAAACGCCTCAATTGTTTTCACTAAAATATGAATTCCTTATTACAGCACATGCGTTGCTTATTTCACGTGCATATATTAACTACAGGCTTGATTCAAGGTGGGGGAGAAAATGGGTTCACGCCCCTATCCCTCCATTTCAAAAATACTAGTAACCGGAATGGGAACGAAAAATATCTCAAAATATGCATTTTTCAAGATTTCTTTTAAATACCACTAAAACGGAGAGAAAACGTTTATTCTGGAATAACGATCAAGTCTCTTCGTCTCTCCCCCCCCCCCTTTATTTCTTCCCCGATACGATCCAATCCCTTGGGCCTTTTATTTATTTTAGATCCGGGTCTGTTAACCATCATTTAAATTCACTCTTGTAACTTTGGCGCGAAGCATTTCTTATATTTCTCGAACTAATATAGAAAAGATATTTAAAGCCTTAAAGAAAATTATCTGAACTGAGTTTTTAAGTTTCAGTTTATTCCAAAATTCAGCCTAAGGTTACTGAAGAGAGAAGTTGCCTGATGGAGACAGTGGGCTACTTCCTATCCCCTTGGCGCGAGGAGTGGAGTTATGAGCAGAAGACTGTTGGCAATAGCTGCCATCACTCTTTTCCAAATACCCGTCATTTGGTACGGCCACTTCTCTTCCGCTAGCGTGCTGATCCAGCAACAGCTTGAAGGAACTCACACGAAGAGGGAGGGGGGGAGAAGAGTTCAGGATGTCGGGAGGGTGAAGAATTATTCTTGCCCCGGTGACACTTGCCTTCACTTCCTTCGGCGCCATCTTTTTTTCTTCGTCGTTAGTTCTGTCGCGTTGTTTCTCTCCTGTTTGTCGACCACCTGCTCGTGCTGTGTTAAGACTTTTATTTAATAATGAGCAGCGTGCTCCAATAAAGGGTGACAAAGCAACCACTCAGTTGTTATTAACGACAATGACGGTAGTTAAGATCTATTGTTGCGATCTCTTCCGTTACTTCGGCTTTAAAAATAAACCGTTATAAGGACGTAAAAACCGCAGCAGTATCAAATTAAAATATCGCGTTTCACACAGATGAATACGGAATTACTTATTTTGACAATTAGAATAATTCTATTGTTTATATCCATTGATGTATTCATCATAACATTATTTGTTCTTCTTATTCTTTTCGAGGACTGTTGTTATCTCTTTCCTCGGAGAAGTGGAATATTTGTTGTAGAGCTGCTTCTTTTTGTGTTTTATAAACAGCTTTTTTATCAGGAGGATTCAATCAAAATTACCGAAACCGAGTTATCTGTTAACAGTTTATTTCAAAAAGTAAAAAGGCATATTTAGTTTTTCTTTCTACGTACAGTCGCTCAAAAAAATATCCGAACACTATGGCTGATTATAGAATTCAGAAGAAATATCTGGCAACGATTTCTTTTAGAAATTAGGGATCTGGCAACCTTCACGTCATGAAGGTTGCCAGATTCCCTTCATGTCACGTGACACGAAGGTTGCTAGATCACTAATTGCTAAAAAAATCGTTGCCAGATATTTTTTCTGAATTCTGTAATCAGCCATAGTGTTCGGATATTTTTTGAGCGACGTACGTATTTGTCTTTTAAGAGGGGGCGGGGGTGGCTCAGTCGGTAGCGCGCCAGGCTCGTAATCTGTAGTTCCCAGGTTCGAGTCCCAGCTGGGTCAGCGTTGAGATTTATCTCCGCAAAAATTCCCCGCCCTGCCCACGGTCAGCAGGGGACACCGATGGGCTTGGAAAGGCCGCCGTCCGTCGGATGGGACGTTAAGCCGTGGCCCCGTGTGCGGGAGAGCCATACCCTGTGCACGTTAAAGAACACGCTGGATGGCCTTGACGGGAGGCTACCATCTGTCTCCCAACAGCTGTTCCAGTGGGTCCCCTCCCCCAACCTTCTCTGAGCCTTCGGGATCCTTATGACCTGGCCATTTAGCCCATTGTGTGCAAAAAAGTGTCGCTCAGAGGTCAAACAACAACCCAACCCAAGTCTTTTAAGGAGTGGCGAACAATGTCATAGTCATTCTTTCAATGCCTCTAGAACAATTTCGAAGAGTCTATTGGCTAATGGCACCACCAAAATTATATCATTATTACAAAAAAAAAATCAAAATTATAATATTAAAAATATATAACAAGTTGGGTTGGGTTGTTTTACCTCTGAGCGACACTTTTTTGCACACCATGGGCTAAATGGCCAGGTCACATGTACCCCGAAGGCTCAGAGAAGGTTGGGGGAGGGGACCCACTGGAACAGCTGTTGGGAGACAGATGTTAGCCTCCCGTCAAGGCCATCCAGCGTGTTCTTTAACGTGCACAGAGTATGGCTCTCCCGCACACGGGGCCATGGCTTAACGTCCCATCCGACGGACGGCGGCCTTTCCAAACCCATCGGTGTCCCCTACTGACCGTGGGCAGGGCGGGGGAATTTTGCGGAGATAAATCTCAACGCTGACCCAGCTGGGACTCGAACCTGGGAACTACAGATTACAAGCCTGGCGCGCTACCGCCTGAGCCACCCCCGCCCCAAAAATATATAACAATCATATAATGAAATATAATTGTAATTTAATTATTTTTAACATCAAAATTACTTGTGCAATTACTCTCTTGATAGAAGTAACAGAAAATTCAGAATCAAAAATTTGTAAGATTTTATTGGTTTAAATTAATGAAAATTACACACTCTGTCGATATGTATTTCTTGGGAAAATTTGTTTGCCAAGTGTTGAAGCATTTGTTTGTCATTGTAGTAAATATGTGGAGGTAAATTGCGAAGGGAGTGAAGCAATCTTTTTAAACCTTGCTGGTTAAAACGGATAGTGTACAGTCGCTCAAAAAAGTATCCGAACACCATGGTTGATTACCGAATTCAGAAAAAATATCTGGCAACGATTTCTTTTAGAAATTAGTGATCTGGCAACCTTCGCGTCACGTGATTACAGAATTCAGGAAGAATATCTGGAGCGTGTACAGCAACTGTACACGCTCCAGTTACCGTTCACAGCAAACTGGAGCGTGTGCAGTTACTGCACACGGTCCAGTTTGCTGTGAACGGTAACTGCACACGCTCAATATTTCCGTGAGTGAGCCCACACGATCTAGTATCAAAATAATATGACCACCTACAGTCGCTCAAAAAAGTATCCGAACACTATGGTCATTACAGAATTCAGGAAAAATATCTGGCAACGATTTTTTTAGAAATTAGTGATCTGGCAACCTTCGTGTCGCGTGGCACGAAGGTTGCCAGATCACTAATTTCTAAAAAAATCGTTGCCAGATTTTTTTAAATTTTTAATCAACCATAGTGTTCGGATATTTTTTTCAGCGACGGCAGTTTCTGACAAATTTATTGCTTCCATTTTACTGTTTACATAAAGGTCGTAATAACATTTCAATCAGCTGCTGTTTCCAGATTCCCCACACTTGTCAATTCAGTTCAGTTTTATTATAATAATAAGGTTACAAACAGCATATATTTGTAATATTCTTAATTAACCCAAGAGCATCTAAGCTCATGTAGGTTGACTTACATATTATTTAAATACAGAAGTAATTTAATGTTCTATAAACAAATAAGTGTCTCAGTGGAAATACACCTGAAATGGTATACTTACAAAAGATGGTAACAGGTTTATATTTATTTGGTAATATTTGAAATATAAATTTATTTTGCATTGAGATTAGACTCCTTAATGATGAAATGTATGTTCCTCCCCAACTTGTAATACCATACTGTATAGCAGACTGGACCCAAGATTTGTATAACATTATTAACATTTTATTACTGAGGATTTTTTTTAAATATTAAAATTTATATAACATCTGTCTAAGTGTGTTTGTTAGTTTTCCAATGTGCATTTTCCAACTTAGGGAGCTATCAATATAAACGCCTAGGCATAGTAGACTTTGAACCTGTTCAATTTCTTCACAGGAACAAGCTGAGTAATTATTGCATGAAAATGTATGCAATTTTAATTTAATCGAATGTGGATTGTTTGCTTTCTTTTTTAGGTTAAATAGAATATACTTAGTGTTTTTCGTATTTAAATGTAACCCATTTAAATTCAACCATTTCATCACACATTTTAGATCAGTGTTCATGTTATAAAGGAGATTTTCCAGAGAATCAGCACGTAAAGTTAATGACGTATCATCTGTAAAAGTGTTAATATAGCTATTTAGTTTTAATTTACATAGATCATTTATGAATATCAGAAACAAGGTTGGTCCCAGGACTGAACCTTGTGGTACGCCATATGAAATATGTTTTGGGTTACTAAGTGTATTAAAAAGACTAACACATTGCGTCTGTGTTGACATTATTATTTTAAGGCGTCCCATTGCATCTGGAGACATGATGTTTTAACCTAACATTGGATCACACAGGGGGCGAAATTGGGGATCGTTCGTTCAAGTGCGTCGGGAATCGCAGATCGCCAAATTCTGTCGCAATAAAAATCTCGATACTACAATAAAAAGCCCGACGAAGCAACGGGCTATGAGAGCTCGGGCGGACGTCAGGAACGACCAGAGCAAGGTCAGGCAATTAATCCTGTTGAATCTGTGTTTAAAATTTAAGTTGGGTGGGGAATTGTTAAAACTCACAAAACTAGTTTTTAGTGCCGCAAAAAAACAGAACATAGAGATTAAAAGTGAGGCCCTGACAGCGCCAGATGCAGTTAAGCTAGTTGGGTTGTGTTGTTTTACCTCTGAGCGGCACTTTTTTACACACCATGGGCTAAATGGCCAGGTCACATGGACCCCGAAGGCTCAGAGAAGGTTGGGGGAGGGAACCCACTGAAACAGCTGTTGGGAGACAGATGGTAGCCTCCCGTCAAGGCCATCCAGCGTGTTCTTTAACGTGCACAGGGTATGGCTCTCCCGAACACGGGGCCACGGCTTAACGTCCCATCCGACGGACGGCGACCTTTCCAAGCCCATCGGTGTCCCCTACTGACCGTGGGCAGGGCGGGGAATTTTGCGGAGATAAATCTCAACGCTGACCGAGCTGGACTCGAACCTGGGAACTACAGATTACGAGCCTGGCAGTTCAGCTAGTAAGCAATAATCTACAGCCATTTTTTCTTTTGCCAAACTTTGCGGAACAAAATAAAAGGATAGGATAGGAAATTGGTAGATAGGTAATTGACGAAAAATTATAAGGTCGATTACAGGAATTTATTTAAATTTTCAATTGAAAACTTGATGTTGTTCGCGGGCCACTAGTTGGACAGCGCTGATCTACAGTATTTCTTTTTTTTAATTTAAAATATATTCGCATTGATGAAAATCTAAGTTTTTGCATCCTGAATGATTTTTCGACGACGATTTTCGCATTTCAACCACCTTCTACTATATCAGTGTTCCCCAAATTGTGTTCCGAAAGATGTTAAAAAGTGTTCCACGAAAAAAAAAATTCATTAAGAAGTACAAGAAAATCTAGGGGAGATGAAGTTTCGATAATTTTAAGCTCAATTTGCCGGTATAAAATCTGTTTTAAAGGTACCTGTTCCGCCAATGTATTCCAGGTAAAAATGTGTTCCATGATTAAATAAATTTGGGATCATCTGTATTATATCATTTCTCATGCCTGGATCTGATATAAAGGATGAGGGTGGCGGGGGTGGCTCAGTCGGTAGCGCGCCAGGCTCGTAATCTGTACTTCCCAGGTTCGAGTCCCAGCTGGGTCAGCGTTGAGATTTATTTCCGCAAAATTTCCCCGCCCTGCCCACGGTCAGTAGGGGACATCGATGGGCTTGAAACGGCCGCCGTCCGTCGGATGGGACGTTAAGCCGTGTCCCTGTGTGTGGGAGAGCCATACCCTGTGCACGTTGAAGAACACGCTGGATGGCCTTGACGGAGGCTACCATCTGTCTCCCAACAGCTGTTCCAGTGGGTCCCCTCACCCAACCTTCTCTAAGCCTTCGGGGTACATGTGACCTGGCCATTTAGCCCATGGTGTGCAAAAAGTGCCGCTCAGAGGTAAAACAACCCAACGTTAAAGAACACGCTGGATGGCCTTGACGGGAGGCTACCATCTGTCTCCCAACAGCTGTTCCAGTGGGTCCCCTCCCCCAACCTTCTCTGAGCCTTCGGGGTCCTTGTGGCCTGGCCATTTAGCCCATTGTGTGTAAAAAAGTGCCGCTCAGAGGTAAAACAATTCAATCCAATCCTAAAGGATGATGAATTTATGTCTCTGTGTGTGTGGGGGGGCTGCTTACAGAAGAACGCCGTTCCGAGATAAAATTTTCTTTCCATATTAGTAATCTCCAAAACAATTCTGCAAAAATGCGTGTAATATATATATAACATTTTTTTCGACTCCGCGTTCCTACTATTAGTATTCTAAAGAAAGAGGGGTACGGTTCCCTTTTAAACCCTCCTCCTACCCCAATCCGACCCCGTCACTTATTTATAAATATGATCGTATATTTCTCGTCTTCATCTACCTATAAGTTTATTTAAATTTATTCAAATATCTGGAGAGTATTCAAATGAGAACAGAGTCGCTTCACAAACTGAGGAATTAATAACTTCTTTATTTGTTACGTCAGAGGAAAACAAATGACAGGACAATGAGCAGAGAGAAATGTTACGATTGTTGAAATGGGCTCACGAGATGATGCTGTAGAGACCCATTTTTCCTCTTACATTTTCATGAGCATATCAAGAGCTTTGTCAATAGTAATCCTGATCCTAAGTTTACTAATGGATTGTGGTAATGGGGCCATAAACGGAAATTTTTGTAGGATAAAAAATGGAAGCACGAAATCATCGCTGCGCGTGCATTGCTGACTTAGTTTCCTCAAACCAAAAAAAAAGAGGGGGGGGGGGGGGGGCGGTGGCTCAGTCGGTAGTGCGCCAGACTCGTAATCTGTAGTTCCCAGGTTCGAATCCCAGCTGGGTCAGGGTTGAGATTTAACTCCGCAAAATTCACCGCTCTTCCCACGGTCAGTATGGGACACAGATGGGCTTGGAAATACCACCGTCCGTCGGATGGGACGTTAAACCGTGGCCCTCTGTGCGGGAGAGCCATACCCTGTGCACGTTAAAGAATAGGTAGGATGGCCACGACGGGAGGCTACCATCTGTCTCCCAACAGCTGTTTCAGTGGATCCCCTCCCCCAACATTTTCTGAGCCTTCGGGGTCCTGGTGACCTGGCCATTTAGCCCATAGTGTGTAAAAAAAGTGCCTCTCAGAGGTAAAACAACTCAACGTTAAAGAACACACTGGATGGCCTTGGTGCCTCTCAGAGGTAAAACAACCCAATGTTAAAGAACACACTGGATGGCCTTGACGGGAGGCTACCATCTGTCTCCCAACAGCTGTTCCAGTGGGTCTCCTCTCCCAACCTTCTCTGAACCTTCGGGGGTCTTGTGACCTGGCCATTTAGTCTATGGTGTGCGAAAAAGTGCCGCTCAGCGGTAAAACAACCTAACCCTCAAACCAAAAGACACAATCCGCTATTTATGGTTTTTTTTTCACAGCATTGCTTCCGGTGGCAGCGACAACCACTGCAAACCGATTTAAAACAAATTTGATGTATTTCAATAATAAATAATATTCGAAATTAAAATAGCTACTTTTGCAATTATCGTGTCCACATCCAAATATCGCAATAGAGGAGAACTTTATTTACGATGCGATACAAACATTTCTTTTGCTCAGAACAACAACAACAAGAAGAGAAAAAAGAAAAAGGGTTTCTCTATGTAATAAAGCTTCTTCAAAGAAGCAACCAAGTTTGTCATTTTTTCCCCTCGTATTTCCAAAATAGCAGCCCTATATTGCTTATTGGAGAGGTGGCGATAGGAGTTGATCAGGAGATACCGAGCTCTTTGAGGAGAGCAAGAAGAAGAGATTGGGTGCTAGGCACACTCACCGGGGAGTCTGTTAAACGCCTGCCAGGGAAGATGGCATTGATCCTTCCGATACTTCTAGTCAGTATCGACCAGGAGGATTCCTGGAGGATGAAGGAAGCAGAGAAAGGAGCATCTTTGGGCACGAACGTCTGTGTTGCAAATCGGTGACCTTTTGGCCATTTTCTGAACTCCTAAATGGTTAAATATACTGGAACACTATCAGTCAGAAATTTAAGAGAATACAATGTGCTTATTTCAAATGATAAAGTGAATATTTCATTAAATAAGCAATTGACGTATGTGTTTGTATATATATATATATACAGTATATACAGTCGCTCAAAAAAATATCCGAACACTATGGTTGATTACAGAATTCAGTGTCACGTGACACGAAGGTTGCCAGATCGCTAATTTCTAAAAAAAATCGTTGCCAGATATTTTTTCTGAATTCTGTAATCAACCATAGTGTTCGGATATTTTTTTGAGTGACTGTACCAATCAAATCATTAAAGAAATTTCATGTCATGCTGATGGAAATTTTAATTAAATATTCAATCTCTTGACAAATGTACTTTTCATGAGAATAAGATTTAAAGAAAAAATAAATATCTAAATCAAGTCTGGTAATGTCTTGAATTTCAGTAATAGTTCTACAATCTGTCTCCTAACAGCTGTCCATTAGATTCCTATCCTCCAGCCTTCTCTGAGCCCTTGGGGTCCTTGTGACCTGGCCATTTAGTCCATTGTGTGGGGAAAAAAGTACCGTTCAAAAGTAAAACAACCCATCTCTGATATATCTCTTCGTTATATTGGTTGCTCACTTTGTCATGGTTGGAAGGAGAAAAAAATCTAAATGGGAGTCCAGAAAAATGTATCCTTAGGGATATATTGCATCTGAAATCTTCATATGCCCTTAGTATTGATGACGTCTTTTCCTCTTAGATGAGTGATTTGGTGATAATTAAATTATTTCTACGTGACAGAAAACGAAAAATCCAAGTTTTGGAATTAGTGAAAATCTAATCTGCAATCAAAATAATTCTTTTAGTGTTCAGTTAGGTTTATTTTCCTGTGAGCAGCACTTTTGTGAACAGAATGGGCCAAAAGGCCAGGTTTCAAGTGCCCCAAAGGCTTAGGAACGGGATGGCTCAGTCGGTAGCGCGCTATTCTATTCTAAACTGGTATTGAACATCTGCGGTATCGCAATTAAGCTTATATCACAGACTGTTATGAGCAGGGTGATCTTTTACTTTAAATAGGAAAAGATCCACTAATGTCGGACTATGGAAAAACTAATCTACCTGTTTGTAAACTATTTTGCTTGTTGCTCAAATGACTATGTTTATTTATATAATAAGTCGCACCACAGAAACCAATATCTTAATATTCGACGTATCAAATCGATACAGAACAACAGCAAAATCATGACATGGAAAGTTTTCCGAAAGTTTCGTTCTTCTTTGGAGAGAGAGACTTGTTTCGTAGACCTTCCGAAGTCTTTGTTACCAGAAGAATCCATTGCAACTTGCGAAATGCGACGAGAAGTACGCCCGTACGTGCAAGCAGAGAGCAACAATAGACGAGAGAGAAGCATAATAGAAGAGTGAGCAAGACACGTAATGAGAGTATTTGTTGACGTCAAACCACTCTCTCTGTTGCTTTCATTGTTCCCTTTTGCTATACTGAGTGCAAGAATGGTCCCAGTCCTCCATCGTACTCTCCTCTTCCAAACTCTTCCCTTCCTTTCTTACCGAGGCTTACTGGGCTCAAGGCAAGAGGTAATTTTCTTCCTCGATCTTTCTGTTGGCCAATGACCATTTGGGAATGCCCCTGGAACAAGGAGTACACGTGCTCTACGTTCGTGCTTCTTACGTTGCTGAAACATAGCAGATTACCGGTTAGGATCTTCCAATGGAGTGCTTGAATATAGACCTCGGATGCTGCATTGGAATATCATAAACTCTGTTATTCTCATTTTTAGAAACATCGTTGCTTACGACGATATGCATTGACACGGGCAACATTCGGAGCTGGAAACGATACAAAATCTCTAAATACATTATTTACATAGTAGAATTCTTAAGTTTGAATTTTTAAAAAAAAAATACACGGTTTAAAAACATTTTAGTAAATTAAATTCTCTGTTTTCCTCCAGAAACTCCTTACTTTGTATCATGATTTTCACAAGAACAGAAATTGCAATGTTTTGGACAGAAAAATAATCATTCGCATGGCTTAGAAACATACGGAAGAAAGCAAGAATCAAGATAGAAACATACCGAACAAAGCAAGAATCGAGATGGAAACATACCGAAGAAAGCAAGAATCGAGATAGAAACATACCGAGGAAAGTAAGAATCAAGAGAGAAACATACCGAAGAAAGCAAGAATCGAGATAGAAACCTACCGAGGAAAGCAAGAATCAAAATAGAAACATACCGAGGAAAGCAAGAATCGAAATAGAAACATACCGAGGAAAGTAAGAATCGAGATAGAAACATACCGAAGAAAGCAAGAATCGAAATAGAAACATACGAGGAAAGCAAGAATCAAGATAGAAACGTACCGAAGAAAGTCAGAATCGAGATGGAAACATACCGAAGAAAGCAAGAATCGAGATGGAAACATACCGAAGAAAGCAAGAAGCGAGGTAGAAACATACCGAAGAAGGTAAGAATCAAGATAGAAACATACCGAAGAAAGCAAGAATCGAAATAGAAACATACTGAGGAAAGCAAGAATCAAGATAGAAACGTACCAAGGAAAGCAAGAATCAAGATAGAAACATACCGAAGAAAGCAAGAATCAAGATAGAAACATACCGAAGAAAGCAAGAATCAAGATAGAAACATACCAAAGAAAGCAAGAAACAAGATAGAAACATACCGAGGAAAGTAAGAATCGAGATAGAAACATACCGAAGAAAGCAAGAATCGAAATAGAAACATACGAGGAAAGCAAGAATCAAGATAGAAACGTACCGAAGAAAGTCAGAATCGAGATGGAAACATACCGAAGAAAGCAAGAAGCGAGGTAGAAACATACCGAAGAAGGTAAGAATCAAGATAGAAACATACCGAAGAAAGCAAGAATCGAAATAGAAACATACTGAGGAAAGCAAGAATCAAGATAGAAACGTACCAAGGAAAGCAAGAATCAAGATAGAAACATACCGAAGAAAGCAAGAATCAAGATAGAAACATACCGAAGAAAGCAAGAATCAAGATAGAAACATACCGAAGAAAGCAAGAATCAAGATAGAAACATACCGAAGAAAGCAAGAATCAAGATAGAAACATACCGAAGAAAGCAAGAATCAAGATAGAAACATACCAAAGAAAGCAAGAAACAAGATAGAAACATACCGAAGAAAGCAAGAATCAAGATAGAAACATACCGAAGAAAGCAAGAATCAAGATAGAAACATACCAAAGAAAGCAAGAATCAAGATAGAAACATACCGAAGAAAGCAAGAAACAAGATGGAAACATACCGAAGAAAGCAAGAATCGAGTTGAAACATACCGAGGAAAGCAAGAATTAAAATAGAAACATACCGAGGAAAGCAAGAATCAAGATAGAAACATACCGAAGAAAGCAAGAATCGAAATAGAAACATACCGAAGAAAGCCAGAATCGAGATAGAAACATACCGGGGAAAGCAAGAATCGAGATAGAAACATACCGAAGAAAGCAAGAATGGAAATAGAAACATACCGAGGAAAGCAAGAATCGAGATAGAAACATACCGAAGCAAGCAAGAATCAAGATAGAAACTTACCGAAGAAAGCAAGAATCGAGATAGAAACATACCGAGGAAAGCAAGAATCAAAATAGAAACATACCGAGGAAAGCAAGAATCGAAATAGAAACATACGAGGAAAGCAAGAATCAAGATAGAAACGTACCGAAGAAAGTCAGAATCGAGATGGAAACATACCGAAGAAAGCAAGAATCGAGATGGAAACATACCGAAGAAAGCAAGAATCGAGATGGAAACATACCGAAGAAAGCAAGAAGCGAGGTAGAAACATACCGAAGAAGGTAAGAATCAAGATAGAAACATACCGAAGAAAGCAAGAATCGAAATAGAAACATACTGAGGAAAGCAAGAATCAAGATAGAAACATACCGAAGAAAGCAAGAATCAAGATAGAAACATACCGAAGAAAGCAAGAATCAAGATAGAAACATACCGAAGAAAGCAAGAATCAAGATAGAAACATACCGAAGAAAGCAAGAATCAAGATAGAAACATACCGAAGAAAGCAAGAATCAAGATAGAAACATACCGAAGAAAGCAAGAATCAAGATAGAAACATACCGAAGAAAGCAAGAATCAAGATAGAAACATACCAAAGAAAGCAAGAAACAAGATAGAAACATACCGAAGAAAGCAAGAATCAAGATAGAAACATACCGAAGAAAGCAAGAAACAAGATGGAAACGTACCGAAGAAAGCAAGGAACAAGATAGAAACATACCGAGGAAAGCAAGAATTAAAATAGAAACATACCGAGGAAAGCAAGAATCAAGATAGAAACATACCGAAGAAAGCAAGAATCGAAATAGAAACATACCGAAGAAAGCCAGAATCGAGATAGAAACATACCGGGGAAAGCAAGAATCGAGATAGAAACATACCGAAGAAAGCAAGAATGGAAATAGAAACCTACCGAGGAAAGCAAGAATCAAAATAGAAACATACCGAGGAAAGCAAGAATCGAGATAGAAACATACCGAAGCAAGCAAGAATCAAGATAGAAACATACCGAAGAAAGCAAGAATCGAGATAGAAACATACCGAGGAAAGCAAGAATCAAAATAGAAACATACCGAGGAAAGCAAGAATCGAAATAGAAATATACCGAAGAAAGCAAGAATCGTAATAGAAACATACGAGGAAAGCAAGAATCAAGATAGAAACGTACCGAAGAAAGCCAGAATCGAGATGGAAACATACCGAAGAAAGCAAGAATCGAGATGGAAACATACCGAAGAAAGCAAGAATCGAGATAGAAACATACCGAGGAAAGCAAGAATCAAAATAGAAACATACCGAGGAAAGCAAGAATCGAAATAGAAACATACCGAAGAAAGCAAGAATCGAAATAGAAACATACGAGGAAAGCAAGAATCAAGATAGAAACGTACCGAAGAAAGCCAGAATCGAGATGGAAACATACCGAAGAAAGCAAGAATCGAGATGGAAACATACCGAAGAAAGCAAGAATAGAGATAGAAACATACCGAGGAAAGCAAGAATCAAGATAGAAACATACCGAGGAAAGCATTTGTGGTTTATCCCCGGAAAACTCCCGGCCCTGCCCAGTATCAGTAGGGGACACCGATGCGCTTGGAAAGGCCGCCGTCCGTCGGATGGAACGTTAAGCCGTTGTCAATGTGTGCGGGAGAGCCATACCCTGTATACGTTAAAGAGCACGCTGGGTGGCCCTGACGGGAAGTCTCTCAACAGCTCTTCAAGTGGTCGCCCCAACTTTCTCTGATCCCTCGGAGTCCTTGTGACCTGACTATTTAGCTCATTGTGTGCAAAAAAGTGCCTCTTAGAGGTAGATACAACCCATAAAAGTGTCCCTAAAAGTGTGTGTTACTAAAACAACTCAAACCAACTCTGATAGAACTTTAGTTCGAGTTTAAAATCCCTTAAAATTTCGCACTTTTCGACAATCCATAGAATTTTAACGGAAAATTTGCTAGCGCCGTAATAATTTTAGGAAATAATTTATTTTTCAGTCGTTCTTTATCCAATTTTCTTTGCAGAATGACAAATGGATTTACAAAAAACACTCGAATATATTGCCATTAAACTATCGCACAAGATAGCATTACTTAAATTCTTCCTTGGGAGATAGAAATATATATATCGAAGCTTTCAGTGAAAAGCCAAAAGAGGAGGAAAAAATCTCTTGCCTTATAACTTCTTATCTCACCCTTCTGCTGGGCTTACCACTTCTTCTGTTGCCACGAGTTTTATTGAGAAAACAGTTCGCACCTATTTACAACAAAAGTCAACATCACTTGCCACACTTTTTTTTTACGTCTGCAATTTCTTACTTAGTTCTGTTTCCTCCTCTCCCGGCTACTAACACGTGCGCCTTTTTTCCTCTGTCTTCCTTTTCATTTATTTCCCAGCTTCTTTCCTTCCCTAAATCTCCCGCTAAAGAAGGGAATGAAGCCTTTTTCGTAAACGGTGATAACTTCTCTTTATAATGCGACAAATGTTCCGTTGAATTGACAAGGATTTGTTTTTTAACCCTCCCCCCCACCTCTTTTCTGACCGGATGAAAAAAAATACACTGGTGTATAATTGAGGTGTAATATTTCGAGATAGAAATATGTTTTAAAAAATTTCCTAAAAAAAAAAAGATTTCCTAAAAAAAAATACACTGGTGTAACTCTTGAAGTTTGTGAAACTGATTTATTTAACTTTCTGTTTTTTAGATTTTTTTTGTCTTCAATTTATTTTCGACAAAGGTTAATTTCACGAAAAATCCAGATGCTTTTCATTCTTGAAGATGAAAATATCGTTGAAGAGAATTGGTTATCTAGCAATGGTGTGTAACTTTTCTTTAGATATCAACAATAAATCAATCTGTTAGATCTATCGCTTTCAGCACATAGTCATTTTCAAAACATCAGGCTTAGAAAGTTGTTTTTTGTATAGTGATCTAAACTGAATGATAGCCACTGACCCCTAAGGTTCACCAGCTCATTGCCAATTAAGTCGAAGTGTTTTTAACACTGACTGCCGTACGAATTGAATATGACTCTCACTTGTTCTAGACTTCTATACAGCTCGAATCGTATTTGCTTCGGATCAAGGTTTTTAGTTCGGGCTGCGTAGCTTCTCCATGGGTTGGGTTGTTTTACATCTGAGCGGTACTTTTTTGCACACAATGGGCTAAATGGCTAGGTCACATGGACCCCGAAGGCTCAGAGAAGGTTGGGGGAGGGGACCCACTGGAACAGCTGTTGGGAGACAGATGGTAGCCTCCGGTCAAGGCCATCCAGGGTGTTCTTTAACGTTGGGTTGTTTTACCTCTGAGCGGCACTTTTTTGCACACCATGGGCTAAATGGCCAGGTCAAATGGACCCCGAAGGCTCAGAGAAGGTTGGGGGAGGGAACCCACTGGAACAGCTGTTGGGAGACAGATGGTAGCCTCCCGTCAAGGCCATCCAGCGTGTTCTTTAACGTGCACAGGGTATGGCTCTCCCGCACACGGGGACACGGCTTAACGTCCCATCCGACGGACGGCGGCCTTTCCAAGCCCATCGGTGTCCCCTACTGACTGTTGGCAGGGCGGGGAATTTTGCGGAGATAAATCTCAACGCTGACCCAGCTGGGACTCGAACCTGGGAACTACAGATTACGAGCCTGGTGCGCTACCGACTGAGCTACCCCCGCCCCTTGGAAGGTTGACATCTTTGAGTCTAGTCGAAAGTAACGTTCGTATGTTTGAGCAGTCCGCTAAAACTATTTGAAAATTTGGCAGCTAGCTAAATTTTCTAGTTGACGAAAATGACTGGGGGCCTCAGAGTTATCTAATACACCCTCAGTCGGAAAAGGATTTACAGGGTCTAAGGGTTTAGAGGGGTTTAGAGGGGAAAGGGATTAGGGACTTCATCCATCAAATGTTTTGAAAATCATGGTGGTGCATTTAGAACATGTTGAACTCCAAACGAAATGTACAGTCGCTGAAAAAATATCCGAAACACTACGGTTGATTACAGAATTCAGAAAATATATCTGGCAACGATATTTTTTTGAAATTAGTGATCTGGCAACCTCCGTGTCACGTGACACGGAGGTTGTGCCAGATCACTTAATTTCCAAAAAGAATCGTTGCCAGATATTTTCGGATATTTTTTGTTTATTGTCGGATATTTTTTGAGCAACTGTAAAACTCTTCACATCATTATGCAGTTTTATTCATTTTTTTCCTCCTAAAAGTATTTATAATTTTAACATTTGATCTTTTTACTCTGAACTTATAATTATTATAATTATTTTTGCTAATTATAGTCTGTAAATGGTAGCTAGGTAGTCACTGGAAGGAGAGCTATGCACCAATCCCCTGTGATGATGCATAGAACCGGCCAGGCCTAGCACCTAATGTCCGACCCCGCCTTCTCGTGGTGCGGACCGTTAGTAACTTTCAAAAGAGATACTCTCTTCTGGAAGTGAACGGAAGGGGAGGGCTGCCAGATTAGTGTGGCCTACTGATCTGGACATCTATGGCGACTTTTCTTTTTTTTTTCTACCCTGCTGAGGAGTGGTCAACCACACAGGGTCCTGGTGCTGACCATATAAACCTACTGGACTGGACAGATATATGGCTCTGAGCTTGATTATGGATCCTGATTTTGCTGCACTGGTGGGCTTCTGTGGAGGGAAAATCTTCCGCTGTGTTTTCTGTTTGTTTGTGGGTTGACAGCCCCAAGTGAATAGATTCACAGGATATGTTTATCAGCTGGTGGATAATCCTGAGCAGAAGTCATCGCAGGCACCTGAACTCTTTGCTTCTATTGGCATCGTCAATTCTACATTGGAGGAAGTCTTCCAGTGTAGATGGCTTCAGCCTTTAGTAGTGGGGGAACGGGTCTTTGCCTCATGTCTGCGATTAGGGGGCTGTTTGATACTGTCGGCATTCCCTCTCTCAATAAACATAGTTTCTTTACACGTCCCACTAACCATTTTCTCTCCATAGGTAGTTGGAATGTGACGACTCTGCACAGAGCTTTTTCTCTTGATATCGTCACACATGAATTCCACCATTATAATTTAGATATTCTCGGCTTGCAAGAGACCAGATGGACAGATAAAGGTCAGATTCTTAAAGATAATCTTAAATTTCTCTTTTCAGGGAGGGACGACAATAAGCATCACCAAGGCGTGGGTCTGCTTCTCAGCAGACACGCTAGCGATGCTCTTCTAGGATATGAGTGTATTAATGAAAGGTTTCTTACAGTAAAATTTCAGACAAGCGTTAAAGACTTGAATGTTATCTGCTGTTATGCCCCCACTGAGGATGTCGATGAGGATGAGAAGGATAGGTTTTATGAACAACTTCAGGATATTTTGAATTCTGTCAAGAAAGGAGATATTACCCTTGTTCTTGGTGACTTCAATGCCAAAGTTGGTACCGACTCTGACCTTTGGGGAGGAGTAATAGGCCCTTTTGGTATTGGTAGCTGCAATGGCAATGGGCAACGTCTCCTACAGGTAAGTAAACTCAATGGATTCAGAATAACTAACACTTATTACAAACACCACCACATACATAAGTACACATGGGTTTCACCTGATGGGATGCATAAGAATATGATTGATTACATATTAATTAACAGCAAATGGGCTAGTTCTGTTAGGAATACCAGGGCATATAGGGGAGCTGAAATTGGATCTGACCATTACCTTGTTAAAAGTGTGTTGTTAGGGTTAAAAAATTTACTTTTAATACTGAAGCTCTGAAAGATCCAGTTATAGCCAAAGATTACCATGATAGGTTACTTAGTCATTATGACAGTCATGGTTTGCTTACTACTGAAGTTGAGGAAGAATGGGATCATTTTAAACAGGCTTTTTTGGACACTAACAGTACTCTTTTAGGAAAAAAGGAGCAGAAGAGGCAGAATTATCTGAGTGATAAGGCACTTGAGCTTATTTCGGAAAGAAAGAACTGCAGGAATGTCCTTAATCAATACCCTACTAGTCCTAATAGAAAGCATTACAGAGAACTTAATAAACTTGTAAAAGATCAGTTAGCTGCTGATAAGAATCTTTGGCTTGATGGTTTGGCTGACAAAGCCGAGGAAGCAGTTAGACAGCACAACAGCAGAGAGCTGTACCAGATAGTTAATGTTTTGTGTGGTAGAAAACGGACAGGCATACAAGGATTGAAGGATAAACAAGGTAAGGTTATAGAAGGGGAGGATTCTGTCATGGCTAGGTGGGCTGAGCATTTCAGTGATGTTCTAAACAATGTGGTTAGTTCTACTCCCATTGTTTGCAATGATGATAGATGCATTGGTGGCTTTAATGTTGGCCCTATAACACAGTCTGAAGTTATTTTGGCTATTTCTAAACTTAAACTACATAAATCCCCAGTGGTAGATGAAATTACTACCGAAATGCTTAGAGCTGGGAATGTTTCGGTTACCACTTGGATGACTGAAATTCTGAATATCTTTTATGATAAAGGCATGGTTCCTAAGGATTTTACCAGAGCTATTGTTATCCCTATTTTCAAAAAAGGTATCGCAGTTCTTGTGATAACTATAGGGGTATCAGCCTACTCTCTGTTCCAGGTAAAGTTCTTTCCATGATTGTGCTTAATAGAATTAAGAATCTGGTTGACAGTCAATTGCGTGATGAGCAATGTGGATTCAGAAGTGGTAGGGGATGTGTGGATCAGATATTTTCACTTAGGCAGATTCTTGAGAAATGTTTAGAGTTTCAGAAACCTTTGGTTGCTAGCTTTGTTGATTTCAAAAAGGCTTTCGACTCTGTTGATCGTCATAATTTGTGGTTGATTGTGAGATCATATGGTATACCAGACAAGTTAGTTAACATAATGAAAGCTCTCTATAATAACACTGAGTCGTGTGTGAGAGTTGGTAAGGCTTGTAGCAATTGGTTTAGCATTACTTCTGGTGTTCGACAAGGGTGCATTTTGTCTCCTTTTCTCTTTAGCTTGGTTGTTGATTATGTTATGCGAAATTCACTTCAAGGGAAAGATTTTGGCCTTAAATGGGCTGGAGATAAGAAAATTTCTGATTTAGATTATGCTGATGATTTAGCCCTTTTGGCAAATGATGTTGATGAGATGAACTCTTTCATTCGTGCTGTTGATGAGACTGGTAGTAGAGTAGATTTGGTTATAAACAGAGAGAAAACTAAAGTGATGAAATTTGGTCAGGCAGGCTGTGATTCAGTTAATCTGAATGGTTTCAGTCTTGAGCAGGTGTCACAGTTTAATTATCTTGGGAGCTATGTAACAGATAATGGTGATGTGCGGCATGAGATTAACAGACGAATAGCATCACCAAGTTGGGTTGCCAGATCACTAATTTCTAAAAAACTCGTTGCCAGATATTTATTTTTTCTGAATTCTGTAATCAATCGTAGTGTTCGGATATTCTTCGTGTCACATGACACGAAGGTTGCCAGATCACTAATTTCTAAAAAAAACGTTGCCAGATATTTTTTCTGAATTCTGTAATCAACCGTAGTGTTCGGATACATTTTTGAGCGACTGTAGGTGGTCATATTATTTTGATACTAGATCGTGTGGGCTCACTCACGGAAATATTGAGCGTGTGCAGTTACCGTTCATAGCAAACTGGAGCGTGTGAAGTAACTGCACACGCTCCAGTTTGCTGTGAACGGTAACTGGAGCGTGTACAGTTGCTGTACACGCTCCAGATATTTTTCCTGAATTCTGTAATCACTTGTCACTAAGGTTGCCAGATCACTAATTTCTAAAAAAATCGTTGCCAGATATTTTTTCTGAATTCTGTAATCAACCGTAGTGTTCGGATACATTTTTGAGCGACTGTACTGAGTCGGACGATATCATTATGTAGTCGTGAATACATATCCCACCCAGCTGAAAGCAATCAAAATAATCTTTCCTCTTTGCATTTAATATTCAAGAGTATTTTAATCGAATTGCAATTTATTCTACTTCAGATCTTTAGTTATATACATATTAAATGATCTTTAGTTATATACATAAAAATTACATAATAAACAATACATGGTAAATGTATTGTTTTATTCAGACTTGTAGACAGTCTTCTATTTAATTTGGTGATTAATGCGAAAATACATATTCGATGCAATAATTTTATTATTAGATGTAATAATATAAAAATGTAACTCGCGCGTAACAATATTTGTAACAATCCATTAGTTCTGTGAGAATTTTTTTGTTCACAGCTTTTTTGATGTTTAATTATCTTTGCGACACAGAATTGCTTCCCACATTCAATAATTAACTGTAGCAGCTTGCTACAATTCAGTTAATTGTTTGTCTTTTGCTAGATTTAATTGTTAGAATGATGAACGAATTTTAATGTGTCTTTAAGGTCTAAGCACTTAAACATATTACCTAAGAAATGTCTTGAAAAAAAGAATATTTTCAGAATATTCTTTCGTGTCTTTTCCTAGCATTGTATGGAATGTACACGAAATGGAAGATTATGTATTCGTTGGAATGCAGGAAAAGATTACAGTGACACCTAATAATGTATAAATTTGCATAATTGATCACACCATAAGGAAGGTACTAAATCAACTAGAGCGCACTTATTAAAATCTGGGAGCACGTTGCTTGGGCCGAAAAAATTTAATGAGAAAAATCAAAATAAGAAAGCTTGAAATGGCATTTACTTGCTTGATGCCGTTCAGGATAATCGGTAAATCTTTTCTTGAGGCGTTATTTGACAAGATCGTGGTGAAGTTTGTTCTTCAGGTTTACTGTTCATTACTCGTATATACTCGTTGGAAAAATCTGTCTCTTAAAAGCTACGATATGAAAATATAGCGTTCATTAGTTCACAAACTCCTTTGAAATGTTTAAAATTCCTAAGTAGCGAAAACGTAAATGCAATTTTAATGTCATATAGATCCAGATACTTCTGTGAATATATTAGGAGCGGCAGTTATGAAGATTATTAGTTGATTGTTTTATGAGACTTACAGTGTTAGATGGTGAACAATCTGTATACAGCATTTTCGTAAGGTGCACACCAAAATTTAAAGGAGAAACTCTTCTCTAGGGTTGGGTTGTTTTACCTCCGAGAGGCATTTATTTTGCACACAGTGGACTAAATGTCCAGATTACAAGGACCCCGAGGGCTCAGAGAAGGTTGGGGGAGTGGACCCACTAGACAGCTGTTGAGAGACAGATGGTAGCTTCCCGTCAAGGCCATCCAGAGTGTTTTTTAACGTGCACAGGGTATGTCTCTCCCGCACACGGGGGGGGGGGGGGGGCGCTCAGTCGGTAGCGCCAGGCTCGTAATCTGTAGTTCCCAGGTTCGAGTCCCAGCTGGATCAGCGTTGAGATTTATCTCCGCAAAATTCCCCGCCCTGCCCACAGTCAGTAGGGGACATTGATGGGCTTGGAAAGGCCGCCGTCCGTCGGATGGGACGTTAAGCCGTGGTTCCGTGTGCGGGAGAGCCATACCCTGTGCACGTTAAAGAACAGGCTGGATGGCCTTGACGGGAGGCTATTATCTGTCTCCCAACAGCTTTTCCAGTGGGTCCCCTCCCCCAACCTTCTCTGAGCCTTCGGGGTCCTTGTGGCCTGGCCATTTAGCCCATTGTGTGCAAAAAAGTGCCGCTCAGAGGTAAAACAACGCAACCCAACCCGCACACGGAGCCACGGCTCAACGTCCCATTCGAAGGACGGTGGTATTTCCAAGCCATTGGTGTTCCCTACTGACCGTGGGCAGGAAGTTTTGCGGAGATAAATCTCGACGCTGACCCAGCTGCGATTCGAACGAATAGCGGAAGAGTTGGGTTGTTACGCCTCTGATGGCCGGGTTATTGACTAATATTAAAACATAGAATCTATATTATTTGGATTGGGTGCATGGAAATTAAATCCGTTTTCTCGTCACTGGCCCATAGGTGTCGCTTTTCTAACCGAGAGTAGGGTGGGTAGTGGTAGAGATAAATCTCAGCGCTCGAGGCAAATGGGACTCGAACATGGGAAATGCAGATTACGAACTTGGCGCGCTACTGACTTCCTCACCCCGCCCCTTCCAGCGGAATGATCGATGGACCCGTTTTGTTGTTATCTCCGTTAAATTCCCCGCCCTGCCCACGGTCAGTAGGGGACACCGATGGGCTTGGAAAGGCTACCGTCCGTCCGATGGGACGTTAAGCCGTGGCCCCGTGTGCGGGAGAGCCATACCCTGTGCACGTTAAAGAACACGCTGGATGGCCTTGACGGGAGGCTACCATCTGTCTCCCAACAGCTGTTCCAGTGGGTCCCCTCCCCCAACCTTCTCTGAGCCTTCGGGGTCCATGTGACCTGGCCATTTAGCCCATGGTGTGCAAAAAAGTGCCGCTCAGAGGTAAAACAACCCAAAAACCGTTGCCAGATATTTTTCCTGAATTCTGTAATCAACTATAGTGTTTTACGCGAAAGTTGCCATATCACTAATTTCTAAAAAAATAATTGCCAGATATTTTTTCTGAATTCCGTAATCAACCATAGTGTTCGGATATTTTTTTGAGCGACTGTATGTATTTTAACACGTCTGCTAAACGGTATCCGAGGAATTGGTCAGAAATTAGATGAAGAATGGTATTGACTTCAGCTGAATTTTTCTTTCTACAGAATCATCCAGCTTCTCTGTTTTATGCATATTAAAATTTATTTGAACGTTTTTTTTTAGAGTCGGAATTGACATTATTTGTCGAAGAAATAGTTTTATTCAGTTATGTATATACATGTATAAATGCTTTATGGACACAGTGTAGTGCTGGGGTGAGGGTGGCTCAGTCGGTAGCGCGCCAGGCTCGCAATCTGTAGTTCCCAGGTTCGAGTCCCAGCTGGGCCAGCGTTGAGATTTATCTCCGCAAAATTCCCCGCCCTGCCCACAGTCAGTAGGGGACACCGATGGGCTTGGAAAGGCCGCCGTCCGTCGGATGGGACGTTAAGCCGTGGCCCCGTGTGTGGGAGAGCCATACCCTGTGCACATTAAAGAACACGCTGGATGGCCTTGACGGCAGGCTACCATCTGTCTTCCAACAGCTGTTCCAGTGGGTCCCCTCCCCCAACCTTCTCTGAGCCTTCGGGGTCCATGTGACCTGGCCATTTAGCCCATAGTGTGCAAAAAAGTGCCGCTCAGAATTAAAACAACCCAACCCGACACAGTGTAAAATGTGTAAAAAAAATTAATTTATTCAATGTATATGAATTGCCATTTTTAAACTTTAGGTAGAAATATCAAATATTAATTTTAATGTGATCCAAAAAAAGAAAAGTGTTAGAAATGTGCTTTTTAATGTAGAAAACGTTACTCAGTAACATTTTATTTGTCATGTCTTTTAAAAGAAAAGAAAACTCTACCTCATGAATCCTGACCAAAGCTGCTTGCAATCAACCTGCATTTTCAGCCGAGGAATAACATCAAGAAAATGTGATTCTAATTTTAAGTGAGTAGTCTGATCCATTTTCCTTTTTCTATTCATTGTAAAATAAAATTAATTCTAAAACGTAATTAGATCTGACTTTGCTTAATGAATAACAAACAAGTTGCTCTCTGCGGAAAAAAAAATATAGCGCCCCCGCTTAGAATTTCTTAAAGTCAGTGGAAAGTCCATCTTAATGGGGGGCGGGGGGGGGGCTCAGACGGTAGCGCGCCAGGCTCGTAATCTGTAGTTCCCAGGTTCGAGTCCCAGCTGGGTCAGCGTTGAGATTTATCTCCGCAAAATTTCCCGCCCTGTCCACGGTCAGTAAGGGACACCGATGGGCTTGGAAAGGACGCCGTCCGTCGGATGGGACATTAAGCCGTGGCCCCGTGTGCGGGAGAGCCATAACCTATTCAGATAGCCATACCCTGTGCACGCAGATTCGGAGAGCCATACCCTGTGCGCGTTAAAGAACACGCTGGATGGCCTTGACGGGAGACTACCATCTGTCTCCCAACAGCTGTTCCAGTGGGTCCCCTCCCCCAACCTTCTCTTCTCTCTGAGCCTTCGGGATCCATGTGACCTGGCCATTTAGCCCATGGTGTGCAAAAAAGCGCCGCTCATAGGTAAAACAACCCAACAACCCGATAATTTTGAGCTCGAATTTTTGAAGCAGAGCCCGAGTTTGAGCTATTTTTTCTCTAACAGGACTTGGTAAGAGAGAAAAACTGAAAGAATTAAAAGACACTCACGCATATATATAGAATCCTAATGTTATTTGGAATCAAAAACATAGAATTAATTAGCAGAAACTAAATATTTTTAAATAAAATTATTATAAACGCTAAGAGCGTTTCATTATTGTGAACGTATACCTGAGCATAACAATCAGAGGCTGAATACTGCTGAGCAAAAAAGTCAGAAGCTGAATAATGCTTAGAAAAATAATCAGAAGTTGAATAATGCTTAGGAAAATAATCAGAAGTTGAATAATACTTAGGAAAATAATCAGAAGTTGAATAAATCTTAGGAAAATAATCAGAAGTTGAATAATGCTTAGGAAAATAATCAGAAGTTGAATAATGCATAGGAAAATAAGCAGAAGTTTAATAATGCTTAGGAAAATAATCAGAAGTTGAATATTGCTTAGGAAAATAATCAGAAGTTGGATGTTGCTTAGGAAAATAATTAGAAGTTGAATAATGCTTAGGAAAATAATCAGAAGTTGAAGAATGCTTAGGAAAATAATCAGAAGTTGAAGCATGCTTAGGAAAATAATCAGAAGTTGAAGAATGCTTAGGAAAATAATCAGAAGTTTAATAATGCTTAGGAAAATAATCAGAAGTTGAATAATGCTTAGGAAAATAATCAGAAGTTGAATAATGCTTAGGAAAATAATTAGAAGTTTAATAATGCTTAGGAAAATAATCAGAAGTTGAATATTGCTTAGGAAAATAATCAGAAGTTGAATTTTGCTTAGGAAAATAATCAGAAGTTGAATATTGCTTAGGAAAATAATTACAAGTTGAATAATGCTTAGGAAAATAATCAGAAGTTGAATAATGCTTAGGAAAATAATCAGAAGTTGAATTATGCTTAGGAAAATAATCAGAAGTTGAATAATGCTTAGGAAAATAATCAGAAGTTGAATAATGCTTAAGAATATAATCAGAAGTTGAATAATGCTTAGGAAAATAATCAGAAGTTGAATATTGCTTGGAAAAATAATCAGAAGTTGAATGTTGCTTAGGAAAATAATTAGAAGTTGAATAATGCTTAGGAAAATAATCAGAAGTTGAATAATGATTAGGAAAATAATCAGAAGTTGAAGAATGCTTAGGAAAATAATCAGAAGTTGAATAATGCGTAGGAAAATAATCAGAAGTTGAATATTGCTTAGGAAAGTAATCAGAAGTTGAATATTGCTTAGGAAAATAATTACAAGTTGAATAATGCTTAGGAAAATAATCAGAAGTTGAATATTGCTTAGGAAAATAATTACAAGTTGAATAATGCTTAGGAAAATAATCAGAAGTTGAATTATGCTTAGGAAAATAATCAGAAGTTGAATAATGCTTAGGAAAATAATCAGAAGTTGAATAATGCTTAAGAATATAATCAGAAGTTGAATAATGCTTAGGAAAATAATCAGAAGTTGAATAATGCTTAGGAAAATAATCAGAAGTTGAATAATGCTTAGGAAAATAATCAGAAGTTGAATAATGCTTAGGAAAATAATCAGAAGTTGAATTGCTTAGGAAAATAATCAAAAGTTTAATAATTTTGGGTTGTGTTGGGTTGTTTTACCTCTGAGCGGCACTTTTTTGCACACCATGGGCTAAATGGCCAGGTCACATGGACCCCGAAGGCACAGAGAAGGTTGGGGGAAGGGACCCACTGGAACAGCTGTTGGGAGACAGATGGTAGCCTCCCGTCAAGGCCATCCAGCGTGTTCTTTAACGTGCACAGGGTATGGCTCTCCCGCACACGGGGCCACGGCTTAACGTCCCATCCGACGGACGGCGGCCTTTCCAAGCCCATCGGTGTCCCCTACTGACCGTGGGCAGGGCGGGGAATTTTACGGAAATAAATCTCAACGCTGACCCAGCTGGGACTCGAACCTGGGAACTACAGATTACGAGCCTGGTGCGCTACCGACTGAGCCACCCCTGCCCCCAAAAGTTGAATAATGCTTAGGAAAATAATCAGAAGTTGAATAATACTTAGGAAAATAATCAGAAGTTGAATAATGCTTAGGAAAATAATCAGAAGCTCAATAGTGTTTAGCAAAATAATCAGAAGTTGAATATTGCTTATTAATTTCAACTACTGAATGCTGATGATTATGAGAGTCACAGGTTAGACTAAGTATGTGTGTGGGGGAAAATAATTTTCATTCAATTATTGATATAATGGTAATTATTATTATTTAAGTATAAAATATTAATATACAGTTGATATATCTATTAATTATACATTGATGTTTTACAATAGTAACTAATATTTAATCTATTACAATAGCAGTTTAATATAATCAATTATTCGTATATTTGGCCTTACCATGCTTTAATTACTTCAATACTTGGATCAAAATCAATTTAAGATATCTAGTTGCAACATTCCACTGATCATCGACAGGAAAAAACAAAAAAATCTCTTTGGGGAAAAAAACGTTAACTGTTTTTTTTTTTCTTATCATCTGCCGAAGATCATTTTTATTAAAAACCAAGCATTACACGTCTTACTGACATAAAATGAAGTGTACAACGCATTTTTTTGAACTCTGTATTATGTTCACACTGATTAATTTATAAACATTGGATTAGAAAAAAATGGTTTTTGAATTTTAATTTTAATGCAGCTGCTCGTAGCTAATGTCACTTGGAACTTGCAAAAAGAAAAGGAAAAGGACATCGATCGTTGCACTTTGTTGTCAGCCTGCCTTTCTGCATTCTAAATTTATTTTTAAATGATATTTCCTTTAAATGAATATATTTATCAAGAAAAAGAAATTGCTTAATCTTGTTACTGCATTTACTAGATCTGCATCTCTATGCACAGATTTCTCTGGGGAAAATTTCTCCGCCTTGGATTACTCTTAAGCGCGCTTTAATTACTTCCATCGCAAAAACTCTCGGCTAACTTCTGAGTAGTAACACACGAAGTGTATTTCTACTTTCTCTGTAATGCATTAGTAAGAGCACAATTTTCTGCCAAGCATTACTTCTTCTTCTTTCTGCACTTTAATTCTTAAGCAAGTAGTTAGCATTAAAATACCGGGTCTTGTTCGCTGGCAAATAATGATTAAAGAAAGAATGTTTTTTATAAGCAGTCGCTTGGTGTTCAAGATCGATTCGTTGGGTTGTTTTTGGCGCGTGTATAGCATAGTTATGTTACCCGATAGGCGATTATGTTGCACCATGATCAGGAATGAAATTGAGGATTACACTGCCCTATCAAAATATTATAGAATTTAGATGTTATGCCAATGGATCAGAAATGGCTGAAATGGTTTGAAATTGAACACTCAAGTTCTGTGTTTAATGTATAACATATAATAATAGAAACCACACCTGAACCGGGTTCGAATATCAACTGTTCCAGGGGTGAAATTTATCTCCGCAATTTATCCCATCCTAGTCTCGATGAGACAGGGAATACCGTTAGACTTGGAAATATCGCCGTCCGTCGGGTGGGGCATTAAACAGTGTTTCCGAGTGCAGGGGCGGGAATTGCTCAGTCGGTAGCGCGCCAGGCTCGTAATCTGCAGTTCCCAGGTTCGAGTCTTAGATGGGGCAGCGTTTACATTTATCTCCATGCCCTGACTTGCCCTCGACCAGTAGGGAATACCAATGGGCTTGGAAAGGCTGCAGTCCGTCGGATGTGATGTTAAGCCGTGGCTCCGTGTGCGGGAGAGCCATACCATGTGCACGTTAAAAAACACGCTGGAAGGCCTTGACGGGAAGCTACCATCTGTCTCTCAATAGCTGTTCCAGTGAGTCCCCATCCCCCAACCTTCTCTGAGCCTTCCGGGTCCTTGTGGCCTGGCCATTGTGTGCAAAAAAGTGCTGCTCAGAGGTAAAACAACCCAACCCGAATGTAGAAGGGGCATACACTGTGCACGTTAAAGAACATGTGTTCTTTAGATGACCTTGACGGGAGGATTCCATCTATATTCTGAGAAATGTCAAGTGGGCCACATTCTCTCAACTCTGGGGTCTTTGTGATTTGAACATTTAACCCAATGTGTTGTAAAAAGCGTCCAAAAAAAAAACGCTAAAAAATAATTCAACCACACCCAAAAATTACGTCTCTCTCTTACAATATTACCCTGACATTTAGATCTTATTTCTATCGTTCTCAAATTGGAAGAGGTCAAAATAATGAGCCTGGAATCCTCTTCACTTGTTCTTCAGCGGATTCCAGCAAACTGAAATCTCCGAGCAGATTGAAAAAGTGACCACATTCTGCGTCTGACAATATGCCATCTGTCACTTTAAGTACTCTGGAGGAGAGCACGAGAGAAGAATGGAATGCACGATATCCGACATGAAATTGCTCCTCTTCTGTTGCTCTTCCTCATCCGATTGGCGCTCCGCCAAGCAGGAAGCGAACGTAAAAGGAATCCTCTGGAAATGATTTATCAAAACTTGGCAGCTAGACGTGGATTCGTTTCATCACCATTATCCTCCCTTTTGTTTATACCCTTCTTTCTGCCTGTTGTGTTCAGATTTCTGGCAAAAAGCCGTTGAAATTATTATGTGTTGCTACATAATCTACAGACGGTTATGACTCTCTGTATGAGTGTGTTCTACGTGAGCCGATTTTGTGCAACCCGAAATGTTTTCAGCAGAAATACATAATGGTAAAAAAAACTGATATTCGCATGATTGATGCATTTTTGTTTAAACTCGTTGAAGCATCTGGAGTGCAAACCGCAGCAACGATATGAAATTGCAGAAGGAAGATTTTTAGTTAGATGGATATTTTTAATTAGATGATCATTGATAAGAAATAGAATAGTTCGCAGTTCATAGCGACGAACGAGTTAATGTGGAATCACGTGAAAGTTAAAGGATTGCGTGCAATCTGCGGTATGAACAGTCGCTCAAAAAAGTATCCGAAAGCTATGGTTGATTACAGAATTCAGAATAAATATCTGGCAACGATTTTTTTGTAAATTAGTGGTCTAGCAACCTTCGTGTCACGTAACACCACCGGCTTGTTCCCATTCCTCCACCGTTTCCTCCATCGGCTTGTTCCCATTCCTCCACCGGCTTGTTCCCATTCCTCCACCGTTTCCTCCATCGGCTTGTTCCCATTCCGCCACCTTTCCTCCACCGGCTTGTTCCAATTCCTCCACCGGTTTGTTCCCATTCCTCCACCGTTTCCACCATCGGCTTGTTCCCATTCCTCCACCGTTTCCTCCTCCGGCTTGTTCCCATTCCGCCACCTTTCCTCCACCGGCTTGTTCCAATTTGTCCACCGTTTCCTCCATCGGCTTGTTCCCATTCCTCCACCGTTTCCTCCACCGGCTTGTTCCCATTCCTCCACCGTTTCCACCATCGGCTTGTTCCCATTCCTCCACCGTTTCCTCCACTGGCTTGTTCCCATTCCGCCACCTTTTCCTTCTCTGGCTTGTCCCAATTCCTCCACCGTTTCCTTCACCGGCTTGTTCCCATTCCTCCACCATTTCCACCATTGGCTTGTTCCCATTCCTCCACCGTTTCCTCCACCGGCTTGTTCCCATTCCGCCACCGTTTCCTCCTCCGGTTTGTTCCAATTCCTCCACCGTTTCCTCCACCGGCTTGTTCCCATTCCTCCACCGTTTCCACCATCGGCTTGTTCCCATTCCTCCACCGTTTCCTCCACCGGCTTGTTCCCATTCCGCCACCGTTTCCTCCTCCCGCTTGTTCCAATTCCTCCACCGTTTCCTCCATCGGCTTGTTCCCATTCCACCACCGTTTCCTCCATCGGCTTGTTCCCCTTCCTCCACCGTTTTCTCCATCGGCTTGTTCCCATTCCTCCACCGTTTCCTCCACCGGCTTGTTCCCATTCCGCACATGTTTTCGTTTGATACCAGAGGGTTCACATATTGCCTATACTCTATCCTAGGTGAAGGGAGAGTGGGGTGGCTCAGTCGGTAGCGCGCTAGGCTCGTAATATGCAGTTACCAGGTTCGAGTCCCAGATAGTTCAGTGTTGAGATTTATCTCCGCCAAAATCTCTGTCCTGCCCACGGTCAATAGGGCGACCGATGGGCTTGGAAAGGCCGCCGTCCGTCTTAGGGACGTTAAGCCGTCACCCCATGTGCGAGAGACCCATATTCTGTGCACGTCAAAGAACACGCTGGATGGCTTTGACTGAGACTCCTTTCTTTATATCTATATTTATAGACGATTGGAATGACTGACAGGGGATCACAATAAATCTATGATATAGAAATAGTAGAGCTGTAAAAATTCGCACATAGAATTAACCCGAGTCGTAGATCTCGGTAAAATTCCGAAATTTTACCTCTTGAATTAAATCTACTCCTTCGAGGTCAAATAGATGTCATGTAGAGGTCAAACCTTGATCTATGATCAAACGTTAATATTGGTCTCAGGGCTTTTTTCAAACTGTAGATCATGGAAACTTTCTGAAATTTTGAATCAGAAGTGTCCTCCGATGTCAAAGTTCAAATTTAAATCTACCTGTTCTAAAGAGGTAAAAATTGGTGCCTGGATGTATTTTTAAGCCGTAGATAGTCTCAGATATTTTGTAAAAGTTTGGATGCGATGTGTTCTTTGAGGTCAAAGGCGAAAATTTTATATACCTGTGCTAGATAACTAATAATTGGTCAATAGGGCTATTTTAGGCAGTAGAACCCAGACATAAAAAGAACTTTCAGATCCGAAGTCTCGTTCAAGGTCAACTAGGGGTCAGAGTGACGAATCGAGTGGTGACTAAAGCACCGACTGATTTTTAGTATAAGATATTCTTGAAAAAATCATTCATATAAGTATCTAAAGCTATTTTTTATTCGATAGATCAGCCTGCAATGACTGCAATAGAAATACCCTTATACTTTTATTTAAAAGATTCAGTAGTATTACAAGAATACACTGAAAACAATTCATATTTTGTGTCACTGTTACAGCTTAAATGCCTTTCCTAACCACTGTAATATGCCTCTGTGAATTGGGGCGGGGGTGGCTCAGTCGGCAGCGCGCCAGGCTGGAAAGCTGTAGTTCCCAGGTTCGAGTCCCAGCTGGGTCAGCGTTGAGATTTATCTCCGCAAAAATTCCCCGCCCTGCCCACGGTCAGTAGGGGACACAGATGGGCTTGGAAAGGCCGCCGTCCGTCGGATGGGACGTTAAGCCGTGGCCCCGTGTGCGGGAGAGCCATACCCTGTGCACGTTAAAGAACACGCTGGATCGCCTTGACGGGAGGCTACCATCTGTCTCCCAACAGCTGTTCCAGTGGGTCCCCTCGCCCAACCTTCTCTGAGCTTTCGGGGTCCATGTGACCTGGTCATTTAGCCCATGGTGTGCAAAAAAGTGCCGCTCAGGGGTAAAACAACCCAACCCTCTGTGAATTGTAACATTAACAAAAGTTACGGTTGATATGACGTAAGTTCGTTGTCACGTCGCTTCAATATCTTTGCTCTTTCCAAAAGTATACAGGGTGTCCCTGAATTCATGGCCCAAACGTGAGGTAATAGTAGTACACACCGAACCCACCAATATTCGTCATAGAATATGCGGACGCAAACGCAGCCCGGTCCGGTAGGGGGCGCAGACGAGACGGCATGGCTTAAAAGCACTGGATTGGCCAAACCCCAGCATTCTCAGCCGCCGATGTGGGGGACAAGCCCGTTGTTTACGAGCAGGTACGCCGATCACTACTCCGCCGTTGTGCCGCCTGTATCAACGTTAATGGGCGGACGTTTGAGCATTTGTTGTAATGATCTCCAATAAATGTCACTCTGGAAACCTCTGTGTCTGTCCTTCATTTCCGACTCTCACTGCGTTTGCGGCCGCATATTCTATAAGGAATATTGGTGGGTTCGGGGTGTACTACCATCCCCTCACGTTTGGGCCATGAAATCAGGGACACCCTGTATACGCAAGTGTGGTCTTAGAACGCAAAATAGCAGTTAGGGATTGAAATATCTCATCCGTCATCATTAAGTTGTAGGAATTTCCCCCTTGCGCTATAGAAATGAATTGAATAGAAAATAATGCGAATTGGAAATCGATTTCAGGGCTAAGAAGTAAAAAAAAATATTGGTCGGTACAAATGCATCTGTCAAGTCTTACAAACTACTACAGTTCAAGGAAAAGAAAAAAAATATTTCAGTCTTCCTATCTTTAATTTAATTCAGTATTCACGGGACAATGGGGGGGGGGACTCAGTCGGTAGCGCGCCAGGCTCGTAATCTGTAGTTCCCAGGTTCGAGTCCCAGCTGGGTCAGCGTTGAGATTTACCTGCGCAAAAATTCCCCGCCCTGCCCACGGTCAGTAGGGGACACAGATGGGCTTGGAAAGGCCGCCGTCCGTCGGATGGGACGTTAAGCCGTGGCCCCGTGTGCGGGAGAGCCATACCCTGTGCACGTTAAAGAACACGCTGGATCGCCTTGACGGGAGGCTACCATCTGTCTCCCAACAGCTGTTCCAGTGGGTCCCCTCGCCCAACCTTCTCTGAGCTTTCGGGGTCCATGTGACCTGGCCATTTAGCCCATGGTGTGCAAAAAAGTGCCGCTCAGAGGTAAAAGAACCCAACCCAACTTGAATGAATAACTGGAAGAGCCATCAAAATATTCTTAGAAGCTGAATTCATGATAAAAGAACTTTGTTTTCCAGTTTCGCCAAAATGTATTAGTTAGGAAAATCTCGTAAAACTACGAAATGGTAGCTTCACTGGGAATAATAAATCCTAAAAGAGCATCATTTTCACATATGTTTTTCAGAATCTAAACCTTCTCACTGTTCGTACGAAATACCAAATGATGCATCACTAAAAATTAGGAGAGATTAACTGCTATGCAACACGAAATGCGCTAAAGATTTAAGTCTTGGAATAATAGGACAAATTCTCTTTTAAAAAGAGATTTTGTCCTGTTATTACAAGTTTTTCTAACACCTGAAAGTAAGAAATACAGTAAGAAAATATCTTTTATCAAATGAAAAAATGTTTGAAAAACATGTTCAACGATGTACTTTTGAAGTGACTTAAAATAGTACTCCTTGGGAAAGAGATAAACAGTTTTACACCAAAGTAGGAGTGTCCCGTGTTGTTGGTTGTTTTACTTCTGAGCGGCACTTTTTTGTACATCATGGGCTAAATGACCAGGTCACATGGACCCCGAAGGCTCAGAGGTTGGGGAAGGGGACCCACTGGAACAGCTGTTGGAAGACAGATGGTAGCCTCCCGTCAAGGCCATCCAGCGTGTTCATTAACGTGCACAGGGTATGGCTCTCCCGCACACGGGGCCACGGCTTAACGTCCCATCCGACGGACGGCGGCCTTTCCAAGCCCATCTGTGTCCCCTACTGACCGTGGGCAGGGCGGGGAATTTTTGCGCAGGTAAATCTCAACGCTGACCCAGCTGGGACTCGAACCTGGGAACTACAGATTACGAGCCTGGCGCGCTACCGACTGAGTCCCCCCCCCCCATTGCCCCGTGAATACTGAATTAAATTAAAGATAGGAAGACTGAAATATTTTTTTTCTTTTCCTTGAACTGTAGTAGTTTGTAAGACTTTGTGTTGTCTCAACTCTGAGCGGCACTTTTTTGCAATTCTACATATTCTGCTTAAATAACTGATTGATTAAACAATGAAAGCTACTCTATATTTTATAACGTGTTTACTCAGTGTTACCCGACAATCAAATGAATAATGCATTGTAATATTCATATAGCATGAAAAGAAGATAAAGATCAACTGTTATGATACTCGTTATGCTAGTGTGAACAAAACTGTTCGAGTACAGTCGCTCGAAAAAGTATCCGAACACTATGGTTGATTACAGAATTCAGAAAAAATATCTGGAGCGTGTACAGCAACTGTACACGCTCCAGTTACCGTTCACAGCAAACTGGAGCGTGTGCAGTTACTGCACACGCTCAATATTTCCGTGAGTGGGCCCACACGATCCAGGTTTTTGTGAGCTCACACGATCCAATGAGCTGTGAACATTAACCGCAACCGCTCCAGTTTGCTGTGAACGGTAACTCCACACGCTCCATATTCATTGCATTATATATTCATACGCATTATATATATTTAAAAGTATCCGAACACTATGGTTGATTACAGAATTCGGAAAAAATATCTGGCAACGATTTTTTTTAGAAATTAGTAATCTAGCAAGGTTGCCAGATCACTAATTTCTAAAAAAAAATCGTTGCCAGATATTTTTTCCGAATTCTGTAATCAACCATAGTGTTCGGATATTTTTTTTGAGCGACTCTACCTGTTCCGTACGAATGTCTTCATCCTATCTTACAAGCACTAGAACAGTGTCTCGCAAACTTTGTGCCGCGGCACAGTAGTGTGCCGTGAGAGATTCCAAGTGTGCCGCGAGAAATTTTGAAATTGACACTAGGTATCCTGAATTCAATATCCTGAATTGAGCAAAAAAGCTATTCGAGCCTTGTTACCTTTCGGCTCGTCTTATCTTTGTGAACTTGGATTCTCATCATCGACTGAAATTAAATCTAAGAAGCGTGAGCGGCTTCAAATGATTGATGAAGAGATGCGAGTGTGTTTATCTAACTTTGAGCCAAGAATAATGCAAATTTATTCGCAGAAGCAAGCTCATACATCCCATTGAAATATGTTCATATCTAAATTTTAAATAAAATGCATTTAACGAAACTTCAATTTTCCTCTTTTTACGTAACCATCAAAAATTCTTTTTTAGGTGTGCCGCGGAAAAAAAATTAGATTCAGTGTGCCGCAGAGTAAAAAAGTTTGCGAGACACTGCACTAGAAGAAAAAGCTTAGCCGCTATATTAAAAAACAATGCAGGCTACATTACTTTTTGAATCGCCCTGTACTCGAAGCGCCAGGGATGTAATAATGGATGAAGAGCAGAAGTAACACTGCATTACAGCTTGGTCACTATTTCACCTCCTCTTAGGACACCTTTAATTTCGCCTTCAAGATTTATCCTTCCCTTTCTCCATGCTGCGCGTGTTCCCAGTCACATGACAGCTACAGCCTTCGAGAGTGAACGAAAATCTCAATTTCCGCCAGTCACGAGACAAAGATAGAAAACGAAAAAAAAACAACAACACATAATTCTCAATTGTTGTGTAATGAAATGGCTTCTGTTAATTCTCTTCAGTCTTTCTCTACGAATTTGTTGGCTGAATGGTTTTTCCTTTTTTATGATTTTGCAGCTTCCAATTCATTTTTTGCACAATGTTTTTCCTCAGAGTTTAATTCTCTCCTTGATATAATTTCTCTTATTTATTTGACAAAATATTTCTTTCGCCAATTCTTTCACCTATATGTTCTTTCATCATCGTGACACGAAGGTTGCCAGATCACTAATTTCTAAAAATTATCGTTGCCAGATATTTTTTTGAATTTTTGCAATCAACCGTAGTGTTCGGATACTTTTTTGAGCTACTGTACGTGTTTCCAATTCATTTCTAAATTTTACCAGAAGTTACCCCCGCCCGGCCCACGGTCAGTAGGGGACACTGATGGGCTTGGAAAGGCCGCCTTCCGTCGGATGGGACGTTAAGCCGTGGCCCCGTGTGCGGGAGAGCCATACCCTGTGCACGTTAAAGAACACGCTGGATGGCCTTGACGGGAGGCTACCATCTGTCTCCCAACAGCTGTTCCAGTGGATTCCCTCCCCCAACCTTCTCTGAGCTTTCGGGGTCTTTGTGACCTGGCCATTTAGCCCATGGTGTGCAAAAAAGTGCCGATCAGAGGTAAAACAACTCAATTAACAACGTTAAAGAACACGCTGGATGGCCTTGACGGGAGGCTACCATCTGTCTCCCAACAGCTGTTCCAGTGGGTCATCTCCCCCAACCTTCTCTGAGCCTTCGGGGTCCAAGTGACCTGGCCATTTAGCCCATGGTGTGCAAAAATTAAGTGCCGCTCAGAGGTAAAACAATCCAACCCTGTGCACGTTAAAGACCACGCTGAATGGTCTTGACGGGAGGCTACCATCTGTCTCCCAACAACTGTTCCAGTGGATCCCCTCCCCCAACGTTCTCTGAGCCTTCGGGGTCCTTGTGACCTGGCCATTTAGCCCATGTTGTGCAAAAAAGTGCAGCTCAGAGGTAAAACAACCCAACCCAATCAGAAGATACGTAAGCAAGCTGACACTTTAAAAATTAAATCCATGCATATAAACAAATCTCTGCAAATATTAAGCATTCAACAGCAATAGGATTATTTTCACTGTTTAATACATCAGTAGCAATCAATTCGCTTGTAACTTGTTTCGTAACATAGAAAATAATACAACAGTCATTAATTGTTGAAAATTAATTGTTCATTCATATTGTTATAAAATTTCAGTCATCTTTATTTCACAGTACCAAGTAGTAGGTTCGAAATAACTAAATATGTCAACTGAGCTCATTTAATAGATAAGACAATTTTTTTTTTAATTTCTTTACGGTGAAAAGTGCAAACACTACAGAGGCGTGTAATGTTAAATACATAAATAAATAATAAGTATAGCCACTTTATTAATATACAAAATAAACAATTGTACTAACTATGCTTGGGATTAATTACTGACTATTCACGCACAACACTAAATCAACTTTCCATCCAAACAATAACTGTCACTTTTCATTGTCCATACTTGAAGTATTCCTCACAACACAGAGAGTACAGTCGCTCAAAATAATATCCGAACACTATGGTTGATTACAGAATTCAGGAAAAAAATATCTGGCAACGATTTTTTTTTTAAATTAGTGATCTGCCAACCTTCGTGTCACGTGATTACAGAATTCAGGAAAAATATCTGGAGCGTGTACAGCACTGTACACGCTCCAGTTACCGTTCACAGCAAACTGGAGCGTGTGCTGCACACGCTCCAGTTTGCTGTGAACGGTAACTGCACACTCTCAATATTCCGTGAGTGAGCCCACACGATCTAGTATCAAAATAATATGACCACCTACAGTCGCTCAAAAAAATATCCGAACACTATGGTTGATTACAGAATTCAGAAGAAATATCTGGCAACGATATTTTTTAGAAATTAGTGATCCTTCGTGTCACGTGACACGAAAGGTTGCCAGATCACTAATTTCCAAAAAAAATCGTTGCCAGATATTTTTTCTGAATTCTGTAATCAGCCATAGTGTTCGGATATTTTTTAGAGCTACTATACATAAAGAGAAATTTTAAAGAGTCGATTATTAAACTCAACGATAAAAGAATATCGTATTAATAATAATAATAGATTTATTTATGCTTACAATATGGCTATGTACATAACATACTCCGTTATGCTTTATGGATCGGCAGCAGCATTCGTATCGTGCGCACGAGAAGTCAATTAAATTATCTGACTTGTATAATGAAAAATAAACACATAATTTTAAAAACAAAAAACTGGTTGTGTTGGGTTGTTTTACCTCTGAGCTGCACTTTTTTGCACACAACGGACTAAATGGCCAGGTCACAAGGACCGCGAAGGCTTAGCGAATGTTGGGGGAGGGGACCGACTGAAACAGCTGTTAGGAGACAGATGGTAGTCTCCCGTCAAGGCCATCCAGCATGTTCTTTAACGTTGTTTTTTTTTAACTCTGAGCGACACTTTTTTGCACACAATGGGCTAAATGGCTAGGTCACAAGGACCTCGAAGGCTCAGAGAAGGTTGGATAAGGGGACCAACTGGAACAGCTGTTTAGAGACAGATGGTAGCCTCCCGTCAAGACCATTCAGCGTGTTCTTTAACGTGCACAGGGTTGGATTGTTTTACCTCTGAGCGGCACTTAATTTTTGCACACCATGGGCTAAATGGCCAGGTCACTTGGACCCCGAAGGCTCAGAGAAGGTTGGGGGAGATGACCCACTGGAACAGCTGTTGGGAGACAGATGGTAGCCTCCCGTCAAGGCCATCCAGCGTGTTCTTTAACGTTGGTTTTTTTTTACCTCTGAGCGACAATTTTTTGCACACAATGGGCTAAATGGCTAGGTCACAAGGACCCCGAAGGCTCAGATAATGTTGGGGGAGGGGACCCACTGAAACAGCTGTTAGGAGACAGATGGTAGCCTCCCGTCAATGCCATCCAGCGTGTTCTTTAACGTGCACAAGATATGGCTCTCCCGCACACCGAGCCACGGCTTAAAGTCCCATCAGACGGACGGCGGCCTTTCCAAGCCCATTGGTGTCCCCTACTGACCGTGGGCAGGGCGGGGGTATCTTCTGGTAAAATTTTTGCAGTGCAATAAAAAATGAAGGCTACAGATATATATTCTGGTGAGGAAGTAGGCGAATGTAAAACAGAATAACAGAGGCCAAACTTCTTTTCCTTTAAATGAGAACAGAATGTCTTCCTGAGACTTTTTCTCTTAAGAGTGCAGAGAAGTGATGCGGAAAAGGTTCTCCTCAGAGGAGATCTCCTAATTAGCCGTCTTGCCTCACTGTCGAATGAGGGTAAGCCTTTCCCATTCCACCCTTCTTCGCCACTCACCCCACACGCGCGGCTCAAAATCGATAAGCTGTCAGTGACGTGTCACAGCCAATTCCCGAGCAAACGATTGAGCTGATCAGAGGGCCAATTTACGTCACGATTGGGTCAGTCACGTGATGGATTCTAACCAATAGAGAAGAAAGAAAGAATGGGGGAAGCCTTTGGGAAAATCAGAGGAAAGAGGGGGGCTGGGGTGGCTCAGTTGGTTGCGCGCCAGGCTCGTAATCTGTAGTTCCCAGGTTCGAGTCCCAGCTGGGTCAGCGTTGAGATTTATCTCAGCAAAATTCCCCGCCCTGCCCACGGTCAGTAGGGGACACCGATGGGCTTGGAAAGGCCGCCGTCCGTCGGATGGAACGTTAAGCAATGGCCTCGTAGGCGGACGGAGAGACATACCCTGTGCACGTTAAAGAACACGCTGGATGGCCTTGACGGGAGGCTACCATCTATCTCCCAACAGCTGTTCCAGTGGGTCCCCTCCCCCAACGTTCTCTGAGCCTTCGGGATCCAAGTGACCTGGCCATTTAGCCCATGGTGTGCAAAAATTAAGTGCCGCTCAGAGGTAAAACAATCCAACCCTGTGCACGTTAAAGAACACGCTGAATGGTCTTGACGGGAGGCTACCATCTGTCTCCAAACAGCTGTTCCAGTTGGTCCCCTTATGCAACCTTCTCTGAGCCTTCGAGGTCCTTGTGACCTAGCCATTTAGCCCATTGTGTGCAAAAAAGTGTCGCTCAGAGGTAAAAAAAACCCAACGTTAAAGAACATGCTGGATGGCCTTGACGGGAGGCTACCATCTGTCTCCCAACAGCTGTTCCAGTGGGTCATCTCCCCCAACCTTCTCTGAGCCTTCGGGGTCCAAGTGACCTGGCCATTTAGCCCATGGTGTGCAAAAATTAAGTGCCGCTCAGAGGTAAAACAATCCAACCCTGTGCACGTTAAAGAACACGCTGAATGGTCTTGACGGGAGGCTACCATCTGTCTCCAAACAGCTGTTCCAGTTGGTCCCCTTATCCAACCTTCTCTGAGCCTTCGAGGTCCTTGTGACCTGGCCATTTAGCCCATTGTGTGCAAAAAGTGCCGTTCAGAGGGAAAAACAACCCAACATAACAGAGGAAACAGGACAGAGTAATGTTTTCATTGGTTCATCGTGAGAAACTTAAAAAAAATGCAAATAATTGTTTTCCTTGCGGAATTCTTTTGGGGGAAGTGTGGTTATGTTTCGCACTCTCGTATAGCTGTTTTTTGTTGCCCAAGAAACATTTGTATTTTTGCCTTTTGAATAACATCTTGGATAGACTTGATGGGGAATTTCGCATCACTATTAAAAGTTATCCTGTGAGATCCTTTCTCCATCAATGTTTTGAAAGTTCTAATCCTTGTGGCTTAGCTTACTCTAGAGAAAAAAAAAAGATCCTTGGTCTCTCCATTTGTCACGAAATTTTTCTGCAATAATTTGCTCTGACAGATTCTCTGACTTCCATTCCAAATGGCTGACTGAGGTGGTGTTTTTTCTCATTTATATATATATTACATTCGTTTTATTCGCTAATATATATATAGCATACAATAAAACGACCTTGTGTGTCGCGACGATTTGAATCCTCAGGAGCTTTGCACGGCAACTTTTCAATCTCGGGGGTGTTCCGCAGCAATTTCTGTATTTTCGGAAGTATTCAGCGACAACTTTTGTATTTTCGGAAGTATTCAGCGACAACTTTTGTATTTTCGGGAGTTCTCTGCAATAATTTCTGTATTATGTGAAGTGCTAAGCTACTTTTTTTATTCTAGAAAGTGTTCCGGGACAGTTTTGCATTCTCTAAAGAGATCCGCTATAATTTTGCATTCTCTAAAGAGCTCCGCTATAATTTTGCATTCTCTAAAGAACTCCGTTGCAATTTTGCATTCTCTAAAGAGCTCCACTGCAATTTTGCATTCTCTAAAGAGCTCCGCTATAATTTTGCATTCTCTAAAGAGCTCCGCTGCAATTTTGCATTCTTTAAAGGGCACCGATAAAATTTAGCATTCTCTAAAGAGCTCCGCTACAATTTTGCATTCTCTAAAGAGCACCGCTACAACTTTGCATTCTCTAAAGAGCTCCGCTGCAATTTTGTATTCTCTAAAGAGCTCCGCTGCAATTTTGCATTCTCTAAAGAGCTCCGCTATAATTTTGCATTCTCTAAAGAGCTCCGCTATAATTTTGCATTCTCTAAAGAACTCCGCTGCAATTTTGCATTCTCTAAAGAGCTCCGCTGCAATTTTGCATTCTTTAAAGGGCACCGCTAAAATTTAGCATTCTCTAAAGAGCTCCGCTACAATTTTGCATTCTCTAAAGAGCACCCCTACAATTTTGCATTCTCTAAAGAGCACCGCTACAATTTTGCATTCTCTAAAGAGCTCCGCTACAATTCTGCATTCGCTAAAGAGATCCGCTGCAATTTTGCATTCTCTAAAGAGCTCCGCTACAATTCTGCATTCGCTAAAGAGATCCGCTGCAATTTTGCATTCTCTAAAGAGCTCCGCTACAATTTTGCATTTTCTAAAGAGATCCGCTGCAATTTTGCATTCTCTAAAGAGCTCCGCTACAATTTTGCATTTTCTAAAGGGCTTCGCTACAATTTTGCATTTTCTAAAGAGCTTCGCTACAATTTTGCATTCTTCAAAGAACTCCGCTACAATTTTGCATTCTTTAAAGGGCACCGCTACAATTTTGCATTCTCCAAATTGTTCCTCGATAATTTTGGATTCTCAAAAAGTGTTCCGAGACAATCTTCGATTTACTAAAGCGACAATTCTGTATTTTAAAACGTGTTTCGCGGCATTTTTTGTATTCGGGAGGGGGAGGGGAATAAAAACAATTCCGGCCAATTTTTGATTCTCAAACGTGTGCCGTGACTCAAAAAGTTTTGGGTTGGGTTGTTTTACCTCTGAGCGGCATTTTTTTGCACACCATGGGCTAAATGGCCAGGTCACATGGACCCCGAAGGCTCAGAGAAGGTTGGGGGAGGGGACCCACTGGAACAGTTGTTGGGAGACAGATGGTAACCTCCCGTCAAAGCCATCCAGTGTGTTCTTTAACGTGCACAGGGTATGGCTCTCCCGCACACGGAGCCACGGCTTATCGTCCCATCCGACGGACGGCGGCCTTTTCAAGCCCATCGGTGTCCCCTACTGACCGTGGGCAGGGCAGGGAATTTTGCGGAGATAAACCTCAACGCTGACCCAGCTGGGACTCGAACCTGGGAAGTACAGATTACGAGCCTGGCGCGCTACCGACTGAGCCACCCCCGCCCCCAAAAAGTTTTGGAAGCAGTGATTTAAACTATACTTAATTATACACGAAAATACAATATTCATTCTGGAATATAAATTTTCATTCCGAAACAAGATGCAGCGCTATTTTGCATAAACAACCCAAATTCCTCTCTATGACTCATGAAAAGTAAAAAAGAAATCACTTAAATCACTCGGAGCAGTAACATCCTTTCTCAGCTCACAGATACAGAAAGATAGAGAGCAGGGAAACTTTTACTGTGATCACAAAAATCGACATGCCTTTGGGAGGGAAAGGGATTATGTAATGTCTTGTCGTGAATGTCCCTAAGGAAATCACTCCAAGTGCCTTGGATACACTCGCACACATATATGCACACATAAACAAATATAGTTCAGCATAAAAGGTCAAACATCCATTCAATGGATGACGAGGAATTGTATGTAGGGGTGCAAGATGAAAGCGTGGAGCAAACACAAAAAGAGAACATAGAAATATTTTAATTATAGGTTTTTGCTTTTTTGCTTCAACAACTAAATGATAAGCGTGTCATATGATGCTAAACAGTTTTCGTTGATAAAACGCTCTACTGAAAATGACCATTAATAAACACACTTAAAATAGTTAAAATTCTTTACATCTGCACGGCTTTTTTTTTTCCAGAAGAGCTATTCTATTTTATTTAAATAAAATAAGATAGATGCACTTATGCAGCTGCTTGGCACAGAGGACTGACAGCAGCCTGTCCGTATAAAAAGACATCGGCAGAAAATAATTGCTTTAAAAATCAAGATTGATCTTCATTTTTTATAAACCAAAACTCAGATAGACAGCCTCATTATTTGAAAAGTGAGGATTTCTAAACTTTTTGTGTATGGATTGGATTGGATTGTTTCACCTCTGAGCGGCACTTTTTTGCACACCATGGGCTAAATGGCCAGGTCACATGGACCCCGAAGACTCAGAGAAGGTTGGGGGAGGGGACCCACTAGAACAGCTGTTGGGAGGCAGATGGTAGCCTCCCGTCAAGGCCATCCAGCGTGTTCTTTAACGTGCACAGGATATGGCTCTCCCGCGCACGGGGCCACGGCTTAACGTCCCATCCGACGGACGGCGGCCTTTCCAAGCCCATCGGTGTCCCCTACTGACCGTGGGCAGGGCGGGGAATTTTGCGGAGATAAATCTCAACGCTGACCCAGCTGGGACTCGAACCTGGGAACTACAGATTTTGTGTTGAATTCTTCTCATAGTTCTTCAACTCTTTTGTGCAGCTCTATGGCAATTGGACATCATCGAAAAGTATCAAACGTGGGTTTGAAGAATTTGTTTAGCATACATAACATTGTGGGTTGGGTTGTTTCACCTATGAAAGGCACTTTTTTTGTACAAAATGGGCTGAATGGCCAGGTCACAAAGACACCGAAGGCTCAGAGAAGTTGGGGGGGGGGAACCCACTGGGCAGCTGTTAGGAGACAGATATAGCCTCCCATCAAGGTCATCCAGCTTATTTTCTAACGTGTATAGGGTTGAGTTGTTTTACCTCTGAACGGCACTTTTTTGCGCATAATGGGCTAAATGGCCAGGTCACGAGTACCTCGAAGACTCAGAAAACGTTGGGGGGAGGGAACTCACTAGAACAGTTGTTCAGAGACAGATGGTAGCTTCCGGTTAAGGCAATCCACTGTGTTTTTTTAACGTGCACAGGGTACGGCTCTTCCGCATATGAGGCCATCGTTATCCCCCTACTGACCGAGAGCATGGCGGGAAGTTTAGCGGAGATAAATCTCAACGCTGGTCCTGGCGGGATTCGAACCAGGGAATTGCAGATTACTACCTGGCGCGTTACCGACTGAGACAACCCCCATCCCAGCCCTTACAACAATAATTATATGTAGTAGATTTAGTGCAACTGCAAAACAATGTAGATGATGACAACAAAGGTACACTGTGATGATGGTGGCCACACATATCAACACTCAAATACAAGATTTATTTCCTAAGATCAGATCTTTTCTTATGAAAGAAATATTTGTGTTTCAAACATTAAATATTTCTTCGTTATCGGTGTCAGAAATATTTTGAAATAGCACTGCTCTGTCATATATTCTAAACAATTTCTTTAATCCTAGGTTCTTTTATGATAAAACCTTAGAACCGTCGCCGTGTGCGGGAGAGCCATACCCTGTGCACGTTAAAGAACACGCTGGATGGCCTTGACGGGAGGCTACCATCTGTCTCCCAACAGCTGTTCCAGTGGGTCCCCTGCCCCAACCTTCTCTGAGCCTTCGGGGTCCATGTGACCTGGCCATTTAGCCCATGGTGTGCAAAAAAGTGCCGCTCAGAGGTAAATCAACCCACCCAACCCTTAGAACCGTACGAAAAAGTTTAAATTCTATGGCTATATTTTATAGCCGTAAGAAAAGGTTTAGAAATCCTCGCGTTCAAAATAGAGATCCTAACCCTTGTTTATTTCTTTATCAATATTTAGTAGCGGGAAAATATTCGCTAATAAAGATGAGATGAATTTGTTTGAGCCTCTAATCTGCTGCCTCATTTTTGTCGCGAGAGTTATTTGCAAACTTAAAAGAAATCCCAATGAAGCCTTCTTTACAACTTCCCCATTGGGTTGAAAAGAGTGTTAACCATATTTTTTTTTATCTCTAAGGGGTATTATTTGTTTTCCTTCGCAATTGACTAGATCACAAGGAATCATAAGCATAAGTAAAACGCACAAAATGGAGGTAGCCTGCACTAGATACCTGTTAAGGACACGTGATAGGTTTTCGCTAGATCCAGGGCTCATAAAGTGCACGTGATGCGTCTCTCCTCCGCCCAGAGTTAGGAAGTAACGACTCTTCGCATACAGAGCAGCCTTTTCAAATTCACACATTTTCACCTTCCCCCCCCCAAAAAAAAATAAAAAAATAAAAACGAAACTCAATATCTGTGCAGTGATATTGGAACCTGGACTTTCAAGTTAAAAGTTGAATCCTCCCTAAGTCAATCCGAATTAATTAGCGAGTCTAAGAATCTTAGAAGTCCAAAAAACACGTCAGTAGAGAAAAAAATTTATCCTCTTATTACAAAAGTTTATGTTAAAAGCAAAGATAAAGCTCAGAATATTTGAAGTTTTAATTACTTTTGCTTTCATCTTTATTCAGAGTCATGTCTTCGATGATAATACCCAGTTGACACTCCAACACATCAAACCATATCACACCGCAGATTTGTTCAAGTTTATCAACTCCAAAGCGATTATGAGATTTTCCTGTGAGGAAGTGCAAACCGGAAGCTGTTCACTAGCCACATCGTCATTTCCGGAGAGTGCTTGACACTTCGATTATTCCGAGAAAGATTTCGTAGCGCATGCGCAGTTAGAACTTTCGGAAGTATTATCTCTAAAGCGCGTTCAGTGTTTGAGCACGCTCTAGTTCTTTCTCTTCTTTATTCTTCTTCCCCCCCCCCCCCACCATGTTCACTCCCTCCTCTTTTAGCACTTCGATGTACTCGTTCCTGCACGAGAAGCGAGACGACGACGGCTTCCCGCTGGCATAAGAGCGTTCAAGTGCATGGTGTCGTCACTGTAAAAGAATGAAAGAATTCAATGTGGAAGTCTTAACATCTCCCACTCCCTAGAGTGAGATGGAATGGGAGAAGTTCTTCATCACCTAAAACCTGACCAATTCCTATGAAATGGGTTCATAAAAACGGGTCTTCAGATCCGCAATCGAGGTAAAAATACTAATCGGTACTTCGGAAAATTGCCAAACAGGGCATAGGTTGGCAGTGTTCTTTATTTTTTAGGGGGCTTGAGGAAGTTCGAGTTGCTTTGATTTGTGCTTTAGATCTGATATCGGCAAGGAATATTCGAAAACCTACATGGATCTTAAGGGAAGTACTTTTATACCTCACGTGACAGATTTATACTTTGATGATACCTTTATTTACCTTTGTTACACGTTTTTGCTTACAGGTATGAGTGGATGGCTTATCACTGAAGCTCTTATAAAAATTTATTTCTTTCACCGCGGTTCACAAAAGGTTAAAAGGTCAGTTCCCAATGGTTCCAAGGTCATTACTAGGGGAGTAAAGAGTTGGGTTATTTTACCTCTCAGCTGCATTTTTTTGCACACCATGGGCTAAATGGCCAGGTCACAAGGGCTCAGAGAAGGTTGTGGGGAGGGGACCCACTAGACAGCTGTTGAGAGACAGATGGTAGCCTCTCGTCAAGGCCATCCAGCATGTTCTTTAACGTGCACAGTGTATGGCTCTCCCGCACACAGGCTTATGGCTTAACGTCCCATCTGACTAACAGTGGTCTTTCCAAGCCCATCAGTGTCCCCTACTGACCGTGTGCAGGGCGGGAAGTTTTGCGGAAATGAATCTCAAAGTCGGCACAGGTGGGACTCGAACCTGGGAACTGCAGATTACGAGCCTGTAGCGCTACCAACTGAGCCATTTTCCATTTTTAGCAGCTAAAAACTATCCACGCCCCATAGGAACCTGGAGACTTGCACCAAAACGGAAGGAATAGCAGAACACTCACCACACTCGGTGTCCTGTACTGACCGATGACAGGACGAAGAGTTCTGCAGAGATAAATCTCGACGCTGATCCAGCTGGGACTTGAATCTTGGAACTGCAGATTACGAGCCTGGCGCGCTACCAACTGAGCCCCCCCCCCCCCCCCCGCAAAGAGATTTAGTAGTGTTAAAGTGTTAAGTGCAAAGAAGAGCATCTCTTCACAACCATACAGGACGTCTTCCCTTAATGCGATCAGCATATTTAGGGTGAGAGAGTAATTAAACAGCAGAATTCTGGTTGCCCGAATTGCTTAGAGAAAAGGAGTCCATGGGTAATAAAATAACTAAGAACACTGCAAGTCACTTTTTAACGAACCCTCTACAGAACATGCGTGCAATATTATATATCAATATATCTCGCTAAAAGGGGTTGGCTTGTTTTACCTCTCAGCGGCACTTTTTTGCACACCATGGGCTAAATGGCCAGGTCACAAGGACCCCGAAGGCTCAGAGAAGGTTTGGGGAGAGGACCCACTGGAACAGCTGTTGGGAGACAGATGGTAGCCTCCCGTCAAGGCCATCCAGCGTGTTCTTTAACGTGCACAGGGTATGGCTCTCCTACACACGGGGCCACGGCTTAACGTCTCATCCGACGGACGGCGGCCTTTCCAAGCCCATCGGTTTCCCCTACTGACCGTGGGCAGGGCGGGGAATTTTGCGGAGATAAATCTCAACGCTGACCCAGCTGGGACTCGAACTTGGGAACTACAGATTATGAGCCTGGCGCGCTACCGACTGAGCCACCCCCGCTCCAGAATATGAGTGCAATATTATATATCAGTACATCTCACTAAAAGGGGTGGGGATTGACTCAATCGATAGTGCTCCAGGTAGAATTAAAATGATTTCTACTCTGCTCATTAAAGCCCACGGGAAATTAGAACAGGCTCGTAATCTGCCGTTCCCACTCTCGTCCCAAAGGTGGCAGTGTTAAGATTTATATAGTCACTTGTCCCTACCCAATCCTTTTGATAATAACACCTTCAGTCAGAATTTTTTCTTTGAAATACCACCTTCAGTCAGATGGGACGTTAAGCAATGGCCCTTATACAGTAGAGAGAGAGAGAGAGAGCCATACCTTGTGCACGTTAAAGAATAAGCCGAATGGCCTTGACGGGAGGCTACCATCTGTCTCCTAACAGCTGTCCAGTGGGTCCCCTCCCCCAAACTTCTCCGACCCTTCGGGGTGTTTGTGACATACCCATTTTAAGCCGATTATGTGCAAAAAAAAAGTGGCGTTCAAAGAGAAAACGATCCAACAACCACACCAAAAATGGAAAATGCATCAAAGAGTGCTGAGTGTAAGGAGTTATAAATAATAAAAAATAAATACCCCTCAAGCAGCTGCTTGACCACAGAGATCTGACATGAGCCTGTCAGTATATATGCCACAGTAGAAGGTCTGAGAGGATGGCAGGACCTCAGCAGAAAAACGACACATACATCCATGCCTTACCCGGGGCTCGAACCCAGGTCCCTTAGATCAGTAGCCAAGCGCGCTAACCACTCGGCCATGGGACGGCAAAAAAAAAATGTGGAACGCTTCACGATTTTGCGTGTCATCCTTGTGCAGGGGCCATGCTAATCTTCTCTGTATCCTTCCAATTTTAGTGTATGTACTGCCGAAGCAAGTACTAAGGAGTTCTATCTGTAATGAAAGTTTCTGACGTGGGAAATATGGTTTACCTCAAATTAAGTCCCATCATTTCTGTTTCCCTCCCCACGTGTGGAGTATAATCTATTTCACATTTCAGAAAGTTTAATTGAATTAAGGAACTCCACCAATCCCTGATAAATCTATTAGTTTGTTAATATTCAGATAATGGAAAACATGTTTTTCGACTCACGTAACGAGACTGTTTTATAAGCATGGATTCCAATTTCCCAAATGAGGTTATTTATAGGCATAGTTTGGATTCGAGTAACGAAACCATTTAAGAAAGGATATTACTGAATATAAGTTTCAAATTCAGATAATGACGTTGTTTACAGCTTTGTTAAAGATGTGGGATTTCTAAATATGTTTCGATTATTTTCTCAATAGGACAGTAACGTTCAAAGTTATGAAAAAAAAATGTGCTGAAATTGGAGAATGGTAATGGATTTCGCCATCTAATCTCTCTAAACTCACTATTAAAAATGATATTATGAAGAACGTTTTTGAAAGGGAAACTCTTAAGAAATTTAATGAGAGCTTTTCACATCAATTTTACGATAATTCATGTCTGAAACTTTTTATCACATAGTGAACTTGTATACCGTAAATTTTCATCATTCGCGGTTTTAATTAATAGATGGGTTGGGTTGTTTTACCTCTGAGCGGCACTTTTTTGCACACCATGGGCTAAATGACCAGGTCACATGGACCCCGAAGGTTCAGAGAAGGTTGGGGGAGGGGACCCACTGGAACAGCTGTTCGGAGACAGATAGTAGCCTCCCGTCAAGGCCATCCAGCGTGTTCTTTAACGTGCACAGGGTATGGCTCCCCCGCACACGGGAGGGCGGGGGTGGCTCAGTCGGTAGCGCGCCAGGCTCGTAATCTGTAGTTCCCAGGTTCGAGTCCCAGCTGGATCAGCGTTGAGATTTATCTCCGCAAAATTTCCCCGCGCTGCCCACGGTCAGTAGGGGACACCGCTGGGCTTGAAAAGGACGCCGTCCGTCGGATGGGACGTTAAGCCGTGGCCCCGTGTTCGGGAGAGCCATACCCTGTGCACGTTGAAGAACACGCTGGATAGCCTTGACGGGGGGCTACCATCGGTCGCCCAACAGCTGTTCCAGTGGGTCTACTCCCCCAACCTTCTCTGAGACTTCGGGGTCCATGTGACCTGGCCATTTAGCCCATGGTGTGCAAAAAAGTGCCGCTCAGAGATAAAACAACCCAACCCGCACACGGAGCCACGGTTTAACGTCCCATCCGACGGACGGCGGCCTTTCCAAGCCCATCGGTGTCCCCTACTGACCATGGGCAGGGCGGGGAATTTTGCGGAGATAAATCTCAACGCTGACCCAGCTGGGACTCAAACCTGGGAACTACAGATTACGAGCCTGGCGCGCTACCGACTGAGCCCCCCCCCCCTATATATTTGTAATACTCTTTATTAACCCAAGAGCATCTAAGCTTATATAGGTTGACTTACAAATTACAAATTATACTGCCTGTATATTATACTGACTTACAAATTATACTGCCTGTTTCTATTGGATTATCAACCTCTGATTAATTAAAATGAAAATTGACTTTCATTCATAAAAGTAAAGAATACAGTACATTTACTATTTGACCCGCAAATCAAAATAGCTAATATGCAGGAATTGGGTTGGGTTGTTTTACCTCTGAGCGGCACTTTTTTGCACACCATGGACTAAATGGCCAGGTCACATGGACCCCGAAGGCTCAAAGAAGGTTGGGGGAGGGGACCCACTGGAACAGCTGTTGGTAGACAGATGGTAGCCTCCCGTCAAGGCCATCCAGCGTGTTCTTTAACGTGCACAGGGTATGGCCTCCCGCACACGGGCCACGGCTTAACGTCCCATAATTAATAGACGGCCAGGGTAGATAGGTAATTTTTATTTCAGATAATGTTTTACAGTATAAAAAAACTTTTGAGGTCTCACAAGAGCAGGCTCGTTCGTGAGATCTGCATACAGAAACAATTTCAATTTAAAACATCAGTCGTCACATTGAATAGAATACACAAAAAACGAAAACAACTCAAAACAAAAATGTCTAGAAATCCGGAAATGTGAAAGTCAGATAGGAAGAAACATTTAATATATATGTTACATACAAACAGTTCTAGTAGTTTAATGCAAAAAAGTTTCCACATCATCCAGTTTCAAAATGTAGTTCTTGATAACTTTAGAAATCAAATGATAATTCGTGATATTTTTCATGCTGACCGGAAGAGAGGAAAGGAATTTCGGTGCTAAGTACAAATAAAAGTGCCTAAAAATTTCCTTATGTAATGCAGGAATTTCATCATTTATATTTTTATCTCGTCGTAATTGGTAATTATTCGTATCAGTTTAATGCTATCATTTCTAAAGTAAAAGTATTGAATTATTTCGAAAAACATAATCATAGCGTAAAGGCAAAATTCCTGCTTTTCGAAACAAAGGTAAAGATAGTTGCGTTTTTGGGGCTTTTAGTTAATAAGCGAATAAATCTCTTTTGCAGCACCAAAAGTTGTTTAAAATTATTGAAATACATGCCACCCTAAGATTTTATACCATATGTTAATTAAGTCAGAAAGTAAGGTTCCCGGTTTGTTTCCCACCAAACTAACATTCTCAATGGCACCTTTTTGGCACACAAGGGGCTAAATGGCCAGGTCACAAGGACCCCGAAGGCTCAGAGAAGGTTGGGGGAGGGGATCAACCGGACAGTTTTTAGGAGACAGATAGTAGCCTCCTGTCAAGGCCATCCAGCGTGATCTTTTTGTGATCAAATCATTTCTCAATCAATTTGTGGAGATAAAGCTCAACGGCGGACTCGAACATGGGAACTGCAAGTTACTAGCCTAGCAAGCTATCGGCTGAACACGACTCCCGTCAGGGACGGGGGTGGCTCAGTCGGTAGCGCGCCAGGCTCGTAATCTGTAGTTCCCAGGTTCGAGTCCCAGCTGGGTCAGCGTTGAGATTTATCTCCGCAAAAATTTCCCGCCCTGCCCACGGTCAGTAGGGGACACCGATGGGCTTGGAAAGGCCGCCGTCCGTCGGATGGGACGTTAAGCCGTGCCCCGTGTGCGGGAGAGCCATACCCTGTGCACGTTAAAGAACACGCTGGATGGCCTTGACGGGAGGCTACTATTTGTCTCCCAACAGCTGTTCCAGTGGGTCCCCTGCCTCAACCTTCTCTTAGCCTTCGGGGTCCTTGTGACCTGGCCATTTAGCCCATGGTGTGCAAAAAAGTGCCACTCAGAGGTAAAACAACCCAACCCACTCCCGTCCCCGTATCCATCCCGTACTGTGAGGCGCAGAGTAGGAGAAAACATGGCGAAAGTACTGCTCTTGTTTACGAAGCTGGAGATCCGAGTAGTTATTAATTTTTAGTATGTGCAGAAGACATAACGATGGAAATATGTCGGAAGCTTTTTCTGTGTACGGCTTGGATGTTCTGTCAGCACAACAAATGAAGAAATGGTGCCTGGGTTTAAAAATGGCCGTGTTACTCTAATGAAAGACTTTCTCCACGATGCATTACTGTTCAGTCACCAACACGATCAAGACCTGCAGAAGTCGGATTTCTCACTTGTTTGGGAGGCTGAAAAAGCAGCATCTCGGAAGACGACGCTTTCTATCGGATGATGCTGTCGAAGAGGAAATCTCAAAGTGGCTTCAAGAGGAGGGCGCTTCCTCAGATCAGCAGGGTTTGGATAAGCTGATCAACCACAAAAACAAGCGTCCCAACAAGTCTAGTGATTAGGCGGGAAAACAACATATAAGTATGAGGGCCTTTCCTGTGTATTGTTAGGTGCTGGGGTTGCTCAGTCGATACACTCATAATCTGTAGTTCCGAGTTCGAGTCCCACCTGTGCCAGCGTTAAGATTTATCTTCACAAAATTCCCCGCCTTGTCTCGGTCAGGAAGGGACACAAAGGATTGTCCTTCCGATCGGAAGGAACATTAAGCTGTGACTCCGTGTTTGAGTGAACCATACCCTTCGCACGTCAGGGAACACGCTAGATGGCACTGATGGGAGGCTACCATCTGTCTTCTAAAAGCTGCCCAGTGGGTCTCCTCCCCCCAACATTCTCTGAGCCCTAGGGGTCCTTGTGACCTGGACATTTGGCCCATTGTGTGTAAAGAAAAGTGCCACTCATAGGTAAAACAACCCAATCCCCATAAAGTCGTGTTAGAACACACAAAACATCTAATAACAAATGTTGTTTGAATCGACAATTTTCCTGTTTCTCGACATTTTCCAGTTTTGTATTAGAAGGTTTTCAAGAATATAGCCCCATGTGAATGTGTTGTTGGGTTGTTTTACCTCTGAGCAGCACTTCTTTGCACACCATAGGCTAAATGGCCAGGTCACATGGACCCCGAAGGCTCAGAGAAGGTTGGGGGAGGGAACCCACTGAAACAGCTGTTGGGAGACAGATGGTAGCCTCCCGTCAAGGCCATCCAGCGTGTTCTTTAACGTACACAGGGTATGGCTCTCCCGCACACGGGGCCACGGCTTAACGTCCCATCCGACAGACGGCGGTCTTTCCAAGCCCACCAGTGTCCCCTACTGACCGTGGGCAGGGGGGGGGGGATTTTTGCGGAGATAAATCTCAACGCTGACCCAGCTGGGACTCGAACCTGAGAACTACAGATTACGAGCCTGGCGCGCTACCCACTGAGCCACCCCAGTGTGAATGTTAAACACCTGCAAAACGAAATTGCTGCATTTCGCTACAGGTGAATAAATGATAAAAATGATAAATTTTATTCAATCACAGTACATTTTGATGATACACATCCATAAATTACTGTTCCTAAGTTGGGGCGGCGGTGGCTCAGTCGGTAGCGCGCCAGGCTCGTAATCTGTAGTTCCCAGGTTCGAGTCCCAGCTGGGTCAGCGTTGAGATTTATCTCCGCAAAATTCCCCGCCCTGCCCACGGTCAGTAGGGGACACCGATGGGCTTGGAAAGGCCGCCGTCCTTCGGATGGGACGTTAAGCCGTGGCCCGTGTGCGGGAGAGCCATACCCTGTGCACGTTAAAGAACACGCTGTATGGCCTTGACGGGAGGCTACCATCTGTCTCCCAACAGCTGTTCCAGTGGGTACCCTCCCCAACATTCTCTGAGCCTTCGGGGTCCTGGTGACATGGCCATTTAGCCCATTGTGTGCAAAAAAGTGCCGCTCAGAGGTAAAACAACCCAACCCAACTGTTCCTAAGTTAATACACAATAAATATATATTATGATGATATCAGAACTATCGATATATAAAGAAAGAGGAAAAATTAAAAATGAAAAAAAAAATAATGAAAGGAATTAAGTTCAGAATATTTTTCATATTGACAGGGTTGTGTTGTTTTACCTCTGAGCGGCACTTTTTTTGCACACCATGGGCTAAATCGCTAGGTCACAAGGACCCCGAAGGCTCAGAGAAGGTTGGGGGAGGGGACCCACTGGAACAGCTGTTGGGAGACAGATGGTAGCCTCCCGTCAGGGCCATCCAGCGTGTTCTTTAACGTGCACAGGGTAATGGCTCTCCCGCACACGGGACCACGGCTTAACGTCCAATCCGACGGACGGTTACCTTTCCAAGTTAATCGGTGGGCTTGGAAATAACACAATTAACTTGAGAAATGTCAATCAGAGCAACAATCATTAAGTCCATCGCAAAAATTAGAATGGAATTTTAATTTATATATAAATTTGTCCAAATAATTCAAGGAAAAATTGTCCTTATCTCGCGTTTAAATCAAAATTATTGCAAACAATTATTCCTTTTTTAAGTAAGAAATTAAATACATACGCTAAGTGCGCTAAGGTTTATTACATTACTTCGACCATTTATTATTCTTATTAACAAACTCTTTTCCAAATGGGAAATACTTTTCTCATCACAGATACTGCCTTCAGTCTGTTTCAATCAGAAACTCAGTTATCGGTTTTGATGCTTTTTTAGAGGAATAAAAACCATTTTCTAGAGCGCTGAATGAAACCATTGTCTTTTTATCGCGCATCCACGTGAGCACGGATTTTTCCTGCACGAGCGCTCTTTTTTTTTCTCTCTTCCGAACACGAGGATCATTGTTTCGTTTCGGTAATCAACTCACCAACAGAGCGAGCCATTCGGGAGGGTATGGCGCGTAACAAAAGAGATTCTGCTCTAGAAAGATAGGGACACATTTTACTTTTAACAGGATAAAAAGTGAACTTGAAGAAACTCGTTTTACGTAGATATATTCTTGTTTTTTTCTCTTATTAGTTTTGCTTTAACTTCGGTCATTTCTGATTCTTGCAGAGATACCGTCGATTACATTCTACAGTATATAAGAACTTAGTTTCCATTGTTCCACTCCTGTTTTCTATTGTTTTAATACTAAAGGAATTTTTTTTCGGAGGGAGGGACGAGTATTGTAAAATCGAAGTCAAAATCAGAGCAAGATTGTGGAAGGAGTTCATTGTGGACTGTTGTTAGGGTTACGTTGATTTTGCCTCTTAGAGGCATTGCTGCTTGCACAAAATGGACTTAATCACCAGATCATAAGCACCCAAGTTCTCAGAATTGGGTCGAGAGTTGGGTTGTTTTACCTCTGAGCGGCACTTTTTTGCACACCATGGGTTAAATGGTCAGGTCAGAAGGACCCCGAAGGGTTAGAGAAGGTTGGGGGAGGGGACCCACTGGAACAGCTGTTGGGAGACAGATGGTAGCCTCTCGTCAAGGCCATCCAGCGTGTTCTTTAACGTTGGGTTGTTTTACCTCTGAGCGGCACTTTTTTGCACACCATGGGTTAAATGGTCAGGTCACAAGGACCCCGAAAGGTTAGAGAAGGTTGGGGGAGGGATCCACTGGAACAGCTGTTGGGAGACAGATGGTGGCCTCCCGTCAAGGCCATCCAGTGTGTTCTTTAACGTGCACAGGGTATGGCTCTCCCGAACACGGGGCGCCAGGCTCGTAATCTGTAGTTCCCAGGTTCGAGTCCCAGCTGGGTCAGCGTTGAGATTTATCTCCGCAAAATTCCCCGCCCTGCCCACGGTCAGTAGGGGACACCGATGGGTTTGGAAAGGCCGCCGTCCGTCGGATGGGACGTTAAGCCGTGGCCCCGTGTGTGGGAGAGCCATACCCTGTGCACGTTAAAGAACACTCTGGCTGGCCTTGACGGGAGGCTACCATCTGTCTCCCAACAGCTGTTCCAGTGGGTCCCCTCCCCCAACCTTCTCTGAGCCTTCGGGGTCCATGTGACCTGGCCATTTAGCCCATGGTGTGCAAAAAAGTGCCGCTCAGAGGTAAAACAACCCAAAACAACCCGAACACGGGGCCACGGCTTAACGTCCCATCCGATGGATGGCGGCATTTCCAAACCCATCGGTGTCTCCTACTGATCGAAGTTAGATCGGGAGTTTTGGTGAAATAAATCGCAACGCTGATCCAGCTGAGACTCGAACCTGGGAACTGTAGATTACGAGCCTGGACGCTACGGACTGAGCCTATCTCATTTCTCTAATGTTGGAAAAGATGGTAACTTAAGGGGTAGGTTGTCAAAACAATGATAGAATGCAGTCGTTGTCATTCGAAGAAATTTTATTGAATGGAGTAACTTAAGTAGCATCTGGGGAGACTACGAGACTGCGCAGTTGATGCTACTTCAGTCTTCATAGATCACTGGTTGATTAATTACTGACTGATAGGTAGGGGCGGGGGTAGCTCAGTCGGTAGCACGCCAGGCTCGTAATCTATAGCTCCCAGGTTCGAGTCGCAGCTGGGTCAGCGTTGAGATTTATCTCCGCAAAATTCCCCGCCCTGCCCACGGTCAGTAGGGGACACCGATGGGTTTGGAAAGGCCGCCGTCCGTCGGATGGGACGTTAAGCCCTGGTCCCGTGTGCGGGAGAGCCATACCCTGTGCACGTTAAAGAACACGTTGGATGGCCTTGACGGGAGGCTACCATCTGTCTCCCAACAGCTGTTCCAGTGGGTCCCCTCCCCCAACCTTTTCTGAGCCTTCGGGGTCCATGTGACCTGGCCATTTAGCCCATGGTGTGCAAAAAATGCCGCTCAGAGGTAAAACAACCCAACCCAACTGATAGGTCATTGACTTTCAGTGTTGCCAGTAAAGGTGCACTCTGAATCGACCAATCGGCTTTCTCTAATTCCCTTGTGGCAGGGTTGGCTCAGTCAACAGCGCGCCAGGCTCGTAATCTGCAGTTATCAGGTTCGAGTTCCGATTCAGATTTATCGCCACTAAATCCATACCTGACCTCGGTGAGAAAAGGACGCGGATGGGCTTGGAAAGGCCGCCGTCCGTCGGATGGGACGTTAAGCCGTGGCTCCTTGGGCGGGAGAGCCATACCGTTTGCATGTCAAAGAACACGCTGGATAGCCTTGATATGAAGTTACCATCTATCTTCCAAAAGCTGTCCAGTGGGGTCCCTTCCCCCAACCTTCTCTGAGTCTTCGGGGTCCATGTGACCTGGCCATTTAGCCCAGTGTGTGCAAAAATACCTCTAAGAGGTATCTAAGAGATCTTACAACTGAAAAATCTGTTTTTTTTAATTTTAATACGATATGTCTACTGGTTAGCATGCTTGGGTAAGGCATGGATGTTTGTGCGGTCTCTCTGTCAGATCTCTGTAGCAGGCAGCTGAATGAGGAGATTTATTTATTTATTTATTCTTAATTTTAATACTGGTAGTTTAGAGTACTTTAAAAGTTAAGATACGATAGTGTAATCCTATTGCCGGAAATGACATCGGACATCCTTTTGGAAAGATACATCCATTTCCGATGATATTCGTCATGCTGTGTAGTCTTATTCTGGCCTAAGCTGACAAGGAATGCATGCGACAAGCTTTCGTGTGTACAGTCGCTCAAAAAAGTATCTGAACACTATGGCTAATTACAGAATTCAGAAAAAATATCTGGCAGCGTTTTTTTTAGAAATTAGCGATCTGGCAACCTTCGTGTCACGTGAGACGAAGGTTGCCAGATCACTGATTTCTAAAAAATCGTTGCCAGATGTTTTTTCTGAATTCTGTAATCAACCATAGTGTTCGGATATTTTTTAATATATATATATAATGCGTATGAATATATAATGCAATGAATACGGAGCGTGTGCAGTTACCGTTCACAGCAAACTGGAGCGGTTGCGGTTAATGTTCACAGCACATTGGATCGTGTGAGCTCACAAAGACCTGGATCGTGTGGGCTCACTCACGGAAATATTGAGCGTGTGCAGTTACCATTCACAGCAAACTGGAGCGTGTGCAGTAACTGCACACGCTCGTTTGCTGTGAACGGTAACTGGAGCGTGTACAGTTGCTGTACACGCTCGATATTTTTCCTGAATTCTGTAATCACGTGACACGAAGGTTGCCAGATCACTGATTTCTAAAAAAAAGTTGCCAGATATTTTTTCTGAATTCTGTAATCAGCCATAGTGTTCGGATATTTATTTGAGCGACTGTACTTTGGAGCACAATGGCAGCTTTCATAAGTCTAAGTTTCCCTGCTGATGGACCAGTAAAGAACAAGGAGGCAAAATTCAAGCATTGGTTTTGAAAACATGATATCAGTAGACTTGACGCTTCTCACTGCAGAAGTTTTGGCAGCATCTTGGTTATTAGATGATTTCATTATGTGAATATATATCATCCATTACATTTAAACTTCATTTTGGGTAAGGAAGAAATTTCCGCGTTCTTTGTGGTCACATTGAAAAAGAAAAGGTTTCCTTATTTATTTGGGGAAAAAGAAATTCTTCCAATGGATAAATGAAATAATTGTTGCATCAAGACCAAGATTTGTCTTGTAGAGCCTCACAGGATTCTTCGAAAGATCCGCCCTGCCCACGGTCAGTAGGGGACACCGATGGGCTTGGAAAGGCCGCCGTCCGTCGGATGGGACGTTAAGCCGTGGCCCCGTTTGCGGGAGAGCCATACCCTGTGCACGTTAAAGAACACGCTGGATGGCCTTGACGGGAGGCTACCATCTGTCTCCCAACAGCTATTGCAGTGGGTCCCTTCCCCCAACCTTCTCTGAGCCTTCGGGGTCATTGTGACCTGGCCATTTAGCCCATGGTGTGCAAAAAAGTGCCGCTCAGAGGTAAAACAACCCAACGTTACAGAACAAACTGGATGGCCTTGACGGGAGGCTACCATCTGTCTCCTAACAGCTGTTCCAGTGGGTCCCCTCCCCCAACCTTCCCTGAGCCTTCGGGGTCCATGTGACCTGGCCATTTAGCCCATGGTGTGCAAAAAAGTGCCGCTCAGAGGTAAAACAACCCAACGTTAAAGAACAAACTGGATGGCCTTGACGGGAGGCTACCATCTGTCTCCCAACAGCTATTCCAGTGGGTCCCCTCCCCCAACCTTCCCTGAGCCTTCGGGGTCCATGTGACCTGGCCATTTAGCCCATGGTGTGCAAAAAAGTGCCGCTCAGAGGTAAAACAACCCAACCCTTCGAAAGATTACAAAACTTTGCACGCATTTGGTAGAAATCCGGCGAAAAACGCCATGTTTTATTCCTCAAAAGTATACTTCTAATCCGTAAACAAGAAAAGTTACAGAAACAAGATATAGACAAATCGCCATCAAAACGTTTGTTGCTCAAGATGGCACACACACACACATCCTTTCCCGGGAGATTACGTTCGCTGAGACTGTTTAGCAACGCATGACGGCAAATAGCATCCTCTGCAGTCTTCCATTAATGTTGATGAGGTTGCCAGAGACTTGCTTGCTGCGTGAGGCAAATGCTCACCTGCACGAGACGCCGGAAGAGAAAGCTCGCTCGCTCTGTTTACCGGACTCGCGCACACGCCAAAGTGTAATGCAGAAAGGCAAACTTTAACGGACTTAACAGAAGTTCTCTAATAACAATATGAAAGGAACTAAATAGACAGAGTTCGAAATGCAATTTTCTCTGATATAAAGGCCGAGTTTACACCTAGTTTCCACCTTAATGCCTGTTAGCATATAGAGAGCATTACTGTAATGAGGGTAGGCCTATTTGCACTAGCTCTCATGCATTGTTTGTGTCTATGTGTGAATATAGATATGCATATGTGTGTCTTGAAATGAATATTTTGGGTTCCCTTAAGGTTCTAAGGAATGTACGTGTCGTCAAAAGCTTTCATTAGGAGCATTGAGAAACGGATTTGAAACAATGGCAGTGTAGTTGACACTTTGTGAAGCTATTAGCATTGCAAACTTTGCTGGGTGGGTTTAGTACGGGTTTATAGCTTTGTTTAGTGGAAATGTATACAGATGAATGGATTTATGGAAGTCGCGAATGTTTTAAAGCAACTGATTTTGATTTTCTTTCTATTGTTTTGGATCTGAGTGGCGATTTCATCTGGTGATCCAGATTTCAGGTGGGACTTTTCTTCAATGCACACTGATTTCAAAATCATTTGTCTTTATATTTGGGGTAGAGGGTGGCTCAGACGGTAAGCTCACCAGGCTCGTAATCTGCAGTTCCCATTTGCGAGTCCCAGATGGGCCAGCGTTGAGATTTATCACCGCAAACCTCGCCGCCTTGCCCTCGGTCAGTAGGGGACACCGATGGGCTTGTAAAGACCGCCCTCCGTCGGATAGGACGTAAAGCCGTGGATCTGTGTGTGGGAGAGCCATACCCTGTGCAAATTAAAGAACACGCTGGAAATCCTTGACGGGAGACTACCATCTGTCTCCCAACAGCTGTGCCAGTTGGTCCCCTTCCCCAACCTTCTCCGAGCCATTGGGGTTCTTGTGACCTGGCCATTTAGCCCATTTTGTGCAAGAAAAGTGCCTCTCAGAGGTAAAACTACCAGCAGAGAAATGCATGATTAAAAATATATGTGATCGAAGAAACCTGGGTTTGAGTCCCGAATGGATTTTTTTTTCTGTTGCCTTTCTGCTGAGGTCTCACTTCCTCACAGAACTTTTCAATGGCGTAATTATGACAGGCTGCTGACAGACTTCTGTGGCAAGCAGATACTTTAGTGTGGTTGAAGCATTTATTTTCCATTCTATTAAAACATAATTTGATATATAAATAACTCCCTCCCCTCTCAAGCAGCTACTTGCCACAGAGGTCGGACAGGAGCCTATTCTACGCGATAATAGAAAGTCTGCGAGGTGGACCTCAGCATTTTTTTAAACATACTTAAATCATTAAATTATGCTTCTAATAACGTGATTAAGAAAACTTAAGTGATCAAGATATTTAGATTATATTTGATTCCAATCTACAGTCGCTCAAAAAATTATCCGAACACTATGGTTGATTACAGAATTCAGAAAAAATATCTGGCAGCGATCTTTTTTAGAAATTAGTGAGATCTGGCAACCTTCGTGTCACGTGACACGAAGGTTGCCAGATCACTAATTTCTAAAAAATATCGTTGCCACATATTTTTTCTGAATTCTGTAATCAACCATAGTGTTCGGATACATTTTTGAGCGACTGTAGGTGGTCATATTATTTTGATACTAGATCGTGTGGGCTCACTCACGGAAATATTTTTGGGGCGGGGGTGGCTCAGTCGGTAGCGCGCCAGGCTCGTAATCTGCAGTTCCCAGGGTCGAGTCCCAGCTGGGTCAGCGTTGAGATTTATCTCCGCAAAATTTCCCCGCCCTGCCCACGGTCAGTAGGGGACACCGATGGGCTTGGAAATGCCGCCGTCTGTCGGATGGGACATTAAGCCGTGGCCCCGTGTGCGGGAGAGCCATACCCTGTGCACGTTAAAGAACACGCTGGATGGCCTTGACGGGAGACTACCATCTGTCTCCCAACAGCTGTTCCAGTGGGTCCTCTCCCCCAACCCCATGGTGTGCAAAAAAGTGCCACTCAGAGGTAAAACAACCCAACCCAACACGGAAATATTGACCGTGTGCAGTTACCGTTCACAGCAAACTGGAGCGTGTGCAGTAACTGAACACTCTCCAGTTTGCTGTGAACGGTAACTGGAGAATTCAGGAAAAATATCTGGAGGGTGTACAGTTGCTGTACACGCTCCAGATATTTTTCCTGAATTCTGTAATCAACCATAGTGTTCGGATACATTTTTGAGGGACTGTACCTAATAACATCTGATTAAATCTTCCTACCCCAAGAAGGCGTTCAAACTGTAAAATTAAGTGTTTTCGGAGAAGTGCCAAGAAGCTCTAGAAACCTGATTATTCATTTTCTAACGCATTTAAGGAGCTTATGGAAATGCCATAAACTTATACTTCCTGTTGGAGCTGATTAAGCTGATCTAAGTTATATCTGTTCTTGATGACTTTACCAAGTTTTGGCAAATTAGGTTTCTTTTTTCTTCTTAAGCCCGTTTCATGCTTCCCATCAAAGCTTACTTTCCAAACGAAGGACGTGACACATGATTGTGCGATTACTGAGGTAATATCGTTTTATTTATGAAATGTGGGAATTAATATCGGTTAAGGAAACTGCAAACTGAGTGATCTGAAACAGATTTTTCGGTTTATCTTCTAATTACGTTAGTCAGAAGAAATTCGCCTTGTCGTTTTAAATCACGATTTGTTTCCATCTTTAAATGGCTATTTTAATAACTTTTGAAGATTTCACGAGCATACTCAGAAATGAATTACGTGCGTAACAAACCGAAACTAAATATAAAATAGTTTTTTAACCGCAGCGATTTAGTGAAATTAGCTTCCTAGAAAACAGATTTAAAATTAGGTTTTCAAAAATTAAAAAGTGTATCTTTTTATATGTATTTAGCACAATTTGCAATGATAATATGACTTGCTTAGATCATACTAACTTCGAAGGATTATAAGAACCCCGGAATGTCTTTCCAGTTCTCAAACAAGTCCATTTATTAAGCCGTTTGTTTTTGTTTCATATTAGCAAGATTTGAGTAAGAGATTTAATTATTACAAATTTTGTTTTGTTTTTAGCATTTTAAAGTACATATATATAGAAAAATAGTTACTTTTTCTCGACGACAGTTACTCTTCCGAGATTTATTGCTTTCTACTAACAACATCCAATCTTTCAAGTGATTTATGCCATTAAAGAAAGCCATTCTCGTGTTTTGAGCCGTCCCGTGGCCGACTTAGCGCGCTTGGCTACTGATCTAAGGGATCTGGGTTCGAGCCCCGGGCAAGACATGGATGTACAGTCGCTCAAAAATATATCCGAACACTATGGTTGATTACAGAATTCTGTAATCAACCATATAGCCAGATATTTCTGTTGCCAGATATTTCTGTAATCGGATAATTTTTTGAGCGACTGTATGTGTCGTTTTTCTGCTGAGGGTCCGCCATCTTCTCAAACCTTCAACTAGGGCGTATAAACTGACAGGCTCCTGTCAGATCTCTAAAGCAAGCAGCTGCTTGAGGGGGTATTAATTTTATTTATTTATTTTCTTGTGTTTTGAAGAGAAGCGGTTTTTTCATCTATTACATATTTAAGAGAGTTTGTTCATGTTTCTATGTTTGTTCAACATATCCTGGTAAATGGTCAGCACTAGGGCCAATAAATTTCATCTATAGCTTCATGTGACGTAAATTAGCGCACTGTAAAGTTTTTTACCTTAGAACATTAGTCTCCCTCCCCCCCAATAAATGGTCGCGAAACCTCTGTCCATTGATAACTCTACGCATCGATAGTACTACTCCATTCATAACTATCAACCCTCCATTTGTCTCTGTAAAACTCCCTTTCCTACCTTAAATCAGTAGGGGATTCCAATGAGCTTGGAAAGGCCGACGTGTGCCAGTTGGGATGTTAAGCCGGGCCCCGTGCCCTGTGCACGTTAAAGAACACACTGGATGGCCTTGACGGGAGGGGGGGGGGTTACCATCTGTCTCCCAACAGCTGTCCACTAGGTCCCCTTCCCCAAATGGGGCGGGGTGGATCAGTCGGCAGCGCGCCAGGCTGGTAATCTGTAGTTCCCAGGTTCGAGTCCCAGTTGGGCCAGCGTTGGGATTTATCTCCGAAAAATTCCCAGTCTTTCCCACGGTCAGTACGGGCCACCTATGTGCTTGGAAAGGCGCCGTCCGTCGGATGGGACGTTAAGCCGTGGCTCCGTGTACGGGAGAGCCATGCCCTGTGCACGTTAAAGAACAGTTAGATGACCTTGACGGGAGACTACCATCTGTCTCCCAACAGCTGTTCCAGTGGGTCCCCTCCCCCAACCTTCTCTGAGCCTTCGGGGTCCTTGTGACCTGGCCATTTAGCCCACAGTGTGCAAAAAAGTGCCGCTCAGAGGTAAAACAACCCAACCCACGTGACCCGAATAATATCCGAACACTTATGGCTGATTACAGAATTCAGAAAAAAATATCTGGCAACGATTTTTTTTAGAAATTAGTGATCTGGCAACCTTCGTGTCACGTGACACGAAGGCTGTCAGATATATTTTCTGAATTCTGTAATCAACCATAGTGTTCGGATGCTTTTTTGAACGACTGTAGGTGGTCATAATATTTTGATACTAGATCGTGTGGGCTCACTCACGGAAATATTGACCGTGTGCAGTTACCGTTCACAGCAAACTGGAGCGTGTGCAGTTACCGTTCAGAGCAAACTGGAGCGTGTGCAGTTACCGTTCAGAGCAAACTGGAGCGTGTGCAATAACTGCACACGCTCTAGTTTGCTGTGAACGGTAACTGGAGCGTGTACAGTTGCTGTACACGCTCCAGATATTTTTCCTGAATTCTGTAATCAACCATAGTGTTCGGATACCTTTTTGAGCGACTGTAGGTGGTCATATTATTTTGATACTAGATCGTGTGGGCTCACTCACGGAAATATTGAGCGTGTGCAGTTACCGTTCATAGCAAACTGGAGCGTGTGCAGTAACTGCACACGCTCCAGTTTGCTGTGAACGGTAACTGGAGCGTGTACAGTTGCTGTACACGCTCCAGATATTTTTCCTGAATTCTGTAATCACGTGACACGAAGGTTGCCAGATCACTAATTTCTAAAAAAAATCGTTGCCAGATATTTTTTCTGAATTCTGTAATCGCCCATAGTGTTCGGATATTTTTTTGAGCGACTGTAGGTGGTCATATTATTTTGATACTAGATCGTGTGGGCCCACTCACGGAAATATTGAGCGTGTGCAGTTACCGTTCACAGCAAACTGGAGCGTGTGCAGTAACTGCACACGCTCCAGTTTGCTGTGAACGGTAACTGGAGCGTGTACAGTTGCTGTACACGCTCCAGATATTTTTCCTGAATTCTGTAATCAACCGTAGTGTTCGGATTTTAATTAATTATTTAATTTTTTTTCAAAGTAAAATATTTACTTTGTAAAGAGAATCTGCTCTCGCATAAAACACGTCATTAGTTACAAATTAATGTAACTTGTCAGAGCCACTTTTGAACTTTTCTGATTCTAAAGAATTCTTCCCTGAATTATATCTCCCCCCTCTCCAACAGACACTCTCTTTCCATACTTTTTGAAGCGGCGATTCTTTTCTTCAGACGTTTCCGTTCTTTAAAACTCTTTGTTGTGAACAAGGTCAGCAAACGAGGTTCCTTCCCAATCACACAGAGTCATTTATCTTTCGCAGATTTTATCCTTTTCTGGCATCTAGGGCTGGAAAGGGTAATTTTTTTGCTTCTCTTCTTTCACTCCTTTTTTTTTTACTTCGCTTGTGTGCACGCGCGCTCCTTCAAAGCGTTAGTGAAACTTCGTTGAGTACAGAGCAGGAATTCCCGAATCGTGCCTTTTAAAAAACATATAAAATAACTTTTCTTAGCCAGTTTACATGTCACACGCTCTCAGAAAAGATATTCTTGCAGATGCGCCATTCTCTGCAACAATATTTTTCAGTGCATTGTTTGGAAAACAATTTATCCTTAGCTTGTTGATATTTTAATTGTCGTTCGTGTTTTCTTAAACGTCTTTATCGAGAGCGTAATTAGCTTTTTCCAAAATAAAACGCTGTTATACTTAACAGCTACATTTCTTTCTCATTTATTACCTCATTTCGAAAAATGTAAATGTGATTATTAATGAAGCAAATTATTATTTTATTTGTTGTGATTTTATTAAAAAATTATTTTGTTACGGAAGTCTCGCAGTGTAATACGTCACAGTTAATATCTGCGAGAACGGTCAGATTTATCAGAAGGATAACTTACATCATGCAACAAACATCTATGTTGTTTGGGTTGTTTTACCACTGAGCGGCACTTTTTTGCACACCATAGGATAAATGGCCAGGTCACATGGACCCCGAAGGCTCAGAGAAGGTTGGGGGACGGGACCCACTGGAACAGCTGTTGGGAGACAGATGGTAGTCTCCTGTCAAGGCCATCCAGCGTGTTCTTTAACGTGCACAGGGTATGGCTCTCCCGCACACGGGGCCACGGCTTAACGTCCCATCCGACGGACGGCGGCCTTTCCAAGCCCATCGGTGTCCTCTACTGACCGTGGGCAGGGCGGGGAATTTTGCGGAGATAAATCTCAACGCTGACCCAGCTGGAACTCGAACCTGGGAACTACAGATTCAAACATCTATGTATTTTTTGATTCATTACTATTAAAACAGAATAATCGCTCAGCCACAGGGGCATTGTTTACCTATGGAAAACATTTGTTAAACTAATAATGATTCTTGTACATTATTAGCAATTGCTATAATGAAACTAAAGTAACTACTGAAACTTTCCACATTATTGTATATTACCTAAATCAGAGGTTCGCAATCTTTTTTAAGCCCAGTGCTCCCATTTACCCTTTACCTCTTATAATTTTTATTTTACTGTACAAAATTAATTGAATAATAATTAAGTAATAAAAAAATAAATACCCCCTCAAACAGCTGCTTGCTACAGAGGTCTGACAGGAGCCTGTCAGTTTATATGCCATAGTAGAAGGTCTGAGAGGATGGCAGGACCTCAGCAGAAAAACAACACATACATCTCATGCCTTAATCCGGGGCTCGAACCCAGGTCCCTTGAGATCAGTAGCCAAGCGCCCTAACCACTCGGTCATGGAACGGCTAATAATAATTACCATGCGTAAAAATATATGAGTATGTACAGTCGCTCAAAAAAAATCCGAACACTGTAATTGATTATAAAATTCAGAAAAATATCTGGCAACGATTTTTTTGGGAAATCAGTGATCTGGCAACCTCCGTGTCACGTGACACGAAGGTTGCCAGATCACTAAATTCTAAAAAAGTCGTTGCCAGATATTTTTTCTAAATTCTGTAATCAACGATAGTGTTCAGATATTTTTTTGAGCGACTGTATGTCCACCGTCTCATTCGGTAGTGCGCCAGGCTCGTAATATGTAGTTCCTAGGTTCGAGTCCCAGCTGGGCTGTCGTTGAGATTTATCTCAGCAAATCTCCCCGTCCTTCCCAAAGTCCGTAGAGACACCGATGGGCTTGGAAAGGCCGCCGTCCGTTAGATGGGACGTTAAACCGTAGCTTCGTGTGCGGGAGAGCCATATCCTGTGCACGTTAAAGAACACGCTGGATGACCTTGTCGGAAGGCTTTCATCTGTCTTCTAAAGGCTGTCTGGGTCACTTTCCCTAAACCTTCTCTGAGCCCTCGGGGTCCTTGTGACCTGGTCATTTAGCCCATTGTCTGTAAATAAGTGATGCTCAGAGGTAAAACAACTGAAGAAATTTATTTTGTATCTTGGTACTGTATCCGTCAAATTCTAAGGTTTTCTGCAAAAGATAAACATGCATAACTACGTTACTTTAAAGACTGATAACGTATTTATTTCTACTAAACGACTCAAGAATTTTGAATTCCATCCCCACACACACAAAAAAAATAAAATTTCAAACGTTCCCGTTTGGAACAATTCGCTCAGGGGGTGGCACAGTCGGTAGCGCGACAGGCTCGTAATCTGCAGTTCCCAGGTTCGAGTCCCAGCTGGGTCAGCGTTGAGACTTATCTCCGCAAAACTCCCCGCCTTGCCCACGGTCAGTAGGGGACACCAATGGGCTTGGTAAAGGCCCCCGTCCGTCGGATGGGACGTTAAGCCGTGATTCCGTGTGCGGGAGAGCCATACCCTGTGCACGTTAAAGAACACGCTGGATGGCCTTGACGGGAGGTTACCATCTGTCTCCCAACAGCTGCTCCAGTGTGTCCCCTCCCCTAACCTTCTCTGAGCCTTCGGGGTCCTTGTGACCTGGCCATTAAGCCCATGTTGTGCAAAAAAGTGCCGATCAGAGGTAAAACAACCCAACCAACAATTCGTTCAAATTTTATAACTTTATTTTTTTTTGAAATTCGGTTCATACACTCATCGAAACTCAATTTCTTTTCAGCTGAATCTATAATTAAGTTTTCCACTTCAACATTTAAACCTTCTGCTGCCAATTGCTTACATTCCGAGCATTACAAAATAGCAGTCGTAATTACTACGCAACACTGTAGTAATGACGCAAGCTGTCACTTCTGTCGTTATATGCAAAAATGCAATCCATAGTTTCGGAAGCCAAATGTGTAAGGAATGAGAAAATTAAAATATTCTATCACATTTCTGTGACGTTGATACTTCTGTGTTGCTTTTCAAAAGGAACGGAGTCACACATTGTTGAGCGAAGGAAGCCGAAATAAATAACATTGTTCCGAAGAAAAGAAATCCGACGCGAAATATTAAATCCTTGAGATTGTAGTGTCATGTGACAGCCCTTTGTCTCATTCGTAGAAGTACAGCCCTGGAGGCCTGGAAAAATTCCTTTGGCATGTTTCAATAAAATTGTGATGTTTCTTTGATCTGTGCATGCAATCCACGGTTTATGCTAAGTAATAGCAGCGCGATCAATGAAAATTATTGATTTCTTATCCAAGTCAAAGGACGTGGTGCGTTTTCAATGTAGGAAAACAAAAAACGGGGGGCGGGGTAGCGCGCTCAGTCGATAGCGCGCCACGCTCGTAATTTGTAGTTCCCAGGTTCGAGTCCCAGCTGGGTCAGCGTTGAGATTCATCTCCGCAAAATTCCCCGCCCTGCCCACGGTCAGTAGGGGACACCGATGGGCTTGAAAAGACCGCCGTCTGTCGGATGGGACGTTAAGCCGTGGCCCCGTGTGCGGGAGAGCCATACCCTGTGCACGTTAAAGAACACGCTGGATGGCCTTGACGGGAGGCTACCATCTGTCTCCCAACAGCTGTTCCAGTGGGTCCCCTCCCCCAACCTTCTCTGAGCCTTCGGGGTCCATGTGACCTGGTCATTTATCCCATGGTGTGCAAAAAAAGTGCAGCTCAGAGGTAAAACGACCCAACCTAGTGTGTCCCCACCCCCAACCTCCTCTTAGTCTTCGGGGTCCATGTGACCTGGCCATTTAGCCCATAGTATGCAAAAAAAAGTGCAGCTCAGAGGTAAAACAATCCAACACAACACTTCCAGCAAGTGAAACTTCGTTGTATTGTGAGTGGTCAGCAGTGACTTCGGTCTTATTAAGGCATGTCTTTGTTTTAGAAGGCCTGCACAAATTAGGAGTAGCTTCGAGGATTCTTCTCTATTCTAGGTGTTGCAAAAAGAATTGAAATTATTTCAAACATGCATGACAACTACACCAACAATGGATTCCATACACGTGTTGCTTAGAAAAGCTAAAAAGTACTAAGATGAATTGGTGTATTCCAATTTCTTTTGGGGCGGGGGTGGCTCAGTCGGTAGTGTGGCAGGCTCGTAATCTGTAAGTTCCCAGGTTCGAGTCCCAGCTGGGTCAGCGTTGAGATTTATCTCCGCAAAATTCCCCGCCCTGCCCACGGTCAGTAGGGGACACCGATGGGCTTGAAAAGACCGCCGTCCGTCGGATGGGACGTTAAGCCGTGGCCCCGTGTGCGGGAGAGACATACCCTGTGCACGTTAAAGAACACGCTGGATGGCCTTGACGGGAGGTTACCATCTGTCTCCCAACAGCTGCTCCAGTGTGTCCCCTCCCCTAACCTTCTCTGAGCCTTCGGGGTCCTTGTGACCTGGCCATTTAGCCCATGTTGTGCAAAAAAGTGCCGCTCAGAGGTAAAACAACCCAACCAACAATTCGTTCAAATTTTATAACTTTATTTTTTTTTGAAATTCGGTTCATACACTCATCGAAACTCAATTTCTTTTCAGCTGAATCTATAATTAAGTTTTCCACTTCGACATTTAAACCTTCTGCTGCCAATTGCTTACATTCCGAGCATTACAAAATAGCAGTCGTAATTACTACGCAACACTGTAGTAATCACGCAAGCTGTCACTTCTGTCGTTATATGCAAAAATGCGATCCATAGTTTCGGAAGCCAAATGTGTAAGGAATGAGAAAATTAAAATATTCTATCACATTTCTGTGACGTTGATACTTCTGTGTTGCTTTTCAAAAGGAACGAGTCACACATTGTTGAGCGAAGGAAGCCGAAATAAATAACATTGTTCCGAAGAAAAGAAATCCGACGCGAAATATTAAATCCTTGAGATTGTAGTGTCATGTGACAGCCCTTTGTCTCATTCGTAGAAGTACAGCCCTGGAGGCCTGGAAAAATTCCTTTGGCATGTTTCAATAAAATTGTGATGTTTCTTTGATCTGTGCATGCAATCCACGGTTTATGCTAAGTAATAGCAGCGCGATCAATGAAAATTATTGATTTCTTATCCAAGTCAAAGGACGTGGTGACGTTTTCAATGTAGGAAAACAAAAAACGGGGGGCGGGGGTGGCTCAGTCGGTAGCGCGCCAGGCTCGTAATTTGTAGTTCCCAGGTTCGAGTCCCAGCTGGGTCAGCGTTGAGATTCATCTCCGCAAAATTCCCCGCCCTGCCCACGGTCAGTAGGGGACACCGATGGGCTTGAAAAGACAGCCGTCCGTCGGATGGGACGTTAAGCCGTGGCCCCGTGTGCGGGAGAGCCATACCCTGTGCACGTTAAAGAACACGCTGGATGGCCTTGACGGGAGGCTACCATCTGTCTCCCAACAGCTGTTCCAGTGGGTCCCCTCCCCCAACCTTCTCTGAGCCTTCGGGGTCCATGTGACCTGGTCATTTATCCCATGGTGTGCAAAAAAAGTGCAGCTCAGAGGTAAAACGACCCAACCTAGTGTGTCCCCACCCCCAACCTCCTCTTAGTCTTCGGGGTCCATGTGACCTGGCCATTTAGCCCATAGTATGCAAAAAAAAGTGCAGCTCAGAGGTAAAACAATCCAACACAACACTTCCAGCAAGTGAAACTTCGTTGTATTGTGAGTGGTCAGCAGTGACTTCGGTCTTATTAAGGCATGTCTTTGTTTTAGAAGGCCTGCACAAATTAGGAGTAGCTTCGAGGATTCTTCTCTATTCTAGGTGTTGCAAAAAGAATTGAAATTATTTCAAACATGCATGACAACTACACCAACAATGGATTCCATACACGTGTTGCTTAGAAAAGCTAAAAAGTACTAAGATGAATTGGTGTATTCCAATTTCTTTTGGGGCGGGGGTGGCTCAGTCGGTAGTGTGGCAGGCTCGTAATCTGTAAGTTCCCAGGTTCGAGTCCCAGCTGGGTCAGCGTTGAGATTTATCTCCGCAAAATTCCCCGCCCTGCCCACGGTCAGTAGGGGACACCGATGGGCTTGAAAAGACCGCCGTCCGTCGGATGGGACGTTAAGCCGTGGCCCCGTGTGCGGGAGAGACATACCCTGTGCACGTTAAAGAACACGCTGGATGGCCTTGACGGGAGGTTACCATCTGTCTCCCAACAGCTGCTCCAGTGTGTCCCCTCCCCTAACCTTCTCTGAGCCTTCGGGGTCCTTGTGACCTGGCCATTTAGCCCATGTTGTGCAAAAAAGTGCCGCTCAGAGGTAAAACAACCCAACCAACAATTCGTTCAAATTTTATAACTTTATTTTTTTTTGAAATTCGGTTCATACACTCATCGAAACTCAATTTCTTTTCAGCTGAATCTATAATTAAGTTTTCCACTTCGACATTTAAACCTTCTGCTGCCAATTGCTTACATTCCGAGCATTACAAAATAGCAGTCGTAATTACTACGCAACACTGTAGTAATCACGCAAGCTGTCACTTCTGTCGTTATATGCAAAAATGCGATCCATAGTTTCGGAAGCCAAATGTGTAAGGAATGAGAAAATTAAAATATTCTATCACATTTCTGTGACGTTGATACTTCTGTGTTGCTTTTCAAAAGGAACGAGTCACACATTGTTGAGCGAAGGAAGCCGAAATAAATAACATTGTTCCGAAGAAAAGAAATCCGACGCGAAATATTAAATCCTTGAGATTGTAGTGTCATGTGACAGCCCTTTGTCTCATTCGTAGAAGTACAGCCCTGGAGGCCTGGAAAAATTCCTTTGGCATGTTTCAATAAAATTGTGATGTTTCTTTGATCTGTGCATGCAATCCACGGTTTATGCTAAGTAATAGCAGCGCGATCAATGAAAATTATTGATTTCTTATCCAAGTCAAAGGACGTGGTGACGTTTTCAATGTAGGAAAACAAAAAACGGGGGGCGGGGGTGGCTCAGTCGGTAGCGCGCCAGGCTCGTAATTTGTAGTTCCCAGGTTCGAGTCCCAGCTGGGTCAGCGTTGAGATTCATCTCCGCAAAATTCCCCGCCCTGCCCACGGTCAGTAGGGGACACCGATGGGCTTGAAAAGACAGCCGTCCGTCGGATGGGACGTTAAGCCGTGGCCCCGTGTGCGGGAGAGTCATAACCCTGTGCACGTTAAAGAACACGCTGGATGGCCTTGACGGGAGGCTACCATCTGTCTCCCAACAGCTGTTCCAGTGGGTGCCCTCCCCCAACCTTCACTGAGCCTTTGGGGTCCTTGTGGCCTGGCCATTTAGCCCATGGTGTGCGAAAAAGTGCCGTTCAGAGATAAAACAACCCAACGTTAAAGAACACGCTGGATGGCCTTGACGGGAGGCTACCATCTGTCACCCAACAGCTGTTCCAGTGGGTCCCCTCCCCCAACCTTCTCTGATCCTTCGGGGTCCTTGTGACCTAGCCATTTAGCCCATGGTGTGCAAAAAAGTGCCGCTCAGAGGTAAAACAACCCAACGTTAAAGAACACGCTGGATGGCCTTGACGGGAGGCTACCATCTGTCTCCCAACAGCTGTTCCAGTGGGTCCCCTCCCCCCACCTTCTCTGAGCCTTCGGGGTCTTTGTGACCTAGCCATTTAGCCCATGGTGTGCAAAAAAGTGCCGCTCAGTGGTAAAACAACCCAATCAATCCAATCCAAAACAAAAAACGGGGTGTGTGTTTCCTTTTTTTTTTTACTTGAATTGACCTAAGGTGAAATTTTTATTTTTATAATTTGAGGGTTCCAAAAAGGTTGAAAAGCGTTTTGCGCAAAGGATTGAAAAATGAGGTGCAATAAATCTTTTGCTAACTGAGAAAACTGTGAAGCATAATAATTGCAAATAATAAAGAATAATTATTATATATATATACACACTTTATATTAACAAAGTTTCTTATGCAACTTCCTGCAATGCATACACTACACTACCAAAATATTACAAAATTTCCAGGTTCTGTGAATGGTGATCTACAGTCGCTGAAAAAAATATCCGAACACTATGGTTGATTACAAAATTCAGAAAAAAATATCTGGCAACGAATTTTTTTTTAGAAATTAGTGATCTGGCAACCTTCGTGTCACGTGACACGAAGGTTGCCAGATCATCTAGTGGAAAAGTGTGATTAAAGATTAAAGATCATAATAAAATCTATTTAACTCTAGCCCATTTCAACAGTGTTTGCTAAATTTTTAGTTTCAACAATATTTGTTCAATAATTAAAGAGTTTATGAAGCTGGAATATTTAATAATAAATTATCTTGGTTTACAAAATATTCAAATATTCATTACGCAAACTTCTAACACATATATCTATATTTCTTTTATTAAATGATTTGAAACAATACTTATTAAGTTCCAATTAATTTTTGAGATAAAGTCTTCCATGGGTTGGGTTGTTTTACCTCTGAGCGGCACTTTTTTGAACACCATGGGCTAAATGGCCAGGCCACAAGGACCCCGAAGGCTCAGAGAAGGTTGGGGGAGGGGACCCACTGGAACAGCTGTTGGGAGACAGATGGTAGCCTCCCGTCAAGGCCATCCAGCGTGTTTTTTAACGTGCACAGGATATGGCTCTGCCGTACACGGGGCCACGTCCCATCCGACGGACGGCGGCCTTTCCAAGCCCATCGGTGTCCCCTACTGACCGTGGGCAGGGCGGGGAATTTTTGCGGAGATATATCTCAACGCTACCCAGCTGGGACTCGAACCTGGGAAAAGTCTTCCATGACACTTTCAGAACTGAACGAATATTGATGGGAAAACGAGATTGAAATGGTTTTAATTATGATTTTTATTTTACTTTGAATCATATTTTACTCATTAAATGCCCAATTTAGGGGTTATAGAGCTTCGGTGCATAACATCGAATTTTTCTAATAACTTGATAGGACATTTGTCGAATCGCTTCGTTTTTGGTACCCACTTTTTCGTTGTATGCAAGTTTGTAAAATCCTGAAGACTAATTCCCTAACGAATCCTAAATTAGTTAGGGAAGAGAATCCATTAGGGACCTGTTAGGAGCATCTGTCGTCCATCTCGATGTGCAGTCGGAGCTGTTCTACTCATCATCATCATCATCATCTTCAAGTAGCCATAGGCTACGGAGGTCCAACTAGACCGTACAATTCAGTTCTCCAAGCATATCTGTTCTGAGCTACATCTGCTGCATCCAGCCACTGCACACCAATTCTAACAAGGTCCTGTTTGACATTGTCTGCCCACCGCATCTTAGGTCTCCCCCTCCTTCTGAGACATCTAGTCACACCGTTCATAACCCTATTTGCCAATCTATAATTATCCATACGGGCAACATGGCCAAACCAACGGAGTCTCTCTCTGCACAATATGCTGCTTAAAGGAGGTTGCAGACTCCTTTGCCTAACCTCATCATTAGTTACAAAGTTAAACCACCTAATACCCAAGATACTGCGTAAGCATCTAGAACCAAAAGCATCTAGTTTCCTGTTATCTTGTTTACAAAGTGTCCATGTTTCACTACCATAACTAACCCTAGAAAGAACCAAACTATTATACACTCTAATTTTAGTCTTTAAATGTATACGACTATTTCTTCACACTATCCATAGATTCTTAGTTCCGGCAGCAATCTCTCTATTCGTCTGTTAATCTCATGCCGCACATCACCAGTATCTGTTACAGATCTCCCATACCGGATAGGTAAAGTGGTGATTTTCCATATTATTTTTAATAATATGATCAATCGCACATCTCAGTGTATGCTAACAAGTGCCTGCGTTTCAATAAAATGGCATTAATCCTTCAGATTTTGCAATTTTTTTTCCTATAGTGTACAATCAATCATATTCATAATCATAATCATATATATATTATGCAGCCCATCGGGTGAAACCCATGTGTACTTATGCACTTACTGTTGTTTGTAATAAGTGTTAGTTATTCTCAAACCATTATGTTTGCTTACCTGCTGGAGCCATTGCCATTGCAGCTACCAACACCAAAGGGCCTATCATCCCTCCTTAGGGGCGGGGGTGGCTCAGTCGGTAGCGCTCCAGGCTCGTAATCTGTAGTTCCCAGGTTCGAGTCCCAGCTGGGTCAGCGTTGAGATTTATCTCCGCAAAATTCCCTGCCCTGCCCACGGTCAGTAGGGGACACCGATGGGCTTGGAAAGGCCGCCGTCCGTCGGATGGGACATTAAGCCGTGGCCCCGTGTGCAAGAGAGCCACACCCTGTGCACATTAAAGAACACGCTGGATGGCCTTTACGGGAGACTACCATCTGTCTCCCAACAGCTGTTCCAGTGGGTCCCCTCCCCCAACCTTCTCTGAGCCTTCGGGGTCCATGTGACCTGGCCATTTAGCCCATGGTGTGCAAAAAAGTGCCGCTCAGAGGTAAAACAACCCAACCCATCCCTCCTCTTCCGTTCCCTTCCACATTATCTCTTTTAAAGTAGAGTATCTCTTTTGAAAGGTACTAACGGCCTGCACCACGAGATGGCGGGGTCGGACATTAGATGCAAGACCTGGCCGGTTCTATGCATCATCACAGGGATTGGTGCATAGCTCTCCTTCCAGTGATTACATAGTTCTAGTATGTTCAACAACTTGAGTTGAAAGAATAAAAGAAACCTAAAGTAATCTTTCTATTATCCGGTATCTTATTTATCGGCAACAGGCCCGGATCTAGAAAAAAATCGAGGGGATGAGGAGGGGCAATAAACACGACCGACCTGAAAAAATACAAGGGGGGGGGGGACGACGACAAGAGACTGGATTTTCAAAGCAGTATAATATTTCTCCCTCCATTTTATAGGTCTTTAAAACATTCTTTAAAAAATGCATGAAATATCAATTTTTATCATTTTTTTGCCTTTGTTTTTTACCATTATTTGCATCCTGAAAGGGTAAATACACCTGTGATAGAAATTTACGGAAAAAAATCTCGAATTTCATTTTTCATTCTAGAATTTCAAGCCTGAAATATTTTATTTCTTTTTAATCCGTAAAGAGTAATCAAACTTAAGTGAATACAGCAATTTTCGATTTAGGCAAAAATAATATTTTCTTACCACCGAAATTCCAGCAAAATCATTTAAGTAAACACTTTTTTTTATATAATTTCAGACGTTTCTTCCGATAATATATTTTAAACGTCAACACTTTCTAATTTTCTTCTCTCTATCCATTATCTCCTTTTGTTTACCTTCTTTTTCGATCTGTTCTTCCATCACTTCTTCACCAATATATTCATCTCGGCAGAAGCAACAAACCTTCCAAACAAACACACATCCCCCCTCTCTTCATTCTCCCCCTCTTAATTTATGCCACGCACAAACACTCTTAGACATATTTTTCTTGGGACGGAAAAGTGTTTACGGGCGAAGTCCTTTATGATCATCAGAAGTTAGGTGATAAAAAAGAAAAAGTTTCAAACGAAAAAAAAAAGTGGCAGCAGGAGCATGGAGGAGGAGTGATAAGGAGAGAGATTGTGGTGTCGAGGAGGGGGGGGGGGATGCGAGTGAAGAATAAGAAAGGACGAAGTCAGTGGCAACCGAGATCACTGGTGTATGTCAGATATCGATTCCCGGAGGAACTTTCTGCCCCGACACGCGAGAGATGCTCTTGCTCCCCGTCCTCCTGCCTCCTACTATCCCATTCGAGATGGCGATCAGCGCTGAGCCCGTTGTCTTCTGCTCTCTATCCTTTTGTCTATCGTTCCCATCGGGGTGTTGGGAGGACGTTGGGATATCGATTTCATCCCCTTTTGCCATTCTCTCTCTCTCTCCTTTCATAATACCCCCCCCCCCCTCCTTCTCTCTACTCGGCCTCTGGCTCCTCCCTCCCTCCCTTCCTTAGTGACTCCCAGATGCTCAGTCCCATGGATGCACTGATAAATGTGGCTCGAGGCAGGAGAGGGGGAGTAGCGAATTTAGAGAAGGGGGGGATGTCGCGGAATTGATAAATAAAGAGGATGTTTACTGAAAGGAAAGGTCAGAAAGAAGCAAGCGCCCTTTTGTTTTGCTTCAAAGAGAAAAGATATGATCGTGTGATGTTTAGCTTTTAAGGTGTAAGATAATTTTCAAATTTTTCGTTAGAGCTTCATATAGTAGAGTGTTGGATTGTTTTGCCTCTGAGTGGCACTTTTTTGCACACCATGGGCTAAATGGCCAGGTTACAAGGACCCCGAAGGCTCAGAGAAGGTTGGGGGAGGAGGGGACCCACTGGAATAGCTGTGGGTAAACAGATGGTAGCCTCCCGTTAAGGCCATCCAGCGTGTTCTTTAACGTGCACAGGGTGTGGCTCTCCCGCACACGGGGCCACGGCTTAACATCCCATCCGAAGGACGGCGACCTTTCCAAGACCCATCGGTGTCCCCTACTGACCGTGGGCAGGGCGGGGAGTTTTGCGGAGATAAATCTCAACAGTATAGTGATCATACTTCCAGATAACACTGGTTGGATTCAAATTATACAGGATCACGTGTTTTTTTTTTAAGAGGAAAGCTTGTTCTTCGTAAAAATATATATAATAATAAGGTAAAAATTAAGGCGATTACCTCCATGTTTTTATTTCTCACACGGCATACAAACACTTATACAAAAATACAGTATTCTCATCAGCCTAGTAGTCAGGTTCGCTATACATTACACTAACGTATGGCTTTAAAAAATCAGTTATTATTTATGTAGGTATCTAAATGTTTAGTGTATGCACACAATCATAAGTATATACACTGCTTGGTCAAATTATTATGAACACTGCATCGAACGCGAAGTACAGTCGCTCAAAAAAGTATTCGAACACTACGGTTTTTTACAGAATTCAGAAAAAATATCCGGCAACGATTTTTTTTAGAAATTAGTGATCTGGCTACCTTCGTGTCACGTGACGCGAAGGATATCCGAACACTATGGTTGATTACAGAATTCAGGAAAAATATCTGGCAACGATTATTTTTAGAAATTAGTGATCTGGCAAACTTCGTGTCACGTGACACGAAGGATATTCGAATACTATGGTTGATTACAGAATTCAGAAAAAATATCTGGCAACGTTTTTTTTTAGAAATTAGTGATCTGGCAACCTTCGTGTCACGTGACACGAAGGTTGCCAGATCACTAACTTCTAAAAAAATCGTTGCCAGATATTTTTTCTGAATTCTGTAATCAACCGTAGTATTCGAATACTTTTTTGAACGACTGTACCATGAAAAATGCACATATATGCAAAATTACTTACTGACGTCAGTATTCTCTGAAATCCTATAAAAGCGAAGCGGGGTGGCTCAGTCGGTAGTGAGCCAGGTTCGTAATCTGCAGTTCCCAGGTTCGAGTCCCAGCTGGGTCAGCGTTGAGATTTATCTCCGCAAAATTTCCCGCCCTGTCCACGGTCAGTAGGGGACACCGATAGGGTTGTAAAGGCCGCCGTCCGTTGGATGGTACGTGAAGCCGTGGCCCCATGTGCGGGTTGGGTTGGGTTGTTTTACCTCTGAGCGGCACTTTTTTGCACACCATGGGCTAAATGGCCACGTCACATGGACTCCGAAGGCTGAGAGAAGGTTGGGGGAGGAGACCCACTGGAACAGCTATTGGAAGACAGATGGTAGCCTCCCGTCAAGGCCATCCAGCGTGTTCTTTAACGTGCACAGGGTATGGCTCTCCCGCACACGGGGCCACGGCTTAACGTCCCATCCGACGGACGGCGGCCTTTCCAAGCCCATCGGTGTCCCCTACTGACCGTGGGCAGGGCGGGGAGTTTTTTGGATATAAATCTCAATGTTGACTCAGCTGGGACTTGAACCTGAGAAATACAGATTACGAGCCTGGCGCGCTACCGACTGAGCCACCCCCGCCCCATTAAAGAGAGTAAAGTCATAGTATAACCGAATACAAAAGAAGCATTAATTTAACTCTCAAGGAATGCATTCTTTCTCGCATTTATTTCCTGTGCTATTCTAACAGAAATCAACGTCACTCAGACTCCTGCAAACTCTCGCTAGCTCGCTCTTTTTTTCTCCACGGGGTTTTCTTATTCCTCTTCCCTTGGGTGCGCGCTCACGTGCTTTAAAGACACACGCTGTGTCTTTCTGGTGTGCATATATGTCGCACACTCATACTTTAATCCTGTTTGCTTCCGAAAAAAAGATTTGGCCATCTTGATCTTGTTATTCGGCATTCGCCTTCAGAAATGGTGGAAAGCTCCTTTCCACGGAGATGATAAGACAAACAAGTCGAGGAAACATTGGGCCAAGCCTTGGGAAATCAGAACAAACCAGTGAGAACCGGTAACGGTCGCTTCTCCATTTCGCTTACGTAGGGTACTTTCGGTAACAGCCTATGAGCGACATCTGATGCTGATGTACATAGATTTCGTGTAAAGTAAATAAAAAACATCGCTGGTATGCAGTGAAGAAAGCTTTACGAAACGGTTTATATAGGGTTGTTGGGTTGTTTTACCTCTGAGCGGTACTTTTTTGCACACCATGGGCTAAATGGCCAGGTCACATGGACCCCGAAGGCTCAGAGAAGGTTGGGGGAGGGGACCCACTGGAACAGCTGTTGGGAGACAGATGGTAGCATCCCGTCAAGGCCATCCAGCGTGTTCTTTAACGTGCACAGGGTATGGCTCTCCCGCACACGGGGCCACGGCTTAACGTCCCATCCGACGGACGGCGACCTTTTCAAGCCCATCGGTGTCCCCTACTGACCGTGGGCAGGGCGGGGAATTTTGCGGAGATAAATCTCAACGCTGACCCAGCTGGGACTCGAACCTGGGAACTACAGAATACGAGTCTGGCGCGCTACCGACTGAGCCACTCCCGCCCCATTTTATCTCCGCAAAATTCCCCGCCTTGCCCACGGTCAGTAGGGGACACCGATGGGCTTGGAAAGGCCGCCGTCCGTCGGATGGGACGTTAAGCCGTGGCCCCGTGTGCGGGAGAGCCATACCCTGTGCACGTTAAAGAACACGCTGGATGGCTTTGACGGGAGGCTACCATCTGTCTCCCAACAGCTGTTCCAGTGGGTCCCCTCCCCCAACCTTCTCTGAGCCTTCGGGGTCCTTGTGGCCTGGCCATTTAGCCAATTGTGTGCAAAAAAGTGCCGCTCAGAGGTAAAACAACCCAACCCAATCCGCCCCATGATAATACACTATAAATATATGCAGTAATTATTGGAGCTCTACTGTATGAGTGTAAGGTCATTTCAAAACTCTTTTAACCTTTATAAAATACTTTCTATGGGAAAATGTTATTGGAGATACAGATTGAACATTTGATTCAAATTGCTCTAAATCTCGATAATCAGCAATGTTCTTTAATATTTAAAGAACATAACATTCCTAAACACTAGGAAATCGACGAAAATGGAAAAAAAAACCTTACACAAACTTAAAAAATTGTGTTTTAAGTAAATGATGTGTTGAAAAAAGTTATTAAATGTGTTTCAATTAATTTTTGAAATAGATTCTTGACCAGCAACACTGATTTTTTTTTTCTATATAACTAATTATCAGGAGCTGTTTCCAATGTAACTTTAAAGTATAAGAGTACCCCACGTGCCTAATGTAGTGTCCGTGGTACACTGAACCATGGATAACCTTGTGGCCTGTTTGGGTTGTTTTTACCTCTGAGCGGCACTTTTTTTGCCCACTATGGGCTAAATGACTAGATCACAAGGACCCCGAAGGCTCAGAGAATATTGGGGGAGGGAACCTACTGTGGAAGCTGTTGGAAGACAAATGGTAGCCTCCCGTCAAGGCCATACAGCGTGTTCTTTAACGTGTACAGGGTATGGCTCTCACGCACACGGTGCCACGGCATAACCTTCCAAGCCCATCGGTTTCCCCTACTGACCATGGCTGGGAATTTTGCGGAGATAAATCTCAACGCTGGCCCAGCTGGGACTCAAACCTGGGAACTGAAGATTACGAGCCTTGAGCGCTACCTGTTGAGCCATACCCGCCTCCTTATGACCTGGTAATCTGCGAGGAAACTAGTACTCAACTCTTAGGACCGAACTCAAATCGTGGATTCAAAAAATAGAGGGGACGGGGGTGGCTCAGTCGGTAGCGTGCCAGGCTCGTAATCTGTAGTTCCCAGGTTCGAGTCCCAACTGGGTCAGCGTTGAGATTTATCTCCGCAAAATTCTCCGCCCTGCCCACGGTCAATAGGGGACACCGATGGGCTTGAAAAGGCCGCCGTCCGTCGGGAGGGACGTTAAGCCGTGGCCCCCTCTGCGGGATAGCCAAACCCTGTACACGTTAAAGAACACGCTGGATGGCCTTGACGGGAGGCTACCATCTGTCTCCCAACAGCTGTTCCAGTGGGTCCCCTCCCCCAACCTTCTCTGAGCCTTCGGGTTCCATGTGACCTGGCCATTTAGCCCATGGTGTGCAAAAAAGTGCCGCTCAGAGGTAAAACAACCCAACCCAACCCAAAAAAATAGAGAAACTTCATTTTTTTTTATTAGGTTGAAAATTCCACTTTACAAACGACACAAATTGCATAATGAATCCAACATAATAAATCTTGTCATGGATTCAGAAATGGCTGATGGCATAACAATAATGCTTCACAGTTTTGTGACCTGATGCATAGGCAGAGTGTGATCGTGTTACCATTTTCAAAAAAGGAAGTTCACGAATAATGCTTCACAGTTTTGTGACCTGATGCATAGGCAGAGTGTGATCGTGTTACCATTTTCAAAAAAGGAAGTTCACGAATAATGCTTCACAGTTTTGTGACCTGATGCATAGGCAGAGTGTGATCGTGTTACCATTTTCAAAAAAGGAAGTTCACGAATAATACTGCTTTAACTCGCCTCCCTACAGCCTATTCTTAAAATGCTTTAAAACTCAGTCCGACAATATTTTCACGGCAAATAAAACGTTCTTTGTTTTTTCTTTCAATATTCCTCCTCACGAACGAGCTCTTTAGAAGCTGAAGTTCTCATCTAACTAATAATAGATCTATCCAAGACAGGCTCGAAGACGTCACCTTCCGTCTCCTCCTTCTCCTCATCCTGTTCCCCATCACCATCTTTCCTGTCATTCTCATTCTCCTCCTCTCTCCGTAAACGATGCTCATTTTCACTTGCCACAGATCCTCCTGCTCCTCCCCCCCCCCGCTTCCTAGTCGCCGTCTCCTCCTCCTCCAACTTTACAATCCCAACCAACACCACCGCGTGCATTGTGGATGCTTCGGCGAGGAAGGCAGGCTCTATTATAAGCGAGCGAGCGACCAAAGTGAGCGAGTGCCCTTTGTCCTCCATGCTGCACCATTTATCTCCGCGGACGGGCGACCGCATCCTCTCCGTGTCTGGACTTGCACCTTCGATCCACCAGGGAGGAAAAGAGGATGGGGATGGTGAGGAGGAAGAATCGTTTGTTCTATCGCGGGAAGTCACGGGTCAGTGATACCGCTGCGTTTGGGATGCTGCGCGCGATGACTCGAGCCTTGCGCATGCTGCGGTGTGTTTCCACAACCAAGACTGTCTTCCTCTGTCTTACTTTCGAAAGAGGAAAGAGGAAAAGATGCGGGAGGTTGTGATGAGAAATATATTTCAGAAGTTTTCTCTTCCTCTCATTAATTGATGATTACGAGAGCTTGGCTTAATTAAAAGCACTTCACCTGAAGGCAAACTGAAGCACATTTTTCCCGGGCGCATTCATCAGCGCATCTCCCTCTTTTAATTACGGCGTCTTTCTTCGCCGCAGTGTCCGACGATCGCAGACTCCATTTTCGCAGATGATTCTATGACAAGTGGCGAGTCACGTTTAAATAATATTTCCAATTTCGTTTCATCTGTGGCAAAACGAGGATTCGTGCGCTCGCGTTTGCTAAATTTCCGCGTCACTGTGGCATTGTTTATTGCTTTTTTGGATCGTGCGTTTTGCTGTGCAGCACGAGGCTATGTTTCTTCTGGTCATTTAAGTGTTTCGAAAGAACCTTAAGTTGGGTTGGGTTGTTTTATCTCTGAGCGGCACTTTTTTTCACACCATGGACTAAAGGGGGCGGGGGTGGCTCAGTCGGTAGCGCGCCAGGCTCGTAATCTGTAGTTCCCAGGTTCGAGTCCCAGCTGGGTCAGCATTGAGATTTATCTCCGCGAAATTCCCCGCCCTGCCCACGGTCAGTAGGGGACACCGATGGGCTTGGAAAGGCCGCCGTCCGTCGGATGGGACGGCGGTCTTTCCAAGCCCATCAGCGGTTAAGCCGTGGTCCCGTGTGCGGGAGAGCCATACCCTGTGCACGTTACAGAACACGCTGGATGGCCTTGACGGGAGGCTACCATCTGTCTCCCAACAGCTGTTCCAGTGGGTCCCCTCCCCCAACCTTCTCTGAGCCTTCGGGGTCCATGTGACCTGGCCATTTAGCCCATGGTGTGCAAAAAAGTGCCGCTCAGAGGTAAAACAACCCAACCCAACCCATGGACTAAATGGCCAGATCACAAGGTACCCGAAGGCTCAGAGGAGGTTCGGGAAGGGGGCCAACTGGAACAGCTGTTGAATGACAGATGGTAGCCTCCCGCCAAGGCCATGCAGCGTGTTCTTTAACGTTGTGTTGCTTTACCTCTGAGCGGCACTTTTTTGCACACCATGGGCTAAATAGCCAGGTCACAAAGACACCGAAGGCTCAGAGAAGGTTGGGGGAGGGGACTCACTGGAACAGCTGTTGGGTGACAGATGGTAGCCTCCCGTGAAGACCATCCAGCGCGTTCTTTAACGTTGGGTTGTTTTACCTCTGAGCGGCACTTTTTTTACACACCATGGGCTAAATGGCCAGGTCACAAGGACACCGAAGGATCAGAGAAGGTTGGGGGAGGGGACCCACTGAAACAGCTGTTAGGAGACAGATGGTTCTTTAACGTGCACAGGGTATGGCTCTCTCGCACACGGGGCCACGGCTTAACGTCCCATCCGACGGACGGTGATCTTTCCAAGCCCATCGGTGTCCCCTACTGACCGTGGGCAGGGCGGTTTGTTATTATTTGTTATTGGTTTTTCCTTTGAGAATCACTGTTTTGCAGACAGAGCAAGTGACCAAGAGATTAGTATGCTTGACCACTGATCGAAGGGACAGGATTCGATCTCGGATAGGTCACGGATATTTCCTTTTAATTGTCTTTCCACAGATGTTCTCTATTGCGTATTATACTCGACAGGCTTCTGTCAGACCGCTGTGGGAAACAGCTGCTTGAAGGGTTATTTAGTACTTTCTTTGCAAAATAAATGAAATTAAAGGGCCAAGTCACAAGGACCCCCAAAGGCGAAGGGCATGATGGGAGAAAGAGATCCCTTGTACAGTCGCTCAAAAAATATCGAACACTATGGTTGATTACAGAATTCAGAAAAAAATATCTGGCAATGATTTTTATTTAGAAATTAGTGATCTGGCAACTTTCGTGTCACGTGATTACAGAATTCAGGAAAAATATCTGGAGCGTGTACAGCAACTGTACATGCTCCAGTTACCGTTCACAGCAAACTGGAGCGTGTGCAGTTACTGCACACGCTCCAGTTTGCTGTGAACGGTAACTGCACACGCTCAATATTTCCGTGAGTGAGCCCACACGATCTAGTATCAAAATAATATAATATGACGTAACACGAATGTTGCCATATCACTAATTTCTAAAAAAAAAAAATCGTTGCCAGATATTTTTTCTGAATTCTGTAATCAACCATAGTGTTCGGATACTTTTTTGAGCGACTGTACAGTTGTTAGTACGTAGCCTCCCATTAAGAACATCGGGGATATTTTTCAGCGTACATAGGGTAGGACTTTCCATCACACGGAACCATGGTTTGATGTCTCACGTGACGAACGACGGTCTCCTCAAGCCCATTGCACAATGACGACTCGAGTCTGTCGCATTACCGACTGAATCAACTCTCATCCTGATCTTATTAGAAATGAATTATCGTGAGAATTATTAGGACTTGGAAAGGCCGCCGTCCGTCGTATGGGGCGTAAAACCGTGACACCGTGTGCATGAGAGCCATACCCTGTGCACGTTAAAGAACATGCTGGATGACCTTGAGGAGAGGCTTCCATCTGTCTCCTTAACAGCTGTTTAGCGGGTCCCGTTCCTCCTATGTTCTGTGATTCTAATAGCCGGATCCATGTGATCTGGCTATTTAACCCATTGTGCTCAAAAAATGCCACGCTCAGAGATAAAACAACCCAACTCATGAATTCTTGCGAGAATAACTCGCAGATATAATTCCGTCACAGGAAATAGTTCCATACCTTATGCAAGAAATAAGTCCTTTTTTCTAATGTATATTATTACTACGTATAGTTTATGGAACAGAGCAATTAAAAACACTGTATTTTGTTCGGGAATACTGTAAAGTGTATCATGAAGCCTAATTTCATCTACTCTGGTATATTAGGGTCTGTAAATGGTAGCTAGGCGTAAACTGGAAGGAGAGCTGTGCACCAATCTCTAGTGATGATGCACAGAACCGGCCAGGTCTAGCACCTAATGTTCGACCCCGCCTTCTCATGGTGCAGGCCGTTAGTACCTTTCAAAAGAGATATTCTCTTTTGGAAGGGAACGGAAGGGGAGGGCTGCCAGTTCAGTATGGCCTACTGATCTGGTCATCTATGGCCACTTTTTTCTTTTTTTTTCAACCCTGCTGAGGAGTGGTCAACTTCACAGGGTCCTGGTGCTGACCATTTATACCTACTGGACTTGACTTGTTTATGGATTTGAGCTTGATTATGGATCCTGGACTTGCTGCACTGGTGGGCCTCTGTTGAGGGAGAATCTGCCGCTGTGTTTTCTGTTTGCTTCTGGGTTGCCAGCTCTAAGTGAACAGAGGCATGGGATACCAATTCGTTTTGGACATTTTCCAAAAGCCAGAGATTTGAATCATTCTTGCTTGCTTTAGCATTTTTAGAAAACGTTTGAATAAACTAAATTGAATCTCTAAAAAAAAGACAGAAAAATAACACAGAGGCGATTTTAATGTACATTTTAAAAAATTTATCTCTTTGCAGTTCAATGTTTCGAATATCGATGACGAAAACTACAACGAAGGTAGTAGGGATGATGACGACGATGCAGCTCGTGAAGGTATTTTTGCGATGAAAATAATGGTAGTGATAATGGTGCTTTTGATGCTGGCGATCCTTGCTGTGAAAATGATAATGCTAATGACGATGCCAGTTGTGAAGATAATGATGGTGATGATGCTTCTAATGATAATGATGATGCCTGAGGTTGTGATGATGGTGATGATGCTTCTAATGATAATGATGATGCCTGTGTTAGAAGCATCATCACCATCATCCAGCATGCCTGTGGTTGTGATGATGGTGATGATGCTTCTAATGATAATGATGCCTGAGGTTATGATGATGGTGATGATGCTTCTAATAATGATGATGCCTGAGGTTGTGATGATGGTGATGATGCTTCTAATGATAATGGGGATGCATGTGGTTTTGATGATGGTGATGATGCTTCTGATGATAATAATGATGCCTGTGGTTGTGATGATGGTGATGTGCTTCTAACGATAACGATGATGCCTGTAGTTGTGATGATGGATTGGTAATGTTAGTGATGATGATGATTGAGGTTCTCATGCCGATAATGGTTGAGATGATGAATGATAGTTATGATGAAATGATTGCGATGTTGCAATGTTAGTGATGATGATAACGGTATTGCCAAAAGCTGACGATGCTGGTGGTGATATTGATAGCCTAGGTGGTCGATTGTTTAGACAACAATAGATTAGAACAAATAATCGAAAAAATAAGACCAACGCTAATTACTTTTGAAGAATTTTAAAATAAACTAACCATATAAAGTTTTTGTTTTCGCTTTTGCTTTTTGTGAGTGCAAAAATGAGCATATTTTGCGTATTAAATGTTCAAAATACTTTTTTTGTTTTCGTTTTGAAGAGTGTAATTCCATTTTCTTCGCTTAATTGCCATATGCACGCGAATTAAAATCCTCCAGTGCGGTTGCCTCGTCTAGAATCGGCCAGGTGGGTTGCAAAAGTTTCTTAATTAAGGAAACAATAATTAAGTCTTAAATGTATCGTTTTCTATTACACGGATTTTTCGTTCTTGGAGAATGCTAGCTCGAAACATTCAAGCAGCGATGACGCTGAAATGCACAAAACTAAGCAAATAGTAAAGAAGAAAAATGTGTGTAGAAACAGATGTTTAATTCAGAGGTTGTGTATTTCTTTTTTTTTTTTAACATTTGTTCCTTTTTAATAATTCAGATGTTTTCCTGATGTATTTTCAAGCGTTTATTAATCGAAATCTTCTTGACTTAAACGATTTAGAAATATTACCATATACTCGACTTGATTTTGTAAGTAATTCATGTTCGTACATAAGAAAATATGTGAAACAAGACGAAATATATATAAATGAATTTCAACATTGGTTTAGTTTCCTCTCATTCGAACTCATAAATTCTCGTATACATACATACCTCCTTCGTGTCACGTGACACGAAGGTTGCCAGATCACTAATTTCTAAAAAAAAATCGTTGCCAGATATTGTTTCTGAATTCTGTAATCAACCATAGTGTTCGGATATTTTTTAATACATATAATGCGTATGAATATATAATGCAATGAATATGGAGCGTGTGCAGTTATCGTTCACAGCAAAGTGGAGCGGTTGCGGTTAATGTTCACAGCACATTGGATCGTGTGAGCTCACAAAGACCTGGATCGTGTGGGCTCACTCACGGAAATATTGAGCGTGTGCAGTTACCGTTCACAGCAAACTGGAGCGTGTGCAGTAACTGCACACTCTCCAGTTTGCTGTGAACGGTAACTGGAGCGTGTACATTTGCTGTACACGCTCCAGATATTTTTCCTGAATTCTGTAATCACGTGACACGAAGGTTGCCAGATCACTAATTTCTAAAAAAAATCGTTTCCAGATATTTTTTCTGAATTCTGTAATCAACCATAGCGTTCGGATACTTTTTTTGGGCGACTGTACAGTTTTTTTGTCGCAGAAATGAGTAACAAAATAAAATCACTCCGAAGTTTTCACTATTGAGTTTTTTCTGATATGATGATCATGTGAAATCGGGAAAAATCACACTTGCAAAAACAAATGCTTTAAACGTTTAATTGAAAACGCCTTTAATTATGGCAAATTCTTTCATCCAAAAAGACATTCAAAATAGATCAAACAACCATTTCTAAAAATTTCTCTCCATCCTACCCCGAAAAAAAGGGGGAAAAAATCCTTTATACTTCACTAGCTACGATGCCTTCCTAGCTCCAATAGTTTACGAAGACTTTACAATCTACACAAACCACACACACTTTTCACGTCTTCAAAGACTTCCATCAGATCTTCCACATTTGCCATCCTTTCTTTGTGATCAACCTTCGATTTGAGAGTGAATAGTCATCCCCGTATCACATTAAACGACGAATAAAAACCAATCTTAAAAGAAAACACAGAATCCTCTCCATTCAGGATTTTCTCGATGCTTAAAAATACTTCGATCCTAACATCTTTACTTATTTCTTATCTCTTTACACGTGCAACAGAAAGCATTTCCATCTAGTGAAAGATCTCTCTCTTTCAAGGCCTCCCAGGTCCTCCTGTCTCGCGCTCTCACGCACAAATCTCGAGCGATGTTTATCGCAGGAAAGGAAACAGTGCGGAACAACTTACATCAAGCACTCTCTGGGTTTCCCCGCTCCTTGCAAAATGCATTAAATGAAAGAAGAAACTTCTAAAGGGAATTTCCAACGACCAAATTTCATCAAACGACCGACGCTCCTTTATAATCTCTTTCAATTTGTAACCACGTCTTGCACTCCGATTCTCCTCCTTGTTTTTCTTTTTTTTCCCCCGCATCTCAGATCATCCTCATCGCTTTACTTCTCCTCTCCGGTGCAGCAAACAAATTTGCTTCACCTTGCATTTGATGCGAATCGCTACTAAGCTCATATAAAACTTGGCAAACGGAAGAATATTCTTCGGAGCAAGATTTTTAAGGCTCCTTGTCTTAATTTGGGGAGCTTGGTAGCATCCTTGTCTCTCTCTCTCTCAATCTCTGTGTCTCCTACTTCTTATGAAAAAAGGAAACAGGCCTCGGGGACAGACTCGGAGAGATTTCGAAAATCAAAAAACTGAAACAATATGGGGGAACAAAACGACATCATAGTGCTTAGGCATCATGGCATGTTCTGATCTCCTTTCCAGCATTACTAATTTAAGAAAGGAGAGGGAGCGTGTAAACTTTGAAGTCTTTTAAAAAGTATTTAATCTTCTTTCTTTCTTTATGTGTGTGTGCAGTGTTAGGCAAAGTCCTCGGCAGAATTTGTTGAAACAGGAAAATGGTTTTCTCTTTGTCAATTCCGTCATCGGATAGCCGCGCAGAGACAGTTTATATCTTGATTCACTCGGTAGCGTTATGTTACCGTAGTGCGTTGTTGGGTTGGGTTGTTTTACCTCTGAGCGCCACTTTTTTGCACACCATGGGCTAAATGGCCAGGTCACATGGACCCCGAAGGCTCAGAGAAGGTTGGGAGAGGGGACCCACTGGAACGGCTGTTGGGAGACAGATGGTAGCCTCCCGTCAAGGTCATCCAGCGTGTTCTTTAACGTGCACAGGGTATGGCTCTCCCGCACACGGGGCCACGGCTTAACGTCCCATCCTACGGACGGCGGCCTTTCCAAGCCCATCGGTGTCCCCTACTGACCATGGGCAGGGCGGGGAATTTTGCGGAGATAAATCTCAACGCTGACCCAGCTGCGATTCGAACCTGGGAACTACAGATTACGAGGCTGGCGCGCTACCGACTGAGCCACCCCCGCCCCACCGTAGTGCGTTGGGTGTTCTTGAAATGCAAAGATACTCGAAGAAATATACGGGAAAGAGAGCAGGGCTAGTTCTTCTCTCTTTTCATCAATTCCTCTGAGTCTGTTGTGTCGACTGACTCGAAAGGGATTGCGACGATTTCTTGGTTGTTTACATCTACCTTATTTTTATCGTGGTGTCGGCTCCCGACGACATCGTTAACTTTTGCCCAGAGACATTAATTCCTTTGTTCGACACGGAGGAAACGATTAAAAATAATCAACAATCGACTAACAAATTATTTTAAGTTTGATATCATTTTGCACTTCATAGTTCTCAACATCCTTGTTAACTTTATTTCGTTTCTTTATTTACTTTTTTTTTTCACCATTTGTCATCATCATCATCATCATCATCATCATCATCATCATCATCATCATCATCATCATCATCATCATCATCATCATCATCATCAAGCAGCCATGGGCTACGGAGGTCCAACCAGACCGTGCAATTTAGTTCTCCAAGCAAGTCTATCCTGAGCTACATCTAGTGCATCTGGCCAATGCACAACAATTCTAACAAGGTCCTCTTTGACATTGTCTGCCCACCGCATCCTAGGTCTCCCCCTCTTTCTGAGGCCTTTAGGCATACTGTTCATAACCCTATTCTCCAATCTATAATTATTCATACGGGCAACATGGCCAAACCAACGGAGTCTCTCTCTGCACAATATGCTGCTTAAAGGAGGTTGCAAACTCCTTTGCCTAACCTCATCATTAGTTACAAAGCTGAACCACCTAATGCCCAAGATACTGCGTAAGCATCTGGAATCAAAAGCATCTAGTTTCCTGTTATCAAGTTTACAAAGTGTCCAAGTTTCACTACCATAACTAACCCTAGAAAGAACCAAAGTATTATACAGTCTAATTTTAGTCTTTAGGTGTATATGCCTATTTCTCCACACTCTCCATAGGTTCTTAAAAGTCCCGGCAGCAATCCCTATTCGTCTGTTAATCTCATGCCGCACATCACCATTATCTGTTACATAGCTCCCAAGATAATTAAACTGTGACACCTGCTCAAGACTGCAACCATTCAGATTAACTGAATCACAGCCTGCCTGACCAATTTTCATCACTTTAGTTTTCTCTCTGTTTATAACCAAACCTACTCTACTACCAGTCTAATCAACAGCTCGAATGAAAGAGTTCATCTCATCAACATCATTTGCCAAAAGGGCTAAATCATCAGCATAATCTAAATCAGAAATTTTCGTATCTCCAGCCCATTTAAGGCCAAAATCTTTCCCTTGAAGTGAATTTCGCATAACATAATCAATAACCAAGCTAAAGAGAAAAGGAGACAAAATGCACCCTTGTCGAACACCAGAAGTAATGCTAAACCAATTGCTACAAGCCTTACCAACTCTCACACACGACTCAGTGTTATTATAGAGAGCTTTCATTATGTTAACTAACTTGTCAGGTATACCATATGATCTCACAATCAACCACAAATTATGACGATCAACAGAGTCGAAAGCCTTTTTGAAATCAACAAAAGTAGCAACCAAAGGTTTCTGAAACTCTAAACATTTCTCAAGAATCTGCCTAAGTGAAAATATCTGATCCACACATCCCCTACCACTTCTGAATCCACATTGCTCATCACGCAATTGACTGTCAACCAGATTCTTAATTCTATTAAGCACAATCATGGAAAGAACTTTACCTGGAACAGAGAGTAGGCTGATACCCCTATAGTTATCACAAGAACTGCGATCACCTTTTTTGAAAATAGGGATAACAATAGCTCTGGTAAAATCCTTAGGAACCATGCCTTTATCATAAAAGATATTCAGAAGTTGAATCATCCAAGTGGTAACCGAAACATTCCCAGCTCTAAGCATTTCGGTAGTAATTTCATCTACCCCTGGGGATTTATGTAGTTTAAGTTTAGAAACAGTCAAAATAACTTCAGATTGTGTTATAGGGCCAACATTAAAGCCACCAATGCATCTATCATCATTGCAAACAATGGGAGTAGAACTAACCACATTGTTTAGAACATCACTGAAATGCTCAGCCCACCTAGCCATGACAGAATCCTCCCCTTCTATAACCTTACCTTGTTTATCCTTCAATCCTTGTATACCTGTCCGTTTTCTACCACACAAAACATTAACTATCTGGTACAGCTCTCTGCTGTTGTGCTGTCTAACTGCTTCCTCGGCTTTGTCAGCCAACCTATCAAGCCAAAGATTCTTATCAGCAGCTAACTGATCTTTTACACATTTATTAAGTTCTCTGTAATGCTTTCTATTAGGACTAGTAGGGTATTGATTAAAGACATTCCTGCAGTTCTTTCTTTCCAAAATAAGCTCAAGTGCCTTATCACTCAGATAATTCTGTCTCTTCTGCTCCTTTTTTCCTAAAAGAGTACTGTTAATGTCCAAAAAAGCCTGTTTAAAATGATCCCATTCTTCCTCAACTTCAGTAGTAAGCAAACCATGACTGTCATAATGACTAAGTAAAATATCATGGTAAGCTTTGGCTATAACTGGATCTTTCAGAGCTTCAGTATTAAAAGTAAATTTTTTAACCCTAGCACAACACTTTTTAAGTTTAAGTTGCAACACACTTTTAACAAGGTAATGGTCAGATCCAATTTCAGCTCCCCTATATGCCCTGGTATTCCTAACAGAACTAGCCCATTTGCTGTTAATTAATATGTAATCAATCATATTCTTATGCAGCCCATCAGGTGAAACCCATGTGTACTTATGTATGTCGTGGTGTTTGTAATAAGTGTTAGTTATTCTGAATCCATTGAGTTTACTTACCTGTAGGAGACGTTGCCCATTGCCATTGCAGCTACCAATACCAAAAGGGCCTATTACTCCTCCCCAAAGGTTAGAGTCAGTACTAACTTTGGCATTGAAGTCACCAAGAACAAGGGTAATATCTCCTTTCTTGACAGAATTCAAAATATCCCGAAGTTGTTCATAAAACCTATCCTTCTCATCCTCATCGGCATCCTCAGTGGGGGCATAACAGCAGATAACATTCAAGTCTTTAACGCTTGTCTGAAATTTTGATGTAAGAAACCTTTCATTAATGCACTCATATCCTAGAAGAGCATCACTAGCGTGTCTGCTGAGAAGCAGACCCACGCCTTGGTGATGCTTATTGTCATCCCTCCCTGAAAAGAGAAATTTAAGATTATTTTTAAGAATCTGACCTTTATCTGTCCATCTGGTCTCTTGCAAGCATAGAATATCTAAATTATAATGGTGGAATTCTTGTGTGAGGACATCAAGAGAAAAAGCTCTGTGCAGAGTCCTCACATTCCAACTACCTATGGAGAGAAAATGGTTAGTGGGATGTTTAAAGAAACTATGTTTATTGAGAGAGGGAATGCCGACAATATCAAACAGCCCCCTAATCGCAAACATGGGGCAAAGACCCGTTCCCCCACCACTAAAGGCTGAAGCCATCTACACTGGAAGACTTCCTCCAATGTAGAATTTGACGATGCCAATAGAAGCAAAGAGTTCAGGTGCCTGCGATGACTTCTGCTCAGGATTATCCACCAGCTGATAAACATATCCTGTGAATCTATTCACTTGGGGCTGTCAACCCACAAACAAACAGAAAACACAGCGGAAGATTTTCCCTCTACAGAAGCCCACCAGTGCAACAAAATCAGGATCCATAGTCAATCTCAGAGCCATATATCTGTCCAGTCCAGTTTATATGGTCAGCACCAGGACCCTGTGTGGTTGACCACTCCTCAGCAGGGTAGAAAAAAAAAGAAAAGTAGCCATAGTTGTCCAGATCAGTAGGCCACACTAATCTGGCAGCCCTCCCCTTCCGTTCACTTCCACAAGAGAGTATCTCTTTTGAAAGGTACTAACGGTCCGCACCACGAGAAGGCGGGGTCGGACATTAGGTGCTAGGCCTGGCCGGTTCTATGCATCATCACAGGGGATTGGTGCATAGCTTTCCTTCCAGTGACTACCTAGCTACCATTTACAGACCACCATTTGTACAGTCGCTCAAAAAAGCATCCGAACACTGTGGTTGATTTCAGAATTCAGAAAAAATATCTGGCAATGATATTTTTAGAAATTAGTGATCTGGCAACCTTCGTGTCACGTGACACGAAGAGAGAGAGTCATACCCTGTGACGGGAGAGACATACCCTGTGCACGTTAAAGAACACGCGGGATGGCCTTGACGGGAGGCTGCCATCTGTCTCCCAACAGCTGTTCCAGTGGGTCTCCTCCCCCAACCTTCTCTGAGCCTTCGGGGTCCATGTGACCTAGCCATTTAGCCCATTGTGTGCAAAAAATTGCCGCTCAGAGGTAAAACAACCCAATGTTAAAGAACACGCTGGATGGCCTTGACGGGAGGCTACCATCTGTCTCCCAACAGCCGTTCCAGTGGGTCCCCTCCCCCAACCTTCTCTGAGCCTTCGGGGTCTATGTGACTTGGCCATTTAGCCCATGGTGTGCAAAAAAGTGCCGCCCAGAGGTAAAACAACCCACCCCCACCCCCACCCTGAACTCCGTGAGAAGGGAACACCGAATGATTTGGATAGGACTTTGTCTGTCGCGTGGCACACAAAGCACTTGCCCCCATGTGCAGGAGAGCCATACCCCATGCACGTTGAAGAATCCGCTAGGTGAATGTGACAGAAGCCGTTTAACCGATTGTGTCAAAAATCAAAAACCACGGAGAAGTAAATCGACCAAATCCATTGCTATCTACATCTTCCAAAATGAAAATTAAAAAAAATACTTTAAAATTTTTGCCACATTAATTTTGATTTCAAAACCTTTTGCTTTTGCAAAACCAAAACTTTTGCACATACCAACAATTTCCTTCTCCACTTCCATTTTTCCATTTCTGTCTCTAATTTCTTTTTCCTTGTCAAAATCAATGACAAGCATTTACGAAAACGTGCTCTTCCTCTTCCTTCGATGGGATCGTGGGAATAAGCGCCACTGCTTCCCCCTCTTGCACGAGCTACGAATCTGTCCTCCCCTTCACAGGCAGGTGGATTCTTTTAAGACTTTTCGTTTGTATTATCGAAGCCCATTGAGACCCTCCTTACGGGGACTTTCGCATAGTGACGGAAGAATGGATGTCCCTGTCTCCATCCATCAATGTCTCTTCTTTCCGCAGCCTCTATCTTCCATCTGGTCCTCTTCTTTCATTTCCCCCCGACTTCCTCTTTTCTTTCTCTTCACTTCTCCCTTTATATTATCGTACCCTATTTATGACGAATAAACAAAAGATGGCAACGAGTTATAAAAAATATATTCAAATGAGAGATCACGAGATAATAAATTAATAATAATTAATCGTTGTTTACGCCTGAGTGGTACGTTTTTGCGAACAATGGGCTAAATGGCCAGGTCACAAGGACCCCGAGGACTCAGAGAAGATTGGGAGAGAGGATTCACTGGCCAGCTATCGAGAGAGAGAGAGATGATAGCTTCCCGTCAAGGCCATTCAGTGTGTTCTTTAACGCGCACAGGGTTGGGTTGGGTTGTTTTACCTCTGAGCGGCACTTTTTTGCACACCATGGGCTAAATGGCCAGGTCACATGGACCCCGAAGGCTCAGAGAAGGTTGGGGGAGGGGACCCACTGGAACAGGTGTTGGGAGACAGATGGTAGCCCCCCGTCAAGGCCATCCAGCGTGTTCTTTAACGTACACAGGGTATGGCTCTCCCGCACACGGGGCCACGGCTTAACGTCCCATCAGACGGTCGGCGGCCTTTCCAAGCCCATCGGTGTCCCCTACTGACCGTGTGCAGGGCGGGGGAATTTTGCGGACGCGCACAGGGTATGGCTCTCCCGCACACGGGGTTGTGTTGTGTTGTTTTACCTCTGAGCGGCACTTTTTTGCACACCATGGGCTAAATGGCCAGGTCACATGGACCCCGAAGGCTCAGAGAAGTTTGGGGGAGGGGACCCACTGGAACAGCTGTTGGGAGACATATGGTAGCCTCCCCTCAAGGCCATCCAGCGTGTTCTTTAACGTGCACAGGGTATGGCTCTCCCGCACACGGCTTAAACACATGGCTTAACGTCTCATCCGACGGACGACGGACAACGACCTTTCCAAGCCCATCGGTGTCCCCTACTGACCGTGGGCAGGACGGGGAATTTAGCGGAGATAAATCTCAACGCTGACCCAGCTGGGACTCGAACCTGGGAACTACAGATTACGAGCCTGGCGCGCTACCGACTGAGCCACCCCCGCCCCAACATATAGCACACGCTTAACATGTTCTTAACTAGTGTTCAAGAAAAAAAAAAGTTACTCTATTTAAAACTAGTATTAATAATATGATGAATTGTTTCTGAATTCTATAAAAGAAGCATTAGAGCGTTATTTAAATGATTGCATCAATCATGTAAAAACTGTTGAAGAAAATCATTGTTTAGTAACAAGTTGTTTAACATCCAATGATCAGTGTATTATTCACTGACAATAGTTAAAAACCGTCATAAGTTATTGTTTTGTAATAAAGAATTAAGCTCTATTCCTGTAGGGCGAAGCATTGTTTTAAATGAGTCTTGTAAAGCCTTTGTTGTCGATCTATTATTGAACGTGCTAAGCTACCGGTTGTTTCTTTCATTGATAAGGACGCAATCTCTTTTTCATTATCATAGGAATCACTCTGATTATTCAGTCTTTAGTAGGCCGCTCATTTTCTCTTCTCACTCTCTGCTTCAACACATTTCCAGTCCAACTTCAAGTGCGGGAGGAAGAGCGCCCCCCCCCCACCCGCGGCAAGAGAAAAAGTCGAAGTCACAGACTACTCTGGCTTTGATGGATGAATGACCTCCGTGGTCTTGCTCCCGCGCGCGACTGCGACGCCATCGCTAATGGGGATTCGATAATGCGACCGAGCGGCGATGTCCAGCAGCGAAGGGTTCGCTGATGTCGGAGACACTGCTTTCGGCCTGTTTCAGCTGACGCTCTTTTTTTTTACTTGGCGATCAGTAATGGCGAACCAATGGCATGCGACGGAGGATGAGGAATCCACCTCCACGTGCAGATACAAAGGTAGAGGCACGAGAGGAGATTTTTCTCTTTAGGGCGTCTGAAAGGATGCTTAAGAATGGAAAGAAAGGTGGGAGATGCGGAATAAAGATGAGTGCGTTTATGCAAATGAGATCAGGACCTTCAGTTCATAAAGAATAAAGGGTGTTTCTTTTAATTTTTTTTTCGTAATCTTTATTTAGTACTGTAAATGGTACAGTCGTTCAAAAAAAAAAGTATCCGAACACTATGGTTGATTACAGAATTCAGAAAAAATATCTGGCAGCGATTTTTTTTTTAGAAATTAGTAATCTGGCAACCTTCGTGTCACGTGACTTCGGCCTTAACCCCGGGGCTCGAACCCAGGTCCCTTAGATTAGTAGCCAAGCGTGCTAACCACTCGGCCATCGGGACGGCTTTTGCATGTTTTACCACTAAGATAAAACTAAAAGTTGTAAAAACGCCATTTTTTAATAAAATATCAATATTTAAATCGTAAAGAATATTTTTCATTGTTCCAGAATCAAAGTGACTTCTGTTCGAGGGCTGGATAAATTGCGGATGTTTCTTTTCTTCTTGTTGTCTTTCTGCTGAGGTCTCGCCTTCCTCCTATATCTTCTTTACGGCGTTCGGTTGTTTTACCTCTGAGCGGCACTTTTTGCACACCATGGGCTAAATGGCCTGGTCACAAGGACCCCGAAAGCTCAGAGAAGGTTGGGGGAGGGGACCCACTGGAACAGCTGTTGGGAGACAGATGGTAGCCTCCCGTCAAGGCCATCCAGCGTGTTCTTTAACGTGCACAGGGTATGGCTCTCCCACACACATGGACACGGCTTAACGTCCCATCCGACGGACGGCGGTCTTTCCAAGCCCATCGGTGTGCCCTACTGACCGTGGGCAGGGCGGGGAATTTTACGGAGATAAATCTCAACGCTGACCCAGCTGGGACTCGAACCTGGGAACTACAGATTACGAGCCTGGCGCGCTACCGACTAAGCCACCCCTGCCCTCTTTACGGCGTATTGAACTGACAAGCTCGTGTCAGACCCGCTGAGCGGGTTAAATCAGCAAGTAGCGCTCCAGGCTCGTAATCCACATTTCCGAGGTTTAAGCCCCACATGTTCCAGTGTTTAGATTTATCTTCGCTACCCCATGTGTATCATTCTACCCCATATCATCATTTATCATCGCTACCCCTTGTACCCTATACTCTGTCATACCTTAAAAACGCGCTAGATGATCTTGACGATAATCTGCCATCTATCTTGTATATAATTAATGGATATCTTCCCTCAATCTTCTCTACTTCCTTGGGGTCCTTGTGACCTGGCAATTTAGCCCTATATGGGCAAAAACTGCCGCTCCTAGATAAAACAACCCAGCCTAACGACCCTATTCGCCATTAATCATTACATGCATGTGTTCCTAATGAAATGGGTATTAAATGTGCAATACTTCATGTTACGAACTTATTTTTATTCCCGTAATTTGGGTTGGGTTGTTTTACCTCTGAGCGGCACTTTTTTTGCACACCATGAGCTGAATGGCCAGGTCACAAGGACCCCGAAGGCTCAGAGAAGGTTGGGGGAGGGGACCCACTGGAACAGCTGTTGGATGACAGATGTTAGTCTCCCGTCAAGGCCATCCAGCTTGTTCTTTAACGTACACAGGGTATGGCTTAATGTCCCATCCGACGGACGGCGGCCTTTCCAAGCCCATCGGTGTCCCCTACTGACCGTGGACAGAGCGGGGAATTTTGTGGAGATAATCTCAACGCTGACCCAGCTGGAACTCGAACCTTGGAACTACAGATTACGAGCCTGGTGCGCTACCGACTGAGCCACCCCCGCCCCATTATTCCCGTAAAATGCAATAAACAATCAAACACAACATTAACAACAGATTGCTAAACTAAGATTTTGACTGTAACGAATTTCCATCGGGATTGCCCATCTTGGTTTAAAACGTATCATTCCTAGCAGATCTTTAACTGGTTCGATTCCACTTACATCCTTCCTGCATCAGAGAATACATCACTACGCTCGCACTCCAGCTGTTCCACTTACCCCACCCCTGTAAAGCGCGAGGTAGAGCTCGAGCGAACGACTTCACTCGAAGTAATAGTTCACGTGATCCTGTTTCCAACCCCGAGGTGTCGGCACAGGACACAAACACACTGATTGGCGACGTTCCCTGCCGCGGGCGTCTCACACACGTCTCGATATTGGCTGTCAAACTCACATCGGAAAATCGATAGTGGTCTTCTCCTCTTCCTTCTCTTCTTCTTCCACTTCTTTCACCCTTGTCCAATGTTCATCCCTTGTTCTTCTTCTTCCGTTTTGCGGCTCCCCACTCTTCGCATTCACGTTGAGCTCAGCCCTGGAACTGTCAAATCGCGCTCGAAACTCCTTCATCTGCATTGAATGAGGATCGAGACTTTTCACTCTCTCCTTTGGTCCCCGGTCATTTATTTCGCTCAGGGGCGGGGGTGGCTCAGTCGGTAGCGCGCCAGGCTCGTAATCTGTAGTTCTCAGGTTCGAGTCCCAGCTGGGTCAGCGTTGAGATTTATCTCCGCAAAATTCCCTGCCCTGCCCACGGTCAGTAGGGGACACCGATGGGCTTGGAAATGCCGCTGTCCGTCGATGGGACGTTAAGCCGTGGCTCCGTGTGCGGGAGAGCCATACCCTGTGCACGTTAAAGAACACGCTGGATGGCCTTGACGGGAGGCTGCCATCTGTCTCCCAACAGCTGTTCCAGTTGGTCCCCTCACCCAACCTTCTATGAGCCTTCGGGGTCCATATGACCTGGACATTTAGCCCATGGTGTGCAAAAAAGTGCCGCTCAGAGGTAAAACAACCCAACCCAACATTTATTTCGTTCGCTATCTGTCCATTTCCTAAAGGCGTCCCGTTACAGTCGGTGCCACTCAGATGTCAGTTTCGGTTGCTTTTTTTACTCTGTGTTGATGTTTTGGGATAGAAGATTATTAGCTCTAGCTATTTTTATTCTTTTTTTTTATTAAGGATGATGAAAATTTCCATTTAACACAGTAAAGAAATAACGTTTCAGCTAAAGAAGAATCGTTGGTCTATCCTTATCTCGTGTACCGTGAGCAAAAAGGAAATACCAACCAAAGGAGACAAAAGGAAACACCTACCTGTAAGGAGGGAAGGAAATGCTGACCTATGAGAGGAAAAAGGAAACACCTACCTGTAAGGAGGGAAAGAAATGCTGACCTATGAGAGGAAAAAGGAAACACCTACCTGTAAGGAGGGAAGGAAATGCTGACCTATGAGAGGAAAAAGGAAACACCTACCTGTAAGGAGGGAAGGAAATGCTGACCTATGAGAGGAAAAAGGAAACACCTACCTGTAAGGAGGGAAGGAAATGCTGACCTATGAGAGGAAAAAGGAAACACCTACCTGTAAGGAGGGAATGAAATGCTGACCTATGAGAGGAAAAAGGAAACACCTACCTGTAAGGAGGGAATGAAATGCTGACCTATGAGAGGAAAAAGGAAACACCTACCTGTAAGGAGGGAAGGAAATGCTGACCTATGAGAGGAAAAAGGAAACACCTACCTGTAAGGAGGGAAGGAAATGCTGACCTATGAGAGGAAAAAGGAAACACCTACCTGTAAGGAGGGAAGGAAATGCTGACCTATGAGAGGAAAAAGGAAACACCTACCTGTAAGGAGGGAAGGAAATGCTGACCTATGAGAGGAAAAAGGAAACACCTACCTGTAAGGAGGGAAGGAAATGCTGACCTATGAGAGGAAAAAGGAAACACCTACCTGTAAGGAGGGAAGGAAATGCTGACCTATGAGAGGAAAAAGGAAACACCTACCTGTAAGGAGGGAAGGAAATGCTGACCTATGAGAGGAAAAAGGAAACACCTACTTGTAAGGAGGGAATGAAATGCTGACCTATGAGAGGAAAAAGGAAACACCTACTTGTAAGGAGGGAAGGAAATGCTGACCTATGAGAGGAAAAAGGAAACACCCACCTATGGGAAAATAGGGATATAATTGTTAAATCGGAATGGAGTCCAAAAGTGCAATCAACCTATATATTACACGTCTTTTGCATGAGTAGTTTTTTTTTAAATACCAATAGAACGAGAATGTTGGGTTGTTTTACCTCTGAGCTGCACTTTTTTTTTTGCACATAATGGGCTAAATGGCCAAGTCACAAGGACCCCCCTAAGGCCCAAAGAAGGTAGAAGGAAGGGGACCCCCCCCCCCTGGACAGCTGTTGGGGGACAGACGCCCGTCAAGGCCATCCAGTGTGTTCTTTAACATGCACAGGGTATGGCTCTCCCACGGCTTTACGTCACATCCGACGGACGGCGGCCTTTCCAAACCAAACGATGTCCCGTTTCTGACCAAGGGCAGGGTGAGGGTTTCTGTGGAGATAAATTTCAATGCTGACCCAAGTGGGACTCGAACCTGGGAACTGCAGATTACGAGCCTGGCGCGCTACCGACTTAGCTCCCAGATTTTGTTTTGCTAAAAATGCGTTTTGAGAATAGCTGAAAAGGAAAGTAATGCATTCATTACGTAACTTCTTTTCAGTCCGATTCAGTGATTAAAATTCAGGCATCTTCCCAAAATGCTGTCCTACAGTTTAGCATTTATCTGCGTTAGTCATAGTATCGCATCAGATATCCTAGTAGTTTTTTTTTTATTGAACTCTCTTAAGGGTGTTTCTGAATGAGAGAATATCAGAGACTATTCGTGGTATCTACCCTGGTAAGCCGTGTTCAAGCGTAGATCTAACATATCTGTTGAAAAGTCTGATGAGCATTGGAAAACGTTGGAGCATCAGTTGGACTAAGTATTGATGGTCATTGGACTAAGTATCGATGATCAGTTGGCCTAAGTATCGATGATCAGTTGGCCTAAGAATTGATGATCAGTTGGCCTAAGTATCGATGATCAGTTGGCCTAAGAATTGATGATCAGTTGGATTAGGTATTGATGATCAGTTGGACTAAGTATTGATATTAGTTGGTCTATGGATTGGTGGGCATTGGGCTAAGTATCGATGATCGGTTTCACTAAGTACTGATGATCAGTTAACTGGACTAAGAAATGATGACAAATTCTACTAAGGATTAATGATCAGTTGGTCTAAGTATTGATGATCAGTTGGATTAAGTATTGATGATCAGTTGGATTAAGTATTAATGATTAGTTAGTCAAAGTATCGGTGGTCATTGGACTAAGTTTCGATGATCAGTCGGACAAAGTATTGATGATCAGTTGGATTAAGTATTAATGATTAGCTGGACTAAGTACTGACGATCAGTTGGTCTAAGTATCGGTGGACATTGGACTAAGTTTCGATGATCAGTCGGATTAAATATTGATGATCAGTTGGACTAAAGATTGATGATCAGTTGAACTAAGGATTGATGCTCAGTTGGACTAAGGATTAGTCATAAATCAGTGCATTAATCAATACTTGAATTTTAATTTGTCCAATACTTGAACTACCAGTAGCAAAGAAGAGCAGACAGTAATACCAAATAAATTCCTTTTGACATCTTCAGTGGCCATCCCTTTAGGGCGCTTCGACTGTCAAAACCGTTTCCTTCATCCAAACAGACTCTCATCTCTGACGTGGCATTAGTATACCGATACCCCTAGATAGAACTGCAGTAGCTTTAACAATAACCCACCAATACATCTCATTCCAACCCCCCCCCCCCCACTGCTAACAACAACAATCCTCCCTGCACCCTTCATACCACAACACAACATCCATCCCACTTGTGTACTCTCGTCTCTGACCATCCCCTGCGCCATCAACTTCAGCGGTTTCGGGCAATTACAGCCGATGTCGGCGAGTCCCCGAGGCGCCGTAGGCACATCGAAGCCGTCGTTACTTCCGTCAGTCAATAGGAAGGATCACGAGCCACGAAACGCCAGTTCCAGCCGTCTAATATCTGGTTGATAAGTGTCGGTTTTCGCGGTGGATTACCGCGGAAGTTCTCGGGTTGGTTTTCCATAGCAACACGGCGAGCGCTCTCCAGATTGCATCGAGCAATCCTATTCGAAGCGCGAGCCGCTATAAATTAAGAAGCTTATACATCCCCTCGTACACACTGCACTTAAGCCACCTCCCCCCTTTCCCTCCCTACTAAACTTCCATCTTTGCGTCATTGTAAATGGATGTTTAGGAAAGACGAATTCAGGGATTTCAGTTTAATGATGGTTTGGATGACTCGGAGATTTTAGGATGACGACCGAGGATTAGAAGTATTTGGCATTAATGTTCAGCTCCTTAAAATTGCTTTTCAGATATTCCGTTAGCAGACCACAAATAAACGCATGCGTAAACGATTCATGCGAAGATTATAGGTGAATGAAAACTTTTGTTTAAAATTGCCGATTAATGGACAAAGCATCAATGACGTCAGAGCTTTCGCGACGTGACTTAATTGCACTCGACAACGAAAATAGAAAATGTGACAGTTGGGTTGGGTTGTTTTACCTCTGAGCGGCACTTTTTTGCACACCATGGGCTAAAATGGACAGGTCACAAGGACCCCGAAGGCTCAGAGGAGATTGGGGGATGGGACCCACTGGAACAGCTATTGGGAGACAGATGGTAGCCTCCCGTCAAGGCCATCCAGCGTGTTCTTTAGCGTTGGGTTGTTTTACCTCTGAGCGGCACTTTTTTTGCGCACAATGGTCTAAATGGCCAGGTCACAAGGACCCTGTGGGCTCAGAGGAGCTTAGGGATTGGATTGGATTGTTTTACCTCTGAGCAGCACTTTTTTGCACACCATGGGCTAAAATGGACAGGTCACAAGGACCCCGATGGCTCAGAGAAGATTGGGGGATGGGAACCACTGGAAGAGCTATTGGGAGACAGATGGTAGCCTCCCGTCAAGGCCATCCAGCGTGTTCTTTATCGTGCACAGGGTATGGCTCTCCCCGCACACGGGGCACGGCTTAACGTCCCATCGGACGGACGGCGGCCTTTCCAAGCCCATCGGTGTCCCCTACTGACCGTGAGCAGGGCGGGGAGTTTTGAGGAGATAAGTCTCAACACTGACCCAGCTGGGACTCGAACCTGGGAACTGCAGATTACGAGCCTGGCGCGCTACCGACTGAGTCACTCCTGCCCCAAAATGTGACAGTGGTTCAATTCTCAGGGAACTATAAAACTGAGAAATCATTATCATGCAAGACAATATCGTAGCTAAGAAGAAAAAAAATGAAGGGGTAAGGTCCCTTTTTTTTTTAACCCAAAATCTCATTTTTAACTAATAATTAGTTTATGAATTTATATTAAAAACGTTAATAATGATTATGAATCATCGGGATAGCAGTTGAGTTCTATGTGATGAAGACATAACAAATAGTCTCTATGATTCATCATATTAACAGATGAATCCCCAATGATTCATACTGATAGCAGATGAATCTCATATGGTATAAAAAGTGATTCAGATAAATCTTCAATGATTTATTGCAAAAGCAGATGAATTCTACATGATGCTTAATGGTAACAGATGGTCTCTCTGGTGATTCATCTTGATAACAGATGAATGCTACATGATGCAACATAAAAAAAGAGATTATTTGAAATAAATTTAGTTGGCTTTATGAGCTTTTTTCCTGGAAATCTAAGTGATTTTAATGTAATCCCTCTGCAACCATACTCAATGAAGCATTCCTTACGCATAAATATTAAAAAAGTCACAAATGAGAGCCAAAAAAAAGCAATAAAAACAATGTCTGCCGATGATTTACGAACGAATGATTTACCTTACGAACGAGAAAAGACACAAAAACACAAAAGCTAGCACAAATCAAGAAAAAAAGACAAAAAAAATGAACGGAGAATCGGTTGGATTGGGTTGTTTTACCTCTGAGCGGCACTTTTTTGCATACTATGGGCTAAATGGCCAGGTCACATGGACCCCGAAGACTCAGAGAAGGTTGGGGGAGGGGACCCACTGGAACAGCTGTTGGGAGACAGATGGTAGCCTCCCGTCAAGGCCATCCAGCGTGTTCTTTAACGTGCACAGGGTATGGCTCTCCCGCACAAGGGGCCACGGCTTAACGTCCCATCTGACGGACGGCGGCCTTTCCAAGCCCATCGGTGTCGCCTACTGACCGTGGGCAGGGCGGGGAATTTTTGCGGAGATAAATCTCAACGCTGACCCAGCTGGTACTCGAACCTGGGAACTACAGATTACGAGCCTGGCGCGCTACCGACTGATCCACCCCCGCCCCTACGGAGAATCGAGCTTGCAACGGAATTCGTAGTGACTAAGCGATTTATGTTGGAGAAAGACGCATGCTTCTTATTTTGTGTTTTCCTCACCTCCAGAACAACTTTCGACCCTCCCCGCTTTCCATCCAGCTCGCATTAGAGGGCCGCAGAAGGTCAAGAGCGCCATTCTGTGGGCAATTGTTCCGAGGCGGGCGCAGTGCTCTTCTTGCTAATGATGTTACGGACACCACTCTTGTGGCGTCAGCTTATGCACGAGGTAACTGAGTCAATTGGCTCTAGCAAATGGTCTCCTGTTGTTTCTAACAAACTGCATAATTATGGTCGTCTTGTCGACACTTCTCCTGACGCTTGAAGGATGTCGCCGCAGCGGTGCGTCGCCGGTCGTCGCAAGTTGGGGGTGGGGGGGGGGGGTGAGGGGGGTGGATGCGATAGGAAGGGTTGTGAAAGAAAAAAAAACTAAAGTGCGAAGTTTAATGAGGTGTTTTTGAAGTTAAACTTTTTTTCTGTTCTCCTTTTGTGATGATTTCTGCAGGGACATTCGCAGCGGAGGTTAGGATGATTATTTTGTTCCTGAATAGTATTTTTATGCGCACAATGGGCTAAATGAACGGGTTGTTGTTGGGTTGGGTTGTTTTACCTCTGAGCGGCACTTTTTTGCACATCATGGACTAAATGGCCAGGTCACAAGGACCCCGAAGGCTGAGAGAAGGTTGGGGGAGGGGACTCACTGGAACAGCTGTTGGGAGACAGATGGTAGCCTCCCGTCAAGGCCATCCGGCGTGTTCTTTAATGTGCACAGGGTATGGCTCTCCCGCACACGGGGTCACGGCTTAACGTCCCATCCGACGGACGGCGGCCTTTCCAAGCCAATCGGTGTCCCCTACTGACCATGGGCAGAGCGGGGAATTTTTGCGGAGATAAATCTCAACGCTGACTCAGCTGGGACTCGAACCAGGGAACTACAGATTACGAGCCTGGCGCGCTACCGACTGAGCCATCCCCGCCTCTAAAATGAACAGGTCACAAAGTCTCTAATGGTTCAGAGCTGGTTACGTGACAGGAATATATTCCCAGCTGTTAGAAGATAGATGATAACGGAAGTCTTCCGTCGAGAGTGGGAGAGGTAGCTCAGTCAGTAGCGCGCCAGACTCGTAATCTACAGTTCCCAGGTTCGAGTCCCACCTGGGATATGATATATTATGATGATATTTATCTCCGTTAAGCCCCTCTTACCCTCGGTCAGAAAGGGGACGTAACGCTATGGTCGGATGTGATGTAAAGCCATGGCCCAGGGGTGCAGGAGAATTATACTCTGATGACGCTGGATGGCCTTGACAGTAGGCTACCATCTGTCTCCCAAAAAATGTCCAATGGGTTCCTTTTCCCCCAACCTTCTCTGAGCCCTCGGGGTCCTTGTGACCTCGCCCTTTATCCCAGTTGGCCGAGTGGTTAGCGCATTTGGCTACTGATCTAAGGGACCTGGGTTCGAGTCCCGGGTAAGGCATGGCTGTTTGTGTCGTTTTTCTGCTGAGGTCCTGCCATCTTCTCAGACCTTCTACTGTGGCATATAAACTGACAGGCTCCAGTCAGACCTCTGTGGGAAGCAGCTGCTTGGGGGGTATTTATTTTTTATTTATTTATTATACGTTAAAGAACACTCTGGATGGCCTTGACGGGAGGCTGCCATTTATCTCCTGCATCTCTCCAGTGGGTTCTCTTCCTCATCCTTCTCTGATCCCTTGGTAGGAATACTTTGAGCTAAGAGCATCCATTAAGATGATCATGGAAGAAGATGAGGATGGAGATATCATAGTATAAAACGGAAAGGCATTCTGACTCAATCCAGTCATCCTCTATTCTGCCAGCCACCACCACTCCGGATATTGTTCTTTTTATAGTTCCTCGTTCTTTGTGCATAATTGTTTTTCCATCAATATTATACTTAATATTCATTAACTATTCCTCAGTAGTGTATTGTTAATTTGTTTCAATTTGAGATTTTATTTTAAATCTGTCGAATTCTAAAAATAACTTTATGTCTGCCTTCTAGAATTTCTAACGCTTTGTGTAATACTTCAAAACAAGCAACGAAACTTTGTTAATATAAGGATATAAGAAACACCCAATGCGAATAGTCTTATAAACTAAAAATTCAAAATTCAACAAATTTCAAGAAAGAATTTTATACAAAACTGAAAATTTGACAGTGAGGTTAAGTTGCTGTTCGATGTCTTCCAATGATGTACCTTGATGGAAAGTTGTTGTTCGATGTCTTCCAATGATGTACCTTGATGGAAAGTTGTTGTTCGATGCATTCCAAATGATGTACCTTGATGGAAAGTTGTTGTTCGATGTCTTCCAATGATGTACCTTGTTGGAAAGTTGTTGTTCGATGTCTTCCAATGATATACCTTGATGAAAAGTTGTTGTTCGATGTCTTCCAATGATGTGCCTTGATGAAAAGTTGTTGTTCGATGTCTTCCAATGATGTACCTTCTGGAAAGTTGTTCCATGTCTTCCGATGATGTACCTTGATGAAAAGTTGATGTTCGATGCATTCCAAATGATGTACCTTGATGGAAAGTTGTTGTTCGATGTCTTCCAATGATGTACCTAGATGGAAAGTTGTTGTTCGATGCATTCCAAATGATGTACCTTGATGGAAAGTTGTTGTTCGATGTCTTCCAATGATGTACCTTGATGGAAAGTTGTTGTTCGATGTCTTCCAATGATATACCTTGATGAAAAGTTGTTGTTCGATGTCTTCCAATGATGTGCCTTGATGAAAAGTTGTTGTTCGATGTCTTCCAATGATGTACCTTCTGGAAAGTTGTTGTTCCATGTCTTCCGATGATTTACCTTGATGAAAAGTTGATGTTCGATGCATTCCAAATGATGTACCTTGATGGAAAGTTGTTGTTCGATGTCTTCCAATGATGTACTTTGATGGAAAGTTGTTGTTCGATGCATTCCAAATGATGTAATTTGATGGAAAGTTGTTGTTCGATGTCTTCCAATGATGTACCTTGATGGAAAGTTGTTGTTCGATGTCTTTCAATGATATACCTTGATGAAAAGTTGTTGTTCGATGTCTTCCAATGATGTGCCTTGATGAAAAGTTGTTGTTCGATGTCTTCCAATGATGTACCTTCTGGAAAGTTGTTGTTCGATGTCTTCCAACGATGTACCTTGATGGAAAGTTGTTGTTCGATGTCTTCCAATGATATACCTTCTGAAAAGTTGTTGCTCCATGTCTTCCAATGATGTACCTTGATGAAAAGTTGTTGTTCGATGCATTCCAATGATGTACCTTGATGGAAAGTTGTTGCCAATGTCTTCCAATGACGTTCCTTGTGAAAAGTTGTTTCCGATGTCTTCCAATGATGCACCTTGATGGAAAGTTGTTCGATGTCTTCCAACGATGCACCTTGGTGGAATATTACTTATTCCAGATTTTCCTAGATAAGATTCTGAAGTAAGAAGGATGGCCATTCATTCGATCTGTGCAAGAGAAACAGTATTGAATAGATTGAATACACTACAAAAGTATATATTAAACAGTCACGTTTCAAAAAAAAAAAGAAATAGATTTAACACATACTTCACCTTTATTTGTGAATTTCCAGATCTTATACCTATTTGCCAAATTGTACATTTTTAGAATTTTAATTTTAAGTTTCAGCATATTAATGAATTCAGTTGTAACACTCTACTTTACTAGATTAGAGAGAAATATTTTAAATTAACTGTACATAGAATTTTTTTAAACACAATTTAAACAAAACATAATGTATATCGTGCCAAGATCATTCATTACATATGGAGTTCTGAATTCAGAATGTTAGGTAGTAAATATGCTTAAGACGAAAGTTTTGGAATTGGTTGATATTATTTCTGTTGGATTGTTATACCTCCGAGAGGTACTTTTTGCCCACACAAAGGGCTAAATGGTCTGGTCACAAGGACCCCGAGAACTCAGAGAAGGTTCGAGAGAATTGAACAGCTGTTGGGTAACAGATGGTAGCTTCCCGCCAAGGCCACTCAGAGTGTCCTTTAACGTGCACAGAGTATGGCTTTTTTTCCGAACACCGGCCACGGCTTTACGTCACATCCGAGGGACGGTGCCTTCCAAGCCCATCGGTGTCCCCTACTGACTGAGCGGATGGCGGCTTTGCTGGACTCAAACCTGGGAACTGAAGATTACGAGCCTGGCGCGCTATCGACTGAGCTCACTCCTTAAGCCATGTTATTTTCATTAGTTTTCTGTGTTACCTATTTTTATATCCACAGATAAATTTATTATGCGGATAGAGTACACATATAAAATGTAGTGCTTTTTGGGCCAATAAAGATTATTATTATTATTTTATATTAATAGTTTTAATGATCTTAATTAATCTTCTTCTTCTTCTTCTTCTTTTTTCCCCCAGGTGTCATCATGTAGAAGCAGACGAAGATTTTTTCTGACCATCACCGAGGAGAGGATCGATGGCAGACGCGGATGAATTCCCGGCTCCTTTTTCTACCTGAGCGTTCCAGTGACGTCATGAGTAGTGGGGTCACATGGTCGGGCGGCAGCGGAGGTGGGGATGCGTCTGCTCTCAGCCCCACGACTCATTACTACACAACAGACACTACACTGGGGATGCACTTCCTGGTCTCTATGCATCACAATGATTCCGACACTTCCATCATGATGACGAAAGATCCGGGGATAGTGAACGTCACTGATGACTCGGTCGAACCACCTTACTCCATCTTTGAGATGATCCTCATAGCCTTTGTGGCTGGGCTCCTCAGCATCATGACCGTCATCGGAAACATCATGGTGATGATATCCTTTAAAATGGACAAGCAGCTTCAGACTATCAGCAATTATTTCCTCTTAAGTTTGGCGGTGGCGGATTTTTCAATAGGACTCATCTCAATGCCTCTGTTCACTATGTACTTGCTAATGGGGACGTGGCCACTTGGAGACCTCACCTGTGATACCTGGCTGGCATTCGACTACCTCAACAGTAATGCCTCGGTGCTTAATCTGCTCATCATCAGTTTCGACAGGTATTTTTCAGTGACGCGGCCTTTGACCTACAGGGCATTGCGCACGACTAGGAGGGCAGCTTTCATGATAGCTTCTGCATGGGTTATCTCTCTGATGCTGTGGCCGCCGTGGATTTATTCCTGGCCGTACATCGAGGGTAGAAGGACAGTAAAGAAGAATCAGTGTTACATCCAATTCTTGGAGACTAATTCATATGTGACCTTTGGCACCGCCTTGGCGGCTTTCTACGTGCCCGTCACAGTCATGTGCATCCTCTACTGGAGGATATGGGGAGAGACGAAGCAGAGACAGAAAGACCTAACTCATCTGCAGGCTGGCAAGAAAGACGAAAGTCGCAAGTCTACATCCAGCGAAGACCCCCAAGAACAAGAAGAATGTAGGAAAGCCGAAGAGTACCGACGCTCTCGTAGCGATTCGTGCTCTCTCGAGACCACTGAGACGACCTATGTGCCAACTTCTCTTTGCGTTGAGACGTCGAAGTACCTGCCCAAGACCAAAAAATCAAAACGAAGAAAAATTGCCCAGGTAGTGTCCTCCTGGTGCAAGATCGACAAAGATCCAGATGCAGTGGATGAAGACAGCACGAGCCACGGATCGCCCGCGACTACCCCAGCATCGATAGAGACTCCCATGCAGTCGTGTTCCAGGACAGCCTCTATGAGTTTTCGAGTTGATCACCTCATCCAGTTCCACAGTAGTCAACCTCTTCCAGCATCAACTTCTCAGAAAACCAGCGATCATGCCATTCCTTTAACGGAACGAAACGGACCAAGGAGGCCAAATGTCAATTCCGCAGAAATGAAACATCACCCAACATCGAGGTCTCCTGTTCCTCTGACTCCACCTGCACCACCAGCTCCTCCACCGACTCCAGTTCCTCCTCCTCCTCCTCCTCCTCCTCCGCCACCTCCACCTCCGCCGCCGCCGCCACCACCACCACCACCTCCACCACCTCCCTCAACTTCTCCTGGACCACCTCTGTACACCACGGATTCCGTGTACACCATCCTCATCCAGCTTCCGACGAGAACATCATCTCTGGATGGAGAAGCAGAATCACAGGCATCCATTAAGATGATCATGGAAGAAGATGAGGATGGAGAAGATCTCGATGGAGACACCATAGAAACGCTGGACGAAGCTGACACTTCGGAGGATGGAGCTGGAGTTAGGGCTGGGTCGAATGGAGTTGGAGGCCGTCAAGCATCTCTAAGACCAGCTGACTCGTCTATGGACACGATACGACTTCCACTGAACACGAAACTCGTTCACAAGCAAGTGGTGAAGCATCGAGTACCAAAGAAGAAAAGGAAACAACATGAAAGAAAGCAAGAAATGAAAGCTGCTAAGACATTGAGCGCCATTTTGTTGGCATTTATTATAACGTGGACACCGTACAATGTCTTGGTGCTATACAAGACGCTCTCTAATTGTGAAGATGATGATTGTATACCACCAGGACTGTGGAACTTTGCCTATTATCTTTGTTATATTAACAGCACTGTAAACCCCCTTTGCTATGCACTCTGCAATGCAAATTTTAGACGAACATACATGCGGATTTTATCGTGTAAATGGCACAACAAAAAACGAAATTTAGCTCACCGGGGCTATTTTAGTTGAGCCGCAACCCGCGACCATTTGGCATCCCCTTCCCCTTACTTTTACATATCTTTGTATTTGTATTAAGTGTTGTAAATGTGCTTTTCTGACAGGAAACGGGGAAGGGTTGAGTGTATGTTTTGCCACCGGTACTCACTGTAGATTGTTATAGATATATATATACACACACTTGTATATACACGATATTCTTATGTACAATCATAAATGATGTTGCTAGGTTGTAAATGTGTGATTTTCTTTTTTGTAGTCTGCTGTATGGCTTTTTTAGATGCATGAGTGTCAACTGGCGAGACTCTGAGACTGCGCAGTTAACATATTTTCAATTTTCATAGATTATTTTGTTGATTTATTGATCTATGATCCATGATAATTTTCGAAATTTAAACTCTGCAGTTTCATACTGTCCCGTCTTGTGTTGCCACTCACGCTCTATAACTGGGTTTCGAAACTCTATGTGGCCTAATGGGGCTATTCAAATGGATCAAGGGGCGGGGGTGGCTCAGTCGGTAGCGCGCCAGGCTCGTAATTTGTAGTTTCCAGGTTCGAGTCCCAGTTGGGTCAGCGTTGAGATTTTCCCCCGCAAACTCCGCACCCTGCCCACGGTCAGTACGGGACACCGATGGGCTAGGAAAGGCCGCTGTCCGTCGGATGGGACGTTAAGCCGTGGCCCGGTGTGTGGGAGAGCCATACTCTGTGCACATTAAAGAACACGCTGGATGGCCTTGACGGGATGCTACCATCTGTCTCCCAAGAGCTGTTCCAGTGGGTCCCCTCCCCCAGCCTGAGCCTTTGGGGTCCATGTGACCTGGCCATTTAGCCCATGGTGTGCAAAAAAGTGCCGCTCAGAGGTAAAACAACACAAATGGATCATGCCAGACAGGATGATATAGACCAGAGATTCCCAACGTATGAAGTTAAGTCAGAAAATAAGAGTCCCATTTGACCTCCCCCCTAAACTAAGAAACATCAGGGGCTGTGCCACCACAGTATATTAGCAGCAAATGGTGTCGTGTAGTGGTAGCAGTCATCACTGGCGAACACGTGTGCTATGGAGTGCTGACTAAGAGAGAACATGGCGAAGTTTGGGTTGGTGCTTGAATCGTTTAACACTGAGAGTCTTTTTGTGGTAGCAGTCATCACTGGCGAACACGTGTGCTATGGAGTGCTGACTAAGAGAGAACATGGCGAAGTTTGGGTTGGGTGCTTGAATCGTTTAACACTGAGAGTCTTTTTTTGGCACACAGGACTAAATGGCCAGTTCGCTAAGACCCGAAGGACTCGGAGAAAGTTTTGAGAAGGGGATTTACCGGACAGCTGTAAAGCAACAAATGGTAGTCTACCGCCAAGACCAAGAAAAATGTTCTTTAACGTGCAAAGGGTACAGTTGTTCAGTTATGTCCCACCTGATGGATGCAGCCTTTACAAGATTATTCGTATCCCCTTTCTGACTGAGGTCAGTGTGGGAGTTTAGCAGAGACAGCAAGTGTTCAACACCTAGCATACACAAATAAAAGTCCAGACCTGACACCATCGAATTTTCACTTGTTTGTGAAGCTGCAGAAGCCTCTCTGAGGATGACGCTTTCCGCAGGATGGGGAATTTAAAGAGAAAGTCACAGGCAGCTTCAGGTGCAGAACGTGTCCTCTCTGTCGCAGGGTTTCTAAGTTGTTTCAAGTGTCTCAATAAGTCATCAACAAACGTGGAAAAATATACATATAAGTGAGGATATTTCCCGTATGTTGTCTCATGTGTAGAGTATCCTCATGTGTAGAGTATCTCATGTTGTCCCGTATGTTGTCTCACCTGCTGTTCACAAAATTAAAAAGGGAGTCTTTCTTTCTCACGTACCCTCGTATATACAGTCGCTCAAAAAATATCCGAACACTATGGTTGATTACAGAATTTAGAAAACATATCTGGCAACGATTTTTTTTAGAAATTAGTGATCTGACGACCTTCGTGACGCGAAGGTTGTCAGATCACTAATTTCTAAAAAAATCGTTTGTGTCGCGTGAAATTTCGTGTCACGCGACACGAACGTTGGCAGATCACTAATTTCTAAAAAAAAAAAAAAAATCGTTGCCAGATATTTTTCATGAATTCTGTAATCAACTGCAGTGTTCGGATACTTTTTTGAGCGACTGTACGTATAAAACGATAAACACAGAGCTGCATTTCACTCTTTAAGGATCAGGGCGCAGGACAGCAGTTCTCCTTTGCCCTAATGTAGTTATGATCCTAGTTTAAGTTATGCATTCCAAACGTTTAGATAATTAGGCCGGATAACAATCGAATCCTTAATATAGTGGGGTGCGCGGTAAAATTTTTGGGGTACCCTGTGAGAGCTCAAAAGTCGCTAGATCTAGTAACAAAGTTGGGATGTTTTACTTCTGAGCGGCACTTTTTTTTCACAAATGGGCTAAATGGACAGATTACATGGACCCCGAAGGCTCAGAGAAGGTTTGGGGAGGGGACCTACTGGAACAGCTGTTGGGAGACAGATGGTAGCCTCCCGTCAAGGCCATCCAGCGAGTTCTTTAACGTGGACAGGGTATGGCTCTCCCGCACACGGGGCCACGGCTTAACGTCCCATCCGACGGACGGAGGCCTTTCCAAGCCCATCGGTGTCCCCTGACAGTGGGCAGGGCGGGAAATTTTGCGGAGATAAATCTCAACGCTGACCCAGCTGGGACTCGAACCTGGGAACTACAGATTACGAGCCTTGCGCTACCGACTGAGCCACCCCCGCCCCCAGACCCAGTTAGGACTCGAACCTGCGAACTGCAGATTACTAGCCTGGCGCGCTACCGACTGAGCCACCCCCGCCCCAGACCCAGTTAGGACTCGAACCTGGGAACTGCAGATTACTAGCCTGGCGCGCTACCGACTGAGCCACCCCCGGTTCAAAGTAACAAAGTAAAAATAACCATTGTTATACTATAACTATAGTTTTATCTATCTATACAAGGGGTACGCCAGTTACATACACATTTCAGGGGGTACGTGAAGCATAAAAAGTTGAGAACCACTGATCAAAATCACTGTAAAACCTTTTCAGAACTCGAACCACGAACCCCTCTGAAAAATTTCTTGAGAATCCGGAAGGCAGAACATAGCAACAAACGGAAAGATAGACTTTTAACGTACTATTAATTTTACGTAATATCTAATTTTTGAAACAAAATATAATTCCAGTTAATTATTGTAGATTTTTTAAGGTTTACGCGGAACACATCTTAAAAAACACTGATCTAAATTACTGTCTTCTTAGTAAAGAGAGCAGATATCCCCTTTAGTGGGGGGGGGGCTCAGTCGGTAGCGCGCCAGGCTCGTAATCTGTATTCCCAGGTTCGAGTCCCCGCTGCGTCAGCATTGAGATTTATCTCCGCAAAACTCCCCGCCCTGTCCACGGTCAGTAGGGGACACCGATGGGCTTGGAAAGTCCGCCGTCCATCGGATGAGACGTTAAGCCGTGGCCCCGTGTGCGGGAGAGCCATACCCTGTGCACGTTAAAGAACACGCTGGATGGCTTTGACGGGAGGCTACCATCTGTCTCCCAACAGCTGTTCCAGTGGGTCTCCTCCCCCAACCTTCTCTGAGCCTTCGGGGTCCATGTGACCTTGCCATTTAGCCCATGGTGTGCAAAAAAAAATGCCGCTCAGAGGTAAAACAACCCAACCCAATTTCCTTTAGGAGAGGGGGCGGGGGTAACTCAGTCGGTAGCCACCAGTTTCGTAATTTTCAGTTCCCAGGGTTCTAGTACCGCCTGGGCCAGCGTTGAGATTTATCTGTGCAAAACTCCACGCCCTGCCCTCGGTCACTAGGGGACACCGATGGGGCTTTATGCCATGACCTCGTGTGCGGGAGACCCATACCCTGTGCACGTTAAAAAAACACGCTGGATGACCTTGACGGGAGGCTACCATCTATCTCCCAACAGCGGTCTAATTGATCCCGTTCCCCAACCTTCTCTGAGCACTCGGGGTCCATGTGACCTGGCATTTAGGCCATTGCGCTAAAAAAAAGTGCCGGTCAGAGGTAAAACAACCAACCCATTAGAGATAGTTGATAACATTCCTTAACTTTCTTATTGTTTGAAATTAAAAACAGGTTGATTCAAAACTCTTGGGTCAAACTTTAAAGGGTGATAGAACACACCTAAACAAGCACTTTTCGTCATGCAATGCATGGTCGGAATTCAAGCGGTGAAGCGCTAGGGGTTAACAGTTATTGTGTGAATAAATGAAGCAATACAAGAATTGTCTGGTCCGAAAGTGCTCCCGGTACAGTCTTTGGGCTTCCCTCGCATTCTCGTCTCCACAGCTCTGTACGTGAAATGCATGTCCGCCTTTCCCTGATTCGTGATCCATCCGTTCTGCAATCCACGGTAGAAATGACGACGTGTGCAAAAACCCGCGCTTATAAGAGTTCACTGGAAAGCGCCCTCTAGCGCTTCACCGCTTGAGTTCCGACCATGCATTGTATGACGAAAAGTGCTTGTTTAGGTGTGTTCTGTCACCCCTTAAAATTTAGCCCAAGAGTTTTGAATCACCCTGTATACACTTAACTATTTATGAAAAATAAATAGATATGGAATTCAGGAATCTTATCATCAGTAAAAATTCTGCTACAGCACTGACAAGGGAATTTGTTTCGAGACAGAATTATGAATTACTTATACGGAAAGCTTCGTAAAGCTTGAAGGGTAGCGGAAAAGAAAATTGGACTCTGCATAGGCCCAGGTGATGCCACATTCTCTGCACAGTTACAGTCACGCCACAGCTTCCATCTCACTGTCGGGGATTTGAACTGGGATCTCTTTTTTTTTCTAAGTTACTCTATGCTGCTAATCTTTCCGTTTTGAAATGGGTTGGGTTGTTTTGCCTCTGAGCGACACTTTTTTGCACACCATGGGCTAAATGGCCCGGTCACAAGGACCCCGAAGGCTCAGAGAAGGTTGGGGGAGGGGACCCACTGGAACAGCTGTTGGGAGACAGATGGTAGCCTCCCATCAAGGCCATCCAGCGTGTTCTTTAACGTGCGCATGGTATGGCTCTCCCACACACGGGGCCACGGCTTAACGTCCCATCCGACGGACGGCGGCATTTCCAAGCCCATCGGTGTCCCCTACTGACCGTGGGCAGGGCGGGGAGTTTTGCGGAGACAAATCTCAACGCTGACCCAGCTGAGACTCGAACCTGGGAACTGCAGATTACGAGCCTGGCGCGCTACCGACTGAGCCACCCCCGCCCCCCATAGGCCCAGGTGATGCCACATCCTCTGCACAGTTACAGTCACGTCACAGCTTCCATCTCACTGTCGGGGATTTGAACTGGGATCTCTATTAGGGTTAAAACTCCAAAGCAGCAGATAAAAAGAATTTTTACGTTCAAGAATTGGAGGGAAAAAATCTGGAAACCTTTACTACCACGTGCGGATTTAAATTCACTTTATCCCATTAGAAAGGCATCCCTGAAAGTAGGCAAAAAATAGAATTTTAGAAAATAAGCAAACATATTAAACGGCATTTATAATGATGCAAAGTACACATTTATCTATTATATATTTTAGGAAGTTTGTCTGTCCGTCTGTTCGAGAACTCCTAAACGGTGAGAACTAGGATAACCAAATTTCGTCTACAGCTACTACATCTCATCGTAACGTAGTGCACTGTAGAGGTTTTGACCCCATAAAATTAAGCCCCCCTCCCCAAAGTTGGCCGCGAAACTTTTGTCCATTGATAACTCTCTCCATCAGTAATGTAAGTCGCTCAAAAAATATCCGAACATTATGGTTGATTAAAGAATTCAGAAAAAATATCTGGCAACGATTTTTTTTTTAGAAATCAGTGATCTGGCAACCTTCGTGTCACGTGACACTTCGTTTTTCTTCGTCTTCGTTCTTTCTTCGTGTCACGTGACACGAAGGTTGCCAGATCACTGATTTCTAAAAAAATCGTTGCCAGATATTTTTTCTGAATTCTCTAATCAACCATAGTGTTCGAATACTTTTTTTTGACATGAAGGTTTCCAGATCCCTAATTTCTAAACCTGGATCGTGTGGGCCCAGAAATATTGAGCGTGTGCAGTTACCGTTCACAGCAAACTGGAGCGGTTGCGGTTAATGTTCACAGCACGTTGGATCGTGTGAGCTCACAAAGACCTGGATCGTGTTGGCTCACTCACGGAAATATTGAGCGTGTGCAGTTACCATTCACAGCAAACTGGAGCGTGTGCAGTAACTGCACACACTCCAGTTTGCTGTGAACGGTAACTGGAGTGTGTACAGTTGCTGTACACGCTCCAGATATTTTTCCTTAATTCTGTAATCACGTGACACGAGGGTTGCATGATCACTAATTTCTAAAAAAAACCGTTGGCAGACATTTTTTCTGAATTCTGTAATCAACCATAGTGTTCGGATATTTTATTTGAGCGACTGTATTACTCCATTCATAAAATAGGCGACGACCGCGCCCCCAGAGATATCGGACGCTTGCGACGGGTTTAATCCCCACCCACAGCAGCTGCGACCGATCTTTACGCAGAAAGACCCAAGTGGGACCACCACAACAAATTTGGAAATGATCAGTCGGAAACCTGCCAAATTTCAAGGATCTGAAATCTTCTGCCATCGACGACACGATTTCGTACAAGAAAGTAGTGTCCGCGCACCCGTTCGTCTCGAGACGTGATACTCTGATTCGTTTAGTATATGTTAAGGCTTGAGCAACGCTGGCAATTCCTCTAGGACATATCTAGTTGATTTAATGACTTAAATTTAGTAGAATGGCGTTCTGGGCTATTATCAGCATTGCTTTCAGAAATCCTTTACACCCTTTCAAAAACCGTTGGGGCCAGGGTGGCTCAGTCGGTAGCGCGCCAGGCTCGTAATCTGTAGTTCCCAGGTTCGAGGCCCACCTGGGTCAACGTTGAGATTTATCTCCGCAAAATTCCCCCCCCCGCCCACGGTCAGTAGGGGACACCAATGGGCTTGAAAAGGCCGCCGTCCGTCGGATGGGACGTTAAGCCGTGGCCCCGTGTGCGGGAGAGCCATACCCTGTGCACGTTAAAGAACACACTGATGGCCTTGACGGGAGGCTACCATCTGTCTCCCAACAGCTGTTCCAGTGGGTCCCCTCCCCCAACCTTCTCTGAGCCTTCGGGGTCCATGTGACCTGGCCATTTAGCCCATGGTGTGCGAAAAAAGTGCCGCTCAGAGGTAAAACAACCCAACAACCCTTTCAAAAACCGTTGCTTTTTCCTACTATTAAAAAATAAAACTCGTAGGGTTGAGTTGTTTTATCTCTGAGCGGCACATTTTTTAGGGTCAATGGGCTAAATGGCCAGGTCACGAGGACCCCGAGGGCTGAGAGAAGGTCGAGGGTAGGGAACCAACTGGACAGATGTTAGGAGACAGATGGTTGCTTCCCGTCAGAGGGCTTATCCTGCACACGAGGCCACGGCTTTGCGTCCTTACTGACCGAGGCCAAGAATGAAGGTTTAGAGTAGATAAATCTCAACGCTGGATCAGGTGGGATTCGAACCTGGAAACTGCAGATTACGAGCCTGGCGTGCTATAGACTAAGGCTCTCCGGCCCCTTGGCTACGTGGTATTTATGAAACCCTGTATTTTAAATAATACATCTTGATAATATGCATCCTCGAAAGCATCTATACACTCTTAGCCTTCCATAATTTTAATGCTTATTTTTCAGAAAAATAAGCATTAAACATGACAGGTCATTTTATTACCTGTCAGTAAAAGTTCCGAAAAAAATATACGACAATTTGCTGTTTGGCAATTCAATAGTCCCATTTAGATTTCTACGCAAACTTGTCTTTTCACATCGAAAATAAAGTGCGAAGGAAAAAACATCAAGAAAGAAAAAAAAGTTCCTTAACCAGCGGCCCTTGAAGAAAATGCGCAGGGACACAAAATGCAGGAGCAAGATCGGTAAATAGACTCAAGAAAAAAATAGAAAGAAGAACTTCCTCTTGTAAATGCAATTCTTTCTGCACTTATGAATGGGGCGCGAGAAAGGCTCTCGCGCAGTTCCTGTTTGCGGAGCTCTCCATGCTCTCGCTCTTCCCAATGTGCTGGCCAAAACTTAAAACTCGTGTCTAAAGCGCTCGTAAGCGGCGCTCAAGTGCGACACACGCTGCAGAATATCTCACGTGCCGCCATAGCAACCACTCCGTCGCCCTGCAAACTCCACTCGCGATGAAGTTCACAGCCGGCGGAGGAGGGTTCGAGGTTTATTTTTCTTCTTCGTTGTTCGCCGTTTCGTTCCATCGCCTCGTCCATTTCTCTTCTTCGGGAGTGATCTTTCCATAAAAATTGCGAGTGTCGTCTGGGCGACGTTAATGCAAACGCCAGACGAAAAGAGAAAGAAAAGAATATACAGAGAGAGAGAGAGGTTAACGAATTTCTTTCGCTTTTTTTAATGTGAAGAGTTTCGGAGTCGTAAAAAAGACGAAGAAGGTGTGTGTGTGGGGGGGGGGACGTAAAGAGTTGGAATATGTATTTGTGACGGCTATTCGGCGGAGCGGAAGACGTTTTCGTAAGTGTTTTGCATTTTCTCTCCGAGTGGCGACAGTTTTAAAACATTTGATGTGGAGTAGTGGCATGGCTGGATTGTTTTACCTCTGAGCGGCACTTTTTATGCATACAATGGGCTAAATGGCAAGGTCACGTGGTTAGATTTGTTATCTTACCTCTGAGCGGCACTTTTTATGTGAACAATGGGCTAAATGGCAAGGTCATGTGGTTGGATTTTTTATTTTACCTCTGAGCGGCATTTTTTATGTGAACAATGGGCTAAATGGCAAGGTCACGTGGTTGGATTTTTTATTTTACCTCTGAGCGGCACTTTTTATGTGAACAATGGGCTAAATGGCAAGGTCACGTGGTTGGATTTGTTATCTTATCTCCCAGTGGCACCTTTTTTTCACGCGCCAACCACGCGATGGGCTAAATAGCCATGTCACAAGGACCCAACGGCTCATAGCAGGTAAGGGGACCCACTGGAACAGCTGTTAGGAGACAGATGGTAGCCTCCCGTCAAGGCCATCTAGCGTGTTCATTGAAGTCCCCAAAGCATGGCTCTCCACAGGAATATATTCAGGATATAGAGGAGTGAAAAAAATTTGAGTAGTGTTTCTCTAATTAATAAAATACTCCACCGTACCGGGAAAGCTGAAATCATATTCCAAATAGAATAGATTATTTATCGTTTATTTTTGAAATCTACTTTTAGTTCGGACATATGGGACTAAATTATACAACGACACCTGTTTTGGATTTAAAAGTCATTAGACAATTTCGACAGTTAGTATAAGACGATAGGATTTAAAACAGGACCCTTGAATCACACAGCACTCCCCCCCACCCCGGGTATGTCGTCGTTGGCTCTCCTACACAAGGGCTTACGTGGGTCATTTTGTTTCAATTTCAAGTACAGGAAAATGTTGACTAATTCTCTTAGGCATGGTTGGCTCAGTCGGTAGCGCGCCAGGTTCGAGTCCCAGCTCGGTCAGCGTTGAGACATATCTCCGCAAAATTCCCCGCCGTGCCCACGGTCAGTAGGGGAACCGATGGGCTTGGAAAGCCGCCGTCCGTCGAATGGGACGTTAAGCCGTATGCGGGAGAGTCATAACCTGTGCACGCTAAAGAACACGCTGGATGGCCTTGACGGGAGGCTACCATCTGTCTCCCAACAGCTGTTCCAGTGGGTCCCCTCCCCCAACCTTCTCTAAGCCTTCGGGGTCCTTGTGACCTGTCCATTTAACCATGGTGTGCAAAAAAGTGTCGCTCAGAGGTACAACAACCCAACGTTAAAGAACACGCTGGATGGCCTTGATGGGAGGCTACCATCTGTCTCCCAACAGCTGTTCCAGTGGGTCCCCTCCCCAACCTTCTCTAAGCCTTCGGGGTCCTTGTGACCTGTCCATTTAGCCATGGTGTGCAAAAAAGTGTCGCTCAGAGGTAAAACAACCCAACGTTAAGGAACACGCTGGATGGCCTTGACGGGAGGCTACCATCTGTCTCCCAACAGCTGTTCCAGTGGGTCCCCTCCCCCATGTTTCTCTTGAGCTATCGGGGTCCATGTGACATGTCCATTTAGCCCATGGTGCGCAAAAAAGTGCCGCTCAGAGGTAAAACAACCCAAAAACCCAAAGCTACCATCTGTCTCCTAACAGCTGTCCAGTGGGTCCCATCCCACCAACTTTCTTTGAACCCTCGGGATCCTTGTGACTTTGCCATGTAGCCCATTGTACGTAAAAAAGTGTCGCTCAGACGTAAAAAAACCCTAAGCAATTCAACTAAAACCGAACATCTTTATGATGTAAGTTTAATATGAAGAAACGCTAAATACTGAAAATGCGCATAAAAATCCTCAAAAGTGTGGAAGATGGAAACGGACAATTTCAATGTTAGAAATTTCTTCCAGAAAAAAAAAAAAATCATTTATCAGACAACATGCATACAGTTCCATAAAATGCATCTTTGAAACGTCTTCATGGTTATTCCATGAAGGCAAAACCTGTCTATTTTCAACAGCCACAAGGGAAATGTACCATCAACCGAATATTTCGGCTATACGTTGCAGGTCGTCAGTTTTGAGGCACGTTCCCATCTGTCGCGGCCTCGCTTCAGAGATTCAATTTAACGGTAAGACTTCACTCATCTTCACAGAGCGGCTCATCTTCCACAAGTCACCGGGTTTATAGCGAAGCTATTAATTTTCACAGAACAGAAGCCTCAGAGCAAGCACGAACCACAGATCGCCACGCGTAGATATGGATAGGCAAGGTGATTTTACAGCGCGAGGGAGAAACAGCAACCATTCGGGTATGTCGTGAAGGCGGTGTTTCTCTTAATTAATTTCCGTTCGCCTTATCCAGTCGAGGCATCTATTTCGCACATATTGCATCGGGAATTGGAATAGTTAGGGGGAAGGCTTCAGTTGCTGCTAGGGATGCGAGCCGAACGAGACGAACTAATTTAGGCGTCGTTGGATAAATGTCAGGATGTTCAGTGGAAATAAAGTGTTAGAGAACTAGCTGCTGTTCCTGAAGCCATCTTTGGTGTGTATGGGTTGGTTTTAACCGAGACAGTGGCTAGAAGTGACTTAGTCGTAGTTGGGTTGTTTTACCTCTGAGCGGCACTTTTTTGCACACCATGGGCTAAATGACCAGGTCACAAGGACTCCGAAGGCTCAGAGAAGGTTGGGGGAGGGGACCCACTGGAACAGCTGTTGGGGGACAGATGGAGCCTCCCGTCAAGGCCATCCAGCGTGTTCTTTAACGTGCACAGGGTGTGGCTCTCCCGCACACATCCGCAAAATTCCCCGCTCTGCCCACTGTCAGTAGGGGACACCGATGGGCTTGGAAAGGACGCCGTCCGTCGGATGGGACGTTAAGCCGTGGCCCCGTGTGCGGGAGAGCCATACCCTGTGCACGTTAAAGAACACGCACACACGGGGGGAAGTCTCCCACACACGGAGCCACGGCTTAACGTCCCATCCGACGGACGGCGGCCTTTCCAAGCCCATCGGTGTGCCCTACTGACCGTGGGCAGGGGGGGGGAGAATTTTGCGGAGATAAATCTCAACGCTGACCCAGGTGGGACTCGAACCTGGGAACTACAGATTACGAGCCTGGCGCGCTACCAACTGAGCCACCCCCGCCCCTCCAAAAACACAAGGACCCCGAAGGCTCAGAGTAGGGTGGGCTAGGGGACCCACTGGAACAGCTGTTGGGAGACAGATGGTAGCCTCCCGTCAAGGTTTTGGGTTGGGTTGTTTTACCTCTGAGCGCCACTTTTTTGCACACCATGGGCTAAATGGCCAGGTCACATGGACCCCGAAGGCTCAAAGAAGGTTGGGGGAGGGGACCCACTGGAACAGATTTTGGGAGACAGATGGTAGCCTCCCGTCAAGGCCATCCAGCGTGTTCTTTAACGTGCACAAGGTATGGCTCACCCGCACACGGGGCCACGGCTTAACGTCCCATCCGACGGACGACAGCCTTTCCTAGCCCATCGGTGTCTCCTACTGACTGAGGGCAGGGCGGGGAATTTTGCGGAGATAAATCTCAACGCTGACCCAGCTGGGACTCGAACCTGGGAACTACAGATTACAAGCCTGGCGCGCAACCGACTGAGCCACCCCCGCCCCTCCAAAAACACAAGGACCCCGAAGGCTCAGAGTAGGATGGGCTAGGGGACCCACTGGAACAGCTGTTGGGAGACAGATGGTAGCCTCCCGTCAATGCCATCCAGCGTGTTCTTTAATGTGCATAGGGTATGGCTCTCCCACACACGGGGCCACTGCTTAACGTCCCATCCGACGGATGGTGTCCCCTACTGACCGTGGGCAGAGCGAGGAATTTTACGGAGATAAATCTCAACGGTGACCCAGCTGGGACTCAAACCTGAGAACTACAGATTACGAGCCTTGCGCGCGACCGATTGAGCCCCCCCCCCCCCCTTAATCGTAGTAGCTACGTCTTTGCAAGAGACTTGTATAAATATGCTTTTTGTAGCACTTTTCTCTGTCCTATTTGTTGCAAACGAAAAAAAAATTTACGCAAAAACTTGTAATCACCACCAGAAACTGAATTTGGATTGTGTGGTCATAAGCAGAAAGCCATGAAATCGGCAACAAAAATTGAAAATTTAGATTTTTAATTGGAGAATTCTATAAAACGCGAAAATTTCTAAATGGGCTTTGACGGGAGGTATTGTCTGCTGCTAAAAGTTCTCTTTTGTATTAAAGGCCTATTTCCTACTCAGAATCAGGGGCGGGGGTGGCTCAGTCACACACTACAGATTACGAGCCTGGCGCGAGGCGCGCCAGGCTCGTAATCTGTAGTTCCCAGGTTCGAGTCCCAGCTGGGTCAGCAATGAGATTTATCTCTGCAAAATTCCCGCCCTTCCCACGGTCAGTAGGGGACACCGATGGGCTTGCCGTCCGTCCGTCGGATGGGACGTTAAGCCGTGGCCCGTGTGCGGGAGAGACATACCCTGTGCACGTTAAAGAACACGCTGGATGGCCTTAACGAGAGACTACCATCTATCTCCCAACAGCTGTTTCAGTAGGTCCCTCCCCCAACCTTCTCTGAACCTTCGGGGTCCATGTGACCTGGCCATTTAGCCCATGATGTGCAAAAAAGTGCCGCTCAGAGGTAAAACAACCAACTCAGAATCTCTGCTGTTAAAGTTCTATTTCTTGCGTAGATATCTATCTGTTGCTAAAGATTATTTTTTGGTCAAAAGTTGATCTGCTGATACAAGATTTAAATAACTAACTGATGCAAAAAAGTATAACCCTTTTTGCTAAAGGTTTATCTGCTTTATCAGCTGCTAAAAAGCTTCTTTGCTTTCAGAAGGTTAATCTCTGGGTAAAGGTCTATCTGCTATAAAAAGGTACATGGGTTTATCAAAACAATAGAAACACCGACGACGACTGGAGTACACGCAATGCGCCGTATTCATATCACAGGGACGACGTTACCCGCGATGTGAGGCATATAAAGGGGAGGAGTAAGATGTCGGCTATCACGTAGCAGTGCCACAGGCGAACAGCTGTGGTCGTGTGATTGTATTAATTACCATTAATTACCATCTGTATCCTGTAGGATCGGTATACTGTAGCTGTTCCAGTAGGTTCCATCCCTCCAACCATCTCTGATTCTTCGGGGTCATTGTGACATGGCCATTTACCAATTGTGTGCAAAAAAGTGCTGCTCAGAGGAGGAGCGGAGGGGCTCAGTCGGTAGCGCGCCAGGCTCGTAATCTGCAGTTCCCAGGTTCGAGTCCCAGCTGGGTCAGCGTTGAGATTTATCTCCGCAAAATTCCCCGCCCTGCCCACGGTCAGCAGGGGACACCGATGGGCTTGGAAAGGCCGCCGTACGTCGGATGGGTCGTTAAGCCGTGGCTCCGTGTGCGAGAGAGAGCCATACCCTGTGCACATTAAAGAACACGCTGGATGGCCTTGACGGGAGGCTACCATCTGTCTCCCAACAACTGTTCCAGTGGGTCCCCTCCCCAACCTTCTCTAAGCCTTCAGGGTCCTTGTGACCTGGCTATTTAGCCCATGGTGTGCAAAAAAGTGCCGTTCAGAGGTAAAAGAACCTAACATCCAATCAGCCGCTCAGAGGTAAAACAACTCAACTGATGCCTTTGTACCTTTTCTCAAAACACTGTATAATCACTTACCGACTGGAAACATTACGAAACACTGGATCATTGCACTTATTAAATGTATTTTATTGCAGTGGCACATAAACCTTACGTGTCTTTCCACCCAAAACATGGACTCATGATGAAATCACATCTTGTTGATTGAGCTAATGTAAGCAAAGCTGGTCCACATCTCTCTATATTATCTCCAGTAATGGCTTTTCTTGCTTTAGTAAGAATATACATTGCAAAGAGGAAAAAAACCACATCTCGACGAAAATAACCAAGACGTGTACAGTCGCTCAAAAAATATCGATTGCGGTTGATTGCAGAATTCAGAGTGGGGCGGGGTGGCTTAGTCGGTAGCGCGCCAGGCTCGTAATCTGTAGTTCCCAGGTTCGAGTCCTAGCTGGGTCAGCGTTGAGATTTATCTCCACAAAATTCCCCGCCCTGCCCACGGTCAGTAGGGGACACCGATGGGCTTGGAAAGGCCGCCGTCCGTCGGATGGGACGTTAAGCCGTGGCCCCGTGTGCGGAGAGCCATACCCTGTGCACGTTAAAGAACACGCTGGATGGCCTTGACGGGAGGCTACCATCTGTTTCCCAACAGCTGTTCCAGTGGGTCCCCTCCCCCAACCTTCTCTGAGCCTTCGGGGTCCATGTGACCTGGCCATTTAGCCCATGGTGTGCAAAAAAGTGCCGCTCAGAGGTAAAACAATCCAACCCAACCAAACAGAATTCAGGAAAATTATCTGGGAACGATATTTTTAGAAATTAGGATCTGAGAACCTTCGTATCACGTGACACGAAAGGTTGCCAGATCACTAATTTCTAAAAATATCGTTGCCAGATATTTTTTTCTGAATTCTGTAATCAACCATAGTGTTCGGATATTTTTTTGAACGACTGTACATTCATTTTAATGCAGCATCATAATTCTCGTGCAAATAAGCAGATGCCTCAAGGATCATTTGTTTGAAATGATCATTCGACTACAACTAACAATAATGAAAAAAAAAAGATTATCATTATTATTGAACCGTATTGAACTTTGTAATTCTGTAACAAACATAGAGATCACACATCCCCTGAGCAGTACTTGGAAATACTTCTGCGAAATTTAGCTGTTTGTCTTTTTGGAATCCTCATTACTTGGATCTAGATAACCACGTTAATGCAAATTAGCCAACGATGCGATAGGCAGTCTCACGATCCCAACCACTTGGAAAGATGTTTCTAAACACTTCAATGGTCATTAATGAGGGTCAACTTTGTCCCTCCCCCCTCCCAACTTAAACCCCGGATGCGTCGTTAACGATTCCGCCTCGAAGCCATTATCCCAAGCATTGGGGAGGGGGGGGGGGTATTGAATTTATAGGGTGGGAGGCTGAATCTCTAATTAGCCATCTTTCACTAATAATGATCGTCTTGTGCGAACCACTGCAACGATCATTTATTAAACGGACATTGATTTTTGTTGCCATGAATTTTTACACTTTTCGGGAGGACAGCTTGTCCGTGTCTGTCGTTTAATGGTCGTTGAAACGTCTGCTGCCGATGCAAGCGAGAATTATCTTCCCAACCCTGTCGAACGACTGACCCTGACAGTTTCTGGAATCCGTAATAAATTTTATCTAGTCGAAAGAATGGATGAATAATAATTGCGAAGATGATGGAAAACACGATAAAGACTTTCGCTAACGCTTTGCGTGAACCATAAAAGTCATTTGGCAGATTTAAAAGTGTATTCTTTAGGTGGCGTTCACATTACGGACAGCCAATGAGATGATAGGTTCTGTTGAAGATCTGCCAGACGTTTTCTTCTAAATTTGTAACATCATGATGCTTTGTGTTCTACATCTGAGAGGGGTGGCTCAGTCGGTAGCGCGCCAGGCTCGTAATCTGTAGTTCCCAGGTTCGAGTCCCAGCTGGGTCAACGTTGAGATTTATATCTGCAAAACTGCCCACGGTAGGTAGGGGACACCGATGGGCTTGGAAAGGCCGCCATCCTTCGGATGGGTCGTTAAGCCGTGGCGTCGTGTGCGGGAGAGTCATACCCTGTGCACGTTAAAGAACACGGTGGAAGGCCTTGACGGGAGGCTACCATCTGTCTCCAACAGCTGTTCCAGTGGGTCTCCTCCCCCAACCTTCTCTGAGCCTTCGGGGTCAATGTGACCTGGCCATTTAAAAAGGTGCCGCTCAGAGGTAAAACAACCCAATGTTAAAGATCACGCTGGATAGCTTTGAGAGGACCTATTTATTTATTTTTTATTTAAAACATTACATAACTCTGGGAGCTCGGTGAACTAGCACCTCATACCCAAAAAAGTTTATAAAAGATAATAATTTATATACAAATAGATATGATATACTATCATATCGCACATAGCACATCTAAGCAAGGGAAATCATAATTTTTTTATTTTTTTAATGAATCTACAAAACAGAACAAAATAATGAAACTTACAATAATAAATTACAATTTGTTTAAAAGGTTAGTTTCTATAGAAAAGTAAACAGTGCATTTAGACGATGTTTTTGCAATAAGGTTGAAGGAACAATTAATTAAAAGATTTGAAAGTGTAAAGTCATTTAAACCCAATTTATCAAGATTTTTGAAAAGATTTTTGTGCTCAGTTTCATATAGAAGGAAAATTTAGTAAAGTATGTGAAATAGTTTCCGGTGTTTTACAGCAGTGACAATTTTTTGAAGACGATGTTTTAATTAAAAACTAATAATATTTTAGACTTATAAAACCTACTCTAAGCTTATATAAGATTGAAATGAAGTGTCTTGAAAATTTAGTTTTTGTATTGTTGATAGTTTATTATCAAGATTAAAATCTACGGTTACATTTGAATGGGCCATTAATTAGTTGGGTTGTTTTACCTCTGAGCGGCACTTTTTTGCACACCATGGGCTAAATGGTCAGGTCACATGGACCCCGGAAGCTCAGAGAAGGTTGGGGGAGGGGACCCACTGGAACAGCTGTGGGTAAACAGATGGTAGCCTCCCGTCAAGGCCATCCAGCGTGTTCTTTAACGTGCACAGGGTATGGCTCTCCCGCACACGGGGCTTAACATCCCATCCGAAGGACGGCGGCCTTTCCAAGCCCATCGGTGTCCCCTACTGACCGTGGGCAGGGCGGGGAAATTTTGCGGAGATAAATCTCAACGCTGACCCAGCTGGGACTCGAACCTGGGAACTACAGATTACGAGCCTGGCGCGCTACCGACTGAGCCACCCCCCTTAATTAGATAATGAAGGTTAAGTAAAGTGTGTTCAAAATGTTTTGTTTCTAATTTGTTTCTAATGTCGGGGAGAAGTAAGGCCTGTTTAGCATAATAGTCTGCCCAAAAGTTTCCTTTTATATCACAATGGCTTGGGATCCATTGAAATATAAATGTATTATGAGAGTTTATATAGTTGAGTGTTAAAAGGTTGTAGAAATCAGAAAGTGGGTCAGGATAGTTGGTATAGAAATAATCTTGTTTTAATGTTTGAAGGGCTGATTTAGAGTCGGAATAGAGAATAATATTTTTATTTCAGGGAGAGATAGAAGCCCATTTTAGGCCGAAAAGATTTAGCATAAAATTCAGCTTGTAAAATGTGTGAATGTGAGTCAGATTTGAATTTTGAGAAAGATTTAGTAGGAGAGCAGGAAGCAGTTGATGAAAATGTTGAAGTTGATCCATCTGTGTGGACAGGGAAAAGTGTTTGATAATGTGAAGAGCAATATGACTCTGTGAGTAGTTTTTGGCACTGTGTGGAAAGTGATGACTTTGAAATTAATGACGGTATTTCAGTAAAAATTTCTGGTTGGACAAAAACCCAAAAAGGATCATTATTTGTAAGATCATCTTTTTTCGTTAAAGATAAAATGTTTTTAAAAAGGGGTGTATCTTTATTACAAAGTATGTAGGGCGCTTTTAGATTCGGGTTGGGTTGTTTTACCTCTGAGCGGCACTTTTTTGCACACCATGGGCTAAATGGCCAGGTCACATGGACCCCGAAGGCTCAGAGAAGGTTGGGGGAGGGGGACCCACTGGAACAGCTGTTGGGAGACAGATGTTAGCCTCCCGTCAAGGCCATCCAGCGTGTTCTTTAACGTGCACAGGGTATGGCTCTCCCGCACACGGGACCACGGCTTAACATCCCATCCGACGGACGGCGGCCTTTCCATGCCCATCGGTGTCCCCTACTGACCGTGGGCAGGGCGGGGAATTTTGCGGAGATAAATCTCAACGCTGACCTAGCTGGGACTCGAACCCGGGAACTACAGATTACGAGCCTGGCGCGCTACCGACTGAGCCACCCCCGCCCCTTTTGATTCGGTTTTTTGAAGGTAACTAAAATTGGATGATTTGATTGTTTTAATTGTAATCTCATAATTTGTTGTAGAAAAAGAGATTGTGCTCGAATATTAAATGTAGGTATGGAGGTTTCTGCGTTTAAGGCCAAAGAGGAAGAAGGGTAAGGAAGCCCTAATACAAGTTTGAGGAATTTATTTTGTATTATGTTTAAAGATTTAAACTTATTTTCGGAGAGATCACAGAGGAGTCCAATGCCATATTCAATTTTTGGTCTTATTAAATTTAGGTAAAAAATTAGTAGATTATATTGAGATGTGCCCCATTTCGCTTTTGCTAGACATTTTACAAAATTTAATAATTTATCACCCTTGTGTCTTGGGTTTTTAGAAATGGAGATTAGTTAAGTTTATGGTCTAGGGCAGGGGTGGGCAATTGCTTTCGTATCTACACTGCGCATGCGTATTGACGTGGCCGTCCTAGTGGAAAATACGAGACGAATCTTCGGTCGCGCACGGGAAGGAAATCTCGGTTCAAGGCGGATTTTTCTGACTGTCTTGGCGGGCCACAAAAAACTCTTAGCGGGCCGAATGCGGACCGCGGGCCGCTATTTGCCCACCCCTGGTCTAGGGTAATGCCCAGATATCTACAGGAGAGTTTGGTTGGGATTATTGTTTTATTAATTTTAATATTTATATTAAAGGAATGTGTTCTTTTAGAAGTAAACGGAATTAAAAAGGTTTTATTGGTGTTTAATTGTAAATGCCACTTACGGAAATAACTTAAGTTTTTTTTAATATTTCGTTGCAATGTTGATTGAATATTGTCCAGTATTTTACCCGAGGCCCATCTGTCTCCTAATAGCAATTCCAGTGGGTCCCCTCCCCCTACAGCTGGGTCAGCGTTGAGATTTATCTCCGCAAAATTCTCCGCCCTGCCCACGGTCAATAGCGGGGGGACACCGATGGACTTGGAAAGGCTGCTGTCCGTCGGATGGGACGTTAAGCCGTGGCCACGTGTGCGGGAGAGCCATATCCTGTGCACGTTAAAGAACATGCTGGATGGCCTTGACGGGAGGTTACCATCTGTCTCCCAACAACTGTTCCAGTGGGTCACCTCCCCCAACCTTCTCTGAGCCTTCGGGGTCCTTGTGACCTGGCCATTTACCCCATGGTGTGCAAAAAAAGTGCCGCTCAGAGGTAAAACAACCTAAAACAACGGGCGAAATTTCCAAATCGCTGGATTAGTAGAGGTGGATCGATCTTGTGCCCTCCGCTTCCCTCCTACAAGTCTCGACTACTGGACTTCTATTTTTGGAGATACAGTCGCTCAAAAAAGTATCCGAACACTATGGTTGATTACAGAATTTAGAAAAAATATTATTAGAATTCAGAAAATATATTAATTAGTGATCTGGCAACTTTCGTGTTATGTGACACGAAGGTTGCCAGATCACTAAATTCTAAAAATATCGTTGCCAGATATTTTTTCTGAATTCTGTAATCAACCATAGTGTTCGGATATTTTTTTTAGCGACTGTACATTAAAAACACCGTTTATTACGAAATATTTCGCAATATGAATCATTTAAAGAGAAGAATCATTGCACTTATTGCAAGTGTTGCACCACACATGGTGAGAAGACAGAATATGGCCTAGATTGGCGCTACACACTAAAATCTGTTGAATAAAAAATTAAATTATTGAGTTTCCAGACATTTTGTACACACACAAACACATGACTTCTGTTCAGTTTCAGACTTTTGGATTTTACAATTCAAATAAGTAAAATACAATTATTTTCATGATAAAATTTCATTTGCTAGCACACCTCTACTTATTTTTGTGCTTTAATAGTGTGCTTTAATATAGTACACGAAGGTTGCCAGATCACTAATTCCTAAAAAAAAATCGTTGCCAGATATTTTTTTCTAAATTCTGTAATCAACCATATGTTCGGATATTTTTTTTTGAGCAACTGTACCTCTACCTATTGTTTTCATCTAGCAGCATAGTTCTATTTAATCCTATGCTCAACTAGCCCAATTCTATTTATTCTTTTCATCTAATAGTACACCTCTACCTATTCCCTTCATCTGCTGGGTGGGGGTGGCTCAGTCGGTAGCGCGCCAGACTCTTAATCTGTAGTTCCCAGGTTCATGCCCCAGCCGGGCCAGCACTAAGATTTATTGCCACAACACTCCCCGCTGTAGGTCGGTAGGGACACTGATGGGCTTTGAAAGGGTGCCATCCATCGGATGGAATGTTAATCCATGGCCCCGTGTACGGGAAAGCCATAAACTGTGCACGTTAAAGAACACGCTGGATAGCCTTGACGTGAGGCTACCATCTGTGTCCTAACAGCTGTTCCAATGGGACCCCTCCCCCAATAATCTGAGTCTTCGAGGTCTTTGTGACCTGGCTATTTAGCCCATTGTGTGCAAGAAAATTGCTGGTTTAGAGGTAAATCAACCCAACTCTTCCATCTAGTAGCACATCTCTATGTATTCTTGTACTCATCTAGCGCAATTTCATCCATTCTTCCTATCTATAGTGAAAGTGCAATTTATTATGCACACAGCATCATCATCATCATCATCCTCAAGCAGCCATGGGCTACGGAGATCCAATCAAACTGTGCAATTTAGTTCTCCAAGCTTATCTGTCCTGAGCTACATCTGCTGCATCTGGCCACTGCACACCAATTCTAACAAGGTCCTGTTTGACATTGTCTGCCCACCGCATCCTAGGTCTCCCCCTCTTTCTGAGGCCTTTAGGCACACTGTTCATAACCCTATTCGCCAATCTATAATTATCCATACGGGCAACATGGCCAAACCAGCGGAGTCTCTCTCTGCACAATATGCTGCTTAAAGGAGGTTGCAAATTCCTTTGTCTAACCTCATCAATACTTACAAAGTAGAACCACCTAATACCTAAGATACTGCGTAAGCATCTAGAATCAAAAAGAAGAAATCAAAAGCACCCATACACAAACCTGCCTTACTCAGCCACAATAATGCAGCCAGTCGAAACCCCTCGAGGACTATAAATAAGTTAGATATCGACTTATATAGCATACCTGCCCTGTAGTGATGCGCAGACACAGCGCCATAAGTGAGTTTGATTCGTGGCCAGACAGTCAGTGCGAGGAAGATTGTGTGTTACGTATCCGTGAGTGCAGAACGTCTGAGATTCTGCATGCGACAGTCGCACGTGTGTACCAGGACTACATCAAAACCTGCAGAACTTGCAGCTACAGGAAAAATGTGGCCTTAACCGGGCTATTGATGTTGATATTGCCTCTCTTGTGTTTCAGAACGGAGGAACGGACAGTGCAGATGATAAAGTGAACATTCAATGATGTGGCAAACACAAAGGTTCGTGCAAAGACCATTCGACGACCTATGATGCACGACTGGGCTATAGGTAGCCGATGCCCACATCAAGTACCCTTGTTAACAGCATGTCACCTGGTTATGAGGCTTTAGTGGACCCAAGGAACATCCCCAATGGTATGTGGAAGACTGGAAATAGGTAGCTTGTTACGACGAATCGAAGTTCCAGCTACAACACGATGACAGGAGGTTGCATGTGAGGCATAGACCACAGGCTGACTATGAGGTTGAAGTGTTACAGGCCGATGGGAACAGTGTAATTATGTGGAGGGTGTTTATGTGGTCCTCTTGTATCTATTGAGATCACTGCACAAGTCTATGCTGAAGTACTTGACGATCATCTACACCCGTCCAGGCAGTCCTGGAATCATGGGCCGCAATCTCACCCGAACGTTTTCAACACCTGGTAGAGTGGGGGCGGGGATGGCTCAGTCGGTAGCGCGCCAGGCTCGTAATCTGTAGTTCCCAGGTTTGAGTCCCAGCTGGGTCAGCGTTGAGATTTATCTCCGCAAAAATTCCCCGCCCTGCCCACGGTCAGTAGGGGACACCGATGGGCTTGGAAAGGCCGCCGTCCATCGGATGGGACGTTAAGCCGTGGCCCCGTGTGCGGGAGAGCCATACCCTGTGCAGTTAAAGAACACGCTGGATGGCCTTGACGGGAGGCTACCATCTGTCTCCCAACAGCTGTTCCAGTGGGTTCCCTCCCCCAACCTTCTCTGAGCCTTCGGGGTCCATGTGACCTGGCCATTTAGCCCATGGTGTGCAAAAAAGTGCCGCTCAGAGATAAAACAACAACAACACAACCTGGTAGAGTGTGTTTTAACTGTGATTTTTCGTGTCCACCGTTTAGATTTATCTCCGCTAACCCACACACTACCCTCAATGGAAAAAGGGACTGATGAGTTTGGAAAGACCACCATCCTTAAGGTGGGACATTAAGCCATGGCTCCATGTGCAAAAGAAACCTCACCTGTTAAAGAATACACTGAATGGCCTTGATGGAATACTACCATCTGTCTCTTAACAGCTGTACCATCTGCTGTCAGCCATCTGCTAATAGCTGTACCATCTGTCTCTCTAACCCCTTGAGATTCTCATGACTTGACTATTTAACCCATTGCGTGCAAAAAAATGCAAGAAGTGAAACAACCTAACCCAGTCCTCTTCTCGTTTATATCGTATAGACATGTGCACGTTAAAGAACACACTTGATTAAGAACTGGTTAAGAATACAATGGATTACGAAATGATGAAGAACACACTGGTTAAAGAATACACTGGAGATTGAAGGAAGGTTTCCATCTGTCTCCTAACAGCTGTCCGGGGGATCCCTTTCTCTCTACCATCTCTGAGCCCTCCGGGTCCTTGTGACTCTCCGTTTAGTCCACTGTGTGCAAAAAAATCGCTCAGAGGTAAAACAACCCTCTCGTCCGGGGGATCCCTTTCTCTCAACCATCTCTGAGCCCTCCGGGTCCTTGTGACTCTCCGTTTAGTCCATTGCGTGCAAAAAAATCGCTCAGAGGTAAAACAACCCTCTCGTCCGGGGGATCCCTTTCCCTCAACCATCTCTGAGCCCTCTGGGTCCTTGTGACTCTCCGTTTAGTCCATTGTGTGCAAAAAAATCGCTCAGAGGTAAAACAACCCTCTCGTCCGGGGGATCCCTTTCTCGCAACCATCTCTGAGCCCTCCGGGTCCTTGTGACTCTCCGTTTAGTCCATTGTGTGCAAAAAAAATCGCTCAGAGGTAAAACAACCCTCTCGTCCGGGGGATCCCTTTCCCTCAACCATCTCTGAGCCCTCTGGGTCCTTGTGACTCTCCGTTTAGTCCATTGTGTGCAAAAAAATCGCTCAGAGGTAAAATAACCCTCTCGTCCGGGGGATCCATTTCTCTCAACCATCTCTGAGCCCTCCGGGTCCTTGTGACTCTCCGTTTAGTCCGTTGTGTGCAAAAAAATCGCTCAGAGGTAAAACAACCCTCTCGTCCGGGGGATCCCTTTCTCGCAACCATCTCTGAGCCCTCCGGGTCCTTGTGACTCTCCGTTTAGTCCATTGTGTGCAAAAAAAATCGCTCAGAGGTAAAACAACCCTCTCGTCCGGGGGATCCCTTTCCCTCAACCATCTCTGAGCCCTCTGGGTCCTTGTGACTCTCCGTTTAGTCCATTGTGTGCAAAAAAATTGCTCAGAGGTAAAACAACCCTCTCGTCCGGGGGATCCCTCAACCATCTCTGAGCCCTCTGGGTCCTTGTGACTCTCCGTTTAGTCCATTGTGTGCAAAAAAATCGCTCAGAGGTAAAACAACCCTCTCGTCCGGGGGATCCCTCAACCATCTCTGAGCCCTCCGGGTCCTTGTGACTCTCCGTTTAGTCCGTTGTGTGCAAAAAAATTGCTCAGAGGTAAAACAACCCTCTCGTCCGGGGGATCCCTCAACCATCTCTGAGCCCTCTGGGTCCTTGTGACTCTCCGTTTAGTCCATTGTGTGCAAAAAAATCGCTCAGAGGTAAAACAACCCTCTCGTCCGGGGGATCCCTCAACCATCTCTGAGCCCTCCGGGTCCTTGTGACTCTCCGTTTAGTCCGTTGTGTGCAAAAAAATTGCTCAGAGGTAAAACAACCCTCTCGTCCGGGGGATCCCTCAACCATCTCTGAGCCCTCCGGGTCCTTGTGACTCTCCGTTTAGTCCATTGTGTGCAAAAAAATCGCTCAGAGGTAAAAAAAACCCACTCGTCCTCTTCTCGATTATATGATATAATCGAGGCTCCATCCAGCAGAAAAACAGGATTAATGGAAAATGGGAAAAGGAAAAAAAAATCCCGCAGACGAAGAGAGCAAAGTAATAACAATGAAGAGGTCGAAAGAAAGAAACGAGAGTCCTAACATAAGAATCTATGATGACATAAAAGAGAGATCAGATTTCCCAAAATGCCTTATTGCCTCCTCCTCTGATGCGGAATGCGAAACGAAAATGAGATGTCCTTTCTCATTTGGAAAGTCATACTTACCGGAAATTCCGGTAGTCTCTTCCACTCTGGTGGGAAAATGATGAATCTGTTATTTTTTGAATATACCTCACTTCGTCCCCCCCTCTTCCATCCTTCTTTTTTTTTCCTTCTCCTGCTCATTCAGTTTCCGTATTGCAAGCTTCAATTTTTGGAAGAATGAAGGAGCAAAAAAAGAGAGAGAAAAAGTGATTCATCGACCACGAGCGGCGACACAACTCGAATCTTTTTGAATAAAGATCTATCTGGACGAGTGAGACGCATCAAGAGGACTGAAATGAGAAGAAAAGAATTCCGCCATTTGCAACAAAAGGAAATAATTTACGTAGAGATGAAAGAGAGAACGAAAAAGATGCGGAGGAGCAGAAGTCCTGGTGATGACTACAGCGTTACTAGTACGGCAACGAGCTGTCTCAGCTATCATCAGCATCATCTACGCATTCATCCTTCACTCTTTTTTTCACAGACAAATCTGTAACTCTGAACGGCAAAAAAAGAAATCTTTGGTTTCTTTTATTATATTTACCAGTCCTTTATGTCGAGTGATTCGTGATCTGGTTATCTCGCATTTATTCAAAAAATATTATAGTTTTTTTTTTCCTCGAAGAGCGCCTATTTCAGTGGCCATTTTCACGACGTATGTAATAAAACTCTGATGTGTTTGTGTACAATCGCTCAAAAAAGTATCCGAATACTATGGTTGATTACAGAATTCAGAAAAAATACCTGGCATCGATTTTTTTTTAGAAATTAGTGATCTGGCAACCTTAGTGTCACGTAACCCGAATAATATCCGAACACTTACGGTTGATTACAGAATTTAGAAAAAAAATATCTGGCAACGATATTTTTTTTTAGAAATTAGTGATCTGGCAACCATCGTGTCACGTGACACGAAGTCTGCCAGTTATTTTTTTCTGAATTCTGTAATCAACCATAGTGTTCGGATACTTTTTTGAGCGACTGTAGGTGGTCATATTATTTTGATACTAGATCGTGTGGGCTCACTCACGGAAATATTGAGCGTGTGCAGTTACCGTTCACAGCAAACTGGAGCGTTTGCAGTAACTGCACACGCTCCAGTTTGCTGTGAACGGTAACTGGAGCGTGTACGCTCCAGATATTTTTCCTGAATTCTGTAATCACGTGACACGAAGGTTGCTAGATCACTAATTTCTAAAAAAATCGTTGCCAGATATTTTTTCTGAATTCTGTAATCAACCGTAGTGTTCGGATATTTTTTTAATATATATAATGCGTATGAATATATAATGCAATGAATATGGAGCGTGTGCAGTTACCGTTCACAGCAAACTGGAGCTGTTGCGGTTAATGTTCACAGCACATTGGATCGTGTGAGCTCACAAAGACCTGGATCGTGTGGGCTCACTCACGGAAATGTTGAGCGTGTGCAGTTGCTGTACACGCTCCAGATATTTTCCCTGAATTCTGTAATCACGTGACACAAAGGATTGCCAGATCACTAATTTCTAAAAAAAATCGTTGTCAGATATTTTTTCTGAATTCTGTAATCAACCATAGTGTTCGGATACTTTTTTGAGCGACTATACATCGTTTCTTTCTGCGACGTCAATTTTACTCGTCTTTGTCCTTATCTATGTGTTTGTAATTAGGTTTCCTTGAATCGCGATCCATTTAGGTTAAGATGCCACGTGGGGCAGTTGCGTCGAAGTCCGTCAGAATGATGGGCATCAGCGAAATGTATTGTAATCGTGATCGAATTCGGGAAAATGAATATGGGATTTTAATGCGAATTTCGTAATTTCTCTGAAGAAGACTCCGGAGGGTGAGTGAAAAATCCATCTTTTTCTTCTTTCCCTTGGGATGCAGAAGAGAGAGAGAACGAATGAAACAGATGGATCAGTCTCTTATTATGACTCTTACTCTTTCCTGAAGGAAGGGGATGAGATGGACGAGATCACGCCCTCTTCCTACGATGCATGCTGACAAAAATAAAAGTGTCCAGCACTCTAACTGGACCATGTGCAGAAGATATTTGATCGATGAAATTTTATTTCATTTTTTTGCTGCACAGTTACAAATAAACCATCGATGAATGAATTCAATTTAATGGCATTTTATTCATCACTTTTGGTATTGGATTTGTGTTAGTTTGCTTTTCCTACGAACGGTGCTTTCTGAAAGCAATGGGTTAAATATATAAGTCAAAAGGGTTGAGTTGATTTACCTCTGAGCGGCCCATTTTGCGCTCAATGGGCTAAATGACCAAGTCTCGAGGTCCACAAAGGTTTAGAAATGTTGGGGGAAAGGAACCCACTTGACAGCTGTTAAAAGACGGAAGGTAGACTCCCATCATAACCAACCAGCGTGTTCTTTAACGTGCACAGGGTATGGCTCTCCCGAACACGAGGGGGGCGGTGGTGGCTCAGTCGGTAGCGCGCCAGGCTCGTAATCTGTAGTTCCCAGGTGCGAGTCCCAGCTGGGTCAGCGTTGAGATTTATCTCCGCAAAATTCCCCGCCCTGCCCACGGTCAGTAGGGGACACCGATGGGCTTGGAAAGGCCGCCGTCTGTCGGATGGTACGTTAAGCCGTGGCCCGGTGTGCGGGAGAGCCATACCCTGTGCACGTTAAAGAACACGCTGGATGGCCTTGACGGGAGGCTACCATTAGTCTCCCAACAGCTGTTCCAGTGGGTCCCCCTCCCCCAACCTTCTCTGAGCCTTCGGGGTCCATGTGACCTGGCCATTTAGCCCATGGTGTGCAAAAAAAGTGCCGCTCAGAGGTAAAACAACCCAACCCGAACACGAGGTCACGGCTTAATATCCCATCCGACAGATGGCGGTCTTTGTAGATCTGTCGGAGTCTCTTTTCATACTGAGAGCAGGGATTTAGCGGAGATAAATATTTAAGCAGCCACAGCTGAGACTCGAACCTGGGAAATACAGATTACATCATGGTTCGCTATCGACTAAGGCAACCCCGCCCCTAGTCACAAAGACCCCGTGGCTCAGAGATGGATAGAGGAAGGAGTATCATTGGACAGTTTAAAATAAAAACAGATCGAAGTCTGCCGCCAACGTCATACAGCGTTTCCTCAGCACTTTTTCAGAGGTCTTCGGCTTTTCTTTTATTATTTTGAAAACGAAGTAAAAAGGAATAATGCAGCCATTCTATTCCTTATTTATTTAAATCTAACTTTTAGCTATAAAGCGATGAGAACAGCAATAAACACTCATGTTCTACTTCCAAGCCAGATTTCAGAATTAGTTTGTACACTGTTTGCCAAATTGCTGGGTTGCGTTGTTTTACCTCTGAGCGGCACTTTTATGCACACCATGGACTAAATGACCAGGTAACAAGGACCCCGAAGGCTCAGAGAACGTTGGGGGTTGGGTTGGGTTGTTTTACCTCTGAGCGGCACTTTTTTGCACACCATGGGCTAAATGGCCAGGTCACATGGACCCCGAAGGCTCAGAGAAGGTTGGGGGAGGGGACCCACTGGAACAGCTGTTGGGAGACAGATGGTAGCCTCCCGTCAAAGCCATCCAGCGTGTTCTTTAACGTGCACAGGTTATGGCTCTCTCACACACGGCTCCACGACTTAACGTACCATCCGACGGATGGCAGTCTTTCAAAGCCCATCTGCGTCCCCTACTGACCGCTGGTAGGGCGGGGATTTTTGCAGGGTCTTGTGACCGACTATTTAGCCTATTGTGTGTAAGGAAAATTGTAACTTAAAATTCTTATTATTCTTTCACAATAGGCTTAATAGTCGGTCTTGTGACGGACTATTTAGCCTATTGTGTGTAAGGAAAATTGTAAGATTGTCAAAACAATCCAATCGGATTCATGCGAATCTACTGTCTATGACGTCAGTATCAATTTGAAATTAAAATAACAACAAAAATAAATCTTCTCATCTTCCGAGAAATTCCACCACCTATGATAATAAAATTAAACACGCGTTAAACAAGTTTAAGCAATGAAATTGTTAAGACAAAAAAAACTCATTTTGATTTCAAGAAGAAAATACTAACAAAAATAAAAGTGCATCGGCATCATTTGCTGGCTGAGTTACGATCGTGCGTGAAGTGCTCCACCTGGTGATGTCTCTGAGGACTTCTGCATCATTTGAGCTAATTAATTCGCTCGAGAGAAAAAAGCTCGCGGACCAAGAAGTCTCTAGACACAGACATTTTAAGAAATTTCAAATTAAAATGTCTCGTGCTTTGGTTATTGACCGAAATGAAAAATAATGTCGTTCTTCATTTTCGAGCATGTGTGCGTGGATTTAAAACTTCAGGGAAATCATATTATTTTAAGTAAAAAAAAAATGGAATTAATTTGCTGATTATTTTCTTTCGTGCTATGTTCATTTTCGTTAAGGATTATTTTTTCCGTTTTTTCTATTACGAGATTGGTAAAAAAATTCTCGGATTTTTTTCTAATGCTGACTTAACTCTTACGAATCAATTCGTCGCACAAAAAGTATTCGTTCTGATCAAATTAAATTAAAAATTCATAAGCAATTATAAATTTCCTTACATCTATCAAACCAAGAGAAATGAGTTTGGTTGTTTTAGCTGTGAGTGGCGCATTTTCTGCATTCATTGGTAATAACTGACCAAGTTACAAGAACTTTCGGGGGGTCAGTCGCTAGCGCACCAGGTTCGTAATCTTTAGCTTCCGGTTCGAGTTCGGTTGGGTTGTTTTACCTCTGAGCGGTACCTTTTTGCACAGCATGGGCTAAATGACCAGGTCACATGGATCCCGAAGGCTCAGAGAAGGTTGGAGGAGGGGACCCACTGGAACAGCTGTTGGGAGATAGATGGTAGCCTCCCGTCAAGGCCGTCCAGTGTGTTCTGTAACGTGCACATGGTATGGTTCTCCCGCACACGGCGCCACGGCTTAACGTCCCATCTGACGGACGGCGGTGTTTCCAAACCCATCGGTGTCCCCTACTGACCGTAGGCAGGGCGGGAATTTTGCGGAGATAAATCTCAACGCTGACCCAACTGGGACTCGAACCTGGGAACTACAGATTACGAGCCTGGCGCGCTACCGACTGAGCCACCCCCGCCCCAGTGAAAACAGAATTGGGTGTATATATATATATATACACAGGGTGATTCAAAACTCTTGAGCCAAACTTTAAGGGGTGATAGAACATACCTAAACAAGCACTTTTCGTCATACAATGCATGGTCGGAACTCAAGCGGTGACGCGCTAGAGGGCGCTTTCCAATGAACTCTTATAATCGCTGGTTTTCGCACTCGTCGTCATTTCTACCGTGAATTGCTTCACGAATCAAGGTTGGGTTGTTTTACCTCTGAGTGACACTTTTTTTGCACACAATGGGCTAAATGGCCAGGTCACATGGACCCCGAAGGCTCAAAGAAGGTTGGGGGAGGGGACCCACTGGAATAGCTGTTAGGAGACAGATGGTAGCCTCCCGTCAAGGCCATCCAGCGTGTTCTTTAACGTGCACAGGGTATGGCTTTCCCGCACACGGAGCCACGGCTTAACGTCCCATCCGACGGACGGCGGCCTTTCCAAGCCCATCAGTGTCCCCTACTGATCGTGGGCAGGGCGAGGAATTTTGTGGAGATAAATCTCAACTCTGATCCAGCAGGGACACGAACCTGTGAACTACAGATTACGAACCTGACGCGCTACCGACTGAGCCACCCCCGCCCCCACGAATCAAGAGAAAGTGGACATGCATTTCACGTATCGTCTCACGAGGAGCTGCGGAAGGGAATGCGAGGGAAGCCCAAAGACTGTGCCAGGATCGTCTCACGAGGAGCTGCAGACGGGAATGCGAGAGAAGCCAGAGACTACGGTAGAAATGACGACGAGTGCGAAAACCAGCGATTATAAGAGTTCACTGGAAAGCGCTCTCTAGCGATTCACCGCTTGAGTTCCGACCATGCATTGCATGACGAAAAGTATTTGTTTAGGTGTGTTCTATCACCCCTTAAAGTTTGGCCCAAGAGTTTTGAATCACCCTGATATGTACTATATATTTATAGAGGTGGGGGTTGGAGTATATAGCGACAGGCTTGTAATCCGCAGTTCCCAGGTTCGAGTTCCAACTGTGCCTACGTTGAAAATTTCCTTCACTAGCTCCCGTTCTGTTTTTCATGAGAAAGGGTGCACAGATGAGCTTGGAAAGGACGACGTCCCTCAGATGGGATATGGGGCGGGGGTGGCTCAGTCGGTAGTGCGCCAGGCTCGTAATCTGTAGTTCCCAGGTTCGAGTCCCACCTGGGTCAGCGTTGAGATTTATATCGGCAAAATTCCCCGCCCTGCCCACGGTCAGTAGGGGACACCGATGGGCTTGGAAAGGCCACCGTCCGTCGGATGGGACGTTAAGCCGTGGCCCGTGTACGGGAGAGACATACCCTGTGCACGTTAAAGAACACGCTGGATGGCCTTGACGGGAGGCTACCATCTGTCTCCCAACAGCTGTTCCAGTGGGTCCCCTCCCCCAACCTTCTCTGAGCCTTCGGGGTCCATGTGACCTGGCCATTTAGCCCATGGTGTGCAAAAAAGTGCCGCTCAGAGGTGAAACAACCCAACCCAACCCAGATGGGATATAAAGTCGTGGCTCCGTGTAGAGGAGGGTCATAACCTGTTCACGTAAAAAACGTGCTGGATGGTTTTGACGGGAAACTTACATCTTTCTCCTAATAACTGACCAGTGTATCCGATTCTCCAACATTCTCGAAATCCTTGGGGTGTTTGTGACCTGTCCATTTTGCCAATTATGTTAAGAAAAAAGTGTGGCTCACGGGTAAAACAATCCAAAATTTCGAAATATTAGCTTCTTTTTTATTTTTCTTTAGTTTACTCATAGCCAATGTCGCTTTAATTCCCAATGAGAGAACCTAGTCTTTTTTATATGTCGATAAGTGAACATTTTCTTTTACTGAGGGAGAATCACAACAAATATGACAGGAAAAACGATCATGTCATACACGGGATTCGAACCCATGCAGTCACAGCGAGCCAACGCGATACCACTGAGCTACCGAAGCAGCTATTTTCCATCTTTTGTAACTCATATATATATATTTTTTTTACGTGCAATGTTTATAGTAGTCAATATGAATCTGAGAATTCAGGCTGTTTAAACAAATAGCTTAAACAAATAAATGTTATTAACAATAGCTTAAACAAATAACTATTATTATTGTCTCCTGTTCTCCCATCTTTACTTTTTTTTCGGATCAACTGAATTTTTTTGCCCTCCCTTTATTATTTTTCTAGATCCGGACCTGTATAAGAGCATCACAGTTGCTTCTGTTGAGAAGCCGATCATTTCAGTCTTTCCGTTTTGGAAAAAAAACAAATTTACGCTTATTTCTAAATATCTAGCTTTTACCTGTCCATATGGTCTTTTTCCAAGCCCAGTATGTGACTATAAATAAAAAACAAAACAAAAAAACAGAATCACGCCTCCAGAAAGAACATGCCAGAATGGTTTATTCGAAACACAAACCCTCCAAAAATGAAAAATGTTGATGTAATGTATTTTTTTGCTGCGTTCCACTTGCAAATGAAACTTCGACGCTTATCGTAATCACCTGGTCGCGAAATCGAGAATCACCGAGGTTGATAAGTTCTTGAATGCTTAAATATTTTAACGAATTAAAAAAATTAAAGTCTCCAAACGTGAAACGGTGGAGAAAAATCATTCCTCGTGCAGAGCCTGAACAGACTGGTTTCTGCTTCGACAGCGAACACTTATGTTGAGGAAACATAGATAATGCTTCCACACTCTCTATCGATCGGTTATCTTTCTGTCCGCTCTCTTTTTTTTATCAACTTTTTATTTTTTAACCTTGTTCGCTCATTCACCGCGGTACTGCTCTCTGTCCCTCCCTTCAATTGCTCCCCCCTCCATCCGCTAAAACCTCGGAACATGCGCCGACATTAGGAACACCTGTTACGCGGAACCAGACGTGCGATATACGTGATACGAGGGAGCACAAGTATGCTGTTTTTAGCGCGTGTTTAATTTCCCCCCCCCCCCTCTCCCTTCTCTTCTCTCCCCCTCTCCCTTCTCTTCTCTCCCCCTCCATTCTGACGAAGAAGAAAAATCATCTGTTTCCATCTTTCGGACTGAACGACGATATAAATCAGCAGATGCTGTTACAAGTCGCCATAGATATGTATGTATTTCGAGGATTTATCCGGCTTGAATTCACAGTCGAGCTGAGAGGGGAGAGGAGGAGGGGGGGGGAGAAAACGGGGGAATGGAGATTTTAAAGTTGCATGCGTCAGACGCAGCTGTAAACTTTGTCTCTTTACACGAAAAATGCATCATCTTCGGCGTGTAAATGCAGTATCATGTCTCCAACGCTTTTTTCCCTTTCTTGTTATTGGAAGTAAATCTCTACTTCCCAATTGTAAGATGAAACTGCTTTTGATCTTTTTTTTTTCCTTCTTTAGCTTAGATATAGAGGAGAGGGTGAATTCAGCGTTTTTTTATTTTCTCTTCGTGTTATTACTCTTTGTGGATGAAAGTCTCTCTGCCGTGCGTCAACTTTCCAGAAATGCAATATCTGTTGCATCCTCCTACATCCGATCGAGGTACATTTAGTGCGGAATGCAAAAGAAATACGATTACTGTGGCTACTTCAAAAGAGGGAATGAGATCTTTTGGATTTACCTGGTTGTTGAAGCATTGAGAAAAGAAAAAGTGACGGTGTGGAACTGAACGAGAAGGAGAACAACAAATGACGTAAGGCTTAAAAGAAATTTCGTAGATTTTGGGTTGTTAAACTACTCTGAAGGTCATTTGCTTTTGTCTTGAACAATGATAAATAGGAAGTGAAATGACGGAAGTTGTATATGGAGAAGTGGAGTTTTGAAGGAGTATCCGAAGAGTGGAAGGAATGCAATAATGCAAAGAGAGGAGTGACTTAGTGGCAAATTGAAAAAGTATATGAGAGAGGGGAGAGAAAGAGAGAATTAAAAAAGATCAGAAGGGAGAAAAAGAGGGAAAAAGATGTGGTAGGAGAGGAGAAAAGATGGGAATACGGAAAGAGAAATTTAAAAAAAAATCTCAATGAAGAAAAGGGAGGGGTACAGAAAATTTGAGATCTGGTAGGAGAAAAGATAAAAACGTAGGAAGAGAATAGAAAAGATCAAATGAAGAAAAGAGAGGCGTACCGAAAAAAGATATCAAGTCGGAAAGGAGAAAAAATGGAAGTAGTGAAAGAGAAAATCCGGGTGAAGAATAGAAAGAAGTACGGGGAAAAAGATCATATCGGAGAAACGATTGAAACATAAAGGAAAAGTATTGAAAAAGATCAAAATAAAAAAAAAAAAAAGAAAGGATGTGAGTACAAAAAAAAAAAGAGATCAAATTGGATAGATGAAAAGATGGGAGGAGAGAAAGAGAGTATTATGAAAAAAGATCATAGGAATCAAAACGAAGAGTACGAAAGAAAGAGGTCTGGTCAGAGAAAAGACGCGAAAATATAAAGGAGTAATGAAGAAGGTAAAAATCAGAACAATCAGAAGGACTCGCATTCAGCCATCGTGCCACGTCTGACTGACTTTGGCCTGCTTCGAGCCGGACAATAGCTCTCCACCGCAGTTCATTTGGCCAATGATGTCTCGAGGTCATTTCTACAAAATGGCTATTTCGACTACTCACATTTACAACACAAAATAACGATCCACTCCAAAACACCCTTTTTCTATGCCGCTATCCAATTACGCAAATTGACGCAACGTAGACTAATTTGCATACGATATGCTCACTCGGCATTACTTTACTGGTTACATGAACAAGTTTAGTGAGGATCGCAAAATATTTTGGTGAATTATCGCGATTTTTCTCATTTTTCCTTAATTTATGGAAACCAGGGTATATGATTTTTATATGGGATTTGGAGGAGTAAAAAGAGATAGAGAAGAAAGAGATCAAATCGAATGATTACAAAGAGAGGAAGAAAAGAGAAAGAGATCAGATGAAAGAAAAGTTAAATGAAAAGCAGAGAAGGAAGAACTCAAATCTGAGAGAAGCAAAGAAAGAAGCTGAGTGGAAAAAAATCAGATCAGAAGAAGGAAGGAATCAGAGAGTAGGAGGAAAGAGTGGAGTAAAAAAGAAAGGGATCAGAGAGAAGGATTAAAGAGTGGGGTAAAGAAGAAAAGGATCAGAAAGAAGGAGGAAAGAGTGGAATAAAGGAGAAAGGGATCAGAGAGAAGGATTAAAGAGTGGAGTAAAGAAGAAAAGGATCAGAAAGAAGGAGGAAAGAGTGGAATAAAGGAGAAAGGGATCAGAGAGAAGGAGGAAAGAGTGAAGTGAAGATGAAAGGGATCAGAGAGAAGGGGGAAAGAGTGGAGTAAAGAAGAAAGGGATCAGAGAGTAGGAGGAAAGAATGGAGTAAAGAAGAAAGGGATCAGAGAGTAGGAGGAAAGAATGGAGTAAAGAAGAAAGGGATCAGAGAGAAGGAGGAAAGAGTGGAGTAAAGAAGAAAAGGATCAGAAAGAAGGAGGAAAGAGTGGAATAAAGGAGAAAGGGATCAGGGAGAAGGAGGAAAGAGTGGAGTAAAGAAGAAAAGGATCAGAAAGAAGGAGAAAAGAGTGGAATAAAGGAGAAAGGGATCAGAGAGAAGGAGGAAAGAGTGAAGTGAAGATGAAAGGGATCAGAGAGAAGGGGGAAAATGTGAAGTAAAGAAGAAAGGGATCAGAGAGAAGGAGGAAAGAGTGGAGTAAAGAATAAAGGGATCAGAGAGTAGGAGGAAAGAATGGAGTAAAGAAGAAAGGGATCAGAGAGAAGGAGGAAAGAGTGGATTAAAGAAGAAAAGGATCAGAAAGAAGGAGGAAAGAGTGGAATAAAGGAGAAAGCGATCAGAGAGAAGGATTAAAGAGTGGAGTAAAGAAGAAAAGGATCAGAAAGAAGGAGGAAAGAGTGGAATAAAGGAGAAAGGGATCAGAGAGAAGGAGGAAAGAGTGAAGTGAAGATGAAAGGGATCAGAGAGAAGGGGGAAAATGTGAAGTAAAGAAGAAAGGGATCAGAGAGAAGGAGGAAAGAGTGGAGTAAAGAAGAAAAGGATCAGAAAGAAGGAGGAAAGAGTGGAATAAAGGAGAAAGGGATCAGAGAGAAGGATTAAAAGGACCCCACCGAGGGCACCACCAGATCATAAGGACCCCACCGAGGGCTCAGAGAAGGTTGGAAGGGGACACACAGGACAGCTGATGGGGAAACAGATAGTAGCCTCCTGTCTAGTCCACCTAGTGTGTTCTTTAACGTGTGCAGGGTATGGCTATGTCACATGCGGACCACGGATTTACATCCCACCCAGCGTTGAGACTTATCTCCGCAAAACCCCCCGCCCTGCCCACGGTCAGTAGGGGACACCGATGGGCTTGGAAAGGCGGCCGTCCGTCGGATGGGACGTTAAGCAGTGGCCTCGTAGGCGGACGGAGAGCCATACCCTGTGCACGTTAAAGAACACGCTGGATGACCTTGACGGGAGGCTACTATCTGTCTCCCAACAGCTGTTCCAGTGAGTCTCCTCCCCCAACCTTCTCTGAGCCTTCGGGGTCCTTGTGACCTGGCCATTTAGCCAATGGTTTGCAAAAAAGTGCCGCTCAGAGGTAAAACAATCCAACCCAACCCAACATTCTATCCGACGGACGGCGGTCTTTCTAAGTCTATCTGTTTCCCTATTGATAGAAGCAATAGGGGGGTGGGGGGTTGTGGAGATGCTTCTCAACCCTGGAGCGAGTGGGACTCGAACCTGGGAAGTGCAGATGTGCAGATCACGTGCTTGGGCTCTACCGACTGCGTACCCACCCCTCGAAACTGGGAACCGTAGATTAAGAGCCTGGATGTAGATTAAAACTCTGCAGCGTTATCGACTGAGCCAACTCATGCCCCCCAGACATGGAAAATCGACACATTTCTTGGTTAGAAATATTTCTGAACAACCCTGTAAATCGGACAAGCATAAGATACGAAATAGTTCTTGAAAATGATGATAACTTCAGCATAAAATAGAAAAATGCTTATTGTTTTTTGAAAAAGCCTATTTGGGGGCAATTTCTAAAGTACGGTCGCTCAAAAAAATATCCGAACACTATGGTTGATTACAGAATTCAGGAAAAAAAATCTGGCAACGATTTTTTTCAAAGAAATTAGTGATCTGGCAACCTTCGTGTCACGTGACACGAAGGTTGCCAGATCACTAATTTCTAAAAAAAAATCGTTTTTACCAGATATATTTTTCTGAATTCTGTAATCAACCATAGTGTTCGGATATTTTTTGAACGTCTGTATTTCGTGGCAGCTTAAATATTCAAAAACGAAACAAATAAATGAATTAGCTTAAGCTAGAGTAAAAAAGATCGTTCGAAAAAAAATAAACACTTATAGTTGAAAAAAAAACATTGTTTCGCAGTTTATCGTCGCGTAAAACGCAGAAAGGAGTCGAAAATTACTCATCTAGTTACCGAATGCAGCATTTAAGAAAGCAAACCGAACACACGCCCCCACACAAAAAGTTAAAGCAAACGACAGACGACCATCTCTTCCGTTGCTGCTGAAACTCGTTATCGCAGCGGATTCTCGCCCGTAAGACATTTGGATCTAATGAACATTGATACATTGATTAGGTATAACATACAATGGAGCGCAAAAATCCCGGAGGACATTTATTATTCCAGCAGCGACGACGTTCGTTGCCGCAAAAAGCACTCTGTTCCGCATCATCTGCTCATCCTCCAACATCTTGTTGGCTTTGGCAGCAGTTCCTTGAACGATCCGGCCAATTCACGTTTGGGGATTTACTTGGGCCTTTTCTTGTTATCCGTCTCGCCTACAGATTCGATTATAGCATCGCTGGTTGTGCTTCTATCATCTTTCTATTTTTCCGCTTCTCTCCATTAAGTAGATCACGTGGCTGGCTCAGCAGCCGTGCATCATCCTTTGAGCATCTCCCCACCGCTTTCCATCCACGACTCTTCTTCAACCCGCTCTCCACGTGCACCATCTCACCTTTGAAGTTCGTTAAAGAGATTAAAATTTTAGAGTTATCTAACTTTTAGTTAGGCAGCGGCTTAATTAGGTAGTAGAGGTAAGTGTAAAAAAGACACGGCAAATGTTAAGAGCGTTTCCTTGCAGTGAGACGTGTTTCACAGGAAGCGAGCGTGTTATAAAAGTACTCGCCTTTTTTTGTTTGTTGGTGAGGTAATTACAGTTGTTGCAGTTTCTGTGTTGTCTTTTTTATTTCGAAATTTGTGACTGAAGAATGCGGAAAGTTTCTGTCTTGTGCAATAATGAACTTTGTCTCGTTCTTAACAAGGCAACTGTTGTGCTCTCGTAGGTAATGGCAACAATGCCACGCCAATCATTTTTGTTGCATTTGTTTACAGTGTTCTTTTGTTATTTTTTTTTTTTGTTTACAGTTGTTACAGGAGTTCCCGAAGAATAAATTCTAGTTGAACTGAAACAGAAAAACTGTTACAATGGGTTTAAGAAGAGTGTGGAAAAACACGTTCGTCTAATCTTTGTTACTTACAGTCGCTCAAAAAAAAATATCCGAACGCTTTGGTTGATTACAGAATTCAGAAAAAATATCTGGCAACGAATTTTTTACAAATTAGTGATCTGGCAACCTTCGTGTCACGTGATTACAGAATTCAGGAAAAATATCTGGAGCGTGTACAGCAACTGTACACGCTCCAGTTACCGTTCACAGCAAACTGGAGCGTGTGCAGTTACTGCACACGCTCCAGTTTGCTGTGAACGGTAACTGCACATGCTCAACATTTCCGTGAGTGAGCCCACACGATCCAGGTCTTTGTGAGCTCACACGATCCAATGTGCTGTGAACATTAACCGCAACCGCTCCAGTTTGCTGTGAACGGTAACTGCACACGCTCCATATTCATTGCATTACATATTCATACGCATTATATATATTAAAAAGTATCCGAACACTATGGTTGATTACAGAATTCAGAAAAAACATCTGGCAACGATTTTTTTTTAGAAATAAGTGATCTGGCAGCCTTCGTCTTTGACACGAAGGTTGCCAGATCACTAATTTCTAAAAAAAAAATCGTTGCCAGATATTTTTTCTGAATTCTGTAATCAACCAAAGCGTTCGGATATTTTTTTTTTTGAGCGACTGTACCGGTCTTTTTATCACTTTAGTTTGATTGATTGTGATGAAAAATTAATTGAAGATATAATTCTATAAGATTAATCTAAGACAGTGCTCTCCATCTTCTCTAAGACCGTGGGCCATTTTTTTTTCTTTCGCCAATATTTCGCGGGCCAAAAAAACATGGACAGGATAGGTAATTGAAAAGTCAGTTTATGTCACCTCAAAAAATAATTTTATTTATGTGAAAAATAATAAGTAATAATAAACTAATATAAATTTTCTAAACCTTATCAAATATTTAATAAATATAATGGGAACAATGTGGCCGTAGTTGTTGAGCAATAAGAATAGAATGAGTAAGATGAAATAATGCAATAATTGCAAATAGATTGAGTAAGTTGAAGATTGCATATCAAGTAAAGTAATATAAGTTAATAAAAAATTATAAGGTGGATTATAGGTATTTATTTAAAATTTCAAGTAAAAACTTGATTTTGTTCGCGGGCGACAAAAATCCTTGTGCGGGCCGTATGCAGCCCTCGAGCCGCTAGTTGGACACCGCTGATCTAAGATATAGATAATTATATAAGATTAGAACCTTAATATAGTTTTATAATGATGTATTAGTTTAAAATTTTAAGATATTATAGTCCGATACAATAACTGATGCAATCTTATGTGCCGTTCCACGCAATTATTCAATAGCTGAAGTTGTAAAATTAGCGTTGTGTTGGTACTTTCTCTCTTAAACATTTTTCGATCAATAATTTAATTTTTTTACGTATGCACTGTTGCCAAAATGTATACAATGCACTTCTCTTACGTAACATTGATATACTGAAGTCCTTGTTGTACATGGGATGTGGTGGCTCAGTCGGTAACGCGCCAGGCTCGTAATCTGCAGTTCCCAGATTGGGATGGATCATTCGTCGGATGGAAAGCCTGCGGTTTAACGTCCCATCCGACGGACGGCGGCCTTTCCAAGCCCATCGGTGTCCCCTACTGACCGTGGGCAGGGCGGGGAATTTTACGGAGATAAATCTCAACGCTGACCCAGTTGCGACTCGAACCTGGGAACTTACAGTTTACTAGCGTGGCGCGTTACCGACTGAGCCATCTCCGCCTCCTGGGAGAGGGGACCCATTGGACAGCTATTAGGTGGCAGGAGGTGGCCTTGACGAGTGGCCTTGACTAGATGGCCTTGACGGGAGGCTTCCCGTCAAGGCCATCTAGTGTGTTCTTTAATGTACCCAGAGTACGGCTTTACCACCCACGGAGCCACGCCTTAACGCCCCATCCAACGGACGGCGGTCTTTCCAAGTCCATCGGTTTCCCCTACTGACCGTGGGCAGGGCGGGGAATTTTGCGGAAATAAATCTCAACGCTGATCCAGCTGAGACTCGAACCTGGGAACTGCAGATTACGAGCCTGGCGCGCTACCGATTGAGCCACCCCGCCCCGCTTCGCTGCTGACCAAAGGGACCTGGGTTCTAACCTCCAGTATGCTTATCTTTTTGGAAGAGGTCTCGACTTCCTCAAAGATCTCTATGAAATGCTAAATTGACCATCTCCTGTCAGACCTCTGTGGCGAGCAGCTGCTTGAGAAGTATTCTATTTATTTATTTATTTATTAAAAGTTAATTTTTGTGAATAAACAATTGGTATATTTTCCTAACGTTACAACGAAATATAACATGTCGTTTAACATAAAACAATTTATCATACATCAGCTACATAATATTTTAAAATAATTCTTTACCACGTCATTGGCATCCATTGGATCTGTTTTCAGTGAAACAATTTTTCATTCATTAGGTCACATCTACTGCCCGATCAGTAAACAACTTTAAGGGTGTGAAAGGGTTTAACGGTCGTTAGCGTCACACCCAACACATCTGCCTGGTTAAAGTGGTTCCTTACTAATGACATCACCCAGCATTCTCGGTGGCTGAAACTTTCTCAATATCTTCGGCATACCTTATCGGCCATCGAATACAGCTGCGTTGCAATTAACCGAAACCTCTTCCCACAGAGAACAAATGCATATAGAGAGGATGGAGAGTGCCTCTAATTCGTCCCTATTCGTCGAAAACTGCAGTCTTCTGACGCTGTTCGCGTGGCTCAAGCAGCAGGTTGGCAACAAAAGAGCTTCGGGCGCCGACGTAACAAAGGAGGAGCATCGGGGTGTATGGCGCGAGGGCAGCGAGCTTCGGATTGTGAGAGTAACGTCTGGTGACATCCATTAACCGTGGGATTTATTTGGGGGAAACGGTCGTACGAGCAAGCTAATGACGAATTAGTGGGAATCAGAATTTCCACATATAATTAGCTATCGGCCTCAGGGCTAGGCTTTTGTAGCTAATGGGAAAGTCTCTGATAATGGAGGAATATCGTGGACAGTTCGTAATTCGTTGCGATAAAAGAAATATAGAGGATTATGGATTTCACTTTGTCATTCGTTTATTTATGTTAGACGGGGGGGGGGGACATTTTTTTTTGTTTTCTGGCACGGGAAAACTTTTTAGAATGCTGCGGTATAGAACTTCCGCTATTCCATAAAATATTCACACCCCCTGAGTACAGTCGTTCAAAAAAATATCCGAACACTATGTTTGAATACAGAATTCAGGAAAAATATATGGCAACGATTTTTTTTAGAAATTAGTGATCTGGCAACCTTTGTGTCACGTGATTACAGAATTCAGAAAAAATATCTGGAGCGTGTACAGCAACTGTACACGCTCCAGTTACCGTTCACAGCAAACTGGAGGTGTGCAGTTACTGCACACGCTCCAGTTTGCTGTGAACGGTAACTACATACGCTCACTATTTCCGTGAGTGAGCCCACACGATCCAGGTCTTTGTGAGCTCACACGATCCAATGTGCTGTGAACATTAACCGCAACCGCTCCAGTTTGCTGTGAACATTAACCGCAACCGCTCCAGTTTGCTGTGAACGGTAACTGCACACGCTCCATATTCATTGCATTATATATTCATACGCATTATATATATTAAAAAATATCCGAACACTATGGTTGAATACAGAATTCAGATATATTTTCTGAATTGTGTAATCAACCACAGCGTTCGGATACTTTTTTGAGCGACTGTACATCAAATAAATCCACAAAACACAACACATAATAATCAGCTAACTAGCCTTGATTTGTTTTCTCAACTCTAAAGTGGTCGGAAAAAAACAACTTTTTAAGAGGTAAGTAAAAAGTTCTTTCAGAGTTGAGTAGATTAAAGTAAAACAATATTATTTACATATTCAGAACGTTCAGATAGTTTGAATTTCTGAGGCAGAAGTGATGGACATTGTGATATTCATTGACTTATATTCCAACAAAAGTTTGGAACAGGATAAAATAAAAAACCGTTTAAATTGGGATTAGGAAGCTAAGAGCGTTCTGTTATTTAGCAAAAATAAAAACCAAATTTGAGTGTATCAGTAGTGATATCATTAAAATTTATAGCTCACTGAAAGCTTTAAATATTAATGACCTATTGCAGTGACTCCGTGTACAGTCCGGTTGTTGATCGTCCTCCAAGTAACTCTCGCAGTGCTCTGGCAGTTGCGGAAACTTAGCCTCAGTGGGCGTTTTACAGTTCATTTAGCTCTCAGCTGTTCACTGCAAAGGATGACGGGGCATTTCTCAAGTTCTGTGTGTCAGAAATTGTCATCAATCCAAAATGGTTTCACGGTGCGGAGACAGTGGTCTATTCCATCATTCTCTTTAAGTTGTTGTGTCGATTGTTTCTCGGGGGATTACATGGTCTCTTGGGGTGGGGGTGGCTCAGTCGTAGCGGGCCAGGCTTGTAATCTGCAGTTCCCAGGCTCGAGTCCCAGCTGGGTCAGTGTTGAGACTTATCTCCGCAAAACTCCCCGCCCTGCTCACGGTCAGTAGGGGACACCGATGGGCTTGAAAAGGCCACCGTCCGTCGAATCAGACGTTAGCCGTGGGTCCGTGTGCGGGAGAGCCATACCCTGTGCACGTTAAAGAACACGCTGGATGGCCTTGACGGGAGGTTACCATCTGTCTCCCAACAGCTGTTCCAGTGGGTCCCCTCCCCCAACCTTCTCTGAGCCTTTGGGGTCCATGTGACCTGGTCATTTAGCCCATGGTGTGAAAAAAAGTGCCGCTCAGAGGTAAAACAACCCAACGTTAAAAAACACGCTGGATGACCTTGACGGGAGGCTACCATTGTCTCCCAATAGCTGTTCCAGTGGGTCCCCTCCCCCAACCTTCTCTGAGCCTTTGGGGTCCATGTGACCTGGCCATTTAGCCCATGGTGTGCAAAAAAGTGCCGCTCAGAGGTAAAACAACCCAACCTACATGGCCTCTTTTATTATTGTGCATGCGGTGTCCAATGTATAAAATCGGGGATTTCTCGGGAGTGATAAGATCCAAGCCGTCATTACAAAGAAACTTCGAGAGTTTTTTTTTTTACCTTTTGGACACACAATCACTTTTGTTGACTTAATTTTATGTGGGCAGGGGTGGCTCAGTCGGTAACGCGCCAGGCTCGTGATCTGCAGTTCGAAAGTTCGAGCCCCAGCTGGGCCAGGGTTGAGATTTATCTCTGCAAAACTCCCCGTCCTGCCATCGGTCAGTCGGGGACACCGATGGACTTGGAAAGGACGCCGTCCCTCTGATGAGATGTTAAGCCGTGGTCTGTGTGTGAGAGAGAGCCATACCCTGTGCACGCTAAAGAACATGCTGGATGGCCTGTCTCCTAACAGCTGTCCAGTGGGTACATTTCCTCCCAAACTTCTCTCAGCCATCGGAGGCCTTGTTATCTGGCCATTGTGAGGGAAAGCCATTGTTAGCCAGCACATTGTGAGGGAAAAAAAATGTCGCTCAGAAGTAAAACAACCGAACTTAATTATGTAATATAATATAATAATCAATGAATAGTAAATGTACAGAATTCCCTTTTGACATCGAATCCAAGAAATGCATTTGTAGAAAACATAATACTTTAAAATATGGGTGATAAAATATTTGTATTGACCATGTATGTATGTATAAGCAGAGAATTCAATATACAGTCGCTCAAAAAAGTATCCGAACGCCACTATGGTTGATTACAAAATTCAGAAAAAATATCTGGCAACGTTTTTTTTTTAGCAATTAGTGATCTGGCAACCTTCGTGTCACGTGACACGAAGGTTGCCAGATCACTAATTCCTAAAAAAAACGTTGCCAGATATTTTTTCTGAATTTTGTAATCAACCATGCTGTTCGGATACTTTTTTGAGCGACTGTACTCTTTCCCATTAAACAAAGTCTATTTCTGTGAATCTGTACTAGTTCCGGATATAGGGGGGGAAAGGAGGGGAAGTGACGCAATCGAGCCGGAAACAGTAAAAGGGGGGGGGGGTGTACTTCTATTGCAGTATAACATTTTGTAAAAAAAAATTCTTGAAAAATGCGTGAAATATACAGTAGTCGTATCATTCTTTTTTTTTGTCTCCATTACCCTTATTAGCATTATTCAGGGGGGAGGATGCCCCTTGGCCCCCCCCCAGATGCGCCCTTGTTTTGTAGATCGAGCCTATAGGGATAAGATCGAATTCAATCTCCCCAGCCACTTGCCACCTCTTCGATTTCACCGTCCTTCCATTTCTTCTGATTCCATCTCAATGATTCAGGGATGCGGAAGATGAATCGAGACAAACTCTCCGCACCATCCCTGAACGTAAGTGCATTAAAATCTCATAGCAATCCGTCTTGTCACTTCTTAATTTGATAACCCGTAAGGGATTTCTCATTCTTTGCTATCTTTACTATCAAGCCGACGAGATTAACGAAGGACACCGTTTCAGTTGGGGAGATTTGTTGACGAAATTGAACATTCCTCAATTCGAAAATGGAAGGTAAGGACGACGAGCATTTAGTTAGTTAACTGGTTTATTGATTGGCACTTTTCGTAATTCTTTTAAGTTTGTTTTGTGTGAGTGGTTTGTTTTGAAATACGTCTTTTTTTCATCGTCGTTTCTTAGTTTTAATCATCATAAAATGGATCCGTCCAATCTGCGGCTCATTGCAACTCATAAAATGAATCATCACTATACTTAATGTGGATCATTTCGTCCAATGTTTTCGATGAAACTTTTTTTAGGCGCTTGACTAAACGATTCTGTTACTTCGTAGCACTCATTAAAAAATATGTTTTTGCTTTTTAATCAAAAATTTTTTTATTCATTAAAAATATGTGTTTGTTCTTTAAATATGTTTGTTCTTAAAAATATGTTCTTTACTCGTTAGTAAAAAAAATGTATGTTTTATTCTTTTTAAAAAGTATGCTTTCGTAAAAAGGAAATGCATGCTTTCTTTAAAGGAAAAAAAGTATGTTTTCGTTTTAAGAAAAAAAATATACTTTCGTTTAAAAAAAATTCTATGATTTCGTTTAAAGAAAAAAAAAAGGTATGTTTTCGTTTAAAAAAAATCTATGATTTCGTTTAAAGGAAAAAAAATATGTTTTCTCTTTAAGGAAAAAAAAGTATGCTTTCATTTTTTTTTAATTATGATTTCGTTTAAAAAAGTATGTTTTCGTTTTAAGAAAAAAAATATGCTTTCGTTTTTTTTAATCTGATTTTGTTTAAAAAAATATGTTTCCGTTTTAAGAAAAAAGTAAGCTTTCGTTTTAAAAAAGTCTATGATTTCGTTTAAAGAAAAAAAGTAGTTTTCGTTTTAAGAAAAAAAAAATCTGTATGCTTTCGTTTTAAATAGTTTTTTTCTCTGCAGCTCTCTAAGAATATAGTTTTTTTTTCATTGGCTCTTAAGTTTGGATTGATCATCCTGTTTTAGAAGCCAAATTTAAACCCACAGAAAGACTTTTACGTCCACAACGATAACTAATTAAATTCAACAATCTCACAGGAATCGTTAGATAATGAAAGAATGGAAGACTAAGATTTTGATTAAAGAAAGATTTCCCCCTTTTTTTTAACACTCTGGATGGCCTCGACGGGAGTCTAACATGCCCAGTGGGTTCCCTTCCCCAACCTTCTCTGAACTCCTGGGGTCCTTGTGACCTGGCCATTTAATTTAGCTCATAGTGTGCTAGAAAAGTGCCGAACACAGATAGAACAACTATGTCGACTCTTGTTTTTAATATTTGGGAAATGGAAGTAATGCCTTTACCAGATTACTGTGTTTAATAATGGAAGCCAACCCCTTTTAGCTTTATATATCTCCGTAGCTTGCGGAAGATATGTCGCATTTACCTTTTTATTGTTTTTTACTAGATAATCTCGATTCTATTGAGGACTCAATCATATCTTGCCAACCTGGTGTAAAATCGTAACGAGTTATGTACAGTCGCTCGAAAAAATATCCGAACACTATCGTTGATTACAGAATTCAGAAAAAATATCTGGCAACGATTTTTTTTTAGAAATTAGTGATCTGGGAAACTTCGTATCACGTGACACGAAGGTTGCCAGATCACTAATTTCTAAAAGACATCGTTGCAAAAAAAATTTTTTAACCCTGTAATCAACCTTAGTGTTCGGATACTTTTTTGAGCGACTGTACGAAGTGAAAGTTTCCGAAGTGGGGAATTTCGTAGACTATAAAAATTTCACTCCCCACCCATCAGTTCTTTCCTGCTGAGAAAGTCAAATGTGTAAATGATTGATCTACTATATCACCAAGGGTAAGCAGTTCTACGTGAAATGAAAGATTATGGGAAATGGAGATTGGTGGGTTGTTTTACCTCTGAGCGGCACTTTTTGGCACACCATGGTTTAAATGTCCAGGTCACAAGGACCCCGAAGGTTCAGAGAAGGTTGGGGGAGGGGACCCTCTGGAACAGCTGTTGGGAGACAGATGGTAGCCTCCCGTCAAGGCTATCCAGCTTGTTCTTTAACATGCACAGGGGTGTGGCTCTCCCGCACACAGGCCACAGCTTAACGTCCCATCCGAAGGATGGCGGCCTTTCCAAGCCCATCGGTGTCCCCTACTGACCGTGGGCAGAGCGGGGAATTTTGCAGAGATAAATTTCAACGCTGTCCCAGTTGGGACTCGAACCTGGGAACTGAAGATTGCGATCCTGGTGCGCTACCGACTGAACTACCCCCGCCCCAAAACAACACAAACGTTCATGCCTTATCCGGGGCTCGAACCCAGGTCCCTTAGATCATTAGCCAAGCGCGCTAACCACTCGGCCACCGGACGGCTGGGAAATGGAGAAGTTCGCGTATAACAGCGGTTGAGGGTAGACGTCCCTTGCTTAGCTCTGCTGCTTATCGATTCGTCTCGTCTGGAAAGGGGAACGCCTTTGTTCACCGCCATCTTTCTTTCCGAGTCAAAAACAAGTCATTTTCAGGACAAGCAAATAATGTCAAGTGCCGAAATGCAACGTGGTTTTAAGTCTCATTATCACAAAATTGCCTTTGTGGATGTCATGAGAAATAGTTTTGAAATTTCTGGCAAAAATTAAGTGGGAATTGCTCAAGTGATCACATGGACTCTGACGGTTGTTCTACTACAGACTGATGAAACAGTGATCGTCTCCTTCAGAGGAAAGAGAATAACAGTGAAATTAAATGGAAAAAAAAAACCAGAAGTCATACAAGCTGGCAGACCAATTAAGATTGTCTTCGTGGCCAAATTACCTTTCTTTATTTCCAATTCGGAGCTACCAAAGGGCCAGAGGTGGCTCAGTCGGTAGCGCGCCAGGCTCGTAATCTCCAGTTCCCAGGTTCGAGTCCCAGCTGGGTGAGTGTTGAGATTTATCTCCGCAAAACTCCCCGCCCTGCCCATAGTCAGTGGGGGATACCGATTGGCTTGGAAAGGCCGCTGTTCGTCGGATGGGACGTTAAGCCGTGGCTCCGTGTGCGGGAGAGCCATACATTGTGCACGCTAAAGAACACACTGGATGGCCTTGACGGGAGGTTACCATCTGTCTCCCAACAGCTGTTCCAGTGGGTCCCCTCCCCCAACCTTCTCTGAGCCCTCGGGGTTCATGTGACCTGGCCATTTAGCCCATGGTGTGCAAAAAAGTGCCGCTCAGAGGTAAAACAACCCAACCCAAATCCTTGACAGGAGGCTAACATCTGTCTCCCAACAGCTGTTCCAGTGGGTCCCCTCCCCCAACCTTCTCTGAGCTTTCGGGGTCCTTAACCTATTGTGTGCAAAAAAAGTGATATTCAGAGGTAAAATAATCCAAAAGTACCAAATGCACTACTCCCACTTCGGGGAGATCATTTCAACTGAAAGTGAACTATATGAAATTGAAGGAATGGAAAAAATAAAAATGGGCACTAGAAGAGTACAATGCAAAAGGATATTATAATTTTATGCGAATTAATACATTCATAGCAATCATAGAGTACAGAGCAGTCACACGTCTCTGCCGACGTTGCAGACAACCTCGTCATTTCGTCTCCAAGCGGCGAAAAAAAAAAGTTACCTTCGTAGGTTCTCCCGCACAATGAGGGCCACGGCTTTTACGATTCAACCGACGGACGCCGGCCTTTCCAAGCCCATCGGTGTCCCCTTCTGACCGAGAGAAAGGAGAGGAGTTTTGGGGAGAAAATTTTCAGAAGCTGGTCAAAGCGGGACTCGAACCTGGGAACTGCAAATTATGAGCCTAGCCCGCTACCGACTGAGCCACCCCCGTCCCACTGCAGTACTTTAAAAGACAGAAAGAGCTAAAATTAAATTTTTTATAAAGACATTTCTCAACATTTCGTTTCTCTGCATTAGTTGAGTAGCAATTTCTGAAAGAACGCTTGGAAAACAAACAATTCTTTTCCTCTTAAAAATCCCGAATGAAAAATAAATTGCTAGTTACAGAAGTTTGCACGAGTTCCAAAAACGTTTCATCCATTCTTCCCACCCCCCCCCCCCCTTTTTTTTTCCAATTAGAACTATTCAATCTCTTTTCAAAGAAACCTTGCATACGCTTTTCTTACTAAAATAGCAGACGTGGTCCCGTGGGAAATTCCCGTTTCTCGGTCTGCGCATCTCTCTCTCTCCTCCTCCGTGCTGCTCCTGAAACTGAAGCCCGAAGAAGTCGACTGAGTTGCGCACGAAACCGTTAAGGCTCTAAAGAGAGACTTTCTAAGCAGATGTTACCATCGCAACAGAACTAAATAATGCATTCAAAGAAGAGGAAGTAGTGGACTTCGGATGCTCGAGGAAGTAAATAAGACGGAAGTTCGTGATGATCTGGCTTTTCCATCAAACGAGAGCACGTCATGATCTACTTTCTCTTGCAACAGGTTGTTTTCCTTCACCGCCCCCCCCCCCCGCCAACTCCGCCCTCCAACCATCTCCTCCTTCCACTTTATTGCCAACAATGTTTTAAGGTGCTACGCGATATCTGAAGCACGCGAGTTTTGAATGAATTGTTGGTTCATTTTTCACGAAGTCACCTTTGAATGGAGAAAGAATTCAAATTTCTAGAATTTATTTCTAGCATATGATTCTACAGCTTATTTGTTTTTCCTGCTAATAAACTAAGTCAACTGGACCAGAGTTTCTCCGCCGTTAGTCAACCGACTATGAGTTTGCTCATGGGTTTTGCTATAAGTTTCGCTCCATGGCTTGGAAAAGACTGAGCATCACTGAGTACAGTCGCTCAAAAAAAGTATCCGAACACTATGGTTGATTACAGAACTCAGAAAAAATATCTGGCAACGATTTTTTTTAGAAATTAGTGATCTGGCAACCTTTGTATCACGTGACACGAAGGTTGCCAGATCACTAATTTCTAAAAAAAAATCGTTGCCAGATATTTTTCTGAATTCTGCAATCAACCATAGTGTTCGGATATTCTTCGCGTCACGTGACACGAAGGTTGCCAGATCACTAATTTCTAAAAAAATCGTTGCCAGATATTTTTCAGATTCTGCAATCAACCATAGTGTTCAGATATTCTTCGCGTCACGTGAAACGAAGGTTGCCAGATCGCTAATTTCTAAAAAAAATCTTTACCAGATATTTTTTCTGAATTCTGTAATCAACCATAGTGTTCGGATATTTTTTTGAGCGACTGTACATTATTTCTCATGGGAAATTCATATCCACCTTAGAAGAATTTTTTTAATAACGTATGGCCGTAGCCGTCCCATGGCCGAGTGGTTAGCGCGCTTGGCTACTCATCTAAGGGACCTGGGTTCGAGCCCCGGATAAGGCATGGTTGTATGTGTTGTTTTTCTGCTGAGGCCCTGCCATCCTCTCAGATCTTCTACTTTGGCATATAAACTGACAGGCTTCTGTCAGACTTCTGTGGCAAGCAGCTGCTTGAGGGGGTATTTATTTTTTATTATATGTAGTACGTCAGGCACTGGATGTACTATCATTGAAGTGTAAAACGTTACACACGAAATAAAAGGGTAATTTGGAAAGTGAATAATGAAATAACTTAAATGTAAATATAAAGAACAAAGTTATGTACGTTTATTTTGTAAAACCGGCTTTTGGAGTTGAAGCGCTTTATTTGTTTTAAGAGTGAAATGTTTCCTGCTGTCTGAGACAAAGTATCATCTTGCTTCACAGCAACGCATCTTTAAACTGAAGAGGAAGTCAGTAAAGTCTTACTTACTGTTTTAACTTTGTCTAACATTAATCTAGATGCTGTTAAAGATAATAGATTCACAGCGGATCTTAAACGCAACAGAAACGTTGAGGACATCCTGAAAAATTGCTCATTTCTTTTGTCCGTGAAGTTTGTGTGGGAGCAAATATTCATTTTTATTCTTCTCTCAAATGTTTTGAATATTTACGAAGGAAACAATGCTTTGTTCACCATTGTTTGATGAAAGCTTTGTTGCAGCGTCATTTTTGCTGAAAATTGTTACACAATAGATCATTTTCGATGACAGCAAACCGATTACAATGGTGCGTTTTTTTTTACCTCAAAACTTTCTACACACCCGCCACTGGGGCGGGGGTGGTTCAGTCGGTAGCGCGCCAGGCTCGTAATCTGTAGTTCCCAGGTTCGAGTCCCAGCTGGGTCAGCATTGAGATTTATCTCCGCAAAATTCCCCGCCCTGCCCACGGTCAGTAGGGGACACCGATGGGCTTGGAAAGACCGCCGTCCGTCGGATGGGACGTTAAGCCGTGGCCCCGTGTGCGGCAGAGCCATACCCTGTGCACGTTAAAGAACACACTGGATGGCCTTGACGGGAGACTACCATCTGTCTCCCAACAGCTGTTGCAGTGAGTCCCCTCCCCCAACCTTCTCTGAGCCTTCGGGGTCCATGTGACCTGGCCATTTAGCCCATGGTGTGCAAAAAAAGTGCCGCTCAGAGGTAAAACAACCCAACACACCCGCCACTGATTTAGAAACTTTTATGCAGATGTACGTAAACGTTACTTGCGCAGCGCATGTGCAAAATACGTGGTCACGTGAATTATCACGTGATATAGGCAACTATTTCAGTCCGTCGTGCTTTACACAGTGTCTTGTGTAGAGTGAGCTGGCTAAAATCAATTAAGCACCTGGACTTTAGGGCCCAATTTGCGCATCTCCCATTAGTGGTTTCCACCGTTGAACTTGTGAGCCAAAACTCTCTACACAATGAATTCCTTGTGTTACAGCTGTGGAGAAACAATTGCTCCTAATGCCGACCATATCCTATGCAGTGGATGCAAAGGGAAACAGCATTTTGGGTGCTCTGGCACAACGGAGAGAAACTATAAAAAGATGACTCAAGAGAAGAAAAAAACGTGGCTCTGTACTGACTGCAAATTAAGCAGGACAAACAACAGGCCCGTTTCAGATAAAGAAAACAGAGACAATACGCCTCTAAAGAATAACACACGTGTATCACCCTCACCGACATCGAATAACAATAGTGACTCTAGCCAGGAGACATCCTTGGGTCACCGCTCCTCTAAGACACCTGGAGAAGGCTGTAACTCTAATAGTATACGGCCCCCGTCTTCGGCGCAACAAGAAACTAGAAACTTTCAAACATTACTAAATGAAATAACGCACTTAAGAAACGAAATCAAAGACTTAAGGCATTCAGTAGAATTTTTCTCATCTCAATATGATACACTGTTGAATAAATTTCACGAATATGAAGCGACGCAACTAGACACTATGAGTAAACTAGCTACCATTGAAACTACATGTGCAGATCTCACTCAAGAGAATACGGCTCTAAAGTTGCAAATTAATGATCTTGAACAATACGGTAGAAACCGAAATATCGAGATACATGGCATTCCAATGGACGACCAGGATGAGAAAGAAAATCTAAATCAGATAATGACCAACGTTGCAAAAGCGCTAGATATAAATAATTTTAACATTGATCAACTTGAAGCCTTACATAGACTGCCAACAAGGAACAAGAAAAAAAACACCTGCGATTATTGCCCAATTTAAATCTAGAAACGAACGTGAACAATGGATGTCAAAAAAGAAATCGAAAATCTTTGCCAGTAACGTTATTGATGACGCTAAAAAAACGCCAGTGTATCTAAATGAAAACTTAACTCCAATAAACAGAGAACTTTTCTGGAAAGCGAGGTGCCTGGCCAAATCAAAAAATTTTAAATACGTCTGGTTTCGGAACGGGAAAATCATGATGAGAAAAACTGATGGTGACAGCGTAATTCGAATTGATATGCAGACGAATTTCGACGAATTTTAAACGGGAAATATATTGCTTATTTGCTCCACCTTCTTTGTTCTGCCATGGCGACTTTTCATTTTGATGACTTACCAACATTTGATCACAACGAAAATATTCTGTGCGACTATGAAGAAGTTAAGAAATGGTTCTTGACTAGTAAATTGTTATGAATCTGATGAACATTTAAGCTTTCTTCATGTGAACATTCGAAGTCTGAAAAAAAACTGGGATACTCTCTGTGTTTATCTTAAAGATATCTTGAATTTCTTAGATATTATTATATTAACAGAAACTAACATCCTCAGCACGGATGCTCCATTGTTCAATATAGAAAATTTTAATCAACTTTTTACGAGAACACCTGGTGCGTTTGAACAATGGATTCTACTTTTCTTCCGCGACACATTATTAGTCAAAACGATACCTTCACTTGTAATTCCAGCTGAAACACTAAATATTGTTGCGGATTACGAAAAATGGAGCGTGAGTATTAAAAGCTATATTTCAAAACCAAATTCAATACAAGGTAAATTGTTACAAGGGAAATATGGATGAAGTATCTTATTAACAAATCAACTATTAATATGCACAAGTCATCAATCTTCCTGCGTAGAGCACACAATATCAGCTCTGTGTATTTTACTAAATACTACCTTTTACTTGATTTACCAGGTCACCCGAAGATCTTCACTCGTAAACCAATTCTCGTCCTGTGCTAATAACTGTTCACACACTAGCCGAACAAAAAGACAGTCCGTGTAGATATTCGAAGTTAGCCATAAAAGTTCCCACTTTTATACTTCCGTGTATACACAACACATCAAGTTACTTCTTGATACTTAACGATAAAAGATCCCACTTTTATCCTTCCGCGTATACACAACACATCAAGTTACTTCTTGATACTTACGCGCACTGTCTCAGAACAGCTCACCGTCCATTTTCGAACTCGCCGACCGTTACAACACACAACGACCGATACAATACAAAAATGACCGTTAACGCTCTACTCTTCTTCTCCAAATTCTCCCAACATTCTTATTCGTTGGCTGAAACTTTTTGCTTTCGGTTGCCAGATTCCTTCTGTCGTAACACTGCCCCCTCCCTAGGTCTTGTTCGTCCCGAACAATTCTGGATTCCATAGTTTCTTCAGTTCTTCGATGAAACGGGGCCAAACGATCCACGTGAACCACCTTGCACTTTGTAGCTGGACGTCGACGAATGCGATATACCACGTCATTAATCCTGTTAACTATTGTATATGGGCCTTCCCAAGGTTTCTGAAGTTTTGGAGATAGTCCTTTCTTTCTATGTGGACTGTATAGCCAGACAAGATCTCCTTGATTGAAAATAGTTCCATTTATTTTACTGTCATATCTTGTTTTGGTTCTGTCACTTGTTATGTCGATGTTATGTCTAACGGAGTGATGGATTTCTTCTAGTCGTTGTTGCAATTCTTGTACGTATTGTGGAGTGGACACAGGCATTGCTTCGGGCCGACCATATAAAAGGTCACAGGGAAGACGTAACTCTCTTCCAAAAAGCATCATGGAAGGTGTCTGTCCAGTTGTCTCATGCACTGCCGTCCTATATGCCAGCAAAAGGAGTGGTACATGGCGATCCCAGTCACGTTGGTGGTCGTTCACAAATAATGCTAAATGCTGAGCAATTGTTCTATTGAATCTTTCAACCATACCATCCGACTGAGGGTGTAAGGGAGTTGTTCTGGTTTTCTGAATGCCTAATAGTTGACAGATGCCTTTAAACACATTGGATTCAAAATTCCGTCCTTGATCAGAGTGGAGTTGTAAAGGTACTCCATACCTACTAATGAAGTTATTAACTATCATCTCAGCCACTGTTGTTGCTTCCTGGTCTTGAATGGGATATACCTCAGGCCACTTTGTGAAATAATCCATTACCACTAATAAATATCGATTTCCATCATCAGTTCTAGGAAACGGACCCATTACATCAATGGCTATTCTTTCAAAAGGGGCACCAACGTTATACGTCTGCAGCTTACCCCGACTCCTAGTCTTAGGGCCTTTCTTTGCTGCACAGGCTTCACATTGCCTACACCATCTCTCAACGTCTGCCCTACTTTTCAACCAATGAAATCGTTCCCTGGCTTTGGCTAATGTCTTATTAACACCGAAGTGTCCTCCAGTGGCACTATCATGTACATCTTTCATCACAAGTTCCACTCGGGATCGAGGAAGGATTATCTGCCAACGGATCAGCCGTCCAGTGGGATTCTCCCATCTTCTGTATAATACTCCGTCTTCCATTTTTAAGGAGTCCCACTGTGCCCAGTAACTTTTAGTAGTTGGACTATACCTCGAGATTTGCTCCCAATTAGGTCTTACAACAGATTTTTCAATCAGTTCTAATATTGGTTTTATGTCTTCATCATCTAGTTGAGCCTTCCTGATTTCAATTGGATTCCAGATGTTAGGGGTGTCATTGTTTGTTTGTGTCGATACTATTTGTCTTATGGGCATTATCTCTTTAGTTCCAAATTTCAGTTCTGCATTATAGCAATGTTTACAGTTGTCAATACATGGGCGCCTGGAAAGAGCATCTGCATTCTTATGCATTTTACCACTTCGATGTTCGATGGAGAAATCGTATTCTTGTAACCGTTGTATCCACCTAGCGATTTGTCCTTCAGGGTTTTTGAAGTTTAATAACCATCTAAGTGCAGCATGATCAGTACGTATAAGGAATTTCTGGCCATAGAGATAATGATGAAAATGTTCTATTGCTTTTACTATTGCTAACAGTTCTTTGCGTGTTACACAGTAATTCCGCTCTGGTTTGGATAAAGTTTTACTAAAGTATGCAATAACTCTCTCTTGTCCGTCTTGTTCCTGTGAAAGCACAGCACCAACTCCTGTGTTACTTGCGTCAGTATCTATTACGAATTGTTTTCCAGTTTGTGGGTACGCTAGCACTGGTGCTGTGGAAAGAGTTTTCTTTAGCTGTTGAAAGGCTATATCGCATTCGGTGGTCCACATAAACCGCTGGCCCTCTTCTGTCAGACGATGTAATGGCCTTGCGATGTTGGAGAAACCTTTGACAAATCTTCTATAGTAGGTGCAAAGTCCAATAAAACTACGAAGTTGATGAACATCTTGTGGTGGAGGCCAGTCTCTTACAGCTTCTATCTTACTAGGATCAGTCTTAATCCCTGCTGTAGTGATCACATGACCAAGGTAATGAACTTCTTGCTGGAACAGTTTACACTTTGTCGGTCCCAATTTTAACTTGGCTGCCTTAAGTTTTTCAAATACTTGACGAAGATTGCTCAAATGTTCTTCAAAAGTTCTTCCAAGAACTATGATGTCGTCCAAGTAAACCAGGCAGACCTCCAAAGACAAACCTTTGAGCACTGACTCCATTAGTCGCTCAAATGTGGCAGGTGCATTACAAAGTCCAAATGGCATCACCTTAAACTGCCAAAGTCCATTCCCTGTACTGAAAGCTGTTTTCTCACGGTCTTCAGGACGTATACCAACTTGCCAATAGCCGCTCTTTAAATCTAATGTTGAGAACCATTCTGACCCAGATAAAGTGTCTAGTGTATCGTCAATCCTGGGTAAAGGAAAGGAATCTTTCTTTGTTACGTCATTTAATCTGCGATAATCTACACAAAATCGTGTAGATCCATCCTTTTTCTTGACAAGAACTACTGGTGATGTCCAGGGACTCTGTGATGGTTCTATAATGCCCTGAGCTTCCATGTCCTTTACGAGTTGTTCCGTCTCCTCTCTTTTTGCCAATGGAAGCCTTCTTGCCGGCAGATGGACTGGAGGAGAATCACCAGTGTTGATTTTATGTTCTGTCAGGTTAGTACGGCCATAATCATTTGATGTGGCAGAAAAAATGTCAGAAAATTCTTTTAATAGGTTCTCGGCCTTAACAGCTTGGTTTTCAGTTAATATTTGTCTTGTTTCTCTCCATAATTCAGTAAGATGAGATGGGATGTCTGTATGATTTTGATGTGAATCGGTAACTTCTATTTTATTTATACTTGTTACACAGGTAACAGCTTCACATATTGCTAATTCCTCACCTTTTTTTAACATTCTACTGGATTTGTTACAGTTCATCACTCTGATAGGGATCTGTTCTTTATCTATTCTGACTAAAGTCCTTGCAACCAGGATATTATGAGCCAAAGCTCCTTTACCAGAGGCATCAGTAACTGCCAATCGGAAGGCCCCAGAAGTATCCGCCCGATGTCCATGGACTATAACTTCACTTTGTGCTGGGATCTCTGTGTCTTCCGTCACTAATATTGGAGTTACGCTTGATAAAGAATCAGACGTCCGGCTAAGCAGAGGAATCTCTTCTGTCTCATAGATGAGTAGGTTATCACTGGGTCTAATGTTGAATCCATGTTTCTTAAGAAAATCAAGGCCTAATATGCATTCGTCGTAGATGTCAGCGATGTAAACAGGATGGCGAACCAGACAGCTACCAACTCGAATATTAAGTTCTATTTTTCCATGAACCTTTGCACGATCTCCAGTGGCCGTTTGTAGGCTTATTCTAGACTGTGTAGTATTCAAGTTTGGGTGAGGTATTATTTTCTTTATTATATCCGTTCTGAGTAAAGTTACATTTGCACCAGTGTCGACTATCATACGGCAAGGTATTCCATTTATAGCTCCATCAGCTACTAATCCATTATTATCGCCATGTAATGTTGAAACGTGGGCGACTTCCCCTGGGGCCAACCAATCAACTGCCTTCCTTTGCCCCGCAAGACTGACTAATTTTCTGTTTCCCTGATCCTGTTGTCTAGTTGATGGACTTGGACTCATCATTCGTTTCCTAGTGCAGTTGGTACGAATGTGTCCGGTCTTGCCACAATTCCAACACTGAAGGTCTGTTGTAGGTTTTGAAGAAGAACCTTTTATATCTTTCAAAACGGATAGTATGGCTTTGGTTAGTTCTTTCATTTCATTATCCTTTTCTACAGTTTCTTCTGCACTCACAAATCTCACTGCACGTTTGTTCGCTCGGGAGGAAAGCCTGGAGCACTCGTATTTCATAGCATGTACCACAGCTGACTTTAAGGATTCACCTTCCAACATCCTCAGAGATTGCTGAGTGTCAGGGTCAGCAATAGCATCAATAAATTGTAATTGAGCTAAATTATCTTGAATTTCTGGTGGACAGTTACTATAAGCCAATCTAGCTAGACGCTCAATATCACTAGCAAGCTCTTGCAAAGTTTCACCACTTTTCTGCATGCGATGTTTAAATTGAGTCACGTAATATTGTTTTAAATAACTATCACCAAACCTTAGTTCTAATGCAGAAACTAGACTTTGATAATCAAGTCGTTTTTCTTCTGGAACAGACTGCAAAACTTCCGCAGCAGAATTTCTTAAGGAAGCTGCAAGAAAACTGGCCTTTTGGAATTCATTCCACTCATTGGCTGTAGCGATAACTTCGAATTGTGTTTTAAATACTGTCCAAGATGATTGACCATCATATGTAGAAGGTTTAGTTGTATTTTTAGCGATATGTGTAATAACATTATTTCCACTAGAATTATTATTATCACAAGCAGAAGGTAACATTTCATTTCTCAAAATCTGAAACTGGCGTTCACAATCAGTTTTTACAATTTCTATTTCATGTTTATAATCTAACTTAACACTATCAAGATCATATTTTACACTGTCAATTTCAACCTTTAAACAATCACATTGTTTATTAAGTTCGGTTTTAATGTCCTTACACTGATCAGTAATCTTATCAATTTGAGAAGCCACTTCAGCTCTCATCTCAGTATTTTGTGCGGCCATTTCGGCTTTCAAGTCACCTATTTTATCGCTTTGGGCAGCTATATCACCTTTAATCTCAGTATTTTGTGCGGCCATTTCGGCTTTCAAGTCACCTATTTTATCGCTTTGGGCAGCTATATCACCTTTAATCTCAGTATTTTGTGCGGCCAGGTCACCTATTTTGTTAGCCATATCGGCTTTCAAGTCATTATTTTGACTTTTAATGTCATTCATCTGTGTAGCCATATCGGCTTTCATATCAGTCATCTGCGTAGCCATATCGACTTTCAAGCTATTTATCAACTTTACTAATTCATCCATACTTCTAGTTAACGGCATTCAATAAATTATCCCACTTCTGACACCAAATGTTGCGGATTACGAAAAATGGATAGCCACTGAGCGTGAGTATTAAAAGCTATATTTCAAAACCAAATTCAATACAAGGTAAATTGTTACAAGGGAAATATGGATGAAGTATCTTATTAACAAATCAACTATTAATATGCACAAGTCATCAATCTTCCTGCGTAGAGCACACAATATCAGCTCTGTGTATTTTACTAAATACTACCTTTTACTTGATTTACCAGGTCACCCGAAGATCTTCACTCGTAAACCAATTCTCGTCCTGTGCTAATAACTGTTCACACACTAGCCGAACAAAAAGACAGTCCGTGTAGACATTCGAAGTTAGCCATAAAAGTTCCCACTTTTATACTTCCGTGTATACACAACACATCAAGTTACTTCTTGATACTTAACGATAAAAGATCCCACTTTTATCCTTCCGCGTATACACAACACATCAAGTTACTTCTTGATACTTACGCGCACTGTCTCAGAACAGCTCACCGTCCATTTTCGAACTCACCGACCGTTACAACACACAACGACCGATACAATACAAAAATGACCGTTAACGCTCCACTCTTCTTCTCCAAATTCTCCCAACATTCTTATTCGTTGGCTGAAACTTTTTGCTTTCGGTTGCCAGATTCCTTCTGTCGTAACAATATAAATATCTACAAGGGTAATTTAACTTTCAATTTACTTGCAATTTACAGATCACCAAGCTCGAACATTAACACTTTTCTTTCTAATCTCAAAAATTGGTTCGAAACAACTGATAAACATCGCAATCAAATACTAGTTGGAGACTTTAATTTAGATATCAAAAATATAAAAAAACACGGAGTTGCCAAATACGTAGAATTGTTAACAGAGTTTGGTTTCTCACCTATCATTACTGGTATCATCAGGGAAGACATCATTGGTGACTCTCAGACATGCATTGATCACATTAACGTCCGACTTGACATTAAACTCGACACAAATTCAATGATTTTTGACAGTAGGATCGCAGACCACTACTTAATCGCGGCAATTTGCGGGAGAAGAAAACTTGGGAATTCGTCCAATCACACTAAAAAGCTAGACAGCAATTTTAACACGAAAACTATCTTAGATCATAAAAACATATGTAAAGAAATAAGTCTAACAGACTGGCTGGACAGAGGCACTGGAAACGAAACCCCAAATTCAGAACCAATAGACGTACTTTATGAAACATTCATAAAAAAAATACGGCGATTGTTAACAATAACAAAATTAATAAACTATCGGATGGCTCAAAAATGAAACAACGCAATTGTACCAAAGACTGGATAAATCAGGAAATAATAAACTTAATACGTAAAAGAGACTCGGCTTGGATTGATTACAAAAATAACAAGAGAAGCAGAAATTTTAAATTACTATACACAAACTTAAGAAACACAGTCACGTCCGTTATTAGGCAGGAAAAGAAAAAATATTACTTCAAACAATTTGAGTCATGTAAAAATAAACCAAAGCAAAATTGGGAACTCATCAACCAAATTATCAACAATAAACCTAAAACTGACATTGACGATTTTATCATGAAGAATATGCCACAAGGTATGTCTGAAACTCAAGCAGCAGAGAAATTTAACAACACCTTTGCAGACATTATTGTCAATCTTAGAGACGATAACCGTATACAGAATCTCTCTACAGTTCCTAAACATATCCAACCTTCTGTCCCCTCAATTTTTATTCCTCCCATCTCAAAACAAGAAACTTTCAAAATTCTAAGTGACTTAAATGAAAGAAAATCGTGTGGATACGAACAGGTACACATAAAGCACATTAAAGCATGCAAAACCTCCTTAGCTGATCTCGTGACAAACTTTATCAATGAAAGCATATCTACAGGAAACATCCCTAATAAACTCAAAATTGCTATTCTAAGACCAATTTACAAAAGTGGAACTAAATCCGATTGCACTAACTATAGGCCCATTGCCATCTTACCCGTCCTTCACAAAATACTTGAAAGATATGTAGCTAACGTTCTAGCCAATTTCTTGAAAAAACATAACATTATTAGTGAAAAGCAATATGGTTTCCAAAAAGGTAAAAATACAATTACACTTTTAACGGAGTTTTCTGACGTCATTAATGGAACTTTAAACAACGGAAAAAAAGCAGCAGCTATCTTTATGGACTTTCGTAAGGTATTTGATACGTTGGATCACGATATTTTGCTTCAAAAATTGTATATTTATGGTGTCCGAGGTATTACCCTTAAATGGTTTGAAAATTATTTAAAAAATAGAGTGCATGTTACCAAAATTAATGGCGTTTTTAGTGAGAAGAGAACAGTGTACACTGGTGTTCCACAAGGTTCAATTTTAGGTCCGCTTTTATTCATTATTTATATTAATGATCTAGCTAACCTTAAACTGAAGGGCTCTCTTTATATATATACTGATGACACCGCCTTGGTTAACGTGAATCACAATATAGGAGACGCAGTCCGAGATACACAGGATGATTTTAACAAAATTATTTACTGGTCTAACATTAATCGTATTTACATAAATTCAGAAAAAACCAAATGGATGAGCTTTCATTCACCAGGATACTATGATCTCTCATCTTATGCAATTAAAAACCACGAACTCTTGTGTCCCCACAACATGATAAATCATGACCCTGACTGCTGCGACTGTGATGTTATTGAGCGTGTTGAGAGCCATAAATATCTTGGACTCTACATGGACACAACCTTCCGATGGAATACACATATTCAAAAGTTAGCAGGGAAATTGCGTCTATGTGCATCTAAACTTTATAAACTACAATTTGTTGCAAGCACACATACATGTATTTTGGTTTACAAAGCTATCTGTGAATCTATATTGACTTATGGTTTGACAATATACGGCTCAACTAACCTCACAAATATAATGAAAATAGAAACTATTCAATCATCCATTGCTAAAAATATAATCCCATACAACTTAAGAAATTCATTTTATCATAGCGAAGAAAGACTAAATTATCTAGGCGTACTCTCTTTTCACAACCTTTACAAAAACAGCATCACTTTAAAATATTTTTTTGATAATCAATTTAAATCTAAAAGCTCTCATGGGAAAAACACAAGGTTACAATCCAAAAATTATTTCCAACTTCCAAAAATATTAAACAATTACGGGAAATGTACAAGGGCATATACAATACCTTACGTGTTCAATCAACTGCCAAGGGAAATCATTTTTTTAAACAATTTTAAAGAAATCAAAAATAAGACAAAAATTTTCTTCTAGGCACTAAATTTTAAATAAAAATTTCAACCACCACAATGGAGCTTCCACTGGAATTCATATAATTTGATGACATTGTTTTAAACTATATCTTATGTATTTTCATGTAACGTTATTATTCTTCTCTCCTGCAGATAAGCAGATGCTTTGCGGGTCATTTGTTTAAACTTTTGTATAACTAACATGAATATGAATAAAGATTATTATTATTATTATTATTTAAGACTGCTGCTCGTCAGTAATCGTCAGTAGTTGTATGATCACAGTGGAAAAAAACAAGAGATCTTTCGGGGTTTGATAAAGGGCTTATTGTGGGTGCTTGTCTGTTTGGAGCGACGATTTTAAAATCAGCAGAGCCTAGTGGTTTCTCAAAAGGTGAGATATCCCGGGTCTTTAATCAGTGAAAAAATAACCCACATTGCTTGTCTAAGAGGCGTAAGTGTGGATCGAAATCGCCTTCGTCTGAGAAGGCTTTTATGGAGAAACAGGACTTCCTGTGTGCAGCAATTGACCGAAGCATTCAATGAAGGCTGTTCCCGACCCACATCTCAATGAACTATACGCAGGGAATTCAAGAGGATCGGTATCAGCAGTCGCATGCCTATATGGAAATCACTGATTTTTGCGAAGAACCAGAAAGTCCGTCTACAGTGGTGTCAGGACTGGACACTGGGGAAAAAAATCACGTGATCCGACGAGTTGCAATACACCTTGTTCTGTACCGGTGATAGGCAGAAAGTTTGGCGGGAGTCCCATGAAGCATTGGACTCAGCTTGCCTTGTAATCACAACTCAAGATTCCGGAGGCGGTGTCATGATGTGAGGCACGCTCTGTTGGTACGGAAAGGGTCTCCTGATATTGCTGGAAGGTCGGGTGTCCTCCAAGGATTATCTGAGCATTGTTGCCGATCAAGTCCATCCTGCAATGTTGACTTTTTATCCATCAGGTTACGACTGTTTCATGCACGACATTTCCGTCGCGCAAGATGTGTTCAGCGAGCATGACAGCGACTTCCACCATCTTCCAAGGCCACCACAAACCCCAGATCTGAACCCCCATTGAGAATGTATGGGACAGGTTAGAAAAACAGATCCGGGAACAAAGTCGTCTTCCGTCAAATCTGAGCCAGTTAAAGGACTGTCTGGTGAACGCCTGGTATGCTGGAGATGCAAAAGCACTCCAACACATTGTGGAATCTGTGTCAAACCGCACATGTGCTATAATTTGGGCTAACGGAGGTCCAACTCAGTATTGAATAAAAGTTTCTAATTCAGTGGCCGGTGTGTGCAGCGGCCACTGAATTAGAAAGTGACACCGGCCAATACACTGAAATAGAGCATCCCACATATGCTCAATAGGATTTAGGTCGGGAGATCGAGCTGGCGACTCCATGTGCATAATGGTCTCTGTCTGGACGAGCGTTATTTTCTTGTAAGATGAATGTTCCACCTATTGCACCAGCGTAAGGACGTACGTAAAGGTCCAAGATGTCGTCTCTGTACCTTTGAGCATTGAGATTCCCACTCGTCAACATATAGAGGTCTGTGTGTCCACCTAAGGAAATACCACCCCAAACACACATGCTACTCCCGCCGCAACTGTCTCTCTGACGGATGTTGCTGGGATGATAGCGAATACCTCGTTCTCTTCATATAAAAGAATGTACGGAATCACTCTGCAAGCAATATCTGGACTCATCTGTGAAGAGTACGGACCTCCATTGTTCTTCTGTCTATTTAACACGCCTGAGTGCCCAATTTAACCGCTCTCTCCTGTGACGTGACGTGAGGGGTATACAAATTACTGGCTCTCTAGTAGACCTTCCTCATGAAGCCTTCTACGCACAGTAGAAGCTGATACAACCCTCCGAGAGGCTGCAAGAGAGGATCGTAGCTGAGAGGGAGTAGACGTCCTGCTCCTTCGTGCTGTTAATCGCAGATATCGGTCTTGGACAGCTCTAGTCCTTCCTCGGTTAAACCTCCGAGACGCGGAATCTGGGCTAAGAAATTGATTCCACAGTCCATGGACCACAGAAGGACTCACATTCAGTCATCGTGCCACGTCTGACTGACTTTGACCTGCTTCGAGCCGGCCAATAGCTCTCCACCGCAGTTCATTTGGCAAATGATGTCTCGAGGTCATTCCTACAAAATGGCTATTTCGAATTTCTTTACTCACATTTACAACACAAAATAACGATCCACTCCAAAACACCCTTTTTCTATACCGCTATCCGATAATTCAAATTGACGCAACCTAGACTAATTTGCATACGATATGCTCACTCGGCATTACTCTATTGGTTACATGAACAAATTTGGTGGAGAATCGCACAATATTTTGGCGAATTATCGCGATTTTTCCTCGTTTTTCCTTCATTTAAGGAAACCAGTGTATTTTAATTGGTTTATATTCCATTTAATCGAAATGGATAAGATAATTTTGGGAAGGGGCTTTCATAATTAGCGAGACCTCACGAGTGGACCCCAGTACAGAAAATCTTTAGAAAAGCTGTTCTGTCTTGTTTATATATAAAAACACTGCTCTCATATTTTTATGGCAAGTTTTATTCGTCTCACTTCTCCCGGGAGGACCCCTCAGCAGAACTCTTCAACGGTGGAAACTGAGTTATAAATACGAGTATGCAAAGATAAGAATAACTGATAACCTCAAAAATCAAATCCTGAAAGTTTTAAATTCCCACTCGAAAACACAAGTTTAATAACGTCCGAAAAAAGTTTTGGAAATCACGCGCCTCTCGTATTTATTCAAGGAAACATGGTTTCCATGGTAGCAACCAATAACCGATTCCTCAGCGAGCGTGGGCAGGTGCAGGAAGACCAGCCTCTGGACTATTCGTTTTCTCTTCAACTCCTTGCTGGGGTAGTTCCGATTATCCCGATTGAAGGAGGGAAGAGTTGGAAGTGGGAGGGGGGGGGGGGAGAATATAAAAAAAAAAGGAGAGAGAAAGAGAATCCGTAATGTAATATGTATTTTGTCTTTCACGTGTTCACGTGAGTGTGCATTACGTCGTGTATGCGTGCATGATGATATTCGAGTAGTGCATTATTCATGTCGCTGACACGATGCGCACGCACTGGCAAGTACACACGTTACCCCAGGGTGGAGGAGAAGGATGGGATTGGGGGAGGTGCAGAAGAGAGGGGCCGTCGGAAAGACGAGATATGAATTTGTTCAAATGTCCACCTGTCTTTTTCGTCCGGAGAAAGTATTGTCAGGCATTGGAGACTGCGTTTACATTCGGCCTCGGGAGAAACGGAAGCTGAAGTTTCCTCTGACGTCAGAACGAATTCAAGACGTGTTTGATCTCTTCCTTTCAATCTGGGACAGATTACGTGTTTCGAAATCGGACTTTCATGTGCAGCTGCTTTGCATAACATTACGTAACGATATTTCTTTCGCGCTGAGAAAATGAAGCAAAGTCTGGAAATCTCTTTCATGAAATAGGCAGTAGTATGGAGAGCAAAAACACTTATGAAATGCAAGCCTTTGGTTCTTTGCAACGTGATATCTTTTATGTGGAAGTTCTCTTGTTTTGGGTTTGAAGTGGTTTGATTTTTGCTTTGAACCAAACGATGGGGAAAGGTTTTAACTCCCCCTCCTTCTTCTCTCATGAAAGGGGCGGGGGTGGCTCAGTCGGTAGTGCGCCAGGCTCGTAATCTGTAGCTCTCAGGTTCGAGTCCCAGCTGGGTCAGCGTTGAGATTTATCTCCGCAAAATTCTCCGCCCTGCCCACGGTCAGTAGGGGACACCTCTGGGCTTGGAAAGGCTGCCGTCCGTTGGATGAGACGTTGAGCCTGGAGAGCCATACCCTGTGCACGTTAAAGAACACGCTAGATGGCCTTGACGGAAGGCTTCCATCCAGCGGCGTCCCAACAGCTGTTTCAGTGGGTCTCCTCCCCCAACCTTCTCTGAGACTTTGGAATCCTTGTGACCTGGCCATTTAGCCCATGGTGTGCAAAAAAGTGCCGCTCAGAGGTAAAACAACCCAAAGATAAAGAACACGTTGGATGGCCTTGACGGGAGGCTACCATTTGTCTCCCAACAGCTGTTTCAGTGGGTCTCCTCCCCCAACCTTCTCTGAGACTTTGGAATCCTTGTGACCTGGCCATTTAGCCCATGTTGTGCAAAAAAGTGCCGCTCAGAGGTAAAACAACCCAAAGATAAAGAACACTGTGATGTTAACTCTTCGTTTGTCGGTCCCTCGGTTCGATCGCTATACGCGACGGGTGAAAGAGTCTTTCGGATAGAATCAAGCGGTTTATTCACAAATGCAGAGACTCGATACTGAGGCTCCTCCCCAATAAATTAGTCCAACTTCAGGCTTTACTTAAAAATAACAAAGATTTATTTAACCTTCCAACGTACTTGCTGGACGAGGACATATGCTCAATTACATGGCTTACAACAACACCAGCTTACTATGCCTGTTCAGCTGTATTTACAGAGCCAATGCCGCTATTCCCAGTCGGCATTTTTCCAGCTTTACAATTTCTCGTCCGTCTCCTTCCGAAACTAGACCGGCTCTCCCCTCATCGTTGCCAAACCCTTTCTTCCTTTCTTTTCTATGCCTCACCATCTGGGCGTCCGTTAGCCCTCAGGGACCTGGGTCACTTGCCAGCGGACGCTAGCCGTTCCCTGTACACTGCTACTGCAATTAACTTTCCAGATGTCGGGAGAGAGAGCCTCCCCGTAGCATATGACTATTTCGGCGACATCCAAAATAAATATACACAGCCTGAACAAAAAAAAAATCTAAAAATGCCTCTAGCCTGACACCTCCCTGCCAGAAGTCAGTAGTTAGTCCTGTTAACTGCTGACTAAAAAGTCAAGCTGAATGCTGAAAATCAGAGTTCATTTTCGCATTAATCCTAGAGTTTAATGCCACAAAATGCAGAGTTCTAAGTTGCTTCATGAATTCTATAAATTCTCTGCGAATTGGCACATCTTTTACACATCTATGTACACTACATTTAAATATAAAATAACTCCTAGGTATATACTGGTGCACTGAGTCTAAATATTCTTTTTGCTTCAAACAATGAAAAACCTGTTGACTAAAGTAGTCGTCCAAGAGTACACAGTTTATAAATTAATTATCTCACTAAAAACTGTCTTTGACGAAGGTATGCCGTACTGGCGGTGTTCATCGTTCCCAGGTGACATCCCATGTGAAAGGCTATGCACACCTTTCATAACTACCTAGATATCACCTTCCCGTACGTACCCTCAGACTCTACAGGCTGAAAGTCGTCGACATTGGCGTCGGCCTGACCCATTGTTACCTCCAATTGCCATGTTCGCTCCCTCCCCTGCATAATTTTGATCATCGTAGACATCGAGTCTGACAGATTGCTGCACATGTTTGGGCTGGGAGATAGGATGGCGCTGATTGGACGGTCTCCATGGAGCATACATTTCCCTGTTACTAACTGGAATTTCTCTACCTCTTTCATAGTAGCTTCCTCGATTGGCCCACGGCTCGTGTATTTTCCTCCTGAGGTTACCAGTTACAGGCCTTCTCTCCTTCTTTCTAATTAACTTACCATATGCTTCCACACTCAGAAGTACCTCCTTCCGCAGCTTTGCTACTACTGCGCATAGCACTTTAATTTCTCCGCCACTCACAGTGCTATTGTCTGTACCATCAATCAAACTTAAAGGCAGCTCTTTTACCTCTGCCCTTATGGCATCACCAAACGGTCCATGCAACAACAGATGGTCTTTTACCGGGTGTTTTTCTTCGTTCAGCATCCCCTTTCTGATTACTGTCAGTTCTGCCCCCGAATCCACGACTGCTCTAGCTGTCTGGTCGCCACATCTGACTCGAACCTCTTCATAATCTACTGGGATACGTATCTCTCCCTGTCCCATTACTCGACTGCTTGGACTTGGCTTTGTATGTGTCGTAACCCTTCCTATTGTTGCCTCACAAACATCTTTAGAATTCTGATCCAAGGTGCTAACTTGGTACACCTGAGTTCGGTTCTCACGGTCCCCAGTTCTCAGTGGGCAATCTTTCATCAAATGTTCGTCAGATCTACATTTATGGCACCTCCTTACCTTTGGGACATTTCTATATTCAGCTAAATTAACTGCCGATTGATACCTTCTGCTCGAATAATTTCTCTCTGAGTCTATCCTCTGCTGGGGGGAAACCACACGTTCTGCATATTGTCTATGCCTTACCTCTTTCTGTACTACGTAAGCATGAGTGTCTTGAGGAAGGCTATCACGTAATTTATCCGACACTATCAGGTCCATAAGCTCCTCAAAATTTGTCACCTTCCTACTGCGGACGTAGTAATCCCAGCTATTTCTGAGTCTCGAGGCTAATTGATTGTATGACTCATTCGGTTCTTTCGTGATAGTTTCAAACTTTCTCTTGTACGCAGAGGGAGTGAGCTTAAACTCTTTTAATACGGCCTCTTTAACTTTCTTATAATGAACAAAATCCTCTGCACTTAATTTTCGAAAAACGTGATTTGCATAATTACCATCTAAAAAAGAAACGATGACTTTGCCTTGAAACACCTCTGGTACTTCATATATCTTAAATCCCCTTTCCGCTGTCTCAAAGAGATTTATCACTTCTTCTGGGTTTTTAGGGCTTCCAGCTAACATATTTCCCAATAATTTTATATAATTAGCCAGCCGCGCATCTGCTGGGTTACTAGAAACTGCCACCGTTCGCACATCACCTCTCTCCTCGTTTGCATTCCTCATTTGCAGTTCCAGCATTCTATACTCATGCTCTCTCTCCTTTTCTCTTTCTCTTTCTGCCGCCTCTCTCTCCTTTTCCCTTTCTGCTGCCTCTCTCTCCTTTTCCCTTTCTGCTGCCTCTCTCTCCTTTTCCCTTTCTGCTGCCTCTCTCTCTTCCCTTCTCAGTTGCATCTCTAACCTCATCCTCTCTAATTCAAAATCATATCCAATCCTTTCTTTAGCTCTCTGCTTTCTGGTCCCGCTCTGCAGCATATCCGTATCGTTGTCATTGTCATAATCCCTCAACCCTCTCATGTCTATCGCAGCATCAGACTCTCTGTCTATTGTCACCTCCTCGCCTCCCAGATCATTCCCTGAATAACCACCCTGCGCACTATCCCTCTCTGTGACTATGAAGCCTCGCCGTAACTCATCCCTTTCCCTATCGCGACCGCTCCTAAGCTCCATTTTAGCTCGTACAGGCCTCTGCCGTATCTAACTACTTGCCCCTAGAGTAAGAGGATACTTACCTCCGATGTGATGACAGGAACGAACCGCCTCGTCAATCTGCTACCTGAAGCACACAGTCGGAACACTCTTGGCAGTATCAGCCTTGCGTCGGTCAGCTCCCAGTGGAGGTTGAACTTTTCCGTCACCTTCACAGCTTTTTCCACAGTTCGAACGTGATGCACGATTCTTCAGGTACCTTCACAGCTATTCTATCGCCTGAAGCACACCGCAGGACACTCTTGGTAGTATCAGCCTTGCTCTGGTCAGCTCACAATGGATGTCGGAACTCTTCCGTCACCTTCGTCGCTACTTTCACCGCTGTTGCGTACTGTCGGACTGCGCCACTTTGTGATGTTAACTCTTCGTTTGTCGGTCCCTCGGTTCGATCGCTATACGCGACGGGTGAAAGAGTCTTTCGGATAGAATCAAGCGGTTTATTCACAAATGCAGAGACTCGATACTGAGGCTCCTCCCCAATAAATTAGTCCAACTTCAGGCTTTACTTAAAAATAACAAAGATTTATTTAACCTTCCAACGTACTTGCTGGACGAGGACATATGCTCAATTACATGGCTTACAACAACACCAGCTTACTATGCCTGTTCAGCTGTATTTACAGAGCCAATGCCGCTATTCCCAGTCGGCATTTTTCCAGCTTTACAATTTCTCGTCCGTCTCCTTCCGAAACTAGACCGGCTCTCCCCTCATCGTTGCCAAACCCTTTCTTCCTTTCTTTTCTATGCCTCACCATCTGGGCGTCCGTTAGCCCTCAGGGACCCGGGTCACTTGCCAGCGGACGCTAGCCGTTCCCTGTACACTGCTACTGCAATTAACTTTCCAGATGTCGGGAGAGAGAGCCTCCCCGTAGCATATGACTATTTCGGCGACATCCAAAATAAATATACACAGCCTGAACAAAAAAAAAATCTAAAAATGCCTCTAGCCTGACACCTCCCTGCCAGAAGTCAGTAGTTAGTCCTGTTAACTGCTGACTAAAAAGTCAAGCTGAATGCTGAAAATCAGAGTTCATTTTCGCATTAATCCTAGAGTTTAATGCCACAAAATGCAGAGTTCTAAGTTGCTTCATGAATTCTATAAATTCTCTGCGAATTGGCACATCTTTTACACATCTATGTACACTACATTTAAATATAAAATAACTCCTAGGTATATACTGGTGCACTGAGTCTAAATATTCTTTTTGCTTCAAACAATGAAAAACCTGTTGACTAAAGTAGTCGTCCGAGAGTACACAGTTTATAAATTAATTATCTCACTAAAAACTGTCTTTGACGAAGGTATGCCGTACTGGCGGTGTTCATCGTTCCCAGGTGACATCCCATGTGAAAGGCTATGCACACCTTTCATAACAGCTGCTCCAGTGGGTCCCCTCCCCCAACATTACGTGAGACTTTGGGATCCTTGTGACCTGGTCATTTAGCCAATGGTGTGCAAAAAAGTGTCGCTCAGAGGTAAAACAACCCAAAGTTAAAGAACACGTTGGATGGCCTTGACGGGAGGATACCATCTGTCTCCCAACAGCTGCTCCAGTGGGTCCCCTCCCCCAACATTCTGTGAGACTTTGGGATCCTTGTGACCTGGCCATTTAGCCAACGGTGTGCAAAAATGTGCCGCTCATAGGTAAAACAACCCAACTTTCTCATGAAGCATTCCTTACCTGAACTGGTATTTTTTCCTTATTATTTATTTATTTCATAACATTTTATATTATTTGACATTTTTCGAACGTTCGGATGCATTAATAACACACGTTGTTCAAAAACATTCTATTTTCCACGTTATCGGAATTTTTAGCGCTCTACCAAGCATCGTTAAAGAATGCATGTCTATAGATTATTTCTTAAGGCAGAGAGAGTAATAGTTGTTAAATTTAAATGACATTGAATTCATGTAAACAAGTAGGCAAGATTTTTAATAATGTTTTCAGTTCAACAGCCTGCTTCTTGTCTGACGGGAGGCTACCCCCGTCAGACAAGAAATCACTAGAAATTAGTGATCTGTCAACCTTCCTGTCACGTGACACGAAGGTTGCCAGATCACTAATTTCTAAAAAAATCGTTGCCAGATATTTTTTCTGAATTTTGTAATCAACCATAGTGTTCGGATATTCTTCGTGTCACATGACACGGAGGTTGCCAGATCACTAATTTCTAAAAAAAAACGTTGCCAGATATTTTTTCTGAATTCTGTAATCAACCATAGTGTTCGGATACTTTTTTGAGCGACTGTACATTGTATTAATCGTCATTTTGGGAAGAAGACATAAATAAAGTGCAAGAAGGATTGCCATCAAAATAATATTTGAGATATTTTCGTGGCTCCAATGAGCATCTTGTGACCAATTGAAAATCACTGATTAAATTTATATACCACCTGCAACAACACACATTATGTATAGGTCTATAAATATTTAGTTTACTGTTGTAAGCGCTTATGGCAGCATGATATTTCCAGTATCATGCAACCCTGGGGAATAGCAATGGCCTGGAGGTTCAATTCATAAGCAGGTAATGGCTCCTCTGACAGCAATGATATCAGTAGGAAATGCTTCATCATTCTTTGGCCATATTCCATGATACTGCTTTAATGATATCTCGCTCCGAAATCTGACGCCTGCTGACATTAAGAAGAAACAACAGAAATATTCTGGGCTGTGTCGTTTCCTCACAGGAGGCAATTTTTCTTTTGTTTTTCCATATTGTAGCTTCGTGACCCAACGGAGAAGATTCATCGTACCTTGTGTGGTGACTGATGTGCTGTTCCTTTCGTTTTAGTGCAAGTCTCCACGTTTATATGGGCCGGGATGGCTCAGTTTGGCAGGCTCATAATCTGCAGTTCACAGGTTTATGTGGGCGGGGGTGGCTCAGTTTGGCAGGCTCGTAATCTGCAGTTCCCAGGTTTATGTGGGCGGGGGTGGCTCAGTTTGGCAGGCTCATAATCTGCAGTTCACAGGTTTATGTGGGCGGGGGTGGCTCAGTTTGGCAGGCTCGTAATCTGCAGTTCACAGGTTTATGTGGGCGGGGGTGGCTCAGTTTGGCAGGCTCATAATCTGCAGTTCCCAGGTTTATGTGGGCGGGGGTGGCTCAGTTTGGCAGGCTCATAATCTGCAGTTCACAGGTTTATGTGGGCGGGGGTGGCTCAGTTTGGCAGGCTCATAATCTGCAGTTCCCAAGTTTATATGGGCGGGGTTGGCTCAATTTGACAGGCTCGTAAACTAGTTCCCAGGTTTATATGGGCGGGGGTGGCTCACTTTGGCAGGTTCGTAACTGCAGTTCCCAGGTTTATATGGGCGGGGGTGGCTCAGTTTCGCAGGCTCGTAAACTACAGTTCCCAGGTTTATATGGGCGGGAGTGGCTCAGTTTGGCAGGCTCATAATCTGCAGTTCCCAGGTTTATATGGGCGGGGGTGGCTCAGTTTGGCAGGCCCATAATCTGCAGATCCCAGGTTCGCGTCCCAGTTGGGCCAGCGTTCAGATTTTTTTCCGCAAAAGTTCTCGTTCTGCCCTCGGTTAGCAGGAGACACCGATGAGTTTGGAAAGGTCGCCGTCAGTTGGATAGGATGTTAAGCCATGGCCCCTTGTGCGGGAGTGCCATACCCTGTGCATGTTAAAGAAGACGCTGGATGGCCTTGACAGTAGGCTACCATCTGTCTCCCAAAAAATGTCCAATGGGTTCCTTTTCCCTAACTTTCTCTGAGCCCTCGGGGTCCTTGTGACCTCGCCATTTATCCCAGTTGGCCGAGTGGTTAGCCCATTTGGCTGCTGATCTAAGGGACCTGGGTTCGAGCCCCGGAGTTAGGCATGGATGTTCGTGTCGTTTTTTCTGCTGAGGTCCTGCCAACCTTACAGACCTTCTACTCTGTCATATAAACTGACAGGCTCCTGTCAGACCTCTGTGGCAAGCAGCTGCTTCAGGGGGTATTTATTTTTCTTTTATTTTTTTACAAAAAGTACCGCTCAGAAATAAAATAACTGAACTCCGAGTTTATTTATTTTTGGTGGTGTATCGTTGAAGAAGGGATGTACAGCATGAAGAGGAGAATAATATGAATTATCCTGCTCACAAGTCATAAGGCTTAGCGGGGTAATCAATATATAACCGTACTGAAGCAAGAATAAAGTTACTATTGATCTTAATATTTCCGATGGGCTTGGAAAGGCCGCCCTCCGTCGAATGGGACGTTAAGCCGTGTCCCCGTGTGCGGGAGAGACATACCCTGTGCACGTTAAAGAACACGCTGGATGGCCTTGACGGGAGGCTACCATCTGTCTCCCAACAGCTGTTCCAGTGGGTCCCCTCCCCCAAACTTCTCTGAGCCTTCGGGGTCCATGTGACCTAGCCATTTAGCCCATTGTGTGCAAAAAAAGTGCCGCTCAGAGGTAAAACAACCCAACCCAAATCTTAATATTTAATAGTTTGTCGAAATGTAAGCTAATGCATGCAAATTCTAAACTTATAAGCACTAATTTAATCCTCTCTAAAGTTTTCTATGAGAGTGAAACTTGGGGACTGTGTAACAAGAATAACAGGAGACCAATAACATTTTCCTCCGTGTGTTTCAGTAAACAAGCAATAATCTTTTAAAACAAAGTGCTACATGATATTTAGAGCACGTAGCCTTTCTGAAGAGATTTTTTGTGTCTTCTTGGAATGGTTTATGATGTCTATATTTCAGAAGCTAAAAAAACTTTCAGCTTGATGAGGATTTCATGATCAGGAATTTTATCGATGTTGTTGGATGATTCCTTTGAAGTGGATGACTCAATGGACAAAATCCATGAAATGACGATCAACATCTTTTCAATCCATCTTCCTCATCAGTAACATTGACAGTACAATCGCTCAAAGAAGAATCCGAACACTATGGTTGATTACAGAACTCAGAAAAAATATCTGGCACCGTTTTTTTTAGAAATTAGTGATCTGGCAATCTTCGTGTCACGTGTCTGTAATCAACCATGGTGTTCGGATATCCTTCGTGTCACGTGACACGAAGGTTGCCAGATCACTAATTTCTAAAAAAAAATCGATGCTAGATATTTCTTCTGAATTCCGTAATCAACCATAGTGTTCGGATATCCTTCGTGTCACGTGACACGAAGGTTCCCAGATCGCTAATTTCATAAAAAAATCGTTGCCGGATATTTTTTCTGAATTCTGCAATCAACCATAGTGTTCGGATATCCTTCGTGTCACGTGACACGAAGGTTGCCAGATCACTAATTTCTAAAAAAAATCGTTGCCGGATATTTTTTCTGAATTCTGCAATCAACCATAGTGTTCGGATATCCTTCGTGTCACGTGACACGAAGGTTGCCAGATCACTAATTTCTAAAAAAATATCGTTGCCGGATATTTTTTCTGAATTCTGTAATCAACCATAGTGTTCGGATATCCTTCGTGTCACGTGACACGAAGGTTGCCAGATCGCTAATTTCTAAAAAAAAAATCGTTGCTAGATATTTTTTTAATTTTGTAATCAACCATAGTGTTCGGATATTTTTTGAACGACTGTACAGTATGTACTTTCCTTTTGAATAAGTATCCACTCCCTTACTAAACTCCTTAAACGAAAGGGGAGGGGGTGGCTTAGTCGGTAGCGTGCTAGGCTCGTAATCTGTAGTTCCCAGGTTCGAGTCCCAGCTGGGTCAGCGTTGGGATTTATCTCCGCAAAACTCCCGCCCTGCCCACGGTCAGTAGGGGACACCGATGGGTTTGGAAAGGCCGCCGTCCGTCGTATGGGACGTTAAGCCGTGGCCCCGTGTGCGGGAGAGCCATACCCTGTGCACGTTAAAGAACACACTGGATGGCCTTGACGGGAGGCTACCATCTGTCTCCCAACAGCTGTTCCAGTGGGTCCCCTCCCCCAACCTTCTCTGAGCCTTCGGGGTCCATGTGACCTGGCCATTTAGCCCATGGTGTGCAAAAAAGTGCCGCTCAGAGGTAAAACAACCCAACCCTTAAACGAAACCTTTCTTTTTTGAAGTATAAACTGAACAATTAGAGGATTTAAGATTGAGTTATATTTCCTACGTACACCTTTCGTGACCCTGAATATATCCTGTCGGCCTTTCACTTTTTGCCGTACCCACTGCAGCATGTCTCTTCTTATTTGCTTGTTTCATTGTTATTTGCTCAGTTGCTCCTCCCATTCTGGCTGTCAAAGGATTCAGGTGGCGAATTTTATCCATGGAAACATAATTCTTTACAAAGCAGCACAAGAAAATAATCAAGAGGTATCAGAAATGTGAGCTCCTTTGTGGCCATAGAATTGGACCACTACTGCAATCCATCTGTATCTTCGCAAAATTCCCCGTTCTGTCCACGATCAGTAGGGGATACCAGTAGGCGTGGAAATACCGTCGTCCGTCGGATGAGACGTTAAGCCGTGGCACCGCGAGCAAGGAGAGCCACTCTGGATGGGTTGGGTTGTTTTGCCTCTGAGCGGCACTTTTTTTGCACACTATGGGCTAAATGGCCAGGTCACCTAGACCCCGAAGGCTCAGAGAAGGTTGGGGGAGGGGACCCACTGGAACAGCTGTTGGGAGTCAGATGGTAGCCTCCCGTCAAGGCCATCCAGCGTGTTCATTAACGGGCACAGGGTATGGCTCTTCCGCACACGGTGCCACGGCTTAACGTCCCATCCGACGGATGGCGGCCTTTCCAAGCCCATCGGTGGCTCCTACTGATCGAGGGCAGGGCGGGGAATTTTGCGGAGATAAATCTCAACGCTGACCAAGCTGGGACTCGAACCTGGGAACTACAGATTACGAGCCAGGCGCGCTACCGACTGAGCCACCCCCGCCCCACTCTGGATGGCCTTGACGAAATGAAACTATTTGTCTCCCAACAGCTGTTCCAGTGGGTTCCCTCCTCCAACCTTCTCTGAGCCTTCGGGGTCCTTGTTACCTGGCCATTTAGCCCATGGTGTGCAAAAAAGTGCCGCTCAGAGGTAAAACAACCAACCAACCAACCCCCAACCTTCTCTGAGCCTTCGGGGTCCTTGTGGCCTGGCCATTTAGCCCATGGTGTGCACAAAAGTGCCGCTCAGAGGTAAAACAACCAACCAACCAACCCCCAACCTTCTCTGAGCCTTCGGGGTCCTTATGGCCTGGCCATTTAGCCCATGGTGTGCAAAAAAGTGCCGCTCAGAGGTAAAACAACCAACCAACCAACCCCCAACCTTCTCTGAGCCTTCGGGGTCCTTGTGGCCTGGCCATTTAGCCCATGGTGTGCACAAAAGTGCCGCTCAGAGGTAAAACAACCAACCAACCAACCCCCAACCTTCTCTGAGCCTTCGGGGTCCTTATGGCCTGGCCATTTAGCCAATGGTGTGCAAAAAAGTGCCGCTCAGAGGTAAAACAATCCAATCCTTATGACTTGGTCATTTAGTCCATTTTCTGCAAAAAAAGTGTACCTCAGACGTAAAACAACCCAACTGTTAATTCGCAAATGAACAATTTACTTACCGTTTGAACTTTGAATGTAAGCTAAAAAAAATTTCATCTTTCTTTTATAGTCGGTTTGAGTTTTACACAAGAAAAGAAAGCCATTAATTAAGAAGGTTTAATCCGTATGTAGCTAAAAGGAACAGAGTGTTGCAGATGGTGTGCTCTAACGACACCTTCTGTGTAAAACAGAAGTCCTTCGCTGATCACCAAACCTGTTAGGAAAATAAAAAAAAAGGAAAACCTTTTTCTTAACTCCTGTGAGGTAAAAAGCGCTTATTTATGGTCACTGACAAAGATCGAAAATAAAACCGTAAAAGAGTTTTTTACACCCTGATTAATGACGAAAACATGCCCTCAGAAGTCGATGCGAGCAACCTCAACTCTATGAGGCGGAGAAGAAAAAGAGAGAGCTTAAAATCTCTCCCTTTTCAAACAACCCGACCATGAAGCACCAGTATAGTTAAAACATTATTGCCTCCAAAGATAAAGTAAATCATTAACGAAAATTACATACACACGCACACAAAAAAATGCTATTAACAGCGCTTTGTGTATTCCTTAAATTAGTTTAGGTGTAATCGCGCTAATGGTAGGTTCTGCAAACGTTGCTGTTTTCCGTCATGTGATCATTCCACTCTGTCTCTCTCCTCCTCCTCATCACGTGGATCCTCTGCTTCTTATTTCCGCTCCTCTTTTGTTTCACGCAAAATTTATCCTTTGTTCCTGTGGTAGCTGGGGCGGGGGTGGCTCAGTCGGTAGCGCGTCAGGCTCGTAATCTGTAGTTCCCAGGTTCGAGTCCCAGCTGGGTCATCGTTGAGATTTATCTCCGCAAAATTCCCCGACCTGCCCACGGTCAGTAGGGGACACCGATGGGCTTGGAAAGGCAGGCGTCCGTCGGATGGGACGTTAAGCCATGCCCCGTGTGCGGGAGAGCCATACCCTGTGCATGTTAAAGAACACGCTGGATGGCCTTGACGGGAGGGATCTGTCTCCCAACAGCTGTTCCAATGGATTCCCTCCCCCAACCTTCTCTGAGCCTTCGGGGTCCATGTGACCTGGCCATTTAGCCCATGGTGTGCAAAAAAGTGCCGCTCACAGGTAAAACAACAACAACAACCACGGCTTAACGTCCCATCCGACGGACGGCGCCTTTTTCAAGTCCATCGATGTCCTCTACTGGCCGTGGGCAGGACGTGGAGATTTGCGGAGATAAATCTGAACGCTGGCCCAACTGGGACTGGAACCTGGGAACTGTAGATTTAGAACCTGGCGCGCTACCGACTGAGCCAACCCCACACCATCAAGGTATCTAATGTGTTCTTTAACGTGCACAAGGTATATCTCCTATACACGAAGAAACCGTGTGTTAACGTCCCATGCGACACACGACGGCCTTTCTAAGACGACAGCTATCACGCGGGCAGAATGGGAGTTTGAGGAGAAAATTCTCATTGCTGAAGTGAAAATATCAAATTATGTGCCTGGCACGCTACCGACTTAGACAATCCATGATCATGATTCCTTGCCTAATTGACATGCCTAAAGTTCTATTTATATCATAGATTGATTGATATATAATGTATAAGTCATTGACATTCCATGAACACAGTAGAAGCATCAACTGCGCAGTCTCACAGTCTCATAGTATGAAAGGTGAAGGGGTGCCTCAGTTGGCAGCGCGCCAGGGTTGGGTTGTTTTACCTCTGAGCGGCACTTTTTTGCATACCATGGGCTAAATGGCCAGGTCACATGGACCCCGAAGGCTCAGAGAAGGTTGGGAGAGGGGACCCATTGGAACAGCTGTTGGGAGACAGATGGTAGCCTCCCGTCAAGGCCATACAGCATGTTCTTTAACGTGCATAGGGTATGGCTCTCCCACATACGGGGCCACGGCTTAACGTCCCATCCAACGGACGGCGGCCTTTCCAAGCCCATCGGTGTCCCCTACTGACCGTGGGCAGGACGGAGAATTTTGAGGAGATAAATCTCAACGCTGACCAAGCTTTGACTCGAACCTGGGAACTACAGATTACGAGCCTGGCGCGCTACCGACTGAGCCACCGCAGCGCGCCAGGCTAGTAATCTGCAGTTTTTATCGTTTGAGTCGAGATTATCTCCGCAAAAGTTCTCGCCCTGTGCTCGGCGAGTAAGGGACACCGATGGGCTTGGAAAACCCGCCATCATTCAGATGGGACGTTAAGCCGTGGCCCCATGTGCGGGACAGCCATACCCTGTTCACGTTAAACAACACGCTGAATGATCTTAACGGGAGGCTACCATCTATCCTTTAACAGCTGTCTAATGGACCTTCCTTTCAACCTTCTCTGAGCCCTCGAGGTCCTTGTGACCAGGTTATTTAGCTCATTTTGTGCAAAAATGTTCCGCTCATAGGTAAAACAACCCAACCCAATCATTATGATCTGGCCATTTAGACCAATGTGTTCACATAAGTGACGTTCAGAAATAAAACTCCCCAACTCAGGGGGTGGGGGTGTCTCAGTAGGTAGTGGCCAGTGGTAGTCTCAGTGCGTAGCGCGCCAGGCTCGTAATCTACAGTTCCCAGGTTCAAGTTCCAGCTGCGTCAGCGTTTAGACATCTCAGCAAAACTCCCCGCCCTGCCTGGGCGGGGGTGGCTCAGTCGGTAGCGCGCCGGGCTCGTAATCTGTAGTTCCCAGGTTCGAGTCCCAGCTGGGTCAGCGTTGAGATTTATCTCCGCAAAATTTCCCCGCCCTGCCCACGGTCAGTAGGGGACACCGATGGACTTGAAAAGGCCACCATCCGTCGGATGGGACGTTAAGCCGTGGCCCCGTGTGCTGGAGAGCCATACCCTGTGCACGATAAAGAACACTGTGGATGGCCTTGATGGGAGACTACCATCTGTCTCCCAACAGTTGTTCCAGTGGGTCCCCTCCCCCAACCTTCTCTGAGCCTTCGGGGTCCTTGTGGCCTGGCCATTGTGCAAAAAAGTGCCGCTCAGAGGTAAAACAATCCAATCCAATCCGCCCTGCCCACAGTCAGTAGAGGATACTGATGGGCTTGGAAAGGTCGCCATCCGCCAGATGGGACGTTAAGCGGACGGAGAGCCATACCCTGTGCACGTTAAAGAACACACTGGATGGCCTTGACGGGAGGCTACCATCTGTCTCCCAACAGCTGTTCCAGTGGGTCTCCTCCCCCAACCTTCTCTGAGCCTTCGTGGTCTTTGTGACCTGGCCATTTAGCCAATAGTGTGCAAAAAAGTGCGGCTCAGAGGTAAAACAACCCAACCCCAACTCAACCCAGATGAAAATCACAAGGATTTAACAACCGCAGATCTTTCTGTTCAACTCATTTATTACAAAGTTAGTAACTTTTTTTTCCTGAAGTGGCTTTTTTATTCAGTTCTTCGCAACTCTTTCATCGTCGATTAACATCGCAACAACAAAAAGCGACATTAAAATATCTGAGGTTTCATCCAAAATACATTTCGGGCATTTTCCCATTTGAGCGTGTTAGAAATCACAGAGCGTACGCCGAAGACGAGCGCCTGAGAAAAAAAATCTTTTTTTAAGGCACGTGGCTTTAAAAAAGGAAAGAAAACAGCCTTTCCTTTATGGAAGAATTCTGAACAAATTCTGCGCTGAATAAATAATGCGGAAGATAGCTAATATCAGACGCCGAAAATGGTAATAAATTACGTTTTGGCGTTGGAAACAAAATCTGATAAATAAAAAATGAACGCCGAACTTTTAAAACTTCGAAAAAGCAAAACAACAAAAAATACAATATCCGAGATTTTTCACTGCCTAAACCTGACAAGGGAGAGGATTCGTGGCCACACCAGGTTTATAAATTATGAAATTCTAGTCGAAAAACTTACAAATTGGCTGCAAGAGAAGCCTCAAGTTGCTTATGAAAATGCGAAGAACAAAATATCATAAAGTAAATGGAAGAGAAAATAAACGACAGATATTCAAGGTTTTTTTACGTGGAATTTTAAATTCATGAATTGTAAGAGATATCTTTCCTTGACAAGATCAATGCTTATTTATATTACTCACGGAATTACTACACTATATGAATATGAATTCTTGAATTTCACACACAATTTTGTATCCTATTTCCTTCAGATTCTTTATTATATTTCCTTCAAGCCGCGAATTCCTTTTAGTCAAGTCAATGTCTGGTAAAGCGAGATTTTGACTTGGACACGGTTGCGATGTTTGTTATATATTCGACAGTTTATTGACGTCACTGAGAAAAGGATGAAATTCAGACATAACATTGTTGTCATCTCGTGGATCTGATGTTGTGTTGTTTTACCTCTGAGCGGCACTTTTTTGCACACAATGGGCTAAATGGCCAGGTCATATGGACCCCGAAGACTCAGAGAAGGTTGGGAGAGGGGACCCACTGGAATAGCTGTTGGGAGACAGATGGTAGCCTCCCGTCAAGGCCATCCAGTGTGTTCTTTAGCATGCACAGGGTATGGCTCTCCCGCACACGGGGCCACGGCTTAACGTCCCATCCGATGGATGGTGGCCTTTCCAAGCCCATCGGCGTCCCCTTACCGACCGTGGGCAGGGCGGGGAATTTTTGCGGAGATAAATCTCAACGCTGACTCAGCTGGGACTCGAACCTGAGAACTACAAATTACGAGCCTGGCGCGCTACCGACAGAGCCACCCCCGCCCCCGTGGATCTGATAAGTCGATCGTTGTAGAGGAGATTAGGAGATTATCCATACCATGGGATTGGAATGCATGGCAGGTGGGGATATTTGATCCTCATATACAAATCTCTTCGATGCTCTAAGATACTTGAAATCTTTCAACAGAATTCTAAAACAAGCCTTGGCAAACTACGGTACACCGCCTCCTTTGAAAAAACAATAAAGGCACAAAGTGTAAAAAGTATCACAACAAGGGCTATAAAAGACCAATGTAAAAATCGAAACAAATACGAAACGCAAAAATTGGTGTATAGGATCCATATAATAGAAAAAATAAGTCTAAATATCAAAAGGTAAAAATATTAATTGCTAGTAAAATAACTAGTAAAACATAAAAATTCGAAGATAGGGTTTAAAAACGAGTCATGAGATAAAATATGTCCGAGTGTAAAAAAGCTCCGACATAGAATGGTAGTGGGGGAGGCCGTAGCGCCAGGCTCGTAATCTCCAGTTCCCAGGTTCGAGTCCCACCTAAATCAGCGTTGAGATTTATCTCCGCAAAACTCCCCGCCCTGCCCACGATCAGTAGGGCACAACGATGGGCTTGGAAAGGCCGCCGTCCGTCGGATGGAGGTAAAGCCGTGATTCCGTGTGCATAAGAGCTATACCTGTACATGTTACCCAGCTGGGTCAGCGTTGAGATTTATATCCACCAATTTCCCTGCCCACGGTCAGTAGGGGACACCGATGGTCTTGGAAAGGCAGCCGTCCGTCGGATGGGACGTTAAACCGTGTCGACTTGTGCGGGAGAGCTATACCCTGTACACGTTAAAGAACACGCTGGATGGCCTTGACGGGAGGTTACCGTCTGTCTCCCAACAGCTGTTCCAGTGGGTCCCCTCCCCCAACTTTCTCTGAGCCTTCGGTGCCCTTGTGAACTGGCCATTTAGCCCATGGTGTGCAAAAAAAGTGCCGCTCAGAGGTAAAACAACCCAACAACCTGTGCATGTTAAAGAACCCGCTGCATAGCGTTGACGAGAGGCTACCATCTGTCTCCCAACAGCAGCCTATTGTGTCCTCTCCTCCCAACCTCTCTGAGCCCTCGGGGCCTAGCCATTTAGCCCACTGTGTGCAAAAAAATTGCTGCTCAGAGGTTCCGACGATAGAGCGAATAGTTTTACAACTTTTGGTTGAACATCATCGAAACCGCGGTTGTAAGGAGAAAGATGTACAGTCGCTCAAAAAAAATATCCTAACACTATGGTTGATTACAGAATTCAGAAAAAATATCTGGCAACGATTTTTTTTTGAAATTGGTGATCTGGCAACCTTCGTGTCACGTGACACGAAGGTTGCCAGATCACTAATTTCTAAAAAAAAATCGATGCCAGATATTTTTTCTGAATTCTGTAATCAACCATAGTGTTCGGATATTATTTTGAGCGACTGTACAGATGTATGTAACTAACACGGTACCAAAGAAACGATTAAAAAGCAAACTTAGTTTCGTTTCCAATTACTTCCCATGTAGAAAGATAGCTGGTGAAGAATTCAAGCAATCGTTGTCAATAGTGACAGGACGTTGACAACTTTTCTTTCCTGCAAAACTGAAAGGAGACGACCTTAATAACCCGAAGCACTGATTGGCCAAGCCATTTTTTTTCTTCTTTCTATTGAATGTCCTGCGCCATATCTTGTAGCGCCAATATTTCAGCAACTCTCTTTCAGTGAAAGGGAGTCTGTGTAGCCCTCCTCACCTCCGATGATTTCTTTTTCTCACAATTGCATTGATGCGCTCGTGTCATTGTGCGTAGTCTTCACTCTCGTGAAGATGAGGAAATTATTTTTTAGTTTGAGAGTCTTGGTGGAAAAGTGTCAAAATATTAAATTTTTTTGCAACCTACTCCGACAGAGAAACTAGACCAACTGCTAGCTTGTGTATGTTTTCTCATAGAAGGGTTGGGTTCTTTAAATTCTGAGCTGCATTTTTTGCGCAGTCAATGGCCGGGTCACAAGGACCACGAGGGCTCAGAAACGGTTGAGGAAGGGGGGTTGGGTTGTTTTACCTCTGAACGGCACTTTTTGAACACCATGGGCTAAATGGCCAGGTCACAAGGACCCCGAAGGCTCAGAGAAGGTTGGGGGAGGGGACCCACTGGAACAGCTGTTGCGAGACAGATGGTAGCCTCCCGTTGTTGTTGGGTTGGGTTGTTTACCTCTGAACGGCACTTTTTTGCACACCATGGGCTAAATGGCCAGGTCACATGGACCCCGAAGGCTCAGGGAAAGTTGTGGGAGGGGACCCACTGGAACAGCTGTTGCGAGACAGAGGGTAGCCTCCCGTCAAGGCCATCCAGCTTGTTCTTTAACGTGCACAAGGTAAGGCTCTCTCCCGCACACGGTGCCACGGCGTAACGTCCCACCCGACGGACGGCGGCCTTTCCAAGCCCATCGGTGTCCCTTACTGACCGTGGGCAGGGCGGGGAATTTTGCGGAGATAAATCTCAACGCTGACCCAGCTGGGATTCGAACCTGGGAACTAGAAGATTACGAGTCTGAGCCACCCCCGCCCAGCATTGTTAGGAATACCTATATATTGTTATGAATTTAAACGGATGGAAATTGAGCGTGAGTTCAAAAATAATATTTAACAATTATAATTCCAAAATGATGTAATTTATTACAAAAGTGTGAATGAAAACATTTACATAAAGTCAATCAACGCAAATCTTCATCAGTATAAAAATAAACCTTCAAAAGAACATAGCATCTTATCACTATTCCTACAAAGAGTTGTTTCCTCTATAATTCTGACTATTTCCTCGAAAAGTGGCACAATCATATTTGTAAAGAATATCTATGAGGATTTAGGTGTTTTACCTCTGAGTGGCAGTTTTTTGCACACCATGGGCTAAATGGCCAGGTCACATGGACCCCGAAGGCTCAGAGAAGGTTGGGGGAGGGGACCCACTGGAACAGCTGTTGGGAGACAGATGGTAGCTTCCCGTCAAGGCCATCCAGCGTGTTCTTTAACGTGCACAGGTATGGTTCTCCCGCACACGGGGCCACGGCTTAACGTCCCATCCGACGGACGGCGGCCTTTCCAAGCCCATCGGTGTCCCCTACTGACCGTGGGCAGGGCGGGAAATTTTGCGGAGATAAATCTAAACGCTGACCCAGCTGGGACTCGAACCTGGGTCTATGAAAAATAACCTTACCAATTCCTAAACAAACTAAATAACTCTTCACCAAATGACTTCTTTCTTAGGCTATAGTCATCGAGTACTCCAAAACTGCTGCTAAGTGTACTGGTTTCTCAGAACCAATTCCTTTCAAAAGTTAATCACCACGCTCAAGACGAATAATTCTTCTTTTTCTTACTCGTTCACTAACAAAACTCACGTTAATAAACTTATTTAACATACCTCGAACACACCAAATAAATAAAATTGTTCTTTATGCTATAGTGCAAAGACTAAGACGAACTACGTTTGCCTTCATACAAATTCTTCCTAATTACAACTCTCTTCTTCTTTATTTCTAAGTTAAGTTCGTTCGAAGTGGTTAGTGACGTAATTCTCGCGCTGAAGTAAACGCGAGCATCAAAATGATACATCACATCACGGTTTAATTGTTGCTCGTTCATCTGCCGTAACAATATATATTTTTTCCGTTTGAGAGTCTGAGTGGAAGAGTGGAAAAATTTTCCGCTGTTAGAAAGCTACTCAAAAGATAAAAAACTAAGAACATCCTGTGTGTATATATATTTTAACTCTGTGTTGATATTTTTTTAGTGAGGCGGGGGTGCTTCAGTCGGTAGCGTGCCAGGCTCGTAATCTGCAGCTCTCAGGTTCAAGTCCCAGCTGGGCCAGCGTTGAGAATTATCTCCGCAAAACTCCCCGCCCTGCCCACGGTCAGTAGGGGACACCAATGGGCTTGGAAAGGCCGCCGTCCGTCGGATGGGACGTTAAGGCGGCGGCCTGTGTGTGGAGAGCCACACCCTGTGCACGTTAAGAACACGCTGGATGACCTTGATGGGAGGTTACTATCTATCTCCCAACAGCTGTTCCAGTGGGTCCCCTCTCCCAACCTTCTCTGAGCCTTAGGGGTCCTTGTGACTTGGCCATTTAGCCCATGGTGTGCAAAACAGTGCCGATCAGAGATAAACCAACCCTCTCCAATCGAATGTTTTCCAAAGTTATGCCATGATGAAAGTACGATTAAACAATACGTTGTTGAAAATGGGACAGTTTTATTAAGCGACGTTTTGAAAAAAATTAATTGTTATGAAATTAATGTTTTTTTTCAAACTGATTATAGCGATTAGGTTCTATTGGGTTGCTTTAATTTGCAACCTCCCTTTACCATGGGGCGGGGGTGGCTCAGTCGGCAGCGCGCCAGGCTCGTAATCTGTAGTTCCCATGTTCGAGTCCAAGCTGGGTCAGCGTTGATATTTATCTCCGCAAAATTCCCCGCCCTGCCCACGGTCAGTAGGGGACACCGATGGGCTTGGAAAGGCAGGCGTCCGTCGGATGGGACGTTAAGCCGTGGCCCCGTGTGCGGGAGAGCCATACCCCATGCACGTTAAAGAACACTCTGGATGGCCTTGACGGGAGACTACCATCTGTCTCCCAACAGCTGTTCCAGTGGGTCCCCTCGTCCAACCTTATCTGAGCCTTCGGGGGCCATGTGACCTGGCCATTTAGCCCATGGTGTACAAAAAGTGCCGCTCAGAGGTAAAACAACCCAACCCTTTACCATATTGATTAGAGATATGTGATTTGATATGAGTCAACGTTTCATCGCATGGCATATCGATATCGTTTGCGGTTGTTGCGAGAGGATTGTAGCGTGAGACAGTGGTTGGTTGATTTTTGTCATGGCGAGAATATTGTTACGCTGCTTTTTGAGTTTGGAGATCTTAGACTGCAACAGACGTATGGTATGAAAATTCGTCCTGGTTTGTCTTTGAAAACGTAGGCGAAATTTTTTGTGCGATTCTATCAATGCTCGTTGGATCGGTTAATGAGGAATTAGCTTGTTTCCTTTGTAAAGGTAAGTTTCTTTTCCAATATCCTTTTTTTTTTTTGCTGTTTATAATGGTATCACAAATTGTTCAGTAATGGATAATATCAATTACGAATCCTTATCAATTTCAATATATTATATATATGCATACAGTTATACAATAAATTTTTAACTGAATTTTTGCTGGTATTAGATTCTATTAAAAAATTTCGATGACTTAGTTATAAAGTCTTAGTGTTATTGAAGCGTACTGAACTTCGAGAGTTGCATTGAATTTCAGCAATAAAAGGAGTCTTTCTCAATGCTGTTCAATTAACCTCACTCTATACAGCTACTAAGGAACCATTGCACGTAGCAACCATATTGTATCGATGGGTTTCTTACCTAATATGTGGTTTTGTGCGATTTGTCGAATCTCTGCCGCATCTCACCGCTTTCAGGGGCGGGGGTGGCTCAGTCGGTAGCGCGCCAGGCTCGTAATCTGTAGTTTCCAGGTTCGAGTCCCAGCTGGGTCACGTTGAGATTTATCTCCGCAAAAATTCCCCGCCCTGCCCACGTCAGTAGGGGACACCGATGGGCTTGGAAAGGCAGCCGTCCGTCGGATGGGACGTTAAGCCGTGCCCCCGTGTGCGGGAGAGCCATACCCTGTGCACGTTAAAGAACACGCTGGATGGCCTTGACGGGAGGCTACCATCTGTCTCCCAACAGCTGTTCCAGTGGGTCCCCTCCCCCAACCTTCTCTGAGCCTTCGGGGTCCATGTGACCTGGCCATTTAGCCCATGGTGTGCAAGAAAGTGCCGCTCAGAGGTAAAACAACCCAACCCCAATTCTCACCGCTTTCTGCTGTTTCCTAGTCTCTGTTTAATGGTAAAATCAGTTAAAAATATTAACATTGATGTTTATCTGGCATATATATATCAATCGATTATCTCGAAATTATTATTGTACCTTTAGTAGGTATTTCTATCGAAGTCGGGGTGTGGGTAGCTAAGTTGGTAGCGCACCAGGCTCGTAATATGTAGTTCCCAAGTTCGAGTCCCAGCTGAGTCAGCGTTGAGATTTATCTTCGCAAAATTCCCCGCCCTGCCCACGGTCAATACGGGGCACCGATGGGCTTGGAAAGGCCGCCGTTCGTCGGATGGGACGTTAAGCAGTGGTCCCTTGTGCGGGAGAGAGCCATACTACTGTTCCAGTGGGTTCCTTCCCCCAACCTTCTCCGAGCTTTCGGGGTTTTTGTGACCTGGCAATTTAGCCCGTTGTGTACAAATAAGTGTCGCTCAGAAACAAGACAACCCAACATAGTGGGCATCCCCCTCCCTTCTCTGAGCCCTTGGGGTCCTTGTGGCCTGGCCATGTATGCAGCAAAAATGTTCTGGGCAAACATTTGTTACTCAGAGTGCCAACTCAACCCTTGTTGGAATTTTTTAAGCCGAAATTTTGTCACCAAAAGATTGTAAATCTGCCCTTTCGGGCATACCTTTTTCCTCATAAAAGCGCCAGGCTCGTAATCTGTAGTTCCCAGGTTCGAGTCCCAGCTGGGTCAGCGTTGAGATTTATCTCCGCAAAATTCCCCGCCCTGCCCACGGTCAGTAGGGGACACCGATGGGCTCGGAAAGGCCGCCGTCCGTCGGATGGGACATTAAGCCGTGGCCCCGTGTGCGGGAGAGCCATACCCTGTGCACGTTAAAGAACACGCTGGATGGCCTTGACGGGAGGCTACCATCTGTCTCCCAACAGCTGTTCCAGTGGATCCCCTCCCCCAACCTTCTCTGAGCCTTCGGGGTCCTTGTGACCTGGCCATTTAGCCCATGGTGTGCAAAAAAGTGCCGCTCAGAGGTAAAACAATCCAATCCAAAGCCCTTTCGGGAACCATGCACAAGGCATGAATTTTATACAGAGAAAAATCTTTGAATGGAATTGACGGTAATTTTATATCTCCAACGACCAAACAGTTTCCCTTTTCTGAGCATTTGTATTCTAATCCATGCAGTGTGCTATTCACCAAAGTAATACATACAATCCAACCGAAAATGTCTATTGTTAACGGATTAAAAGTGTTATCGTTCTCCTTTAAACAATCAACCAACAATCCTCAATTAATCTTTAATCCGAATAATGCGGCTGCTGCTGTTGGATGCAAGAAAATAAGAAAGCGACGTCCTGTTTAGGAGCATTATCAATTTCTAAATGAATAGCGAGAGTAAAGCCAGCATCCGATGCCTCCAACTATTTAATAGTGGCGAAGGCCGCTACATAATTGATGACTTCTGTTTCCTACGCGCCGATTGCGGCGTTTGACAAAGACAGATTGGGTCACGAATAGAGGTCACTTCCGGGCCTCTACTAGGAGTAGCCAATGGGAGATTCGACTGCGGGAATCGATCATAGGGGGAACATCGTTTGCAATCCAACATTCCTCTCGTACGACTGGTGAGAATTGCTTTCTATCCTTCTATGTGAATGAGCAGAAGGTTGGGTTGTTTTACCTCTGAGCGGAACTTTTTTTGCACACCATGGGCTAAATGGCCAGGTCACATGGACCCCGAAGGCTCAGAGAAGGTTGGGGAGGAGACCCACTGGAACAGCTGTTGGGAGACAGATGGTAGCCTCCCGTCAAGGCCATCCAGCGTGTTCTTTAACGTGCACAGGGTATGGCTCTCCCGCACACAATGAGCCACGGCTTAACGTCCCATCCGACGGACGGCGGCCTTTCCAAGCCCATCGGTGTCCCCTACAGACCGTGGGCAGGGCGGGAAATTTTGCGGAGATAAATCTCAACGCTGACCCAGCTGGGACTCGAATCTGGGAACTACAGATTACGAGCCTGGCGCGCTACCGACCTAGCCACCCCTGCCCCGGAGATCACAGGACCTCAAGTGCAGAGCGCTAACTAGGGTAGGAGAACCCACTGGATAGCTGTTATGAGTCAAAGGGAAACCTCTCCTCAAGGCCATCCAGCGTGTTCTGTGACGTGCACAGAGTATGGTTCTCTGCACACGTGCCACGGCTTAAAATATATCCGACGGGCGGCTGTCTTTCCAATCTCATCAGTGTCCTCTTTCTGAGCTGGGAGAGGGGGTGGGGGTTGTCCTAGATAAATATCTACGCTGGCCGGACTGGGACTCGAACCTGGGAACTACAGATTGCAAGTTGGGGCGGGGGTGACTCAGTCGGTAGCGCGCCAGGCTCGTAATCTGTAGTTCCCAGGTTCGAGTCCCAGCTGGGTTAGCGTTGAGATTTATCTCCGCAAAATTCCCCGCCCTGCCCACGGTCAGTAGGGGACACCGATGGGCTTGGAAAGGCCGCTGTCCGTCGGATGGGACGTTAAGCCGTGGCCCCGTGTGCGGGAGAGCCATATCCTGTGCACGTTAAAGAACACGCTGGATGGCCTTGACGGGAGGCTACCATCTGTCTCCCAACAGCTGTTCCAGTGGGTCCCCTCCCCCAACCTTCTCTGAGCCTTCGGGGTCCATGTGACCTGGCCATTTAGCCCATGGTGTGCAAAAAAGTGCCGCTCAGAGGTAAAACAACCCAACCCAACTCTCCTCAAGGCCATCCAGCGTGTTCTGTGACGTGCACAGAGTATGGTTCTCTGCACACGTGCCACGGCTTAAAATATATCCGACTGGCGGCTGTCTTTCCAATCTCATCAGTGTCCTCTTTCTGAGCTGGGAGAGGGGGTGGGGGTTGTCCTAGATAAATATCTACGCTGGCCGGACTGGGACTCGAACCTGGGAACTACAGATTGCAAGTTGGGGCGGGGGTGACTCAGTCGGTAGCGCGCCAGGCTCGTAATCTGTAGTTCCCAGGTTCGAGTCCCAGCTGGGTTAGCGTTGAGATTTATCTCCGCAAAATTCCCTGCCCTGCCCACGGTCAGTAGGGGACACCGATGGGCTTGGAAAGGCCGCCGTCCGTCGGATGGGACGTTAAGCCGTGGCCCCTTGTGCGGTAGAGCCATACCCTGTGCATGTTAAAGAACACGCTGGATGGCCTTGACAGGAGGCTATCATCTGTCTCCCAACAGCTGTTCCAGTGGGTCCCCTCCCAAAACCTTCTCTGAACCTACGGGGTCCTTGTAATCTGGCCATTTAGCCCATGGTGTGCAAAAAAGTGCCGCTCAGAGGTAAAACAACCCAACCCAGATTGCAAGTCTGGCGTGCTACCTGTTGAGCAACACTCCCTCTCCCTTGTCCTGGGGTGAAGGGCAAAATTATTTACTAGTTACAGAGGGTATTTCAAAAGTTCCATTATGATATCAATTGTTATTAACAAATTGGGTTTTCATGATGTATTATCATACCTATCTTTCAAAATTTTATTAACCTTATGTATTTATTATTCGCTTACACTCTTTTCATTTTAAATTTTAGGTAAAATGATGACTGCTGAAGGAAAAGGAAATTTTCTCTCCCAGTTTATTGAAACAAAATCAGGATACAGTCGCTCAAAAAAAGTATCCGAACACTGTGGTCGATTACAGAATACAGAAAAAAATAGCTGGCAACGATTTTTTTTTAGAAATCAGTGATGTGGCAACCTTTGTGTTACGCGGTTACCAAATCATTGATTTCTAAAGAAAAATCGTTGCAAGAAATTTTTTTCTGAATTCTGTAATCGACCATAGTGTTCGGATACTTTTTTTGAGCGACTGTACACAGCTCCAATGGAGCATATTATGAGAGAGAGGGCCACTGGCGATAAATTGATCATGAAGATGAAGATGTCCAAAACGTTAATGTTTCTGACAACGTCCAAGTTGCATACAACAGGGTTGGGTTGTTTTACCTCTGAGCGGCACTTTTTTTCACACAATGGGCTAAATGGCCAGGTCACATGGACCCCGAAGGCTCAGAGAAGGTTGGGGGAGGGGACCCACTGGAACAGCTGTTGGGAGACAGATGGTAGCCTCCCGTCAAGGCCATCCAGCGTGTTCTTTAACGTGCACAGGGTATGGCTCTCCCGCACATGGCGTAACGTCCCATCCGACGGACGGCGGCCTTTCCAAGCCCATCGGTGTCCCCTACTGACCGTGGGCAGGGCGGGGAATTTTGCGGAAATAAATCTCAACGCTGACCCAGCTGGGACTCGAACCTGGGAACTACAGATTACGAGCCTGGCGCGCTACCGACTGAGCCACCCCCGTCCCCTCGCTGCATGGCTTTTGAATTTCGCAATCAGTTTCATTTTCCTTCAAGACGAGTTCTCTTCATAAAACCCTTTTAAGAAACTCTCTTTTCTACACAAGAGCAAAGTTTATTCTACAAGTCTATATGGATGGGGCGGGGGTGGCTCAGCCGGTAGCGCGCCAGGCTCGTAATCTGCAGTTCCCAGATTCGAGTCCCAGATGGGTCAGTGTTGAGATTTATCTGCGAAAAACTCCCCGCCCTGCCCACGGTCAGTAGGGGACACCAATGGGCTTGGAAACGCCGCCGTCCATCGGTGGGACATTAAGCCGTGGCCCCGTGTGCGGGAGAGCCCCTATAAATGGAGAGCCCTAATAACCTTGGGAACAATAAAGAACACACTGGATGGCCTTGACGGGAGGCTACCATCTGTCTCCCAACAGCTGTTCCAGCGGGTTTCCTCCCCCAACCTTCTCTGAGCCTTCGGGGTCCATGTGACCTGGCCATTTCGCCAATGGTGTGCAAAAAAAATGGCCCTCAGAAGTAAAACAACCCAACTTATGCGGATAAGCAATAATAATTTTAATGCGATGATTATGCAAAGATTTAATTGTACCGCACACAAAATCATAGGAAAAAATTTGTTTTTAACGTTAAGATCTGTTATAATCGTGTTTACCTGCACTGGTAAGTAAATATTTGCATTACCGGCTTTTTTTCTTTCTTTATCACTTTATATTTATGCCGAAATTTTATCAAGTTTAATGCCTACCTCCAATTGTTTATGGAAAAATGCATTTGTTATATTTTTTCTGTCCCGCTATTTACTCTGAAGACACATTTCAATGCCTACTCCCAGAGGGCAACAGAAACGGATAATTTGCATCTCCGAATTCAAAAAATTGGATAATAATAAATGTAAAATCCTAAGCTATACGCTTCAGTCTTTTGTTATGTCATGTTTACAATGAGCCGGAATACGTCTTTTAGTTACAATGACTACATATAAGAGGCAGTTGAACTGAAAAAGGAATCGGGTTAACAGGATTTTTACTTCATTTGAATTTCGTTAATTTCTTTGTTCGTTTGTCAAAATTTTGTCTTTGACAAGATCGTGGGGCGGGGGGGGGGGCTCAGTCGGTAGCGCGCCAGGCTCGTAATCTGCAGTTCCCAGGTTCGAGTCCCAGCTGAGTCAGCGTTGAGATTTATCTCCGCAAAATTCCCCGCCCTGCCCACGGTCAGTAGGGGACACCGATGGGCTTGGAAAGGCCGCCGTCCGTCGGATGGGATGTTAAGCCGTGGCCCCGTGTGCGGGAGAGCCATACCCTGTGCACGCTAAAGAACACGCTGGATGGCCTCGATGAGAGACTACCATCTGTCTCCCAGCAGCAGTTCCAGTGGGTCTCCTCCCCCAACCTTCTCTGAGCCTTCGGTGTCCTTGTGACCTGGCCATTTAGCCCATGGTGTGCAAAAAATTACCGCTCAGAGTTAAAACAACCCAAATATCATTAAAAACATTTATTCCAGAGAAGTTTAAAAGAGACGATCATTTACGCAGAAGTTGGGTAATACTGATGCAAGAATCACCTCTAGTTAAAGTGATTTTTAGATGATTTAAGTAACGTTTTAATCTTATTAACAGATGTTTTTTAAGTTCAGTTATTAAAGAAGCTTATTTTGTAACCAAGGGGAAAAAATACAAAATGAAATATAAACGTGCTCTAATAATCCGAATCAAAAATCGATGCTCTCAATGTCGTAAAAAAAAAAACTTCAGCACAAATTCAATTTTTTAAATTGGTCATATCGTTCCCACTGTTGATTCGAATAAAGTTACACTTAATTGGCTCCCTCTTTCCCGAATTCAAATCCTTCATCCTATTTTTAGACCATCCTATCTTTAGATGACCTGAAAATACTTCTAGAATATACAAATTCGAAATCGCAGAAGGCTAATGCATTTATTTCTTTAAAATTGCAGATGAAAAAAATCGGTTTACTAATAATATCGCAGAATTCTTGCCATAACGTCACAAGTATCCTCAGAAGTTGTAGATTAAACAGGCAGAGTCTGTATGGCTCGAAGCTTATTAAAACTCCAACCAAAGTTCGATAAAAGGATCTTTTCTGAACGTTTTTGTACTCCCTCCCCCCACTTAAGTGCTTTTCCATACGAATTTTGTAACGAGTTGTCAATAATGTTGAATGGAAGTTAAATCAGTTTGAATTCAATGGAGCATTAAAACTCCTCTATCTTTAGATCCACTCTCTTTCGGATGTGGGGCGGGGGTGGCTCAGTCGGTAGCGCGCCAGGCTCGTAATTTGCAGTTCCCAGGTTCGAGTCCCAGCTGAGTCAACGTTGAGATTTATCTCCGCAAAACTCCCCGCCCTGCCCACGGTCAGTAGAGGACACCGATGGGCTTGGAAAGACCGCCGTCCGTCGGATGGGACGTTAAGCCGTGGCTCAGTGTGAGGGAGAGCCATACCCTGTGCACTTTAAAGAACACGCTGGATGGCCTTAACGAGAGGCTACCATCTGTCTCCCAACAGCTGTTCCAGTGGGTCCCCTCCCCCAACATTCTCTGAGCCTTCGAGGTCCTTGTGATCTGGCCATTTAGCCCATTGTGTGCAAAAAAATTGCCGCTCAGATGTAAAACAATCCAACGTTAGAGAACACGGTGGATGGCCTTGACGGGAGGCTGCCATCTGTCTCCCAACAGCTGTTCCAGTGGGTCCCCTCCCCCAACCTTCTCTGAGCCTTCGGGGTCATTGTGACCTGGCCATTTAGCCCATGTTGTGCAAAAAAGTGTCGCTCAGAGGTAAAACAACCCAACCTTTCGGATTCAATTTGAATTTTTCTTTCCAAGTTTAAAACTTAGAGTATAGTCGCTCAAAAAAATATCCGAACACTATGGTTGGTTACAGAATTCAGAAAAAATAACTGAAAAAATAAACAAGAAAAAAACGATTTTTTTTTAGAAATTAGTGATCTGGCAACCTTCGTGTCACGTTGCCAGATATTTTTTCTGAATTCTGTAATCAACCATAGTGTTCGGATATTTTTTTGGGCGACTCTACATTTAGCGTAAGAAAGCTTGTTAGGTTGATCACAGCCAATCAGAGCAGGGACTAAAGAGAACCATTCCCCCCCCCCCCCTTCTCCCTTTAAGACTGCTGGTAAGGGTAATAAAGGGAAAAAATTATGAAACCTTATGAATTTTTCAAGTTTTTTTAAAAATCTCTTAAAGAGAAAATGTTACAATAGAAATACAGTCTCTTGTCCCCCCCCGCCACCCCTCTTTAATTTTTTCCGGCCCATCCATCACCTTCATTTTTTTCTACATCCCGGACTGCAGCCTACTACACACTAACGCCATTGTCAAAAGAGAAAAACGATCTCTTCCAAATCAAACTTGTCAAACCGAGATAGGCAGAATAGATCAGGAACAATTTCTTCCTTGACATTCGTAAAAGGGCGGGGGTGGCTCAGTCGGTAGCGTGCCAGGCTCGTAATCTATACTTCCCAGGTTCGAGTCCCAGCTGAGTCAGCGTTGAGATTTATCTCCGCAAAATTCCCCGCCCTGCCCACGGTCAGTAGGGGACACCCTTGGGCTTGGAAAGGCCACCGTCCGTCGGATGTGACGTTAAGCCGTGGCCCCGTGTGCGGGAGAGCCATACCCTGTGCACGTTAAAGAACACGCTGGATGGCCTTGACGGGAGGCTACCATCTGTCTCCGAACAGCTGTTCCAGTGGGTCCCCTCCCCAAACCTTCTCTGAGCCTTCGGGGTCCTTGTGACCTGGCCATTTAGCCCATGGTGTGCAAAAAGTGCCGTTCAGAGGTAAAACAACCCAACCCAACGCAAAAAGAATTGTCGCTCAAAGGTAAAACAACCCAACACAACAACTGCTACAAAAAAAAGCTAAAAAAGAGTTAAGAGGTTTGGAATCAGTGACATAAATTTCTCAGTTGAAACATTTATCACTTACTGCAGGAAGATGGGTTTTTAAGTTGATATCTCCTCACTTCCAACAACAAAGAATTTGATCCATCTCTCGTTCTTGTCGAGCAGGAAGAGGAGAGAGGAGATGGGGAGGGGGGGACGGGAGTCTGAAAGAACTCTCCGGTTCAGCTACCCCATCAGAGTGGTCGAAAAGCAGACGTCGGATACAATCCAATGGCTATCTAACTTGTGTTGCCAACCCCTGTTTGTGTGTATGCTTCCCTGATCGACCGGGAGCAAGGAAGCTGAGCCAGCGTCCAAAGAGTAAAGCCAGAGATCTCGGTGTCGGCGGTGGCGCCGAAGGCAGACCTCTCTCGGCCGTCAAACATAATACGGGAGTAAAGACTTGCGGCTCACCCAAGTAGGTTTGATCCGATCCACCCCAGCTTCTGGTTAAGGCCGGAGCTAAGACCGCTTGACCATGCCGGCCGAGCAAAACTGGCAGCGCGTAAAAGTCTATTTCCTAACAGTTTTTCTTTGCATTAGCACCAAGTTGTTTTCGACCTTTGGTTCTTTTTTTTCTAGAGGTCCTCCTTTTCTTCTGATGCTCTTACGAGCAATTCGTAGACACAGTAACGACGGTTGGGTTGGGTTGTTTTACCTCTGAGCGGCACTTTTTTGCACACAATGGGTTAAATGGCCAGGTCACATGGACCCCGAAGGCTCAGAGAAGGTTGGGGGAGGGGACCCACTGGAACAGCTGTTGGGAGACAGATGGTAGCCTCCCGTCAAGGCCATCCAGCGTGTTCTTTAACGTTGAGTTGTTTTACCTCTGAGCGGCACTTTTTTGCACACAATGGGTTAAATGGCCAGGTCACATGGACCCCGAAGGCTAAGAGAAGGTTGAAGGAGAGGACCCACTGGAACAGCTGTTGGGAGACAGATGGTAGCCTCCCGTCAAGGCCATCCAGCGTGTTCTTTAACGTTGAGTTGTTTTACCTGAGCGGTGAGCCACGGCTTAACGTCCCATCCGACGGACGGCGGTCTTTCCAAGCCCATCGGTGTCCCCTACTGACCGTGGGCAGGGCGGGGAATTTTGCGGAGATAAATCTCAACGCTCACCCAGCTGGGACTCGAACCTGGGAACTACAGATTACGAGCCTGGCGCGCTACCGACTGAGCCACCCCCGCCCACATAACGATGGAAAGAGGTTAAAAAAATCGCCTAATGCCTTTCAAAGCTATTTAAGAAGCCAACAAATCATATGGTATTAAAATCTGTTATTTAGGTTTAGAAATGGATTCACACCTACCACGAATTAAAATGATCAAGAAATCATCATTTTCTCTTAAATGCGATGGGATATTTTAAACATCGGAAGAATGGCCAATTTTCGTTCCTCTTCTGTGTAATTGTCAGATCTCTGTGATTTATAAGAGGCGGGGGCGCGCCATGCTCTTAATCTGCAGTTCACAGGTTCGAGTCCCAGCTGGACCAGCATTGAGATTTATTTCCGCAAAACTCCGCTCTGTCGTCGGTCAGCAGGGGACACCGATGGGCTTGGAAAGACCGCCGTCCGTTGGATGGGGCGTTAAGGCGTGGCTCCGTGGGCGGTAAAGCCGTACTCTGTGCACATTAATGATCACACTAGATGGCCTTGACGGGAGGCTACCTCCTGCCTCCTAACAGCTGTCCAATGGGTCCCTCTCCCAAGGGGCGGAGATGGCTCAGTTGGTAGCGCGCCAGGCTCGTAAACTGTAAGTTCCCAGGTTCGAGTCCCAGCTGGGTTAGCGTTGAGATTTATCTCCGCAAAATTCCCCGCCCTGCCCACTGTCAGTAGGGGACACCGATGGGCTTGGAAAGGCCGCCCTCCGTCGGATGGGACGTTAAGCCGTGGCTCTGTGTGTGGGAGAGCCATACCCTGTGCACGTTAAAGAACACGCTGGATGGCCTTGACGGGAGCTACCATCTGTCTTCCAATAGCTGTTCCAGTGGGTCTCCTCCCCCAACCTTCTCTGAGCCTTCGGGGTCCTTGTGGCCTGACCATTTAGCTCATTTTGTGCAAAAAAGTGCCGCTCAGAAATAAAACATCCGAACCCTTGCTATTTCGTAATATAGTGCCAATAATATCGACTTTACATCACTTGTGTGTATACTGCTAATTTCTTGAGAGTGTTTGAAATAAAGGAATATTTTTAGAGCAGTTCAAGTGTTACATTCTTTCCACCGTTTCATCCTATAAAACACTTATTAACGCTCATATCGATGTTAATTACACACCCCTTTGACTGCTAAAGAGCGCGTGACATATTTCATTCCAGAAAGTATTAAAATGTTTTTTTAGTAAAATGCAATTGTTCTTGGTATGTGAGTTGGGTTGGGTTGTTTTACCTCTGAGCGGCACTTTTTTGCACACCATGGGCTAAATGGCCAGGTCACATGGACCCCGAAGGCTCAGAGAAGGTTGGGGGAGGGGACCCACTGAAACAGCTGTTGGGAGACAGATGGTAGCCTCCCGTCAAGGTCATCCAGCGTGTTCTTTAACGTGCACAGGGTATGGCTCTCCTGCACACGGGACCACGGATTAACGTCCCATCCGACGGACGGCGACCTTTCCAAGCCCATCGGTGTCCCCTACTGACCGCGGGCAGGGCGGGGAATTTTGCGGAGAGAAATCTCAACGCTGACCCAGCTGGGACTCGAACCTGGGAACTACAGATTACGAGCCTGGCGCGCTACCGACTGAGCCACCCCCGCCCCAAGAGTTAAGGGAAGAATACATTTGCAATGTACACAACAATGTCACGACAGCTGTGTCGGATTGTAAAGTTAGAAACCAACTGGTGTTGTGATTTTTTCTCTCCGAACCATTTTCTAAGCTAGCCAGCCATCTCTTTTGCAGGCAACATTGCGCACATCTGCTGTGGCAACAGTTCTGTTGTTTCATTTAACGCTCAGTGAACGGGAGCACGCGAGAAGCGTGGGTTTCTGACGTCAGAAGCGCGCGACTTGCAGCCTAATTGTTGCAGCGGAAGCACTCTTCGACTCGTTTAACTGGAAAGTTGAGTTTAATATATCCGAACACTGGAGACTGCGAAGAGAGAGGCTTTGCACATTAAACCACTCGTAGACGGCTTCGAGCGTAATGCGAATCAATACGTTAACGATAAGGGAGGCAGAGAGTTAATAAAACGGTAGATTTTGAAAGGTTTAAGGTTTCGAGACCTCAAATTCTGGGGGCTGGAGTGTCTCAGTCGGTAGCGCGTCAGGCTCGTAATCTGTAGTTCCCAGGTTCGAGTCCCAGCTGGGTCAGCGTTGAGATTTATCTCCGCAAAATTCCCGCCCTGCCCACGGTCAGTAGGGGACACCGATGGGCTTGGAAAGACCGCCGTCCATCGGATGGGACGTTAATCCGTGGCCCCGTGTGCGGGAGAGCCATACCCTGTGCACGTTAAAGAACACGCTGTATGGTCTTGACGGGAGGCTACCATCTGTCTCCCAACAGCTGTTCCAGTGGGTCCCCTCCCCCAATCTTCTCTGAGCATTCGAGGTCCATGTGACCTGGCCATTTAGCCCATTGTGTGCAGAAAAGTGCCGCTCAGAGGTAAAACAACCCAACAACCCAAAACTCAAATTCTGTTTCGCTATTTATATTTACAGATTTATTCCTGTGGAATAATCAAAATTCTCAGGGACGAAACGCATTTAATCCGCTCTTTTAAATGCGTTAAATTCATTTTGACGCTACTGACAGTGTTAAGCCTAGTTTAAAAGATGTTAACGCTAAATAGTAGATAGCAAATATTAATATTATCAACGTTAATTCTCTGGTAGTATTTCAGCTTTGCATTGTGTAGTCTCTTGGGAGTAGTTCTGTGATATTGAAATATTCCACCGTGCATGCGATACAATTACTTCGATCAGAGAATGTAGGAACAATGCTAAAATTCTAAATAATTCTCTGTTCTAATTATGTAAGCACTTGTCGTACCACGAAGGATACTAGAGAATTGATCTTTGTTTCCACGGGGGAGAGTTGAACTGACGATCTTTTACTCCTCCAGGTGAAATTTCAGGAAGAGAAACTGAACGATATATGGGCAGAGTCAATACCGTTGCTAGGAACACTAACATTTGCACACTACTCATTATAATTGCGAAATGGTGACTTTAATCCTAGCAGGAGACGTCATTAAATTGAAGTGTACGCTCACGAATTTTATCGGCAGACAAATAACGAAATTAACGAAATGTTGATGGAGTGTTAGTAATCGTATTGTGACGAGAATCGAGAATAAAGGTCTGTTATATCCAAGTCAATATACAACCGGATGTATCGTTGTTAAACTTTGGCAATGAAATTTAAAAACAGGACGATGTTGATGTATTCACATTATGAGTTTTGAAGTATGGGTTGGGTGGTTTTACCTCTGAGCGGAACTTTTTTGCACACCATGGGCTAAATGGCCAGGTCACATGGACCCCGATGGCTCAGAGAAGGTTGGGGGAGGTGACCCACTGGAACAGCTGTTGGGAGACAGATGGTAGCCTCCCATCAAGACCATCCAGCGTGTTCATAAACGTGCACAGGATATGGCTCTCCCGCACACGGGACCACGGCTTAACGTCCCATCCGACGGACGGCGGCCTTTTCAAGTCCATCGGTGTCCCCTACTGACCGTGGGCAGGGCGGGGAATTTTGCGGAGATAAATCTCAACGCTGACCCAGCTGCGACTCGAACCTGGGAACTACAGATTACGAGCCTGGCGCGCTACCGACTGAGCCACCCCGCCCCTTTTGTAGTATGTCGTGGGTATACAGATCTTCAATAAATATCGAATGAGTTATGCGCATGGAAATGGATGAACAGCAATGTCAATAAGTGATGTTGTTTGCATAAGTGCCACAGTGATTTGTTTAGATCGGTGACATAGGCAAGCATTTTTTGTGTTGGTGACATTGTTGATTGTTTGAATAGATGACAAAATTGATTGTTGATTCCATCGGTGACATAGGCAAGCATTGTTTGTGTTGGTGACATTGTTGATTGTTTGAATAGATGACAAAATTGATTGTTGATTCCATCGGTGACATAGGCAAGCATTGTTTGTGTTGGTGACATTGTTGATTGTTTGAATAGATGACAAAATTGATTGTTGATTCCATCGGTGACATAGGCAAGCATTGTTTGTGTTGGTGACATTGTTGATTGTTTGAATAGATGACAAAATTGATTGTTGATTCCATCGGTGACATAGGCAAGCATTGTTTGTGTTGGTGACATTGTTGATTGTTTGAATAGATGACAAAATTGATTGTTGATTCCATCGGTGACATATTCAAGCATTGTTTGTGTTGGTGACATTGTTGATTGTTTGAATAGATGACAAAATTGATTGTTGATTCCATTGGTGACATAGGCAAGCATTGTTTGTGTTGGTGACATTGTTGATTGTTGATTCGATTGGAAATATAGTCGATTGTTGTTAAGATAAGTGATTGTTGCTTAGATAGCAATTATCAAAGCGCACACTTTTGATAATTATAAGTATTACGGTTTGGCAGTAGCATGAATATTTTATTTATTGTATAATAAATTGGAGTTAATATTAATAATATAGGCCGCCCTGCTATGCAGGGGTGGGGATGGCTAACGCAGTAGCTCTCTAGGCTCGTAATCTGTAGTTCCCAGGTTCGAGTCCCAACTGTCAGCGTTGAGACTTATCTCCGAAAAATTCCCCGCCCTGCCCATGGTCAGTAGAAGACACCGATGGGCTTGGAAAGGCCACCGTCCGTCGGATGGGACGTTAAACCGTGGCGCCGTGTGCGGGAGAGCCATACCCTGTGCACGTTAAAGAACAGGCTGGATGGCCTTGATGGGAGGCTCCCATCTGTCTACCAACAGTTGTTCCAGTGGGTCCCCTCCCCCAACTTTCTCTGAGCCTTCGGGGTCCTTGTGGCCTGGCCATTTAGCCCGTTGTGTGAAAAAAAGTGCCGCTCAGAGGTTAAACAGCCCACTCAACTAATTCCCCAAGTTTTTAGTTCCCAAAAAACTTTTCTCAATCAATTTCGCATCGTAAAAAAAAACTCGAAAATATTTCCCCTTTTAACTATTTGTAATCGCTTTTCAAAAAAGAAAAAAATATGGAATATGGTATATAGACGAAACGGTCAACCAACGCCGTGGACAGCGCAAAAAACGTAATAGGATTTCCGCTGAGATTAAAAGACGCCATCCGGTGTGATGCTCTTTTTGTGTGTGTGAAGCGCGTGGCCTTCGTCGTTCTTCTCCTTTGCCGTTTCTTTCATCTCCCCCATCCCCTCTCTTTCCATCCCTTCCATCATGTAGCGTCTTGCATCCTCAAACCCCAAGTTTCTTACGCTTCTTACTATCACACTTTCTCGTCCTTATTTCAGACACTCTCGGAACTCGAAGGCTGCTTATACATTGCTCCTTGCTTTTTGACGATTTAGGAATTTGTAGGAGCTGGAGGAGGAGGAGGAGGAAGAGGAAGAGGAGGAGGAGGAAGAGGAGAGCGAGCTATCAAGGAGAGAAAGAGTTCACAGTGAAGAGGATGAATGACTGTTCCTCTCTTTCTTTCCCCACCAATATCTTCTTTTCCTATTTATTTCTCATGCGCAGTTTCACACACCGAAAAAAAAGAGAAAAATGAAAACAGTTTCGGAGAGAAGAGATTTAAAAACATCATTTCTGTGGCTGAAAATGATATTAGGAAAAGGTGAAAATGGAAGAAGTAATAACGCTGTGACATGCGCAGCAATGGAAAAATGATTTAGATCAGAGTGGATGGAAAACAAGGTAGATTTAAATGATGGCACTGAAGCTATGTCTGAAAAGCTAGATGCGGTCGTTTTATTGCTGTGTAGCAGTCCGCATCTAGAAAAAAAAATAAAGAAAGGGGGGGGGGGGGGGCTGATGGCCTTGACAGGGGGCGGGGGGGGGCTCAGTCGGTAGCGCGCCAGGCTCGTAATCTGTAGTTCCCAGGTTCGAATCCCAGCTGGGTCAGAGTTGAGATTTATCTCCGCAAAAATTCCCCGCCCTGTCCACGGTCAATAGGGGACACCGATGGGCTTGGAAAGCCCGCCGTCCGTCGGATGGGACGTTAAGCCGTGGCCCCGTGTGCGGGAGAGCCTTACCTGTGCACGTTAAAGAATACGTTGGATGGCCTTGACGGGAGGCTACCATCTGTCTCCCAACAGCTGTTCCAGTGGGTCACCTCCCCCAACCTTCTCTGAGCCTTCGGGGTCCTTGTGACCTGGCCTTTAGCCCATGGCGTGCCAAAAAGTGCCTCTCAGAGGTAAAACAACCCAACGTTAAAGAAAACGCTGGATGGTCTTGACGGGAGGCTACCATCTGTCTCCCAACAGCTGTTCCAGTGTTGTTACAACACATTCTTCGTCACATATCTAAATGCTTTACTGAATCTTCAAAAAAAAATACTTCTCTGTCATCGCATTCTTTTCTGCATAGCAAGAAGTAAATTAACTGATTCCAAAACTCCAATAAACATTGAAAAAGAGATGAAGAAAAAAGTTCCTAGAAGCGTTTTTATAACTTGACCTTAACTCCTTTAGGTCAAATGTTCATTACAATATACAATATTGTTTAAAATTTCATTTTTGAACCACTGGAAGTGGTGTCTGTGATCTTGCAATGTTTGCGAAGTGTAGATCAATCTCAGTATACAGGGATGGAATTCGGTGTCATCTAGGAATGTAAAGGGAACTACATTCAGTAACTTTGAAAATAACTGCGCTTGAGACGCAAACCAGGACTGGTTTGTTACATTTCACGTCTACATTTCCCAGGTGTTATTCACTTGATGTGTTTATCATCACAAAGTGCATGCAAAAGACAATTCTTTTCCTTTTTAGATACTTTCCGAGATAGCAGAATTTCGCAGCTGAATGGTTTCTAAATTAAAATGTATACACTAAATATCAGTGAAATGACGTTGAAAAAATATATTTCTTTTAAATTTTTGTTTCTTTGGCTATAGACGAGGAGTTTTGCGGAGATAAATCTCAACGTTGGTCCAGTATATAAACAAATATTCGGATATCAAGAGACTAATTATCCACTTCATTGTACTGTCCAATTATATCCTCATAATACTGGGGTGGGGGTGGCTCAGTCGGTTGCGCGCCAGGCTCGTAATCTGTAGTTCCCAGGTTCGAGTCCCAACTGGGTCAGCGTTGAGATTTATCTCCGCAAAATTCTCCGCCCTGCCGACGGTCAGTAGGGGACACCGGAAAGGCCGCCGTCCGTCGGATGGGACGTTAAGCCGTGGCCCCGTGTGCGGGAGAGCCATACCCTGTGCACGTTAAAGAACACGCTGGATGGCCTTGACGGGAGGCTACCATCTGTCTCCCAACAGCTGTTCCAGTGGGTCCCCTCCCCCAACCTTCTCTAAGCCTTCGGGGTCCATGTGACCTGGCCATTTAGCCCATGGTGTGCAAAAAAGTGCCGCTCAGAGGTAAAACAACCCAACCCTCATAATACTTTCAACAGTTTCTCTGCAAACTCTTCGCCCTGCCATCGGCAGTAGGGACACCGATGAGATTAGAAAGATCGTCGTCCGTCGGCCGTTTTTGCGGGAGAGAGATCCATACCCTATACACGTTAAAGAAATACTGGATAGCCTTGATGAGTTTACCATTTGTCTCCTAACAGTTGTATAGTGTGTCCACTTTTCCCAACTTTTTCTTAGCCGTTGGGGTCCTTGTGACCTGGTCATTTGGACCATTTGTGTGCAGAAAAGTTGGGTAGGGTTGGGTTATTTTACCTCTGAGCGGCATTTTTTTTGCACACCATGGGCTAAGTGACCAGGTCACATGGACCCCGAAGGCTCAGAGAAGGTTGGGAGAGGGGACCCACTGGAACAGCTGTTGGGAGACAGATGGTAGCCTCCCGTCAAGGCCATCCAGTGCGTTCTTTAACGTGCACAGGGTATGGCCCTCTCACACACGGGACCACGGCTTTACGTCCCATCCGACGGACGGCGGCATTTCCAAGCCCATCGGTGTCCCATAATGACCGTGGGCAGGGAGGGGAGTTTTGCGGAAATAAATCTCAACGCTGACCCAGCTGGGACTCGAACCTGGGAACTACAGATTACGAGCCTGGCGCGCCACCGACTGAGCAACCCCCGCCCCATGTGCAGAAAAGTGTCTCTCAGACGTAACAAGTTACAACAAGACTACTAAATCAATGGGCATGGTCCCATTTAGACGTTTGTATATTATGTGAGAAGTGAGGACAAATCCGATAGTTTCAAGGTTATTTTTATCTTTGTTTGGGATAGTACAGTCGCTCAAAAAAGTATCCGAACACTATGGTTGATTACAGAATTCAGAAAAAATATCTGCCAAGGATTTTTTTAGAAATTAATCATCTGGCAACCGTCGTGTCACGTGACACGAAGGTTACCAGATCACTAATTTCTAAAGAAATCGTTGCCAGATATTTTTTCTGAATTCTGTAATCAACTATAATGTTCGGATACTTTTTTTGAGCGACTGTACTTTCTTCCCTTTCAAAAATATTAAGAAAATTATCAAATCATTGTTTTTGAAAGATAAGTATTTTTTTTTACGTTCCTCCAATTTTCCTTCTTTCTTTTATTCAAGGCATGTCTGTTTCCACGCGAAAGCTTGTTCTCTTTCCATAGCAATGTTTCCTTTTTCCGAAACTGCAACAACAAAGGACACGTAATAACCAAGCAACGCGTCGTTCTTTCAACAATTGTCATTAATGCAATAAAGCTTTCAAATCTCCAGGCATGGAAATAAAAGAGCAGTAGTTATTTAACGTGGCAGATTTTTTTTCTTCTAAGTAATAAAAAAATTTGAAGAAAAGAAATAAACGCCATGAAAAGTAATAAAAAAGGAGATCTTAGAAGGAAAAATAAAAGCAACGGAATCTGTGTTCTTATTCACAGAATTTCATCCTAAATAAAATTTGTTCGGTTTGTGGCTTTAATCGAAAATTGCTGTGGACATTCTTTTTATACTTTCAATTCGTTTCGAAGGAAAATAGGAAATCTGGGGAAAAATGAAGGGGGAAAGAATGCGCTGCTACCAAAACCCATCAGATGGGTTCAGGGTAGATAAAAGTAAGGCCGACTAACTGCGGGAATTCTATTAAGCAAACACGTCAAGTTTAAGAGTAAACAGGTCCGTGAATCGCCCTGGAGATAGAAACGGAGAAGAAATGTAGAAGGTATCAGATGGGACATGAAGGAAACCGTGAGAAGGAAGTTTAGACATCTTTGAATGAGTTTCTTTTTCCTTTTGAGACTGAGGTACAGATTAATGATTCTCCGACCAGAAACAGTTAAACGTCTGATAAAAAAAAATTAAAAAGAAGTACTGTTTTATATTGTTTTTTTTTCATCTGGAAATGAAAGAGATAGTGGGTAAAAAAAAGTTTTTAAAAAACAGGACAAAAACTCATGAAAGTTCGTTAGAAAAATCCAGAGTTGTTTTATTTCTGAGCGGATCGTTTTTGCACAAAATGGGTTAAATGACCAAGTCATAAGGATCCCGAAGGCTCAGAGAATGTTGGGGGAAGGATTGGGTTGTTTTACCTTTGAGTGGCACTTTTTTGCACACAATGGATAAATGGCCAGGTCACAAAGATACCGAGGTTTCAGAGAAGGTTGGGGTAAGGGTTAGGTTGTTTTGAGTGGCACTTTTTTTGCACACAATGGGTAAATGGCCAGGTCACAAAGATACCGAGGTTTCAGAGAAGGTTGGGATAAGGGTTGGGTTGTTTTGAATGGCACTTTTTTGCACACAATGGATAAATGGCCAGGTCACAAAGATACCGAGGTTTCAGAGAAGGTTGGGATAAGGGTTGGGTTGTTTTGAATGGCACTTTTTTTGCACACAATGGATAAATGACCAGGTCACAAAGATACCGAGGTTTCAGAGAAGGTTGGGATAAGGGTTGGGTTGTTTTGAGTGGCACTTTTTTTGCACACAATGGATAAATGTCCAGGTCACAAAGATACCGTGGTCTCAGAGAAGGTTGGGATAAGGGTTGGGTTGTTTTGAGTGGCACTTTTTTTGCACACAATGGATAAATGTCCAGGTCGCAAAGATACCGTGGTCTCAGAGAAGGTTGGGATAAGGTTTGGGTTGTTTTGAGTGGCACTTTTTTTGCACACAATGGGTAAATGGCCAGGTCACAAAGATACCGTGGTCTCAGAGAAGGTTGGGATAAGGGTTGGGTTGTTTTGAGTGGCATTTTTTGCACACAATGGGTAAATAACCAGGTCACAAAGATACCGTGGTCTCAGAGAAGGTTGGGATAAGGGTTGGGTTGTTTTGAGTGGCACTTTTTTTGCACACAATGGGTAAATGGCCAGGTCACAAAGATACCGTGGTCTCAGAGAAGGTTGGGATAAGGGTTGGGTTGTTTTGAGTGGCACTTTTTTTCGCACACAATGGATAAATGTCCAGGTCACAAAGATACCGTGGTCTCAGAGAAGGTTGGGATAAGGGTTGGGTTGTTTTGAGTGGCACTTTTTTTGCACACAATGGGTAAATGGCCAGGTCACAAAGAAACCGTGGTCTCAGAAGGTTGGGATAAGGGTTGGGTTGTTTTGAGTGGCGCTTTTTTTGCACACAATGGATAAATAATCACAAAGGTACCTTGGTGAAAGGTCACAAAGATACCTTGGTCTCAGAGAAGGTTGGGGGAGGTTATCCACTGGAACAGCTGTTAGGAGACAGATGGTAGCCTCCCGTCAGGTCATCGATCGTGTTCTTTAACGTGCACAGGGTATGGCTCTCCAGCACACGGGGTCATGGCTTAACGTTCCATCCGACAGACGGTGGTCTTTCCTGAGGGCAAGCTGGGAGTTTTGCGGAGATAAATCTCAACGCTGGTCCAGGTGTAACTCGAACCTAGGAACTGCAGATTACGATCCCGGCACGCTACCGACTAAGCCACCCCCGCCTCGAAAAATTCATGAAAACATTCGAAAAAAGATACACTCTATACCAGGTATATTGTGGGTGATAGATTTATGCTATGAGTCCATCAATACTTCTTTTATTACTAATAACTGATAGAAAATGCAGAGAGAAAGTTACGTCTTAAGATCTTTACGATAAAGGTGTAATTTTATGGGTGGCTGTGTTTACGTAGTCGGTAGCGCGTCAGGCTGGTAATCTGTAGTTCCCGGGTTCGAGTCTCACCTGTGGCAGCGTTAACATTTATCTCAACGTTTCCACAGGTAGTACCCTCCCTCCCTGCCCTTTGTCAGTAGCAGACACCAATGAGGAATGGAAATACCACCGTCCGTCAGATTGGACATTAAGCCATGGATCGGTGTGTGGGGAGATCCATACACTGTGCATGTTAAAGAACACTCTGGATGGCCTTGACGGGAGGCTTCCATCTATTTCCTAACAGATATCCAGTGAGTCCAGTGGTCCCAGGGGTGGGGGTGTCTCAGTCGGTAGCGCGCCAGGTTCGTAATCTGTAGTTCCCCGGTTCGAGTCCCAGCTGAGTCAACGTTGAGATTTATCTCCGCAAAACTCCCCGCCCTGCCCACGGTCAGTAGGGGACACCGATGGGCTTGGAAAGGCCGCCGTCCGTCGGATGGGACGTTAAGCCGTGGCCCCGTGTGTGGGAGAGCCATATCCTGTGCACGTTAAAGAACACGCTGGATGGCCTTGACGGGAGGCTACCATCTGTCTCCCAACAGCTGTTCCAGTGGGTCTCCTCCCCCAAACTTCTCTGAGCCTTCGGGGTCCTTGTGACCTGGCCATTTAGTCCATGGTGTGCAAAAAATTGCCGCTCAGAGGTAAAAAAATACAACCGAAAAGGAATTGTTTGATCCCTTGGCGCTTTGTGACCTAGTGCCATTTAGACCATTATGGGCAAAAAAAGTGCCACTCAGGCGTAAATAATCCAACTGGCCGTTTCGGAATGAAAAAAAAACACAAAATCTAAACCAGACTAACTACAGTATTTAGTCTCAAACATTACGGATAACAATCAAAAAATAAACCTATAGAGCAAATTAATGAAATCAACTCACCCACACTAAAATTTCACCTCAGAAAAGTAGACAGCATTTGAAAATTCAGCAATTAACATTATCGGACATGAAGGAGGGAGAATATCCCTTTTTTTTCCCCTTTGGCCTTTCTCGAAAGTCTGACAAAAGTCGAAAGTTCTTCGATTTCGCGAAAGTCGTTTCCACAACGAACCTTAAATGGCCAGTCCCGATGAAATCATCGCGTGTCTCGGGAGTTGTGAGATGCGTGCGAATGATCATGACTGCTGCAGCATCCGAGGTGAAGAGAGATGACAGTTTCCATGGGGAGAGATGTCAATACGTCATCAGAACGATATTTTCCCTTTTATCTCTTCCTCCAGAGCTTTTCATCGCTTTTTGATCGTTTCCGTTTGTATTTTTCTTCGTCGCTTAAGTGTCGCTTGAATGACACACAACAGACTCTGGCGTCGAGGAAAACTTCTACAAAAAATCGGCGAAATGTATCCTTTATATTTTACTTTTTTTCTTTTACTTTCTATGTCATCTGTTGTGTTGTATTTCTGCTGAGGTTTCGCCTTCCTCACGTATCTTCTGCATGGCATGTTTAATTGACAAATATTCTATTATTAGTATTCAGTCGGTAGCGCGCCAGGCTCGTTGGGTTGTTTTACCTCTGAGCGGCACTTTTTTGCATACAATGGGCTAAATGGCTAGGTCACATGGACCCCGAAGGCTCAGAGAAGGTTGGGGGAGGGGACCCACTGGAACAGCTGTTGGGAGACAGATGGTAGCCTCCCGTCAAGGCCATTCAGCGTGTTCTTAAACGTGCACAGGGTATGGCTCTCCCGCATACGGGGCCACGGCTTAACGTCCCATCCGACGGACGCCGGCCTTTCCAAGCCCATCGGTGTCCCCTACTGACCGTGGGTAGGGCGGGGAATTTTGCAGAGATAAATCTCAACGCTGACCCAGCTGGGACTCGAACCTGAAAACTACAGATTACGAGCCTGGCGCGCTACCGACTGAGCCACCCCCGCCTCCGCCAGGCTCGTAATCTGTAATTCCAAGCTTCGAGTTTCATCTGGTCCAGCGTTGAGATTTATCTCCGCTTAACCCCCATCCTATCTTTGGTCAGAAAAAAAAGAGACCGATTGGCTTGGAAAAGTTGCCGTCCGTAGAATGGAACGTTAAAACGTGGCCCTGTGTGCGGGAGAACCATACCCTGTGCACGTTAAAGAACACGCTGGATGGCCTTGACGGGAGGCTACCATCTGTCTGCCAACAGCTGTTAAAGTGGGTCCCTCCCCAACCTTCTCTGAGCCTTCGGGGTCTATGTGACCTGGTCATTTAGCCCATGGTGTGCAAAAAAGTGCCGCTCAGAGGTAAAAGAACCGAACCCCAGTCTGCTCTGAGCCTTTGGGGTCCTTGTGACCTGTTGGCTATTATATGTGAAAAAGTACCGATAAGGGTAAAACAGCTATCTCTGGTAATTAGCTGCTTGTGAAGCAATTAATTTTACATACTTTATTGTTCTCTGAGTTGGGTTGTTTTACCATCGAGAGGCACTTTTTTTCACACAATGGGCTAAATTGCCAGGTCACAAGGACCCCGAACCACTAGAATAGCTGTTGGGAGACAGATGGTAACCTCCCGTCAAGGCCATCCAGGGTGTTTTTTAATGTTGAGTTGTTTGACTTCTGAGGGGCACTTTTTTGCACACCATGAGCTAAATGACCAAGTCACAAGGACCCCAACGGCTCAGAGAAAGTTGAGGGAGGGGACCCACTGGACAGCTGTTAGGAGACAGATGGTAACCTCCCGTCAAGGCCATCCAACATGTTCTTTAACGTGCACCGGGGCCACGGCTTAACGTCCCATCCTCTGGACGGCGGCCTTTCCAAGGCCATCTCAACGCAGACCAAGCTGGGACTCGAACCTGGGAACCACAGATTACGAACCTGGCGCGCTATCGACCGAGCCACTCCCGTCCCTGATGTAGAGTTCAATCTATTCAATGGATGATGACGATTTATAGCAAAAGTGTATACAAATATTTCCACGTAGATTCTTAGTTTAAACACGTGTTATGGGATTCTAAAATTAATTTTCTGAACCAAATGCGTAGTTTGTTTTTAATCCTTACAATTCATTCGCTTCAAAGTTTATAATTGTCAAGTCAACTGCAATACACATTGTGCCGAGTGCAGAACTGGCGGTCCCTGCACGATTTGAACAAACACTTTGGAGGACAATTCAATTATCCGAAATCTGAATAAATCCAATAAACGCGGAACCCGTCCAGAATGGTGGACGTGAATTTCATTGCAGTGAGTGATATCCATGGTTAATGAAGAACGGATCAAATTCTAACGGATGGATTAATCACCAGCACTTTCTAGTCTATACTTCAGAAGTGAAGCATATGTCGTAGAATTAATTATATCAACTGCTACCAGTTGCTATTTAGTTTTGAAGAAAAAAAAAAGTGCATTGTTCGCTCCCAATTCGGGTTGGGTTGTTTTACCTCTGAGCGGCACTTTTTTGCACACCATGGGCTAAATGGCCAGGTCACATGGACCCCGAAGGCTCAGAGAAGGTTGGGGGAGGGGACCCACTGGAACAGCTGTTGGGAGACAGATGGTAGCCTCCCGTCAAGGCCATCCAGCGTGTTCTTTAACGTTGGGTTGTTTTACCTCTGAGCGGCACTTTTTTGCACACCATGGGCTAAATGGACCCCGAAGGCTCACAGAAGGTTGGGGGAGGTGACCCACTGGAACAGCTGTTGGGAGACAGATGGTAGCCTACCGTCAAGGTCATTCAGCGTATTCTTTAACGTGCTTCTCAGGTTCGAATCCCAGCTGGGTCAGCGTTGAGATTTATCTCCGCAAAATTCCCCGCCCGGCCCACGGTCAATAGGGGACACCGATGGGCGTGGAAAGGCCGCCGTCCGTCGGATGGGACGTTAAGCCGTGGCCCCGTGTGCGGGAGAGCCATACCCTGTGCACGTTAAAGAACACACTGGATGGCCTTGACGGGATCTGTCTCCCAACAGCTGTTCCAGTGGGTCCCCTCCCCCAACCTTCTCTGAGCCTTCGTGGTCCATGTGACCTGGCCATTTAGCCCATGGTGTGCAAAAAAGTGCCGCTCAGAGGTAAAACAACACAACCTAACTCTTTAACGTGCACAGGGTATGGCTCTCCCACACACGGAGCCATGGCTTAACGTCCCATCCGACGGACGGCGGCCTTTCCAAGCCCATCGGTGTCCCCTACTGACCGTGGGCAGGGCGGGGAATTTTGCGGAGATAAATCTCAACGCTGACCCAGCTGGGACTCGAACCTGGGAACTACAGATTACGAGCCTGGCGCGCTACCGACTGAGCCACCCCAATTCGGGCAAACAGTAGTTGATTAAATTCATACTAAGGATGAAATCATGTCCTACATGTCGCACTTGAGGTGTATACTCTTCGTAACTTGGCAGTTCAATGTGTTACTGCTTTACTACAGGATACATGTGGCTCACATCTAGATGTGAAATCTACAGGATACATCTGGCTCACATCTAGATGAAAAATCGAGGGGCGGAGGGCATCAAACACAATCGAGCAGAAAAAATGTAAAATGGGATGTGGGTGAAGAAAATCGATTTCCAATGCCCCCCCCCCCCCTCCGTTTTATAGATCTTGAAATAATTTCTTGAAAAATGTGTGAAATATAGATGAATTTAATAATTTTTTTGCCTCTATTACCTTGGGGCGGAGATGACTCAATAGATGGCTCAGTCGGTAGCGAGCCAGGCACGTAATCTGCAGTTCCCAGGTTCGAGTCCCAGCTGAGTCAGCGTTGAGATATATCTCCGCAAAACTCACCACCTTGCCCACGGTCAGTAGGGAACACCGATGGGCTTGGAAAGGCCGCCGTCCGTCGTTTGGAATAGTAAAGTCATGGTCCTGCGAGCAGGAGTATTCTAGAATGAACGACGCTCATAAAAAATAAGCCGTTTGAGTACGTTTTGTCTATCTGTTTGGTTCCATTCTTCCTCTGATTGGTTAACTACCACTCAAATAACTTGATGAAGGTCTGGCTCAAATGAAGCTGGCTCAAATGAAATGGCTTGGTGAAGGTGAACTCAAATAACTTGATGAAGGTCTGAAGACCTTCGTGTCACGTGACACGAAGGTTGCCAGATCACTAATTTCTAAAAAATATTGTTGCCAGATATTTTTTCTGAATTTTGTAATCAACCATAGTGTTCGGATACTTTTTTGAGCGACTGTAGGTGGTCATATTATTTTGATACTAGATCGTGTGGGCTCACTCACGGAAATATTGAGCGTGTGCAGTTACCGTTCATAGCAAACTGGAGCGTGTGTAGTAACTGCACACGCTCCAGTTTCTGTGAACGGTAACTGGAGCGTGTACAGTTGCTGTACATGCTCCAGATATTTTTCCTGAATTCTGTAATCACGTGACACGAAGGTTGCCAGATCACTAATTTCTAAAAAATATTGTTGCCAGATATTTTTTCTGAATTCTGTAATCAACCATAGTGTTCGGATACTTTTTTGAGCGACTGTAGGTGGTCATATTATTTTGATACTAGATCGTGTGGGCTCACTCACGGAAATATTGAGCGTGTGCAGTTACCGTTCACAGCAAACTGGAGCGTGTGCAGTAACTGCACACGCTCCAGTTTGCTGTGAACGGTAACTGGAGCGTGTACAGTTGCTGTACACGCTCCAGATATTTTTCCTGAATTCTGTAATCACGTAACACGAAGTTTGCTAGATTACTAATTTCTAAAAAATATTGTTGCCAGATATTTTTTCTGAATTCTGTAATCAACCATAGTGTTCGGGTACTTTTTTGAGCGACTGTACATAATTGCACAGTTTAAAGCCAAATGTATACCTTGTAAACTTGTTATAAAAAAACTCTTTATTGGACTCCTGATTTGTTGTCGCAAAACCATCATCGAAACGAGTTTACCTTAAAGGGAATTCCTCTAAAAAAAACGGATCGCTTGCAATCAGAATTTCTCGTCAAATTCTTCACTCTTGGAAGCCAAGTTTTAATCTCAACAACATACACATCTCGAACAACGATAAAAAATACCAAAGAAAAAAAAATACTTCCAAAAGATAAACAACTCTTTTAAAAGATATAAGTCTGCGCACACCTTGGGTAAAGTTAAACATAAATTTATCTCCCAAATAGGCAGAGAAGTGGAGCCGAGAAAAGTCAAGTTTTGAAGCGAACTGCTTCTCCTTGTATGACAAGCAACTCCCAATCTTGTCTGAAATGTCGTCGACAGTAACAGCAGATGAAGAAAGAGATGACAGTTTCCATATCGTTGCTGTCGCTACTCCTCCTCCTCCTCCTATCTCTCACTCTCCTCCTCCTCCTCCTCCTCATCTTTCTCACCTCGCAGCTGAGGAAGACGAGGAGGTGAATTACATTCTTCCCAGAATTCCCATCCCGCGAGTTCTTTCCCACCTCCCCTTTCTATCTCGGTCTTCGAGACACCAGAAAGTTTCGGTTGTCATCTGAGGCTGAACTTTTTTACCACACCCCCTCCACCTCCACCTCCCCCCTCCCACATCGGTTGAAAAGATGTAACAAAGTGAGGCAGATAGTCGAGTTGCTTCGGAAAGATACACGCGACGAAAAAAAAGGAAATAGTTCCTCTTTTTTTTCTTTCTAGAACAGTAGAATGGATAAAATAATAATACAAAAAGTATACCTTGTACACTTGTTATATTATATAAGAGATTGCAAACGTGCAAGGAGTGGAGAATACAGAAAACATTTGGTGGATGAGGGCAGACACAGACAGAGAGAGAATGCTTAAAGTTGAGACATATCTTTCTAAACTGATAAAACAAATTGATCAGAATTCTGTTAAAGATACGCCTTAGAAAGGAAATCTCTGAAAAACAAATCCTGTTAAGTCAATGATTCGATTCTCGAGTTCAAAATTCTTAACCTGCTGAGGTAGTTAAAAAAAAATGGTAGATCTGATTTCATTTGCTAAATCTTTTTGCAAGATGGAAATCTAAATAGCCTTTGTAATATTTGTTTTTTAAATGGTTCTGGCGGACAGAGGTTAGCATTCGTGGCTGGGGATTTAGTTGTTTTTCTTCTAAGTGAAACTCATTTTGCGCACAATGGGTTGGGTTGTTTTACCTCTGAGAGATACTTTTTTGCACACCATGGGCTAAATGGCCAGGTCACAAGGACCCCGAAGGCTCAGAGAAGGTTGGGGGAGGGGACCCACTAGAACAGCTGTTGGGAGACAGATGCTAGCCTCCCGTCAAGGTCATCCAGCGTGTTCTTTAACGTGTACAGGGTATGGCTCTTCCGCACACGGACTCACGTCTCATACGACGGACGACGGCCTTTCCAAGTCTATCGGTGTCCCATACTGACCGTTGACAGCAGGGCGGGAGGTTTTGCGGAGATAAGTCTCAACGCTGACTCAGCCGGGACTCGAACCTGAGAACTGAAGATTACGAGCCTGGCGCGCTACCCAGTGAGTCACCCTCTTCCTAGAAAAGGTGTTAGCGGAGAAAATTCTCAACGATGGACCAATTGGGAGTCGCATCTGGGAAACATCAGATTATGAGTCAGAAAGGCTACCAATTAAAACAACCTCCATGGTTGAATTTGTAGCAAGCCAGACTCGTAATCTGCAGTTTCCAGGTTCGAGTCCCAAGTGTACGAGCATCGAGATTATCTCTGCTAAATACCCACCTTGCCCTCGGTCAGAAATAGGACACTTGGACTTAGAAAGACTGTTGTCTGTCGGACAGCTCATTAAGCCGTGGCTCTGTGTGCAGGAGATGTAAACTCTGTGTACGTTAAAGAACACCCTGGATGACCTTAATGGGAAGGCTAACAGAGCTCTCTTAACAGCGATTCATTCCATCGCCTTCGTCAGACCTGGCCATTCATCTTATATTCTTCTAAAAAAGCGCCGATCAGGGGAACAGTTTAAAGTCCCCACCCCCTCCTTCTCTCCAAAGAAAAAAAAAATTTTATGCGTGAGAAAATATTAAAGAGCACGTTGGATGTTCCGCATCTTTGCTGATAACTGTCCATTAGATTCCTTTGCAATATCCAGATTTTATCAAATTGGATCCCCTTTCGACATTGCCATTTAGTCCACTGTGTGCAGGGGCAGCGTTGACATTAATCTCCGCAAAACTCCCCGCCCTGCCCACTGTCAGTAGGGGACACCGATGGGCTTGGAAAGGCCGCCGTCCGTCGGATGGGACGTTAAACTGTGGTCCGTGTGCGAGAGAGCCATACCCTTTACACGTTAAAGAACACGCTGGATGGCCTTGACGGGATGCTACCATCTGTCTCCTAACAGCTGTTCCAGTGGATCTCCCCCAATCTTCTCTGAGCCTTCGGGGTCTATGTGGCCTGGTCATTTAGCCCATTGTGTGCAAAAAGAGTGCCGCTCAGAAGTTGGTTGGTTGGTTGTTTTACCTCTGAGCGGCACTTTTTGCACACCATAGGCTAAATGGCCAGGTCACAAGGACCCCGAAGGCTCAGAGAAAGTTGGGAGAGGGGACCCACTGGAACAGCTGTTGGGAGACAGATGGTAGCCTCCCGTCAAGGCCATCCAACGTGTTCTTTAACGTGCACAGGGTATGGCTCTCCCGCACACGGGGCCACGGCTTAACGTCCCATCCGACGGACGGCGGTCTTTCCAAGCTCATCGGTGTCCCCTACTGACCGTGGGCAGGAAGGGGAATTTTGCGGAGATAAATCTCAACGCTGACCCAGCTGGGACTCGAACCTGGTAACTGCAGCTTACGAACCTAGCGCGCTACCCATTGAGTCGCCCCCCGCTCAGAAGTAAAAACAACCCAACCACTGAGTAAAAAAATCGCTTATCAGATATAAAATATCCGGCCCACTTTATTAAATGTTACATTATCATTTCTTCTTCACATAACGACTTTTTAAGTTAATAACATTGTCAACACCAACCAATCAGCTCGCAATTACAATCTGACGTGCCAACAATGGCTGTTGGTACAGTGCCAGACAGAGAAGAACTTGACGTAACGTTTTTATTGTTTATAAAATTGAATTCTAAAGACAAACGAAACTCTTCGCAAACGGAATTGCCGTTTCTGCTATAACAAAAATTGTTGGACTAAATTTTGGTACTATTTGGCAGTTTCAATGCACTGGTTTTGAATTGAGTTTAATTTTTTAAATTTTTTGTTTAAAGCACCTTGAATAAATTCAAAGTCCATATTCGATTTTAGAACGTATTAAATTTTTATAAAGTGTAATTAGATAGAACTGATTTTTCCTCCATTTTTAAAGGTAAAGAATTTTAAAAAATTAATTAAAGACCAGAATTTTAATTTTTTTTACAAATGAGAGTTCCAATTCAATCTGGAGTCAAGGTTGATTGCTAAAATTTTTTCCTCATAAAGGAAGTTTTTCTTTATTAATTTGTAAAGTAAAAGTAGGAATAAATTTTCGCCTTTTAAAGAAGGGGAAAAAAAATGATTTCTTAACATTAATTTCCAAGTGCCATTTTTGGCAATATTCTTGTAGTAAATTTATTTGAGTTTGTAAATTCCTTTGTAAAAGTTTTTCATTTCTATTTGTTGACCAAAAAATAAGGTCGTCAGCAAACCCTGTAAATGAAATATCGTTTAAAAATATGTTTTTAATATCATGAATGTAAAAATTAAAAAGAGTTGGTGACAATATGGATCCCTGGGATAAACCTTGCGTAATAATATATATTTCTGATAATAAATCTCCAATTTTGACTTGTAGTGTTCTATGTAGTAGAAAATTAGAGAGGAAAAGTATAAAGTTTGAGCTTAGATTGATATTTAATAATTTTAATAAAAGTCCATGGTTCAAATTGAATCAAAGGCTTGTGAAAAGTCTATTGAAACAGCCAGTAAAGTTTGTTTAGAATTATTAGCAATATAATTCGACAAAAAATTCTACTTCTAAAATATATTCTTAGATTACATTACAAACTTCATAACCATCCCTTTTACAAAAACTTTAATAATAATCCCTTAATTAAAAAAACTACAAAATGATATAATTATACATGATTTTTTAATGTAAATTTAGGAAAATTATTAAAAGAAGACTTGCCAGATCTAATACCTGATTGGTGTTATAAAAAACCCGAAATGTTTAGCGAAATTCCTCTAATAACATCTAAAAAGAATATTCCACCTGAAGCAGCATTAAGAATTTTTAAAAATTTTCTATCAGAAAAATATAAAATCACCTCAACATTTTTACAGATGGATCTGTACTGCCAGATAGTGGATCCTCTACAGCTGCATTTTTTGTTCCTCAAGATAAATTTTCTACAGTTTTTAAATTACCTCAAAATACTTCAATAACACATGCAGAATTAATAGCAATAATAGAAGCATTTAATTGGATTTTAAATAACTTAAATAATTGTAAAATTGCAGTTTTTGTGGACTCCAAAGCAGCCATACAAACATTACAACAAGAATTATACCAATCAGACTATAATATATACATTTACAAACTATTAACACTTAATACATTTAACAAACAATTCAAAAATAATCAAATTACAATTCAATGGATCTCTAGTCATATAGGGATCATTGAAAATGAATTTGTTGATGGATTAGCAAAAAATGCTCATAAACTTAACAAAATTAGCAACTGCTTCAATTTTTACAACATTATAAAAAAGATATTAAAAAAATAGAATTTAAATTCACCGAACAATTCTTTCAAATTGAAGCATCATTAAAAATTAACAACTTTAGATACGTTCTTTCAAAAAATATTAATTATATTCAAAATCTACCGTTTACAAGAAGACAATTAAGTATACTCTATAGACTTAGAACAAATGCAGCAGTGCTAAATCAAACAAAATTTTATTTTAAACTTTCAAACTCTCCAAACTGCAAGAACTGTAACGTACCCGAAACAATTCATCATATTTTACTTAACTGTATAAACAACACAACTCAAAGGAAAAAATTCTTTAAATCACTAGAGGAACATGGGTTTCAGGAGATTAGAACTGATTTAATTTTGAACCAGAAAGATTTTGATTCTAAAATTAAAATTTATAAAATTTTATTTGATTTTCTAATCTCTACAGATTTATGGAACAGAATCTAATAAATAAATAAATAAATAAATAAACAAAAACATGAAGAGTAAAATGAAAATTAACTAAAAAAGTATTATAGTTAATTATTTAAAAAAAAAATGTATGATGAGAAAACCTGTATAAGGACTTCTCAAATATCTGTAACGTTAAATAAATAAATAAATAAATCTTCCCAAACGTAATGACAATTTCAACACCCATCCCCCCCCCCCCCTCGCAAATTGAGAACATCTCCTCGAGAGTAAATCACCACTACAAACGTCACATTCTTTAATTACCTCTCGGCGGGAAGATCTCCGTTTGCAATATTGTTTCTTCTCCACAGAGGCTAAATATGGCGGGAAATGTGGAGCCGCATCTTTCCATTTCCTCATCCCCATGCTTATAATCATATTAGTGTCGCGCTAATCATTCATAAATGGAATTACGAGGGATGCATTGCACGAGTTCAGTGTTGTCGGCGAATTCAATTACGTGTTACCGCCAAAGTGGCTCGCTTGTTTCTGGAAGTACTCCTAGGCATGTGTAATTAATAATTCGTACCTGTTGGAATTTCTATGCTTCTTGAACGTCGAAAGATAAACCAGCGAGAAAGGGGAAATTTTGATTCCATCGATTTGGTTTAGCCCTCCCCCCTTACGCGACGACGGTGGCGACGACAAATGGCGGGTAACTTCGGAGCGTCAGTCTCTAAATATTCCTCGCGACTCCTGCTTAATTAATCGCGTTTGGGGGACCATTTGTTGGTGCACGATACTCTTCACGAGGAAGCATCTGTCACGTTAACGGGCGTCACAATGCCGTAGAGCAGATCGTGATGCGATCTGTATCGGCCCTTGGAGAGGAAGAGTCGGGAAATGGCTCATGAAGATCGATCTTTTTACGTCGTATTGATCGAGCGAGTAAATGTCTGGTACTTCTGAATCTTTTGACATTGTTGGTCTGATTTCTTTTTTTGCATAATGGATCGGAGAGTACGGGATGCAAGTTAACGTTACTATGAAAGACTCGTGTTCCCTGCAGCAAATCACAGGCCTTAGAATTAAGGAAGTTGGCTTGTTTTACTCTGAGCGGCATTTGTTATTTTTGTTGGGTTGTTTTGGGTTGTTTTACCTCTGAGCGGCACTTTTTTGCACACCATGGGCTAAATGGCCAGGTCACAAGGACCCCAAAGGCTCAGAGAAGGTTGGAGGAGGGGACCCACTGGAACAGCTGTTGGGAGACAGATGGTAGCCTCCCGTCAAGGCCATCGAGCGTGTTCTTTAACATGTACAGGGTATGACTCTCTCCCACACACGGGGCCACGGCTTAACGTCCCATCCGACGGACGCTGGTCTTTCCAAGCCCATCGGTGCCACCTACTGACCGTTAGCAGCGCGGGGAGTTTTGCGGAGATAAATCTCAACGCTGACCCAGCTGGGACTCGAACCTGGGAACTGCAGATTACGAGCCTAGGGCGCTACCGACTGAGCCACCCCCGCCCCTTGTTATTTTTGTATACAATGGGTTAAATGGTAAGGTCACAAGGACCCGAAGGTTCAGAGGAAGTTTGGGGAGGGCCCCATTGAGCAGCTGTCGGAAGACAGATAGTAGCCTCTCGTCAAGGCCATCCAACGTGTTCTTTAAAGTGCACAGGGTATGGCTTTCCCGTACACGGGGCCACGGCTTAACGTCCCATCCGACTGAAGCTTCGTTGTCCCCTATTGACCCGTGAGCAGGGCGGAGAGTTTTGCGGAGATAAATCTCAACGCTGACCCAGCTGGGATTGGAACCTGGGAACTGCAGATTACGAGCCTGGCGCTACCGACTGAGCCCCGCCCCCAACAATCAAGGAAGTAGTTTGGAAAATTTTTGATTACGTGTTCTAAATTTTCTTAGTACTTCTTGGAATATTTAAAAATTGCGGAAAATCAGGGAATCCTTTTTTCAAGTCGATCTGCAATCACATTTCCTATTTAATGCGCTTGGGATTATTTTAATTATTAGATTCTTGTTTTTATTTTTAAGCTTGGTAGCGGTTAGCAATAGGCATCAGAATTGTTGAATTGCTCTCCCTCTGAGCGGCACTTTTTTCGCATACAATGGGCTAAATGGCCAAGCCACAAGGACCCCGATCATCAGAGTAGGTTGGTGGGAGGGGACCCACTGGACAGATGTTTGGAGACAGATGGAAGTCTCTCGTCAAGGTCATTTAACTTGTTCTTTAACGTGCACAGGATGTGGTTCTCTCTCACACACGGGGCCGGCTTAACGACCCATCAGTCGGCAGCCTTTCCAAACCCAACAGTATCAGCTACTGACAGCACTTGATAAAGTTAAATGTAATAGCCGTCCCGTCGACGAGTGTTTCTGCTGAGGTCCTGCCATCCTCACAGACCTTCTACTCTGACATATAAAAAAGGGGGTGGCTCAGTCGGTAGCGCGCCAAGCTCGTAATCTGTAGTTCCCAGGTTCGAGTCCCAGCTGGATCAGCGTTGAGATTTATCTCCGCAAAATTCCCCGCCCTGCCCACGGTCAGTAGGGGACACCGACGGGCTTGCTTGGAAAGGCCGCCGTCCGTCGGATGGGACGTTAAGCCGTGGCCCCGTGTGCGAGAGAGCCACACTCTGTGCACTTTAAAGAACACGCTGGATGGCCTTGACGGGAGGCTACCATCTTCTCCCAACAGCTGTTCCACTGGGTCCCCTCCCCCAACCTTCTCTGAGCCTTCGGGGTCCATGTGACCTGGCCATTTAGCCCATGGTGTGCAAAAAAGTGCCGCTCAGAGGTAAAACAACCCAACCCAACCTGGCATATAAACGGACAGGCTCCTGTCACCTCTGTGGCAAGCAGCTGCTTGAGGGAGTATTTATTTATTCTAATTATTTTAATAGTTTTATATAGTAGTATTTTTAAATTGTTTTTAAAATGATATTTTTGGCTTGATCAGTTGTTAACTTAGATTTATTCTTCCCAGATCTAAGGAGGATGGAAGTTACGTTAGAGTTATCAGTCTCCCCACGCCCAATAGTGTCCCTATTCCTCTCCCCCACTTTGAAAATGCTAAGAAGCATGAATATAAAGAAATTTCACAAACAGCTCTTTTTCCGTAGAGGTCTGACAAGAGCGTCTCAGTATAATACACCATAGAAAATATCTATAGCAGGAAAGACATCAGGGAAAAAATCAAATGGAAAAAAAAACCATCCACACCTTATGCAGGACTCGTACCCGGGCCCCTTTTAAGTAGCGAAGCGTATTAATCGCTTGGGACCGGAATAGAGGTAGAAAAAGGGATTTTTGAAGAATTTTTTAACGACCACCGAAAAGGAGAAGGAGAGTTCATTTCGGAACGAAGCCCACCCTCGTCAACATTTTTTCTGCTAGATTCAGTCACATTATCCCAGCATGTTTTCTGTTGGATTAAGTCACTCCGGCCCCCACGTCTTGCTAGATTCAGTCACCTTGTCCCCCTACATTTCCCAGTTAAATTCTGTCACTTTGTCCTCCTAACATTTCAGGTTCAATTCAGACACCTTGCCCTATTTCCTGTTATATTCAGTCACTTTTGCCATAACATTTTCCGGCTAAATTCAGTCACTTTGTCCGCAACATTTCTTCTAGATTCCGTCACTTTACCCCTAGCATTTCCTGTTTAGAATCAGTCACTTTTGACACCTAATATTTCTGGCTAAATTCAGTCCCCCCCCCCCCACAACACACATTCCCTGTTAGATCCTTCAACATTTTCTTGTCGAATTCGGTTACTTTGCTCCCTAACTTTTAGGCTAAATTCAGTCATTTCGGGGGGGGGGGGGGGGGGGGGGGGGCGAGGATGGCTCAGTCGGTAGCGCGCCAGGCTCGTAATCTGTAGTTCCCAGGTTCGAGTCCCAACTGGGTCAACGTTGAGATTTATCTCCGCAAAATTCCATGCCCTGTCCACGGTCAGTAGGGGACACCGATGGGCTTGGAAAGGTCGCCGTCCGTCGGATGGGACGTTAAGCTCTGGCCCGTGTGCGGGAGAGCCATACCCTGTGCACGTTAAAGAACACTCTGGATGGCCTTGACGGGAGGTTACCATCTGTCTCCTAACAGGTGTTCCAGTGGGTCCCCTCCCCCAACCTTCTCTGAGCCTTCGGAGTCCTTGTGGCCTGGCCATTTAGCCCATGGTGTGCAAAAAAGTGCCGCTCAGAGGTAAAACAACCCAACCCAGTCATCTCACCTCCAAAGTTTTCCTGTTAGATTCAGTCTCTTTAGCCCCCTAGCATTTTCTGCTATATCCAGTCACTTTGTCACCCACATTTCCCCTTCTTTTCTTTATTTTTTTTTAAGATCCGGGCTTGTTTGTGTGTTTGTTTATTGCATAAGAAAACAAGTTACTAAATTCGCGTAGTTTCGTTTTTTGTGTGGAGGAGCACCTCGCTTTTTCTTTAATTGAATTAAGTTTTTTTTTTCGAGAATGCTTCAAAATGCATAACTTGACTTTGAATCATATTGAAATTAGCTAATTCTCAGCGTTTATCTGATATTGGAATGGCAAAAAAAATCGTTGCTTGTTTTGTTCATCTTAATTTTTACACTTAGACTTTCGAAATTCTGAATCGTCAAGGATTGGAACTGAAAAAATTGGCTTTAGAACCTGATCTTGACAAAATAAACATCTTCCGCCATCGGCCTTTACGAACAGCCTTTGGACATAAATCAACGACCACAATATGTGCTGCCATCTATAAACAGAATATGAAACTATTACTTATCTGTCACCTTGTCACCGTACATTTCCCAGTCGTTTGTACGATGCAAATGATTTCGAATTGCAATCCGTGCTGGAAGAGCAGTAGCTATCTATTTCAGTAGGATACAGTCTTAGCAGATATCAACAGATTTATCGATTTTACAGTGAAATTAGTTTGGCCGTTAAGTAAAATCTTACAAAATCGAGGACTATTGTATAAAATCAAGTCTTAAACGAAAATTTCTTTAATCAATCAATAGTAAATACACAAAATTAACTTTTTGGCATAGAAGTCAATAAGTCAATAAATAGTTTTGTGGAAAAAAAATAAGAGTTTTGCTGATGAGAGGACTCGAACCGACATCTCTCCAGATTTACACCAGAGTATTCTAACCACTAAACTAACATCAGATTCTGTTATTTATCCACTAATGTCGCTTATAAATCATCTTGCACGTGTCCCTCATGTCCCCATTTATGATCAGGTAGGCAGCTTCTTTTTCGAATGTTACTCTGAATTAAATGTAAGGAGAAACGTGGGCTTGGATCATTCCTCATCGGCAAAATTCATTTTTTTTTCAAAAAAACTACAGTATATTTCCGCAGATAAGACGATAGATGAATAATAAAAAAAAGGCCCCCAAAATCCGGGTTGTCTTATAGGACAGATACAAAAAAAATTAGATTGAAATTTATATAAATTGAAACCATTATTACTACAACTTATCGAAAAATCTATCATATTATTTAAATACGCTATATGATAATACATTACATTGTAATAGTAAATAATACATTACATTGTAACAGTAAAACAATACTAAAACAAAATAAATATTAAAAGTTATGTTTATTGATCTACTGAGGAAAAAACGGACAAACCGTAATTATTTACTAGTACAGAGTAGGGTATGTCCACAAAATAGAATAGCCCATACGACGCTTTTGTGAATAGTCAAGGTCATTACCCGAATGCCCGAATCAGTGCGAATGTTTGCGAATAGGACATAATTCCGTATACGCTATACAGTATTATTATCCAGACGATGATCGCCGATCTAAACTAAATTCATAGGCCGTTGATAGTTTGGGGTCGTCTTATAGGACAGATATACGCTAAAACTATAAAACTTTGACGAAAATTTATACCTCGTCTTATCTGAAGGTTGTCTTATCTGCGGAAATATACGGTATTTAGAAAATTTGCTTGTCTCATTAGCATAAATCTATGTGCATAGCTGCAAATGTGATTAACCAATTTAGAAATGAATTAAAACGAAGATTTCTTTCGAAACATACAGAATACGTAACCAATCAGACAATGTAAAAACTGTATTTAGAAAAATTAGTTAACCATTAGTTGTGCTATTTAAAAAATCATCCGACTTCTCAATGTTTCCTGTAGCCAATCTAGTAGATCTTCAAGAATATTGTTGTAGAGATTTTATTCGCCTTTATTTTAAAGAAGCGTAGGAAAAATATTTGCCATGTTTGAAAATATGTCATTTCTTCCAACATGTACATGTTTTTTCTGTAATAATCCGAAAAATTGTACAAAAGTTAATGACCTGATAAAGTGTTGTTGGTAGTGCTCCGAATAAAAGTCATTGCGAACTGAGTAGCATTTATTCATTTTAATTACCAAACATTGCAAACAGGTCATTTTAATGAAAGAAATCATCAATAAAAGAAATCATTTTGCTTTTACTTTTTTGGGTATTTTTACCCCCTTAATTATCCGTAAATATTTATTTACATTTACTGTAGAACATAAGACAAAAACTTACATAAGAAAAATCCCTTAGTTTTCTAGATGCTTACGCAGTATCTTGGGCATTAGGTGGTTAAACTTTGCAACTAATGATGAGGTTAGCCAAAGGAGTCGGCAACCTCCTTTAAGCAGCATATTGGGCAGAGAGAGACTCCGTTGGTTCGGCCATGTTGTCCGTATGGATAATCATAGATTAGCGAATAGGGATGTGAATAGTGTGCCTAAAGGCCTCAGAAAGAGGGGGAGACCTAGGATGCGGTGGGCAGATAATGTCCAACAGGACCTTGTTAGAATTGGTGTGCAGTGGCTAGATGCAGCAGATGTAACTCAGGGCAGACTTGCTTGGAGAACTAAATTGCATGGTGTCCCGTTGGATCTCCGTAGCCCATGGCTGCTTGAGGATGATGATGATGAATCACAACTCTGTCTTAAGTTTATCCATTTGCATTCACTGAAGAATATTTATTGTGAGGTGAGACATTAATGAATTTAATGGTTACTATTACAAGTTGGAAATTTATGACAACCAATAACGACGTCATTTGTGTTGACTTCAACCTCTGCCTACTGATCACTGCCCTTGATTGAATATTTATTGTGCTGCCATCTATTGATTTAAAAGGAAACTAGCCTATAGTTGAGCATGATTATCGGAGTTGAGCGTGATTAGGACTGATAATTTCTCAACGTTACCCATTTCCTTGTCTTATTTTGCAAATGTTATTAATTTTTATCGTTTACATCCAAGTAATTTAGTAAATGATTTTGCTACCTACATAATTAGCTCTATTTTTTAAGAGTGGAAAGTATGGGGGGGGGGGTCTACGAGGAAAATTTTAAGACAAACGAAAACCAAATTTTGTATTTAATTCAGTTGTTATTTTTTGCCACCAAAATATCTAGTTAAATTTCGCGGAAAATTTTCCTTTAGCTGAGTGCGATACAATCTTCCAACTCTTGGACCAGATATATGTCAATCATCGCTCTGCCTCTCTGCTGGGTTGTTTCACCTCTCAGTGGTACTTTTTTGTTCAATGAATTACCAAGTCATAAGGACCACAAGGATTCCGGGAAGATTAGCGGAATAAGACCCACTGGATATAAAAGTAAATAAATATTCCCTCGTGCAATTGCTTGCCACAGAGATCTGACAGCAGCCTGTCAGTTTATGCGCCATAGTATGACTATGAGGATGGCGAGACCTCAGCAGAAAAACAACACAAACATCATGCCTTATCCGAGGCAAAGAACGTATAAGGAAAAGAAGTTCAGCTTTGACAAAGCGTAAGTGGCGACCTCAAGCGGTGTTTCGATTCGTATCGTGCATTCGTTTAAACTGGGAAGCAAATAATAAGGGGCAAAGGAATTATGCATAAAAAAATTTATATTTTAAAAAATTTAAAAAAGTAACTGCACTTTATATTTGAAAAAATAATATCATGATTTTAATAAAGGTTTATTTTCTCCATTGGAATTATTTTTCGTTGAACCAACAATTATAAATTGAACGGATAGAGAAGATTTGAAATTAGCCTGAAGTTAATTTATAGAATAAATTATTACAATTAAGAGCTTAATTGGTTGCATAGAAACAGGAAACAGAATTGATATTAATATACTCTGCAAGGATATCAATGGGAAATTATTACATAGGAAAAGCGAAGAGAATGGAAGTTGACAGTAACATGTAATTACAAAAGCGTTCGTCCCCTGTAATGTTCGTTTCACCTCTACGCCAAGTGCACGATACTCGATTTTACATTAATCTCTATGGAAGCTTAACTTCTTCTCCCTCTACATTCTTTGTCCGAGGCTCGAATCCAGGTCCCTTTGATCAGTAACCAAGCGCGCTAACCACTAGGCAAAAACAAATGGTAGCTGGCGAGACTGGTCAACACCTCTCATAACAAAAGCCATGGGATCAATTTATGACATCCGCATAGCCTGACATCTAGATATTTCTTATATTTTATTTTCTGTTATTATTACGGGTAGACACTTTTGCTAATCTTCTTACTAACGCTTTTCGAAAAATAGATTTTATTTAGAAAAAAATAATTCTTATTGATTATCAAATATCATAATGCTAAATAATGCAAATAATTTTTCTCCTATATAGCATATATTTATAGATAAACATTAGTATAAAGATTATTAGCACAGAATCCACCAGTAATAGTATTAAAATTAAAAATATAAGAATTGTCTATATGGTAGGACTACTTAAGTGACGTCATAAATTTGGTACACTGGCCTTCTGTTATAGGAGATATACCCACATATATGCCCCCTCTGCATCTGATGTATCCAAAAGATGCGGTGGAGAGTTAGGCCTTCTTATATTTATTCATTTGTGTCTTCAGACATTGCTAATAGATGGCGACACTCTGCAGGAGATCATTAGGAATTCGGGATTCAGACAACTGTAAAGTGAAATCTTTAGAGTTTCTTAAATTATAATTTAAATTGTTCAATTGTATGTGTGACCAAATTTAAATTTTAATTCAAAAAACTATGTGGCTGAGTGGTTAGCACACTTCGTTGCTGATCTAAGGACCTGGGCGAACCCTGGGTTCGAGCACCGGATATGTGGCCGAACGGTTTGCGCGCTTCGCTACTGATCGAAGGACCCAGGGCGAACCCTGGGTTCGAGCACCGGGTAAGTCATGGACGTTTGTGATGTTTTGCTGCTGAGGCCCTGCCATCCTCACAGATCCTCTACTAAGGCATATAAACTGACAGGCTCCTGCCAGACCTCTGTGGCAAGCAGCTGCTTGAGAGGGTATTTATTTTTTATAAGACTTGAACATTCAACCAGTCGTTCGAATAATCGACATTCTTCTGTTCTTTCTTTGCCTCAACCTGGTAAACATCCAAAGAAAATGTTTAAGTGTTTCTGTATTATGCTTACAAAATTCGTACTTTGACAGCTTAATAGCATATAGATTTTATTCAATCATTAAAAAGCAAGATTTTTTTTAATAATTTGACATTTTCAGCGTGAAGCTTCTGTCAATGTTACCAGTTTTATGTGATAAGACGGCCATGATATAACATTATTAAAACTGTTAAATCCTAACTATTTAATCCGCCGTCCGTCGGATGGATGAAAAGCCGTGACATCTTGTACTGGAGAACCATATCCTGTGCACGTTAAAGAACATATTAGATGGCCTTGACGGGAGGCTACCATCTGTCTCCCAACAGCTGTTCCAGTGGGTCCCCCCCCCCCCAACCTTCTCTGAGCCTTCGGGATCCATGTGACCTGACCATTTAGCCCATGGTGGGCAAAAAAGTGCCACTCAGAGGTAAAACAACCCAACCTACTAAGACCGAAGTCACTGCCTCAGCTAGAACTAACGCAATTCACAAAATTTTCCACCTGAAACAGTGACTTGCTGTTAGCCACTATGCCAATCAAGATCGTCAGATTAGAATGAAATATATGTATACCTTTGAATTATTCACTTTAGTAGAGTATTTGTACACATTACTTTCTAAAAAGGTATTAAAAGAGAGATTTTAATCGTTTACTACTTCAGCTGAAGGATCAGTAGACTATAGGTGAGTAGACTTCCAATTGCAGATAGGACAAAAGACTTGGTGAAGGAGAACATTCCCCACCCGGACAAAATAATCGTATTATTAACCTTAACCGTATCAAGTAATAGAGACACGATAGAGACGTATTGCGTTGTAATGTGATTGGATGTTGCCTTTTGAATCAAAAAGTCTGAAATGATTTTTCTCACCTTTTTGTGCTTCTCATTGACATCCGATGCGCTGAACGAAATCCCAAAAAAAGAAAGGCTGACATTTATGAATGCTGCTAAGAGAATAATGACACTGGATAAGGAACTACCATACTTAGTAAAGCCAAAAACAACGCTTAAAACTGCAAACAATTCTGAAACATTACCGACAATCACTATGAAAATAGGAAAAGAAAATGCATCTTCCATTAGGTATATAGCCGATACTATTTTGTCGTACGATTTGAGAAGTTCAAATACTTCTTTAAGTTCGTAGTCTGAGGCGATATTTTGGCGAAAAGTATCTTCGCAAATCTGCAGTAAACTTCTCAAACGAAGGCAGAGAAAAATGTAAAGCATTGACACAATATTCCTCATGAAAAATATAGTCAATAAATACATTAAAAGCAATGCAAACACTGTTAGATATTTAAGCATTATATTGTCGATATTTTGGAACCCAAAGAGCAGATGTTTCAAATAAAAATTGAGTCCTTCTTCGCTGCATCCGTATGTTATCAGAGATGCCCATAAAAGAGGACTTAAATAAATGCCACACATAACGGCTTTGATCCACATTTTATGAGATACATGTTGAGTAAGAGAAAGGTTATCGACGCTGATAATGTTTAGGGCGGTGAAGAAATCTGATAATCTGTCTCGACGAAAATGCAGACTGTGCCACAAGATGATAGAAAGTATTTCAGACAGCCTTACTGATATCTCAAGTTTGATGTTGATTCTTTCTTTTGATGAAACAGCTAGTTCAAAGATGATCGAAGAAATCGTGTAGGCGATAAACAAATGCGCAGACACAATGAGTAACACAGAAAATACTTTAAAACTTCTATTCTTTTTGTTCCCGTTTCGAAACATTTTAATCCCGGCAAATGAAAAAGCATTCAGTACTGGATTTAAATCAGAAAGACCATGGCTTAGCCTACTGCTCTTCTTTGGTAGATCAGAAGCTTGTGATTTTGTTTCAAAAAGTTTAGAAGTTTTCGAACCAGCATCAGAAGTTGCGTCTTTGACCTCAACGAAAGAAATATTAGAAGCGTGTGTGTCACTAAATCGTCTCATCTTTGGTTTTATATCTTATTCAATAATCCTCTACTAGTGCACTCATTCATTTTGTCATGAACATTAAGAAATTTTAATAATATCTGTACTTTCTTCGACACGATTTAGACTCTCCTATATCTCATTAGAATTTTCATTTCTATTACTATGATCTATATAATAATTACGAAAAAATATTAAATAAGGACTCTATTAAGTGCCAGCAAAATATAGTTTATATATAAAGATGTGAAGTTTTCTTAATAGAAAGGTGATTAACCTAGAGTAAATCAATCGTAAAGTAGTGATTTTTTTTAAATTGAGAACTATTGAACAATGTTTCGTCCATCGTAATTTCAGTTCAGGAAAAAATGTTCAGGGTCCACAAAGCCATGATTAAAATAACTCAGACGTATTGAGCACTCATAAATCTGAAGGTACTAGTTATCTGATAAAAAATTACCACGACTTCAATTTATTCCGATCTTCATCCGGATTCTCTGAACACAGTTACGCAATTATGCAATAAACACCTTTATATATGGCAAATCCACAATCTAGCGTTTTGAAATTATCGATTGAATCATATATACCATGTCACAAATTTTTCTGTTTTGTAATGTGACTTGGCATATGAGGTATATCCAAAATTCGCCTTATCCTTGAAACAAAGTGCTATTCCATTATCTAAATGGTCATTCTGCTGCTTTTTGCACTCAGAGTAAGAATATGCCAGAAGTTTTACTACATAAAAGAGGATAGGTATGCAATGATCATTTTTACCTTGGCTTCTACTGTCATTAAACAATAAACAAATGTCTTCAAAAAGTCAACGGTCTTCAAGTATTCAGACTCTCTGAGCAAACTTTCAGATATTTTCAATAAGTCACCAACTGTCTTTCTCAAATCGTCACCTGACTTGAAATATCACAAATTGTCTTCAAGAAACTGACAATTAACTTGAACAAGAAAGTGACTGACCACTTCTAATGCTCTTCATTATCTGGTGAAAAACTGATGTGCATTTCCGGAAACGTGTTTTTCCTCCTACATGAAAACTCAGATCTCTATTCAGATATTTTGCTCCCGCTATTCTTATTCGACTACAGTGACGTCATCACATATTTTGATAGTGACGGAAGCACCGAAATGAATCAATGTACAACGCATTTTTTTTCCATCATGCAGAGGGTGATCACTAAAGTTCCTCTATTTCAGTCAATGTTTAATTAGAAACGAAGGTTCTGCGAAAACATCCGATACCACTTCGCGGAATATCCATTATTAGAGATCATTTATTAATGCTGCGAAGATCACCAACAGGCATATATATTTCAGTCAATGATATTTTCCTCCTTCGAAGTGTGATTTTCGTGTTATAAAAAAAGACTGATACTGGAACAGGAATGCATGAACATTGCATACAGAACGAACTCCGAAATGACGTCAAGGATTTCGAAAACTTGACGGGCGAACATATTTGGAAATTGATGAAAAAACCTGTCGATCCCACAGCAAAGATAGCAATAAAAAACTGCTATAAATGAAAATCCGCTGTTCGTAATGCCTCAGTCCTGATGGACAGGACGAAGTTGAGGGCTCTGCGACTGGGAGTGGGATCCCGGTAGACGATGGAAAAGCCAATGAGTGTCTCCACCACCGTAGCTCCCACCAGATCAAAAAGTTAGGATATACTATCTTGATTGGCACTCAAAATTCTAAATTAACCACCAATGTAAGGTCATATATATGATTGGCAGTTATATTAGATGGATTTAATGACGTATTTGGCTTATACGTTTAGGCAATGCGCAAAATTCGAAAATTCTCACGCTATACCTCAATGATTAGACAACTAGACGATTCTGATTCTATCAGCTTATATGTCTTGCTCATTATAACAGGTCCTTTCTCAGCAGTTATGTTATTTTTAAAGTGAAGGCATGCTGGAAAGTAGATGGGTCAAAAGTGGTAATGTCTTGAATAGTGAAACGTTTGGGGGGTATCATGGGTTGGGTTGTTTTACCTCTGAGCGGCACTTTTTTGCACACCATGGGCTAAATTGTCAGGTCACATGGACCCCGAAGGCTCAGAGAAGGTTGGGGGAGAAGACCCACTGGAACAGCTGTTGGGAGACAGATGGTAGTCTCCCGTCAAGTCCATCCAGCGTGTTCTTTAACGTGCACAGGGTATGGCTCTCCCGCGCACGGGGCCACGGCTTAACGTCTCATCCGACGGACGGCGGTCTTTCCAAGCCCATCGGTGTCCCCTACTGACCGTGGGCAGGGCGGGGAATCTCAACGCTGACCCAGCTGGGACTCGAACCTGGGAACTACAGATTACGAGCCTGGCGCACTACCGACTGAGCCCCCCCCGCCCCCGGGGTATCATGGAATTATACTCCTATTCGTAATGCCTGCATTGATTTCAAGCACTGAATTTAATTCCCTACTTATGAATATGAAGATGTTTCAATCGTCGATGGGCTTCTAACAACAAATGTGGGATCCTCCCCAACTTTCTCGCCATGCGAAATATTTATATTTTTAACAGACAGTTTTTTTTTACATCTTACCAAAGGTCAAATATAGCTAACGATCCTTTTTCATGCAGAAGAAACAACGAAATTTTATAGGTGTTTAAAATTACACAATTATTTCACCGATATCGAGGAAACTTCATTCGCTTTTTATCTACGAGTCGTTAGTGTGTTGAAATTCACAGGAAAGAAATTCGGCTTCAAATGTCAGTGGAATAATGGATGTTTGTGTTATCTTCTTGTGGAGGTCTAACCTCCTTCATAAATCATCTCGATTCGTGTAGAGCTAACGTCTCTTCTCTGTTGAAGCCATCTCCAAAATCTTGACAACTCTGATTGAGAAACATTTACAGTCCTTTGGTCTGAGATTTTTTATTTTTTTTTTTTGAAGAAAAAAATAGATAGTAGATTTATTTATTCATCTTAATCGTTATTTCACAAAACACAGATATATAAAGTTTTTTTTTAACATTTGACCCGCAAAGTTAATAGCTTATCTGCAGGAAATATAGATGAGGATTTGTTTTTCCTACATAAAATGTTATGACATTAGTATATACATAAAATATTATGACAGTATCTCATATATCGAAATAGAACAATTGAAATTATTTGGTAATGAATATTTCATGACAGTTAAAACAAATTGTGCGGAAATAGAAATGAACATGTTAACACAAAAAAGAACACAAAAATTTTAAGAATACAGGGTTTCGCAGGAATACTGACTAACAGACATTCTTTAAATAGTTTTTAACCCATTGGGTTGTTTTACCTCTGAGCGGCACTTTTTTGCGCACCATGGGCTAAATGGCCAGGTCACATGGACCCCGAAGGCTAAGAGATAGTTGGGGGAGGGTACCCACTGGAACAGCTGTTGCGAGACAGATGGTAGCCTCCCGTCAAGGCCATCCAGCGTGTTCTTCAACGTGCACAGGGTATGGTTCTCCCGCACACGGGGCCACGGCTTAACGTCCCATCTGACGGACGCGGCCTTTCCAAGCCCATCGGTGTCCCCTACTGACCGTGGGCAGGGCGGGGAATTTTGCGGAGATAAATCTCAACGCTGACCCAGCTGGGACTCGAACCTGGGAACTACAGATTACGAGCCTGGCGCGCTACCGACTGAGCCACCCCCCGCCCCACTTCAATTGTAGAATCGAATCAGTTGAAACTGAATTAGTTCTGCAGATATGAGTAATAATTATTTTTACTAATTGTACAGATTGGATTATATGAAATGCCAATTTTGGAATAGTTGTTTAAGAAATCAATATGCACCATGTAACCGTAATTGATCTGTATTGGATATTAGTTTTGGTTTTCACACTCACCTAATTATTGAACTCTCTTTTAATAGGGGCGGGGGTGGCTTAGTCGGTAGCGCGCCAGGCTCGTAATCTGTAGTTCCCAGGTTCGAGTCCCAGCTGGGTCAGCGTTGAGATTTATCTCCGCAAAATTTCCCTGCCCTGCCCACGGTCAGTAGGGGACACCGATGGGCTTGAAAAGGCCGCCGTCCGTCGGATGGGACGTTAAGCCGTGGCCTGGTGTGCGGGAGAGCCATACCCTGTGCACGTTAAAGAACACGCTGGATGGCCTTGACGGGAGGCTACCATCTGTCTCCCAACAGTTGTTCCAGTGGGTCCCCTCCCCCAACCTTCTCTGAGCCTTCGGGGTCCTTGTGGCCTGTCCATGTAGCCCATGGTGTGCAAAAAAGTGCCGCTCAGAGGTAAAACAATCCAATCCAAAACTCTCTTAATACACTTGCAAATATAAGTTGCCTTGCTTCATATCAAATGTTTACTGTCCAAAAGCTTGTTAATATCCAGTGCTCCGTTGCAATTAGCATAAGAATAACAGAAGGTGTATTAACCCTCGATAATGGTTATTAGATACTTATTCGCCAATACGGTTACTAGTTCGGAATAAGCAGGGCACCGTAGTGCCTTCACAACTTGAACTACATGGTAGAATGAAGCATCTTGAACTAACTTCATAACGTTAGTTATGAAAATGTGCATCACCACTGCCGTAGCTCTTTTGGTAGCGCAACTAGCAGGCGCCAGAATATTTCGTGTTCGTCTGGAACGTGAATTGTGAATGTTTCGTTTTATTTGCTTATATGTGCCTAATTATTGAAACTAAATGTGTCTTTGAACTGTCATAGATATGAGTTCTATTTCTTAATGATAATTTCCCATATTTATTGCGTTGAAGGAAATGCTAGATAAGAAACATTTTCATATGAGGAGAGGTCTCTACTTGAGTACGTTTTTCTTTTAGGGGGGGAAATGCAATCAGTTCTGTGCTTTTGTTGCCATTTTCCGAATTTAGTGACCTTGGGTCATCCCAGTGAACAAGTGCACTAATCACACTCAGTGCCCTTGGCTACTGACCCCGGATAAGGAATGGATGATTGTGTTGTCTTTCTGGTAACGTATCGCCTTCTTCAGAGACCTTCTGAGGCGGGGGTGGCTCAGTCGGTAGCGCGACAGGCTCGTAATCTGTAGTTCCCAGGTTCGAGTCCCAGCTGGGTCAGCGTTGAGATTTATCTCCGCAAAACTCCCCGCCCTGCCCACGGTCAGTAGGGGACACCGATGGGCTTGGAAAGGCCGCCGTCCGTCGGATGGGACGTTAAGCCGTGGCCCCGTGTGCGGGAGAGCCATACCCTGTGCACGTTAAAGAACACGCTGGATGGCCTTGACGGGAGGCTCCCATCTGTCTCCCAACAGCTGTTCCAGTGGGTCCCCTCCCCCAACCTTCTCTGAGCCTTCGGGGTCCATGTGACCTGGCCATTTAGCCCATGGTGTGCAAAAAAGTGCCGCTCAGAGGTAAAACAACCCAACCCAACTCAGAGACCTTCCACTGTAGCGCATAAACTGACAGTCTCCTCTCAGACCTCTGTGACAAACAGCTGTTTTGAGTGGGTCTTTATTTTTTATTTTGTGACCTTTAAGAGCGGAAATTCAAGCTAACGAAAAATTCTGAAGATGTAAAAAGAGTGGCTGGCTATTCGACCAAATGAAAAAGAGCTTTTCATTTATCTTTCAAAAATTAAAATTAGATGTCTGTGTGACCAATAGATTGACAGACTGCAATAATAAAAATACCCCCTCAAGCAGCTGCTTGTCACAGAGGTCTGACAGGAGACTGTCAGTTTATATGCCAGAGTAGAAGGTCTGTGAGGATGGCAGGACCTCAGCAGAAAAACATCACGAACATCCATGCCTTAGATCAGTAGCCAAGCGTGCTAACTACTCGGCCATGGGACGGCTTCAAACTGCAATGCAACTGAGAATGATAGTTCTTTTGTCGCATTTTTTTTTGAAAGGAGATGAAAAGCATAAATTTCTATAAGGAATTTTTTGCGCTTCAAAAAGTTTTAAAATATTACGTTTTCGGTGATTTCCATTTGATATCTATCTTCAGGTGTTCTCTAAAACAGTTGATTATACTTATTAAAATGTGAATGTCAAATTTTCATGCACAACATAACAGATTCTGCTTATTAATATTCTCAGGCATTCTTTTCAAATTTTGTTACCGAGTGCTTGAGCACATAGCAACGAAGTTTCATTTACATGCAGCCAATCAGTAAGCCCATCTCATACCTTTGCCGTACATTTTACGTCAATGTCTCAGGAAAAATATTAGCTGCTCTTCATTACGTTTGTTCACGCAGAACCTTCCCAATGAGGTTTTGCGACAAAATATGTTTACGTACTGTTTTTCCATTATATCGCTTTTCCCAAAAATTTACAAGAAAGAACGCGAACCTGCCTTTACCATTTCCATTAAATTCTTTTCATCTGAGGTCTCATGTATTTTGCAATCAGGTGATGGGAAAAGTTACGTTCTCTAAAGAAAGCCAATGTGGTCTAGAGTATGGAATTTTCGTATAACAACGTTAAATAATCGTGCTTTTCAGTAATTATGTGTTGTAATAGAACCCTAATATGATTTGCAAGTATGTGGCAATTTACAGTGATTATGTTCTTCAAGAATTCGAACAAGAAATATTTCAGGGTGACTACTTATTTTTTCGATGCATTCGGGAAAGTGAGAATGATTGGGAATATGATGAAAAACTTATGCAATGTTCCAAGCGACTGTTAATACCATCCAGCATTACTTGAAGTTAATACAGAAGAAAGCAAATAACTGAAAAAAAAATCTTCTTCTCTAGTTAAAAAGAAAACTTGAATAATAACGTGCTGGACATAGTTTTAACAGAGGGATATTCATTCATATAGATTCATAGTGATATAACAACTTCATATGTGAAAGGAAAACCATAAAACCTGCACCAGTTCTCGTTAGTTGAGGGTGCTACTTATGCATGGATCATTTTAAAGCAGCAATACAGTTCTGGACTCTCATAAGGTGATGTAAAGTGATTATAATGCATGTTGTTCACTATCTTTGTACCAAACTTTTTAAGCAAAAAAATTCCCCTATTTTAATATTTCTTATAAGTGCCAATTGCACTAGGCTAAAGAAAGGATTAAAATAATTAATGGCTGAAAATGCACAGTGATTTTTAACCTATAAATCATAAAGATTTCCATAAAGGTTCCAAAAAGCATTTTTTAAAAATAGCATGTAAAACAGCGGAAAGAAGAATTGTTATTCCAATAACAACTTCGAATGAAATGATTAAGTCTAGATTTCTACTTAAAAACTTGAATGAATTGATTTTATGAAATTTCTTTAATGAAGACATTTTTCTCATAAATATTCAATGAACAGAGGAGACGGAATCTTCATCTTCATGGCCAGCTCATTATCAAAAACTCGCGTTAAAAGAAAGCAATCGAGTAGAGAATGTTTCAAGGAAATGGATAAAAGTGAAAATACCAAATCTGAATTTCAATGTCTGATTAAATGTTTCACTTTAATGGGTATATGTTTGAAATCTAAAAAATATCCAACTAAATCATTTGCATCAAAAGTTATTTCTATTTTGATATTAGTGATATTTCATTTAATTTCGATTTATCAATTAGTTCATTATGGTTTTCTGATACTGGGCACAGGCCATTTTAATATGTATTCGATGTCTATTGTTATACGTCAGATTATCACTGTACTAACATGGTTTGGGTTATATTTTAAGCGCAAATGTATAACGAATGCTTTGAAGAGTTTTCGATATTTTCGTGAAAGTATTGATCTCAACGAAGATAATTGCCTAAAAGTTAGCGTCATCTTGTGCACAGGTGTGATACTGATCTATCCTCTTTGCGTTTGCATTTTATTGATTTTAGAAAATGGGTTAAAAGGATCTACTGATAATGTAAAGCTGAAACTTTTTAATGTAGCATTGACTGAATTTTCTCCATTGATATTGATACTATATTTCATACATCGTTATATCATCGGTATCTTTACTTTCATTTTTCCTAATCTCGTTTCTGCATTGTATGTATTTCTATGTGTAGGACTCTGCAAAAATATTTCCAGTTACAAATATCTTCTAGAACACAACAGCCAGTATAAAACGCTAAGCAAAATCAGAAATGAATTTCGAAATAGTTATCAGCAAATTCACTCTGCGATAAATTTAGTCGAATCAGGCTTTTCTTTGCCAGTGTTTCTAATAACAGTAGTACAGTTTTTCAATATTTTTAAATATTTATCTCACGCTCTTGGTTACTACGCCGAATCCAAAACGATATCAGATTTGTATTTACAGTGTATTTGCATTAATAATGCTTCGTTTTTCTTTGTCACGGCTTTTTTTGCTTCTCAGGTTACTCTACATGATATGGCCTTGAAGCGAACGCTGTACAATTTGCCTCAGTTGGTAAGAACCTCTTCAAGTTGTGGAGATATCGTGCCAACCATGTTTAGAACAATTGATCAAATAGATCCAATTGCACTTACGGGATGGAGAATGTTCACTTTCAGTAGAGGCTTCATACTTGCTGCATGTGGCACTCTTTTCACTTATAGTCTCTTGATTCTTCAACTGAATCCAAAGAAAAATTGAAATTAGCTGAAGAAATCTTAAGTGTTAAAGTCCTTTTGCTAGAAGACTGATCAACTGACAAAACGAAGGTGTGTACGAGGTACAGAAATTTATTTTAAGAAGAGTATTTTTTGGGTACAAATTGTAACAGAACTCAAACCATAGCAAATACAGAGATTACCTGTAGATATTAAATAAAATAAATAATGTGGTAAAAATTATTACTGACAATGCAGGATTAGAACCAACGACTCTCTAGCTGCATCCCAGAGTGCTCTAACCACTAAATCAACCATCAGACGATAATTTGTTTTCACAATAAATAAATAAAAATAATACATATTCCCTTAAGCAGCTGTTTTCCACAGAGGTCTGATAGAAGCCTGTCATAAATCTGTGAGGTTGAAGGTCTGTGAGGATGGCGGGACCACAGCAGAAAAACAGTGCAAACATCCATGCCTTACCCAGGGCTTGAACCCAGGTCCCTTTGATCGATTCTGCAATGTGACATTTATATCTTTCGTTGAATGTGACGGACCTTGCGCGATCTATAATCAGGAAAGGCATTATTTTTCCAATTGTTGGAAAATTAATTTTTTGATGATTTGGTTTAGTATTTAGAACCCTCTGGCAGGTATCTAGAGTATCGTGGTTTCGAATCCCGCACTGTAAACAATAATTTTTCCACATAGGAATTTATTGAAAAGAACTCCAAATTATATTTCTTCTCTACTGACAAGTTTTAAACATGCTGACAAGACTTCAATATGCCATATTTAGTTATGACAGTCTCTCTCATATTATTACAGAGACCATTACCAAGGCGAACTTTACGGGTTGAATTAAAAGTTCTTAATTATATTTAGTTCGCTTTCTACCTTTGAAGCGAAAATGAAAATAGACAAAAAGAAACACTATGGAAACAAAGGTCTCTATGCATAATACGTGTCTTTAATAACAATACGAAATAAGCATTCACAAGAGTTCGAAAAGGAACATAGACATCAAGATAATTTAGTGCGAAAAGATTTCACGAAGAGGAATATCAGAAAATGTTTCAATCACGTTTTCAGAAATACGGGTACTAAATTAATAATAGATTTGTTGGAAAACAGTCTTTCGCACTTTTAGCAGCAGCCAATGAGCAACAGTGTGGAATCATATTCTGGCTATGCAATGTACAGTCGCTCAAAAAAGTATCCGAACACTATGGTTAACTACAGAATTCAGAAAGAATATCTGGCAACGATTTTTTTAGAAATCGCTGCCAGATAATTTTTCTAAATTCTGTAGTTAACCATAGTGTCCGGATACTTTTTTGAGCAACTGTACTCATATTGAATCAACTGAAATGTTAGAAAAACTCATTCAGAGGAAACATTGTCTTGAACAGGGCGGAGTATGAACTCACGACCTTCTGATGACAAACTCAGGTACTCTGATACACATGCGGAGGAAAGTTCATATCATTACTAGAGGAGTTATTGATCAGCAACCGTTACTCAGGGGTCAGGGCACTCAATATGTTATCTGGAAGTCGTGAGTGGTAATGAAACCGGCTCCAGACAATTTTTCCTCTAAATTTGAGCTTGGTGTTCAAGTGTATTTTCATCCAATTTTAATCTCAAGTAGCTCCTTTAACTTTCGTTTTTCTATTTTAATGGCTAACGTCATACTTTTTTCTTTAACTCAAGTTCCCAAAGGGAATTAAAATGAGCTGAAATAGGATGGAAATATGATGATAACAAAGATCTAAGTAATGTATAATGTATACTATTTAAATCACTATTAATAAATATGCAAAATATCTGTGATATGCAATGAAACATTACTTGAAATTGTACAACGAAAACAACAACAGGAATCTCAAATCAGTCCCAGAAATGACACTACATTATTTTCACACAAGTGTTTAGCATTTTAAATATCTTTATTTCTAATACATTCATCAATAGCATAAAAATGTGTGAAGGACAAGGTACCATTGGAAAAGATTTAAAATTAATTTCTTTAAATTAAAACTAGTTCATTAATCTAAGAAACCGTGCATTCAAATAAGTGTGAATTTATATATATAGTGATATGCACTAATACAATCGCTTTAAGATTAGCAAAATATTCTATAATTTCCAACTGACTCAAAGGAATTACATTCACAAAAAATTAATTTAATAAAGTAGATATCTTTAAGATATGATTAAGTCCATGCAAAATCACAAGTCTACCATTATGACGTATCTCAGGAAAGAAAGTGAGAGCTCTCTTACATATCTTCTGTTATTTCCTATTCCACCGTGCAGAATTTTTTAATTGATTAGTAATCAATGTCATACTGAAACATTCCCACTATTTGCATTATATAGCACAAAATCAAAGTTTGCAAAAGTTTCCATTCTGTTAAGATTCCGCAGATTGTGATTATAAAAACGTTTGCTTCCCTTAGGATTTAAATGCAAGCTGCTACAATAGTTTTGTGCGTTATCTTAAAACAGAAAAAAAGACATTTAACTGTTAGAAACCCGGATTCGTTCTAAAGGTATTTTCATTTTTTTTTTTGGTAAAAAAAGGAATGATAACACATTTGAACCAAATTATTACTCTCAGAAATTACAAGAACGTCTCTGGTTTAATGTAGTTAATTATTCAAAACGTTCCAAATGAGTAACATTGTCCAACGAAGTCTGTTTATAGAATACTAGACATTTCCTGTACAAATAATGATTCTTGGTTCAATCAGTCAAACTATTCATAGAATAACATACGTTAAATATTAAGTAATGAACAAACACGTGTATACAGAGCTGGTTCTATGGGAGTAAGCGAGGAGTCACCTTCCCATAATGCTGAGAAGAACAATTCAGGCAAAACAATTATCAAACTTGAATTCTCATGCATTTTTCAGACATCTGAAACGAAGAGGGAAATGTTATACTGTAATCGAAATCCATTCTCATCACCCTTTTATTTTTTCTGACTCGATTGAATTTTTTGGCATTTGTTCTTAATTTTTCTCTAGATCGTGTGTGTGTGTGTATTTATATATATACTCCATTGCAAAAGGTTTCCGGATATGCCCATGTTACGTGAATAGCAAACCATATTCAAAGCTCCTTAACTTCGAAAATAAGCTTTTTAAGGAAACATTCAAAGTCACTGTATATAAATTGAAGATCTCACTCAGATCTCCCTAAATCACAATTTTCAACATTACTCTCTTAATAATTCAAGAGTTACGAAGTTGGAAGCATTTTAACAATACGCTGCTGTTATACTCGTTCTAAATATTTTCGAAATTGATTGAAATAATGATTGCAACACCTTCTAAATTTGCACTTATTTTCCTAATCGGTTCTTTGTAACAATTATCATTTGTTTTCCAGGGTGCTTTTCAAGTAAATTGCTTTATGATCAGAAGACCTAACTTTTAAATGCTTCGTAATCCGAACTCTTTAAATATCACTCGACTATTGTTGAAAATCGAGAATTAGAAGATATTGGTTAGATTTCAAATACAATAATCTCAAATGAATTATATCTTCAGCGACATTTTTAGGTAAAGAGTTTATTCTGAAAGTTAGGGAGCTGTGAATGGGACTTTCCATTCACCTAACATGGAAGTGTCGGAAACTTTTTTTTTTTTGCAATATAGTTTCAATCGTTAAATGTTACGTACAAATATCGCAATATAAAATTAAGAACTGGTGTCAATCTTAACTTGCATTTGTGAATAGATGCTTTAATTCTGAAAACAAGTGTGCGAAAGGAGAAATCACTGCAACAAAACCCGGAAACAATCCGTGGTTTAAGTAAATACATCCTGTTAAGCATCAATTTCGATTTTACGTAAATATGAATTATGAACTATCGTGCAACTTGATTTTTATTTCCAAATAACAAGGAGAAAGAGAAGTTTCTGAAATCTGTTAAGAGCTGCATATATCTGCAAAAATAACTCGGCTTCTGTTTCATTTCAATTGTAGAATCAGAAGACTATAAGCGAGAAGATTTCCACAGGCAGATAAAATGAAACCTCTCGTAAAATTGAACACTCCCCAACCTGAAAGGGCAACAGCATCCTTATGAAATAGCTTCAGCATAACTGACGCTGAACATGACGACCTGTCAGGAGGCACAAATTGAGACAGTTGCATTATCGTACTCTTAATTTCTTGGTCTGCTTGGTTAACTTCTGCTGCTGAAATTGCAATCGCAAAAAACGACACAGTTGCATTGATAGCTGCGCTATAAGAGTAAAATATACACGATGATGTTTGGGCAACATCAGAGAAGCCAAACAAATACGCAGAGGTTGCAAACATAATTGAACTGTTAATAACTGTTAGAAGAAATATAGGAAAAGAAAACGCGTTCTCTATGATGCTAATTGTAGAGAATATTTTTATATAAGCAGAGCAAAGCTCATGAACTCTTTCCGGACTATTTTGTTGCTTGAGACTCTGTTGCAACACATGGTTGTAACTAAAAAGAATTCGTCGAAGTTGTATGCAGATAAAAACGTAGGTTGCTGTTATGATATTCTGAAACACAAATATCAGTAAATAAATTGTTAGAAAAGAAAAGATTATTATCGAGTTATAAGGAAACTTGACATCAAGATGCGAGAAGGTATAAAACTCAATATGAAACTTTGTATCTGATTCAGAGAGGAAAGAGGCATAAAATCCTGAAACTGTTACAGGATATATGACAATGATAATCATGCATATTTGAGTCCATTTCTTTAGAGATACGTATTTATGTGATTGAGAAAAATCGATAGCTGCTAAAGCTCTTAAAGTCCTCGGTATAATATGCCTCTTAAATTTAACAGTGTGCCAAAAAAATAACCCTAAGATACATTTTAAAATTTGAGGTATCAAAAACTTGTCGGAAGTTTTAGATGACAAAATAGCGGAACTCAAAATGATCATTTGATGAAATGCGCCCAAATGTACCAGAAAAGCGAAAAAAGGAAAAAACAATTTCAGCGCTTTCGGAGAACTTTGATTATCAGGCGCTTTGATTCCTAACAGCAGAAATATTATCTGAGGAAATTCGGATTCTCTTTTGATTTCTGCACTTTCGAAACTGTTGTTACCTTCAAAAGACAGATCACGCTGTCCAAGAGACATTATTTTTGAATCAGCAGTAGGAAACTTGATGTTCAGCACAATCAACTCGATTTGTACTATTGTCAAATTAAGTGTAATTTCGATCCCTTCCTGTCACAATTGTTTCTGGGTGTCAACAGTTCTTTGGAAGGAAGCTAATCCTCAGTTTTTTTTTTTGTTTTCACCCTGAATCATATGATGGAAACAAAAGTCCATTGATGGCATCTTACTTATGAAGCTCTTCGTATCAACTTTTGAAATCTGAAATGTATCAGCAGCGTTGTTAAGAGATATTGTACAACGACAACTTAAAATGACCTTTCAAATTACAGTTGAGTCTCCGATAACCACTAAACCAACAACTAAAGCAGTAAACTATTAAGAATCTTAGTTATCAAAAGTAATCAATCTGCCATCTCGTGCAAAGGTTATTAGGTTACACATGTCATCTTAGTTACCAAAAGTAACCAATCTGTCCTATTGTGCAAATGTTATTATGTTACACGTGTCTCTTTACGTTTAACGCTTTTATCGAGATAGAAATTAACAAACTTTTTATAATCATCACTGTTATGAGAAAAAGAAAATGCTTACTTATTTATTTATACAGTCAATGTAATCAATCAGAAGAAAAATTTCCCTTTTCCACATTTATTGCAACCACTATGCATTCAGTTAAGCATATCACTATTTGAAACTTTGTTGAATGTACTAATCCATATTTGATTTCAAACTGCTTTTTTCCTTTTGCATTCAGTCCTCAGGTCTTCAGAGCGCTATGCATTTAGTCTTCTGAACATTTGTCTTAAAGATAGGATTATTATCACAGAATATTACGCTAAATGTTTTTCGTTTCCTTGATATGAGTTAAAATATCTTCTTAATATCACTACTCTTCCTAGAGATTCATATCTATGGCTATATAGTAGCTGAAAACATTATGAAATATCATCTCTGAAACTCGTATGTGCTGTGCTAAATCCATGAACAGTCTAAACACAGAGTAAATGAAATTTCATCTCTCAAGTAGATAATATAGATATATCAATGAAGCCATATCATTACAGATAAGATTAATGCCAACAAATACGTATTGATTTAACATTCAGACAGCAGATAAATATATTCGTCAATTTAGAAAAATGTTCTATATTTCATCTATATATATGTAGTGTTCAAAACGCCAGCGTCTATTATTTCTGACAGAAGAATCAGCATCAGGCAGTACTAGTAACATTTCCATTAATTCTAAACAATTTTAAAGTTTCGCTCCATCTTGATAGCGAACACCAGTTACTTTACGTATCTGATACATACTTTACAGAAGGCTTATAAACATAAGAGAAAACGCTTCCCGGCAGGCTATTTCTACGTTTCTTAATTTGGAATATCGCGTTGAATCTTCAAACTAACACGTAAAAAGACACAGACGAATGGACACTACTAGGTATCAACCTTTCACAATTGCTTCTGGGTGTCTCCAAGCTCCTTGAAAAGAGAAAAATCGTCAGTGTTTATTTTTACTCTGAATCACTTTGCAACATATCACGCAAACAACTGTCCATTGATGTCATCTTGCATATGAAGCTCCTCGTATTGACTATTCAAACCTAGAATACATTAGCAGCGTTGTTAAGAGGTAGTGTACAGAGTGTTTTCAAATGGCGTTTGAAGAGTTATAGATCTCTACATAAATGATACGGAAAGAATGCCTCTGTAATCATTTCAACTAGCGTCTTTGACGTAACATGGTTCAAAAACCGATATTTCACAGCATTTCATTTGATATGGATTCTGATTAATTTATTTCGGTTCCACTACGTTCGCTGTAACATCCTACTAGAGCTGTCATTCCTATTATACTAGGCAGTGATAAATTGCCTACTTTGCATTCGTTTCTATCTTTTACCAGTTTTTTTTTAATTATGGTCAGCGGATGGTTGATAATGAATCAAAATCAATACTTTTCATTTTTCATGGATGCAATTTCTCATATTTTATGTTTCGCAAGAAACAACTATTTTGCCCAAAGAGCTTTTAAAACGAAATGTTAGCTAATAATGTATCATTGTTCGCAGAGCTGCAAAGAGAATTTTATATTTACTCTGTATTTAGATGTAATTTATTCATCAACGTTATTGGCCATGCAAAACGAAAACTGAAAATGTACCAGACAAAATTATGCACACGTATTACATCTGAAGGCGATAAAAAATTGTCTGACATTATGGTATAAAATTTACCCTAGTCTTATAAATCATTACTTGTTGAAAAGAAAAAATTAATGAAATAAACTCGTTTAGCGCTACCTCGATTAACGCTATTTCGATGCAGCTCTGCTAATTTCATTTTCTTTTTTTCGAGTTTACCATTCTCAGAATAGATGATAAGACATCCATTAATATTATTCAAAACGAAAATGCGACATGCTACTTGAATTGGGTTCCGATGTTTGACCTTTGAGCGTCCTTTTTTGCACACAATAGACTAAATGGCCAGGTCAAAAGGACCCCGAAGTCTCAGAGAAGGTTGGGGTTGGGTTGGGTTGTTTTACCTCTGAGCGGCACTTTTTTGAACACCATGAGCTAAGTGGCCAGGTCACAAGGACCCCGAGGGCTCAGAGAAGGTTGGGGGAGGAGATCCACTGGAACAGCTGTTGGGAGACAGATGGTAACCTCCCGTGAAGGCCATCCAGCGTGTTCTTTAGCGTGCACAGGGTATGGCTCTCTCGCACACAGAGCCATGGCATGACGTCCCATCCGACGGACGGCAGCCGTTCCAAGCCCATCGTGTCCCCTACTGACTGCGGGCAGGGCGGGGAGTTTTGCGGAGATAAATCTCAAAGCTGATCCAGCTGGGACTCGAACCTGGGAACTGCAGTTTACGAGCCTGGCGCGCTACAGAATGTGCCCCCCCCCGCCCCGCAATAATTTCTGGTACATGTGATATTTCACGTGTTGAATAATATCAACATTAATTCATCGACGCCTATGCCAGAGCCCTGAGGTCTTTATGGCCTAGGAGTTTAGTCCACTATGTGCAAAAATAGGGCCTCTCAGAGGTAAAAAGTGAAGAGTAAACTTTCTCGAGACAAATGATCCATATTATTAAATTTAATAGCTCATAGCTGGTCTAGGGGTTAGCCTACCTGAGCACTAATCCAGCGGGCACGCATCTGTGTACATATTTGAATGATATATGAGAAACCAGAAGTCCAATAGAGCTTCTAGTTATCTCTGTCCTTTGGCCATAAGTGTACAGTCGCTAAAAAATGTATCCGAACAATACGGTTGATTGCAAAATTCAGAAAAAATATCTGGCAACGACTTTTTTAGAAATTGGTGGTCTATCAATATTCGTGTACAATACACCTTCCCTTTTAAGAATTTAATAATAATAATAATATGACAAAAGCCGTCCCGTGGCGGCGAGTGGTTAGCGCGCTTGGCTACTGATCTACGGGACCTGGATTCTGAGCCCCGGGTAAGGCATGGATGTTCGCGTCGTTTTTCTGCTGAGGTCCTGCCATCCTCTCAGATCTTCTACTACGGCATATAAACTGACAGGCTCCTGTCAAACCTCTGTGAAATCCTCTGTGAAATGGTAGAAATTAAGAAAAAAATCCATCATCCAAATAAATTTTTAGGTATATTAAATGGCAAGAAATGTCAGTAAACAATTGTGTATATTATTCAATAGTAGCACAGGAGATATCCGATAAGCATGGGACTCAAGAATAATTAGCTGAAAAAATTAAGTTTCCCCGTGAATGGAACTCGCGCCTTCTGAATCCATTCACTAATAAATTATCGCAGGAAAACGTACTGTAGACAAGTGATAATTTATTACTGAATTGTTTATATAACGCTGTGAGCGTGAGTGACAGACTCAATCACTACAATCAAAATGTGGCAGCTTGGCTACCCAACTCCTAATAATAGATGGCGCCACTGGTAAATCAACACGAATGCTTATGTGTCACTTTGTTGAAGAAGTGGTCAGTTCCTTGGTGGTCTAGAGGTTATGACGACCGACAGGTCTTCTGGGAGACCTGGGTTTGGAACCCAGTCAGGAAAAGCCAATTATTTTATTATTTCAAAAATTCTGAATCCATGTCAGATGTTCTACCCATTAAACCAGAATGCATTCGGGAAACGTTGGTTCCAGTCCCACTCACGGCGAAACACAATTTTTTCAACTGTGTGTAGAGATTGGTGTATATTTGCCAAAGTGAATATTGATATTTCAACCAGATGTTCATTCTCTGCTTCAATATATTTGTAACATTTTTCGATGGGTGGAATAGCGTTGCTAGTTTCTAAATGGAATATAGTACAGTTGAAAAATATTTTCTAGAGTATATCTGTCACAAAACGATTTGCCATGCTTTTAAAAATATATTGTCACCTTTTGCGTCCCCACCTTCGTTTGTTTCGAACGCTATCACACATGTCATCTTGAATTCTTAATTCATTGTTAAGTAAATCATAATACCATGGATAAAATATAGGTAATATTACTGTATCTTTTGTAATATTGCATTTTTTAACATTTAAAAGAAGTTAATCTTTATAAGAAAAAGACTATCTGTTCACTTGGTATCTTATTCACTACAAATTTTTTTGGAATAACTTGGAATAAAAAAAATTATATTTTCCTGGTAAGCAAGTTTTTTTTTTTTCAGTTCACCTATCACAATGAGATCACCTATCAGAAATTTATAATATTAAAATGATGCTAATCTTTTCGATGAAAAAACTGGATCTGTAAACATTGGTATCCTACTCACTATGAAATTAATTTTTTTATAATTATGAATAAAAATTATGCTAATTTTCTTAAATTAAAATTTTATTTATAGTTCACCTATCACAATATGATGACTGCCGCAATGTTAAAATTTTTTCGAGTCCTGGGGCCACGTCTTTTTTTTTTTTTGTTAAATCAACTAAAATTGGTCTTAAATTGCTACACAATATAAGTTTATATAATTTTTATAAATTTGTTGTTTAAAAACAAACCTTGAAAATGTGAATCACGTGTTCTTCATGCGCCCTGAACTATAAATTTGTATGTGAAACACGGATGATTCACGCGGACCCAGGAGCAAATTAAATGTGAATCATATATGATTCATACGGCAGTCAAAGGGTTAAATTAGATAGATAAAACAGATTATTGGTTATAATTTGCCAAGAGTTATTTGATCTTTTTTCATTCATGAAATCATATGATTTTGTAATTACTATTGTTGTTTGATGTTCTTTCATGAATTGTAAGAGTTTATTATTATTTTAAAGTAGTGAAAAATCCCGTTTATTTCATCATCAGCATATTTCAAAATTTCTCAGTCAAACTTTTTATCGCTTATTTCAATAATAATAATATTTTGAGTCTGGCACTCAAGTGGCAGATTTACTCAACGTTGCTCTGGTTTTAAAATCTCTTAAATGCATAGAAGATGACACACCCTATGTCGTAAAATTTCATTTAACATAAAATTTATTAGGATCCACTCCCAGGAGATTTTCATCCCTGATAGGTTTTTTGGAGGGAGGAGGGGACAGAAAGAGGGGGACATAATTTGAACTGGCCCATGATATTCCCGACATCAGTAACTTTCATTTGAGATATAATTATTTAGGCTTGGTAATTGTTTATGTAATTACCCGCCTTTTGGGGGAAGAATGGTGGGGAGCAAATCTCTTTCGTCATAACAAGGAAGAATGGTGGGGAGCAAATCTCTTTTGTCATAACGAGGAAGAATGGTGGGGAGCAAATCTCTTTCGTCATAACGAGGAAGAATGGTGGGGAGCAAATCTCTTTCGTCATAACGAGGAAGAATGGTGGGGAGCAAATCTCTTTCGTCATAACGAGGAAGCTATAAACAGAACCCGGTAATCTTACTCTTACCTTTTAGGAGACATTCTTCCCCCTGTTTTATATGTGGGGGGACTTTTTTGTGGATTGAGAAAAATAAACTTGAGGGAAAAATTCCTACATTTCTTTAACTTGCTACGAAAGGACTTATTATGACAGCCATCCTATGGATGTAAATTTCCTTTTTACATTTTTTTCGGCTAGATTTTATTTCTTCCCCTCCCCCCTCGATTTTTTTCTAGATCCGGGCTTGTTTCCCACTGTTATAAAATTTTCTTCCTTCACCATGGGAAAATAAGGAATTGATAATGAGATCGAGAACCTGGGAAGTTACTGAGCGAAATTCTTGCATTTTTATTTAATATTAATGACAAAGTACTTGAAATCGGAAGGGATTTCGTGTTTTCCTTAACATCATTATATGGTCTCGCTCGCTATATTTCTTTCAGCTTCGCGAGTTGTTCGTCTTTGACCCCTTGAGTTTTCTGTGTTGTTTAAAACTCTACTAATGAAAAAAAATATTTAACTGTACAGTCGCTCAAAATAGAATCCAAAGGCTATGGTTGATTACAGATTTCAGAAAAAATATCTGGCAGCGAGTTTTTTAGAAATTAGTGATCTGGCAACCTTCGTGTCACGTGACACGAAGGTTGCCAGATCACTGATTTCTAAAAAACTCGCTGCCAGATATTTTTTCTGAATTATGTAATCAACCATAGCGTTCGGATGTTTTTTTGAGCGACTGTAGGTGGTCATATTATTTTGATACTAGATCGTGTGGGCTCACTCACGGAAATATTGAGCGTGTGCAGTTACCGTTCACAGCAAACTGGAGCGTGTGCAGTTACTGCACACGCTCCAGTTTGCTGTGAACGGTAACTGGAGCGTGTACAGTTGCTGTACACGCTCCAGATATTTTTCCTGAATTCTGTAATCACGTGACACGAAGGTTGCCAGATCACTAATTTCTGAAAAAATCGCTGCCAGATATTTTTTCTAAATTCTGTAATCAACCATAGCGTTCGGATACTTTTTTGAGCGACTGTATTCATATTGAATCAACTGAAATGTTAGAAAAACTCATTCAGAGGAAACATTGTCTTGAACAGGGCGGAGTATGAACTCACGACCTGATGACAAACTCAGGTACTCTGATACACATGCGGAGGAAAGTTCATATCATTACTAGAGGAGATATTGATCAGTAACCGGTACTCAGGGGGGCGGGGGGGAGCTCAGTCGGTAGCGCGCCAGGCTCGTAATCTGTAGTTCCCAGGTTCGAGTTCCAGCTGGGTCAGCGTTGAGATTTATCTCCGCAAAATTCCCTGCCCTGCCCACGGTCTGCAGGGGACACCGATGGGCTTGGAAAGGCCGCCGTCCGTCGGATGGGACGTTAAACCGTGGCCCCGTGTGCGGGAGAGCCATACCATGTGCACGTTAAAGAACACGCTGGATGGCCTTGACGGGAGGCTACCATCTGTCTCCCAGCAGCTGTGCCCGTGGGTTCCCTCCCCCAACCTTCTCTGAGCCTTCGGGGACCATGTGACCTGGCCATTTAGCCCATGGTGTGCAAAAAAGTGCCGCTCAGAGGTAAAACAACCTAACCCAACCCGGTACTCAGGGGTCAGGGCACTCAATATGTTATCTGGAAGTCGTGAGTGGTAATGAAACCGGCTCCAGACAATTTTTCCTCTAAATTTGAGCTTGGTGTTCAAGTGTATTTTCATCCAATTTTAATCTCAAGTAGCTCCTTTAACTTTCGTTTTTCTATTTTAATGGCTAACGTCATAGTTTTTTCTTTAACTCAAGTTCCCAAAGGGAATTAAAATGAGCTGAAATAGGATGGAAATATGATGATAACAAAGATCTAAGTAATGTATAATGTATACTATTTAAATCACTATTAATAAATATGCAAAATATCTGTGATATGCAATGAAACATTACTTGAAATTGTACAACGAAAACAACAATAGGAATCTCAAATCAGTCCCAGAAATGACACTACATTATTTTAGCACAAATGTTTAACATTTTAAATATCTTTATTTCTAATACATTCATCAATAGCATAAAAATGTGTGAAGGACAAGGTACCATTGGAAAAGATTTAACATTAATTTCTTTAAATTAAAACTAGTTCATCATTAATCTAAGAAACCGTGCATTCAAATAAGTGTGAATTTATATATATAGTGATATGCACTAATACAATCGCTTTAAGAATAGCAAAATATTCTATAATTTCTTATTGACTCAAAGGAATTACATTCACAGAAAATTAATTAAATAAAGTAGATATCTTTAAGATATGATTAAGTTTCCCTTAGTATTTAAATGCAAGCTGCTATAATAGCTTTGTGCTTTATCTTAAAACAGAAAAAGACATTTAACTGTTAGAAGTCCGGATTCGTTCTTAAGGTATTTTCATCTTTTTTTGGTAAAACCAAGAATGATAAAACATTTGAACCAAATTTTTACTCTCAGACATTACAAGAACGTCTCTGGTTTAATGTAGTTAATTATTCAAAACGTTGCAAATGAGTAACATTGTCTCACAAAGACTGTTTATAGCATACTAGACATTTCCTGTACAAACAATGATTCTTGGTTCAATCAGTCAAACTATTTATAGAATAACATACGTTAAATATTAAGTGATGAACAAACACGTGTATACAGAGCTGGTTCTATGGGAGTAAGCGAGGAGCCACCTTCCCATAATGCTGAGAAGAACAATTGAGGCAAAAAAATTATGAAACATGAATTCTCATGCATTTTTCAGATATCTGAAACGAAGAGGGAAATTTTATACTGTAATAGAAATCCAGTCTCATCACCCTTTTATTTTTTCTGACTCGATTGAAATTTTTGACTTTGGTTCTTAATTTTTCTCTAGATCGTGTATGTGTGTATTTATATATATATATACTCCATTGCAAATGGTTTCCGGATATGCCCATATTACGTGAATAGCAAACCATATTCAAAGCTCCTTAACTTCGAAAATAAGCTTTTTAAGGAAACATTCAAAGTCACTATATATAAATTGAAGATCTCACTCAGATCTCCCTAAATCTCAATTTTCGACATTACTCTCTTAATAATTGCCAAGTTACGAAGTTGGAAGCATTTAACAATACGCTGCTGTTATACTCGTTCTAAATATTTTCGAAATTGATTGAAAGAATGATTACACCTTCTAAATTTGCACTTATTTTCGTAATCGGTTCGTTGTGACAATTATTATTTGTTTTCCAGGGTGCTTTTCAAGTAAATTGCTGTATGATCAGAAGATCTTTCTTTTAAATGCTTCGTACTCCGAACTCTTTAAATATCAATCGACTATTGTTGAAAATCGAGAATTAGAAGATATTGGTTAGATTTTAAATACAATAATCTCAACTGAATTATATCTTCAACGACATTTTTAGGTAAAGAGTTTATTCTGAAAGTTAGGGAGCTGTGAATGGGACTTTCCATTCACCTAACATGGAAGTGTCTGGAAACCTTTTTTTTTTTGCAATATAGTTTCAATCGGTTAAATGTTACGTACAAATATCGCAATATAAAATGAAGAACTGGTGTCAATCTTAACTTGCATTTGTGAATAGATGCTTTAATTCTGAAAACAAGTGTGCGAAAGGAGAAATCACTGCAACAAAACCCGGAATCAATCCGTGGTTTAAGTAAATACATCCTGTTAAGCATCAATTTCGATTTTACGTAAATATGAATTATGAACTATCGTGCAACTTGATTTTTATTTCCAAATAACAAGGAGAAAGAGAAGTTTCTGAAATCTGTTAAGAGCTGCATATGTCTGCAAAAGTAACTCAGCGTCGGTTTCATTTCAATTGTAGAATCAGAAGACAATAAGCGAGAAGATTTCCACAGGCAGATAAAATAAAACCTCTCGTAAAGTTGAACACTCCCCAACCTGAAAGGGCAACAGCATCCTTATGAAATAGCTTCAGCATAACTGACGCTGAACATGACGACCTGTCAGGAGGCACAAATTGAGACAGTTGCATTATCGTACTCTTAATCTCTTGGTCTGCTTGGTTGACTTCTGCTGCTGAAATTGCAATCGCAAAAAACGATACAGTTGCATTGATAGCTACGCTATAAGAGTAAAATCTACCCGATGGTGTTTGGAGAACATCAGAGAAGCCAAACAAATACGCAGAGGTTTCAAACATAAATGAACTGTTAATAACTGTTAGAAGAAACACAGGAAAAGAAAACGCGTTCTCTATGATGCTAATTGTAGAGAATATTTTTATATAAGCAGAGCAAAGCTCGTGAACTCTTTCCGGACTATTTTGTTGCTTGAGACTCTGCTGCAACACATGGTTGTAACTAAAAAGAATTCGTCGAAGTTGTATGCAGATAGAAACGTAGGTTGCTGTTATGATATTCGGAAACACAAATATCAGTGAATAAATTGTAACAAAAGAAAAGATTATTATCGAGTTATAAGGAAACTTGACATCAAGCTGCGAGAAGGCATATAACTCAATATGAAACTTTGTTTCTGATTCAGAGAGGAAAGAGGCATAAAATCCTGAAACTGTTACAGGATGTATGACAATGATAATTATGCATATTTGAGTCCATTTCTTTAGAGATACGTATTTATGTGATTGAGAAAAATCGATAGCTGCTAAAGCTCTTAAAGTCCTCGGTATAATATGCCCCTTAAATTTAACAGTGTGCCAAAAAAATAACCCTAAGATACTTTTTAAAATTTCAGCTATCAAAAACTTGTCGGAAGTTTTAGATGACAAAATAGCGGAACTCAAAAGGATCATTTGATGAAATGCGCCCAAATGTACCAGAAAAGCAAAAAAAGGAAAAAACAATTTCAGCGCTTTCGGAGAACTTTCAGGCGCTTTGATTCCTAACAGCAGAAATATTATCTGAGGAAATTCGGATTCTCGTTTGATTTCTGCGCTTTCGAAACTGTGGTTACCTTCAAAAGACAGATCACGCTGTCCAAGAGACATTATTTTTGAATCAGCAGTAGGAAACTTGATGTTCAGCACAATCAACTCGATTTGTACTGTCAAATTAAGTGTAATTTCGATCCCTTCCTGTCACAATTGTTTCTGGTTGTCCAACAGTTCTATGGAAGGAAGCTAATCCTCAGTTTTCTTTTGTTTTCACCCTGAATCATATGATGCAAATAAAAGTCCATTGATGGCTCTTCGTATCAACTTTTGCAATCTGAAATGTATCAGCAACGTTGTTAAGAAATATTGCACAACGTCAACTTAAAATGACCTTTCAAACTACAGTTGAGTCTCCGATAACCACTAAACCAACAACTAAAACAGTAAACTATTAAGAATCTTAGTTATCAAAAGTAATCAATCTGCCCTCTCGTGCAAATGTTATTAGGTTACACATGTCATCTTAGCTACCAAAAGTAACCAGTCTGTCCTATTGTGCAAATGTTTTTATGTTACACGTGTCTCTTTACGTTTAACGCTTTTATCGAGATAGAAATTAACAAACTTTTTATAATCATCACTGTTATGAGAAAAAGAAAATGCTTACTTATTTATTTATACAGTCAATGTAATCAATCAGAAGAAAAATTTCCCTTTTCCAAATTTATTGCAACCACTATGCATTCAGTTAAGCATATCACTATTTGAACCTTTCTTGAATGTACTAATCCATATTTGATTTCAAACTGCTTTTTTCCTTTTGCATTCAGTCCTCAGGTCTTCAGAGCGCTATGCATTTAGGCTTCTGAACATTTGTCTTCCAGATAGAATTATTATCACAGAATATTACGCTAAATGTTTTTCTTTTCCTTGATATGAGTTAAAATATTTTCTTAATATCACTACTCTTCCTAGATATTCATATCTATGGCTATATAGTAGCTGAAAACATTATGAAATATCATCTCTGAAACTCGTATGTGCTGTGCTAAATCCATGAACAATCTAAACACAGAGTAAATGAAATTTCATCTCTCAAGTAGATAATATAGATATATCAATGAAGCCATATCATTACAGATAAGATTAATGCCAACAAATGCGTATTGATTTAACATTCAGACAGCAGATAAATATATTCGTCAATTTAGAAAAATGTTCTATATTTCATCTATATATATGTAGTGTTCAAAACGCCAGCGTCTATTATTTCTGATAGAAGAATCAGCATCAGGCAGTAGTAGTAACATTTCCATTAATTCTAAACAATTTTAAAGTTTCGCTCCATCTTGATATCTAACACCAGTTACTTTACGTATCTAATACAAACTTTACAGAAGGCTTACAAACATAAGAGAAAACGCTTCCCAGGAGGCTATTTCTACGTTTTTTAATTGGGAATATCGCGTTGAATCTTCAAACAAACACGTAAAAAGACACAGACGAATCGACAATACTGGGTATAAACCTTTCACAATTGCTTCTGGGTGTCTCCAAGCTCCTTGGAAAGAGAAAAATCGTCAGTGTTTTATTTTTACTCTGAATCACCTTGCAACATATCACGCAAACAACTGTCCATTGATGTCATCTTGCATATGAAGCTTCTCGTATCAACTTTTCAAACCTAGAATATATTAGCAGCGTTGTTAAGAGGTAGTGTACAGAGTGTTTTCAAATGGCGTTTGAAGAGTTCTAGCTCTCTACATAAATGATACGGAAAGAAAGCCTCTGTAATCATTTCAACTAGCGTCTTTGACGTAACATGGTTCAAAAACCGATATTTCACAGCATTTCATTTGATATGGATTCTGATTAATTTGTTTCGGTTCCACTACGTTCGCTGTAACATCCTACTAGAGCTGTCATTTCTATTATACTAGATAGTGATAAATTACCTACTTTGCATTCGTTTCCATCTTTTACCAGTTTTTTTTTTAATTATGGTCAGAGGATGGTTGATAATGAATCAAAATCAATACTTTTCATTTTTCATGGATGCAATTTGTCATATTTTATGTTTCGCAAGAAACAACTATTTTGCCCAAAGAGCTTTTAAAACGAAATGTTAGCTAATAATGTATCATTGTTCGCAGAGCTGCAAAGAGAATTTTATATTTACTTCATATTTAGATATAATTTATTCATCAGCGTTATTGGCCATGCAAAATGAAAACTGAAAATGTACCAGACAAAATTATGCACACGTGTTACATCTGAAGGCGATAAAAAATTGTCTGACATTATGGTATAAAATTTCCCCTAGTCTTATAAATCATTACTTCTTGAAAAGAAAATATTAATAAAATAAACTCGTTTAGCGCTACCTCGATTAACGCTATTTCGATGTAGCTCTGCTAATTTCATTTTCTTTTTTTCGAGTTTACCATTGTCAGAATAGTTGAAAAGACATCCATTAATATTATTCAAAACGAAAATGCGACATGCTACTTGAATTGGGTTCCGTTGTTTTACCTCTGAGCGTCCTTTTTTCCACTTACTAAATGGCCAGGTCACAAGGACCCTCGAAGTCTCAGAGAAGGTTGGGATTGGGTTGGGTTGTTTTACCTCTGAGCGGCACTGTTTTGCACACCATGAGCTAAGTGTCCAGATCACAAGGACCCCGAGGGCTCAGAGAAGGTTGGGGGAGGAGATCCACTGGAACAGCTGTTGGGAGACAGATGGTAACCTCCCGTCAAGGCCATCCAGCGTGTTCTTTAGCGTGCACAGGGTATGGCTCTCTCGCACACAGAGCCACGGCTTAACGTCCCATCCGACGGACGGCGGCCGTTCCAAGCCCATCGTGTCCCCTACTGACTGCGGGCAGGGCGGGGAGTTTTGCGGAGATAAATCTCAACGCTGATCCAGCTCGGACTAGAAGCTGGGAACTGCAGATTACGAGCCTGGCGCGCTACAGAATGTGCCACCCCCGCCCCGCAATAATTTCGGGTACACCTGATATTTCACGCGTTGAATAACATCAACATTAATTCATCGACGCCTATGCCAGAGCCCTGAGGTCTTTATGGCCTAGGAGTTTAGTCCACTATGTGCAAAAATAGGGCCTCTCAGAGGTAAAAAGTGAAGAGTAAACTTTCTTGAGACAAATGATCCATATTATTAAATTTAATAGCTCATAGCTGGTCTAGGGTTTAGCCTACCTGAGCACTAATCCAGCGGGCTCGCACCTGTGTATATATTTGTATGATGTATGAGAAACTAGAAGTCCAATGGAGCTTCTAGTTATCTCTGTCCTTTGGCCATGGTGTACAGTCGCTCAAAAAAATATCCGAACACTACGGTTGATTGCAAAATTCAGAAAAAATACCTGGCAATGACGTTTTTAGAAATTAGTGATCTGGCAACCTTCGTGTACAGTACACCTTCCCTTTTCAGGATTTAATGACAATAATATGACAAAAGCCGTCCCGTGGCGGCGAGTGGTTACTGCGCTTGGCTACTGATCTACGGAACCTTGGTTATGATCTAGGGCATGGATGTTCGCGTCATTTTTTTGCTGAGGTCCTGCCATCTTCTCAGATCTTCTACTACGGCATATAAACTTACAGGCTCCTGTCAGAACTCTGTGGAAAGCAGCTCCTTGAGGGGGTATTTATTTTTATTATTTTTATTTTATAATATGACAATAAAAGTAATATATGTATGATTTTAACCATATGAAGCATAATAATTAATTCAAATCCTGATGAATTTAAAAGATATAAATTCCACACTCAGAAACTTACATCGAAGAGCTGCATCGTTCTCCCAACAGATGTCCAGTGGATTTCCGTCCCCTTCCCGTCTCTGACACTTTGGGACTTTGCGTGGCATTTAGTCCATTGTGTGCCAAAGAGGGTTGCTGACAACAAAAGCCAACTCTCCTCTCCTGCCTCAGAAAATATCTAAGTAATTTGTTATCCACTTTTTCGTTTTTGAATACATTCATACTTCTCCATCATTCTCTTTGGACAGTTATTAGGTAATTACTTATTACAGATGTACATGGCACATGAAATGCATAAGTGGAGAAGCTATTGAAAGATTCAAGCGACGTAAGAAACTCTTGATTGATTGATGGGTTTAGATTAAAAGCTGTTACATTAACACTGTTCAGATGACAGGCGAGGATTACTCTCAGAGAAACTTAACTGTATTTCACATTGAACATAATCTAGGCTTTTATTTTTATTCGTTTATGCGATCTAAGTTTCAATCGTGCATAGTTTATATTATCTCCAGCATTCGACATGACGTTTTCCATATGGTAGTAAACACAATGAAACGGAATGAATTATGATAGATGTTGAAGTAGATCCCTTCAAGTTAGTGCTTTTCCTCCGACAGCGGTATATTTCAACTGAGGCATTCGTCATTGCTGGAAGTTTAGTGAAGCTACTGAACACGAAGACGGTTGTTAAATTTGCTATAACTACTTAAGATTACAGAAAAAAAATGTTTTAGTTGCCTTTAGTTTTTAATACGATTCGCCGTGATGAGTTCGTAAAGTATTAGTTTGCGGATAACAAAACTGATATATTTTTCTCCCGTACTGTAGAAATGCATTCACAAAATATTCCACTTAACGCGGATAAAAATAATTACTGCTATTGAATTTTACTAATTTTGTGTGAATAGAACAGGTTTTTTAAAGGTAGACTGCAGTATGTTCAAGGCAGTAAAGAATAGCATATACTCCGATGCTACAACTAAGGTATTGTTTCAGCAAGTGAAAATGAACATACCAGAAAACGAAAGCACTGACTGAAAAAGGCTTCAGAAAGGAAAAGCTTATCAATTTATTAGGATGCCGAATGGAAAATATCTCATCATTTTGCTCGTGTAAGTGTGCAGTGATTGCATGTTTCGAAGCGTTTTACCCAAACCTGTGAAAAAAGATCTTCGTTGGGCATTTCATCGACTTATTTTGAATTCAAGCTGTAAGATTACCTTTAAGAAAACAAGGAACTGATTTCGAAGAAAATGATTTCTTTATCAGAAATAATCTGTGTCTTGACCATCATAGTTCTTTTATTGGTCAATTATTACAAGTGTATTAATCACTGATAATGTTTAATCTTTGATCTGCTCTTTGTTACGGTTTTAATATCCATTGTTTGACTGAGTGACGAGGTGAGAATTCAAGAATAAGTACAAAGATCCGCCATCTTTAAAAGTCATCTACAGAGTTAAAATAATCTCCTTATATTAATTATTAAACTAAGAATTACTTTTCTGTTTTTTAATGGATCTTAAACTATTGATTTAATCTATTTAATTGATCTTTATTTCAAAGTTTCAAAGTAAAATGTAACATTCTTATAATCTTGTCTGCATACAGTATATCTATTAGTTAAATCTAGATTAATATAAAAAGTTAATTAAATACAACTTCAGTTAAAAAGAATTTTTTTTGTCCCTTAATCAAAAATTAATATTTTTATTCATATTTTATGGTTGACAGACATGAACACATAAAACAATTAATTTAATATGAATATACCTTAATATATCGTATATAAAAATAAAAAAATTAAATTTTAAATTGCTATAAGCAAGGCAACTGACAGAATAAACTTAAAATATTGAGGCATATGCACTCGTTGCAAAATAGAATTTTGATATGTTTATTTTTCTGTCATAGATTTGTATGCAAACTAGAAATTAGTTAATTTCAATATTGGATAGACAAATCACTCTCTGTTATAATAAAACTATCCACTCTAATTCAATACTAGCAAACTGAAAAGAAATATTATTATCTAGAGCATTTTACTACCAAATTCAGCAACGAAATTAAAACTCGTCATGCCAAAATCCACTGAACATGATTCTAGGATGAGAAATGCTAACAAAATGCAATTCCCTGCATTGCATCATCCATCACAAGTCATTTTTTTAAAAAGAAATCGATACGATTCGCAGAATACTGATCAGAAACGATTCGGCACTGAAAGCAGTGAAAGCGATTTTAAGACTTTCTTTACAGTTTTGTCTTTGATGAGTATTAGCATTAGCCCTGAAAGAAACATGTCGAGAATGATTTCTTTACTATTTGTTACGTTTCTTCATGTTTTTCTGGTGTATAAAATGTCATTATACATTTTCCTATTTAAGTTAGATTTGACAGCAATGCTTGCACTATTTTGCAGAGAGGTGTTCCCTGTTGTTTCATGGCACACTCTCTTTCAGAGAAGGAAAAACCTACGAAAAATATTTAAAGAGCTTCGCGCAATAAATTCCGAATGTTATTTTCTTGAAAAGAAATATAGCAGAAGCTGGATTAAGGTGTGCTTTTGTAACAGAAGCTGGATTAAGGTGTGCTTTTGTGCCATTCTTTTTTACCCACTTTTGGTGTCCACATTGGTAGTGATGATCTACAAAAAGGATGAAATCTTGAAACTTGCCTCCATGTATTGTTTCGGATTTCGTTTCGATTCCAGCTCAGCGTTTGCCACAATAGTAATGCTTACAATTTGTTATCTGAATCTTTTCCATTGCGTAGTGTTTCCAAACTTTCTGATGTTATTGTATGTATCAGCCTGCAATAATTTGGTTCAACTGCTTTTAAAATACCAGATCGCATTGGAAAGAGATGTCAAGCCAGATATCTCTCTGATAACGGTAAATAAATATCGCACATTTTACAACAATATCCGTTCTGTAATACACAAAGTAGAAGAGAGTTTCTCCTTCTCAGCTTTCCTGTTGATCGTTTTCAATTCCGTGAATATTTTCATATTTTTGGCTTACAAAATTGGCGCCTATTCACTGGGTACGGATATATTTAATATAATTCTATTTAGCATATTCATTAATAATACTTTTACTCTGTTGGGAACTTCATATTTCGCTTCGGAGGTGTTTGAAAAGAACATCGACGTGAAACGTACTCTGCTTGAGCGTTCAGAAGACATCGCTGTCGCTACTCTTTCTCTAAATAGTACCGTCAGTGTTTTAAAAACTATGGAACAAATGGAAGCACTCGCTTTAACAGGATGGAGGATGTTCCTTTTCACCAGAGGCTTCATCCTTATTGCTTTAGGGACTATTATGACTTACAGTCTTTTGATTCTTCAGATAAAACCTAATTAACAACACTTACTTTTTCTGATCTTTCGCATATATTAGCACAGTCTATAAAAGAAATGCATTACATATAAAATGAAGTATACAATTTTAATTGATCAATAAAATACATTGTTTATATTTTATTAAAATACAAAAGAGATGACATAATACAACAATCGGTTGCGAACCCAATAACAGGATTGTTCTCAATGTATGAATAAATTTATATATATAGCGCGCTTGGCTACTGATCTACGGGACCTGGGTTCGAGCCCCGGGTAAAGCATGGATGTTCGTGTTGTTTTTTGCTGAGGTCCTGCCATCCTCTCAGATCTTCTACTGTGGCATATAAACTGACAGGCTCCTGTCAGACCTCTGTGGCAAGCAGCTGCTTGAGGGGGTATTTATTCATATTTTATTTATTGTATTCAGCATAGAAATACAGTGTAAAAGATTGTTATATAAAACATAAATAGGCATAATTATACATTACTCGATTCTTATTCTGTATAGTTATGTATATAGTAATCTTTTCTATTCTGTTTTATTTAAGAAATTTAAATATGTACGAAAAGATAATTCTTTAATTATAATTCTTCTTTTCGTATAATATTAGGAGCATTTGTAAATATATATTATATTTTTTTTAAAAAATAAGAACCCTTGAACGCATAATTTTTCCGACATTTATTTAAAATATCTTTACTTACATTTTAATGACTTATTGTCTAAACACTTAAAATATTATGGCAATTTTAATTTTAATTTTTTGCTATAATAATGGATTGCTAAAGTGTTCATATATCCTATTACATTTGCATCACAAAGATTAGAGTTTACCGAGATATCAAATAATATGTTACCTGACTAGAATGTTTTATATTCAAAACATAAATGATTCAGAACCAAATATGTTAATTTTCTTATTAGAGCCATTCCCGAAAGATCACATTAAGAGTATGAGATCGAACGTAATTCCATACATTTTTTTCCATCGAACGAAATTGCAAACATCTGCAGAATATTAGTTATTGATATTATCATCCTGTTCTTTTCATGATATCATCGACAAATCTATCCACAATGAAACATTTAAAAGAAAACGTTTTCCATATGTTGCAAGTCATTGGTTATCACGATAATGACTCATTATATCCGATATCGGTTTCTTTAGAATGGTCTCTATCTTTGAAAAGAGAATCCGGAATTAATTAAAAGCAAAACCATTCTGAACCGTACAGATGCGTCTGGAGTTTGGCAGCATATCCGAAATTGTCAAATGGTCCTCATTCCCCGGAATTGAATCATCGTAAAATAAACAACGAAATGGACTGTTTCTGCAATGTTTGTATCCGTTTCAGATGTAGTGCGATTCATGTTCAGTCTGTTCTTCGACGCAGAACTTATCTGAATTGAAAACCCCATTTGGGGGAAGGACGCGAAGCTTACGATGCCAAAACTTTGACAGTCCGCTATATATCGAGTGCTTCTGGATGACATGGATATAATGGATTACTGAAAAAGATGTTAGTGCACAGAAAGAGGAGAAGAGGCTTCTAAACCGAAGACCAGAGCACGACAAATTGAGAGATATCATCTTCAGTGAGGGTTAGTATCCTCTCAAATTACATTCTGGGAGAAGCAAATTTTGTTTGGGCAACAATCTTGAGTGTCAGGTGAACGAAAATAAAAAATAAATTATAACATAAAGAAGAAAATTTCAAGACGAGTCATTTAACCTCATTTTTTCCGCTTTCTGAAATCTAATAGTTAATTGTAGCTCACAGGGAAAGCCATTTCGACAAGAATACAGAGTTGATTAGAGAATCTAATGGAAAATTGCTTGCATTTCTTCATATTTAATGAATTTATTATACATTGAAGATGTATCTGCAATATGCTACAGAAAGGATGATGCATTTGTGCAAGTTTTTAAGAGTTACATTTAAACTAATTGAGAATATTGTCTCAGTAGTAATATTGGAAGTATAATGTACCTGCGAAACATTTTCGAAATCGCTTGTACTTTATTATTGTTGAACGTATAAACTGAGTGGAAAACAATTCATATTCGAAATACTAAGATATAAGACGAAGTTGAAGAATCAAAGTCAACTGAATGTACAATACTACAAAATTGAAGAATACCTTTGATAATTGTTAATTGTGTCTGTTTCTTGTATTATTTTAGATAACTTTCTTTACGATAGATAGATAGATTTGTAGGTTTCTCGGGGTTTTAATATACAATTTTTGTGCACAATTATTTGTTAAAAAGAGATTCTTGTATTATTGTTTCGCAACACAAAAGTTGATTCTTTCCAAATTTACATGTATTTTGTAATAACGAATATATTTTTCGTTACAATTATAAACTCATAAACGAATATTGCCTAGAATATATCCGATAAAAATGTCGATTCAACCAACTATATGTTACAGAAAGTAACAGCTGAGTAATAAATGATTTATGTCATATAAACACATTCAGCAAGAAAACTACTCTCAAAGACTATTAACTGAATATTTTAACGAGTGTGTGTTTCAATAAGAATTACGAGTATTTGATTATAAGGTTCCGGTAGAATTTTTCTTTCATAAGTTCTGGACAAGAAAAATATGAAGTGTGATAAGATCCGCAGTTAAAATCTAAAATCTTAGCAATGCAAATATCAGGACAAAAATATCTCCAAAACGTAAGATCAACTGAAATCGGAGTTTTTGTTTCAGAACGAAGAACACCATATAATGTCAACAGATTAAGAAAGAAAACGAAATTCGAAACAAAGAACAGAAATATAAAATGCAAATTCGATAATTTGGGGTTTGGATCTCTGCTGAATATTTTTTACCTGATGGGATTATATTTTCGACCAAACTCATTCACGAACCATAAACCGATTTCGAAGTTTTCGTGTATAATATTTGTGTTCATTATACACATTTTATTATTATACTCAGTGGCAAATGCAGTGTCCCTGTATATGAGGAAACACCCTCTGTTCAGGGCAAATCTTATTGTTATGAGTACAGATTTACTCATTGTGGTCTCTTGGTACAGTTTGTTCTTTAAAAGAAAACACATGATTAAGCTCTTTACAAAATTATCCCATTACCAGGAAACCACTAATTTCAAAAGAAACAAAAGAATTTGCATTAAGATTTCCTTATTTATCGTCTTTCTTTATCCGATCTGTACCGCAGCTTTATTAATTTATACAACAAAACCAAATCAAATACCTGCTTACGCAAAATATTACTTGTTTGGTGTTAATGCGGATTACTCTGTTGCGTTGCACTTCATCTATTGTTTGTGCAACACTATATTTGTCTCATATAGATTGATTATTCCGAATCTTGTAGCATTGATGTATATCTTTCTTTGCATAGTTCTGAACAGAAATCTCGCCATTCTCAAAGATTTTTTGCAAAATTCTACTTATCACAAATCATTCTTTGAAATAAGAAATGAATTTCGCGTTGTCTATAGCAATTTACATTCGATTGTAGGTTTAGTAGAATCATTTCTATCATTACCCATTTTCATAGTAATGATTATACATTTCGTAACTGTATTTCAATACCTTGCTCGTTCTCTTGGTTACATGAATATTATAACTTCAATTCAAATCGATATTTATTATACTGCTACTTTCCTCAACAACGCATTTTTCCTATTCGCCGTTATTTTATCAGCGTCTCAGATTACCTTGAAAGATATTCAATTAAAACGAACTCTCTACAAATTGCCACAGTTAGTGGTTCTTTCTTCAAACCGTGGAGATATTTCTTTAACCATGTTTCAGACAATTGACCAAATGGATCCCCTTTCCTTATCGGGCTGGGGAATGTTTACTTTCAGTAAAGGCTTCTTGCTTGCTGTGTGGGGCAGTCTCTTCACCTACAGTCTTCTGATTCTTCAGTTAAATAGTCAAAAGTGAATGAATTGCGTTCAGATGAAACTACAATCGTAGTATCTATCTCAAATATTAAATAGCTTTTTAATTTGTTGATTTGTTCCTTTAAAATCACATTGCTAGTTACAAATGGTATTTTAGGAAATAAATTTATTTGCGAAAATAATAATAACAACGACAAGAAATAAAATTAAAAATTATTTCGAAATTGTAGTTTTCAAAACCAAGTTGCACCTTGGTGTTTCCTTTATAAGAATTCTGCATTGTATATTTGTTTATGGGCTACGTTATGCATGAAATTAAAAGGTGTGAAAATATAATCCTTTAATTTTGTGGGTTCATTTGTCGAAAATACTAGGAACAGCTGTGCACATTATTAATTTATTTTAAAACTACATTCTTTTAAATATATACTTTTTCGCCATTTATTTAAAACATCTTATGATCAAATGAATTATAGATTTAAATATAAATTTGAAATATTATAATAATGAATTATATATAATAATGAATTATTATAATGGTACATATACTCAATTACATTCTTCATAACAAAGATTAGAATCTTTTAAGATATTGAATAAAATTTCCAAAATGATACGTAATATTAATGACGTTTCTCTTAATGAATGTCGTAAATGATTCAGGAGCAAATATGTTAATTTTCGTACCAGAACAATTCCCGAAAAACCAGATTAAATATAGCTTTTCGATCGAATGTAGTTCTTCGCATCTGAGATATAACTGTTCCATGTTATGTTCCTATTCTTTTAATGATATCTTCGATAAATGTATTGAATAACGATAAAACATTCATGAGAAAATGTTATTCTTATGTTGCATGTCATTAGTTATCATATTAATGTTGGCGCATTATGGCTTGATTTGCCAATGCGCCATTAAACTCCAAACAACCAACCAACATATCAATGTCTTGCTATATCCGATATTGATTTCTTTATAAAGAGGCTTTTTCTTTGAAAAGTAAACATGAATAATTTAAGGGTCATAATGAAATTTATAAATATCAGAAATGCATCGAGTTTTTGGTTATAAATACGACATTAACAGAGTGTTTTCATTCATTTGAATCAAGTCTTTGCAAAATAAGCAATTTCGTAGACTGTTTCTGCATCTATTATATTAATTTCAGATGTATTATGATTCATGTTTCAACGAATTGCGTTAAGCAGTTCAGTCTGTTCTTCAACGTAATTCTTGTCTTAATAGGAAACCCAGTTCAGGGGAAGAAATCGAAGATTGCGATGCAGAAATTTAGGAAAGTTTATTCTGTATCTGTTGCTTCTGGATAAAATAACAATGGAATATCGAATAAGACATTAATTCGCAAGGATGAGAAGACATGCTATGGTTGCTATCGTATCAAATTAGATATGAGACGAAAGAACATTTTCTTCACTAGACAACTTTCAAAAAACTTGAGATCCGTATCAAGTGAATGAAATTCAAAATGTTTTAAATTAAAAACATTTTCAAGAGGTACCATTTGGAAATTATGTTTTCCCCCTCAGTTTGTTTCCTGAATATAAATGAAAAATCCATTTCTAGTATGAGTGCACAGTTGATTATAAAACTTAGTAGAAGATTGCTCACATTTCTACATATTCAATTTCTATATTGAAGATGCATCTATGTACATTACAGAAAGAATGATGCTTTTGTGTATGATTTTAAGAGTTATCTGTGATTGAACCGAAAATATTGTTTTAGTTGTAATATTGGAAATACTAATTGAAACAAATTTGGGCATCACTAACACTTTGTTATTGCTCAATTATGAACTGTGACTGCAAACAACTTTGTACATAAATATTAAGGTATGAGACGAAATTCAAGAATCCATGTGTGTAAAAGCACTGTAAAAATATACGATTTCGCGGAATATTTAACTGTTGTTCTTTCTCGTATCATTTTGGATAAATTTCTTTACGATGGACTATTTTTAATTAAGGGATGTAGAAGCCAGTGAAATATTATCCAACCAATGTCTGTTATTAAAGTACACTATATTGCAAAAAGTGTCCGGACACGAATAGCTGGGGCGGGGGTGGCTCATAGGGTAGCGCGCCATGCTCGTAATCTGCAGTTCCCAGATTCGAGTTCCAGCTGGGTCAGCATTGAGATTATCTCCGCAAAACTCCCGCCTTGTTCATGGCCAGTAGGGAACACCGATGTACTTGGAAAGGCCGCCCTCCGTCGGATGGGACATTAAGTCGTGACCCTGTGTGCGGGAGAGCCGTAACCTGTGCACGTTAAAGAACACGCTGGATGGCCTTGACGGGAGGAAACCATCTGTCTCCCAACAGCTGTTCCAGTAGGTGCCCTCCCCCAACCTTCTCTGAACCTTCAGGGTTCTTGTGACCTGGCCATTTAGCCCATGTGTGCAAATAATTGCCGCTCAGAGGTAAAACAACCCAACACGCATAGCCACATTCAAATCTACCTAACTTTGAAAATAAGTTTATTACGGAAAAAAGTCACGACATAAATTGAAGATCTCGGTCAGAGCTCTCCAATTCTCTGTTTTCAATAATATTAATCTAATATGTAAAGAGCTATGAAAGCTATAATATTTAACAACAGATGTTATCACACACCACACTTCCAAAACATCCCCCCCCAAAAAAAATTGACGAAATCTTCAAAAATATTTACACAAAATTCAAATATCGCATTTATACTGCAAACAATTTGTGATAACACTTTTGATTTAACTTTTCGAAGTAAAGTTTCAAAACTAGCAGAAGTTTCACTCAAAAGTTTCAGCTTCCATAATTCTTTAAATATTGTATTAATATTATGGAAAATAGCGATTTAGAGAGCTCTGACCGAGATCTTCAACTTATGTCTAATGAGTTTTTTTTCCGTAAAACGCTTATTTTCAAAGTTAGATAGATTTGAATGTGTCTATTCGTTCACTTAACATGAAAGTGTCCTGACACTTTTGCAATATAGTGTATAAGACATTTCATTTCGCCCAATGCTGAATAATAATGAAATCCATTAGTAAAAATTGAGATGAATTATCTTTCAGCAAAGGAGATAAAGCGATTAAAATGTGAGTTTAATCTTAACACAGAAATCGATATTTCATATAGAAAAAATATAATCATAAATAAGTAAATCAAAGATTGCCTTAGATGAATGTGATTCTTTTAACATTTCTCTATCGTTTAGGTGAGAAAATTCGTCTTGAAATTAACACATTTTAACTTTTGGAGCTTTGGATGTTCTGGGTTTTCTTAAAAATATTTGGTACATATCCTTGGTAAAATAATGACTATTAAATTAATCTCTTACATAATAAGTAAAAGTTAATTCTTTCCTAACACACCTAACTTTTTGAATGATGGATCAACTTATTTACTAATTTATTGACCACGATATTATAGATTCAGCAGACTATAAGTTATAGAAAGCAATAGTGTTTAATAAGATATCTGTCAGAGAAAACCTATGAAAAAAATGCTTTGAAAAAAGCATGTGGGGGATTGTGGAAATGTCATTTGTGGGAAAATCTCTTCAGATACGTCTTTTGATTCTTCAGTTCAGTAATGGAAATTGAATGAACGTTATTCGAACGATAAATATATCGTATTTTTTGTCTCACTTATTAAGCAGTTCGTTTCCAAAGTCTTGATAAACACAAGTAACGTTTATTTTTTTAATGGATCTCTTCTTGTTAGAGTTGTTAATTCAGTTGATTTTGCCTGTTTCGTATTATTTTGTGTAAGAAGTTTATTTCAATGATAGAAATCATTCTCCCTTTCAAAAATATTTCGTATAATTTAAGAATTAGACGATATTTATAATTCCTCAAACAGGAGCTTTTAAACCTTTGTCCTTGGTGGAATATTTTTCTCTTATACGAGCAACACAGTGCACAAAACAGTAAAATATCATAAATATTAATAATAATATAGAATATTAGAAGTAATAAATTAAGCTCATAGTTATTGTTACGAATAAATTTAAAGGTATATTTTTATACTCACTGTTTAAATTAGATTTAATTCAAAAGTTTTCCTAGTTGAAGATTTCTGCGAGAATGATAATAAATTGCTTTAACTGAATACGTTCTGAGCTGCGGAAAATATTATTGCTGTAAGGTAAATTATAAATATCCATTCGCAAAACCTATCATAGAAGCCATGATTGCGCGAGAGCCATACTTAAACGTTAAAAAAACACGCTGAATCTTTAAAGCTGTCCAGTGGGTTCCCTCCCCCAATCTTCTCTGATTCTTCAGGGTCTTTTTGAACTCGCCATTTAACCCATTTTGCACTAAAAAAGCTGCCGCTGAAATACAAAACAACCCAATCCCTTCCCAAATCTTCTTTGGGCCCTTGGGGGTCCTTGAAACCTGGCCATTTAACTCATTGTGTGCAAAGAGCAGCTGAGAGGTAAAACAACCCAACCTCTGATTGCATGTCCCTGCCTTCTGTTGAATCTTTGAAATGTTTTTATTACATAAACAGCATAACTTGAAGTGATGTGTAGAATACGTATTTAGATTAGTACTATCAGTCTTACGCTAACAAAGCAGATCGTACTCGAGCACATTTCATCTTGACCGTAATGAAATTTATCATTAACTGGTATGCATTTCAAATTTTTCATAATCTCCTGACCACGAAGTTTAGATTCTTACATTTCATTGTTCACTACAATGTACATTGTATTTCTCTGTGGAAATTTAGGTGTATTGCACTTCTCTGATAATTTGTGTATATTGTATCTGTCTATTATGGTCTATATATATTGTACCTCCTGCATGGTAAATCATACATTTTCAATTTTCTATAGTGATTTATCTATATTTTATCTTTCTCTGATGCTTTACATGCATTGCATCTGTTTAAGATAGTGTACAGTCACTCAAAAAGGTATCAGAACACTATGGTTGATTACAGAATTCAGAAAAAATATTCGGCAACGAATGTTTTAGAAATTAATGATGTGGCAACATTCGTGTCACGTGACACGAATGTTGCCAGATCACTAATTTCTAAAAAATTCGTTGCCAGATATTTTTTTAATTTGAATAGTGTGCGGATACTTTTTTGAGCGACTGTACAGTATGTATATTGCATCTCTCTCTGGAAATTTATGTATTTTCACTTTTCTACGGTATTTTATCTACATTGCACCTCTTTATGGTAATTTAACTATATTATACCTCTCTATGGTAAATTTTCTATATTGTACCTTATCATGGCAATTCATCTGTATTATGTCCCTGTATAGCATTTTGTCTATTTTTCCCCACTGTGACAATTTATCTTTATGGTATCTCTGTATAGTAAAAAGGAAGTTATTAACGTTGTTGTACTAATAATGTCTATGTAATAAAGGTATTGTACTGATTTTTGAATACTTATTGAATATGGAATAGTGGTAGTAGTATTATCCTGAAAATTTAATTTTTTTTTAGTTTAGTATGTAATGATAATGAAGTACTACAACTATTAGGAGAAGAAGACTAATCTCTGTTAAAACTTGAATTTTCGTTCAAAAGTACATTACCTAATATCAGAATATCTGTCAAAGGTGACCTGGTTAGATAACAATCAGTTTCTCAAAATTGCCTGTACACTAATAAGTGAAAAAAAAAGCTATTATTCTACTTCGGAATCCACAGTTAAAATTTTCAACTTCTTAGGATGGTATTTTTAACCAATGCCATTCATACCAATATTATTCTTTTCCCATATCATTAGCGAAATATTATATCTTTGATGCATTTTATATCATTTTAAGCGCATGGCCGGATCTAGGAGGAGGGAAACATGGACCATGCCTCCCCCTCCCTTTCAGAATGCTAGTAAGGGTGATAGAGGCTAAAAATATTAAACCTATGCATATTTCAGGAATTTTTCAAGAAATCTTTTAAATATCTTTAAAAAGTGGGCGGTTGGAAGAGGGAATAATGTATACTGCAATGAAAGTCCACTCTCTTGTCTTCCAACCCCCCCCCCCCTTTTTTTTTTGCTTTACTGAGTATATTACCCCCACCCCCTTATTTAATTCTAGATCCAAGCCTACTTAAGAGTAATTGTAACAAATCTGTACCTAATAAAACATCTACGTTTGGAAGTAAATCTTATGATCTTGATCACAAATTCGTTTGTTTCACTTCCTTATTATAGTCTACATTTTAAGCAAAAATACATTGCAAAATGTTTAAAAAAATTGTTCTGTAACAAGAAAACCATGAACTACAAAATACCGGGGGAAAACGTTTTAGTGGTCATCCCATTCAAATTATAGTAATTTTCTACTATGTTTATCTCTGATAAATAAACTTTGTTGTCTGAGAAGTTCTGCTTAAGAATCAAGTGGTGAACTGTATATATTTTCTTTTCGGGATCTTTATTAAATACAACCATTTCAGTGACGCTCAACAATATTTATTTCAATCTAGGCATTTCTATATACATCAGTTACATGATAACATATTGACAACTTTTAGCATATATATGTATTGTAGAACGCTGCATATTTTAAGCATATATGTATTTTACAGTACTATTGCACTATATTATACATTTAACATTTTAGAACATGCATACATTCACTCACATCATAAAATTCGCAACGTAGCATTTCATCCATGGTTAATGATAATATCGCAATGCTGATATTTCAATTGCTAAATAATAATCAGGAAATAATTTGGCAGTAACTGAACTGGCAATTAAAATTTGCCAATGCAATCAGAATGATTGCACATTTAAATGCGAAAATTCTTCAAACCTTTATTTTTATCGGATGGAAACCATTGTCATCAGTCAGAACCAATTAAAAGGATTTTTATTGTTTACAAATATACAGTGGACCTTCGTTATAGCGCTGCTCGCTATACCGCGCACTCAGTTATAGGGCGGGCGATGTTCGCGATAAGTTCAAAGATGTTTATACAGGTCCGTGCGGCGTTAGTGAGTATCGCATTTTATTGTTACTGCGTATTGAGTAATTGTGTATGTATGGAGTTCCTGCATGTATTTTGAATAGTGTTTAATTATTGTATGCATGATGAGTAAAAGAAAAGCTTACAGTGTGAAATTTATTGTGTCGCCACCGCGCCGCTCGGTATAACGCGGTTCACCTTATAACGCGGGTGTTGTTTCCCGCCCGACATGCGCGTCTGAGTCAATCGGGGGTCCACTGTATTACGTTTTACAGCTGTTTAAACACACTAATCGCAAACTATCAACATGGTTGAAGTCTGCAAAAATTCGTATAGGAAAATGTGAAATATCTTTCTGGATGATTCTCTGAGGTGAGACAGCGAAAGCATCCAAGTTGTTTTATGTGGTAAATGCAATAACATACATAGTTTTAATTATGTAAAGGAAAAATCGTGTTAAATCGAGTGATCAGTCGTCTGAGTCAAAAACCAACTCTACTTTAAAAAGCGTATTAGTTGGGGTCTTGGTGCATTGTGATAATTAGGATTTTTTTTTTGAGTCGTATCATGCTAATCGATTTCATAGCATCTTCACTTTTATCTTGCAATGAATAGAAATGGACAATATCAATAACTGGTTTTATTTGCATGAACAAGAGAAAATGGCAACTGAATCATGATACAGGCAGTCAATAACAAAGTTATTCGATAATTATAATTGATCCGCTAATAAATGAAGAAATTGTCACGTGACACGAAGGTTGTCAGATCACTAATTTCTAAAAAAAAAGTTACCAGATATTTTTTCTGAATTCTGTAATCAACCATAGTGTTCGGATACTTTTTTGAGCGACTGTACATGACCACTTCAGATGCAATCGATGATGAAAAGTTAATGAAGCCAAATAAATATGTCAAAGTTTCAAACATAAGAAGACTGTTTAAAATGATTATCAACAATATAGGTGCATAAAAGGTTTTTTCCATCATTTTAACTGTGGAAGCAATTTTATTGTAAGTTGCGCAAAGTTCAGTTGCTGTTTGCACGCCCTTCTCAGCCACGAAACGAATATTTAAAGTGTCTTTGTAGACTATGAGAGTTCGTCGTAATTGAATACAAAGGAAAACGTAAACCAAAGTTAAAATATTCGGCATGCCGAGAGAAAATAATGAAATTGATGTAACAGCGAAATTTACGAGATATCTGCAACGTAAATCCATTTCGAATATTGAACCGAGAAAATTCATTGTAATATTCTGCACAATTTCCGCCTCCGCTTGTAAGTATATGTATAATACTGTCTGAAATATTGGATAAAACAGAGTTAAAAGACTCCATATTCTGATCCATTTCTTTGGAGATCGCTTTTCTCTGATACGATATAGATCATTAGAAGAGGAAATCATTGCAACTTTCTTAAAAACCTTCCCCAAAGAATGGCGCCGACCGTTAACGCTATACCACAAACAAATACAGAGGACATACTCTGTAATCACAGGTAATCTAGTTTTCCAAAAGCTTCCTCTACACGAAACATATAAATGATCATATATCTGCATTGCTATTTCATATGCTACAGCCAGATGTATTATTAGTATTATGATATAACGAAAGACGTTTTTCATGCAAGATGCAATAGTTTTACATTCGGGATTTGATAATTTAACTTCAATTATTGGAAACATTTTCAAAAGAAAACCCAGATAGGATTCTACTTCTTTTAATCTTTCATCATCATTACCATGGTCGAAAGTCTGCAATTGACTTTCACTAAATATATTTGATGAATCACGACCAATAAAGGATCGAATCCGAGAAGAAACAGATTCGTTTGGTATTGTCATCTTATTTAGTAAAGCCTTAACTCTCTACTCCAAATACGATGAATGAAACAAAGGGGGAAAAACTAGTAAATATTCAAAGTGTACCAATATATTTTACAGAAGTTAATGTCTCACAATACAAAATAAATCTAACACTATAGAGGGTTATCCTTAATGTAGTTATATAATACAAGTAATATGATAACGGAATATACTGCTAACTAAATATTTTAAGCTGCAACTTTTACCAAATTTAACCTTTAATGAAAGCAGAAAATCGCTCTTTAGATGTGTTTACTTTTCCACTGGAAATTTTTTTTTATTACGTTATAAATAAGCTAAGTATTTAGACAATTAAGTCATCTAGGCATCTGCAATAAAAGATTTCATCTGTAGCTCAAAGAATGGTGTACTTTGAAATCGGAGAGTCTCAACTGTGCACAGTAAGATTGGCAGTCACGGAAATATTTCTCTTAAAATGTTTTAGAATTTTAGTATCCAAATACGTTCATTGATATTTATTCAAAAAATCTGAAAATGCAATATTATTCATTTGAGGTCGTGCAGTTTTTCAGGTTTTGAGGTGAAAGAACTTATCTTGACAACAGTAAATTATACATTCCCCTAAACTAACAGAAACTCAGAAGTCGTAGAATAATATATACACGTTACAGTTACTATTTTCTATCAGTTTCTTATCGAAATGTTTATGCTTTAGAAACTAGTTTTGCTTGATAGCTTTACAAGCCTCGTCTTCCAAAAAACAATGGCGACACATGTCCTGAAGTAATTCTGATGGATTTCTCACTTTGATCGCTGAGAAATGATTATTATTATTGCCATATAATAAACGTAGATACCAGATGTCATTAACAACTATGTAATGTAAGATTCTTGTATCAGTAAGATTCTTGTATCAAGAGTTTCATACGTTTCATTTTAAATAAAATGAATATCACAAAAAATGAAATTTTCCTCCCTGTACTAAAACAACATATCACAGCTAACTTCACACTAAACTGTTCCAAAACGTTAACGAAAACTAAAATTATTTTCTTTTCAGCATGAATAAAAGATAGCTATTAGTAAAGTTAAATATATCTGCTTAATTTTAACTTTGTAGTCAATCAGTACAAGATATAAAGGACAGGTTGTTGAGGAAAATTACACGTTATCTTCAGTAAAATCAGTTATCTGCATATTATGTTTAAAATGCTCTAAATAATAATAAATCAGTAACTAGTATCTAGTTGATATTACACACCCAAACCATTTTTCTGGAGGTTTACCTAATCGTTGTTACTCATACAGAAAGTTTTCAGTTGGATGTTATTTAACCACAAGCTCCTAATGATATGCATGTAGGTCATCACCAATCATGAATGTAGAAATTAATTGCTATCTTTACAACACTTCTGCAAGATAAAGAAACAATGAAATGGCACCGTGACAACTGAAAATAACCTTTATCACCGAGTTAACACTGTGAATAACTTATTCCATTAGCCACTACTTCGGATAAACTCTGTAGTTTTTCCATTATTTGATCAGCATCAATACGAACTAGTAACAAACACTGTAGTTCAAAACGTAACGTTTGTCTTCAAATGACATTGCTCAGAATTTCCCTTTCTTTTGTCGCATTTGCACAAAATAATCGACCCAGAACAAGTAACAAAAAGGTTTACAAAATATTTTGATAGATTATGTTCCTTTCTAGGAATAATTTCTTTGACGAAATTGGATGCAATTGTGATAAACGTTCAATATTTCCTTTCCAACATTGTTACAAACACGTACTTCAAACCGATTTATGACAATAATTAGAGTTGCATCTTCGTTCTTTTGAAACGTATTACAGAGAATGCAAAATAATCGATATGCAATTCCACATCAGATAAACGTTTAATATTGATAATGTTAAGGTTTAACCCGAAAGATATTTGTTTGGAAGATATTTCTTACGGAGAAAAGACATTAAAGATTAATACCCAGGAAGGCTATAACCATTCGTCAGTATCTTAAAAAGAAGGCACATCTAGTTGGGGAAAAAATTCATAATGTCTACAGTAAAATCAATTATCTTTATATTAGTTTAAAACGTTTAAATAATAATATATCAGTAATTAGTATGTAGTTGAGAATGCACACCCAAACCATTTTTTTTATTTGCTTATCTTTTGTATTTATTTATTTATTTATTTTGAAAACTTAAAGGAAATATTTATGTAATCCTAGGAGTCTTGGAAAGCTTTTTGGTGGTTTATAACTTTCATTCAGTTTTCTGGTCTTATAGTTTTGAAGGTCACTGCCAAGTTTTGAACCTTGATAATGTGTTATATTTGATAATATATTGGATTTTAGTGCATTTTATCAAACCTGATAAAAAGTTAAAGGGGAAGCCAAGAGACTAGTATTTCATTGCATCATAATATTCCCCTTTCCTTTTAGAAGCATTTTAAAGTTTCTTGAGTAATCGTAGTACTTCAAATAAATTCTATACATCAAATGTACAGTTGGGTTGGGTTGGGTTGTTTTACCTCTGAGCGGCGCTTTTTTGCACACCATGGGCTAAATGGCCAGGTCACATGGACCCCGAAGGCTCAGAGAAGGTTGGGGGAGGGGACCCACTGGAACAGCTGTTGGGAGACAGATGGTAGCCTCCCGTCAAGGCCATCCAGCGTGTTCTTTAACGTGCACAGGGTATGGCTCTCCCGCACACGGGACCACGACTTAACGTCCCATCAGACGGACGGCGGCCTTTCCAAGCCCATCGGTGTCTCTTACTGACCGTGGGCAGGGCGGGGAATTTCGCGGAGATAAATCTCAACGCTGACCCAGCTGGGACTCGAACCTGGGAACTACAGATTACGAGCCTGGCGCGCTACCGACTGAGCCGCCCCCGCCCCCATCAAATGTACAGAAGTTAAATGATTTTTGCCTCCGTTACCTTTACTAGCATTATCAAAAAGAGACTTAGTCTTCCTTTCCCACTCCTCATTCGATCCCACCCTGCTATGCTGCGCTATACTTCTTAGTTCCTCTCAAGTGTACTCTCCCTCGCAAAATTTAAAAGCAAATAATGTAATTTTGATATCCTTGCTACTAGTTTCAAAATTACCAGCTAGAACATATTCTTCAAGCCAATATTTCTATATTAAGGAGGCAAAATCAGATTATTATTCGATCACAGAAAATAATCTTACTTTCTTGGACTCAGTTGAAGGATCAAGAGGCTGTAAGTGAAAAGATTGCCACACGCAGAAAGTATGAAGCCTCGAGTGAAAGTGAACATTCCCCATCCTGTAAATGTAACTGGATCCATTTGATCAGTAGTTTTAAACATAGTTGTTTCAATGCCGGGACATCTGGAAGAAGCTGTCACCAACTGTGGTAACCTATATAGGCAGTGCTTCAGTGCCTTATCTTTTTTTGTAACTTGGGAAGCAAAAAATGCTGTGATGAAGAAGAAAAAAGCATTGTTGACGTAAGCGCACGCTGCATAAAATTCAGATGTGTATTTGGTAAAGTATCCAAGAGTTTGAGATAAATATTTAAAAAGAGTCAAAAACTGCACCAATATTATTAGAAAAATTGGTAAAGAAAACAAAGATTCTATCGAGCAAATAGCAGAATGGATTTCATTATAAGTATTCCGAAATTTGTTTCTTATTTCAAAAAATGATTTCTGCTTACTGTCTCTTTCCAAAATACCTTTATACTCTTCAATATTTCTGCACAGTTTCAAACAAAGGAAAACATACATCGTAGAAATCAAATTTGGTATGAATATAGTAAACGAAATCTTAATTCCATTGTATGTGTAGTAGAGAATTGAGAAAAACGGAGGAAATAACTGTGCAGCAAAACCCGTATCAATATGGTACTTTCCGGCATTTTTTAAAGTTCCACAAACCGTAAAAATCAGAATAACACTTGTTAATAAATTAATGCAAACCTTCAGGCATTTACTCTCATTAATGTTATTTTCTTCACTAAAATACTGAATGTGTTTTAAAACATTTAGGAGGTGTTCCCGTTTAAAGTACACGTTGTACCAAATTATCATAATAATTACGTGCTTAGTCAAATTAAATGTCAGAGTAACATTAGGTGAAGATATTAATGTTTCATGAACGTTAAGAAAAAGGCAGAGGAAGAAATATAAATGCAACGCTAGTATAGCGAAAAGAGAAAATACTTTTGAAGCTAACCGCTGTCTCTCAGGGTCGATGCAAATTCCCACAACGGTAAAACATTTGATTAAAAATCCTACTTCAGATCGCGCAATTTCTACCTTTTTCATTTTGTCCTTTCTTCCGGAGGACCCTTGTCTAGTTTGTCTTTTCGAAAGATGTTCTGAAAGTGAATTAAATGCAGAGGTGGAAATTTCTTCAATTGCATCCAAGGAATATGTCTCTGGTAACATCCGTATCATCATCAATTTGAAATAGTAAAACTGAATGATATATTTGATGTTTTGTCTAACGAAAAACGTATCAAATTCGTTAGAAATAATATTAGTATCAATTCTGTTTTCCTCAGGAATTCAGCGCATTTGGATGTCATATTAGTTTGATACTGTCCTTTAATTTTCTAAAATGTTTCATGCACACGTAAACTGCACTTCTATTTTCATTTTGTTTTCACATCGAAATTAGAAATTTTCTCCTTGAAAGCTCTTCACCTGAATTAGCTAATATAGTGTATTTCGGTTCGATTCTATAATCATCTTCATCAACGGTAAATCTAAAATACAATGCAGTATCATTTATTCAGCCTGGATCGTTCTTCGTTCAAGTTCATGTTGAATAGTTTTGGAAATTTTTTCCCAGTGAACGTTTTGTCTTTTGAAGGTGTAATCGTGAGACAGAGGAGTAGAAAATTTTTGTCGTGAGGTTTAAATTTGTTTGATTATGCGCTGCAGATTAACATTCCTTTTAATGTTTGCGACATTAACGTCCTCTTATTAACACAACTCAACAAGAATGCTTTACCACTGTTATTACCACTCATAAAAACTGTTTTGCCAATATTATTATCATTCAACAAAACATCGAACGAGAAAGCCAATTAAATGTTATTAATGTCCGTACTGTGTAACATTTGGATTTGGTAGTGTATTCCATTTGTCATTGAGATGTAAATTCGGTATCCTCTCAGATCTTCTACTGTGGCATATAAACTGACAGGCTCCTGTCAGACCTCTGTGGCAAGCAGCTGCTTGAGGGGGTATTTATTATTATTTATTATTTACTCTTAAGCAACCTTCAGACATTTTTCAGTTTTTATAAATTTAAAATATCAGTGATTAACATTGTTTCTATAAATATCGTTTTACAGATAATATAACATTATTTTTTCCCTGGATAATTTGTTATTAGTTGTCTCCAAGAAAACCTACTAATAGCATTTCATTAAGAAACTAAAACTAGTTTTATTCTATAGACAATCATGTGTCATGGGGGACAGTTGCAGATGCATACGAGCCGAACATTAATCTCAGGTCGTCGCAAAACTTTGGAGGACACCCAACTTCTACTTGACTTCACATTTACCACATTTGCAATTCTTCGAAAAGCTAACTGCCTGAACACTTTTCGAAAACTTTTCTCCAGATTGTTTGTAATGTTTGGTCAGTGAATTTCTTTACCTAACACCAAGGAACGAATTTCTTTCTTGATGGTCACAGTTATTTGATTATGCTCTACAGTTTATCATTTAGGTTTGCAAGTACAACCGCTCTGTATGTTAAATCCAATGTTGAGAAACGAATAATCTCCTGCGAGATATTGCATAAACATGCAACTGTGTGCAAATAAGATGCATAATATTGAAAATACATGTATTTCAAAGCTTCGGTTAAAAGTTCCCTTAGAAATCAGTCGTTTTTAGCTTGAGGCATATCTGTGAATCTACCGCATGTCCTTTCAACAGATTCTTTACAATGACACACTACAATACTACTTAACAAACGTGCATTCCTAAATTTCATCTCGTTTTTCAAACACTTCATCCCAATATATTTTACGATATCGGCTTTGGCTCCTGTGATATTACAGAAATGCAGTAAAGTACAGAAAACAGGAGAAATATTCTAGAAGGAGCAAACTGAGTAGCATGTTCTCTCGGGTGAACGCAGAAAGCTAATACTGCATAATGGGATGCAGAATACACCATTGTCCTGCTCTAGGCAACGTCCCTAGAAAATCCCTACCAAGTTGATGGGATCTGATACAAAAGGAAATCAATATTTCATTTCCGAGAAGCACTTTCTGGAAACTGTTAAGAATATGTCATCTTACTAGAAGTGAAACTGAAAGAAAAATTAATCAAAGAAATTAAAGCATGTAACATTAATCTCTCGCACTTATGAAAGCATGTCATACGAAGTTTTAGTGACAGACAGTAGTCCAAAGTACTTTGAGTTGATTAGGCATCCATTTTAAATTGTAAGAAATCGTCCTCTATAATTGAGAGTTGAGCTAACTGTTTAAGATTACTATGCATTTCATTAATTCTTGGTCTACTATATCTGAAACTAATTATTTGAAATACTTGTTCCTAGTCACGCAGATCAAAATTAATAGCCAACATTTGTTCTTCAAGAAAGTAGGAGATTTAATTTGTAGAAAATATTGTACTTTCAGTATGCAAACTGACAAATTGCTAGAAAAATTATTTTCGCTGAGCACTATTCAAAGCCAATGCGGGAATATTTAAACCTGCCTTTTCAATCATTTTACAATTCAAGTGACCAATAAAATATTTTATCGTTTTTTAAGTATTATGAACTTATAAATTTTTTTAAAATGATCAATATTTTTTATATCAAATATATTTTGCTATTTTTTTAAGAAACTGGAACCTATTTTCGATTTATTTTTCTCTAAGAAAGTCTCGTCAAATTGACGACTCATGAAACAAATAATCAATATATTGAATCTGGTTTATTTCTTCAAATTGTTTTCAACCGAACGTTTTAGGTTCGTAACATGGAGGTAGGAAGATAACAGGAGGAGCCCTAAGCACTTTAAAATGATGCTTCGGCGACTGCGCGGCAGCCATGTTGTTCCATTCAAAACATTGATCAGTAGTATAGGTGAGTAACGAAGCGTTGCGCTATAAAAATTTAATAATTAACTAACAGTACTCTTTTAGGAAAAAAGGAGCAGAGGAGGCTGAATTATTTGAGTGATAACTCACTTGAGCTTATTTCAGAAAGAAGGAAGTGCAGAAATGTCCTTAATCGGTATCCTACTAGTTCTAATAGAAAGCATTACAGAGAGCTTAATAAACGTGTAAAGAATCAGTTAGCTGCTAATAAGAATCTTTAGCTTGATGGCTTGGCTGACAAAGCTGAGGAAGCAGTTAGACAGCACAACAGCAGAGAGTTGTACCAGATAGTTAATGTTTTATGTGGTAGAAAACGGAGAGGCATACAAGAATTGAAGGATAAACAAGGTAAGATTATAGAAGGGGAGGATTCTGTCATGGCTAGGTGGGCTGAGCATTTCAGTGATATTCTAAACAATGTGGTTAGTTCTACTCTCATTGTTTGTAATGATGATAGATGTATTGGTGGCTTTAATGTTGGCCCTATAACACAATCTGAAGTTATTTTGGCTATTTCTAAACTTAAACTTCATAAATCCCCAGGGGTAGATGAAATTACTACAGAAATGCTTAGAGCTGGGAATGTTTCGGTTACCACTTGGATACACTGAAATTTTGAATATCTTTTATGATAAAGGCATGGTTCCTAAGGATTTCAGAAGAGCTATTGTTATCACTATTTTCAAAAAAGGTGATCGCAGTTCTTGTGATAACTATAGGGGTATCAGCCTACTCTCTGTTCCAGGTAAAGTTCTTTCCATGATTGTGCTTAATATAATTAAGAATCTGGTTGACAGGCAATTGCGTGATGAGCAATGTGGATTCAGAAGTGGTAGGGGATGTGTAGATCAGATATTTTCACTTAGGCAGATTCTTGAGAAATGTTTAGAGTTTCAGAAACCTTTGGTTGCTAGCTTTGTTGATTTCAAAAAGGCTTTCGACTCTGTTGATCGTCATAATTTGTGGTTGATTGTGAGATCATATGGTATACCAGACAAGTTAGTTAACGTAATGAAAGCTCTCTATAATAACTCTGAGTCATGTGTGAGAGTTGGTAAGTCTTGTAGCAATTGGTTTAACATTACGTCTGGTGTTCGACAAGGGTGCATTTTGTCTCCTTTTCTCTTTAGTTTGGTTGTTGATTATGTTATGCGAAATTCACTTCAAGGGAAAGATTTTGGCCTTAAATGGACTGGAGATATGAATATTTCTGATTTAGATTATGCTGATGATTTAGCCCTTTTGGCAAATGATGTTGATGAGATGAACTCTTTCATTCGAGCTGTTGATGAGACTGGTAGTAGAGTAGGTTTGGTTATAAACAGAGAGAAAACTAAAGTGATGAAAATTGGTCAGGCAGGTTGTGATTCAGTTAATTTGAATGGTTGCAGTCTTGAGCAGGTGTCACAGTTTAACTATCTTGGGAGCTATGTAACTGATACTGGTGATGTGCGGCATGAGATTAACAGACGAATAGGTATTGCTGCCGGGACTTTTAAGAATCTATGGAGATTGTGGAGAAATAGGCGTATACACCTAAAGACTAAAATTAGACTGTATAATAGTTTGGCTCTTTCTAGGGTTAGTTATGGTAGTGAAACTTGGACGCTGTGTAAACAAGATAACAGGAAACTAGATGCTTTTGATTCTAGATGCTTACGCAGTATCTTGGGTATTAGGTGGTTTAACTTTGTAACTAATGATGAGGTTAGGCAAAGTAGTCTGCAACCTCCTTTGAACAGCATATTGTGCAGAGAGAGACTCCGTTGGTTTGGCCATGTTGCCCGTATGGATAATTATAGATTAGCGAATAGGGTTATGAACAGTGTGCCTAGAGGTCTTAGAAGGAGGGGGAGACCTAAGATGCGGAGGGCAGACAATGTTAAACAGGACCTTGTTAGATAGAATTGGTGTGCAGTGGCTGGATGCAGCAGATGTAGCTCAGGACAGATATGCTTGGAGAATTAAACTGAGTGGTCTGGTTGGACCTCCGTAGCCCATGGCTGCTTGAGGAGGAGGAGGAGGAGGTGGATTATGGATTGAGAAGATTTCAAACATAAATGATATATTTCTTTCATTTCGATGCTTGTGATTCAACAGAATATCCTTTTTAATAATAATAAAAATCTTCTGTTTAGATCAGAGGTTCCCAAACGTATTTGTCCTATCGCCCCCTTTTCAGAAAAAAAAATTACTCAGCGTCCCCTAGGAAATCTACCTTCTTTAAGCGATCAAACAGAAAGATGCAGTGAGAAATTTGCGTTCTTTTATGTATCTATATTGCTATCTACGTCCTACAACATAGTAAAGAAAGATGTTGTTGTAAATAAGACACCTCGAAGCTTGAAATTATAAAATTATTTATTAAAATCAACCATAATAACATTCGCATTACACACAGAAAATTAAGATAACTAAGGATAATTTTATGTGTTTATTTGAAAAACAGAGTAATCTCTACGCCTTTAACTCTATGTTACACAGCAGATGAAAAATGTACGAACGCTTTTTCAAAATTTTCTTATCTTCCTTTATTTTTAGATGCTTCCCCCCCCCCCCCCAATTGCACCCGAGGCTACTACCGACCTCCTCCTGGATCGTTCCTGTGTCCCCTAGGGGGCGGTATCGCCCACTTTGGAAAACATTGGTTTAGATCAGAGTTTCCCAAACTTATTTCTCCTACCACCTCCTATTCAGAAAAAAAATTAGTCAGCGCCCCCCTGGAAATCTACTTTCTTTAAGCGAACAAACAGAAAGATGCAGTGACAAATTTGCGTTCCTTTATGTATCTATATTTCTACCTACGTCCTACAACATAGTAAAGAAATATGTTGTTGCAAATAAGACACCTTGAAGCTTGAAATTATAAAATTATTTATTAAAATCCACCACAGTGACATTCGACTTTAACTCTATGTTACACAACAGATGAAACATGTACGAACGGTTTTTAAAAATTTTCTTTTCTTCCCTTCTTTCTTTATGCTTTCATCGCCCCCCCCCCCCAATTGCACCCGAGGCTACTACTGACCCCCTGAATCATTCCAGCGATCCCCAGGGGGCGGTATCGCCCACTTTGGGAAACATGGTTTAGATGAACAAACGAGCTTGAAATATTTTGGTTCGTTGTTTGGGGTTTTATGGCTCAACAACAGTGAGGACCATATTGCTCCGACAATCTTGAAATACTCAACTTCACAATACGAATACTAACTTTCACATTACAAAAATCTCATGAGGAGTTGAAAGTTTGTCGTCATAATGAAGTTAATCGCAATTTAGAAACAAAACATAAAACGAAACTTTTTAGATTATTATGTATACATTTCTCTGCGAAGCTAGTTACACCCTATTAACATTAACAAGGATACTGATATTGCAATTAATACAAGTTATTTAAATTATTAAATATCCACATTTTGTAATTACAACCAGTTATTTATTACAATGCCAAATGGAGACTATTATATATTTATTGAAGTCACTGCATATTTTTTTTCAGCATAATATTCACAAACCTAAAATGTAACGTTAATTAATCAGGCTAATAATCTCCTCTTGTTAATTTAAGAGGACACAATATTTTGGGTAGTGCAATGAGAGCATTTATCTTCATAACTTGATAATCATAAAATGTGTATTTAACGAAAATAAACTGCAGAAATCAGAGAGTGTTTTACGTATTATTTGAGAACATTCATTCATATATTCTTTGGTAAATCTTTTACATTAAAGCTTCAGCTTTATATGAATCTAGTAATGTCATTATCTTAGTACCCAAGTAACAATAGCGTCACAAATCGTGAATAGTCAAAAAATTGCATTTCGAGCAGTAAAAGTCAGTTATTAATCTAGAATGCAATACTAGAGTTATCATGAAAAATTTTCTCCCAAAAAACTGACTGTCGGTAAATGTATAAATGGTTTCGTAACGGTTCCGTCTCGCTGCTACTATGAAAAGAAACCAATTATTACAGATTAAGTACATGCACTTCAACTTAAAATCTAACATTTTTTGCATCATAATATTTAAAAACATTTCATTTTTTGGTAAAACAGGATGAAATAAATAGCGAACGTAAAAGTTACATAAGTAAACTATCCCGAGGTAAAATATGTTTATTAGAATCATGAGGTTGCTCCTTTATGAGCCGAAAATCACTTTGACAGACGAGGCGGGGGTGGCTCAGTCGGTAGCGCGCCAGGCTCGTAATCTGTAGTTCCCAGGTTCGAGTCCCAGCTGGGTCAGCGTTGAGATTTATCTCCGCAAAATTTCCCCGCCGTCCGTCGGATGGGACGTTAAGCCGTGGCGCCGTGTGCAGGAGAGCCATACCCTGTGCACGTTAAAGAACACGCTGGATGGCCTTGACGGGAGGCTACCATCTGTCTCCCAACAGCTGTTCCAGTGGGTCCCCTCCCTCAACCTTCTCTGAGCCTTCGGGGTCCTTGTGGCCTGGTCATTTAGCCCATGGTGTGCAAAAAAGTGCCGATCAGAGGTAATCCAATCCAATCTTTAACAGACAACGTAGTGAGTGATATATCAGACTGAGGATCTTAACTGAAAAATTAATAGGCTGTACGTGAGTACACTACCAAATGCAGAGAGGATGAAACTTCTGGTGAAGGGGAATATCCCCCATCCCGACAGGTAAATGGCTCCCTTTGCCTCGATTGTTTTCATCAAGATCGGTAAAACGTTCTGCCGGTTCCCATCCATCGCCACGTGCTCGGAGAGTCGAGAAAACGCATTTTTAACGGCCGCGTCTTTTTCGTTGATGCTGACAGCCGAAATGGAAATGGCGAGGAACGAAACTAAACCGTTGATGCACAGAGCACTGATCATCAATCGAACAGAAAGAGTGAGTTCCCATTTTGCATATCCGAAAGCAAGGGCGAGTGTTGAGAACAAAGCTAAAAGATCCATAGTCGTTAATAAGAAAGCTGGGAAAGAAAGAGTGTGCTCCAGCAAATTAATGCAAACTAGAAGTTCATTGTAATATCTGCGCAGTTTGACGACTTCCTGCAGTGGGATATTCGGAGACACTTTGCTCTCTAATACTTCACAAAAACTGCCGAAGATTCTGTTTAGTTTCACACAGAGATGGGCATAAATGAGTGCCACCAGATTCGGTAAGGTAGAAACAAGTAAAAAATAAATTGTCGTATACACGATTTCTAAAAGATAATAAAGTGCTGATGTTTCGCTACGCCCAAAGCCAAATATTCTGCAAAACGAAAAGTTGGCAATCTCTTCAGGTGTTCTCGTATAAACCAATAATGCCGCCCACAAGATGGGAATCCATATAATTAGCAGAATTAAAAATATAATCCAGAATTTCATGTATGAAAATTTTCTACTGGGATTAATGTCTCTCTGCAAATAAATGATAGTTTTAGATAAATTCGACAAATCTTTGCTTCTAAAATAAATTCTATACCATAACAATATGCAGAATATTTCTGTGATATTTTGGGAAAGCCATAAATTGTGTTTTTCTCGAATGCATGAATATATTAAGATGGCTGTAGAATGCAAGAACACCAAGTGTATGGCTAAAACTAACAGTGCTGCTACAATTTTGGCAAAACAGTTAGTTCGTTGATTTCGTTCAAGGGCGATTTTAATTCCCACTAAAGAGAAAACACTGGAAATTATATCAAATTCTGATTGCATCTTACTTCTCGTTTGTTTTTATCGTAGAATTAGTAGTTACGTTTATAAGGAGAATTTGAAATCTAAATTTCTGTACATCGTATGCTTCCAAGTAACAAAACATGAATCGTGCATTATCACAACTTGGGACAATGAGGAAATGAGATAAACCATTTGAAGTCTTAAGGAATTCTTAAGGCTTCACAGAAATATACATGATTTTGAGTTTTATTTTTATAAAACAAAACTTTCTTTCTGTCACTATATGCATTGATATTAATCAGTAAAATATAATATTTGTCATACCTTAAATATTAAAGAGCATCTACGTTAAATGTTTTACATATTAAAATGTTCTTTCTGATTCGGAGTAAACACAAAGTTTTGAGCTTTATGCATTTAACAAAAAGTACATCTACACATATTCCTACAGATTTCTGTGTAGGCTTCAGTAACTTTCAACACAATAAAATACCTATAACACTTAAGCTCTGATCATGATATCTTACATTTTACTTGACTGAAATTTCAGGAGAAAACATCTTTGCTTCTTGAGATTCTGAAGTAATCAAGGAAAACGTGTATTATTCATGTATCTGAACGTGCAGTTTTCAAGGAAATAATATTATCACAGATCAACTGTTCTGAAACGATATTTTAACAGAAAACTGAAATAAGCATAAAGTTGGAAGATACCTCTTATCTAATAAAATTTTCTAGCTGAAATCTCTTCAAGTAGTATTTTTCTAGTTAAGGATATATTGTAAACTCCATGCAACCTGTTTCATTCTGTTAAAACCACCGCATGAACCATCGCATGAACCATGCATATGAACATGACCATACTTGTCTGCTTCTCTGGCACTTTTTCACAAATTGAATCAATCAACTGGAACAATTTTGATATTTCATTCTTTTGAGAATGGTGTCATGCTTAATCCATTACAAATAGATCCCTTTGCTAGTGAGTTTTGTTTCATGGATAAAAATATAATTCATACATTTTTCCTTCAATTTATTTCAAACCGATGGTATTCTAAACCAATTACCACTCACAAGTGACACTGACAATAATTTCATATCTAATGTAGTCTTTAGCCATTGTAGGGAAGTAAGTATTTGGTCAGTTTGTAGGCGCTGCCGTGAAATACTTATTCCACAATAAAGATTAACGCCACTCCAATATACATTGTAAGGCATCAACAACAGCTACGTGCTGTTCTCTATTTTATATGCAGCTATTACCTCACAAAATAATTAAATTCAGTATAATCCCATTCCGTCTATCAATCAACTTTTTTGCACAACTGGAGACGCCCAAGCTCACAAAAGAGTTAACTAGTTGTTTTGAAAGCCACGTCAATATTTCGCGGCATTATCTATGTTTTCAATAAACAGACTCTCTTTCCTGAAGAATGAAAATGAAAGTTTTCATATGATGTTGACATAATAAAGAATCAATATCGATTGAAATGAACTAGATTAGATACCCAATATGAATAAATTGAAGTATAATATTACTCCTAAGAAGATTAAAATGAAAAATGAAGTGTTACACTGCGTGATGAAAACAGTTGTTTATTTTTCTAGCTATCTTCAACTATAGAAAAATATTTGCTGCGTAAAAATCATTAAATGCGCTGTAAATGCGCTGTCTTCCACTTTCTTGCAACTGAATAAATCTAGTTGGTTGTTTTACCTTTGAAAATGTGGTGGGGGTGGCTCGGTCTGTAGTTCACCAGGCTCGTAATCTTCAGTTCCCAGGTTCGTGTCCCAGCTGGGTCAGCGTTGAGATTTATCTCCGCCAAATTCCCCGCCCTGCCCACGGTCAGTAGGGGACATCGATGGGCTTGGAAAGGCCGCCGTCCGTCGGGTGGGACGTTACGTCTTGGTCCCATGTGTGGGAGAGCCATATCCTGTGCACGTTAAAGAACACGCTGGATGGCCTTGACGGGAGGCTACCATCTGCCTCCCAACAGCTGCTCCAGTGGGTCCCCTCCCCCAACCTTCTCTGAGCCTTCGGGGTCCATGTGACCTGGCCATTTATCCCATGGTGTGCAAAAAAGTGCCGCTCAGAGGTAAAACAACCCAACCTTAACGAAATATAATCTTGATTTTTTTTTAACATTTACATTTGCTTTCGGAAGTGTATCATTGTTATCAACATGAATGTAATAAAATACACCAATGTTATGAAATCCACAAACAAAAATAGATCTTCAAACCTTTCCACTCTCCCACAATAAAGCCCACAATACTGCAGAAGTCGTACGTTCTTCAATGGAGTCTTACTGAAGGTCAGAGTCATTGAAAACACTTCAATGCATGTATATATTACAAAACAACGCTAATACTAAATAGAAAGCAAGCAGGCTCACCTTCACTGTTCTTCGGCCATTTCTTAAAGACTTCCATCTTGCAATACGTTCAGATCCTAAATGATCAACTTTAGTCATATTCTGAGCAGTTTTGTTAACATTCTGGCATCAATTCTTTGTCTTTTATAACGAAATCCGTACACGACGTCTCGGTGGTGTGGTCGCTTCAAAGGCTGAGATCCTAGTTAAAATCCCGAATAGTGGAAAGTTTATCTGTCGAATGTTGGGAAAAACTAGGAAATGGTTTCCCTCTTGAAAGATGATGGGATGAATTCTCAAAAAAAAAAGGAAATCATTCATCAAATATGAACATATATAACTCATAATTAAGTCATATTATCCGAAATCTGTAGTTCCCAGGTTCGAGTCCCAGCTGGATCAGCGTTGAGATTTATCTCCTCAAAATTCCCCGCCCTGCCCACGGTCAGTAGGGGACACCGATGGGCTTGGAAAGGCCGCCGTCCGTCGGATGGGACGTTAAGCCGTGGCCCCGTGTGCGGGAGAGCCATATCATGTGCACGTTAAAGAACACGCTGGATGGCCTTGACGGGAGGCTACCATCTGTCTCCCAACAGCTGTTCCAGTGGGTCCCCTCCCCCAACCTTCTCTGAGCCTTCGGGGTCCATGTGACCTGGCTATTTAGCCCATGATGTGCAAAAAAGTGCTTCTCAGAGGTGAAACAACGCAATCCAACAACCTCTGAAAAGCACGTTTTTTTTTGCATAAAATTGATTGAATGTTACAAAGCTGCAAAGACCCCAAGGGCTCAGTGAAGGTTGGGAGGATATGATCCACTGGACAGCTGTTAGAAAACGGATGAAAGTCTCTCGTCAAGGTCATTCAGCAGGTCATTCAATGCGTAAAGGGTATGGCTCTCCAGCATAAACCCATTGTTCTCCCCTTTCTGATCCAGGACAGGGTGGGGTTTAGAGGATAAATCTCAACGTCGTCACACGGGGGTTGTTGTTGTTGTTTTACCTCTGAGCGGCACTTTTTTTGCACACCATGGGCTAAATGGCCAGGGTTGGGTTGTTTTACCTCTGAGCGGCACTTTTTTGCACACCATGGGCTAAATGGCCAGGTCACATGGACCCCAAAGGCTCAGAGAAAGTTGGGAGAGGGGACCCACTGGAACAGCTGTTGGGAGACAGATGGTAACCTCCCGTCAAGGCCATCCAGCCTGTCCCTTAACGTGCACAGAATATGGCTCTCCCGCACACGGAGCCACGGCTTAACGTCCCATCCGACGGACGGCGGCCTTTCCAAGCCCATCGGTGTCCCCTACTGACCGTGGGCAGGGCGGGGGAATTTTGCGGAGCTAAATCTCAACGCTGACCCAGCTGGGACTCGAACCTGGGAACTACAGATTACGAGACTGGCGCGCTACCGACTGAGTCACCCCCGCCCCGTCGTCACACGGGGAACTCGAACCTGGAAGCTACATATTACGAGCTGATTGAATACTGAATGATCAACCGTAGGCCCGGATCTAGAAAAAATATAGAGGGTGGGGAAAGAAGCTTGATTTACAATGCACTATAACATTTACCACTCTGTTTTACTGGTTTAAAAAAAATATTGAAAAATGCATTAAATATCGATAAGTTTAATAATTTTTGCCTCTTTTACCTTTGTATTCTGAAGGGGAGGGGGGGGGGGCTCCATTGCTCCCTCCCCTTCAGAATTTTTTCCATGGCTCCATTGCTCTCTACCCTAGATCAGGCCCTGATTAGCCCCACAACAATAAATCTGGTATGTTTCGTACTATTTTTTTCCATTTATTTTTCCCGTCATGTATATTGTATATACATATATATAATATGAAAATAACAAGCAACACACAGGAATTGAATAAAGAGGAAAAATTGTATTTGTCAGGGTGGGATACGTATCCACGAACTCCTGATAAATATGTCTGTAACTCCGACCATCTTCACAGAATCCCCTCTATTGATGGGGCGGGGGTGGCTCAGTCGGTAGCGCGCCAGGCTCGTAATCTGTGGTTCCCAGGTTCGAGTCCCAGCTGCGTCAGCGTTGAGATTTATCTCCACAAAATTTCCCCGCCCTGCCCACGGTCAGTAGGGGACACCGATGGGCTTGGAAAGGCCGCCGTCCGTCGGATGGGACGCTAAGCCGTGGTCCGTGTGCGGGAGAGCCAACCCTGTGCACGTTAAAGAACACGCTGGATGGCCTTGACGGAAGGCTACCATCTGTCTCCCAACAGCTGTTCTAGTGGGTCCCCTCCCCCAACCTTCTCTGAGCCTTTGGGGTCCTTGTGAACTGGCCACTTAGCCCATGGTGTGCAAAAAAAGTGCCGCTCAGAGGTAAAACAACCCAACCCCTCTATTGATGACTTGAGGCATTATACTATAAAAAAAGTTATTGGAAGTTATGGTTAAAAAGGCACTTCCTCCTGTGTACCGCAGACTGTTTGTACAGTCGCTCAAAAAAGTATCCGAACACTATGGTTGATTAGAGAATTCAGAAAAAATATCTGGAAACGATTTTTTTTTAGAAATTAGTGATCTGGAAACCTTCGTGTCACGTGACACGAAGGTCGCCAGATCACTAATTTCTAAAAAAAAATCGTTTCCAGATATTTTTTCTGAATTCTCTAATCAACCATAGTGTTCGGATACCTTTTTTTGACACGAAGGTTGCCACATCGCTATTTTCTAAACCTTCATCGTGTGGGGCCAGAAATATTGAATGTGTGCAGTTACCGTTCAGAGCGAACTGGAGCGTGTGCAGTTACTGCATACGCTCCAGTTTGCTGTGAACGGTAACTGGAGCGTGTACAGTTGCTGTACACGCTCCAGATGTTTTTTCAGAATTCTGTAATCAACCATAGTGTTCGGATACTTTTTTGAGCGACTGTAGTCAGAAGTGTTTACCTGTGTTTGCCTGTTATCAAACTTATCATCCTTAAGCGTGATTGACTAAAAAAATTTATTCGCATATGTGGTTAGTCTTGTGCACATAACTGGAAATGCTTCATCGAACAGAATCTATAATCACAGTCAAAGTAGTTTCTAATGACCGACTTCAGGACATAATGCTTAAAGCCATTAATAGAGAAAATCCAGATTTACTGCAAAATAATAGTATTGGATTGTTTTACCTCTGAGCGGCACTTTTTTGCACACCATGGGCTAAATGGCCAGACCACAAGGACCCCGAAGGCTCAGAGAAGGTTGGGGGAGGGGACCCACTGGAACAGCTGTTGGGAGACAGATGGTAGCCTCCCGTCAAGGCCATCCAGCGTGTTCTTTAACGTGCACAGGGTATGGCTCTCCCGCACACGAGACCACGGCTTAACGTCCCATCCGACGGACGGCGGCCTTTCCAAGCCCATCGGTGTCCCCTACTGACCGTAGGCAAGGCAGGGAATTTTGCGGAGATAAATCTCAACGCTGACCCAGCTGGGACTCGAACCTGGGAACTACAGATTACGAGCCTGGCGCGCTACCGACTGAGCCACCCCCGCCTCACAAAATAATAGAAATTATTTTTCTAGGTTTAGAGTTAGAAGGTTTAATTCCCGTGATTTTCAGTGATATCAATATATAATGTAATAATTGATATAAAGGATGTTGTTGTATCCTCAGATCTTTATTTTTTGATTATTTAGTATATCAATGCTCTGGCGAAGGATTAGGCAACCACCTTTGAGCAGGATAATGTGCAGAGAGCGACTGCATTGATATGGGTTGGGTTGTTTTACTTCTGAGCGGCACTTTTTTACACACCATGGGCTAAATGTCCAGGTCACATGGACCCCGAATGCTCAGAGAAGGTTGGGGACCCACTGGAATAGCTGTTGGGAGACAGATGGTAGCCTCCCGTCAAGGCCATCCAGCGTGTTCTTTAACGTTCACAGGGTATGGCTCTCCCGCACACGGGGCCACGGCTTAACGTCCCATCCGACGGACGGCGGCCTTTCCAAGCCCATCGGTGTGGGCCTACTGACAGTGGGCAGGGCGGGGAGTTTTGCGGAGATAAATCTCAATGCTGACCCAGCTGGGACTCGAACCTGGGAACTACAGATTACGAGCCTGGCGCGCTAGCGACTGAGCCACCCCGCCCCCCTGGGGGAGAGGACCCACTGGAACAGCTGTTGGGAGACAGATGGTAACCTCCCGTCAAGGCCATCCAGCATGTTCTTTAACGTGCACAGAATATGGCTCTCCCGCACAAGGGCCAACGGCTTAACGTCCCATCCGACGGACGGCGGCCTTTCCAAGCCCATCGCTATGGGCCTACTGACAGTGGGCAGGGCGGGGAGTTTTGCGGAGATAAATCTCAATGCTGACCCAACTGGGACTCGAACCTGGGACTGCATTGATTTGTCAGTGTTTCCCGTATGCATAACTACAGATTAGTGAATAAGGTTATGAACAATGTGCCTAATGCCATAGAAAAAGGGGAGACCTAGGATGCGGTGGGCAAACAGTGTCAAATAGGACTTTGATAGAACTGGCCTATAGTGATCAAATACAGCAGTTGTGTCTCAAGACATTCATGTCCTGAGATACAACTGCTGTCTTTTGTATGTATGCAAGGCCACCTTGATACACCAGGTCTGGATAGTCTTGAATTAAAGGAGGGAAATAAATTATGAATAAACAAATAATTGATTTAATTAGTTTAAAATTTAAGTTGAAACCATTTATTTTAAAACCAGTTAAAATAAAATAACATATTTTTTAGGATTTTATTAAAATTTTTGTGATATTATAAAATTAATTAGACAAAGTTTTAAAAATAAATAACTACCAGTTGGATTTTTAGAGACACAGATATAATTAAAACTGCCATATTTTGGGAATAAGATCTTCTGTAACTGCAGTTTCCAGACTTGTATCGAGGTGGCTTTGATATGTCCCCGTGTATGTGTTTTGATGTTATATGGAAACTAGGACAAACCAAATCAGAGCTTCTCCGTTATCTCCGACCCTTGTGTAGGGAGAACCTTCTCCTCCTTTTACTTATTATTATTTATTATAGCCAGATAACTATTAACTACGAATAGAGTTGCCAACAACTTGTTGCGTAAAGTCTATAATTTTACATTAATAAAAATATAAGCACTTATTATAACTTAAAATATTATAGTAATATCGATACCACATACTGAAAAAAAGTCAAATGATAATATTTTAATAATATTAATAGCTATTAATCATTTCAGGAAACATTTTCTTTTAAATTTTGTCCACGATTATTTTTATTTTTATTTACTTTTTATCCCACGATTTGATGAATTGGCAACTATTCTTCAACATTTGTGAATAAAAAGATAAAAAAAATCGATCAAAAAATAAATCAATAATAAATGAATCATGCAAAAAGGAAATGAGGATATTCCTTAATTTCTTTTTGAATGCATTTCGCAGGAAAGAAACGAATCACTTTTGTTCAAGACACATTTTCAGTAAAAAAGACCTTTTCCCATAACAAAACAAATGCAAAGAGAAATCTTATCTATCCCATCCTTTTAATAACATTTCATTTTTTTTTAAGAGAATATAATTTTTATTCATAAGAGTAAATAATACAAATACATTTACAATTTGACCCACAAAGCTAAATAGCTTATCTGCAGGAAAATGAATAAATTATATTAAACATAGGTCATTCAGCCACAAAAATGGTGTACCTCAAATAAATCCACAAAACACAACACATAAAAATCAGCTAACTAGAAAATACCAAATAATTTTTTAATTCCATTTTAAGTTTTCTAAAAGAATCTATATTTAGTAATTCTTTTGGAATAGCATTAAATATAAGTGGTACTTGATATTCGGGGTTTGAAGTCTTGTATTTTTGTCATGTTGAATTTTTAGTTTGTAAGTTTCGTCAAAAAAATTTTTAATTATTACATTATATTTATATAAATTTCTGTAGGATAAAAGATTTATTCGCTTTCTAGCGCAGGTTCAATGCAAATGTCACCAGTAACCTGTGTTACTAAGAAGCACTTAACAACGAGAACTAGTGAACTGTTAACTATGAATAGAATTATAAACAATAATAAATGTGTTTTACTGGATAAAAATCATTACAGGAAAGAAGGTAATTTTTAAATTCATTAGTCAAACACAATGCCAAACACAGTCAAAAGCAATTACTTCGTACCAATAGTTATACAGTAAAAAACAATTACTTAGTACCAAATTTTATGCAGTCAAAAAACATTTATTTAGTATTAACAATTATAGAGTCAAAAATATTTACTTAGTACAAACAATTACACGATCAAAAACATTACTTAGTACAATCACTCAAAAAAATATCCGAACACTATGGTTGATTACAGAATTCAGGAAAAATATCTCAACGATTTGCTTTAAAAATTAGTGATCTTCAACCTTCTTTCGACACGAAGGTTGCCAGATCACTAATTTCTAAAAAAAAATCGTTGACAGATATTTTCTCTGAATTCTGTAATCAACCATAGTGTTCGGATATTTTTTGAGCGACTGTACCAACAATTATACAGTCAAACATATTTACTTAGTACTAACAATTACATAGTTAAAATGTTACCGACAATTATACAATCGCTTTGAATAACAAGCGAATGAACTCCATCTTCGCATCTGCATATGCAAAACGGAGTACATTTATGCATTTCAAGCATGATTTCCTGATTTTTCTATTTCAAGTAAGCATAGGTCTGATGGTAGCATAGGTCTAATAATAGTCTGATGGCATACAATAATGAATATATAGAAAAACAAATGCTAGAGCAACTATTAATATTCTTAAATAAACCGAGGGAATCTTTCTTGATAATCAAGGAATGCATTCAATCGCTTTTTAATTGCAGAATTAAAAGGCTGTAGGAGAGCAGATTTCCACATGCCTGTAAAACGAAACTTCTGCTGAATGTGAACACCCCCCACCCCGAAAGAGCAATTCCATTTTTTTCTAAAATCTTCATCATCACTGATGCAGAGTACGGACAACTGCTGCAAGGTGGAGGCAAGTGCTCGAACAACGGTAATGTCGTACTTTTTATCTCTTGGTCTGCTAGATTTACCTCTGATGCTGAAATTGAAACAGCAAAGAAGCATAAAGCAGCATTAATCGCTGAAAAGCCGAAGTACAACTTGCATCCCGTTGAAAGTACAAATTGAGTAAAGCCAAACAAATATGCAGTTGTTTCGAACATAACTGAAACGTTCAGAATTGTTAGAATAAACACAGGCAAAGAGAAAATTTCCTCTATCAAGTTGATCTTTGATAAAATTTTCATATACGCAAAGCCAAGATGGGGGGCTGTTGCCAGACTTTCTCTCTGTCTGAGACGACATTTCAATATTGTGTTAAAATTCTGAAGGATTCGCCTAAGTTGCATGCAAATAGTAACGTATGTTAGTGTTACAATGTTTGGTAAGAGAAAGGCTGTTGAGTAAATAAATAGAATAACAAATAATATTAATGAATTATAAGGCGGCGTTACATCAGACTGTGAGAACAGAAGAAAGTCAAGATCGTTTTTTATTTCCTGTTCCGATTCGAATAATACGTATAATGCTGAAACTGTTATTTGGCCCGTTAGCATCATAAATAAGCATAGCTTAATCCACTTCTTCACAGAAGTGTATTTATAGGTACGAGGTAAATCACTGCACAAAGTCAGTAACTCGTTTAGAGTGCTTGGTATAGAATGGCGCCGAAAATTAATACTGTGCCAGAATATCAAACCAAGAATTAATTTTATAAAAAGTGTTACTTCAGTCTTATGAAAATTTACAAATTGCAATATAACTGCACTGCGATGAAATATACTTAAGTGTATTATGAAGGCAAAAAAGTAAGGGCAAATGTTGCAGGATATTTTCGAACTGCGCTTAAAATTTTCTAATTTAATTCCCGCGAAAGGGAATATTTTCAGCAGTAAGTTAAAATCAGATTTTATTTTCTTTGATATCTTCTTCTGGTGTGAGAGTAGAAAACTGTGGTTGGGTGCCACGCGGCGTCTAAGAAATATCAACGCTGAATCAATATCAGAAGTTTCGGACATACAAAAGGCTTTTTCTTTTATATTTTCCATTGCTCAGACAATACCCTACTTTCAAATTAAATATCAGTAGTGATGGCCCGTGTTTTCTGCTTAGAAAGGACACGTAAATTTCTTAGGAACACTTGTAATTAATAAGCTATTATATTCATGAAAAAATAGAATCAGCGAATAAATTCCGCTATGCTAAATTTCACTTCTTCCCTCCAAACATAAGAAAACTTTTACTTATCAAGTACTCACTAGTTTTTAGATGAATTCATGATATTAAATATTTCATCTGTTCCCAATCAGAAAAAAGTCTTATTAACAGAGGAAGAACTGTTCAAAGGCACTTGCCTCTGTAGTTGGCGAAAACTCTTGTAATTTCAAAGTAGTCCCAGTATATTGTATTGCTGCGTGATATTGTATTCGATGACTGTCTCGTATGATGAACTCGGTTGTTCAAAATTATTGGCGTCACTGTTCATTTGGAGACGATGACTTTAATACCAAGAAAATTGCTGTACTTCACTTTCTAACAATAACAAAAGTTCACGAATCCAGAAAATTTCTGCTACGTTCCAACTAAAACGATTACTATAAATCTTACAAATTTTTTTAAAATTCAGATATATTTATTAAACAACAAATATATAACATCGATACTCACACTAAAGTGAAATCCTCACAGATATAACGATTAATTTTCTCGAAATGCAGATTTTCATTACATTAGAAAGTGAAATTCTTCTTTAATACCTGAAGGACAAGTATAGATAGATATATGTATTAGTGTTAAATGTCCACGTTCTGTACAGAAGCCTTTACTCCATTTTATTTAAACGTCAGAAACAATATCATTTAATTATATATTGAATATTTGATCGTTTTCATATTATCATAACACGAATCCCTTAATATCATCTAATATTTTGTTATATTCCATATGGATTTTCTTGTGCAGAGAATAAGAAATGGTTTAATGCAGCTTTTTTTCCTAGGATTTAATTATTCACAAATTACGACGAATCAATAAAGAATTTTTCAATGAAGTCCTAAGAACACAGAGGATAATGCAGAACACACTCTGATAATACCGAAATATGAATCTTCTCAAATATATCTTTGATTTACTCTTTGTACCATCAACATCTTAGAAAACATCAACAAGTCTGATCATTCTTTCCATGTATTCTACTTATAACTCAGGGTGCTACTAATAGCCATACTTCTTTCTTAGTTAATGAAATATCTCCCTATCACCAACTATAACTTGAAAAGTTTAAGTCGTTCTGTTAGTATTAACAAGAAGTAGCAAGAACTGCGATCGTCACACTGTCGCTTGAAGAACTACAATTCTTAATATAAAGAACGTGAAAAGGGTAAAACATTTATCATCTGGATTGTCACCAATGCGGCGCCACATCTAAGTTCTTAAATCAGCATCTTTACAATTCAAGTGTACGATCAATTTTCGCTCTTTTTTATTGGAAGCATGCCTTGAATAATATATTTCAGTTTCAGTGAGTTCTCAGGAACAGTTTTTGTTAAGTCTGTCTGCGTCATTATACCAATCTGCGATAAATTGACAAGTATTGTTTAACAACTGTCGGTGGAAATATAATGAATGAAATATATATTTCGTATTTTGTTTCGTACGAATGCATTTTGACAAGTGTTTCTTCCATAACTTAGTTATGAAAGAAGCTTTTAGTCTTGCCCAACCAAAAAAAAAACTATTTCAGTGAATTGATTATTTACAATAGCAAGAGAAATTGGGTTGGGTTACCTCTGAGCGGCACTTTTTTGCACACCATGGGCTAAATGACCAGGTCACAAGGACCCCGAAGGCTCAGAGAAGGTTTGGGGAGGGGACCCACTGGAACAGCTGTTGAGTGACAGATGGTAGCCTCCCGTCAAGGCCATCCAGCGTGTTCTGTAACGTGCACAGGGTATGGCTCTCCCGCACACGGGGCCACGGCTTGACGTCCCATCCGACAGACGGACGGACGGCTGCCTTCCTAAACCCATCGGTGTCCCCTACTGACCGTGGGCAGGGCGGGGAATTTTGCGGAGATAAATCTCAACGATGACCCAGCTGGGACTCAAACCTGGGAACTACAGATTACGAGCCTGGCGCGCTACCGACTGAGCCACCCCCGCCCCAAGAGAAATTGGCAAGAGAGTTCATATACTTGAATAGATTCTTTTGAAATACATATTTTTACTGATTTCCGTATTTCGGATTCAACGGAAACTAAAGAAAGGAGTATAGAATAATGCAGGTAGAGGAATAATGGTAGTAGAGGAAAGGAAATATTTGTTATAGCGAATTTTTTGACAGATAAAAAGATAGTTGTTTTAAACAAAATGATTCTTTTGTGCAAATCGTCATGTAAAAGTAACTCTAGGTGCAAATTAATTTTTTATTGTAGAATAAATACACTTTTAAAAAATTAATGATTTGGTTTTACTTCTGAGCCTTTATTAATATTATGATTATTATTATTATTACTCACAAAGGCCTATATGGTCAATTACCCAAGGGCTAGATAGCGGATGGTCTCTTTTGGACAGCTGTTAGGAGAGGGGTTGGGTTGGGTTGTTTTACCTCTGAGCGGCACTTTTTTGCACACCATGGGCTAAATGGCCAGGTCACATGGACCCCGAAGGCTCAGAGAAGTTTGGGGGAGGGGACCCACTGGAACAGCTGTTGGGAGACAGATGGTAGCCACCCATCAAGGCCATCCAGCGTGTTCTTTAACGTGCACAGATGCTCTCCCGCACACGGGGCCACGGCTTAACGTCCCATCCGACGGACGGCGGCCTTTCCAAGCCCATCGGTGTCCCCTACTGACCGTGGGCAGGGCGGGGAACTTTGCGGAGATAAATCTCAACGCTGACCAAGCTGGGACTCGAACCTGGGAACCACAGATTACGAGCCTGGCGCGCTACCGACTGAGCCACCCCCGCCCCTAGGAGAGGGGGGGGGGAGAATTCCTTCAAGGCCATCCAGAGAATTCTTTATTTTTCACAGATTATGACTTTCCTGAACATGAAGTCAGGACTAACCCTATCCGAAGAACAGCGGCCTTGCTCCAACCCAGCAGCATTCCCTGTTCAACCGAGGGCACAGTGAGGATTACTGGAGAATATCTCAACGAAAGCATATTAGAGACTCGAACCTGGGAGTTACAGATTGTGAGATCAGCACACCACCGACTAAGGCAACACCCGCTTTTGATGAATTGAACGAAACAGAATAAATGGATATTAAGATGTATAAAATTCACTAGCACGAGCAAGGATAATCATGTAAAAACAAAAGTGGGCATATATCGCTTATTAGCATACTGAAGTGCAACTGCGACACACAGAGAGATGGTTGAATATTATTAATATCTAAATCTTTATAATGAAGCCTACAATAGCTTTCGATTTTTCATAATCAAGGTTCACGATAGATTTCTTTCTTTTTTTATGGACACGATAGTCCATAAGTTTTCAATCGATCTTCCTGTTAAGAAATACATTAAGAGAAAAAAATTAAAAAACCATCTAATGGAAGTAATAAAATCAAGAATAAATTCTCTCTTTTGAAGTTCAGGATAAAACCTTTAATATATTTGGAAAAAAATATCCAAACAAATTTTGACAGGAAACCAAATTATGAAGGATCTTCCCAAGAACAATTAACGAACAGCATGATAGCAGATATAATTGAAAAGTCGTTATATATACTTATTACTTAGTAGCATAAGGTCAGAAAACATTCTGATTTGTAAATCTTAATGAGTATAAAAGATCATATGGGTGAATTGAAATCTTACATGAACATTCACATTTCTAAAAAATGAAGAATTCTCTGAAGAAGAATGAAAATAGGCATTAGAGAAAAGTTGCTAAACTTTGCTTCTCTTACATGAATATCTAGAAAAAGCTAAATCTAAGTTACATTTATTAAGGTTATTCTTAATTGTTAATTACTCTAAACCTAGAAAAATAATTTCTATTATTTTGTGAGGCGGGGGTGGCTCAGTCGGTAGCGCGCCAGGGTCGTAATCTGTAGTTCCCAGGTTCGAGTCCCAGCTGGGTCAGCGTTGAGATTTATCTTCGCAAAATTCCCTCCCTGCCCACGGTCAGTAGGGGACACCGATGGGCTTGGAAAGGCCGTCGGATGGGACGTTAAGCCGTGGCCCCGTGTGCAGGAGAGCCATATTCTGTGCACGTTAAAGAACACGCTGGATGGCCTTGACGGGAGGCTACCATCTGTCTCCCAACAGCTGTTCCAGTGGGTCCCCTCCCCCAACCTTCTCTGAGCCTTCGGGGTCCATGTGACCTGGCCATTTAGCCAATGTTGTGCAAAAAAGTGCCGCTCAGAGGTAAAACAACCCAACAACCCAATTCTTTACGTATGAATATAAAAACCGGAAGATTTAAAGCTAAAATTTATAGGATAGAAATATGAGAAAAATTATTTCGTTGCAAAACTATATATACCTTTTTCTCTAATTTGCTTGGAGATATCTATACTCTTTTCACATAATCATTGAAGTGGCAAGACTCCCTCAAAGAGGTTTTTATTTGTCCAATCGTGGTTTAGTGCGCTTAACCACGAAAGCCAATAAACAACAAGATCCTACGCTGGAAATGTATCAATAAGTATAGGATGAAACAATTATGATTTTAAAAGCAAAAATGCATAACTGAATCCATTTCTTTATAGATGAATTTCTACTGAACTGATGAACATGTGTAGCAATGGAAAGGAGAGTTTCACTGTTCCTGTTAAAGAATTCTTAAAATTAACGTAGTGCCAGAATATGAGGTAAATAATGAATTTCACACTACCTTCTGTAATAAGTTTTTGGTGATATTTTACATAACATAAAGTAAATATGAAAATATAACACTACTAATGTGATGTGAACATATCAATCAAATGGATCAAAAAAGCAATAACGAAATGTGAAATTTTCGATCGACGTGAAATCGTTTGGTACTGCTGAGTGTTCGAACGTTTCATTCCTATTAGGGTAAATGTTTTCGGTAGCGTATCAAATTCATATTTCGTTTTATTTAAGCTATCAATGGGATTTCTATTGTCAATAATAGTGATTTGCTCAGAAGATGTAAACCGACACTTATGAAAGATTACTGCTGAGCTAGAAGTAGATAATTTTTCTATTTTTTTCAATTTTTTTCTTTAACTTGTTTTCTTAATATAAAATATGAATGCATTTTAATGTCAGAAGATCGCAATTTTGCTATTATTCTAAATTGTTTTTGTTTATGGGTTGGGTTTTACCTCTGAGCGGCACATTTGTGCACACCATGAGCTAAATGGCCAGGTCACATGGACCCCGAAGGCTCAGAGAAGTTTGGGGAAGGGGACCCAATGGAACAGTTGTTGGGAGACAGATTGTCAGGCTAAAGGCCTTTTTAGATTTCTTTTTCTTCAGGCTGTGTATATTTATTTTGGATTTCGCCAAAATAGTCATATGCTACGGGGAGGCCCTCTGTCCCGGCATCTGGAAAGTTAATTGAAGGGGCAGTGCCCCGAGGGACGGATGTCACCCAACTGCTAGCGACGGCCCAGATGGTGAGGTGTAGAGAGAAAGGAAGAAAGGGTTTGGCGACGACGAGAAGAGGAGAGCCGGTCGAGTTTCGGAAGGAGACGGACGAGAAGTTGAAAAGCTGGGAAATGCCGACAGGTAATAGCGGCATTGGCTCTGTAAATACAGCTGAACAGGCATAGTAAGCTGGTGTTGTTGTAATCTATGTAATTGAGCATATGTCCTCGTCCAGCAAGTATGTTTGGAAGGTTAAATAAATCTTTGTTATTTTTAAGTAAAGTCTGAAGTTGAACTAATTTATGGGGAAGGAGCCTCAGTATCGAGTCTCTGCAATTGTGAATAAACCGTTGATTTTATCCGAAAGACTCTTTCACCCGTCGCGTATAGCGATCGAACCGAGGGAACGTCCTAAGTGGTCCCAATAGACCGACAAACGAAGAGTTAACATCACACAGATGGTAGCCTCCCGTCAAGGCCATCCAGCGTGTTCTTTAATGTGCACAGGGTATGGCTCTCTCTCGCACACGGAGCCACGGCGTAACGACCCATCCGACGTACGGCGGCCTTTCCAAGCCCATCGGTGTCCCCTGCTGACCGTGGGCAGGGCGGGGAGTTTTGCGCAGATAAATCTCAACGCTGACCCAGCTGGGACTCGAACCTGGGAACTACAGATTACGAGCCTGGCGCGCTACCGACTGAGACACCCCGCCCCGTTTTTGTTTATGATTTATAATTTTGTGTTTTCAGTGGGAATTTAAAAATATGTCTTTAAAGCACTTGATTTGCATGATATTACGTGTCCAATCGATCCTTTATCTATTTTATTCTTTTTGTTTGCATTTATTTTGAGAATTGCTCTTTCCTTGTGGTTTGTTGCTTAGCAATATTCTTCAGCACATTGGTACCAACAACGAACTCTTTGTTGTACTTCATTGTAAGACCCGTTATAATACATGTTTATTTCTCTTCAGTCGTATCGAGTATAATTTAAATGTATGTCGTTCTGGAACCTTTCAAAAGAGCGCAATTCAAAGTGCGATTACAATAAAAATTCACTCGCAATAACATATTTATAACCGTTTCCAACTTGGAAAATGAAACCACAAAACATATCATTCATCACAAAAGCTTTTAGTAAGCCACAAAAAGACTTATTCGGAGAATACCTGCCCATCCATGTAACCATATAGCTCTTTTGTTACTTGTAAACCAGTTTTCGTACCTGTTGCTATCAGTGCTTGAAAAGGATGTAAAGAGTAAATGAAAATCTCAGCTAACCCATTTTGTAAACTCTTGTTCCAAAGATAATACTCTATTCTTTACCACATCAGGTGCCAAAGTCGAGCAAACTGGTCACAGCAAAAGATTCGCGGATGTCATTTGGTAACATTATCTCTTAAGTGCGAGTAATAAGTGGATTTTATACAAGGGAAATTCGAAAAGGTGCGAAATGACGATTCCAAAGGGTATTTTATTTACAGAAAAAGAAGTTTAAAACTGAAAAATGCCAAAATAAGCTTTTTGTGGCTTGAGATAGTTTAGAGATTATACGTCAAGACACCATTTCTTGAGAAACCAATTCCTTGGCGTACCATTTCTTAAGAAAGGTAACTGTTTAGAGTTAATGCCAACGTCCACACGACTCTTTATTGGGATGTAGCATCATCAGGAACCATCATCAGTTTTGTGCAAAGTTTAAAAAGGAATAAAATGGATCAAGGGCTATTAAGCGATCTTTAACTATCGCTTTATACACTTTTTAAATTGTGAAAACTTTCTTACTTTTAAAAGGATACGTCATAGTGTAATTAACTTGCGAATGATTGTGCAGAAACTTGGCGATCAGAAATTCTCGTTGGGGACGGAGTTAATACAAAAAACGAATGCAAAATATCTCATTAGAATTGATATGGACTACTAGCATTAGTATTACTTTGAATACCAAATACTGCGTTTAACTAGTGCAAGTTTAGTTAATATTTCTGGTTTCGGATGCACTTTTTCTCTATCAGTTGCTTGGAAATAGATATTTCTGACTTCAGTTCTGGAGCACGTTTTCAGTGTCATGTTGCAACATCAGAATCTCTCATCCGTTAAATAGAGCAAAGCATAATTTCATGTTTTTGTGAATAATCTGCAGGAAATTCATATATCGCATGCAGCTATAACTGAAAGGAAAAACCTGGAAGAATAATTTAAACGATCTGTTACCTACGAAAAGAATTTTTCCTCTTTGCAATCCACTCAAACTTAATGTACGTTTCATACCATCGCTAATCGCTCTAAAAACCGACAATTTTTGTGGTCATTAATTTCTAACATCTTCCAATTAATGGAGTGCAATATTTTGTAAAATTTAGTACCTTGGTTTTCTTTAAAATGTTTGAGTTTTTATTATTAAGGATATCAATAAGATCTTCGATTTTTTTAGATATTATTCACGCTCACCAATGTGAATAATAATATCTGCACATGCATCTGATTTATTTTCTAGAGCCAAGATTGCTTTTAATCAGAAATGATTTTATAGTTTGTAAAATGGCATGTTATTATGTCCAGTGTTTCGAAAGTACTGAACGATAGACACTCTGACAATTAACAGTAAATTACAATGAATTTTTTTGTGCATTTGGGAGATTTTACAATTGCTTTGTTAATAACCTAAAAAGATCAAACTTAAAAGGTAAATTTGTTTCAGGATAGGGTATGTATTAAAGTAAACGAAATTTTACTTAATCTTTTAAACTCTTTCAATAATCATCAGGTGTGAGTACAAATAAATGTAATACCTATATAGTTGAAAACATGAACTCTTCAAATTCAATATCTTCTGAAAATCCTTCGTTTCGTTCCCATTCACGAAACGTTTTCCATCAAACTTTTATTTCGCCCATTAATGACTTGCATCCTTCTCAAGATCGAGAATTAAACAAAGGGGAATCGGATTTTGAATTTCTGCTCAAAACGTTAATTAAAGTTGGAGGATTTAAATCCCCAGACCTTAACCGCGAACAAAAGATACCGATCGAAAACATTCCCTCTTATATTGTAGCATTTGTATTTCATCTCACTGCAATATACTTAATAATAGCTATAACTTATAAATACACTCAGAGTCCTCCTTCACCAATGAATCTAAAATTTATATTTGCCTATGTCTTTGAGGTTTTATGTTATCCCATTTTCTGGTATGGTGTTAATATTCGGCGAATTTCTTGGCAAAATATTGTTGTGAAGATTTCTATGCTTTCTGTTTCCAGTGATTTTACCCATAGGGATAGAAAGCGATCTCTACGCACATGGATCAGAACATGCGTTTTATCGGCGTTCTTCTATCCAGTATTGCTTACAGCACTATGCAATTACTTAAAATCGGAACGAGAAATTGAAAACGACGTTCAGTATTATTTTCTAGGTTTAGATCTACAGGTGAACTTACTATACAAATATCTTGCAAGTTTTTTCTTTAACGCAATCTCAGTGTACTTAATTTTGTTGCCAAGTATTTTAACACTAACTTATGTTTTTATTTGCTTCCATATGCGACGAATGCTCAAGGATTATAACGAGGTTATAACTATTCGCTTTATACCACACAGAAGTCCAAACACAGCGCGAGAATTACTCATGGATTATATTAAATTGGCATCTGCCACTAATATGATTGAAGAAGCATTTTCTTTACCTATATTTCTGCTAAGTGTTTTATACAGTCTTATCATGTTTGAAACTCTGGCTTATGTATTTGGTTTCTTCAGTTTCCCGAGATCTGCTTCATCTGTAGTATTAATGTTCATCTCAAGCACACATGCAGCAATATCATTCTTCGCCGTTGCTGTTTCCGCAGCAGAAGTCCACGAAACCGACCAACAGATCAGAAAAACTTTAACGCAATTATCTGAGAAGACGACTGCCTCTTGTGACTATCGTTCGAGGGCCGATTCCAGTTTGTTTACAATCTTAGAAATTAATTCTCTTTGTCTTTCAGGATGGGGAGTGTTTACTTTCAAGCGAGGTTTCGTTTTGTCTGCTTGCGGGAATCTTCTTACTTATGGCTTACTCATTCTTCAATTAAAGCAATAGCACCTTGATCTTAGCATTATCGAAATACGAATATATTTCCTTGCACATAACACACTACTTTAGTTGGGTCGGATTGTTTTACCTTTTACCAGTCTTTTTGTGTCACAATGTGCCACTTGAACGTTTAAACTAATATCCAAAATTACCTGTACCTTGGCTTTACTTTAACCTCCTGCATGGAATAAATTGTTATTATTATTAATGAGGATTAGCCACAATTCTAGAGTGCCCATTCTCTTCATCCCTGATAAATATAGTTTCTTTTCTACTTCCGAAGCCGAGTTAAAAATTCGAGCATTTATTTATAAAGTAAATGTTCACATTTTAAGGTATTTTGTTTTAAACATCTTTAGTCATTAGTAGTACTATAGTTAATCATTTTATTAGTACTTAAATGATCTTAGCACATTTTCAAATATATGTTGTCAAACTCAGAAAAATCATAAAAATTTTTAACCTAACTATTTAATTGCAGTGATAATTGTATATGGAAAAATTGTATCTCACAATATTTTCAAAAAAGAAAAAGTGTCTTTACAACGTTTTGCAGCAAAAATGTTTGTAATTATGTGTACATTAAAGTTATTGTAAAACACTAATTATTTTCTATGGAAATTTCTCCTGATAACGTAGACTCTTTTGTCAATTAATTCCCTAATTTCAGTTCATTATTTTTTGGAAAAATTCGAATAAGAATACAACAAAATTTCTAAGATTTGGCTTAATAATACGACTGGGAGAACGTACTAATTTTGAAGCACTTCATATCAAACCCTTCTTCGAGTAATGTCTTTGAACTTTTTTTTGCTTTCATATTATATATTTCCTTAATAGATGATAGGTTGTATCAGTAACAGCAGAAATTGCAATAATGGGGTAGTATGCATCAGTCCAGAGTTTAATCATTCCTTATGTTGTATATAAGACTTTCTGTGCTCGGTACTAAATTATCTGATAAATAACATATAGAAAGGAAATACCCTCTAAAGCTATATACCTTTAAGAACATATTATTCATTTTATATGGTTATTTGCAAGCTACAGAAGTCATCCCGAGATAAGACGCTCGCAGATCAGTGCATGCACCACTTCTGTAAGTGTTATACAAATAACCCTTTACAGTTACGAAGAATCAGTGCAAATTCCTTACATTTGTATAAGGCTATTAATATCAAAAATGCGTGGTTTCATTATTATATTTTGGATGCTTAGAGCATTACAAATGAACCATTGTAACCAGAAACCAATCTCTCTAATCTTCTCTAACCAGAATGCAATCGATCCAATCTTCTCTAATCACAATGCAATCGATCTAATCTTCTCTAATCAGAATGCCTTTGATATAATCTTTTCTGATCAGAATGCAATCGCTCCAGTCTTTTGTAACCACAAGTAATAGCTCCAGTCTTCTTTAACCAGAATTCAATCACTCCAGTATTTTCTAATAGAATGCACTCCTCTTATGTTCTCTAACCCTTCGTATGAAAAAACAAGCAACTTTCTCTAATACCCATGTCTCATGCGATTACATCCTTCGATAGAAGACAAAAACAATTTCTGAATATTATTACGTTTCTTTGCTTTTTTCTTCCATCCAGGAACTAATAATTATGTAACTTGATATGTCATTGTCTATTTGCTTTCCTTCTAATATATAAAGAAATATTCCCTAAATAGTTTTCACTTAACACTACAGACAAAAATTAAAATCCATGATATGGTTTTTTACTATTTTATGTACTATAGCTTTTCTCAGAATAATGTTAAATATCAAAATATCATGTTTAACATTTGAACTTTCATTATGAAGTAAATTGCATCTTTCCATTAAATTTAATTTCATTTTAATACATTGCATAACTTTTATCTTATTGAAAATCCATTACAGTTCTACCAAGTTTGATGATTGCTATATTTAGACCTTGGATCAGACGTTATTTCTACTCATTCGATTAACGTTTTTTAGCTGTACCCTTATACTGACGTTTTTTTTTTCTGCTTTAACTCCTTAAAAATATACGTGATGAAATACGAAAAGGTCAAATAGATTAGTAAGCTTATTTTTACCCTACAGGTGACACCGATGGGCTTGGAAAGGCCGCCGTCCGTCGGATGGGACGTTAAGCCGTGGTCCCGTGTGCGGGAGAGCCATACCCTGTGCACGTTAAAGAACACGCTGGATGGCCTTGACGGGAATCTACCATCTGTCTCCCAACAGCTTGTTCCAGCGGGTCCCCTCCCTCAACTTTCTCTGGGCCTTCGGGGTCCACGTGACCTGGCCATTTAGCCCATGGTGTGCAAAAAAGTGCCGCTCAGATGTAAAACGACCCAACAACCCAACCTTACCCTACAGGTGGAAATAAATTTATATTTAGAGTTTGATATTTTTAATGTACTTTAAACATAGGCTATTACTCTCTCTGTTTAAATTTATTGTAGATCGAACCCTCGATTCCTTGTTTGTCAGGCAGCCATTGTCCGTTACATTTCCAGCTCTTTACATAAATCTCTCAAAGGTATATCCCACCAGACTCAAAAACACTTTTCAGCTGTACTCAATGTTGTTCAGAACCTACAGCGTTTGCTTGTTATTAAATATCACTTTTGAGCAGTACTAACAGTTTGCACCGCCAGAAGTTTCAATAGGAACATTTTCTATTAATTCTCAGACATTAAACTGCAGGTTCTCATCATTCCACGTATTAAAACCGCTTCAATTCAAAAGACACATTTGTCATACATTACCATCTGCATGGTTGATATTTTTTCGTAATCACTTTCCACCTGTTATTCAAACAATTCTGAAAGATTCGTTATTCATAACGTAGAAAGTCAGACAATAAATGAAATCTACAGAACAGGGATTTTTGTTATATTACTTCTTAGAACTGCAGCGTTCCTAGCAATTTTATGAAGTAACATTGTTTATTTTGTGATCATCTGTTCTTCGATCTATCGATTAAGTTCCCATGGCCTTCAGTAAGGAAAATTCATATAATTACAGTACTTTGCTTGATTAAAACCTTTGAACATCTTATCACTTTTGATTATTATTTTGTGCATATAGCACAAAATTCTGAAAGATATACTGTTGGCAACAGAGGACATCTGCTTCCTTTGATATTCAGTCGACTTTTTTGTTTATTGCAAATTCTCCAGATGTAACACTGATGTCCCTTTCTGCATGTCGCGATCGCCACAGAAAATCGTATACAGTGGTTCTGAGGTTGTGCTGTCATATTGGTAACGTTTGTTGCGCCCTAAACATATTGTGTGAAGAGCACGTTTCAGCATTTTGTATTTCATCTCATGCTGCCATTTACGGCATGATAACTTCTAAACAATCGCTGCATCATGTAAAAGTGTGATAAACTGAAATACATGCACTTTTTTGTAATGTTATCAGTGAAGGAGTATACAACAATATGTTCTGAAGTGATAACGTATCAAGTGAAAAAAAGAGACCTGTGAAAACAATTTTTAAAAATTGAAGCATCTCAAATACACCATTTAACCAAAAAAAAAACAATCTCTCCATCAACTGAAAACAATTTTTTTTAAAAAGAAGTTTTCATAACATAGCGAAGCACGATTGCAAAAACGTGCTGTGTATAACAACGTGGGTGAAAGAAAACATTTGAACTGACTCTCCCAATGTGAATGCATTTGTTTTAAAAGGTTCAACAACTTCAAAGTACTGTAAGAATCAAAAGAATTGAATATTTCAGCTATTGAAAGTTGAAAGCATTTGGAATTTTGTGAATGTTAATATAAGAATAATGAGTGAACTTCACAAAAGGTTGGAGTAAATTGTCACTCACACTTGATGAATTGCAGATACATAATATTTAGCTTGCATTTAAAGAAAAACTCCTTCCCATGAAATAATTTTTGTGTTCATGTCTATCTGTTTGCTTCTATTTGTCCTTTAAATGGTTTCGAACTTTGACTATGTGATTTTATAAATGATTTAACAATCACATCTTATTTCATTTTAAGCGAATTGTAAAAAAGTATTGCTTAAGTGTAAGTTCAAATTGGATCTTAATTCATTACATTGTATTCTGTTATAAAACCAATATTACATTTACAAAATCTCATACAATGAATATAGAAAATGCATATTGAATCTATATGTTCATTATCACATTGTAAGAACAGCATTACATAGTGTCGTTTATGCTATTCATTATCACATTGTAAGGACCGCATAATATAGTGTCGTATATGCTATTCATTATCACATTGTAAGGACCGCATTATATAGTGTCGTTTATGCTATTCATTATCACATTGTAAGGACCGCATTATATAGTGTCGTTTATGCTATTCATTATCACATTGTAAGGACCGCATTATATAGTGTCGTTTATGCTATTCATTATCACATTGTAAGGACCGCATAATATAGTGTCGTATATGCTATTCATTATCACATTGTAAGGACCGCATTATATAGTGTCGTTTATGCTATTCATTATCACATTGTAAAGACCGCATTATATAGTGTCGTTTATGCTATTCATTATCACATTGTAAGGACCGCATTATATAGTGTCGTTTATGCTATTCATTATCACATTGTAAGGACCGCATAATATAGTGTCGTATATGCTATTCATTATCACATTGTAAGGACCGCATTATATAGTGTCGTTTATGCTATTCATTATCACATTGTAAGGACCGCATTATATAGTGTCGTTTATGCTATTCATTATCACATTGTAAAGACCGCATTATAAGTGTCGTTTAAGCTATTCATTATCACATTGTTACGACCGCATTATATAGTGTCGTTTAAGCTATTCATTATCACATTGTTACGACCGCATTATATAGTGTCGTTTATGCTATTCATTATCACATTGTAAGAACCACATTATAAGTGTCCTTTATGCTATTCATTATCACATTGTAAGGACCGCATTATATAGTGTCGTTTATGCTATTCATTATCACATTGTAAGGACCGCATTATATAGTGTCGTTTATGCTATTCATTATCACATTGTAAGGACCGCATTATATAGTGTCGTTTATGCTATTCATTATCACATTGTAAGGACCGCATTATATAGTGTCGTTTAAGCTATTCATTATCACATTGTTACGACCGCATTATATAGTGTCGTTTATGCTATTCATTATCACATTGTAAGAACCACATTATAAGTGTCGTTTATGCTATTCATTATCACATTGTAAGGACCGCATTATATAGTGTCGTTTATCCTATTCCTTATCACATTGTAAGGACCGCATTATATAGTGTCGTTTATGCTATTCATTATCACATTGTAAGAACCACATTATAAGTGTCGTTTATGCTATTCATTATCACATTGTAAGGACCGCATTATATAGTGTCGTTTATGCTATTCATTATCACATTGTAAGGTCAGCATTATATAGTGTCGTTTATGCTATTCATTATCACATTGTAAGGACCGCATTATATAGTGTCGTTTATGCTATTCATTATCACATTGTAAGAACCGCATTATATAGTGTCGTTTATGCTATTCATTATCACATTGTAAGGACCGCATTATATAGTGTCGTTTATGCTATTCATTATCACATTGTAAGGACCGCATTATATAGTGTCGTTTAAGCTATTCATTATCACATTGTTACGACCGCATTATATAGTGTCGTTTATGCTATTCATTATCACATTGTAAGAACCACATTATAAGTGTCCTTTATGCTATTCATTATCACATTGTAAGGACCGCATTATATAGTGTTGTTTATCCTATTCATTATCACATTGTAAGGACCGCATTATATAGTGTCGTTTATGCTATTCATTATCACATTGTAAGAACCACATTATAAGTGTCGTTTATGCTATTCATTATCACATTGTAAGGACCGCATTATATAGTGTCGTTTATGCTATTCATTATCACATTGTAAGGTCCGCATTATATAGTGTCGTTTATGCTATTCATTATCACATTGTAAGGACCGCATTATATAGTGTCGTTTATGCTATTCATTATCACATTGTAAGAACCGCATTATATAGTGTCGTTTATGCTATTCATTATCACATTGTAAGGACCGCATTATATAGTGTCGTTTATGCTATTCATTATCACATTGTAAGGACCGCATTATATAGTGTCGTTTATGCTATTCATTATCACATTGTAAGGACCGCATTATATAGTGTCGTTTATGCTATTCATTATCACATTGTAAGGACCGCATTATATAGTGTCGTTTATGCTATTCATTATCACATTGTAAAGACCGCATTATAAGTGTCGTTTAAGCTATTCATTATCACATTGTTACGACCGCATTATATAGTGTCGTTTAAGCTATTCATTATCACATTGTTACGACCGCATTATATAGTGTCGTTTATGCTATTCATTATCACATTGTAAGAACCACATTATAAGTGTCGTTTATGCTATTCATTATCACATTGTAAGGACCGCATTATATAGTGTCGTTTATGCTATTCATTATCACATTGTAAGGTCCGCATTATATAGTGTCGTTTATGCTATTCATTATCACATTGTAAGGACCGCATTATATAGTGTCGTTTATGCTATTCATTATCACATTGTAAGAACCGCATTATATAGTGTCGTTTATGCTATTCATTATCACATTGTAAGGACCGCATTATATAGTGTCGTTTATGCTATTCATTATCACATTGTAAGGACCGCATTATATAGTGTCGTTTATGCTATTCATTATCACATTGTAAGGACCGCATTATATAGTGTCGTTTATGCTATTCATTATCACATTGTAAGAACCGCATTATATAGTGTCGTTTATGCTATTCATTATCACATTGTAAGTACCGCATTATATAGTGTAGTTTATGCTTCAAAAAACACTTTTTTCATTTTCAAAACAAGCGTTTCTATTGTATTGTTCAAAATTCATACCATGATGTTCGTATGAAACGAGAATTTTAATTTTTTCAGTTATTTTAAAAGATTATATTTGGGAGTTCAGTTTATCAACATTTGTTTAAAAGTAAAATCTTTTAAATGCAACGAAGCATTTATCTATGAAAAATGTAAAATAATGTCAGCAGAAAAATAGATTTCAACAGCTGAAATGTTTAATCACATTTAATATTTCTGGGATATAAAATATTTATGTATTATATATTTTAAATTCATTATTATTACGCTACAAAGTGAAATTTTCTGGATTAATAAGTGTACTCCAAAAGCAGAATCTTTATTGCACAAATTTTAATAATAAGAACTGGAAGTAAGATAAAAATGTGGTGAGTCGAACTATATATTATGACCTAAAATTAAATTTTCGAAAGTAAATATAAAGAAAGAAGTGTAAATATCTGCCATGATCTGTTTTCAATCAAACGCATAAAAATAACATTTTTTTTTGAAGTCGTGAACATATTTGACTGCATCTGTATCATGGAACTGGATTTTACTCTAGTTCTTCGAATTCTTTCTTGTATAGGAGTGGATACCGAAAATCACAAGCGCAAAAAGAATCTGCTTCTTACTCGAATTTTTTCTGTACTGTTTGTTTTCTTTCTTCATACTTATTTTATTTGTTTAACGATAAAGAAATTGTCATGTTTAATATCGTTCAAAGGTTTTATCTACGTCTTTTGCAAAGAGGTATTCCCCCTCATTTCTTGGCACACTCTGTACCACAAGAGGAAAGCTTTGAAAAATTTGTGCAAAAGCTTCCGCACTATAAAGGGAAAATATCAATTTACTAAATGCATTGGTTTCAAGAATATTATTAAATTTTTAATTTTTGTGTTTATTTTTTATCCCGTTGTCATATCAGTGTTAATAATACTCACTTTTAAAAAGTTAGAAATTTCGAAATTTTGTTTGATCTCCAATTTTCATTTTGATGAAAATTCCCCTTATTCCCAATTAATATATTTTACAGTTAGTGCTCTTTATCTTTCTCATTGCACATTTGTTCCGAATATTGCGATGTTACTTTATGTTCTAATCTGCAGACATCTGAGGAATTTCCTTTCCAACTATAAAATGATTTTGGATGCAAATATCAAACCAAGTATCAGCTTTCGAACAGTAGCTGAATATCGTATTGCTTATAATCAAATTCGTTCTTTAATATATCAGGTGGAAGATAATCTATCGCTACTAGCTTTCTTCTTAATTATTTTCAATTCTACAAACATTTTCATCTTAGTACATTTCTTTCTCACATCGTCCAAAAGAAATTTCAATTTCGTTGATATAATTATGATAGGCACATGCTTCGTCAGCATTTTAAACTTAATCATTATTACATTTTTTTCGTCAGAGGTTTATGTAAAAGGTCTTGAAGTGCAATGCACTCTTCATCGAGTGTCCGAATACATCGCCACGTCCCCTTACCCTAGACATAAGGGGACAGTTATGATATTAAATAAAATGGAGCATATGAAAGTCATTGCATTAACGGGCTGGGGAATGTTTTCGTTCAATAGAGGTTTCATTCTTGCTGCTGTTGGAGCTCTTGCGACTTACACTCTTTTGATTAACCAGCTATAAAGGTTACTATGACTGTCGCGTTCTTGCTACTATATCAGTGAATGTTAAACTGAAATGGGGTGGGGGTGGCTCAGTCGGTAGCGCGCCAGGCTCGTAATCTGTAGTTCCCAGGTTCGAGTCCCAGCTGGGTCAGCGTTGAGATTTATCTCCGCAAAATTCCCCACCTTGCCCACGGTCAGTAGGGGACACCGATGGGCTTGGAAAGGCCGCCGTCCGTCGGATGGGACGTTAAGCCGTAGCCCCGTGTGGGGAGAGCCATACCCTGTGCACGTTAAAGAACACGCTGGATGGCCTTGAAGGGAGGCTACCATCTGTTTCCTAACAGCTGTTCCAGTGGGTCCCCTCCCCCAACCTTCTCTGAGCCTTCGGGGTCCATGTGACCTGGCCATTTAGCCCATGGCGTGCAAAAAACTGCCGCTCAGAGGTAAAATAACCCAACCCAAGTTAAACTGAAACATGCGCAATTATAGCCCAATTATCCACCTAAAGAACGGTATGAAAAAATTAAAACATATTTACAAAGTTTTCGTCAGGAAGTGTATTTCACAAATCGTCAATGAAAATATACCTGCTTACACATTAAAATTCATAGTGCAATACTTTCTAGCGCAACCTAATCCTCAAAATTTGATGATAATCCAATATTTTAGTTTTACTAAAATACATAATTTCGGTCTAATTATTTCTCAAAAGTCAACAATTGTTTCTAAAATCGACATGTATTACAATGGTAGAACTCTTACCCAACTACGGAAGTAAAAAGCAATTAATATCATATTTTTAATATTCGGGCAAAATATTACCGCATTTTCAGGAATTAAACCCCAAAAGTAGTAGTAGGAGTATTATTTTATTTATGTTACATCCACTGTATCTGATTTCATACTTTGCCTATTATTATACATTTTCGACTTTGCCTGTAATAACATTGCATCATTTTTGCTTTACCTGTAACATCATTACATGGTTTCTACTTTGCCTGTAAAATTATTACATTGTTTCTACACTGGCTGTAATATTATTACATTGTTTCTACTTTGCCTGTAAAATTATTACATTGTTTTCATACTGGCTGTAATATTATTACATTGTTTCTATAATGGCTGTAATATTATTACATTGTTTCTATAATGGCTGTAATATTATTACATTGTTTCTATACAGACTGTAATATTATTATATTTTTTCTACACTGGCTGTAATATCATTACATTATTTCTACATTTCCTTTAATATCATTAAATTGTTTCTTCTTTACCTATAAAAATCTTACATTGTTTCTAATTTGGCTATATCATTATATTGTTTCTGCTTTCCTGTAATATCATTACACTGTTTCTACTTTTTCTGTAATAATAATATATTGTATCTACTTTTCCTGTAACATAATTAACTGTTTCACCATCCTTTACACTGGGAGCGGGGTGGCTCAGTCGGTAGCGCGCCAGGCTCGTAATCTGTAGTTTCCAGATTCGAGTCCCAGCTGGGTCAGCGTTGAGATTTTTCTCCGCAAAATTCCCCGCCCTGCCCACGGTCAGTAGGGGACACCCATGGGCTTGGAACGACCGCCGTCCGTCGGATGGGACGTTAAGCCGTGGTTCCGTGTGCGGGAGAGCCATACCCTGTGCACGTTAAAGAACACGCTGGATGGCCTTGACGGGAGGCTACCATCTGTCTCCCAACAGCTGTTCCAGTGGGTCCCCTCCCCCAACCTTCTCTGAGCCTTCGGGGGGTCCGTGTGACCTGGCCATTTAGCCCATGGTGTGCAAAAAAGTGCCGCTCAGAGGTAAAACAATCCAATCCAATCCTTTACACTGACTGCAGAAAATTTTTAGTTTCCTTTAGCGACCCATAAATAGTTTGCTATTTATTGGCATATCTTAAGAGATGAATGAAACTTTTTTTTTTTCTTGTATTCTAGTGAAACATTAGTTTTCGCATCCCCCAAATCTTCCATTAGTTAGAATTTATTGTAAACGATTGATTCATGGTGGAAGTTTAAACTTTTGTTGGTAGAATGCGATGGTCTTGGGCAGAGGTGCCGAATAGTCGATCGCATTCAACTGTTTCTTTTGGTCAATATACAGTAATTATAAATCTTTATTTAATTAATATTAATTTAGTCTTACCAATTACATTCTTGCCCAATAATCTAAGTAGTAGAAACTACTGTACAGGAAGGGAGAGGAAATGTTCCTTCCCCCCTTCCCCTGCGTGGTCGGTGGAGGTTGACTCTTTAGGAGGGGCGTGTCCGAAATGACGTCACCGCTACGTGTTCGCTGGAAGCTTGAGGTCCCGTGACTACAGATTTTTCTGCAGTGTTTCTAGGCCCTATTTCTTTACTAAAAAAGTGTCGACCTAGGGAGGGCTTCATTTATAGTCGGTTTTTCCCCCTTTTCTTTCCCCCTAAGCATCTAGCATAGAAATTGGGTGAGAGAAGTTTCGTTAAGTTTCTGTTGCAAGGTTGGCCTCCAGTGCCGTCCTAACTTGGATTCCACTGACGGTCCGACATCCTGGGATAGGGATTTATTATTTTTTTATTTATTATTTATTTATTTTAACCCCCTAGGCTCCATGCCTAGGGGGTCAAAATGTTTGACTGCTCTCTTGTTCACGTAGACAGCAATCTAGTGTTCTCCAGTAAAGGTCGAAACATCGGTGTTAAAGATAAAAAGACACGGCTTCTTCGTAATGTTTGGCAGCTGGTCTCTAGCAAACACTCCTAGAAACAAAGGACGAGTAAAGGGGTCATTTCGAAGAACCTGAGATAGTTGAAGGGTATCCATCACGCAGAGAAATCAAATGAAATTTTACGATGTTGGTCTATCTCCAGAAGGTTCTCGAATTCCACATATAGAATCACGCTCACTGCTTCGATTAGAGGGGTTCCGAATTTGGTCTCTACTCCACAATTTGCACTCTTCACTAGATTAAAGTAATCTTTACATTGTTTACCATCTGCAGACAGTTCGAACCCGTACAATGTGTACCCTTTCCCATAAGCTGAGCGACCAAATTGTACCCCTTTGTTGTCTTTCCAGACGTCTAGTGATTCCAATGACGTTTGATAAGAGCGTATATATTGATGATTTGGATAGTCAGGGGTGAGCGGTTGAGAGGGGAATTGCTCGGTGTCAGCATGATTTGGATAGTCAGGGGTGAGTGGTTGAGAGGGGAATTGCTCGGTGTCAGCATGATTTGGATAGTCAGGGGTGAGCGGTTGAGAGGGGAATTGCTCGGTGTCAGCATGATTTGGATAGTCAGGGGTGAGCGGTTGAGAGGGGAATTGCTCGGTGTCAGCATGATTTGGATAGTCAGGAGTGAGCGGTTTAGAGGGGAATTGCTCGGTGTCAGCATGCAGAGTTATATAATTCAGATTGTAATGCTTGAAGTAGTATGAATTTCTTGCAAAATCCTCGTTCATGGCAGCTGAGTCTACGATCCCTACAATGACTCTTTTGGGCATCTGAGAGCTGAATAAATTATCTCTCGCGCACAAAGTAATTCCAGGGCTGAGAGTGAACGATCTGATTTCCACACGTCTTAAAGTATATTTGGCCGAGGTCGTGTGTAGCATCTGGGCCTGAGCGAGTAGCGTTGGACTGCTGACTTTGACTTTCCTTACACAGAAAGCGGCTTCTTCAAATTTCACTTTGTAAGACGGGTTTGCTTCGCTAGTCATGAGACAGAATTCTGGTTTTGACCTCGTCATCCTCAATCGAAGGTCTACGTGATTCAGTAAATACCCATCTTGTAGAAATAGATCCGCATGTACCCATCAGATTAATTCGATGCTACGCGAACCTGCTAAAGTTTTCCTCGTTTTCCAACCGAGATTAGCATCCCCACATTCTTCCATTTTGCTTGCAGCATCCAGATGCCATAGTCCACACGTTAAATGGCTATTAACTGCGTCGGCGCCATAATTAAGTAAAGTTTCCAGATAACTGCTGTAGGGATAAAGACTGTGGCTTCCACTCACTAATTGTTCGTTCAAGTACACATCCACTTGACTAAACAAGCCGTGTAAAAAATTGTTCGATGGAACAACAGCTTCTGCATCCGTTATGGACCTTCCTGCAGCCTCTGTTATTCTTACATTGATTCTTAAGTGACATCGGGATAAATCGACATATTCGTCACCTCCAACGACGTTAAATTCCAACGGGGCATTTTCTTCTAACGAAGCAAGGGGTTGGTAAGCAATATAAGTAGCTCTTTCAGTCTGTGAGTTGGTCAGAGGTGTAGCAAACAGGTCGAGTTCCGATAGAGCGCAATCGCCAGACGAACCGTGGATTCTTTCGCTCATTTTGCAAAGACGTCCTTCACTCTACAGTGTCTCTTTGACAATCTGACAATTTTATTTTGTTTCTCACGCTTTATACCTCTCCCACGCAGGTTTCCCCTGGCTTTTTCTAACAAGTTAGCCGCACCGTCCTTCAAATTCGATTTGAACGCTTCTTTTCGGTCGCGACCTGATTCAACTTCCGAAGAGAATTTAATTCCTGATCTAACTGCTTGCTTTTCTAGAGAAAACGCCATGGGCTTCAGAATCGGGGATACGAAACGTCCGATACTTTTAAATAAGGATTCGAGCCCTCTTCCTCTTTGATACCGGGGTCCCCTGAACACCCCTGCACCCGTCTGAACCCTATAGTACGTCAGGTAGGTGGAGGGGCTAGGCTCTGTGTACTTGATTCGCATGACGAAAGTGCACCTTGACTAAAACTTTACCGTACTTAAAAGATAACGGTTCACCACTATCTGTACACAGAAATATTCTCACACTCTCGAACACGTTCCTTGCCAGAGGGTAATAATCAGCACTCGTAAAAGTTTTCACTATAACCTCGTTGTTGGGTGTTCTTGTAGAGGGGTTAATCACACGTAACAGCTCTGCATAACTGTCGACTAATAAATGAGGTGCTACCAGGTCGGAGTACACAGAAATAACAGATACACCCGCGTTAATATCAATGGCATAGTTGGACACGGAGATGTTATACAAATATTCGAATTTGTCCAAACCAAGTAATTCTCCCAACCATTTGGAGGAGGCGGGGAACATGAGGTAATAACTAGCACTATTGGTGATTTGTGTATGATTATTAGCCAGTTTCTTGAGGCCGTAATGTTTTCTATCTTCGGAAGGCATAGTTTGAAGCATAGCAGAGAAAATAGCTTCCACATTTTAGTAACGACCGTGGGGTATCTGGTTCTCGTTTCCTGTTATCACAGGATGGGGTAGTAAGTAAAAAAAATATATATATATATATGGAGGCGGGGGTGGCTCAGTCGGTAGCGCGCCAGGCTCGTAATCTGTAGTTCCCAGGTTCGAGTCCCAGCTGGGTCAGCATTGAGATTTATCTCCACAAAATTCCCCGCCCTGCCCACGGTCAGTAGGGGACACCGATGGGCTTGGAAAGGACGTCGTCCATCGGATCGTACGTTAAGTCGTGATCCCGTGTGCGGGAGAGCCGTAACCTGTGCACGTTAAAGAACACGCTGGATGGCCTTGACGGGAGGCTACCACCTGTCTCCCAACAGCTGTTCCAGTGGGTCCCCTCACCCAACCTTCTCTGAGCCTTCGGGGTCCATGTGACCTGGCCATTTAGCCCATGGGGTGCAAAGGAGTACCGCTCAGAGGTAAAACAACACAACCTAAGTAAAAATAAAATGATGAATCGGGGGTGAAGCAATCACCGTCATCCTTTCTGACCTTGCTAGCGAAGTTGCCGTAGTGAGAAGTTTCCATATTGAAGAATGTGTTGTAACTCTCTGCCTCTTTCGTAAAAAACAAGGCATAATTAGGAGCTCCAATCTGGAACAACCATAAATGATCTCTTTTCATCACTTTAATATCTATATCTGCAGGAATTTGATGCTGAATATTTTTTACAATCCCCGCTCTCTTCATAGGCATTAGGAATCCCCGCTCTCTTCATAGGCTCTTCATAGGTATTGCGAACTTATCGAGATCTTAATGGCATCTTTAGGAAAGGAGGGGAACCATCTGAAATGTGTGGAGAAGGAGCTATTCTAATCGTCGATATTATAACAACTCATAGGAATGTGAATCTCGGATAGCGCTACCTCCCCTTCACCATTCAGCTCGATTGGTTGTGCCAGTCTCGTAGTATAATCGCTCTGAGTGTTAGAAGGGTAAACGTGAATACTGGCGGAGGAAGGGAGAGTTAAGTAGAAAGCCATATTCTAGGTATCTAGCTGGGAGCAGGATAATCTCTCCACTTCACTAAGACGCCTTTTTTGCGGTCCCGGTCCAAGATTTTTTCCACTGCGTAGAGTTCAGGAAGATTTATTTTCTGCAGTTCTCGGCTATAGCAAGTTCCACGTATCTTGTTACCATCACTACCTACCACTTCGTAAACGGGAGGTGTTCTAGGTACGATTCTTTTCACTCGAAATGTCTCTCGAGTCCACTGTTGCGACGCACTTTTCTTGAATGGAAGCTTCACTGCTGAGTCTCACGTAATCCCTCTTTAAAACGGACAGGTTCTACCTGCTTTGGTGCTCCGTATAATCTCTCCCAGACGACACTCTCATTAAAGAGATCCACGTCCTTGGGAGCAAAGCTGTGAGCTCGACGTTTGGCATTATAACCCTTCACTATGGAATCCAGAACGTGTAAGAATCTAAAATTTTTATGTTTAGTGAAATAACGCCATAATTTTTCTCTCAGGGTTCGATTCAGTCTTTCTACCAACGCAGCTTTCTTATCACTATAAGACACGGAGAAGTGAATGTTTTTTTCTTTTAGGTATTTTTGAAAAATACGGTCTGTGAATTCTGTCCCATGATCGGTTCTCCTGCAGCAAATGTCCCTCCGCTAGAATCTGTTCAAATGCTTCTTTCACAGCAGTTCCTGTTTTCTTCTTCACAGTAACCGCCCACGCATGGCGAGATAAAATATCGATGGCGACTAATAAGTATCCATAACCATCATTGAATCGTGCAATATTTTTCACGAACATTAAATCCGCCTGCCATTGTTGATCCAGACCTGTCACGTACGTTTGGTTCCTTCGGTATTTGCTCGTTGCCGGTCTGTGGAGAGTGTACGTCTCTTGACCCGCTAACCATTCTCTGACTGTCTTTGGATCCTGTCCAGTACTCTGGGATAATCGAGTCACCTCTCCATAGCTGGCAGGGTTCTTGGGGTCGTAATAAGCTTTTTCCAACCATTCATCGACCAGCAGTATCTTTCCCTCTTTAATCCAGACCTCGATAGGAAGGGAGTCAGGTACGTCTATAGACGTATGGTCTGCAACCTCTTCACACAACTCTCTCGATGTGTAATGACCGGATGGTCATAGTACATCGCTTCTGTTCCCACCTCCACCAGACAGAATCGGTAACTCGGAGCCCACAACATTTTCCCACCCAACCTTCCAGAGTAACGAGTTTCTTCCACTGAGAAAAAGATTAGTTAATTCCTTTGACCGTGGGTTGTTTACGTAAAAATAATCTGATGTCCACTGTTTTATTACACACGTTCAACCAAATATTTCCTCTGAAATGCCTAGAATCTCCGCAACGTGTGACTAAATAATCTGGAGATAACGTGACCCCACAAATCACAGCGACACCTGTCAGAGTACAGAGAACAGCTGTTGCTGATGCTGTCTTCACAAGATTCATAACGTAAATGAGTACACAACACAGTAATTGTTAGGTAATATCGGACTTTTATTTACAAAACCAATTGTCGCTAGTATACAGGTTGTCTTTCGCTCTCTTTAACACGTCACCAAAGGGCAGAAAGGAAAGAAAAGCGTCGTCTACATAACAGAGGTGGGTTGGGTTGCGTTGTTTTACCTCTGAGCGGCACTTTTTTTGCACACCATGGGCTAAATGGCCAATTCACATGGACCCCGAAGGCTCAGAGAAGGTTGGGGCAGGGGACCCACTGGAATAGCTGTTGGGAGACAGATGGTAGACTCCCGTCAAGGCCATCCAGCGTGTTCTTTAATGTGCACAGGGTATGGCTCTCCCGCACACGGGGCCACGGCTTAACGTCCCATCCGACGGACGGCGGTCTTTCTAAGCCCATTGGTGTCCCCTACTGACCGTTTGCAGGGCGGGGAATTTTGCGGAGATAAATCTCAACGCTGACTCAGCTGGGACTCGAACCTGGGAAGTACAGATTACGAGCCTGACGCGCTACCGACTGAGCCACCCCCGCCCCTAACAGAGGTGGCCTCGAGCCCACGCTGTGTCAGCAAATGCATTAGCAATAGCGTCAATGTCCAATGAGCGCACTGCAGCGTTCAAATAAGTATTCAAACAATGTTCTTTATCCTCGGGCTCTATAAGCCTAGTCCCGGGTAGCAAGGCTTGAATTAGATCGTGCACTACAATGTCCTTCAATAGCTGCATAAAACGTCCTTGACCCTCTGCCGGGGGAGTCAAAAGAAACGCTAGTAGAAGGTCTCTCTGTTCAGCGATGGCATAGCGCAGGTGAAAATTAACATCAGACCTTCGGTGATGATCCAGGCTGTTCTTCACATCGTGGCGACGGTTTCGCATTTCCTCCCACTAGGCCAAGGCGAGATTCACACCAGAAGATATCGAACCAGGTAGGGATTTGATGATGTCGAGGTGTCGGCAACCATCACTATTACAGTAAGCGCACAACTGTAGGTTGCTCATCACGAACCAAGTCTCTCTTTCGGTGGAATTAGCGACGTTGATTCTGTCCGACACCGCTAGTATTCCTGCCACTCCGGAAGGGTAGAGTGATCCCTTCCTTCGTCAGGTAAGTAGGCCTCCTTCACTGAATCTGAGGTAACGGCGCACATGGACCTGGAGACGTTCACGGTACAGTCTAGGCACGACGAAAATCTCACCTCCGAGAGGGTGGGAGTGTTCACTAGCAGGCTGCATGGTAACAACTGTTGTGTTCTACAGGTTTTTCAGCCGCTTAAGTCTCTGCTGGGCAGGGGTGACGTCATGTTTCACCACCCTAGGTTGTGCAATTTGCGCCTCTAGCGGAGAATCCTCGTACTGGGGAGGGACAGGCTTCCACGTCATTTTCCGTCTAGGTTTCGGCTTGAGGGATGGGGGGTGCATTGGAACCGGGGTCGGTGGCGGAGTCACGGTTGAGACGGATGGTTCCCTCCGACATTTAACACATGGAGGGTTTTCCTCATCACTAATAGGAGGGTTGCTTTCATTCACAGTTGGGGTGTCTTCTTCATTCACAGTTGGGGTGTTTTCTTCATTCACAGTTGGGATGTCTTCTTCATTCACAGTTGGGGTGTCTTCTTCATTCACAGTTGGGATGTCTTCTTCATTCACAGGAAGGCTGCCTTCTTCATTCACAGTTGGGGTGTCTTCTTCATTCACAGTTGGGATGTCTTCTTCATTCACAGGAAGGCTGCCTTCTTCATTCACAGAAGGGTTGTCTTCAACAGGACTCGAATCTTCAATCATAGGTGGAGCGTTCTCGCCAAAATAGTCAGGTTCGTCGAACAAGTCCCACAAAGAAAATGCCTCTAATTGTCCGAGCGGTTGACCAATTAACGACCGGTCCATTGCGTAGAGTGCTTCTCGATATACTCATTCATCCATGTGTTAAATGCTGCTGTTTCGGCTTGTGAACAACACAATCCACAACCTTCGTGATAACCGCACTCAGTTCCAGGTATTTTAGGAAGGTCTTTGAAACGTGGACAGGCAATTTTTTCTAAATCCAGCGGGGTTATACCAAGTCTGCTCAATAGTCACTTCTCGTAGAATCCTCCCTTGTAAGCGATGACAGAAGCAAAAGGCTTGCGACACTTTTCATGGATGTGACGTACAATATCGTCCATCACTCGTACTCCCACACCACTTCACCGAAACGAGGGTAAAAGGGAAGGCCCGTAACGTGTTTGGACACGAAACGAATTGATTTCCAGTCCTTCTGAGGAATGTCCGTCACAAAGGAAAGGTCGAATCTGTAGACACCCGTCAGGCCCTTACAGTCCGAATAACCTAGTTTACGGGTCAGGAATTTACCCTTAAGGTGAAACCGTCTAAATCTAAGACGCAGCAGACGTAACGTATTTCACAATGATCTGGAACAATGCTAATATCTAGCATACCTGACTTCACGCTGATAACGTTCATTGTGAGAGGGCGCTGGCTGCCTTCACTGTCTCAACCAAGTCTTAAAAGTCAATACCCTCAAGTCCTTCAAGGACAGGATAACCATATTTGTGGGCTTTCAGCGTGAACGTCAGTGCCACTTTCTCTACAGAAGGATTGGGCAGTTGTCTAATGATGCTGTCGCACAATAGATGTTCCAATAGACCGGGAAACTCAGGCACTAATTGCTCATCGGGCTGACCACACCAATACTGCTGAACAGATTCCAGAACAACATCTGCAAAAGCCATGACTGTGGCTCCCGAACCGTTGCAGCGCCTTTTCATTCGAAACCTTCACCAATGAGCAACACGTCCAATCACATTCCAGAAAAATGAGGTTATCCAATTGAAATTGAGGGTCGAAGGGGTTAATGACCAATCAAACCTAGAGATTAAAGGGGTAACAACCAACCAGAGCTAGAGCCTAAAGGGTTACAGTGGGGGTTGAAGGGTTGCACCCCTTAAACTAGCAACAGAAAGCCTTCAACGATGACGTCATTTCGGACACGCCCCTCCTAAAGAGTCACCCTCCACCGACCACGCAGGGAAGGGGGAAGGAACTTTTCCTCTCCCCTCCTGTACAGTAGTTTCTACTACTAATCTATCTATCCCACCAACCACATCCGAAGACGAAAATCATAACACATAAGGTAAGCGAAATTTATCAACATCTCTTTTATTTTATAGTCAATGCTTTTTTTTTTCTAAAATGCCTTTCGCATTGCTGAGTTTACGAGTCACTGTTTCTCATAGTTTGTTATTTAAAGGTTAGATAGATTTTGATGTATTTTTCATGAGCTATTCAGAATGTAACAGCAAACTGGACATGGATGCTTCAATAGAAGTAAATTGTCATTTTTCATTTTTAAATTTGTGTCGATGCGAATTATTCATTATATTAAAACATAAATGCTATAATATTATGAAAGAATTAGTGTACATTTACTATATAATGTTTAAAAATATTTGGTGCACATATTTTGATACATTATCTCTTATTTGAACTAAATTACAATATATCCTTCAGTGAACACTTGTTTGTTTCTTCCCCAAATTCCGAAAAAAGAGAATTATCCTTTATTTCTAAAACATCTGTAATATAAGTTATACAATACACTCTGGAAAATAGCAGCACCAAAGACAGGAATTTTTAACGGTAAAACGTGTTTTGTTACCTTGCACTTTGTTCGACATTTTGATGTTCCTGAATCATTAAACATGAGGCACATTTCACTCTGTCACTCTAAACGAAAGGAAGGTGATACCGCAAAAGATTTTTAATAATTACGATATTGTATTTTTTTACTTATAAGGAATACTCTTAAATAATATTAAGACTGTATAATTTTCTTAAGTAAGATTCTGTAGATCCGAAATGGTCTTCGGTACCAAATCATTCAAATTTTCAAGAGTTTATTTTATTCCGCTGTATTAATATACACAGATAAAGTGCAGAAAAGTTTAGTGGATATTACCATTTTTGCTTAAGTGTTTATACTTCTTATGAGATTTAAAGAAATGAAAAATTAAATAGAGAAACGTTTATTATACTTAAAACTCGAAACGTGGGTAAAAAAATACTCAATAGCATGTTTCTATTCACTTTGATAATCCGAAAATTTCCAGACTTCTTAGAAGATCCAATATGAAATTAAAGTATAATGAGAAATAAATTGTTTTACTTTATCAAGAATGCAAGTAAAACCACAATTTGAAATCTTAAAAAAAGAAATTATTAAAAATTCAAAGTGTACGGATTTCTGGTATCTGTGTTTTTAGGTCAACACATGTGGAACATTCCTTACAATAGGATGATGATAAACATTTCTTTTAGAGAAAAGAATATCTAAGTTATCAACATAAATTTTAGACATATTACTTTTGCGTCATATTTATTTAAAATAGATTTTGAAATGATTTTTAATGCGTTATTTTTGGGAATGTTTTGTCTTTGTATTTCAGAAATTCAAGATAGATGTATTCCATAAGTTCAAGATAAGATATGGTTATCTTTCTAAAATTAAACATTCACATACTTGACCTGCATTAACCATTAGAAATATTAATGCTTAAATTCATTATGTGTATATGCTTATATACTGAAAAGTGCGTGTAAACTTTCAGTTTTTTCGGTTTTGCGACAAAAAAATACATCTCTGAAAGTTAACAGAATGAATTATTAATTAAATAATCAAACTAATTTTAAACAATTTTAAATAATTAAACTCAGCTGTTACAAAACAAATAAGAACCCCCTTCAAGGCCATCCGGCGTGTTCATTAAAGCGAACAGGGAGTGGCTCTCTTGTACACGGAGCAAACAACTTCTCATCAGAAGGACTGCGAGTTTTCCAACCGTTCGGTGTCCCTTTAATGACCAAGGACAAGGTCTCTAAACTATGACAAAGTTGCCAATCGAACCTGGGAACTGCAGATTACGAGTCTGTCTCCCTAACATCTGAGCCAACCTCTCCCTCCGCTGCCCCTCGTCCTAGGTGACAGACAAAAGAAGCAGACACTTAGGAAATTAGGAACACTAGGTGAATAGATCTAAAAGCAAAATCTTACCTTTATAACAATTGCCTTGTACCAAACTTTGTAAAAGAGTCGAAATTTGTATTCTCTCTACATGATCACAAGATATAGACAAGGCTTACAATATATACTGGGCATTAGTTGTTTCCATTAACTAAATAATAATATATGGTTGACTAAGGAGTCATAAGCCACTTATAAGTAGCATTTTGTATAGAGAGAGATCGTAACATTATTATTCTACTCTTCGAAAGCAAAAAAATGGATTAGTAATGCATACAATGTGAAACAGAACTTAATGGACCTTCAAGAGCTGAATGTAAGAACTTCTACTTAGGATTGTCATGTTTCCAGATATATGTGTGTAGAGAAAATTTCTCTCTATATTTTCAAAATTCATGCAGCAAAACCCAATTTGCTCTTAGAGAGGACTGGCTGAGTTTGTAGCTCATCAGAGATCGTAATCTCATGATTACAGGTTCGAGTATACACTGTCCCTAATTTGAGATTTCCTTCTTTAACCCCTATCCTGCCTTCGGTGAAAAAAGGGACATCAATGGGCTTTGAAAAGCGTCAGATGGGACGTTTTGCTGTTGCCTCGAGTTTAGAAGAATTATTCCCCTGTGAATGCTAGAAGACATTTTCTAAGGACTTGAAGGATGAACGACATCTGTTTCCTAACAGCTGCTGAGTGCATCTTCTTCCTACTACTCACCTTCTGGGGCATTAACGTCCTCTGAGCTGACCATTTAATCCGATGTGTGCAGAAAAGAGCAGTCCAATAGCAAAACGACCGCAGAGTCAGAACAACACGATTTGTTTTTATGCGGCGAAAAATGTCACTGCAAATAAATTTTAGATCTCATCCAAATCTCTCTAAATCTCGATTTTCAACAATATTCTTTTAATATTTGAAGATTTATTGCAGCTGCAACATTAAATAGCAGATGGTTATTAAGTTCGTCTTCAAACAATTTTCTTAGAAATGTACGAAAACAGGAACGATCATTACAGGAACTTTCAAAATTGCATTCATATTGGTAAACGATCTGTTTTAAAAGTTATTTGAATTAACGTTTGAGGTTATTTGAATTAACGTTTGCTCTTAGAGAGGACTGGCTGAGTTTGTAGCTCATCAGAGATCGTAATCTCATGATTACAGGTTCGAGTATCCACTGTCCCTAAGTTGAGATTAACTTCTTTAACCCCTATCCTGCCTTCTGTGAAAAAAGGGACATCAAAGGGCTTGGCAGATGGGACGTTTTGCTATGGCCTCGAGTGCAGAAGAATCATTCCCCTGTGAATGCTAGAAGACATTCTCTTAGGCAGGCCTGTCAAACACGCGGCCCGCCGGGAACTGTTCTGCGGCCCGCCAAGATTGATAACCAATACGTTTATTTAACTTTTGACAACACTGGATTCTTTAATTAAAATTATAAGTACGTACACGGTACATGAATTAAATAAACGTATTTCAGAAAACATTTCCATTTATATATAAGGGAAACTATTGCGCATAAATGTATATGTCGGAGCCCGATCGTAGAATTGCGAACAACGCTTTTGTGCGAACAACTGTTTTCCACTTTAAAAAATAATAAAACTGCAGAAAGATCAAGATTAACAGACAAGCATGTGCAAGCAATTTTAAAAATAACTACAGCTCGACAAATTCAACCAAATTTTGAAGATTTGGGTAAAGAAAAACGTTGCCAAGTTTCTTCAAAAAAAAAGATGATATTATTTTATTTAAATAATGTTAAATTGAAAAAAAGAAACTTTCCTACATACATATGTATTTTTTAATATGTTTATATTCTGTGTATTATTATTTTGTATGTATTGATTTGTTTATAATAAAAGCTATGCTTCATCTTTATTTCCATTTGTTTTTTTTTTGTTTTGCGGCCCGCGATTTAATATATAATACTTAACATGGCCCTCGGTGTTTAACGAGTTTGACATGCCTGCTCTAAGGCCTTGAAGGAAGAACGACATCTGTTTCCTAACAGCTGCTGAGTGCATCTTCTTCCTACTACTCAACTTCTGGGGCATTAACATCTTGTGAGCTGACCATTTAACCCGATGTGTGCAGAAAAGAGCAGTCCAATAGCAAAACGACCGCAGAGTCAGAACACGATTTGGTTTTATGCGGCGAAAAATGTCACTGGAAATAAATTTTAGATCTCATCCAAATCTCTCGAAATCTCGATTTTCAACAATATTCTTTTAATATTTGAAGATTTATTGCAGCTGCAACATTAAATAGCAGATGGTTATTAAGGTCGACTTGAAACAATTTTCTTAGAAATGTACGAAAACAGGAACGATCATTACAGGATCTTTCAAAATTGCATTCATTTTGGTAAACGACCTGTTTTAAAAGTTATTTGAATTAACGTTTGAGGTGAATTGTTATTATTAGCATCACTGACGTTTAATGTTTCCCTTTTCATACTTCTTTAAATGTTAAACGAAATATCGAGATTAATTGAGAAACCGAGATTTTGAGAGATTTTAGTGAAATCTGAAATTTATATTCCAGGGACACTTTCTCGTGAAATATTTATCGTCAAAATTTTGGAACTTTTAATATGATTTTTCATTCACATATCTTGGAAGTAAAAAAATATATATATAAATAAATATTCACTCAAGCAGCTACTTGCCACAGAGGTCTGATAGGAGCCTGTTAGTTTATACGCCTTTGTAGAAGATCCGTGAGGATGGCTGATCCTCAACAGAAAAATAACACCAACATCCATACTTTACCCGGGGCTTGAAACAGGTCCCTTAGATCAGCAGCTAAGTGCGCTAACCACTCGGCCACGGAAAGTATCTAGTGATTTTTGGAGAATATAATGCATTTCGAAATACGTTTGCCAGTCAACGTTCTACACCTTTAGCTTCAGAGCAGAGATTTAATGTGCAAGCGTTCACGATGGTAATATATTCCCCACCAGATATCGTTCTTTCTGCATGCAAAATAAAAAACACTCATGGAAGCGCAGAACAATCGACTGAAATAAATGTACTTTGCTGCGCTCTAGTCTACATGAATAAATAATCTCAAATAATAGAAATTCCACGAACTAAAAGCGATGTTTTCGTAGAGCCTTCGCTTCTAATTAATAATATATTGATCGCTTCAGTGTTTTCGTCACTGACATATGTGATGATGCTACTTTAGTGCAATAGGTATAAAGGGGGCAAAATTTGTGTAATTGCAATCTATGTTTTGCTGTCGGAGAAAAGCCACATTTCCTCATATGCTTAGTAGTTTCCATTGGGAGATATAGTAATGCAACATAGAATTTATCACATTCTTGTTGAAGTATATTGACGATTTCTCGTAAAAAGCAATTTTAAGTCAAAACGACTGTAGTTAAAGACATCAACTGACTTCTTGAAGACAACTGACTACGTATTAAAGACAGGAAGTGACTTGCTAAAGATTACTGGATGGTTGAAGACAGTAAGTGATCCATAAAGACGAATGAATAGTAATTCAAAACGCTTCTCATTTCTGTGGTAAAAATAATGGTCCTTTTCTTATTATGATGTAAAAAACTTATTAGAAGAGCTACTCTTTTAATGGTACGGCAACAGGGTTTGTAACGAAGAATGCATTTAGAATATATTTCGTGTGTAGCGCCATAAATGACAAATGAGAGAAAACGACGTGCGATGTATGTATACAAAGTGCATTGCTGAAAGAAATAGTTTGAGATATAATTTTTTCTTATTTGTAGATATGTTTTACATACCAGTATAGAGTTATGATATGTTGTGTGTTGCTTTGCATTAAAATATTTATTAAATATCTGACATCTGGATTCACCAAGTCTTGCTTGGAAGAAGAAGTAGGAGATAAAATGAGAAAAATAGGAAATGTAATTTTTTTAATAATTACTTATTCAGACTTACAACACATTCATGATATTTAACTTACAGTTAACTTCATTAAATATGAACACTTTCATCTCAAACTGAAAATATGATGGCTATCTGTTCCAACTCTTTACGTGCTTTAATTGTATTATCTCTTTACAATTGCCTTACGCTGGTCAAATCTTTGTCTAATCAAGCAAACTCAGATCTTTAAACATAATGTAAACTATATTTTCTATAATGTAAGCAAGTGTCTGTACCAGTAATTGAAGCTTTCATTTATTAATTTCTCACGAAATTGTTTCAGGTAAGATTATAGGAATCGATATTAAAAACTTAAGTGGAAATACGAGAATCTAACCTTATCCAAAAAATATGTTTATATTATGGAATATTTTACAGTGTCCCTTACCAAATGAACTCAGTGTTATAAGATTATTAAATATGATATGAAGCTAAAAATGAAACGCCTTAACGACACATGTGTCATAAATATTTCTTCCACTGATGGCAAAGACATCATTTCTAGACAGGATTCAAAAGATGAAAAGCCTGTCGTGTTAAAATCACAAATCTCAGACATTCCAAAGTATAGTAGTAAATTAGAAAATGCTATTTCTGATTTTAATTCAATATTGAAAGTTTTTTCGTTTGTTGGAATTGAAATGTTTCAAAACAGAGACAAAAGAATAGAAGATGTTTAAAATCATTTTCAATGTTGCTCATTGTGTCTGCGCATTTGTTTATCGCCTACACGATTTCTTCGATCGTCTTTGAGCTAGCTATTTCGTCAAAAGAAAGAATCAACATCAAACTTCAGATATCATTAAGGTTGTCTGAAACACTTCCTGTCATTTTGTGGCACATGCTACATTTCCGCCGAAAGAGATTATCAGTTTTTTTCAGCAACTTGAACGTCATTAGCAGTGATAGCTTCGCTGTCATTGAAGGCTCCTCTTACAAAATTTGGATCAAAGTTGTTATGTCTATTATTATCCTAAGCCCTATTTTTTTGGTCATCTCTGATAACACAAGCCTGTAGTGAAAAGGAACTCACTTTCTATCTGAATCATTTGTTCTACGGTTTCCAAAGTGTTGGAAACGAGACTCATAAATATCTACTAGTATTCGTGTTGCTCTTGTTGTATTTATCGATTATATTTTTCATGAGGAATATTGTGGCAATAATGTACATTTTTCTCTGTCTTCGCATGAGTCGTTTACTGAAAAACTGTGAAAACGTCTTCCGCAAAAATATCTCAACAGCCACAGAACTTTCAGACGTGATGACACTTCTCAAATCGTACAATGAAATCACTTCATCTCTACACCTGATGGAAGGTGCATTTTCTCTTCCTATATTTATAGTGATTGTGGGTAATATTTCGGAGTTGTTTGCCATTTTAAGCATTGTGTTCGGTTTTACTGAACATGGTACTTCGCTTTCTAGTATCCTAATTCTGCTAGCGGCATTCATTAATGTCAGCATATCGTTCCTTGGAATTTCTTTCAGTGCAGCAAATGTCAACGAGAAGCACAGAGAAGTGAAAGAAACTATTTCTGATATTTTAATTCATTACTCAACAACCAGTCACCCTACTTTACATTCTGTGTACATTATGCCCGGGTTATTAAATGCAGTTAAAGCTAAAGATGTGATTATTTGTCCGTTTGGCAAATGTTCGTGTTCACCAGGTCCTTTGTTTTGTCTGCAATTGGAGGTCTACTCATTTACAATCTACTTATACTTCAGTTGAAGTCCTAAATAATCTTGAGAACTCTAATAATCTAAATAATCTTGAATACTCTCTTTTTAAATCAGTAGTTCCCAGCCTGTGTGTGACGTCCAAGGTCCAGGATTGTCACGAAAATTTAAGAAAACTACAAATGCAATATAGTAATTTGCACTTTAGTGCTTTTTTTTAACAATTTTTCATTATGATTTTTTGTTTTTATACCAAATGTTGAGCTTAACATGCCTTTCTTGTTTAAATAAATTGAATTCGGAGATATATAACTGAAAAAAGATAGAATTTTTATCATAAGTGTATCGCGGTGAATGGATTATTTCAGAAGTGTATCGCCAATAAAAAAGGTTGAAAGATCCTTCTTTAAACGAATCTTTAGAAAATGAACAAGTATGTGCAAACGTGCTCTCTCCCAAAAGAAAATATTACCAATCACACTAATATCATTTCCTCTGACATTTAAATTTGTGTCAACGAAAGTTCAAGTAAATATAGCAATTAACTCTTTCTTTGTACATCGAAATATTATGAAACTTGCCATCCACTAAAAACAACGTCAATGTTTACGTTTTAAATAAATAGATCACACAATTAGAGTTTTATTTCAATTTTATTGTTATCTTTATCATATAGATTGCGACATCACGTAATGAATTTTTCAAAAAGTTTACAGCACACGGTACAGCAGTTATCGATCATTAAAAAATGTTATTTCTTTATATAATAGCTACACAGATAACATAACAGGTCATTAACAAATATTAAATAATACTGAATGTTTTAGTACAGTTTTTAGTATAGTAGTTCTATATTAAGAATATATAGTATTCAGCAGTCACTATATATTTAAATCGAAATCACAGGCTTACCTTAATTACTAAGTTATTATAAAACAGAAAATCTTTAATATTTCATTTTAACCAAAATAAGCGTAGAATTATTCTGATTCCTTTTCTGAATTCGAGATATCGTACTCATCTAGACATTATAATGTATTTTTTTTCCTAAATGGCTCTTATATCCGCATTTTCAGTTTTATGTTATTACACTTCTTTCATCAGGACAACTGCCTTATATGACCTAACTTTAGTTTACTAAAATAATTATGTTTTGCATAATAGACAATCATAGGTAAGTATCCTGTAGATGATATATATTCGATTAACAAGTGGAAAAAATTGTCATTAGCTAGATGGACTTAGTCATTGGAAATCTATCTGACTATAATTGAAGACTCTTCTAGAAGGCATCTGCCAGGTTAGTGCACACAACAAGCACGAAGAGGCATGGTGTTTTCAGATCAACTGACGTGTTATCAGGATGTCATGGGTTCGGGTTCCACCCGGTGAATGACAAATTTTCTCCTTTAATTATTTGAGAATAATACTTATGATAAAAACACATCAGCTTGACAAACAATACGATATATCATTCCGTTAAATTCGTCTGTTTTCCTTAACAACAATGAAACATTGTTTGGATGGGCCCAGCACAAATCAACAGTGCCTCATGCTTTGAAAACCTCCTTCCAAAATTTAAATTACTCCCAAATTTATTTTTCCACTACTAGAAATAATACGTAATTCATTACACCACGTGACTTTAATAACCCTCTTATAAGAATAGTTTCACACTCAGAAACATTCATCAAAATAGTCATCTTCATTAAAATTAAAAATAGCACATTATATATTTCTAAACACAAACCGTTTTGCTCTAGTTCCTTATTATAAATTTTTAGACATTAAATGTTTTGTTGCTATGAGAGAAAACATGTTAGATTATTGATGTCACCTGTTCAAGTACAATATAAAAAAATGTGTCATTGTATTGAATTTGAAATAGCTTCCGAAATGGACAGTAATGAAACATTAATACCACGTAGAATAAATGATAAACGTACTTAATGTAACTTAATGTAAGTACATAGAAATACTAAGACGGATACACGTTTTATTACACTGAAATGCAAAAGTCACGTCATTGTGCAATTTATCCTGTAGTGAATTTTGAACAACGCAGTAAACAAGAAATGGTTAACTTTTTCTTCGCCAAAATGGTTGAACTGAACTTCAATTGTTCACGAGAAACAAAAACAAAAAGTAAATAAAAAACCGGTCTTAAAAAATTAACAAAACAGAAACTTAAAAATCATTCTGCATTATGAAACGCAATCTCTATGATTAATATTATCTAAAATATTTCCCTTATAAAAACTTCTAAGGACAAAATAAAAAATTCTCATGGGAAGGGAAATTTATATCAATATTTTAATAAACTTATAATCTATAAATATAGCTCGTTACTGAATAAAAAAATATAGTTAATTTTATAGAGTAGTGGTTGACTCGTATGATGTATAGGCCAGGCTGGTACTCCGATGTTTCTAGGTTCGAGACCCATTGCTTTTGCGATGACTTATTCCCCTTAATTCGCACCCTACTCTCGGCGATAGATGGATTGGAGAGACCAACGTACATTGTGTACAGTCGCTCAAAAAAGTATCCGAAGCTTTTGCACAAAATCCGTGTTAATCGATATGCCAAATGATGTGGCATATGCTTTGGATAAAAAATGGAGGTGAACATATTATTTGAAGGTGAATGCTCAACAAAATATTGTGAGTTTGGGAATATCACCTAGCAACAGAGATGAGACATTTTGATGAAGAAATGTTGTCTACCAAAGGTGCAATATCCAGATTTAAAGAATACAGCATTACAGATTAATAAGTCATTAGAGCAACAAATTCTCTTTAAGGAAATAGAAGAGGAGTCGGGTTACATTGCCTTTGAGCTTCCCTTTTTTGCACACAATAGTATAAATGGCCAGTTCACAAGGACTCCCAAGGGCTCGGGGAAGGTTGAGTAAGGAAACCCCCTGGGCAACACTTGGGAGACAGATGAATGCTTCCTGTCAAGGCCATTCAGCATATTCTTTAACGTACAGAGCTTATGACTCTCCTTTCTGACCGAGAGCAGGGAAGAGGTTTAGTAGAGATAAATCTCAACGTGGACACAGGTGGGACTTGAACCTGGGTTTGAGTTGGGTTGTTTTACCTCTGAGTGACACTTTTCTGCACATCATCGGTTAAATGGCCAGGTCACATGGACCCCGAAGACTCAGAGAAGGTTGGGGGAGAGGACCCACCGGAACAGCTATTGGGAGACAGATGGTAGCCTCCCTTCAAGGCCATCCAGCGTGTTTTTTAACGTGCACAGGTATGACTCTCTCATGCACACGGGACCACGGCTTAGCGTCCCACCCGAAGGACGGCAGCCTTTCCAAGCCCATCGGTGTCCGCTACTGACCGTGGGCAAGGCGGAGAGTTTTGAGGAGATAAATCTTAACGCTGACCCAGCTGGGACTCGAACCCGCGAACTGCAGATTACGAGCCTGGCGCGCTACCGACCGAGGCCCCCCCCCCTACTCAGAGGTAAAGCAATGCAATGTAGTATATTATATACATATACTGGATAGAAAAATGGAAACATCCCCGTGTTAAGTCAATGGACAGTGAAATTCAAAGATCCGTAATTTCTAAAATAAGATTTTCTATTGAAAAAAGGACTAGATAAATTTACATCTGATTCAAATCTATGTAAATCTCGATTTTTAACGATATTTGTTGGGTATTTAAAGAGTTGTGGCAGCTTGAATACTTAACAGCAGCAAAGTGAAGTCTAAGAAACTTGTGTAAAACTGACAATTATTGAAAGAGCTATTTACACAAAATTCTAAGACATACACTTATTTGAAGTAATACTTTTTTAAGTTTTAATTAACTTCTCAGGTGAAATCTCATGATTCGTATCTCTGTTATTTAATATTCAAACTTCTATAACTCTTTAAGTTCAGAACGGATATTATTCAAAATCGGTATTTAAACTGTTTAATTGACATGTTATACTTATTTCCAATCATATCTTTCTATATAAAAATTTTTAACCAGTTACGGAACCTCGAATTTCATTCTCTATTGACATTAGATGATGTTTCCATTTCTCTGTCCATTGCCTGTATGAACATTATGCAAGCTATGTTCATAATCGAATAAGAAGACAGTCTTCAATTTTAGTCTCATTTTCTACAAAAGTGGAAGAATTATTAGTTATGTAAAACACATGTTCAGAGGAAGTGATGTAGCTAACTTTTCACTTATCTGTTTGCTGACGCTGTAATAATTGAAATACTGATATAGAAGAGGAGACGAGTGAGATTTAAACAAGCTCGTTTCAGAAGAACTATCGAAGCATCAACTGCGCAGTTTAACATACTCCCAAGTCAACACTCATACTGAGCCACTAATTTGTAGCTTAATATATCCTATAAAGGTTGTTAGTCTTGCGATTCTTCACAGCAAATATAGCATATATCTGTTTCTTTTAGGATGCCAGTGCGTTGAGATTTATCTCCGCAAAAATTCCCCGCCCTGCCCACGAGCAGTAGGGGACACCGATGGGCTTAGAAAGGCCGCCGCCGTTCGTCGGATGGGACGCTAAGCCGTGGCCCCGTGTGTGGGAGAGCCATACCTTGTGCACGTTAAAGAACACGCTGGATGGCCTTGACGGGAGGCTACCATCTGTCTCCCAACAGCTGTTCCAGTGAGTCCCCTCCCCCAACCTTCTCTGAGCCTTCGGGGTCCATGTGATTTGGCCATTTAGCCCATGGTGTTCAAAAAAGTGCCGCTCAGAGGTAAAACAACCCAACCTAGGATGCAGTCTTAAAGCATTCTTATTTCAATTGAAGAATCAGCAAGCTGTAGTTGAGAATACATCCGCATGCAATTAAAACGAAACTTCTTGTGAATGAAAACACTCCCCAACCTGAAAGAGCAGCAGTATCATTTTTATAAAGAGTGCTCAGGAGACTATAGGTCGAAGAACAACTGTTGACATAAGTACCACCAGAAAGCCGAAGAAAGGTGGTTGTAATATCCCGATCGGCATGGTTGATTTCTCCTGCCAAGATTGCAACCACAAGAAAAGACAATGTTGCCTTCAATCCAAAGTAATAGAAATTCAAGTATAGAGAAATCCAAAGTCTAAATTTAGAAAACCGAATGTGAACGATTGTTTTTCAAACATGACCAAACTGTTCCGAAGAATTAACAGAAATACAGAAAAGGAAAAATACTTCTCTACGAGGTTGATGGTAGACATAATTCCTAAATAAATGGTGCGAAATTCCTTCATTCTTTCCAAACTCGCACCAGTCATTAAGTGAAGCTTCAAACTCTGGTTGTAAATTTTAAGGTTTTGGCTGAGGCGGAAACAAATAAAGGAGAACATTACAGTTATGATTTCAGGAGGGCTAAAGATTAGTGAGAAGACAAAATGCGAAAGAAAGGCTGTGAGATAATGATACGGAAAGTGTAGTTGAAGTTTAGATCCAAACAATAAAGAATATCCTAGGAAGCTTCGAATTTCATCGTCTGTTTGCAACCACGTGAAGAATGCTGACGATAACACTGGGAAGAAAACAATAATAAAAATGCACATTCGGATCCATTTTTTTGCTAATGACTGTTTTTCGCTACGATACGTCAGCTGGCAAGAAATCGGAATTAAAGCTTTTGATACTTCCCGAAAGCCGCGGCAATGAAAATTAATGCTGTGCCACAAAACGAGAGAAGTAATCATCTGCACGAGGCAGTTGATATAAAATTTCACAAAGTCTTGAGAATGAGAATTTACCCATAAGAAAATAACTGTAACTATTTGATAAACTGCACTCAGGTGAAAAATGAATGCAGCAAAATGAAGAATATTTCGAGTGAGACAAGTTGTCTTCTTTTGATTCTTTGGCATCGATAATTTGATTCCTATTACTGGAAGCATTTTCACATAACATTTCAAATTCAGACTCTATTTCATGATTGGTTATTTGGAGATGACTGACATACTCAGAGGTCGAAACACGACGACTTCCAATCATATCTGCTAAATTTATGTTAGAAAGCTAACTTCAATAGTATCTGTTACGTTTGCAGTTTGTTCCTAATTATAATATTATTTCTTCCCTTAAATGTTTAAAGATTATGTATTTACAAGATTTAGATCTTCTTAGTTAAGAGTCAAACATAAACAACGTCAAACATAAAACTGTCAGATAAAATTTAAACATTTTCGATTTTGGGATAAAAAACGTTGCATTTTCTTTAAGGTAAAAAGTTTCATTAACCTTATGTTTATCACGTGAAAGTTATTTTCGTTCACATATTTTAGAAATCTTCATATGTACGTATTCATACCAGAAATATATAACAATATTGACCTTTTTCTTTGAATTTATGTCGATTTTAGGTATTTGATCATCTTTGAAGATACCTTAATAAAAATAGCTTACGTCTGTACAGATGTATTGTAATTCTATCAAATATACTTTGATATTATATCCGAACTTTCTTTTGCATCTTATCTTTCAGCTGATTCTTTCAAGTATGAACATGTCAGCTACCCAAGCCCAGTTTAGTCCCAGGGATATAAAATGCAATTTTCACTGAAAACTTTATGTGTTAGTATACACTAAATTATTTTACTGGATTATTATATCGAATTCATCGACAATCAAATTCGGAAACTTATCCTTCGGTCCTGTTGCAGTTTGTGCCTAATAGCAAAAAAGACGTTCTGTTGGTTATGTACAGATCAAATGCTCATAAACTTTCAGTTTTTTATAACAAATAGCAAAACCTCTGATGATATAGTTATTACCAAACTTTCTAGATTACCTTTTATGCCTTTGTTTACTCACCACTGGAGATCATTTTTACCCTTTTCACTCGTCACGTATCATGTTAAGTTCTACATAACTTCTGAATTGATGTATGACTTCTAAGTCTCATTTGTCCCTGAACTCAATTTCAAAAATACAAAACACCTTTACTTTATCCAAATGATTCTTCTTTCAAATCATTCAAGGTTTACATTAGAAGTACTAGCATAAGTTTAATGCAGAATAATATTTTCAATTTCAAACACTGCTTTTAACCGTAATCAATATACCTAGGAAAAATGTTATTCAATTTTTTAATGATAAACTTGCAACAACACCGCGAAATACTTTTCAGATACCTTTCGATGGAATGAATTCACAGGATACGAAAGCTACTGAATTACCACTGATTGTTTTGAACGTTAATTTAGGTTATATCTTGAGCATGATGTACGATGACAAGCTTCACTATGAACTTCACAATTCCCAGAAAATCGGGAAAATTTGAATATTTATTCCTTCATTGTTGTTTTTAACGAGATCTTGGTTTGAATTTAGAGCACCTTTGTCACAGAAATAATGTCAGTTTTAGATAATGCAGAAATAAATGCGCATAATGAAAAATAAATCTAAAGAAATTCGACCGAATAGTCCATGGCATCGACTAACCAGTATGCGTAAAATGCCCAGTGTGTTAGCCAAAACTAATTTACGACCAACCTCCTCAACAAAACACCACAAATGAAGGTTCTCCACTTCAACATTTCTCTCTCTGTCATGTTCCTCTTCTTTCATTTCTGATCACCCAACCCTTATTCTTTATTTTTTCCCTTCGAGCTATTTACAAAATCTGCAGTCAGTAATATTATTGTTACAATATCGACACAATAATCCAAAGTGCTACCTAACGGTTTATGCACGAATTCCTAACGTCTACGTCTTTCATTTGTACGTGAGTGTTTTCCTAAAAGGTGCAAAGCATTTATTATTTTAATCCCAGGTAGTGTTTCTGTAAGATCAAAGTTTACATTTTGGACTTATCGGTCGGAGTTCTTAACTTTCAATAGAGCTGAAAAGCAAACTTATTTTCCTTTTCATGAATTCTTAGAAATCCATTAAGGGAAATTTCGTCGACCTGTGCACAGTGAATCCATAATGAAAACAACATTAACTTCTACACTTGATTAAAGAAATATTGATTTTTCCAAAGTCACGCATGAACAGTTAAGTGACACATTCTCCGCGATTTGTTTTCTCCGTTTCCTTTAACTTCTGTCTTTTCTTCTTCTAAAATGCACTTTGCCTTTTCAGCTACCTTTTTCCTTTTTATCTCGTTACAAAAACTAAATAACTCCTATTTTCGTTTTTTTGTCTGTCCATCGTAAGTATTCAACTTATTTTTGTTTCCATTTTTAGAGTTAAATGAAAAATTATTTTTTGGTTTCTAATAAAATCTAACTGACTCCTGTGAGACCTATGCTTGAGAGGTTAGTTTTTTTTAATGAAATATTGATTCGCATATATGTTATTAATATTATTTTCCCTAAGAGTAAATGACAAATTGCGGACGATTATTTTAGAAATCTCTATTCAAAGTACAAAAAACCGATTATCCACACTTATTGTTAATATTGACGAAACAACTGATGATTTCCAGTGTTCAAAGGGTTCATTTAGTGCAGCATTTTAATTGATTCGTACAGTTTCCTCACAATTCCCTTCAAAGCTCTTTCCGTCTGATATTTCCAATAGGTACAACAAATATTTGAGTTAATACAAACTAAAAGATTGTTTAACCTACCCCACAAAATTCTTGATTTCTTAGTGATCTGCAGTCCTATACCAGAAATCTTGCAAATGAACCTTGGTGGTCGACAATCATGACATGAAGAATTAACTCATAAATATGAATCCAAGAACTTTACAATATTTCCACATGGCTTCGATTACGTTTTCCCATTTGTAAAATGTAATACAACTTCAACGTACTGTGGCAATGTGCATAGGCGAATTAGAATGGTACGTACTCTAAAGGATATATACTAACTGTGACAACGTTTGGGAATGAAAACATTTAGTCGTGTCTTGACAGTCAATTTTTTGTCCTTTCTAACAAAAAGGAAGGGGCAATCGATAAACATAATGGCTGAAAGTGATGTCTAATGATTATATATGCTGCAATGTTAATGAATGTTTCCAACAGCTTTGCTTTTGTGTTGTTGTTTTTTCATTCTAAAGAAGCAGAAGTGTTTCCGCTTTCAAGTGTAACTTAAAAAGAAATTCACCTTCCACTTTCCTTTCAAAAAACTCTCAAAGCTGCAAAGATTTTTTTGGAAATTCTCACGAGATTTACAGTAACTTTCGTCTGTATTCAGAAATACTACGGGAATAATATCGACCATTGTAATAATGAAAAATCTATGTAAACAGACGACACGTTATAGATATAAGGAAAAATCAAAAATTAAAATAATAATAATAATTTTAAAAATAAGAAAATGCAAAAATTCATTCTTAATTAGAGGAAGAGAGAAAAAGGATGCAGGAAAATGAAATCAAGGAGCCCTTTATTAATCATATCAATAAATGCACCACTATTAAAAGAATACTGAATTTCAAATATATATTCTCCTCCTATAAATATGAATTTAAAATTCTCACCAAAATAGTGAAGTCAAGAATTCTTCATGTTGATTTTCAGCATTCGATTCCACAAATGATTCCCACTACGACAGGCACCGCGAATGACCGCAATGAAATTAGGATCAGATTTTATGCTAAGAAGCAAAACGAAAATTATTAATCGATAAAGTTTAACAAATGGAAAAGCTACACAATATTCAGGATATTTGACTCCTCTTCCATATTATGCTTCTATAACAGTTCCAGGAAAGAGCACAAAGAGTTTTGTATTCTTCCAACAAAGACCTACATGGAACAGTTCACTTTCAGTGTACCAACAAAGACCTACATGGAACAGTTCACTTTTAGTGTAGGATATATACATAGAAAGATGAGACTATTATTAACTCAGAAATGCTTCACCTTCATAATCACAACAGCTTCATATTCTTCCCGAAACGTGGATGCTGAAACATATTGGTCAATGTTAAAAAAAGATGAACTACATGCACTTCCAATTATAGAATACATGACAAATTAGACCTGGTAGAATAACATATCACCTCTGGACAACACAGAATGATGAACGAAGAAAAAAGAATGAATTTTTTTTTTGGTTTTAAAGCCTTCTATCACTGAAAATTCCAACTGAAAATAGAAATATATATATATATATAACAATATATAATAATATATTATTATATGTAGTAAATGTTTTGTATTATTTAGTCCCCGTGTGCGGGAGAGACATACCCTGGGCACGTTAAAGAACACGCTGGATGGCCTTGAAGGGAGGCTACCATCTGTCTCCCAACAGCTGTTGGGTCCCCTCCCTCAACCTTCTCCGAGCCTTCGGGGTCCACGTGACCTGGCCATTTGGCCCATGGTGTGCAAAAAAGTGCCGCTCAGAGGTAAAACAACCCAACCTAACCTAAGTATTATATAGTAGATTAAAGTATTACCGGCCATATGGTAGAAACCTTTTTCTGACTTTCATAATTTTGAAATGTTTTTCCTTTTTTGATACATGAATTAATATTATCATTAAATACATATAAAAATATATAATTAATCACTGGGAAAATGCGAAAAATAGACTTTTATCACTCCGTGTAAAACAGGAAAAAAATAATTTCTGTCTTGGAAAAAAAGATAGCGTTCCCCCCGCACCCCTGGGATTAACAAGGTAAATTCCTGCGGACAAGGTATAGCTCTTGATATTCATATTTTACCTAAATTTCAAATTTATAGCATAATGTAACTTTTTTTGCACACCATGGGCTAAATGGCCAGGTCACAAGGACCCCAAAGGCTCAGAGAAGGTTGGGGGAGGGGTCCCACTGGAACAGCTGTTGGGAGACAGATGGTAGCCTCACGATCAAGGCCATCCAATGTGTTCTTTAACGTGCACAGGTTATGGCTCTCTCTCGCACACGGGGACACGCTTAACGTCCCATCTGACGGACGGCGGTCTTTCCAAGCCCATCGTGTCCCCTACTGACAGTGGGCAGGGTGGAGAATTTTGTGGAGATAAATCTGAACGCTGACCCAGCTGGGACTCGAACCTGGGAACTACAGATTACGAGCCAGGCGCGCTACCAACTGAGCCACCCCCCGCCCCTTGGAGGAAGGGAGTACATTGGGCAAATGTTATGAAACAGAAGGTAGCCGCCCTAAAGGAGCAATAAATTCGTATCACAGGCCATCAAGCGTGTTCTTAATATGCATAGGGTATGGCTCTTCTGCACACTGTGCTACGGCTTATAACGTCCCATACGACGGCTTTTGTAAACCCATATATGACCACTTTCTCAGCTGGAGCAAGAAGGAGGTTTAGAGGACATAAATCTCAACCGTAACATAAATGGGTCTCGTACCTGGGAACTACAGATTACGAGCTTAGCGCTCTACAGAATGAGCTAACCCTGCCTCCCATCCCTTTTTAAGAATGAAAAAAGATGAACATTTTTAAGTGAACGGTAGAATTGCAAACTTGCAGCACAACATTTTAGAGGAAGAAACCATCAGATAAATAAAAGTATCTCTCAAAATTACATTTGGTCGATTTTACGAAAACAATTTTCATCAGATATAACAAAAAAAGTGGCAAAAAGAAATCAGAATAAGTATGTTTCAATTTCATTTTAATTGGAGGATCAAAAGGCTATAAGCAAGGATGGTGCCGCATGCTGAGAAAATAAAACTTCTTTTGAAACTGAAAACATTCCATCCCGACAGAGAAACAGCATCTTTGTCGAAGGTCGTCGGAAGAACCGATGCTGCACACGAGCATTGATTGCAAGACTGCAGGTCATTCGCAGACAGCTGTGTTAACGTATTTCTAATTTCTAAATCAGCTTGGTTCACTTCTGATGCAAAAATTGCAACCAAAAAGAAGGAAAACGTTGCAGAAATGACTGATTTCGAAACATAAACTTTAAATGAAACTGAGTGTTCGATACCAAAAAAACCAAAACAAATTCCGAGAGATTCAAACATGATACAACTGTTTACAATGATTATTAGAAATATAGGCAGAGAGAAAGTCTTCTCTACCATGTGAATTGCCGCCAGAATTTTAACGTAAACAATGCGTAATTCATGAGTGGCTCTTCGACTTTCCTTGCCCTCGAAATGAACTTTTAAAAGTTCATTGTAAGTCTTCATTGCTCGCCTTAAACGAATACAAAATAAAATGCACATAAAGGCTAATAACGAAGCGAGAAAATATTTCAAAGAGTAAACTATATGGAAAGCAAATCCTATTATGTAATAATGAGAAATGTTATTTGTTTCCATTTCGAAATCGAAAAAGTAACTTAGAATTCTGGACCTAATCTCAGCTTCAGTTTCTAAACCTATCTCGGCTACAAATGATAAAACTAGAAAAATTACAATGAGGAAAATACATAATTGTATCCTCTTTTCCACTGATAACGCTTTGGTTTTAGTATGCAGATTAGTTGAAGACAAATTTAGAGCTTTCACTACATTTGGTAATGAATGGCGCTGAGAATTAAAGCTATACCATATAACCAAGTAAAGTAACTCTTCCACACTAAAAACAATTTGACCTTTTGAACATTTTTCCAATGATGAATATTTAATGCATTCATAGATTGTCACCGCTGGATTATGAAGCGCACCCAAGTGTAACAATAATGCAGATAACAGACATATCATTCTTGACAAGCAGAATCTTTTCTCGTTGTTAATCTTCGGAAAATTAATTCCTGTAATTGAAAATAATTTCAGTATCAAATCAAATTCAGTCTCCATATTATTTGATATTTCCCCCTGATTCACTTGATGTACAGCAGGAATATGTTGAAATGATGGAACCTAATGTTTGCGAAATATTAGTGTATTATCACTTGGAGAATCGCTTACCACTTTAGAAACCATTACAGTTTTCATCATGAATATCTATCCTATAAGCTTTGAAACCTGTTATACAGTTTTCAAATTACATCTCAACTTCATCACATAACTGTAAAATATTTTTCTTCAGTTTGTATAACAAAAATATTCATATATATATATATCTATGAGAGTTCCTATTCAACGAAATTCATCTATTTGAAATCACATATATAAAATGATATATTTCCATTATTTATCTTCCAATTTCACATAGATCCCTATAGTAGTAATCAAGGAATTATTTTTAAAAACTTACTTTTAAATTTCAATCACACAATCGTTTACTATGCATTCACTACGGTAGCATTCTATAGTTTATTGATGTATTAACATTTTGAAATTATACAATAACTATTCTACTTAGTCTTGTTTCAATGTGTTGCTACGCTGAAGTGCATTTTCAAGTGGTCAATGTCCACAGTGAACTGCAATTGTGGATGATGTATTGGACGGCACATCCTGCGTTTCCTTACTCATCTCCTGAACTATTTCCTTTTAAACACACATCGCTCATCTTCATTAAGAGAATTTTTTTGCACGTTTCTTGAACTGTTCCTTACAATAAATTCCCATTAATGCAGTTTTATTTCATCCAAATGAATTTTAGTTATTAAAAGCCAAATACTCAAAGTACAAAAAGCATAAAATGGTTGTTTGTATCGATTGACCATCAAAATTTTGATCGACTAAACTTATCGATTATGGAATTCAAGAATCTTTCATATTGAATTTCAACGTTCGATTCTCTGCAAATGATTCCCTCTATGACAGACAGCCAACGGCAGTACCAAGCTGAAAACACCGATTCTTGTCCGATCACGGAAGTTAAGCAGCTTTGGGCGCGGTCAGTACCTGGGAGGGTTCCCACCTGGGAACACCGCGTGCAGTTGGCAAAAAATATGCTGAGGACCCGCCATCCTTACAGATCCTTCTATTATGGCGTATTAAACTGACAGGCTCGTGTCAGGCCTCTGTGGCAAGCAGCTGCTTGAGGAGGTATTTATTTTATAACAGACAACCCGAATGGCACCAATGAACTAGATACAGCTTTTTTTCCCTTTGTGCACAACGAAATAGAAAACAATCAATGAAATTTCGTAATAGAAAAGGCTACAGAATATTCATCTTTCACATTTTGCTTCCATAGCAGTTCTAAGAAAGACTATAAAAGGCTCTCTATTCTTTCAGGACCGCCCTTCATAGAACAAATCACTTTTAGAGTACTTAGAGAGATGAGGCGATTGATTTCCGAGAAATATTTTTTCTGACAATTTCAGCAATTTTCACCTTCCTTTCCGAAACGTGGATGCAGAAACATATCGGTCAAAGTAAAAAAGATGAACTACATGCACATTTGTGAATGGATCTCACAAACAGATAGTAGAAAAAAAAGAAACAATTAATGTTTTTCCAAAGAAAATCAGCAATGATACAACTAAGAAATAATTTTGAAACGTAGAAGAAATGAGAAACAAGAACTGGAAAAATGACATATCACATCCGGCAAATATAGGATGATCGTTTTCACACAGAATGAAATATTTTATTTTCATACTTTTGTAACTTTTTACAGTGGAAATTAGGACTAGTAGATCAGGTACAGTCGCTCAAAAAAGTATATAAAAGAACACCGTGGTTGATTACAAAATTCAGAAAAAATATCTGGCAAGGATTTTTTTAGAAATTAGTGATCTGGCAACCTTCGTGTCACGTAACGGGAAGGTTGCCAGATCACTAATTTCTAAACATCGTTGAAAGATATTTTTTCTGAATTTTGTAATCAACCATAGTGTTCGGCTACTTTTTTGAGTGACTGTAAGCTTCTGCAGGTTTTCGCTAGACGTACAGTCTACCAGTGGTGTGTACCAATGTGTAGCACAATTCATCTGACCCTATGGCACGTTGTCAGTCTTTAGCATCCCAGTTTTTATGCTCTTTGCCTCACCCTATATGTTTCGTTGCATTGATGTTGTTAAGCAGAGGTTTGTGGATTGCAGCACGGCCATAAATACCGGCACGATGAAGTTCCCGATAAACTGTTATAACAGAAACAGAATCATTCTGATTGGTGTTCTGACAGTTGAGCCACCATTAATAAAATATTAACACAAAAAAAGAAAGAAAAAAAGTGGAGGGGATGAATGGTTTAATCTGTAGTGTGCCAGGCTCGTAATCTGCATTTCCCATGTTCGAGTCCCAGCTGAGACAGCATTGAGATTTCTCTTCGAAAAACACCCTGCCCACGGTCAGTAGGGGACACCGATGAGCTTGGAAAGGCCACCGTCCGTCGATGGGACGTTTGGTCGTGTGCGGGAGAGACATACGCTATGCACGTTTAAGAACATGCTGAATGGCCTTGATGGAAGGTTACCATCTGTCGCCCAACAGCTGTTCCAGTGGGTCCCCTCAGTCTCGGTGAGATATTTGGACGAAAAGAAATTGTTCTCCATCTCTGTATCTTCGAATATTTCATTCTCGCCTAGTTGTTGCCTGCAACTGATGAACTGATCTCCCTCATCAGATTGCGTATTGAATATTGATCGTTAGAGGTTGCAATTAGCCATTCTATCTCCTTCAGCATTTTCCTCCTCTTCGAAGCTCAAGCAGAAGACGTCTCCATTCATTTATTATGCGCAAAATGTATTCTGCCTCTTCTCTATAAATTCAGAAGAAGAATTATTTTCATCCTCATCCTCATTATTATTAAGGAGATGACTTCTCCCTCAGAAAAGGCAATTTGCAGGTACAGTCGCTCAAAAGAGTATCCGAACACTATGGTTGATTACAGAATTCAAAAACAATATCTGGCAACAACTTTTTTTAGAAATTAGTGATCTCGCAACCTTTTCTTGTCACGTGACACGAAGGTTGCCAGATCACTAATTTCTAAAAGAAATCGTCGCCAGATATTTTTTCTGAATTCTGTAATCAACCATAATGTTAGGATACTTTTTTGAGCGACGGTACGTACCCTGAGGGCTGTTCAAAGGGTGCGCCCCTCCTACCTCGAAACTCCTGTCACATCATAATAAATCTGAAACTTTTCTAACTGCTTTGAAATCCAAAACACTTCTCTTTGTATAATTTTATTTTATCCCCATATTTTATGTCCGAGAATAAACGCAGTTTAGAAATTGGGAAACCCTACTGAAGCCAAATACTCAGATCCCTCTTCACCCAAGCAAAACTCTTGGGGCCTTTGAAAAAAACAATTCTCGTCTCCCCTCCCCCCTGAAAAAAGAAACAATTCTTGGATCCCACCCCTTCTAACATAATTTCCCGTACAATTCCCTCCCCACTTCCGAAACTAAATCTTGGGTACTTGTCTGTAGTGGATAATTGGAAAATGTAAGTTCTAATATTTTATTAATACCTATTCACCTCAAAAACATTTTTTATATATCTCTTGAAACAAGACAGCTGCATCCCTCTCCACGGAGGGGAAAGAGAGAAAAATGGTGGGGCAAAAATCATTTCTGTCAATGTAATCGTCTTGACTCTCGCACTCTAAAATCGGAATGTCAATTTCTACCATAAATTCATATCGCTTGCAATATTTGTTTAAAAGTTTCTGGTTTTCCCAATATCTCCATTGTTACAGGTCACTATTAAAGTTACTTGACGACTCGGAAAAACTTTGCAATTTTATTACCTTTTTTTTTCTCTCACCCTTAAACTTAGAAACAGCTTGACAAATGACACTTCATACGTTTCCTTATTCTTTTCCTAAACTCTTTCCCTTTTAACACACATCACTTATCTTCATCAGCAGAATATTTTGGCAAGTTTCGTGAACTATTCCTGGCACCAAATTCTCATTAATGCAATTTTACTGCTGCCAAATATATTTTAATAATTAAAAACAAATTACTCAAAATATGATAATCATAAAATGGTTGTTTGTGTCGATTGACCACAATTCTTTTAATCGAGTAAACCTAACAATTAGGAAAATCAGGAATCTTTCACATTGGATTTTAATATATTTCTCATTCCACAAACTGTTCCTACTATGTGGTACAGTCCCTCAAAAATGTATCCGAACATTGCGGTTGATTACAAAATTCACAAAAAATATCTGGCAATGATTTTTTTAGAAATTAGTGATCTGGCAACCTTCGTGTCACGTGACACGAATGTACACGTGACACGAAAATTTATATGTTATATAATACATATAACTTATGTCTAAACAGAGAAATTATAGAATTGAGATTCTTTTATCAGGCACCACGCAAACCTTAATTTACTTTCTAGATTTTCAGTTTCATTCATTCATTAGTTTATTTAATTGATAACGATATTTCTATACATTCTGTTTCACATAGAAAATAAAGTGGCAAGTCTCCTCCAAAGAGTTTCTTAAAGACAGTGTTACCAATTCCAATAGAGGAAATCTTGCTAAATGATCCACAGAATATTGTTAGAAACCTCTGAACAGTTAATAATAACCACCAAGAAAACCACTAAATTCATTTAAATCTTTTACGTTTTGCCTTAGCTGAGAAAGAAATTATTTATTACACAAAGTACTTTTCAACATTCTAATTAATGTAGATATGTTAAGTAATGATGATTGAAAATGACGATTTGGGTGCTGTAAAAATTATTATCGAATAATAAAGTTTAAAGCATTTCTAGTCGGCACGTGACAGATTAACAGTTTTAATCAAGACGAGAATTATTAATTATTAATCAATTATTGATTTTTAATCAACTATTGATTTTTAATCAATAATCAATAAATATAATCATATGAGAGATGACAATACATTGTCATATATCAGCGCTAATTAAATTGTTGTCTATTGTTTACAAATATATTGCACATTATAACTGTTTAAGCATACAAACTGGTATAGAAAAATGTCAAATATATTTCCTGATTTTTTTAAATTATGAGAAATGATAGATCAAGTGGATAAAATGGAAATCTTCCAAGATGTCTTCGTATATGGTAAATGCAATAATATATACACAGTCGTGTTTATATTATTGCATTTAATCGTATACACAATCGTATCAGAATAATATGACCACCTACTATACATATACTATGGAGGTGGTCATATTATTCTGATACGATTGTGTATACGATTTCAGAGATGTAACAGACAAATCGTGTTAAATCGGAAGACTAGTCGTGTTAGTCGAAAACCAGCCCTGCTTTAAACATCGTGTTAATTGGGGACTGGTATATTCTGTCAATCCCGTACGAAAATAGCCATCATCATCATCATCATCATCATCATCATCATCATCATCCTCAAGCAGCCATGGGCTACGGACGTCCAACCAGACCGTGCAATTTAGTTCTCCAAGCAAGTCTATCCTGAGCTACATCTACTGCATCTGGCCAGTGCACACCAATTCTAATAAGGTCCTGTTTGACATTGTCTGCCCACCGCATCCTAGGTCTCCCCTTCTTTCTGAGGCCTTTAGGCACACTGTTCATAACCCTAATCGCCAATCTATAATTATTCATACGGGCAACATGGCCAAACCAACGGAGTCTCTCTCTGCACAATATGTTGCTTAAAGGAGGTTGCAGACTCCTTTGCCTAAACTCATCATTAGTTACAAAGTTGAACCACCTAATGCCCAAGATACTGCGTAAGCATCTGGAATCAAAAGCATCTAGTTTCCTGTTATCTTGTTTACAAAGTGTTCAAGTTTCACTACCATAACTAACCCTAGAAAGAACCAAACTATTATACAGTCTAATTTTAGTCTTTAGTTGCATACGCCTATTTGTCCACACTCTCCATAGATTCTTAAAAGTCCCGGCAGCAATCCATATTCGTCTGTTAATCTCATGCCGCACATCACCATTATCTGTTACCTAGCTCCCAAGATAATTAAACTGTGACACCTGCTCGAGACTGCAACCATTCAGATTAACTGAATCACAGCCTGCCTGACCAATTTTCATCACTCTAGTTTTCTCTCTGTTTATAACCAAACCTACTCTACTACCGATACCTACTCTACTATCGATTATATTTTTCATGAGGAATATTGTTGCAATAATGTACATTTTCTCTGTCTTCGCATGAGTCGTTTACTGAAAAACTGTGAAAACGTCTTCCGCAAAAATATCTCAACAGCCACAGAACTTTCAGACGTGATGACACTTCTCAAATCGTACAATGAAATCACTTCATCTCTACACCTGATGGAAGGTGCATTTTCTCTTCCTATATTTATAGTGATTGTGGGTAATATTTCGGAATTGTTTGCCATTTTAAGCATTGTGTTCGGTTTTACTGAACATGGTACTTCGCTTTCTAGTGTCCTAATTCTGGTAGCGACATTCATCAATGTCAGCATATCGTTCCTTGGGATTTCTTTCAGTGCAGCAAATGTCAATGAGAAGCACAGAGAAGTGAAAGAAACTATTTCTGATATTTCAATTCATTACTCAACAACCAGTCACCCTACTTTACATTCTGTGTACATTATGTCCTCGTTACTAAATACAGTTAAAGCTAAAGATGTGATTATTTTGTCCAGTTCGCAAATGTTCGTGTTCACCAGGTCCTTTGTTCTGTCTGCAATTAGAGGTCTACCCACTTACAATCTACTGATACTTCAGTTGAAGTCCTAAATAATCTTGAGTACTCTAATATCTATATAATCTTGAATACTCTCTTTTTAAATCAGTAGTTCCCAGCCTGTGTGTGGCGTCCATGGTCCAGGATTGTCACGAAAAATTAAGAAAACTACAAATGCAATATAGTAATTTGCACTTTAGTGCTTTTTTTTAACAATTTTTTATTATGATTTTATTGTTTTTATAATAAATGTTGAGCTTAACATGCCTTTCTTGTTTAAATAAATTGAATTCGGAGATATATAACTGAAAAAGATCGAATTTTTATCATAAGTGTATCGCGGTAAATGGATTATTTCAGAAGTGTATCGCCAATAAAAAAAGTTTGAAAGATACTTCTTTAAACGAATCTTTATAAAATGAACAAGTATGTGCAAACATGCTATCTCCCAAAAGAAAATATTACCAATCACACTAATATCATTTCCTCTGACATTTAAATTTGTGTCAACGAAAGTTCAAATAAATATAGCAATTAACTATTTCTTTGTACATCGAAATATTATGAAACTTGCCATCAATTAAAAACAAAGTCAATGTTTACGTTTTAAATAAATATATCACACAATTAGAGTTTTATTTCATTTTTATTGTTAACTTTATCATATAGATTGCGCCATCACATAATAAATTTTTCAAAAAGTTTACAGCACACGGTACAGCAGTTATCGATCATTAAAAAGTGTTATTCCTTTATATAATAGCTACACAGATAACATAAAAAGTCATTAACAAATATTTAATAATACTGAATGTTTTAGTACAGTTTTTAGTATAGTAGTTCTATATTAAGAATATATAGTATTCAGCAGTCACTATATATTTAAATCGAAATCACAGGCTTACATTAATTACTAAGTTATTATAAAACAGAAAATCTTTAATATTTCACTTTAACCAAAATAAACGTAGAATTATTCTGATTCCTTTTCTGAATTCGAGATATTGTACTAATCTAGACGTTATTAGGTATTTTTTTTTCCTAAATGGATCTTATATCCGCAATTTCAGTTTTATGTTATTACACTTCTTTCATCAGGACAACTGCCTTATACGACTTAACTTTAATGTACTAAATTAATTATGTTTTGCATAATAGACAATCATAGGTAAGTATCCTGTAGGTGATATACCTTCGATTAAGAAGTGGAAAAATTGTCATTAGCCAGATGGAATTCATTGGAAATCTATCTGACTATAATTGAAGACTCTTCTAGGAGGCATCTGCCAGGTTAGTGCACAAAACAAACACCAAGAGGCGTGGTATTTTCAGATCAGCTGACATGTTATCAGGATGTCATGGGTTAGGGTTCCATCCGATGAATGACAAATTTTCTCCTTTAATTATTTGAGAATAATACTTATGATAAAAACACATCAGCTTGACAAACAACACGATATATCATTCCGTTAAATTCGTCTGTTTTCCTTAACAACAATGAAACATTCTTTGGATGGGCCCAGCACAAACCAACAGTGCCTCATGCTTTGAAGACCTCCTTCCAAAATTTAAATTACTCCCAAATTTATTTTTCCACTACTACATATAATGCGTAATTCATTACACCACGTGACCTTAATAACCCTCTTATAAGAATAGTTTCACACTCAGAAACATTCATCAAAATAGTCATCTTCATTAAAATTAAAAATAGCACATTATATATTTCAAACCAAAAATAGTTTTGCTCTAGTTCCTCATTATAAATTTTTAGACATTAAATATCTTGTTGCTATGAAAGAAAACATGTTAGATTATTGATGTCACCTGTTCAAGTACAATATAAAAAAATGTGTTCATTGTATTGAATTTGAAATAGCTTCCGAAATGGACAGTAATGAAACATTAATACCACGTAGATTAAATGGTAAACACACTTATTTAATGTAAGTACATAGAAATACTAAGAAGGATACACGCTTTATTATACTGAAATGCAAAAGGCACGTCATTGTGCCATTTATCCTGTAGTGAATTTAAACAATGTAGTAAACGAGAAATGGTTAACGTTTTCTTCGCCAAAATGGTGGAATTGAACATCAATTGTTCACGAGAAACAAAAACAAAAATAAAATAAAAAACCGGTCTTAAAAAATTAATAAAACAGAAACTTAAAAATCATTCTGCATTATGAAACGCAATCTCTATGATTAATATTATCTAAAATATTTCCCTTATAAAACCTTCTAAGGACAAAATAGAAAATTCTCATGGGAAGGGAAATTTATATCTTAATAAACTTATAATCTATAAATATAGCTTGTTACTGACTAAAAAACATAGTTAAATTTGTAGAGTAGTGGTTGACTCGGATGATGTACAGGCCAGGCTTGTACTCCGATGTTTCTAGGTTCGAGACCCATTGCTTTTGCAATGACTTAACGAGACCCATTGCTTTTGAGACCATTTGCTTCGAGACCCATTGCTTTTGCAATGACCGAACGCTACGGTTGATTTCAGAATTCAGAAAAAATATCTGGCAACGATTTTTTTAGAAATTGGTGAGCTGGCAACCGTTGTGTCACGTGACACGAAGGTTGCCAGATTACCAATCAACCGTAGCGTTCGGATACTTTTTTGAGGACTGTAAGTTGACCAGACTGACATCAAAACGGGGGACAAAATAATGAGGCATATTACTATTCGGACAAGTTTTTCAGAGATCTCTTTTCAGAAATGGGATACAAATTGCCAGAAAAAGAAACGAGGCAGCTTTTTCAAAGACATTTTGCAAAAAGAAGCAAGCGCTGTTAACACTGTGCCACAAATCGAAATAAAGTGAGGATTTGACAATGAACACTACCTAGGCATTTAGAAAATTTTCTGAAGGCCAGATATATGCATATTTATAAAACGCTGCTGCTATTTGTTATAGTATTATCACATGCAGAAGAAAGGTAATGGAGAAGGAGAATACTGCATTACTCACTTCGAAAAAAAACTGAGTGAATTGTTTACCCAGTATAGAAATCAGCTTGTCTGTTGATTTTCATTATGAACAACAAACCGAAAAAGAAACTGCTAAAGTTTGCACAACATCCGTGTTAATGGATATGCCAAATGATGCAGCATATGCTTTGGATAAAAAATGGAGGCGAACTTATTATTTGAAGGTGAATGCTCAACAAAATACTCTGAGTTTGGGAATATCACCTAGCAACAGAGATCAGACATTTTGGTGAAGAAATGTTGTCTACCAAAGGTGCAATATCCAGATTTAAAGAATACAGCGTTACAGATTAATATGTCAATAGAACAACAAATTCTCTTTAAGGAGATACAAGAGGGGTTGGGTTACTTTGAATTTGATCTTCCCTTTTTTGCACACAATAGTATAAATGGCCAGTTCACAAGGACTCCCAAGGGCTCGGGGAAGGTTGAGGAAGGGAACCCCTTGGGCAACTCTTGGGACACAGATGAATGCTTCCTGTCAAGGCCATTCAGCATATTCTTTAACGTGAAGAGCTTATGACTCTCCTTTCTGACAGAGAGCAGGGAAGAGGTTTAGTAGAGATAAATCTCAACGTGGACACAGGTGGGACTTGAACCTGGGTTTGAGTTGGGTTGTTTTACCTCTGAGTGACACTTTTCTGCACATCATCGGTTAAATGGCCAGGTCACATGGACCCCGAAGGCTCAGAGAAAGTTGGGGGAGAGGACCCACTGGAACAGCTATTCGGAGACAGATGGCAGCCTCCCGTCAAGGCCATCCAGCGTGTTCTTTAACATGCACAGGGTATGGCTCTCATGCACACGGACCACGGCTTAACATCCCACTCGACGGACGGCGGCCTTTCCAAGCCCATCGGTGTCCCCTACTGACCGTGGGAAAGGCGGAGAGTTTTTCGGAGATAAATTTCAACGCTGTCTCGGCTGGGACTCGAACCTGGGAAATGCAGATTACGAGCCTGGAGAGCTACCGACTGAGCCCCCCCCCCCCCCGCCGCCCCCTACTCAGAAGTAAAGCAATGCAATGTGTTATATTATATACATATACTGGATAGAAAAATGGAAACATCACCGTGTTAAGTCAATGGACAGTCAAATTCAAAGATCCGTAATTTCTACACTAAGATATTTTTATATGAAAAAAGGACTAGATAAATTTACATCTGATTCAAATCTATGTAAATCTCGATTTTTAACGATATTTGTTGGGTATTTAAAGAGTTGTGGCAGCTTGAATACTTAACAACAGCAAAGTGAAGTCTAAGAAACTTGTGTAAAACTGACAATTATTAAAAGAGCTATTTACACAAAATTCTAAGACATACACTTATTTGAAATAATACTTTTTTAAGTTTTAATTAACTTCTCAGGTGAAATCTCATGATTCACATCTCTGTTGTTCAATATTCAAACTTCTATAACCCTTTAAGTACAGAACGGATATTATTCAAAATCAATATTTAAACTGTTTAATTGACATGTTATACTTATCTTCCAATCATATCTTTCTATATAAAAATTTTTATCCAGTTACGGAACCTCGAAATTCATTCTCTATTGACATTAGATGATGTTTCCATTTCTCTGTCCATTGCCTGTATGAACATTATGCAAGCTATGTTCATAATCGAAACAGAAGACAGTCTTCAATTTTAGTCTCATTTTCTTCAAAAGTGGAAAAATTATTAGTTATGTAAAACACAAGTTCAGAGGAAGTGATTTAGTTAACTTTTCACTTATCTGTTTGCTAACGCTGTAATAATTGAAATACTGATATAGAAGAGGAGACGAGTGAGATTTAAACAAGCTCGTTTCAGAAGAATTATCGAAGCATCAACTGCGCAGTTTAACATACTCCCAAGTCACCACTCACACTGAGCCACTAATTTGTAGCTTAATATATCCTATAAAGGTTAGTCTTGCGATTCTTCACATCAAATATAGCATCTATCTGCTTCTTTTAGGATGCCAGTGCGTTGAGATTTATCTCCGCAAAAATCCCCCCCCCCCTGCCCACGGTCAGTAGGGGACACCGATGGGCTAGGAAAGGCCGCCGTCCGTCGGATGGGACGTTAAGCCGTAGCTCCGTGTGTGGGAGAGCCATACCCTGTGCCCGTTAAAGATCACGCTGGATGGCCTTGACGGGAGGCTACCATCTGTCTCCCAACAGCTGTTCCAGTGGGTCCCCTCCCCCAACCTTCTCTGAGCCTTCGGTGTCCATGTGACCTGGCCATTTAGCCCATGGTGTGCAAAAAAGTGCCGCTCAGAGATAAAACAACCCAACCTAGGATACCAGTCTTAAACCATTCTTATTTCAATTGAAGAATCAGCAAGCTGTAGTTGAGAATACATCCGCATGCAATTAAAACGAAACTTCTTTTGAATGAAAACACTCCCCAACCTGAAAGAGCAACAGTGTCATTTTTATGAAGAGTGCTCAGGAGAATATAGGTCGAAGAACAACTGTTGACATAACTACTAACAGAAAGCTGAAGAAAGGTAGTTTAAATATCCCGATCGGCATGGTTGATTTCTCCTGCCAAGATTGCAACCACAAGAAAAGACAATGTTGCCTTCAAACCAAAGTAATAGAAATTCAAGTATAGAGAAAATCCAACGTCTAAATTTAGGAAACCGAATGTGAACGATAGATTTTCAAACATGATCAAACTGTTCAAAAGAATTAACAGAAATGCAGAAAAGGAAAAATACTTCTCTACGAGGTTGATGGTAGACATTATTCCCAAATAAATGATGCGAAATTCCTTCATTCTTTCCAAACTCGCACCAGTCATTAAGTGAAGCTTTAAAGCATGGTTGTAAATTTTAAGGTTTTGGCTGAAACGGAAACAAATAAAGGAGTACATTACGGTTATGATTTCAGGAGGGCTAATTGTTAGTGAGAAGGCAAAAAGCGAAAGAAAGGCTGTGAGATAATGATACGGAAAGTGTAGTTGAAGTTTAGATCCAAACAATAAAGAGTATCGTAGGACGCTTTGAATTTCATCTTCTGTTTGCAACCACGTGAAGAATGCTGATGATAACACTAGGAAGAAAAAAATAATAAAAATGCACATTCGGATCCATTTTTTTGCTAATGACTGTTTTTCGCTACGATACGTCAGCTGACAAGAAATCGGAAATAAAGCTTTTGATACTTCCCGAAAGCCGCAGCAATGAAAATTAATACTGTGCCACAAAACGAGAGAAGTAATCATCTGCACGAGGCAATTGATATGAAATTTCACAAAGTCTTGAGAATGAGAATTTACCAATATGAAAAAACTGCAACTATTTGATAAACTGCACTCAGGTGAAAAATGAATGCAGCAAAATTAGGAATATTTCGAGTGAGACAAGTTGTCTTCTTTTGATTCTTTGACATCGATAATTTGATTCCTATTACTGAAAGCATTTTCACCAACATTTCAAATTCAGACTCTGTTTTATGATTGGTCTTTTGGAGATGACTGACATACTCAGAGGTCGAAACACGACGACTTCCAATCATATCTGTTAAATTTATGTTAGGATGTTATTTATGTAATTTATGTTATGTTATTTTTATTTACACAATTTCAAACATAAAACTGTTAGATAAAATTAAAACATTTTCGATTTTGGGATAAAAATGTTGCATTTTCTTTAAGGTAAAAAGTTTCATTAACCTTATTTATCACGTGAAAGTTATTTTCGTTCACATATTTTATAAATATTCATATGTACGTATTCATACCAGAAATATATAACAATATTAACCTTTTTCTTTGAATTTATGTCGATTATAGGTATTTGATCATCTTTGAAGATACCTTAATAAAAATAGCTTACATCTGTACAGATGTATTGTAATTCTATCAAATATACTTTGATATTATATCCTAACTTTCTTTTGCATCTTATCTTTCAGCTGATTCTTTCAAGTATGAACATGTCAGCTACCCATAGCCCAGTTTAGTCCCATGGATATAAAATGCAATTTTCACTGAAAACTTTATGTGTTAGAATACACTAAATTATTTTACTGGATTATCATATCGAATTCATCGACAATCAAATTCGGAAACTTATCCTTCGGTCCTGTTGCAGTTTGTGCCTAATAGCTAAAATGACGTTCTGTTGGTTATGTACAGATCAAATGCTCATAAACTTTCAGTTTTTTATAACAAATAGCAAAACCTCTGATGATATAGTTATTACCAAACTTTCTAGATTATATTTTTATGCCTTTGTTTACTCACCACTGGAGATCATTTTTACCCTTTTCACTCGTCACGTTTTTCACTTATCATGTTAAGTTCTACATAACTTCTGAATTGATGTATGACTTCTAAGTCTCATTTGTCCCTGAATTCAATTTCAAAAGTACAAAACACCTTTACTTTATCCAACTGATACTTCTTTCAAATCATTCAAGGTTTACATTAGAACTACTAGTATACGTTTAATGCAGAATAATATTTTCAACTTCAAACACCGCTTTTAACCGTAATCAATATACCTAGGAATAATTTTATCCAATTTGTTAATGGTAAACTTGCAACAACACCGCGAAATACTTTTCAGATACCTTTTGATGGAATGAATTCACACGATACGAAAGCTACTGAATTACCACTGATGGCTTTGAACGTGAAATTAAGTTATATCTTGAGCATGATGTACGATGACAAGCTTCACTATAAACTTCACAATTCCCAGAAAATCGGGAAAATTTGAATGTTTATTCCTTCATTGTTGTTTATAACGAGATCTTGGTTTGAATTTAGAGCACCTTTGTCACAGAAATAATGTCAGTTTTAGATAATGCAGAAATAAATGCGCATAATAAAAAATAAATCTAAAGAATTTCGACCGAATAGTCCATGGCATCGACAAACCAGTATGCGGAAAATGCACAGTGTGTTAGCCAAAACTAATTTACGACCAACCTCCTCATCAAAACGCCACAAATGAAGGTTTTCCACTTCAACATTTCTCTCTCTGTCATGTTCCTCTTCTTTCATTTATGATATCGCAACCCTTATCCTTTATTTTTTCCCTTCGAGCTATTTACAAAATCTGCAGTCAATAATATTATTGCCACAATATCGACACAATAATCCAAAGTGCTACCTAACGTTTTATGCACGAATTCGTAACGTCTAATCTCTCATTTGTACGTGAGTGTTTTCTTAAAAGGTGCAAAGCATTTATTATTTTAATCCCAGGTAGTGTTCCTGTGAGATCAAAGTTTACATTTTGGATTTATCGGTCGGAGTTCGTTACTTTCAATAGAGCTGAAAAGCAAACTTATTTTCCTTTTCATGAATTCTTAGAAATCCAATAAGGGAAACTTCATCGACCTGTGCACAATGAATCCATAATGAAAACAACATTAACTTCTTCAGTAGCAAGCGTTCTACAGTTGATTAAAGAAATATTGATTTTTTTCCAAAGCCACGCACGAACAGTTAAGTGGCACATTGTCCGCGATTTGTTTTCTCCGTTTCCTTTAACTTCTGTCTTTTCTTCTTCTAAAATGCACTTTGCCTCTACAGCTACCTTTTTCATTTTTATCTCGTTTCAAAAACTAAATAACTTCTATTTTCGTTTTTTTGTCTGTCCATCGTAAGTATTCAACTTAGTTTTGTTTCCATTTTTAGGATTAAATGAAAAATTATTTTTAGGTTTCTAATAAAATCTAACTGACTCCTGTGAGACCTATGCTTGAGAGGTTAGTTTTTTTAATGAAATATTAAGATTCGCATGTATATTATTAATATTATTTTCCCAAAGAGTAAATGACAAATTGCGGACGATTATTTTAGAAATCTCTATTCAAAGTACAAAAAACAGATTATCCACACTTATTGTTAATATTGACGAATCAACAGATGATTTCTAGTGTTCAAAGGGTTCATTTAGGGCAGCATTTTCTTTGATTCGTACACTTTCCTCACAATTCCCTTCAAAGCTCTTTCAGTCTGATATTTCCAATAGGTACAGTCGCTCAAAAATGTATCCGAAAACTACGGTTGATTACAGAATTCAGAAAAAAATATCTGGCAACGATTTTATTTTTTTTGAAATTAGTGATCTGGCAACCTTTGTGTCACGTGATTACAGAATTCAGGAAAAATATCTGGAGCGTGTACAGCAACTGTACAAGTTCCACTTACCGTTCACAACAAACTGGAGCGTGTGTAGTTACTGCACACGCTCCAGTTTGCTGTGAACGGTAACTGCACACGCTCAATATTTCCGTGAGTGAGTCCACACGATCTAGTATCAAACTAATATGACCACCTACAGTCGCTCAAAAAAGTATCCGAACACCATGGATGATTACAAAATTCAGAAAAAATATCTGGCAATGATTTTTTTTTTTTTTTGAAATTAGTGATCTGGCAACCTTTGTGTCACGTGATTACAGAATTCAGGAAAAATATCTGGAGCGTGTACAGCAACTGTACACGCTCCACTTACCGTTCACAGCAAACTGGAGCGTGTGTAGTTACTGCACACGCTCCAGTTTGCTGTGAACGGTAACTGCACACGCTCAATGTTTCCGTGAGTGAGCCCACACGATCTAGTATCAAAATAATATGACCACCTACAGTCGCTCAAAAAAGTATCCGAACACTATGGATGATTACAAAATTCAGAAAAAATATCTAGCAACGATTTTTTTTAAATTAGTGATCTGGCAACTTTCGTGTCACGTGACACCAAGGATCACTAATTTCTAAAAAAATTGCTGCCAGATATTTTTTCTGTTTTTTGTAATCGATCATAGTGTTCGGATATTCTTCGTGTCACGTGACATGAAGGTTGCCAGATCACTAATTCCTAAAAAAAATCGTTGCCAGATATTTTTTTCTGAATTCTGTAATCGACCGTAGTGTTCGGATACATTTTTGAAAGACTGTACAACAAATATTTGAGTTAATACAAACCAAAAGATTGTTTAAACTTCCCCCAAAAAAATCTTGATTTCTTAGTGATCTGCACTCCTATACCAGAATTCTTGCAAATGAACCTTGGTGGTCATGACATGAAGAATTAACGCATAAATATGAATCCAAGAATTCTACAATATTTCCACATGGCTTCGATTACGTTTTCCCATTTGTAAAATGTAATGCAACTTCAACGTACTGTGGCAATGTGCATATGCGAATTAGAATGGTACGTACTTTAAAGGATATATACTAACTGTGAAAACGTTTGGGAATGAAAACATTTAGTCGTGTCCTGACAGTCAATTTTTTGTCCTTTCTAACAAAAAGGAAGGAGCAATAGATAAACATAATGGTTGAAAGTGATGTCTAATGATTATATATGCTGCAATGTTAATGAATGTTTCCAACAGCTGTGCTTTTGTGTTTTTGTTTTTTTCATTCTAAAGAAGCAGAAGTGTTTTCGCTTTCAAGTGTAACTTCAAAAGAAAATTCACCTTCCACTTTCCTTTCAAAAAACTCTCAAAGCTGCAAAGATTTTTTTGGAAATGCTCACGAGATTTATAGTAACTTTCGTCTGTATTCAGAAATATTACGGGAATAATATCGACCATTGTAATAATGAAAAATCTATGTAAACAGACGACACGTTATAGATATAAGGAAAAATCAAAAATTAAAATAATAATAATAATTTTAAAAATAAGAAAATGCAAAAATTCATTCTTAATTAGAGGAAGAGAGAAAAAGGATGCAGGAAAATGAAATCAAGGAGACCTTTATTAATCATATCAATAAATGCACCACTATTAAAAGAATACTGAATTTCAAATATATATTCTCGTCCAATAAATATGAATTTAAAATTCTCACCAAAATAGTGAAGTCAAGAATTCTTCATGTTGATTTTCAGCATTCGATTCCACAAATGATTCCCACTACGACAGGCACCGCGAATGACCCCAATGAAATTAGGATCAGTTTTTATGCTAAGAAGCAAAACGAAAATTATTAATCCATAAAGTTTAACAAATGGAAAAGCTACACAATATTCAGGATATTTGATTCCTCTTCCATATTTTGCTTCTATAAAAGTTCCAGGAAAGAGCACAAAGAGTTTTGTATTCTTCCAACAAAGACCTACATGGAACAGTTCACTTTCAGTGTACCAACAAAGACCTACATGGAACAGTTCACTTTTAGTGTAGTATATATACATAGAAAGATGAGACTATTATTAACTCAGAAATGCTTCACCTTCATAATCACAACAGCTTCATATTCTTCTCGAAACGTGGATGCTGAAACATATTGGTCAATGTTAAAAAAAGATGAACTACATGCACTTCCAATTATAGAATACATGACAAATTAGACCTGGTAGAATAACATATGACCTCTGGACAACACAGTATGATGAATGATGAAAAAAGAATGAGTTTTTTTTTTGGTTTTAAAGCCCTCTATCACTGAAAATTCCAATTGAAAAAAGAAATATATATATATAACAATATACCATTATATTATATATAGTAATTTTTTTGCATTATTTACTCCCCGTGTGCGGGAGAGACATACCCTGTGCACCTTAAAGAACACGCTGGATGGCCTTGAAGGGAGGCTACCATCTGTCTCCCAACAGCTGTTGGGTCCCCACCCCCAACTTTCTTCGAGCCTTCGGGGTCCATGTGACCTGGCCATTTGGCCCATGGTGTGCAAAAAAGTGCCGCTCAGAGGTAAAACAACGCAACCTAACCTAAGTATTATATAGTAGATTAAAGTATTACTGGCCATATGGTAGAAACCTTTTTTGACTTTCATAATTTTGAAATGTTTTTCCTTTTCTAATACATGAATTAATATTTTCATTAAATACATATAAATATATATATAGTTAATCACTGGCAAAATGCGAAAAATAGACTTTTATCACTCCGTGTAAAACAGGAAAAAAATAATTTCTGTCTTGCAAAGAAAATTGCGTTTCCCCTAGCACCCCTGGGATTAACAAGGCAAATTCCTGCGGCCAAGATATAGCTCTTGATATTCACATTTTACCTAAATTTCAAATTTATAGCATAATATAACTTTTTTTGCACACCATGGGTTAAATGGCCAAGTCACAAGGACCCCAAAGGCTCAGAGAAAGTTGGGGGAGGGGACCCACTGGAACAGCTGTTGGGAGACAGATGGTAGCCTCACGATCAAGGCCATCCAATGTGTTCTTTAACGTGCACAGGGTATGGCTCTCTCGCACACGGGGACACGCTTAACGTCCCATCTGAAGGACGGCGGTCTTTCCAAGCCCATCGTGTCCCCTACTGACCGTGGGCATTCTGGAGAATTTTGTGGAGATAAATCTCAACGCTGACCCAGCTGGGAATCGAAACTCGGAACTACAGATTACGAGCCAGGCGCGCTACCAACTGAGCTACCCCCCTCCGCCCCTTGGAGGAAGGGAGTACATTGGGCAAATGTTATGAAACAGAAGGTAGCCTCCCTAAAGGAGCAATAAAATCGTATCACAGGCCATCAAGCTTGTTCTTAATGTGCATAGGATATGGCTCTTCTGCACACTGTGCTACGGCTTATAACGTCCCATACGACGGCTTTTCTAAACCCATATATGACCACTTTCTCAGCTGGAGCAAGAAGGAGGTTTAGACGACATAAATCTCAACCCTAACATAGATGGGTTTCGTACATGGGAACTACAGTTTACGAGCATAGCGCTCTACAGAATGAGCTAACCCTGCCTCCCATCCCTTTGAAAGAATGAAAAAAGATGAACATTTTTAAGTGAACGATAGAATTGCAAATTTGAAGCACAATATTTTAGAGGAAGAAACCATCAGATAAATAAAAGTATCTCTCAAAATTATATTTGGTCGATTTTACGAAAACGATTTTCATCAGACATAACAAAAAAAGTGGCAAAAAGAAATCAGAATAAGTAAGTTTCTATTTCATTTTAATTGGAGGATCAAAAGACTATAAGCAAGGATGGTGCCACATGCTGAGAAAATAAAACTTCTTTTGAAACTGAAAACATTCCATCCCGACAAAGAAACAGCATCTTTGTCGAAGGTCCTCGGAAGAACCGATGCTGCACACGAGCATTGATTGCAAGACTGCAGGTCATTCGCCGACAGCTGTGTTATCGTATTCCTAATTTCTAAATGAGCTTGGTTCACTTCTGATGCAAAAATTGCAACAAAAAGGAAGGAAAACGTTGCAGAAATGACTGATTTCGAAACATAAACTTTAAATGAAACTGAGTGTTCGATACCAAAAAAACCAAAACAAATTCCGAGAGATTCAAACGTAATACAACTATTTACACTGATTATTAGAAATATAGGCAGAGAGAAAGTCTTCCCTACCATGTGAATTGCCGGTAGAATTTTAGTGTAAACAATGCGTAATTCATCAGTGGCTCTTCGACTTTCCTTGGCACCGAAATGAACTTTTAAAAGTTCATTGTAAGTCTTCATTGCTCGCCTTAAATGAATACAAAAAAAAATGTACATAAAGGCTAATAACGAAGCGAGAAAATATTTCAAAGAGTAAACTCTATGAAAAGTAAATCCTATAATGTAATAATGAAAAATGTTATTTGTTTCCATTTCGAAATCGAAAAAGTAACTTAGAATTCTAGACCTAATCTCAGCTTCAATTTCTAAACCTATCTCGTCTACAAATGATAAAACTAGAAAAATTACAATGAGAAAAATACATAATTGGATCCCCTTTTCCACTGATGACGCTTTGGTTTTAGTATGCAGATTAGTTGAAGAGAAATTTAGAGCTTTCACTACATTTGGTAATGAATGGCGCTGAGAATTAAAGCTATGCCATATAACCAAGTAAAGTAACTCTTCCACACTAAAAACAATATGAGCTTTTGAGCATTTTTCCAATGATGAATGTTTAATGCATTCATAGATTGTCACCGCTGGATTATGAAGCGCACCCAAGTGTAACAATAACGCAGATAACAGACATACCATTCTTGACAAGCAGAATCTTTTCTCGTTGTTAATCTTCGGCAAATTAATTCCTGTAATTGAAAATAATTTCAGTATCAAATCAAATTCAGTCTCCATATCACTTGATATTTCCCCCTGATTCACTGGATGTACAACAGGAATATGTTGAAATTATGAAACCTGATGTTTGCGAAATATTAGTGTATTATCACTTGGAAAATCGCTTACCATTTTAGAAACCTGTGTAGTTTTCATCATGAATATCTATCCTATATGTTTGAAACCAGTTACACAGTTTTCAAATTACATCTCAACTTTATCAGATAACTGTAAAATATTTTTCTTCAGTTTGTATAACAAAAATATTCAAATATATATATATAAGAGTTCCTGTTCAACGAAATCATCTATTTGAAATCACATATAACAAATGATATATTTCCATTATTTATCTTCCAATTTCACATAGATCCCTATAGTAGTAATCAAGGAATTATTTTTAAAAACTTACTTTTAAATTTCAATCACACAATTGTTTACTATGCATTTATTACGTTATCATGCTATAGTTTATTAATGTGTTAACACTTTGGAATTATACAATAATTATTCCACTTAGTCTTGTTTCAATGTGTTGCTACGCTGAAGTGACTTTTGAAGTGGTGAATGTCCAAAGTGAACTGCAATTGTTGATGATGAATTAGGCACACTTCCTGCGTTTCCTTACTCTTCTACTGAACTTTTTCCTTTAAGCACACATCGCTCATCTTCATTAACAGAATATTTTTGCACGTTTTTTGAACTGTTCCTTACAATAAATTCCCATTAATGCAGTTTTATTTCATCCAAATGAATTTTAGTTATTAAAAGCCAAACACTCAAAGTACAAAAAGCATAAAATGGTTGTTTGTATCGATTGACCAGCAAAATTTTGATCGACTAAACTTATCGATTAGGGAATTCAAGAATCTTTCATATTGAATTTCAACGATTCTCTGCAAATGATTCCCTCTATGACAGACAGCCAACGGCAGTGCCAAACTGAAAACATCGATTCTTGTGCGATCACCGAAGTTAAGCAGCTTTGGGCGCGGTCAGTACCCGGGAGGGTTCCCATCTGGGAATACCGCGTGCAGTTGGCAAGAAATATGCTGAGGACCCGCCATCCTTACAGATCCTTCTATTATGGCGTATTAAACTGACAGGCTCGTGTCAGGCCTCTGTGGCAAGCAGCTGCTTGAGGAGGTATTTATTTTACAACAGAAACCCCGAATGGCACCAATGAACTAGATACAGCTTTTTTTCCCTTTGTGCACAACGAAATAGAAAGCAATCAATGAAATTTCGTAATAGAAAAGGCTACAGAATATTCATCTTTCACGTTTTGCTTCCATAGCAGTTCTAAGAAAGACCATAAAAGGCTCTCTATTCTTCCAGGACCGACCTTCATAGAACAAATCACTTTTTGAGTACTTAGAGAGATGAGGCGTTTGATTTCCGAGAAATATTTTTCTGATAATTTCAGCAATTTTCACCTTCCTTTCCGAAACGTGGATGCAGAAACATATCGGTCAAAGTAAAAAAAAGAACTACATGCACATTTGTGAATGGATCTCACAAACAGATAGTAATTGAAAAAAGAAACAATTAAAGTTTTTCGAAAGCAAATCAGCAATAATGCAACTAAGAAATAATTTTGAAACATAGAAGAAATGAGAAACAAGAACTGGAAAAATGACATATCACATCCGGCAAATATGGGATGATCGTTTTCATACAGAATGAAATATTTTATTTTCATACTTTTGTAACTTTTTACAGTGGAAATTATGACTAGTGGATCAGGTACAGTCGATCAAAAAAGTATCCGAACACTATGTTGATTACAGAATTCAGAATATCGGATACATTTTTGCATACTTTTTTGAGTGACTGTACGCTTCTGCAGGTTTTCGCCATACGTACAGTCTACCAGTGGTGTGTAACAATGTGTAGCACAATTCATCTGACCCGATGGCACGTTGTCAGTCTTGAGCATCCCAGTTTTTATGCGCTTTGTTTTGTACAGTTACCCTATATGTTTTGTTGCATTGATGTTGTTAAGCAGAGGTTTGTGGATTGAGCACGGTCATAAATACCGGCACGATGAAGTTCCCGATAAACTGTTATAACAGAAACAGGATCATTCTGATTGGTCTTCTGAGAGTTGGGCCACCATTAATAAAATATTACCACAAAAAAAGAAAGAAAATAGGTGGAGGGGGTGAATGGCTTCGTCTGTAGCGTGCCAGGCTCGTAATCTGCATTTCCCATGTTCGAGTCCCAGCTGAGCAAGCATTGAGATTTCTCTTCGAAAAACACTCTGCCCACGGTCAGTAGGGAACACCGATGAGCTTGGAAAGGCCACCGTCCGTCGGATGGGACATTTGGTCGTGTGCGGGAGAGACATACTCTATGCACGTTAAAGAACATGCTGGATGGCCTTTATGGAAGGTTACCATCTGTCGCCCAACAGCTGTTCCAGTGGGTTCCCTCCCCGAACCTTCTCTGAGCCCTACGGGGTCTTGTGTGTCCAGTGTGTGCGAGAAAAGTGCCGCTCAGAGGTAAAACAACCCAACTCAAGCAAATAAATTATATCTTAGAAATCAAATTTCAAGGCTCAATCTCGTCACTAACTTAATAAAGGTTGAACCTTTATTATGTTTCTTTTATATATGGGATATTAACAACGAAATAAAGTCTCAGTGAGATATTTGGCCCAAAAGAAATTGTTCTCCATCTCTTTATCTTCGAATATTTTATTCTCGCCCAGTTGATGCCTGCAACTGATGAACTGATCTCCCTCATCAGATTGCGTAACGAATATTGATCGTTAGAGGTTGCAATTAGACATTCTATCTCCTTCAGCATTTTCCTCCTCTTCGAAGCTCAAGCAGAAGACGTCTCCATTCATTTATTATGCGCCAAATGTCTTCTGCCTCTTCTCTATAAATTCAGAAGAAGAATCATTTTCATCATCATCCTCATTATTATTAAGGAGATGACTTCTCCCTCAGAAAAGGCATTTGAAGGTACAGTCGCTCAAAAAAGTATCCGAACAATATGGTTGATTACAGAATTCAGAAAAAATATCTGGCAAAGTTTTTTTAGAAATTAGTGATCTGGCAACCTTTTGTTGTCACGTGACACAAAGGTTGCCACATCACAAATTTCTAAAAAAATCGTTGCCAGATATTTTTTCTGAATTCCATTATCAACCTTAGTAGTCAGATACTTTTTTGAGTGACTGTACGTACGAGGGCCGTTCGAGGGGTGCGCCCCACCAAACTCGAAACTCCTGTCACATCATAATGAATCTGAAACTTTTCCAACTGCTTTGAAATCCAAAACACTTCTCTTTGTACAATTTTATTTTATTCCCCTATTTTATGTCCGACAATAAACGCAGTTTAGAAATTGGGAAACCCTACTGAAGCCAAATTCTCAGATCTCTCTTCAACCAAGCAAAACTTTTGGGGTCTTTCCAAAACACAATTCTCGTCTCCTCTCCTCCCTTAAAAAAGAAACAATTCTTGGATCCCACGCCTTTTAACGTAATTTCCCGTACAATCCCCTCCCCACTTCCGAAACTAAATCTTGGGTACAGTCCCTCAAAAATGTATCCGAACACTACGGTTGATTACAGATTTCAAAAAAAATATCTGGCAACGATTTTTTTAGAAATTAGTGATCTGGCAACCTTCGTGTCACGTGACACGAAGGTTGCCAGATCACTAATTTCAAAAAAACTGGAGATATACGAGCCAGATACACCAGCGAACTGGAGCGTGTGCAGTAACTGCACACGCTCCAGTTTGCTGTGAACGGTAACTGGAGCGTGTACAGTTGCTGTACACGCTCCAGATATTTTTCCAGAATTCTGTATTCACGTGACATGAAGGTTGCCAGATCACTAATTTCTAAAAACATCGTTGCCAGATATTTTTTCTGAATTCTGTAATCAACTGTTGTGAAATGGTGGGGCGAAAATCATTTCTGTCAATGTAATCGTCTTGACTCTCACACTCTAAAATCGTAATGTCAATTTCTATCATAAATTGATATCGCTTGCAATATTTGTTTAAAATTTTCTGGTTTTCCCAATAACTCCATTGTTACAGGTCACTATTAAAGTTACTTGACGACACGGAAAAACTTTACAATTTTATGACCATTTTTTTTCTCTCAGCCTTAAACTTAGAAACAGCTTGACAAAAGACACTTCATACGTTTCCTTATTCTTTTCCTAAACTCTTTCCCTTTTAACACACATCACTTATCTTCATTAGCAGAATATTTTGGCACGTTTCGTGAACTATTCCTGGCACCAAATTCTCATTAATGCAATTTTACTGCTGCCAAATATATTTTAATAATTAAAAACAAATTACTCCAAATATGATAATCATAAAATGGTTGTTTGTGTCGATTGACCACAATTCTTTTAATCGAGTAAACCTAACAATTAGGAAGATCAGGAATCTTTCATATTGGATTTTAATATATTTCTCATTCCACAAACTGTTCCTACTATGTGGTACAGTCCCTCAAAAATATATCCGAACATTGCGGTTGATTACAAAATTCAGAAAAAATATCTGGCAATGATGTTTTTAGAAATTAGTGATCTGGCAACCTTCGTGTCACGCGACACGAATATTTATATGTTACATAATATATATAACTTATGTCTAAACAGAGAAATTATAAAACTGAGATTCTTTTATCAGGCACCACGCAAACCTTAATTTACTTTCTAGATTTTCAGTTTCATTCATTCATTAGTTTATTTAATTGATAACGATATTTCTATACATTCTGTTTCACATAGAAAATAAAGTGGCAAGTCTCCTCCAAAGAGTTTCTTAAAGACAGTGTTACCAATTCCAATAGAGGAAATCTTGCTAAATGATCCACAGAATATTGTTAGAAACCTCTGAACAGTTAATAATAACCACCAAGAAAACCATTAAATTCATTTAAATCTTTTACGTTTTGCCTTTAGCTGAGAAAGAAATTATTTATTACACAACGTACTTTTCAACATTCTAATTAATGTAGATATGTTAAGTAATGATGATTGAAAATGACGATTTGGGTGCTGTAAAAAATATTATCGAATAATGAAGTTTAAAGCATTTCTACTCGGCACGTGACAGATTAACAGTTTTAATCAAGACGAGAAATATTAATTATTAATCAATTATTGATTTTTAATCAATAATCAATAAATATAATCATGAGAGATGACAATACATTGTCATATCTCAGTGCTAATTAAATTGTTGTCTATTGTTTACAAATATATTGCATATTATAACTGTTTAAGCATACAGACTGGTATAGAAAAATGTCAAATATATTTCCTGATTTTTTTAAATTATGAACAATGATAGATCAAGTGGATAACATGGAAATCTTCCAAGATGTCTTGGTATATGGTAAATGGAATAATATATACACAGTCGTGTTTATATTATTGCATTTAATCGTATACACAATCGTATCAGAATAATATACCACCTACTATACATATACTACGGAGGTGGTCATATTATTCTGATACGATTGTGTATACGATTTCAGAGATGTAACAGACAAATCGTGTTAAATCGGAAGACTAGTCGTGTTAGTCGAAAACCAGCCCTGCTTTAAATATCGTGTTAATTGGGGACTGGTATATTCTGTCAATCCCGTACGAGAATAGCCCTACGATCCATAAATATTTTAACACCGTAAACAACTTATTTCTTATTTGTCGTTGTTTTTCTCTTTTGTCCCTGATGATGGCGATTTTGGGACTAAAATATTCCTCTTTCATCATTTTATCCATATTATAACTCAAAATTGTATAAAAGAAGTTTTACAGCAACAAAATTTCACCACTTCTTTCTCATAACTACATCAAGAGAAGAATATCACCCCTTCAAATGTCATTTGTAGTGTAACAGCAAAATGTGAAATATCTGAGATAAAATTAGTTTTACTCTGAAATGGAAAGCATAATATTTTTAGCAAAATGATTTTCTCTTTCTAGATTTCGAACTGTATGAGTTGCAGATGCTTATTAAAATGTGCGTACTAGGATTAACTAAAAGTGTGTTCCAGGAGAAAGTTTTTTACCGCTGACATTTGCACCATAAATGTCCCTGTCTCTGCTTAAATTTGTGTGGTCGACCACTCGTATTTTTAGATATAACTTCAATCCTCAGATCGACACGAAATTGCTAACTTTTTCGATGAATAGAGGGGAAAAACTTATCTCAAAATGTGTTATGATAAAAGTCAAGTAATTTGTGAAGAAGTAATTCACTTAGAAGTCACAGCTACTACTGTCCTAATACTCGTTTGATATGCTAATTACCATAGAAAAAGTAAACATCCTCACGAAAAGAAAATGTTGTGTAACACGACATGGGGAAAGGGGTTAAAGGCTACCACGAGCGTTTGGGGAGGAGATCCCGCTGATGTAGGGCGGGGAGAGGGTTTTAAATTCTGCTGAAAAGGTTTCGTAATTTATGAACTATCCTGTACATCAGAGGTGTTCCACCGTTAATCTTGAGCTACTGATTGAATACTGCGTACCCTTTGGTCGATTGTGTCTTCAGTTGCAGAATTTTTATACCCACACTTTGAGACTGACTCTCAAAAATAAACCTCCAATAATTAAAGAATTGCAAAAATCATCCACTGTCAAGTATTACCTTAATAGTTTTTATCAATTTTTTTATTCTTATTTTTTCACATTATATATTTAATATAATTCATTGTTTTATATTTTATAACGTTTAATTATTCATTAATATTTTTAAACTTGCAATTCATTTTATTATGGGGCCTGTATATAACTACATTCTAATCACAACCTAAGCTTTTGTTAAAGGGTATGAAAAAAAATTACAATAATTTGCAAACATCCATTTTATTATTTTACATGCCCTTCGTTTGATTTCATTAACTTTGCCTTTGTGTCATTCTTCAAGTTTTGTCGTTCCGAAATAAGAAATGTAGTGCTTTGTTTATGCCCACATAACGCTTGTAGATCTTTGATAACAGCATTCCTTTATGAACAATATTTTTTGACTTTTCATATATACTACTACGACTAGCTTTCAAGAAATGAAATTTACCATCCAAACTTCCCACTAGAATTAATGTTTCTGAAACACTTTTGCTCACACATATAAATAGTTGTCAGGCCCAGACCAAGAGCAAACTAAGAAGGAGTAGAGGAGGGATAGTGACTCAATAGAGTCAAAAAATTAAAAGGGAGTTCAAGAGAAATGTCTATTTCCATTGCACTATACTATTTTCCAGTCAGTTTTAGAGGTCTTTAAAAATATCTTAAAATCTATAAAAAAGCACAAATTTGATAATTTTCCCTTCATTACCCTTACCAGCAATCTAAAGGCGGAGGATGTCCCTTTTGGCTTCCTCTCTAGATACAGCAACAATAGTTGCCTTTAAAATTTACTTCTACCTGTTAAAAGCTTATAATAATAAAAAAAAATTTAATTCCCCCTCAAGCAGCTGCTTGCCACAGAGGTCTGACAGGAGCCTGTCAGTTTATATGCCATAGTAGAAGGTCTCAGAGGATGGCAGGACCTCAGCAGAAAAACGACACAAACAGCCATACCTTTCCCGGGGCTCGAACCCAGGTCCCTTAGATAAAAAAAGCTTATTTCTCTCGAGACTGAAAGACATGAATTTATTGCATTAGATACGTTAAAATAATTATTACATAAGGTAAGTTAAAAGTTACACCTTAGATACAAGTTGAAAGTTACACCTTAGATACAAGTTAAAAGTTACACCTTAGAAACAAGTTAAAAGTTACACCTTAGATACAAGTTAAAAGTTACACCTTAGATACAAGTTAAAAGTTACACCTTAAATACAAGTTAAAAGTTACACCTTAGAGACAAGTTAAAAGTTACACCTTAGATACAAGTTAAGAGTTACACCTTAGAAACAAATTAAAGTTACACCTTAGGTAGAAGTTAAAAGTTACACCTTAGATACAAGTTAAAAGTTACACCTTAGATACAAGTTAAAAGTTGCACCTTAGATACAAGTTAAAAGTGCACAGATATTCAGTCAACTGAAACCTTTACAAGATCATGAAATAACTGAAATATACGTATCAAAATAAAGAACAAAAATCGTTTGTTAAAAAATAGAATTATGAATGAAACTGCCCATTTATAACTTTTATAAATGGTGATAACAGAAAAAGATCCCATTATAACTAGGTTTATTCAAGAACGTTTACCAAATAATTGCAATAAATGCGAACAAATAGTTTTAACAAATATCAATTATATACTTCAATCGCAATATCTGAAAAGTAATTTAGAACCATAAACAAATGCATCTGTAATTGATAACAAATCAGATGTATTTATCATCTGAGTGATGTACGACAGAAATTTGAAATACTATCCAATGTTCTAAAATATTCTCTACTACAATTTTTATAAGCTTCTCTAATATATTCCTTTTCTTTAAGCTATACTTTTAATTGGAGAATCAAAAGGCTGAAAGTCAGGATGGTGCCGCATGATGAGAGAATAAAACTTCTGGTGAAACTGAAAACAGTCCATCCTGACAAAGCAATGGCATCCTTGTAGAAAGTCCTCGATAGAATGGATCCTGCGCCCAAACATTCGTTACAAGGGTCCAGCTCATTCGTCGACAGTTGCATTAGCGTATTCTTAATTTCTCGGTCAGCTTGGTTCACTTCTGACGCTGAGATTGCAACAGAGAAGAAAGATATTGCACTCATGCTTGAACAGGAAAATAACGCTATAGATTCAGCTGTAGATTCCAAAACATAAAATTTAAAAACAAAACTGAGGGTTTTGAACATAATGCCACTGTTCAGAATCGTTAGTAAGAATATAGGCAAGGAGAAAGTCTTCTCTACCAAGTTAATTGTCGTCAAAATTTAATGTCGTAAATAACGCTAAGGTTATGAGTAAATTTCCGAATTCTCTTGTTAGTGAGTTGAACTTTTAAGTGCTCGTTGTAAGCCTTCAACATTCGTCTGAGATGAATGCAAAATAAAATGTAAATACATGTCAGAAAATAAGGCAGATAAGCTTTCCACGAAAAAAATATATAAAAATCAAAAGTTAATAAGTACATAAGAGACTCATTTATTTGAATTTCGAGACCACAAAAGTAGTAGACATTATTCAATCTGATATTGGTTTCAGTGTCTAAACATATTGCACATACAGATGATAAAATAGGATAAAGAAGAATAAAGAAAATACTATTTTAATTATATTTTTCAATGATGATGATTTGTTTTCAAAGTGCAGATTAGATGAGAGCGAATCGAGAGCTTTTAGTGAATTTGGCAAAGAATGGCGCCGAGAGTTAAAACTGTGCCATATACACGTGTAAAGGATACCTTCCAGAATAAAAGTTATTTCAAGTTTTGTGATCTTATCTAGAGATGAATATTTAATGCATCCATAGAGTATCATAGCTACTTCATGAAATACGCCCAGATGTAATAATAATGCAGATACAAGAGAAACTACGTTTGCAAAACAAGATCTTTTTCGATCATTACTCTTTGGCAAATTAACTCCTGTTATTGGAAATAGTTTCAGTATTAAATCAAAATCAGTTTCCATTCCATTTGATTCATTTTCATTATTCATCTGCTGCTGAATATGATTCTGCTGAGAGGATGCAACATAGCGTTTGCGAAACAATACTGTTGAGTTTTTATAAGGTGGTGCATCATTTGCAATTTCAGAAACGTTTCTCGATTCCATTATAAACTGTCGACTATTGTTCCGTATTGCTTCTAATGAAGTTGACTTGTTATCCTTCAATTGATATCATATCGCACAAAGACATTAAAATTATGAGTCAGAAATCCTTTCAGGACAATTTACCTGAAATTATAACAGACAATCTGAACAGGTGCAAAAACTACTGTTTCGAAATAGCTTTTTTACAGGCGTCGTTCATAATTCTATACATTGCTCTACACATATACTATACTCTACATACTCCGATTTTCTTTTGCTTATATATATATATTCTAATATTTTATTTCATGGGCAATTTGAAATAAGCCTAATTTTATTTTCTTCATAGTCATTTATAATTTTTATTTTAAAGCTTTTTCTTGTTCTCAAATTTCTTACTGCAATCAAACTTCTTATCTGTACATTCAGAATATTTATAAACACAGGATGTAAAAATAAATTTATCTTAAATAATTTGAAATTTTGACTGTTGGTCTATCATAAAATAAGTTATTATATAATTGTTAAAACTACTTTTTCAGTTAAAACGATTTTCCTTTCTTTCCTGTTTGATGATATCTACAATTTGTTTTCTCGATGGGAATATACTTATAAACCAATTTTCCAGCTTTGTTTCATTAAAGAATAACTGATACGAATTTTAAAAGACTCACCAAAGATTTCTCCTTCTACTAAAAGGAGTCAAAAATTAAAATAAATTGCACCTCATGATTGGCATAAGTAAACTGAACTGACTAGGTGTTGTCTAAATTAAATAAATATCTTTTGTCTTCTAACTTAAACACTTGTTAGAAAACACTTAAATATACATGTAATATTATATAATGTATCATTTATAAATACATAACTATATATATATATGTATAACATAAGTAACTTAATTTCAGATATTTTTTCCAATGATGGCTTGAAAGTCGTTGATGACTTAATGAATTCAAATTCTATCGTTATTACACTTTCCGTTTGTTAATAATTACAAAGTTCCTATCAGTAAGTCCTCTTCCAAAATTATGTTTCCAATTTCATTCGCACACAAGATTCACCGTCTATTTGTTATGTATGTGTAACTTATATTATAGTTTTAATCTTTAGTATTATGCGGAAGTTGAGGCACAGAATTGTATATTGATGTCTTGTTATCCTTTAACAAATATACTGTAAAATCCAGATGATTTTAAAGAACCCGTTGTCTTCAGTTCAGACAATCAGATGTATCACTGTAATAGCTGTAACACTTTAAATACACGGCAAACAACTTGAACCATAATCTGAAGTTTTTCCAACTTTCTAAGTTTCGAAATATATTTATTGCAACAAATTCAAAATTCAATCAATCTTATTTTGCTTAGAAACTGATCTTACTAATTAATGATTTTCTCTTTATTTGCTGTCGTCTGTAACAACTGCTCAGTAATCATTCAATAAAACTTGATCAGTTCGATAATCTTCAAATTGTTTTTGAATATATCCTTTCAAAATGTATACTCAATATGGCAATGGCTGCGTGCGACTGGTGACAGTCAGTCTTAGATAGGAATTTTATGCGTTTGTCCCACAATAAGTAGCAAAAATAATCAATGATTTCACATGATAGCTGCATAATATTTTCTTTCGAAATTAGTTTCATCCGCATTTCTAATTACAAAAAACAGATTATCCTCACTTACTGTTAATATTGACGAATCAACTGAAGATTTCTAGTTTTCAAAGGGTTCATTTAGTGCAGCATCTTCCTTGATTCGTACACTTTCCTCACAATTCCCTTCAGAGCTCTTTCAGTCTGATATTTCCAATAGGTACAGTCGCTCAAATATGTATCCAAACACTACGGTTGATTTTAAAATGAATCCGAACACTACGGTTGATATCCGAACACTACGTGTCACGTGACAGAAAGGTTGCCAGATCACTAATTTCTAAAAGAATCGTTGTCAGATATTTTTTCTGAATTCTGTAATCAACCGTAGTGTTCGGATACATTTTTGAGGGACTGTACAACAAATATTTGAGTTAATACAAACTAAAAGATTGTTTAACCTACCCCAAAAAATCTTGATTTCTTAGTAATCTGCAGTCCTATACCAGAATTCTTGCAAATGAACCTTGGTGGTCAACAATCATGACATGAAGAATTAACGCATAAATATGAATCCAAGAATTTTACAATATTTCCACATGGCTTCGATTACGTTTTCCCATTTGTAAAATGTAATACAACTTCAACGTACTGTGGCAATGTGCATAGGCGAATTAGAATGGTACGTACTTTAAAGGATATAAACTAACTGTAACAAAGTTTGGGAATGAAAACATTTAGTCGTGTCCTGACAGTCAATTTTTTGTCCTTTCTAACAAAAAGGAAACGGCAATCGATAAACATAATGGTTGAAAGTGATGTCTAATGATTATATATGCTGCAATGTTAATGAATGTTTCCAACAGCTTTGCTTTTGTGTTGTTGTTGTTTTCATTCTGAAGAAGCAGAAGCTTCTCATTCTGAAGAAGAGTAACTTCGAAAGAAAGTTCACCTTCCACTTGCCTTTCAAAAAACTCTCAAAGCTGCAAAGTTTTCTTGGAAATTCTCACGAGATTTACAGTAACTTTCGCCTGTATTCAGAAATATTACGGGAATAATATCGACCATTGTAATAATGAAAAAATCTATGCAAACAGACGGCCCAATATACGTATAAGGGAAATCAAAAATTAAAATAATAATTTTAAAAATAAGAGAATACAAAATTTCATTCTTAATTAGAGGAAGAGAGAAAAAGGATGCAGGAAAATGAAATCAAGGAGCCCTTTATTAATCATATCAATAAATGCACCACTATTTAAAGAAAACTGAATTCTAAATATGTGTTCTCGTCCTACAAATTTGAATTTAAAATTCTCACCATAAAAGTGAAGTCAAGAATTATTCATGTTAATTTTCAGCATACGATTCCACAAATGATTTATACTACGACAGGCACCGCGAATGACACCAATGAAACTAGGATCAGCTTTTATGCTAAGAAGCAAAACGAAAATTATTAATCGATAAAGTTTAACAAATGGAAAAGCTACACAATATTCAGGATATTTGGCTCATTTTCAATATTTTGCTTCTGTAACAGTTTCAGGAAAGCGGAAAACGTTTTGTATTCTTCCAACAAAGACCAATATGGAACAGTTCACTTTTAGTGTAGTATATATACATAGAAAGATGAGACTATTATTTACTCAGAAATGCTTCACCTTGATAATCACAACAGCTTCATATTCTTTCCAAAACGTGGATGCTGAAACATATTGGTCAATGTTAAAAAAAGGAGATGAACTACATGCACTTCCAATTATAGAACACATGACAAATTAGACCTGGTAGAATAACATATGACCTCTGGACAACACAGTATGATGAATGATGAAAAAAGAATGAATTTTTTTATTTTATTTTAAAGCCCTCTATCACTGAAAATTCCAACTAAAAATAGAAATATAAATATATATAACAATATATAACAATATATTATTATCTTATATATACTAAATTTTTTGTATTATTTAGTCCCCGTGTGCGGGAGAGACATACCCTGTGCACGTTAAAGAACAGGTTGGATGGCCTTGAAGGGAGGCTACCATCTGTCTGAAAACAGCTGTTGAGTCCCCTCCCCCAACCTTCTCCGAGCCTTCGGGGTCCATGTGACCTGGTCATTTGGCCGATGGTGTGCAAAAAAGTGCCGCTCAGAGGTAAAACAACCCAACCTAACCTACGTATTATATAGTAGATTAAAGTATTACCGGCCATATGGTAGAAACCTTTTTCTGACTTTCATAATTTTGAAATGCTTTTCCTTTTTTAATACATGAATTAATATTATCATTAAACACATATAAAAATATATAATTAATCACTGGGAAAATGCGAAAAATAGACTTTTATCACTCCGTGTAAAACAGGAAAAAATAATTTCTGTCTTGAAAAAAAAATTGCGTTTCCCCTCGCACCCCTGGGATTAACAAGGCAAATTCCTGCGGCCAAGGTATAGCTCTTGATATTCACATTACCTAAATTTCAAATTTATAGCATAATATAACTTTTTTGGCACACCATGGGCTAAATGGCCAGGTCACAAGGACCCCAAAGGCTCAGAGAAGGTTGGGGGAGGGGTCCAACTGGAACAGCTGTTGGGAGACAGATGGTAGCCTCACGATCAAGGCCATCCAATGTGTTCTTTAACGTGCACAGGGTATGGCTCTCTCGCACACGGGGACACGCTTAACGTTCCATCTGACAGACGGCGGTCTTTCCAAGCCCCTTGTGTCCCCTACTGACCGTGGGCATCGTGCAGAATTTTGTGGAGATAAATCTCAACGCTGACCCAGCTGGGACTCAAACTTGGGAACTAAAGATTACGAGCCAGGCGCGCTACCAACTGAGCTACCCCCCTCCGCCCCTTGGAGGAAGGGAGTACATTGGGCAAATGTTATGAAACAGAAGGTAGCCTCCCTAAAGGAGCAATAAAATCGTATCACAGGCCATCAAGCGTGTTCTTAATGTGCATAGCATATGGCTCTTCTGCACACTGTGCTACGGCTTATAACGTCCCATACGACGGCTTTTCTAAACCCATATATGACCACTTTCTCAGCTGGAGCAAGAAGGAGGTTTAGACGACATAAATCTCAACCCTGACATAGATGGGTCTCGTACCTGGGAACTACAGATTACAAGCATAGCGCTCTACAGAATGAGCTAACCCTGCCTCCCATCCCTTTGAAAGAATGAAAAAAGATGAACATTTTTAAGTAAACGATAGAATTGCAAACTTGCAACACAACATTTTAGAGGAAGAAACCATCAGATAAATAAAAGTATCTCTCAAAATTATATTTGGTCGATTTTACGAAAACGATTTTCATCAGACATAACAAAAGAAATGGCAAAAAGATATCAGAATAAGTAAGTTTCTATTCCATTTTAATTGGGGGATCAAAAGACTATAAGCAAGGATGGTGCCACATGCTGAGAAAATAAAACTTCTTTTGAAACTGAAAACATTCCATCCCGACAGAGAAACAGCATCTATGTCGAAGGTCATCGGAAGAACCGATGCTGCACACGAGCATTGATTGCAAAACTGCAGGTCATTGGCCGACAGCTGTGTTATCGTATTCCTAATTTCTAAATCAGCTTGGTTCATTTCTGATGCAAATATTGCAACCAAAAAGAAGGAAAACGTTGCAGAAATGACTGATTTCGAAACATAAACTTTAAATGAAACTGAGTGTTCGGTACCAAAAAAACCAAAACAAATTCCGAGAGATTCAAACATAATACAACTGTTTACAATGATTATTAGAAATATAGGCAGAGAGAAGGTCTTCTCTACCATGTGAATTGCCGCCAGAATTTTAGCGTAAACAATGCGTAATTCATGAGTGGCTCTTCGACTTTCCTTGACCTCGAAATGAACTTTTAAAAGTTCATTGTAAGTCTTCATTGCTCGTCTTAAACGAATACAAAATAAAATGTACATAAAGTCTAATAACGAAGCGAGAAAATATTTCAAAGAGTAAACTATATGGAAAGCAAATCCTATTATGTAATAATGAGAAATGTTATTTGTTTCCATTTCGGAATCGAAAAAGTAACTTAGAATTCTGGACCTAATCTCAGCTTCAATTTCTAAACCTATCTCGTCTACAAATGATAAAACTAGAAAAATTACAATGAGAAAAATACATAATTGGATCCCCTTTTCCACTGATGACGCTTTGGTTTTAGTATGCAGATTAGTTGAAGAGAAATTTAGAGCTTTCACTACATTTGGTAATGAATGGCGCTGAGAATTAAAGCTATGCCATATAACCAAGTAAAGTAACTCTTCCACACTAAAAACAATATGAACTTTTGAAAATTTTTCCAATGATGAATATTTAATGCATTCATAGATTGTCACCGCTGGATTATGAAGCGCACCCAAGTGTAACAATAATGCAGATAACAGACATATCATACTTGACAAGCAGAATCTTTTCTCGTTCTTAATCTTCGGAAAATTAATTCCTCTAATTGAAAATAATTTCAGTATCAAATCAAATTCAGTCTCCATATTATTTAATATTTCCCCCTGATTCACTGGATGTACAGCAGGAATATGTTGAAATGATGTAACCTGATGTTTGCGAAATATTAGTGGATTATCACTTGGAGAATCGCTTACCATTTTAGAAACCTTTGTAGTTTTCATATAAACTTTGAAACCTGTTATACAGTTTTCAAATTACATCTCAACTTTATCAGATAACTGTAAAATATTTTTCTTCGGTTTGTATCACAAAAATATTCATATATATGTATGAGAGTTCCTGTTCAACGAAATTCATCTATTTGAAAATCACACATAACAAATGATATATTTCCATTATTTATCTTCCAATTTCACATAGATCCCTATAGTAGTAATCAAGGAATTATTTTTAAAAACTTACTTTCAAATTTCAATCACACAATTGTTTACTATGCATTCATTACGTTATCATGCTATAGTTTATTAATGTCTTAAGACTTTGAAATTATACAATAACTATTCCACTTAGTCTTGTTTCAATGTGTTGCTACTCTGAAGTGACTTTTGAAGTGGTCAATGTCCAAAGTGAACTGCAATTGTGGATGATGAATTGGACGGCGATTCCTATGTTTCCTTACTCATCTCCTGAACTCTTTCCTTTAAACACAAATCGCTCATCTTCATTAACAGAATATTTTTGCATCTTGCGTTTCTTGAACTGTTCCTTACAATAAATTCCCATTAATGCAGTTTTATTTCATCCAAATGAATTTTAGTTATTAAAAGCCAAATACTCAAAGTACAAAAAGCATAAAATGGTTGTTTTTATCGATTGACCAGCAAAATTTTAATGGAATTGCATATATTGCGTTTCTTGAACTGTTCCTTACAATAAATTCCCATTAATGCAGTTTTATATCATCCAAATGAATTTTAGTTATTAAAAGCCAAATACTCAAAGTACAAAAAGCATAAAATGGTTGTTTTTATCGATTGACCAGCAAAATTTTAATGGAATAAACTTATCGATTAGGGAATTCAAGAATCTTTCATATTGAATTTCAACGTACGATTCTCTGCAAATAATTCCCTCTATGACAGAAAGCCAACGTCAGTACCAAGCTGAAAACACCGTTTCTTGTCCAATCCCCGAAGTTAAGCAGCTTTGACCGCGGTCAGTTCCTGGGAGGGTTCCCACCTGGGAACACCGCGTGCAGTTGGCAAAAAATATGCTGAGGACCCGACATCCTTACAGATCCTCCTATTATGGCGTATTAAACTGACAGGCTCGTGTCAGGCCTCTGTGGCAAGCATCTACTTGAGGAGGTATTTATTTTTTTTTATTTTATAACAGACACCCCGAATGGCACCAATGAACTAGATACAGCTTTTTTTTCCCTTTGTGCACAACGAAATAGAAAGCAATCAATGAAATTCCGTAATAGAAAAGACTACAGAATATTCCTCTTTCCCGTTTTGCTTCCATAGCAGTTCTAAGAAAAACCATAAAAGGCTCTCTATTCTTTCACGACCGACCTTCATAGAACAAATCCCTTTTAGAGTACTTAGAGAGACGAGGCGATTGATTTCCGAGAAATATTTTTTCTGACAATTTCAGCAATTTTCACCTTCCTCTCCGAAACGTGGATGCAGAAACATATCGGTCAAAGCAAAAACGATGAACTACATGCACATTTGTGAATGGATCTCACAAACAGATAGTAGTAAAAAAAGAAACAATTAATGTTTTTCGAAAGAAAATCAGCAATGATACAACTAAGAAATAATTTTGAAACATAGAAGAAATGAGAAACAAGAACTGGAAAAATGACATGTCACATCCGGCAAATATAGGATGATCGTTTTCACACAGAATCAAATATTTTACTTTCATACTTTTGAAACTTTTTACAGTGGAAATTAGGACTAGTTGATCAGGTACAGTCGCTCAAAAAAGTGTAAAAAAGAAGACCGTGGTTGATTACAAAATTCAGAAAAAATATCTGGCAACGATTTTTTTAGAAATTAGTGATCTGGCAACCTTCGTGTCACGTGACGGGAAGGTTGCCAGATCACTAATTTCTAAACATCGTTGAAAGATATTTTTTCTGAATTTTGTAATCAACCATAGTGTTCGGCTACTTTTTTGAGTGACTGTACGCTTCTGCAGGTTTTCGCCAGACGTACAGTCTACCAGTGGTGTGTAACAATGTGTAGCACAATTCATCTGACCCTATGGCACGTTGTCAGTCTTTAGCATCCCAGTTTTTATGCGCTTTGCACCACCCTATATGTTTTGTTGCATTGATGTTGTTAAGCAGAGGTTTGTGGATTGCAGCACGGCCATAAATACCGGCACGATGAAGTTCCCGATAAACTGTTATAACAGAAACAGGATCATTCTGATTGGTGTTCCGAGAGTTGAGACACCATTAATCAAATATTACCACAAAAAAAGAAAGAATAAAGGTGAAGGGGGTGAATGGCTTAGTCTGTAGCGTGCCAGGCTCCTAATCTGCATTTCCCATGTTCGAGTCACAGCTGAGCCAGCATTGAGATTTCTCTTCGAAAAACACCCTGCCCACGGTCAATTGGGGACACCGATGAGCTGGGAAAGGCCACCGTCCGTCGGATGAGACATTTGGTCGTGTGTGGGAGAGAGATACCCTGTGCACGTTAAAGAACATGCTGGATGGCCTTGATGGAAGGTTACCATCTGTCGCCCAACAGCTGTTCCAGTGGGTCCCCTCTAACAACTTTCTCTGAGCCCTACGAGTTCTTGTGTGTGCAGTGTGTGCGAAATAAATGCCGCTCAGAGATAAAACAATCCAACTCAAGCAAATAAAATATATCTTAGAAATCAAAATTCAACGCGCAATCTCGCCTCTAACTTAATATAGGTTGAACCTTTATTATGTTCCTTTTATGTGTGGTATATTAACAAGTAAATAATGTCTCAGTGAGATATTTGGACGAAAAGAAATTGTTCTCCATCTCTTTATCTTCGAAAATTTCATTCTCGCCCAGTTGATGCCTGCAACTGATGAACTGATCTCCCTCATCAGATTGCGTAATGAATATTGATCGTTAGAGGTTGCAATTAGCCATCCTATCTCCTTCAGCATTTTCCTCCTCTTCGAAGCTCAAGCAGAAGACGTCTCCATTCATTTATTATGCGCAAAATGTCTTCTGCCTCTTCCCTATAAATTCAGAAGAAGAATCATTTTCATCATCATCCTCATTATTATTAAGGAGATGACTTCTCCCTCAGAAAAGGCAATTTGTAGGTACATTCGATCAAAAAAGTATTCGAACACTATGGTTGATTACAGAATTCAGAAAAAATATCTGGCAACGATTTTTTTTAGAAATTAGTGATCCGGCAACCTTTCGTTGTCACGTGACACGAAGGTTTCCAGATCACTAATTTCTAAAAAAAATGGTTGCCAGATATTTTTTCTGAATTCCATTATCAACCATAGTGGTCGGATACTTTTTTTGAGCGAACAGGTTTAATCAAGACGAGAAATATTAATTATTAATCAATTATTGATTTTTAATCAATAATCGATAAATATAATCATGAGAAATGACAATATATTGTCATATCTCAGTGCTAATTAAATTGTTGTCTATTGTTTACAAATATATTGCATATTATAACTGTTTAAGCATACAAACTGGTATAGAAAAATGTCAAATATATTTCCTGATTTTTTTAAATTATGAACAATGATAGATCAAGTGGATAACATGGAAATCTTCCAAGATGTCTTCGTATATGGTAAATGGAATAATATATACACAGTCGTGTTTATATTATTGCATTTAATCGTATACACAATCGTATCAGAATAATATACCACCTACTATACATATACTACGGAGGTGGTCATATTATTCTGATACGATTGTGTATACGATTTCAGAGATGTAACAGACAAATCGTGTTAAATCGGAAGACTAGTCGTGTTAGTCGAAAACCAGCCCTGCTTTAAATATCGTGTTAATTGGGGACTGGTATATTCTGTCAATCCCGTATGAGAATAGCCCTACGATCCATAAATATTTTAACACCGTAAACAACTTATTTCTTATTTGTCGTTGTTTTTCTCTTTTGTCCCTGATGATGGCGATTTTGGGACTAAAATATTCCTCTTTCATCATTTTGTCCATATTATAACTCAAAATTGTATAAAAGAAGTTTTACAGCAACAAAATTTCACCACTTCTTTCTCATAACTACATCAAGAGAAGAATATCACCCCTTCAAATGTCATTTGTAGTGTAACAGCAAAATGTGAAATATCTGAGATAAAATTAGTTTTACTCTGAAATGGAAAGCATAATATTTTTAGCAAAATGATTTTCTCTTTCTAGATTTCGAACTGTATGAGTTGCAGATGCTTATTAAAATGTGCGTACTAGGATTAACTAAAAGTGTGTTCCAGGAGAAAGTTTTTTACCGCTGACATTTGCACCATAAATGTCCCTGTCTCTGCTTAAATTTGTGTGGTCGACCACTCGTATTTTTAGATATAACTTCAATCCTCAGATCGACACGAAATTGCTAACTTTTTCGATGAATAGAGGGGAAAAACTTATCTCAAAATGTGTTATGATAAAAGTCAAGTAATTTGTGAAGAAGTAATTCACTTAGAAGTCACAGCTACTGCTGTCCTAATACTCGTTTGATATGCTAATTACCATAGAAAAAGTAAACATCCTCACGAAAAGAAAATGTTGTGTAACACGACATGGGGAAAGGGGTTAAAGGCTACCACGAGCGTTTGGGGAGGAGATCCCGCTGATGTAGGGCGGGGAGAGGGTTTTAAATTCTGCTGAAAAGGTTTCGTAATTTATGAACTATCCTGTACATCAGAGGTGTTCCACCGTTAATCTTGAGCTACTGATTGAATACTGCGTACCCTTTGGTCGATTGTGTCTTCAGTTGCAGAATTTTTATACCCACACTTTGAGACTGACTCTCAAAAATAAACCTCCAATAATTAAAGAATTGCAAAAATCATCCACTGTCAAGTATTACCTTAATAGTTTTTATCAATTTTTTTATTCTTATTTTTTCACATTATATATTTAATATAATTCATTGTTTTATATTTTATAACGTTTAATTATTCATTAATATTTTTAAACTTGCAATTCATTTTATTATGGGGCCTGTATATAACTACATTCTAATCACAACCTAAGCTTTTGTTAAAGGGTATGAAAAAAAATTACAATAATTTGCAAACATCCATTTTATTATTTTACATGCCCTTCGTTTGATTTCATTAACTTTGCCTTTGTGTCATTCTTCAAGTTTTGTCGTTCCGAAATAAGAAATGTAGTGCTTTGTTTATGCCCACATAACGCTTGTAGATCTTTGATAACAGCATTCCTTTATGAACAATATTTTTTGACTTTTCATATATACTACTACGACTAGCTTTCAAGAAATGAAATTTACCATCCAAACTTCCCACTAGAATTAATGTTTCTGAAACACTTTTGCTCACACATATAAATAGTTGTCAGGCCCAGACCAAGAGCAAACTAAGAAGGAGTAGAGGAGGGATAGTGACTCGATAGAGTCCAAAAATTAAAAGGGAGTTCAAGAGAAATGTCTATTTCCATTGCACTATACTATTTTCCAGTCAGTTTTAGAGGTCTTTAAAAATATCTTAAAATCTATAAAAAAAGCACAAATTTGATAATTTTCCCTTCATTACCCTTACCAGCAATCTAAAGGCGGAGGATGTCCCTTTTGGCTTCCTCTCTAGATACAGCAACAATAGTTGCCTTTAAAATTTACTTCTACCTGTTAAAAGCTTATAATAATAAAAAAAATTAAATTCCCCCTCAAGCAGCTGCTTGCCACAGAGGTCTGACAGGAGCCTGTCAGTTTATATGCCATAGTAGAAGGTCTCAGAGGATGGCAGGACCTCAGCAGAAAAACGACACAAACAGCCATACCTTTCCCGGGGCTCGAACCCAGGTCCCTTAGATAAAAAAAGCTTATTTCTCTCGAGACTGAAAGACATGAATTTATTGCATTAGATACGTTAAAATAATTATTACATAAGGTAAGTTAAAAGTTACACCTTAGATACAAGTTGAAAGTTACACCTTAGATACAAGTTAAAAGTTACACCTTAGAAACAAGTTAAAAGTTACACCTTAGATACAAGTTAAAAGTTACACCTTAGATACAAGTTAAAAGTTACACCTTAAATACAAGTTAAAAGTTACACCTTAGAGACAAGTTAAAAGTTACACCTTAGATACAAGTTAAGTGTTACACCTTAGAAACAAATTAAAGTTACACCTTAGGTAGAAGTTAAAAGTTTCACCTTAGATACAAGTTAAAAGTTGCACCTTAGATACAAGTTAAAAGTGCACAGATATTCAGTCAACTGAAACCTTTACAAGATCATGAAATAACTGAAAGATACGTATCAAAATAAAGAACAAAAATCGTTTGTTAAAAAATAGAATTATGAATGAAACTGCCCATTTATAACTTTTATAAATGGTGATAACAGAAAAAGATCCCATTATAACTAGGTTTATTCAAGAACGTTTACCAAATAATTGCAATAAATGCGAACAAATAGTTTTAACAAATATCAATTATATACTTCAATCGCAATATCTGAAAAGTAATTTAGAACCATAAACAAATGCATCTGTAATTGATAACAAATCAGATGTATTTATCATCTGAGTGATGTACGACAGAAATTTGAAATACTATCCAATGTTCTAAAATATTCTCTACTACAATTTTTATAAGCTTCTCTAATATATTCCTTATCTTTAAGCTATACTTTTAATTGGAGAATCAAAAGGCTGAAAGTCAGGATGGTGCCGCATGATGAGAGAATAAAACTTCTGGTGAAACTGAAAACAGTCATCCTGACAAAGCAATGGCATCCTTGTAGAAAGTCCTCGATAGAATGGATCCTGCGCCCAAACATTCGTTACAAGGGTCCAGCTCATTCGTCGACAGTTGCATTAGCGTATTCTTAATTTCTCGGTCAGCTTGGTTCACTTCTGACGCTGAGATTGCAACAGAGAAGAAAGATATTGCACTCATGCTTGAACAGGAAAATAACGCTATAGATTCAGCTGTGGATTCCAAAACATAAAATTTAAAAACAAAACTGAGGGTTTTGAACGTAATGCCACTGTTCAGAATCGTTAGTAGGAATATAGGCAAGGAGAAAGTCTTCTCTACCAAGTTAATTGTCGTCAAAATTTAATGTCGTAAATAACGCTAAGGTTATGAGTAAATTTCCGAATTCTCTTGTTAGTGAGTTGAACTTTTAAGTGCTCGTTGTAAGCCTTCAACATTCGTCTGAGATGAATGCAAAATAAAATGTAAATACATGTCAGAAAATAAGGCAGATAAGCTTTCCACGAGAAAAATATATAAAAATCAAAAGTTAATAAGTACATAAGAGACTCATTTATTTGAATTTCGAGACCACAAAAGTAGTAGACATTATTCAATCTGATATTGGTTTCAGTGTCTAAACATATTGCACATACAGATGATAAAATAGGATAAAGAAGAATAAAGAAAATACATATTTAAATTATATTTTTCAATGATGATGATGATTTGTTTTCAAAGTGCAGATTAGATGAGAGCGAATCGAGAGCTTTTAGTGCATTTGGCAAAGAATGGCGCCGAGAGTTAAAACTGTGCCATATACACGTGTAAAGGATACCTTCCAGAATAAAAGTTATTTCAAGTTTTGTGATCTTATCTAGAGATGAATATTTAATGCATCCATAGAGTATCATAGCTACTTCATGAAATACGCCCAGATGTAATAATAATGCAGATACAAGAGAAACTACGTTTGCAAAACAAGATCTTTTTCGATCATTACTCTTTGGCAAATTAACTCCTGTTATTGGAAATAGTTTCAGTATTAAATCAAAATCAGTTTCCATTCCATTTGATTCATTTTCATGATTCATCTGCTGCTGAATATGATTCTGCTGAGAGGATGCAACATAGCGTTTGCGAAACAATACTGTTGAGTTTTTATAAGGTGGTGCATCATTTGCAATTTCAGAAACGTTTCTCGATTCCATTATAAACTGTCGACTATTGTTTCGTATTGCTTCTAATGAAGATGACTTGTTATCCTTCAATTGATATCATATCGCACAAAGACATTAAAATTATGAGTCAGAAATCCTTTCAGGACAATGTACCTGAAATTATAACACACAATCTGAACAGGTGCAAAAACTACTGTTTCGAAATAGCTTTTTTACAGGCGTCGTTCATAATTCTATACATTGCTCTATACATATACTATACTCTACATACTCCGATTTTCTTTTGCTTATATATATATATTCTAATATTTTATTTCATGGGCAATTTGAAATAAGCCTAATTTTATTTTCTTCATAGTCATTTATAATTTTTATTTTAAAGCTTTTTCTTGTTCTCAAATTTCTTACTGCAATCAAACTTCTTATCTGTACATTCAGAATATTTATAAACACAGGATGTAAAAATAAATTTATCTTAAATAATTTGAAATTTTCACTCTTGGTCTATCATAAAATAAGTTATTATATAATTGTTAAAACTACTTTTTCAGTTAAAACGATTTTCCTTTCTTTCCTGTTTGATGATATCTACAATTTGTTTTCTCGATGGGAATATACTTATAAACCAATTTTCCAGCTTTGTTTCATTAAAGAATAACTGATACGAATTTTAAAAGACTCACCAAAGATTTCTCCTTCTACTAAAAGGAGTCAAAAATTAAAATAAATTGCACCTCATGATTGGCATAAGTAAACTGAACTGACTAGGTGTTGTCTAAATTGAATAAATATCTTTTGTCTTCTAACTTAAACACTTGTTAGAAAACACTTAAATATACATGTAATATTATATAATGTATCATTTATAAATACATAACTATATATATATATGTATAACATAAGTAACTTAATTTCAGATATTTTTTCCAATGATGGCTTGAAAGTCGTTGATGACTTAATGAATTCAAATTCTATCGTTATTACACTTTCCGTTTGTTAATAATTACTAAGTTCCTATCAGTAAGTCCTCTTCCAAAATTATGTTTCCAATTTCATTCGCACACAAGATTCACCGTCTATTTGTTATGTATGTGTAACTTATCTTATAGTTTTAATCTTTAGTATTATGAGGAAGTTGAGGAACAGAATTGTATATTGATGTCTTGTTATCCTTTAACAAATATACTGTAAAATCCAGATGATTTTAAAGAACCCGTTGTCTTCAGTTCAGACAATCAGATGTATCACTGTAATAGCTGTAACACTTTAAATAAACGGCAAACAACTTGAACCATAATCTGAAGTTTTTCCAACTTTCTAAGTTTCGAAATATATTTATTCCAACAAATTCAAAATTCAATCAATCTTATTTTGCTTAGAAACTGATCTTACTAATTAATGATTTTCTCTTTATTTGCTGTCGTCTGTAACAACTGCTCAGTAATCATTCAATAAAACTTGATCAGTTCGATAATCTTCAAATTGTTTTTGAATATATCCTTTCAAAATGTATACTCAATATGGCAATGGCTGCGTGCGACTGGTGACAGTCAGTCTTAGATAGGAATTTTATGCGTTTGTCCCACAATAAGTAGCAAAAATAATCAATGATTTCACGTGATAGCTGCTTAATATTTTCTTTCGAAATTAGTTTCATCCGCATTTCTAATTACAAAAAACAGATTATCCTCACTTACTGTTAATATTGACGAATCAACTGAAGATTTCTAGTGTTCAAAGGGTTCATTTAGTGCAGCATCTTCCTTGATTCGTACACTTTCCTCACAATTCCCTTCAGAGCTCTTTCAGTCTGATATTTCCAATAGGTACAGTCGCTCAAATATGTATCCGAACACTACGGTTGATTTTAAAATGAATCCGAACACTACGGTTGATATCCGAACACTACGTGTCACGTGACAGAAAGGTTGCCAGATCACTAATTTCTAAAAGAATCGTTGTCAGATATTTTTTCTGAATTCTGTAATCGACCGTAGTGTTCGGATACATTTTTGAGGGACTGTACAACAAATATTTGAGTTAATACAAACTAAAAGATTGTTTAACCTACCCCAAAAAATCTTGATTTCTTAGTAATCTGCAGTCCTATACCAGAATTCTTGCAAATGAACCTTGGTGGTCAACAATCATGACATGAAGAATTAACGCATAAATATGAATCCAAGAATTTTACAATATTTCCACATGGCTTCGATTACGTTTTCCCATTTGTAAAATGTAATGCAACTTCAACGTACTGTGGCAATGTGCATAGGCGAATTAGAATGGTACGTACTTTAAAGGATATATACTAACTGTAACAAAGTTTGGGAATGAAAACATTTAGTCGTGTCCTGACAGTCAATTTTTTGTCCTTTCTAACAAAAAGGAAACGGCAATCGATAAACATAATGGTTGAAAGTGATGTCTAATGATTATATATGCTGCAATGTTAATGAATGTTTCCAACAGCCTTGCTTTTGTGTTGTTGTTTTTTTCATTCTGAAGAAGCAGAAGCTTCTCATTCTGAAGAAGAGTAACTTCGAAAGAAAGTTCACCTTCCACTTGCCTTTCAAAAAACTCTCAAAGCTGCAAAGTTTTCTTGGAAATTCTCACGAGATTTACAGTAACTTTCGCCTGTATTCAGAAATATTACGGGAATAATATCGACCATTGTAATAATGAAAAAATCTATGCAAACAGACGGCCCAATATACGTATAAGGGAAATCAAAAATTAAAATAATAATTTTAAAAATAAGAGAATACAAAATTTCATTCTTAATTAGAGGAAGAGAGAAAAAGGATGCAGGAAAATGAAATCAAGGAGCCCTTTATTAATCATATCAATAAATGCACCACTATTTAAAGAAAACTGAATTCCAAATATGTGTTCTCGTCCTACAAATTTGAATTTAAAATTCTCACCATAAAAGTGAAGTCAAGAATTATTCATGTTAATTTTCAGCATACGATTCCACAAATGATTTATACTACGACAGGCACCGCGAATGACACCAATGAAACTAGGATCAGCTTTTATGCTAAGAAGCAAAACGAAAATTATTAATCGATAAAGTTTAACAAATGGAAAAACTACACAATATTCAGGATATTTGGCTCATTTTCAATATTTTGCTTCTGTAACAGTTTCAGGAAAGCGCAAAACGTTTTGTATTCTTCCAACAAAGACCAATATGGAACAGTTCACTTTCAGTGTAGTATATATACATAGAAAGATGAGACTATTATTTACTCAGAAATGCTTCACCTTGATAATCACAACAGCTTCATATTCTTTCCAAAACGTGGATGCTGAAACATATTGGTCAATGTTAAAAAAAGAAGATGAACTACATGCACTTCCAATTATAGAACACATGACAAATTAGACCTGGTAGAATAACATATGACCTCTGGACAACACTGAATGATGAAAAAAGAATGAATTTTTTTTTTTTATTTTAAAGCCCTCTATCACTGAAAATTCCAACTGAAAATAGAAATATAAATATATATAACAATATATAACAATATATTATTATCTTATATATAGTAAATTTTTTGTATTATTTAGTCCCCGTGTGCGGGAGAGACATACCCTGTGCACGTTAAAGAACACGTTGGATGGCCTTGAAGGGAGACTACCATCTGTCTCCCAACAGCTGTTGAGTCCCCTCCCCCAACCTTCTCCGAGCCTTCGGGGTCCATGTGACCTGGTCATTTGGCCGATGGTATGCAAAAAAGTGCCGCTCAGAGGTAAAACAACCCAACCTAACCTACGTATTATATAGTAGATTAAAGTATTACCGGCCATATGATAGAAACCTTTTTCTGACTTTCATAATTTTGAAATGTTTTTCCTTTTTTAATACATGAATTAATATTATCATTAAACACATACAAAAATATATAATTAATCACTGGGAAAATGCGAAAAATAGACTTTTATCACTCCGTGTAAAACAGGAAACAATAATTTCTGTCTTGAAAAAAAATTGCGTTTCCCCTCGCACCCCTGGGATTAACAAGGCAAATTCCTGCGGCCAAGGTATAGCTCTTGATATTCACATTACCTAAATTTCAAATTTATAGCATAATATAACTTTTTTGGCACACCATGGGCTAAATGGCCAGGTCACAAGGACCCCAAAGGCTCAGAGAAGGTTGGGGGAGGGGTCCAACTGGAACAGCTGTTGGGAGACAGATGGTAGCCTCACGATCAAGGCCATCCAATGTGTTCTTTAACGTGCACAGGATATGGCTCTCTCGCACACGGGGACACGCTTAACGTTCCATCTGACAGACGGCGGTCTTTCCAAGCCCCTTGTGTCCCCTACTGACCGTGGGCATCGTGCAGAATTTTGTGGAGATAAATCTCAACGCTGACCCAGCTGGGACTCAAACTTGGGAACTAAAGATTACGAGCCAGGCGCGCTACCAACTGAGCTACCCCCCTCCGCCCCTTGGAGGAAGGGAGTACATTGGGCAAATGTTATGAAACAGAAGGTAGCCTCCCTAAAGGAGCAATAAAATCGTATCACAGGCCATCAAGCGTGTTCTTAATGTGCATAGGATATGGCTCTTCTGCACACTGTGCTACGGCTTATAACGTCCCATACGACGGCTTTTCTAAACCCATATATGACCACTTTCTCAGCTGGAGCAAGAAGGAGGTTTAGACGACATAAATCTCAACCCTGACATAGATGGGTCTCGTACCTGGGAACTACAGATTACAAGCATAGCGCTCTACAGAATGAGCTAACCCTGCCTCCCATCCCTTTGAAAGAATGAAAAAAGATGAACATTTTTAAGTAAACGATAGAATTGCAAACTTGCAACACAACATTTTAGAGGAAGAAACCATCAGATAAATAAAAGTATCTCTCAAAATTACATTTGGTCGATTTTACGAAAACGATTTTCATCAGACATAACAAAAGAAATGGCAAAAAGATATCAGAATAAGTAAGTTTCTATTTCATTTTAATTGGGGGATCAAAAGACTATAAGCAAGGATGGTGCCGCATGCTGAGAAAATAAACTTCTTTTGAAACTGAAAACATTCCATCCCGACAGAGAAACAGCATCTTTGTCGAAGGTCATCGGAAGAACCGATGCTGCACACGAGCATTGATTGCAAGACTGAAGGTCATTCGCCGACAGCTGTGTTATCGTATTCCTAATTTCTAAATCAGCTTGGTTCATTTCTGAGGCAAATATTGCAACCAAAAAGAAGGAAAACGTTGCAGAAATGACTGATTTCGAAACATAAACTTTAAATGAAACTGAGTGTTCGGTACCAAAAAAACCAAAACAAATTCCGAGAGATTCAAACATAATACAACTGTTTACAATGATTATTAGAAATATAGGCAGAGAGAAGGTCTTCTCTACCATGTGAATTGCCGCCAGAATTTTAGGGTAAACAATGCGTAATTCATGAGTGGCTCTTCGACTTTCCTTGACCTCGAAATGAACTTTTAAAAGTTCATTGTAAGTCTTCATTGCTCGTCTTAAACGAATACAAAATAAAATGTACATAAAGTCTAATACCGAAGCGAGAAAATATTTCAAAGAGTAAACTATATGGAAAGCAAATCCTATTATGTAATAATGAGAAATGTTATTTGTTTCCATTTCGGAATCGAAAAAGTAACTTAGAATTCTGGACCTAATCTCAGCTTCAGTTTCTAAACCTATCTCGTCTACAAATGATAAAACTAGAAAAATTACAATGAGAAAAATACATAATTGGATCCCCTTTTCCACTGATGACGCTTTGGTTTTAGTATGCAGATTAGTTGAAGAGAAATTTAGAGCTTTCACTACATTTGGTAATGAATGGCGCTGAGAATTAAAGCTATGCCATATAACCAAGTAAAGTAACTCTTCCACACTAAAAACAATATGAACTTTTGAAAATTTTTCCAATGATGAATATTTAATGCATTCATAGATTGTCACCGCTGGATTATGAAGCGCACCCAAGTGTAACAATAATGCAGATAACAGACATATCATACTTGACAAGCAGAATCTTTTCTCGTTCTTAATCTTCGGAAAATTAATTCCTCTAATTGAAAATAATTTCAGTATCAAATCAAATTCAGTCTCCATATTATTTAATATTTCCCCCTGATTCACTGGATGTACAGCAGGAATATGTTGAAATGATGGAACCTGATGTTTGCGAAATATTAGTGTATTATCACTAAGAGAATCGCTTACCATTTTAGAAACCTTTGTAGTTTTCATCATGAATATCTATCCTATAAACTTTGAAACCTGTTATACAGTTTTCAAATTACATCTCAACTTTATCAGATAACTGTAAAATATTTTTCTTCGGTTTGCATTACAAAAATATTCATATATATGTATGAGAGTTCCTGTTCAACGAAATTCATCTATTTGAAAATCACACATAACAAATGATATATTTCCATTATTTATCTTCCAATTTCACATAGATCCCTATAGTAGTAATCAAGGAATTATTTTTAAAAACTTACTTTTAAATTTCAATCACACAATTGTTTACTATGCATTCATTACGTTATCATGCTATAGTTTATTAATGTCTTAAGACTTTGAAATTATACAATAACTATTCCACTTAGTCTTGTTTCAATGTGTTGCTACTCTGAAGTGACTTTTGAAGTGGTCAATGTCCAAAGTGAACTGCAATTGTGGATGATGAATTGGACGGCGATTCCTATGTTTCCTTACTCATCTCCTGAACTCTTTCCTTTAAACACAAATCGCTCATCTTCATTAACAGAATATTTTTTCATCTTGCGTTTCTTGAACTGTTCCTTACAATAAATTCCCATTAATGCAGTTTTATTTCATCCAAATGAATTTTAGTTATTAAAAGCCAAATACTCAAAGTACAAAAAGCATAAAATGGTTGTTTTTATCGATTGACCAGCAAAATTTTAATGGAATAAACTTATCGATTAGGGAATTCAAGAATCTTTCATATTGAATTTCAACGTACGATTCTCTGCAAATAATTCCCTCTATGACAGAAAGCCAACGTCAGTACCAAGCTGAAAACACCGTTTCTTGTCCAATCCCCGAAGTTAAGCAGCTTTGACCGCGGTCAGTTCCTGGGAGGGTTCCCACCTGGGAACACCGCGTGCAGTTGGCAAAAAATATGCTGAGGACCCGACATCCTTACAGATCCTCCTATTATGGCGTATTAAACTGACAGGCTCGTGTCAGGCCTCTGTGGCAAGCATCTACTTGAGGAGGTATTTATTTTTTTTTATTTTATAACAGACACCCCGAATGGCACCAATGAACTAGATACAGCTTTTTTTTCCCTTTGTGCACAACGAAATAGAAAGCAATCAATGAAATTCCGTAATAGAAAAGACTACAGAATATTCCTCTTTCCCGTTTTGCTTCCATAGCAGTTCTAAGAAAAACCATAAAAGGCTCTCTATTCTTTCACGACCGACCTTCATAGAACAAATCCCTTTTAGAGTACTTAGAGAGACGAGGCGATTGATTTCCGAGAAATATTTTTTCTGACAATTTCAGCAATTTTCACCTTCCTCTCCGAAACGTGGATGCAGAAACATATCGGTCAAAGCAAAAACGATGAACTACATGCACATTTGTGAATGGATCTCACAAACAGATAGTAGTAAAAAAAGAAACAATTAATGTTTTTCGAAAGAAAATCAGCAATGATACAACTAAGAAATAATTTTGAAACATAGAAGAAATGAGAAACAAGAACTGGAAAAATGACATGTCACATCCGGCAAATATAGGATGATCGTTTTCACACAGAATCAAATATTTTACTTTCATACTTTTGAAACTTTTTACAGTGGAAATTAGGACTAGTTGATCAGGTACAGTCGCTCAAAAAAGTGTAAAAAAGAAGACCGTGGTTGATTACAAAATTCAGAAAAAATATCTGGCAACGATTTTTTTAGAAATTAGTGATCTGGCAACCTTCGTGTCACGTGACGGGAAGGTTGCCAGATCACTAATTTCTAAACATCGTTGAAAGATATTTTTTCTGAATTTTGTAATCAACCATAGTGTTCGGCTACTTTTTTGAGTGACTGTACGCTTCTGCAGGTTTTCGCCAGACGTACAGTCTACCAGTGGTGTGTAACAATGTGTAGCACAATTCATCTGACCCTATGGCACGTTGTCAGTCTTTAGCATCCCAGTTTTTATGCGCTTTGCACCACCCTATATGTTTTGTTGCATTGATGTTGTTAAGCAGAGGTTTGTGGATTGCAGCACGGCCATAAATACCGGCACGATGAAGTTCCCGATAAACTGTTATAACAGAAACAGGATCATTCTGATTGGTGTTCCGAGAGTTGAGACACCATTAATCAAATATTACCACAAAAAAAGAAAGAATAAAGGTGAAGGGGGTGAATGGCTTAGTCTGTAGCGTGCCAGGCTCCTAATCTGCATTTCCCATGTTCGAGTCACAGCTGAGCCAGCATTGAGATTTCTCTTCGAAAAACACCCTGCCCACGGTCAATTGGGGACACCGATGAGCTGGGAAAGGCCACCGTCCGTCGGATGAGACATTTGGTCGTGTGTGGGAGAGAGATACCCTGTGCACGTTAAAGAACATGCTGGATGGCCTTGATGGAAGGTTACCATCTGTCGCCCAACAGCTGTTCCAGTGGGTCCCCTCTAACAACTTTCTCTGAGCCCTACGAGTTCTTGTGTGTGCAGTGTGTGCGAAATAAATGCCGCTCAGAGATAAAACAATCCAACTCAAGCAAATAAAATATATCTTAGAAATCAAAATTCAACGCGCAATCTCGCCTCTAACTTAATATAGGTTGAACCTTTATTATGTTCCTTTTATGTGTGGTATATTAACAAGTAAATAATGTCTCAGTGAGATATTTGGACGAAAAGAAATTGTTCTCCATCTCTTTATCTTCGAAAATTTCATTCTCGCCCAGTTGATGCCTGCAACTGATGAACTGATCTCCCTCATCAGATTGCGTAATGAATATTGATCGTTAGAGGTTGCAATTAGCCATCCTATCTCCTTCAGCATTTTCCTCCTCTTCGAAGCTCAAGCAGAAGACGTCTCCATTCATTTATTATGCGCAAAATGTCTTCTGCCTCTTCCCTATAAATTCAGTAGAAGAATCATTTTCATCATCATCCTCATTATTATTAAGGAGATGACTTATCCCTCAGAAAAGCCAATTTGTAGGTACATTCGCTCAAAAAAGTATTCGAACACTATGGTTGATTACAGAATTCAGATAAAATATCTGGCAACGATTTTTTTTAGAAATTAGTGATCTGGCAACCTTTCGTTGTCACGTGACACGAAGGTTTCCAGATCACTAATTTCTAAAAAAAATCGTTGCCAGATATTTTTTCTGAATTCCATTATCAACCATAGTGGTCGGATACTTTTTTTGAGCGACTCTACTTACCCTGAGGGCTGTTCGAGTGGTGCGCCCCTCCTACCTCGAAACTCCTGTCACATCATAATAAATCTGAAAATTTTCTAACTGCTTTGAAATCCAAAACACTTCTCTTTCTACAATATTATTTTATCCCCATATTTTATGTCCGTCAACAAACGCAGAAATTGGAAAACCCTACTGAAGCCGAATTCTCAGATCCCCCTTCAACCAAGCAAAACTCTTGGGATCTTTCCAAAACACAATTCTCGTCTCCCTTCCCCCCTAAAAAAAGAAACAATTCTTGGATCCCACCCCTTGTAACATAATTTCCCGTACAATCCCCTCCCCACTTCCGAAACTAAATCTTGGATACTTGTCTGTAGTGGATAATTGGAAGATATAAGTTGTAATATTTTATTAATACCTATTCACCACAAAAACAACAATTCTTGAATCCCACCCCTTGTAACATAATTTCCCGTACAATCCCCTCCCCACTTCCGAAACTAAATCTTGGATACTTGTCTGTAGTGGATAATTGGAAGATATAAGTTGTAATATTTTATTAATACCTATTCACCACAAAAACATTTTTATATGTCTCTTGAAACAAGACAACTGCATCCCTCTCCACGGAGGAAAAGAGAGGAAAATGGTGGGGCGAAAATCATTTCTGTCAATGTAATCGTCTTGACTCTCACACTCTAAAATCGGAATGTAAATTTCTATCATAAATTGATATCGCTTGCAATATTTGTTTAAAATTTTCTGGTTTTTCCAATGTCTCCATTGTTACAGGCCACTATTAAAGTTACTTGATGACTCGGAAAATCTTTACAATTTTATTACCTTTTTTTTTCTCTCAGCCTTATACTTAGAAACATCTTGACAAAAGACACTTCATACGTTTTCTTATTGTTTTCCTAAACTCTTTCCCTTTTAACACACATCACTTATCTTCATCAACAGAATATTTTTGAAAGTTTCGTGAACTATTCCTGGCACCAAATTCCCATTAATGCAATTTTCCTGCTGCCAAATATATTTTAATAATTAAAAACAAATTACTCAAAATATGATAATCATAAAATGGTTGTTTGTGTCGATTGACCACAATTCTTTTAATCGAGTAAACCTAAGATTAGAAAAATCAGGAAACTTTCATATTAGATTTTAATATATTTCTCATTCCACAAACTATTCCTACTATGTGGTACAGTCCCTCAAAAATGTATCCAAACACTACGGTTGATTACAGAATTCAGAAAAAATATCTGGCAACGATTTTTTTAGAAATTAGTGATCTGGCAACCTTCGTGCCACGTGACACGAATGTACACATGACACGAAAATTTATATGTTATATAATATATATAACTTATGTCTAAAACAGAGAAATTATAAAACTGAGATTCTTTTATCAGGCACCACGCAAACCCTAATTTACTTTCTAGATTTTCAGTTTCATTCATTCATTAGTTTATTTAATTCATACCGATATCTCTATACATTCTGTTTCACATAGAAAATAAAGTGGCACGTCTCCTCCAAAGAGGTTTATTAAAGACAGTGTTACCAATTCCAAAAGACGAAATCCTGCTAAATGATCCACAGAATATTGTTAGACACCTCTGAACAGTTAATAATAACCACCAAGAAAAAACACTAAATTCATTTAAATCTCTTACGTTTTGCCTTTAGCTGAGAAAGAAATTATTTATTACACAAAGTACTTTTCAACATTCTAATTAATGTAGATTTGCTAAGTAATGATGATTGAAAATAACGATTTGGGTGTTGTAAAAAATATTATCGAATAATGAAGCTTAAAGCATTTCTACTCAGCAGGTGACAAATTAACAGTTTCAATCAAGAAGAGAATTATTAATTATTAATCAATGATCAATAAATTTAATCATATGAGAGATGACAATACATTGTCATATCTCAGCGCTAATTAAATTGTTGTCCATTGTTTACAAATATATTGCATATTATAACTGTTTAAGCGTACAAACTGGTATAGAAAAATGTCAAATATATTTCCGGATTTTTTTAAATTATGAACAATGATAGATCACGTGGATAACATGGAAATCTTCCAAGATGTCTTCGTATATGGTAAATGCAATAATATATATACAGTCGTGTTTATATTATTGCATTTAATCATATACACAATCGTATCAGAATAATATGACCACCTACTATACATATACTATGGAGGTGGTCATATTATTCTGAAACGATTGTGTTTACGATTTTAGAGATGTAACAGACAAATGACAAATCGTGTTAAATCGGAAGACTAGACGTGTTACTCGAAAACCAGCCCTGCTTTAAACATCGTGTTAATTGGGGACTGGTCATTCGTAATTGGTCTGTCAATTCCGTGCGAGAATTGCCCTACAATCCATAAATATTTTTAACACCGTAAACAACTTGTTTCTCATTTGTTGTTGTTTTTCTTTTTTGTCCCTGATGATGGCGATTTTGGGACCAAAATATTCCTCTTTCATCATTTTATCCATATTATAACTCAAAGTTGTATAAAAGAGGTTTTAAAGCAAAAAATTTCACCATTTCTTTCTCATAACTACATCAAGTGAAGAATATCATACCTTCAAATGTCATTTGTAGTGTAACCGCAAAATATGAAATATCTGAGATAAAAATAGTTTTACTGTGAAATGGAAAGCATAATATTATTGAAGCATAATGATTTTCTCTTCCTAGATTTCGAACTGTATCAGTTGCAGATGCTTATTAAAATGTGCGTACTAGGATTAACTAAAAGCATGTTCCAGGAGAAAGTTTTTCACCGCTGACGTTTGCACCATAAATATCCCTGTCTCTGCTTAAATTTGTGTGGTCGACCACTCCTATTTTTAGATATAACTTCAGTCTTCAGATCGACATGAAATTGCTAACTTTTTCGATGAGTAGAGGGGGAAAACTTATCTCAAAAAGTGTTATGATGAAAGTCAAGTAATTTGTGAAGAAGTATTTCACTTAGAAGTAACAGCTACTACTTTCCTAATAATCATTTGATATGCTAATTACCATAGAAAAAGTAAACATCCTCACGAAAAGAAAAGTGTTGTGTAACACGACATGGAGAAAGGGATCAAAGGCTACCACGAGCGCTTGGGGAGACGATCCCGCTGATGTAGGGAGGAGAGAGGGTTTTAAATTCTGCTGAAAATGTTTCGTAATTTATGAACTATCCTGTACATCAGAGGTGTTCAACCATTAATCTTGAGCTAGTGATTGAATACTACGTACCCTTTGGTAGATTGTGTCTTCAGTTGCAGAATTTTTATACCCACACTTTGAGACTGACTCTCAAAAATAAACCTCCAATAATTAAAGAATTGCAAAAATCATCCACTGTTAAGTATTACCTTAAAAATTTTTATCAATTTTTTTATTTTTATTTTTTCACATTATATATTTAATGTAATTCATTGTTTTATATTTTATAATATTTAATTATTCAATAATATTTTTAAACTTGCAATTCATTTTATTATGGGGCCTGTATACAACTGCATTCTGGTCACAACCTAAGCTTTTGTTAAAGGGTATGATAAAAAAATACAATAATTTGCAAACATCCATTTTATTATTTAACATGCCCTTCGTTTGATTTCATTAACTTTGCCGTTGTTTCATTTTTCAAGTTTTGTCGTTCCGAAATAAGAAATGTAGTGCTTTGTTTATGCCCACATAATTCTTGTAGATCTTTGATAACGGCATTCCTTTATGAACAATATTATTTGATTTTTCTTATATACTACTACGACTACCTTTCAAGAAATGAAATTTACCATTCAAACTTGCCACTAGAATTAATGTTTCTGAAACACTTTTGCTCACACATATATATAATTGTCAGGCCCAGACAAAGACCAAAATACGAAGGAGTGGAGGAGGGATAGTGACTCAATAGAGTCAAAAAATTAAAAGTTAGTTCAAGAGAAATGTCTATTTCCATTGCAATATACTATTTTCCAGTCAGTTTCAGAGGTCTTTAAAATATCTTAAAATCTATAAGAAAAATGCACAAATTTGATAATTTCCCCTTCATTACCCTTACCAGTATTCTAAAGGCGGAGGATGTCCCTTTTGGCTTCCTCCCCAGATAGAGCAACAATAGTTGCCTTTAAAATTTACTTCTACCTGTTAAAAGCATATAAAAAAAGCTTATTTCTCTCGGGATTGAAAGACATGAATTTATTGCATTAGACACGTTAAAATAATTATTACACTTAGATAAGTTAAAAGTTACACCTTAGATCAGGCATGGCCAACTGTTTTTGCCCCCGGGCCGGATTGGAAAAAAAAATATTTTCACGGGCCGGACGAAATATTAAAATTGAAAAATGTTAAGCAAAACACTTATTTCTTTAAGTAAACAAAATTTTATTATGAAATTTGTTTATGAATAATTGTAAGTAAATCAATACAACAAATTAACATAATAACTAATGCGAGGTGTTGAGGCGGTTTGCATCGCTTATTATTTTTTTAATATCTGGTTCTATACTTGTAGTAGCTATTCTTAGCACAGCCTCCAAATGTAAATCATTCAATCATGAAACAGATCATATCGAGTACAGATGAGTATAAAAGTTTTAATTCTTTATAACGGAATCTTTTTTAAAAAATATAGAAGTATCGAGAATTCATTCGATTAATTACTAGAAGTTAAATGCTAATATTGAAAAATTGTTCGCGGGCCACATAAATTCATTACGCGGGCCGTATGTTGGCCATGCCTGCCTTAGATACAAGTTAAAAGCTACACCTTAGATAAAATTTAAAAGTTACACCTTAGATACAAGTTAAAAGTTACACCTTAGATGCAACTTAAAAGTGCACAGATATTCAGTCAAATGAAACCTTTACAAGATCATGAAATACCTAAAAGATACGTATCAAAATAAAGAACAAAAATCGTTTGTTAAAAAAGAATTTTGAATGAAATTGCCCATTGAAAACTTTTTTAGATGGTGATAACATAAAAAGATCCCATTATAATTAGGTTTATTCAAGAACGTTTACCAAATAATTGCAATAAATACCAACAAATATTTTTAACAAATATCAATTATATGCATTAATCGCAATGTCTGAAAAGTAATTTAGAACCATAAACAAATGCATCTGTAATTGATAACAAATCAGAAGTATTTATCATGTGAGTATTGTACGACAGAAATTTGAAATACTATCCAATGTTCTAAATTCTTCTCTACTACAATTTTTATAAGCTTCTCTAATATATTCCTTATCTTCAAACTATACTTTTAATTGGAGAATCAAAAGGCTGAAAGTCAGGATGGTGCCGCATGATAAGAGAATAAAACTTCTGGTGAAACTGAAAACACTCCATCCTGACAAAGCAATGGCATCCTTGTAGAAAGTCCTCGATAGAATGGATCCTGCGCCCAAACATTCGTTACAAGGGTCCAGCTCATTCGTCGACAGTTGCATTAGCGTATTCTTAATTTCTCGGTCAGCTTGGTTCACTTCTGACGCTGAGATTGCAACCAAGAAGAAAGATATTGCACTCATAGCTGTACTAAAAAATAACCATATAGATTCACCTGTAGATTCCAAAACATAAAATTTAAAAACAAAACTGAGGGTTTCGAACATAATGCCACTGTTCAGAATCGTTAGTAGAAATATAGGCAAGGAGAAAGTCTCCTCTACCAAGTTAATTGTCGTCAAAATTTTGATGTAAATAACGCTACGTTTATGAGTAAATTTCCGAATTCTCTTGTTAGTGAGTTGAACTTTTAAGAGCTCGTTGTAAGCCTTCAACATTCGTCTGAGATGAATGCAAAATAAAATGTAAATACATGTCAGAAAAAAAGGCAGATAAACTTTCCACGAGAAATATATATAAAAAACAAAAGTTAATAAGTACATAAGTGACTCATTTATTTGAATTTCGAGACCAAAAAAGAAATAGACAATATCCAATTTGATATTGGTTTCAGTGTCTAAACATATTGCACATACAGATGCTAAAATAGGATAAAGAAGAATTAAGAAAATATATATTTTAATTATGTTTTTCAATGATGATGATTTGTTTTTAAAGTGCAGATTAGATGACAGCGAATCGAGAGCTTTTAGTGCATTTGGAAAAGAATGGCGCCGAGAGTTAAAACTGTGCCATATACACACGTAAAGGATATCTTCCAGAATAAAAGCTATTTGAACTTTTGTGATCTTATCTAGAGATGAATATTTAATGCATCCATAGAGTATCATAGCTACTTCATGAAATACGCCCAGATGTAATAATAATGCAGATACAAGAGAAACTACATTTGCAAAACAAGATCTTTTTCGATCATTACTCTTTGGCAAATTAACTCCTGTTATTGGAAATAGTTTTAGTATTAAATCAAAATCAGTTTCCATTCCATTTGATTCATTTTCATGATTCATCTGCTGCTGAATATGATTCTGCTGAGAGGATGCAACATAGCGTTTGCGAAATAATACTCTTGAGTTTTTATAAGGTGGTGCATCATTTGTAATTTCAGAAATGTTTCTCGATTCCATTATAAACTGTCGACTATTGTTTCGTATTGCTTCTAATGAAGTGGACTTGTGATCCTTCAATTGATATATCGCACAAAGGTATTAAAATTATGAGTTAGAAATGCTTTCGGTACAATTTACCTGAAATTGTAACACACAATCTGAATAGGTGCAAAAACTACTGTTTCGAAATTGCTTTTTTTACAGGCATCGTTCATAATTCTATACATTGTTCTACACATATACTATACTCTACATACTCCGATTCCCTTTTGCTTATATATGTATATTCTAATATTTTATTTCATGGGCAATTTGAAATAAACCTAATTTTTATTTCTTTCATAGTCATTTATAATTTTTATTTTAAAGCTTTTTCTTGTTCTCAAATTTCTTACTGCAATCAAACTTCTTATCTTTACATTCAGAATATTTATAAACACAGGATACAAAAATAAATTTATCTTAAATAATTTGAAATTTTGACTGTTGGTCTATCATAAAAAAAAGTTATTATATAATTGTTAAAACTTCTTTTTTCTGTTAATACGATTTTCCTTTCTTTCCTGTTTGATGATATTTACAGTTTGTTTTCTCGATGGGAATATATTTAAAACAGATTTTCCAGCTTTGTTTCGTTAAAGAATAACTGATATGAATTTCAAGAGACTCACCAAAGATTTCTCCTTCTACTAAAAGGAGTCAAAAACTAAAATAAATTGCACCTCATGATTGGCATAACTAAACTGAACTGACTAGGTGTTGTCTAAATTAAACAAATGTCCTGTGTCTTCTAACTTAAACACTTGTTAGAAAACACTTAAATATACATGTAATATTCTATAATGTATCATTTATAAATACATAACTATATATATATATAACATAAGTAACTTAATTTCAGATATTTTTTCCAATGATGGCTTGAAAGTCGTTGATGACTTAATGAATTCAAATTCTATCGTTATTACACTTTCCGTTTGTTAATAATTACTAAGTTCCTATCAGTAAATCCTCTTCCAAAATTATGTTTCCAATTTCAATTCGCACACAAGATTCACCGTCTATTTGTTATGTATGTGTAACTTATCTTATAGTTTTAACCTTTAATATTATGAGGAAGATGAGGCACAGAATTGTATATTGATGTCTTGCTATCCTTTAACAAATATACTATGAAATCCAGATGATTTTAAAGAACCCCTTGTCTTCAGTTCAGGCAATCAGATGTATCACTGTAATAGCTGTAACACTTTAAATACACGACAAACAACTTGAACCATAATCTGAAGTTTATCCAACTTTCTAAGTTTCGAAATATATTTATTGCAACAAATTCAAAGTTCAAACAATCTTATTTTGCTTATAAATTGACCTTACTAATTAATGATTTCCTCTTTATTTGCTGTCGTCTGTAACAACTGCTCAGTAATCATTCAATAAAACTTGATAAGTTCGATAATCTTCAAATTGTTTTTGAATATATCCTTTCAAAATGTATACTCAGTATGGCAATGGCTGCGTGCGACTGGCGACAGTCAGTCTTAGAGAGGAATTTTATGCGTTTGTCCCACAATAAGTAGCAAAAATTATCATTGATTTCACGTGATTGAAAAACTGCATAATATTTTCTTTTGAAATTAGTTTCATCCGCATTTCTATGTTTTGTTTCCATGGTAGCAATAACAGAAAAGAGTTTCAATGAATGATACTCTTCCTAAAATATATGCTTTGATGGATGACGTAAGCTTCAAATCAGAAACGTTTGTCATGATAATCACTATCCTTTACGTTTCACTTTCCGCTTGTTTAATACTTGAGCATACATTCTCGGCTTTTGTAAGCTTGGGACGACGTAAAAAACGCCTACATGGAAATAACGCTTCTAGCAATGGAAAATAATAAAGACGACCAACAGTGGATTATTTTCTCTGTAAAATATCAACAATGACGCAAGAGAAAAATACTTTGTCATCAAAAACGACACGTGATCAAAAGATAGGAGTTCTAGAGTTCCTTTAAACATTTCATTTCGTTTTCTTTCTGTTTCCACGTGAAGAGTCAATCAAAAGAGAATTACTGGGAGAATTCACATTTGAATTTTTTACAACGCAGATTTTGTGTTTATCGCACTTGTCACCGTTCTTTCCAAAATCACTTTGCTCCACTTCTGTGAAAAATAAAATTTTAACTGTTCTTGCAAAACACAATGTTGATGAATATAATATTCCCATATGTTCACACAGAGGTGTTATTTTCCGAAAAAGGGGCCTGATGAAAATGATATTTGAAACAATTAATCTTTTATTTTCGGTTTCAAAGGAAATAAACTTCACTTTTTATCTTTTCTGAAACCATGGTAGTGCGCTAAAATCTTGTAAATAGATACAGGAAAAGAATGACAAAATTTGGAAGAGAGAGAAACATAAAAATTTATGCAAATTAGAAATCTATAAATTTTTTTAACCTAAGTGTTTCATACTTGGAAAAGAATCCTAGAGTGCATGTTTATAAAACATCTGTGAGATACACGGACGGCTGAATCTATTGGAGGAACCACGCCACCTTCAGAATGTTAGTAAAGGTAATAGAGGCAAAAAAGTAGATTCTCTGAGCCTTTGGGGTCCATGTGACCTGGCCATTTAGCCCATGGTGTGCAAAAAAGTGCCGCTCAGAGGTAAAACAACCAACCAACCAAAAAAGTAGAAATATCCAAAGACTCTAAAATTTTAACCCAAACTTATCGAAGAGCCACTTCAAAATTCCCTACTTCAAAATTATGCGTACATTTGTAATGAGTCATGATTTGGAAAAAAAATGTATTCTTATGGAATCAACATAATTTTGATTAAATATATATATATATCTTTAATGAATATTATGTATTGCCCAAATCATTTAGTTATGCACCAAAAAATATTTGGCCAAAAGGGATTATACAGCTCCCAATACTAAAAGTCCTATCACCCCTCCCCAAAGGTTAGAGTCAGTACCAACTTTGGCATTGAAGTCACCTAGAACAAGGGTAATATCTCCTTTCTTAACTGAATTCAAAATATCCGAAAGTTGTCTCTGTTATTTAGTCAAAGATATTAATAGGGAAATGTTAATCATCTTTTGAAACACTCTTTGAAGCGATTGATAACTTGCATGATATCCGAGATTTAGTTTATCCTTACGAGTTCAAAGGAAAAATCTTTCGCTGACGTTTTACTTTTTAAGATCAGGAAATGCATCACATTTTCTTGTGCTTATGAACATCTTTTTTTATCAATTTCAACAATCATCTGCAGCTAACTTAACGTTAAACTGACTTACGTCAAAGCACATAATTCAAAAATCTATAGAAACGTCTTTGACTCAACCACCAACAACAAGAACTTCCAAAGAGCTATCGGTCTCATAATGCTTCTAGAGAGAAATGAAATTTATTTCTGTTTTTCCACAGTTTTGAACTTAAATTGTGCTTCCTTTATTTTACATGTGCAACGAATATAGTCAGTCAACACATGAATTAATGGAAGATTAAAAGACCTGATAGAATTCAATGAGATTCAAAGTTTATTGTAAAAGTAATTGTTAGATATTGGAAAACACGCTAAGGGTGGTAAGAAACAATTTCCTTTCATTGAAAACCCATATATCACAGAAATAAATCACGTTTCCTCTATATAGATTTTCAAACCTATTAATATTTCAATCCTATTAAGAACAATTTGAAAACGTGACACTTCGTAACACGATCAACAAATGGAGTAAGAAAAGTTACTAAAATGTCTTTAGAAACAAATGGCGTTTTCATCGTTAAAGGGTCAGCACTGCATGTTAAGATACACAAGGTTTCATTTCAATCCCTTCATTAATCGGTTATATTACGAGGAAAACTCTGAAAGGAGACGGTGCCTGGCAGAGAAAATTTAAATGTTAAAAAACCCATCGATTTACCATAAGTTAACGATCTGTGTCTTTTGACAGAAGGTGTGAAAAGCTGCATGCTTCTGTTAATGCCGATGATTAATATTTTATACGAGTGTGCTTCGGTCAACATTAGAAACAGGCTTACAATGATGAAACTGCCAACTGATTAATCCGTCTCTCATCTTCGAGTGTCGTTCTTTGGGTCAAGTCTTTCGATTTAATTACTTTGGGAATTATATAGCCAATTCAGTTATTGATGATTATGGCAGACAAGTTCGATAGTTTTACATCTCAATGCACGTTTTGGCCAGGACACAAAGAGCCCAAGAGCACAAAGAAGTTTGGGGGAAGTGACCTGCTGATCAGCTGTTACAAAACAAATAAGAGCCCCCTTCAAGGCCATCCGGCGTGTTCATTAAAGCGAACAGGGAGTGGCTCTCTTGTACACGGAGCAAACAACTTCTCATCAGACGGACTGCGAAGTTTCCAACCTTTCGGTGTCCCTTTAATGACCAAGGACAAGGTCTCTAAACTATGACAAAGTTGCCAATCGAACCTGGGAACTGCAGATTACGAGTTTGTCTCCCTAACATCTGAGCCAACCTCTCCCTCCGCTGCCCCTCGCCCTATGTGACAGACAAAAGAAGCCGACACTTTGGGATTTAGGAACGCTAGGTGAATAGATCTAAAAGCAAAATCTTACCTTTATAAAAATTGCCTCTTACCAAACTTTGTATAGGAGTCGAAATTTGAATTCTCTCTACATGATCACATGATATAGACAAGGCTTACAATGTATACTGGGCATTAGTTGTTTCCATTAACTAAATAATAATAAATGGTTGACTAAGGAGTCATAAGCCACTTATAAGTAGCATTTTGTATACAGAGAGATCGTAACATTATTTTTCGACTGTTCGAAAGCAAAAAAATGGATTATTAATGCATACAATGTGAAACAGAACTTAATGAACCTTCAAGAGTTGAATGTAAGAACTTCTACTTAGGATTGTCATGTTTCCAGATATATGTGTGTAGAGAAAATTTCTCTCTATATTTTCAAAATTAATGCAGCAAAACTCAATTTGCTCTTAGAGAGGACTGGCTGAGTTTGTAACTAATCAGAGATCGTAATCTCATTGTGATGTTAACTCTTCGTTTGTCGGTCTATTGGGACCACTTAGGACGTTCCCTCGGTTCGATCGCTATACGCGACGGGTGAAAGAGTCTTTCGGATAAAATCAACGGTTTATTCACAATTGCAGAGACTCGATACTGAGGCTCCTCCCCCATAAATTAGTTCAACTTCAGACTTTACTTAAAAATAACAAAGATTCATTTAACCTTCCAAACATACTTGCTGGACGAGGACATATGCTCAATTACATAGATTACAACAACACCAGCTTACTATGCCTGTTCAGCTGTATTTACAGAGCCAATGCCGCTATTACCAGTCGGCATTTCCCAGCTTTAAAACTTCTCGCCTGCACGCTTTCGAAACTCGACCGGCTCTGATGTTCTCGTCGTTGCCAAACCCTTTCTTCCCTTCTCTCTCCGCCTCACCATCTGGGGCGTGCAGCGGGGTGACCTCCGTCCCTCGGGGCACTGCTCTTCAATTAACTTTCCAGATGCCGGGACAGAGGGCCTCCCCGTTGCATATGCCTATTTTGGTAAAATCCAAAATAATGTACAAATCATGAACAAAAAAAAAAATATCTAAAAAAAGGCCTCTAGCCTGACACCTCCCTGCCAGAAGTCAGTAGTTATTCCTCTTAACTGCTGACTAAAAAGTGAAGTTGAATGCTGAAAATCAGAGTTCATTTTCGCGTTAATCTTAGAGTTCAATGCCATAAAATTCGGAGTTCTAATTCGCTTCATGAATTCTATAAATTCTCTGCGAATTGGCATCTCTTTTACACCTCTATGTACACTACACTTACATATAAAATAACTTCTAGGTATACTTCCGGTGACTGAGTCTAAATATTGTCTTTTTGCTTCAAACAAAAAAAAACCTGGTGACTGAAGTAGCTGTCCGAGATTACAGTTTATAAATTAATTCTCTCACTAATAACTGTCTTTGACGAAGGTATGCCGTACTGGCGGTGTTCATTCGTCCATAGGTGACATCCCATGTGAAAGGCTATGCACACCTTTCGTGACTACCTAGATATCACCTTCCCGTACGTACCCTCAGACTCTACGGGCTGAAAGTCGTCGACATTGGCGTCGGCCTGACGCATTGTTACCTCCAACTGCCATGTTCGCTCCCTCGCCTACATAATTTTGATCATCGTAGACATCGAGTCTGACAGATTGCTGCACATGTTTGGGCTGGGAGATAGGACGGCGGTGATTGGACGGTCTCCATGGAGCATACATTTCCCTTTTTCTAACTGGAATTCCTCTACCTCTTTCATAGTAGCTTCCTCTATTGGCCCACAGCTCGTGGATTTTCCTCCTGGGGATACCAGTTACAGGCCTTCTCTCCTTCTTTCTAAGTAACTTACTATATGCTTCCACACTCAGAAGTACCTCCTTCCGCAGCTTTGCTACTACTGCACATAGCACTTTACTTTCTCCGCCACTCACAGTGCTATTGTCTGTACCATCAATCAAACTTAAAGGCAGCTCTTTTACCTCTGCCCTTATGGCATCACCAAACGGCCCATGCAACAACAGATGGTCTTTTACCGGGTGCTTTTCTTCGTTCAGCATCCCCTTTCTGATTACTGTCAGTTCTGCCCCCGAATCCACGACTGCTCTAGCTGTCTGGTTGCCACATCTGATTCGAACCTCTTCATAATCTACTGGGATACGTATCTCTCCCTGTCCCATTACTCGACTGCTTGGACTTGGCTTTGAATGTGTCGTAACCCTCCCTGTTGTTGCCTCACAAACATCTTTAGAATTCTGATCCAAAGTGCTGACTTGGTATACCTGAGTTCGACTCTCACGGTCCCCCAGTTCTCAGTGGGCAATCTTTCATCAAATGTCCGTCAGATCTACATTTATGGCACCTCCTTACTTTTGGGATATTTCTATATTCAGCTAAATTAACTGCCGATTGATACCTTCTGCTCGAGTAATTTCTCTCTGAGTCTATCCTGTGCTGGGGGGAAACAACACGTTCTGCATATTGTCTATGCCTTACCTCTTTAAAAGTTAGGACCTCTTCCCTTCCGTTTACACTGGCTAGATGGATTTCTGCCCACGTTGCTATTTCGTCTGCTTTTGCCCATGACTCCGCCTCTTTCTGTACTACGTAAGCATGAGTGTCTTGAGGAAGGCTATCACGTAACCTATCCGACACTATCAGGTCCATAAGCTCCTCAAATTTTGTCACCTTCCTACTGCGGACGTAGTAATCCCAGCTATTTCTGAGTCTCGAGGCTAACTGATTATATGACTCATTCGGATCTTTCACGATAGTTTCAAACTTTCTCTTGTACGCAGAGGGAGTGAGCTTAAACTTTTTTAATATGGCCTCTTTAACTTTCTTATAATAAACAAAATCCTCTGCACTTAATTTTCGAAAAACGTGACTTGCATAATTACCATCTAAAAAAGAAATGATGACTTTGCCTTGAATTCCTCTGGTACTTCATATATCTTAAATCCCCTTTCCGCTGTCTCAAAGAGATTTATCACCTCTTCTGGGTTTTTAGGGCTTCCAGCTAACATATTTCCCAATAATTTTATATAATTAGCCAGCCGCGCATCTGCTGGATTACTAGAAACTGTCACCGTTCGCACATCACCCCTCTCCTCGTTTGCATTCCTCATTTGCAGTTCCAGCATTCTACACTCATGCTCTCTCTCCTTTTCTCTTTCCCTTTCTGCCGCCTCTCTCTCCTTTTCCCTTTCTGCTGCCTTTCTCTCCTTTTCCCTTTCCGTTGCCTCTCTCTCCTTTTCCCTTTCTGCTGCCTCTCTCTCTTCCCTTCTCAATTGCATCTCTAACCTCATCCTCTCTAATTCAAAATCATATCCAATCCTTTCTTTAGCTCTCTGCTTTCTGGTCCCACTCTGCAGCATATCCGTATCATTGTCATTGCCATAATCCCTCAACCCTCTCATGTCTATCGCAGCATCAGACTCTCTGTCTATTGTCACCTCCTCGCCTCCCAGATCACTCCCTGAATAACCACCCTGCACGCTATCCCTCTCTGTGACTGTGTAGCCTCGCCTTAACTCATCCCTTTCCCTATCGCGACCGCTCCTAAGCTCCATTTTAGCTCGTACAGGCCTCTGCCGTATCTAACTACTCGCCCCTAGAGTAGGAGGATACTTACCTCCGATGTGATGACAGGAACGAACCGCCTCGTCAATCTGCTACCTGAAGCACACAGTCGGAACACTCTTGGTAGTATCAGCCTTGCGCTGGTCAGCTCCCAGTGGATGTTGAACTTTTCCGTCACCTTCACAGCTTTTTTCCACAGTTCGACGTGATGCACGATTCTTCAGGTACCTTCACAGCTATTCTATCGCATTGAAGCACACTGCAGGACACTCTTGGCAGTATCAGCCTTGTTCTGGTCAGCTCACAATGGGTGTCGGAACTCTTCCGTCACCTTCGCCGCTACTTTCACCTCTGTTGCGTACTGTCGACTGCACCACTTTGTGATGTTAACTCTTCGTTTGTCGGTCTATTGGGACCACTTAGAACGTTCCCTCAGTTCGATCGCTATACGCGACGGGTGAAAGAGTCTTTTGGATAAAATCAACGGTTTATTCACAATTGCAGAGACTCGATACTGAGGCTCCTCCCCCATAAATTAGTTCAACTTCAGACTTTACTTAAAAATAACAAAGATTTATTTAACCTTCCAAACATACTTGCTGGACGAGGACATATGCTCAATTACATAGATTACAACAACACCAGCTTACTATGCCTGTTCAGCTGCATTTGCAGAGCCAATGCCGCTATTACCAGTCGGCATTTCCCAGCTTTACAACTTCTCGCCTGCACGCTTTCGAAACTCGACCGGCTCTGATGTTCTCGTCGTTGCCAAACCCTTTCTTCCCTTCTCTCTCCGCCTCACCATCTGGGGCGAGCAGCGGGGTGACCTCCGTCCCTCGGGGCACTGCTCTTCAATTAACTTTCCAGATGCCCGGGACAGAGGGCCTCCCCGTAGCATATGCCTATTTTGGTAAAATCCAAAATAATGTACAAATCATGAACAAAAAAAAATATCTAAAAAAAGGCCTCTAGCCTGACACTCATGATTACAGTTAACCCCTATCCTGCCTTCGGTGAAAAAATGGACATCAATGGGCTCCGAAAATACTCAGATGGGACGTTTTGCTATGGCCTCGAGTGCAGAAGAATCATTCCCCTGTGAATGCTAGAAGACATTCTCTAAGGCAGGCATGTCAAACACGCGGCCCGCTGGGAACTGTTCTGCGGCCCGCCAAGATTGATAACTAATATGTTTATTTAACTTTTGACAACACTGGATTCTTTAATTAAAATTATAAGTACGTACACGGTACATGAATTAAATAAACGTATTTCAGAAAACATTTCCATTTATATATAAGGGAAACTATTGCGCATAAATGTATATGTCGGACGTAGAATTGCGTCCGACTGTAATGTCGAATGTAATGCCAACTGTAATGTCAAATGTAATGTCGATCGTAGAATTGCGAACAACTATTTTCCACTTTAAAAAATAATAAAACTGCGGAAAGATCAAGATTAACAAACAAGCATGTGCAAACAATTTTAAAAATAACTACAGCTCAACAAATTCAACCAAATTTTGAAGATTTGGTTAATGAAAAACGTTTCCAAGTTTCTTCAAAAAAAAGATGATATTTTTTTATTTAAATAATGTTAAATTGAAAAAAAGAAACTTTCCTACATACATATGTATTTTTTTAATATGTTTATATTCTGTGTATTATTATTTTGTATGTATTGATTTGTTTATAATAAAAGCTATGCTTCATATTTATTTCCATTTGTTGTTTTTTGTTTTGCGGCCCGCGATTTAATATATAATACTTAATATGGCCCTCGGTGGTTAACGAGTTTGACATGCCTGTTCTAAGGCCTTGAAGGAAGAACGACATCTGTTTCCTAACAGCTGCTGAGTGCATCTTCTTCCTACTACTCAACTTCTGGGGCATTAACATCTTGTGAGCTGACCATTTAACCCGATGTGTGCAGAAAAGAGCAGTCCAATAGCAAAACGACCGCAGAGTCAAAACAACACGATTTGGTTTTATGCGGCAAAAAATGTCACTGGAAATAAATTTTAGATCTCATCCAAATCTCTCTAAATCTCGATTTTCAACAATATTCTTTTAATATTTGAAGATTTATTGCAGCTGCAACATTAAATAGCAGATGTTTATTAAGGTCGACTTGAAACGATTTTCTTAGAAATGTACGAAAACAGGAACAATCATTACAGGATCTTTCAAAATTGCATTCATTTTGGTAAACGACCTGTTTTAAAAGTTATTTGAATTAACGTTTGGGGTGAATTCTTATTATTAGCATCACTGACGTTTAATGTTTCACTTTTCATACTTCTTTAAATGTTAAACGAAATATCGAGATTAATTGAGAAACCGAGATTTTGAGAGATTTTAGTGAAATCTGAAATTTATATTCCAGGGACACTTTCTCGTGAAATATTTATCGTCAAAATTTTGGAACTTTTAATATGATTTTTCATTCACATATCTTGGAAGTAAAAAAATATATATATAAATAAATATTCACTCAAGCAGCTACTTGCCACAGAGGTCTGATAGGAGCCTGTTAGTTTATACGCCTTTGTAGAAGATCCGTGAGGATGGCTGATCCTCAACAGAAAAATAACACCAACATCCATACTTTACCCGGGGCTTGAAACAGGTCCCTTAGATCAGCAGCTAAGTGCGCTAACCACTCGGCCACGGAAAGTATCTAGTGATTTTTGGAGAATATAATGCATTTCGAAATACGTTTGCCAGTCAACGTTCTACACCTTTAGCTTCAGAGCGGAGTTTTATAGTGCAAGCGTTCAGGATGGTAATCTATTCCCCACCAGATATCGTTCTTTCTGCATGCAAAATAAAAATCACTCATGGAAGCGCAGAACAATCGAGCGAAATAAATGTACTTTGCTGCGCTCTAATCTACATGAATAAATAATCTCAAATAATAGAAATTCCACGAACTAAAAACGATGTTTTCGTAGAGCCTTCGCTTCTAATTAATAGTACATTGATCGCTTCAGTGTTTTCATCACTGACATATGTGATGATGCTACTTTAGTTCAATAGGTATAAAGGGGGCAAAATTTGTGTAATTATAATCTATGTTTTGCTGTCGGAGAAAAGTCACATTTCCTCATATGCTTAGTAGTTTCCATTGGGCGATATAGTAATGCAACATAGAATTTATCACATTCTTGTTGAAGAATATTGACGATTTCTCGTAAAAAGCAATTTTTAAGTCAAAACAACAGTAGTTAAAGACATCAACTGACTTCTTGAAGACAACTGACTACGTATTAAAGACAGGTAGTGACTTGCTAAAGATTACTGGATGGTTGAAGACAGTAAGTGATCCATAAAGACGAATGAATAGCAATTGAGAACGCCGTGTTAAAATCACAAGCTCAGACATTCCAAAGGATAGTAGTAAATTAGAAAATGCTATTTCTGATTTTAATTCAATATTGAAAGTTTTTTCGTTTGTTGGGATTGAAATGTTTCAAAACAGAGACAAAAAGAATAGAAGATGTTTAAAATCATTTTCAATGTTGCTCATTGTGTCTGCGCATTTGTTTATCGCCTACACGATTTCTTCGATCGTCTTTGAGCTAGCTGTTTCGTCAAAAGAAAGAATCAACATCAAACTTGAGATATCATTAAGGCTCTCTGAAACACTTCCTGTCATTTTGTGGCACATGCTACGTTTTCGCCGAGAGAGATTATCAGTTTTTTTCAGCAACTTGAACGTCATTAGCAGTGATAGCTTCGCTGTCATTGAATGCTTCTCTTACAAAATTTGGATCAAAGTTGTTATGTCTATTATTATCCTAAGCCCAATTTTGTGGTCATCTCTGATAACACAAGTCTGTAGTGAAAAGGAACTCACTTTCTATCTGAATCATTTGTTCTTCGGTTTCCAAAGTGTTGGAAACGAGACTCATAAATATCTACTAGTATTCGTGTTGCTCTTGTTGTATTTATCGATTATATTTTTCATGAGGAATATTGTGGCAATAATGTACATTTTTCTCTGTCTTCGCATGAGTCGTTTACTGAAAAACTGTGAAAACGTCTTCCGCCAAAAAAACTCAACAGCCACATAACTTTCAGACGTGATGACACTTCTCAAATCGTGCAATGAAATCACTTCATCTCTACACCTGATGGAAGGTGCATTTTCTCTTCCTATATTTATAGTGATTGTGGGTAATATTTCTTAGATGTTTGCCATTTTAAGCATTGTGTTCGGTTTTACTGAACATGGTACTTCGCTTTCTAGTGTCCTAATTCTGCTAGCGGCATTCATTAATGTCAGCATATCGTTCCTTGGGATTTCTTTCAGTGCAGCAAATGTCAATGAGAAGCAGAGAGAAGTGAAAGAACTATTTCTGATATTTTAATTCTTTACTCAACAAGCAGTCACCCTACTTTACATTCTGTGTACATTATGTCCGGGTTACTAAATGCAGTTAAACCTAAGGATGTGATTATTTTGTCCGGTTGGCAAATGTTCGTGTTCACCAGGTCCTTTGTTCTGTCTGCGATTGGAGGTCTACTCACTTACAATCTACTGATACTTCAGTTGAAGTCCTAAGCAATCTTGAGTACTCTAATAATCTAAATAATCTTGAATACTCTCTTTTTAAATCAGTAGTTTCCAGACTGTGTATGGCGTCCAAGGTCCAGGATTGTCACGAAAATTTAAGAAAACTACAAATGCAATATAGTAATTTGCACTTTAGTGCTTTTTTTTAACAATTTTTTTATTATGATTTTATTGTTTTTATACCAAATGTTGAGCTTAACATGCCATTCTTGTTTAAATAAATTGAATTCGGAGATATATAACTGAAAAAAGATCGAATTTTTATCATAAGTGTATCGCGGTAAACGGATTATTTCAGAAGTGTATCGCCAATAAAAAAAGGTTGAAAGATCCTTCTTTAAACGAATCTTTATAAAATGAACAAGTATGTGCAAACGTGCTCTCTCCCAAAAGAAAATATTACCAATCACACTAATATCATTTCCTCTGACATTTAAATTTGTGTTAACGAAAATTCAAGTAAATATAGCAATTAACTATTTCTTTGTACATCGAAATATTATGAAACTTGCCATTCACTAAAAACAACGTCAATGTTTACGTTTTAAATAAATAGATCACACAATTAGGGTTTTATTTCAATTTTACTGTTATCTTTATCATATAGATTGCGACATCACATAATGAATTTTTCAAAAAGTTTACAGCACACGGTACAGCAGTTATCGATCATTAAAAAGTGTTATTCCTTTATATAATAGCTACACAGATCACAAAACAGGTCATTAACAAATATTTAATAATACTGAATGTTTTAGTACAGTTTTTAGTATAGTAGTTCTATATTAAGAATATATAGTATTCAGCAGTCACTATATATTTAAATCGAAATCACAGGACTTACCTTAAATACTAAGTTATTATAAAGCAGAAAATCTTAAATATTTCACTTTAACCAAAATAAACGTAGAATTATTCTGATTCCTTTTCTGAATTCGAGATATTGTACTAATCTAGACATTATTAGGTATTTTTTTCCTAAATGGCTCTTATATCCGCAATTTCAGTTTTATGTTATTACACTTCTTTCATCAGGATAACTGCCTTATACGACTTAACTTTAGTGTACTAAAATAATTATGTTTTGCATAATAGACAATCATAGGTTAGTATCATGTAGGTGATATACATTCGATTAAGAAGTGGAAAAATTGTCATTAGCCACATGGACTTGGTCATTGGAAATCTATCTGACTATAATTGAAGATTCTTCTAGAAGGCATCTGCCAGGTTAGTGCACACAACAAACACCAAGAGGCATGGTATTTTCAGATAAAGTGACATGTTATCAGAATGTCATGGGTTCGGGTTCCACCCGGTGAATGAAAGATTTTCTCCTTTAATTATTTGAGAATAATATTTATGATAAAAACACATCAGCTTGACAAACAACACGATATATCATTCCGTTAAATTCGTCTGTTTCCCTTAACAACAATGAAACATTGTTTGGATGGGCCCAGCACAAACCAACAGTGCCTCATGCTTTGAAGTCCTCCTTCCAAAATTTAAATTATTCCCAAATTTATTTTTCCAATACTACAAATAATACGTAATTCATTACACCACGTGACTTTAATAACCCTCTTATAAGAATAGTTTCACACTCAGAAACATTCACCAAAATAGTCATCTTCATTTAAATTAAAAATAGCACGTTTTATATTTCAAACCACAAACCGTTTTGCTCCAGTTCCTCATTATAAATTTTTAGACATTACATGTCTTGTTGCTATGAAAGAAAACATGTTAGATTATTGACGTCACCTATTCAAGTACAATATAAAAAAATGTGTCATTGTATTGAATTTGAAATAGCTTCCGAAATGGACAGTAATGAAACTTTAATACCACGTAGATTAAATGGTAAACACACTTACTTAATGTAAGTACATAGAAATACTAAGACGGATACACGTTTTATTACACTGAAATGCAAAAGTCACGTCAATGTGCAATTTATCCTGTAGTGAATTTGAACAACGTAATAAACAAGAAATGGTTAACCTTTTCTTCGCCAAAATGGTTGAACTGAACTTCAATTGTTCACGAGAAACAAAGGCAAAAAGTACATAAAAAACCGGTCTTAAAAAATTAACAAAACAGAAGCTTAAAAATCATTCTGCATTATGAAACGCAATCTCTATGATTAATATTACCTAAAATATTTCCCTTATAAAAACTTCTCAGGACAAAATAAAAAATTCTCATGGGAAGGGAATTTATATCAATATTTTAATAAACTTATAATGTATAAATATAACTCGTTGCTGACTAAAAAACTATAGTTAATTTTATAGAGTAGTGGTTGATTCGAATGATGTACAGGCCAAACTGGTACTCCGATGTTTCTAGGTTCGAGACCCATTGCTTTTGCGATGACCTTTTCCCCTTAATCCACACCCTACTCTCGGTGATTGATGGATTGGAAAGACCAACGTACATTGTGTACAGTCGCTCAAAAAAGTATTCGAACGCTACGGTTAATTGCAGAATTCAGAAAAAATATCTGGCAACGATTTTTTTAGAAATTGGTGATCTGGCAACCTTTGTGTCACGTGACACGAAGGTTGCCAGATCACCAATCAACCATAGCGTTCGGAAACTTTTTTGAGCGACTGTAAGTTGACCAGACTGACATCAAAACGGGGACAAAAGAATGAGGCATATTACTATTCGGACAAGTTTTTTCAGAGATCTCTTTTCAGAAATGGGATACAAATTGCCAGAAAAAGAAACGAGGCAGCTTTTTCAAAGACATTTTGCAAAAAGAAGCAAGCGCTGTTAACACTTTGCCACATCCCGAAATAAAGTGAGGATTTGACAATGAACACTACCTAAGCATTTCGAAAATTTTCAGAAGGCCAGATATATGCATATTTATAAAACGCGGCTGCTATTTGCTATAGTATTATCACATGCAGAAGAAAGGCAATGGAAAAGGAGAATACTGCATTACTCACTTCGAAAAAAAACTGAGTGAACTGTTTACCCAGAGTAAAAATCAGCTTGTCTCTTGATTTTCATTATGAACAACAAACCGAAAAAGAAACTGCTAAAGAACTCCTGCCTTTCAAATCTTGTCAGCAAATGATAACATTTTCACATCAAGATTTCCTTTTATCTCAAACACAACAGTAGAGATAAAGAATGAATAGGAACCAAAACATCCAAATAATGGAATATAAGATAATGCTCTATAGAGCACTTTAATATTCCAAGAAATTCCTTTCGGAGACAAGGGAATTCAAAGAGAGGACCCCCCACTTCCTTGGTAAGTCATAGGTAGGCATATAGAAATGATTTATGAGTGAATACCAAATGCACTGGAGAGCTTTTGCACAAAATCCATGTTAATCGATATGCCAAATGATGTTTGCATATGCTTTGGATAAAAAATGGAGGCGAACTTATTATTTGAAGGTGAATACTCAACAAAATATTCTGAGTTTGGGAATATCACCTAGCAACAGAGATGAGACATTTTGGTGAAGAAATGTTGTCTACCAAAGGTGCAATATCCAGATTTAAAGAATACAGCGTTACAGATTAATATGTCATTAGAACAACAAATTCTCTTTAAGGAGATACAAGAGGAGTTGGGTTAATTTGCCTTTGAGCTTCCCTTTTTTGCACACAATAGTATAAATGGCCAGTTCACAAGGACTCCCAAGGGCTCGGGGAAGGTTGAGGAAGGGAACCCTCTGGGCAACTCTTGGGAGACAGATGAATGCTTCCTGTCAAGGCCATTCAGCATATTCTTTAACGTAACCTTTCTGACCGAGAGCAGGGAAGAGGTTTAATAGAGATAAATCTCAACGTGTACACAGGTGGGACTTGAACCTGGGTTTGAGTTGGGTTGTTTTACTTCTGAGTGGCACTTTTGTGCACATCATCGGTTAAATGGCCAGGTCACATGGACCCCGAAGGCTCAGAGACGGTTGGGGGAAAGGACCCACTAGAACAGCTGTTGGGAGACGGATGGTAGCCTGTCGTCAAGGCCATACAGCGTGTTCTTTAACGTGCACAGGGTATGGTTCTCATGCATACGGGACCACGGCTTAACGTCCCACCCGACGGACGGCGGCTTTTCCAAGCCCATCAGTGTCCCCTACTGACCGTGGGCAGGGCGAGGAATTTTCCGGAGATAAATTTCAACGTTGACCCAGCTGGGACTCGAACCTGGGAACTGCAGATTACGAGCCTGGCGCGCTACCGACTGAGGACCCCCCCCCCCGCGCGCTGCCCCCCTACTCAGAGATAAAGCAATGCAATGTAGTATATTATATACATATACTGGATAGAAAAGTGGAATGTTAAGTCAATGGACAGTCAAATTCAAAGATCCGTAATTTCTACAATAAGATTTTTATATGAAAAAGGACTAGATAAATTTACATCTGATTCAAAAATACGCAAATCTCGATTTCTAACGATATTTGTTGGGTATTTAAAGAGTTGTGGCAGCTTGAATACTTAACAGCAGCAAAGTGAAGTCTAAGAAACTTGTGTAAAACTGACAATTATTGAAAGAGCTATTTACACAAAATTCTAAGACATAAACTTATTTGAAATAATACTTTTTTAAGTCTTGATTAACTTCTCAGGTGAAATCTCATGATTCACATCTCTGTTATTCAATATTCAAATTTCTATAACTCTTTAAGTACAGAACGGATATTATTCAAAATCGATATTTAAACTGTTTAACTGACATGCTATACTTATCTTCCATACATAAAAATTTTTAACCAGTTCCGGAACCGCGAATTTCATTCTATATTGACATTAGATGATGTTTCCATTTCTCTGACAAAATATAGGGGGCGGGGTGTCTCAGTCGGTAGCGCACCAGGTTCGTAATCTGTAGTTCCCAGGTTCGAATCTCAGCTGGGTCAGCGTTGAGATTTATCTCCGCAAAATTCGCCGCCCTGCCCACGGTCAGTAGGGGACACCGATGGGCTTGGAAAGGCCGCCGTCCGTCGGATTTGACGTTAAGCCGTGGTCCCGTGTGCGGGAGAGCCATACCCTGTGCACGTTAAAGAACACGCTGGATGGCCTTGACGGGAGGCCACCATATGTCTCCCAACAGCTGTTCCAGTGGGTCCCCTCCCCCAACCTTCTCTGAGCCTTCTTCGGGGTCCGTGTGACCTGGCAATTTAGCCCATGGTGTGCAAAAAAGTGCCGCTCAGAGGTAAAACAACCCAACACAACCCATTTATCTGTCCATTGCCTATATGAACATTATGCAAGCTATGTTCATAATCGAAAGAGAAGAGAGTCTTCAATTTTAGTCTCATTTTCTTCAAAAGTGGAAGAATTATTAGTTATGTAAAACACATGTTCAGAGGAATTGATGTAGCTAACTTTTCAGTTATCTGTTTGCTGACTCTCTAATAATTGAAATACTGATATAGAAGAGGAGACGAGTGAGATTTAAACCAGCTCGTTTCAGAAGAACTATCGAAGCATCAACTGCGCAGTTTAACAGACTCCCAAGTCACCACTCATACTGAGCCACTAATTTGTAGCTTAATATATCCTATAAAGGTTGGTCTTGCGATTCTTCACATCAAATATAGCATGCATCTGCTTCTTTTAGGATGCCAGTGCGTTCAGATTTATCTCCGCAAAAATTCCCCTCCCCCTGTCCACGGTCAGTAGGGGACACCGATGGGCTTGGAAAGGCCGCCGTCCGTCGGATGGGACGTTAAGCAGTGGCCCCGTGTGTGGGAGAGCCATACCCTGTGCACGTTAAAGAACACGCTGGATGGCTTTGACGGGAGGCTACCATCTGTCTCCCAACAGCTGTTCCAGTGGGTCCCCTCCCCCAACCTTCTCTGAGCCTTCGGGGTCTATGTGACCTGGCCATTTAGCCCATGGTGTGCAAAAAAGTGCCGCTCAGAAGTAAAACAACCCAACCTAGGATGCCAGTTTTAAAGCATTCTTATTTCAATTGAAGAATCAGCAAGCTGTAGTTGAGAATACATCCGCATGCAATTAAAACGAAACTTCTTGTGAATGAAAACACTCCCCAACCTGAAAGAGCAACAGTATCATTTTTATAAAGTGTGCTCAGGAGAATATAGGTCGAAGAACAACTGTTGACATAAGTACTACCGGAAAGCTGAAGAAAGGTGGTTTTAATTTCCCGATCGGCATGGTTGATTTCTCCTGCCAAGATTGCAACCACAAGAAAAGACAATGTTGCCTTGAAACCAAAGTAATAGAAATTCAAGTATAGAGAAAATCCAAAGTCTAAATTTAAGAAACCGAATGTGAACGATAGTTTTTCAAACATGACCAAACTGTTCCGAAGAATTAACAGAAATACGAAAAGTCAAAATACTTCTCTACGAGGTTGATGGTAGACATAATTCCTAAATAAATGGTGCGAAATTCCTTCATTCTTTCCAAACTCGCACCAGTCATTAAGTGAAGCTTTAAACTCTGTTTGTAAATTTTTAGGTTTTGGCTGAGACGGAAACAAATAAAGGAGAATATTACAGTTATGATTTCAGGAGGGCTAAAGGTTAGTGATAAGACAAAATGCGAAAGAAAGGCTGTGAGATAATGATACGGAAAGTGTAGTTGAAGTTTAGATCCAATCAATAAAGAGTATCGTAGGAAGCTTTGAATCTCATCTTCTGTTTGCAACCACGTGAAGAATGCTCACGATAACACTGGGAAGAAAAAAATAATAATAATGCACATTCGGATCCATTTTTTTGCTAATGACTGCTTTTCGCTACGATACGTCAGCTGACAAGAAATCGGAATTAAAGCTTTTGATACTTCCCGAAAGCCGCGGCAATGAAAATTAATGCTGTGCCAGAAAACGAGAGAAGTAATCATCTGCACGAGGGAATTGAAATAAAATTTCACAAAGTCTTGAGAATGAGAATTTACCCATAAGAAAATAACTGTAACTATTTGATAAACTGCACTCAGGTGAGAAATGAATGCAGCAAAATTAGGAATATTTCGAGTGAGACAAGCTGTCTTCTTTTGATTCTTTGGCATCGATAATTTGATTCCTATTACTGGAAGCATTTTCATCAACATTTCAAATTCAGACTCTATTTCATGATTGGTCTTTTGGAGATGACTGACATACTCAGAAGTCGAAACACGACGACTTCCAATCATATCTGTTAAATTTATGTTAGGAAGCTAACTTCAATAGTATCTGTTACGTTTGCAGTTGGTTCCTAATTATAATATTATTTCTTCCCTTAAATGTTTAACGGTTATGTATTTACAAGCTTTAGATCTTCTTAGTTAAGAGTTGACATTTTAATATTTACACAATATCAAACATAAAACAACAACGTCAAAAATAAAACTGTCAGATAAAATTAAAACATTTTCGATTTTGGGATAAAAATGTTGCATTTTCTTTAAGGTAAAAGGTTTCATTAACCTTATGTTTATCACGTGAAAGTTATTTTCGTTCACATATTTTAGAAATATTCATATGTACGTATTCATACCAGAAATATATAACAGTATTGACCTTTTTCTTTGAATTTTTGTCGGTATTAATTATTTGTTCATCTTTGAAGATACCTTAATAAAAATAGCTTACACCTGTACAGATATATTGTAATTCTATCAAATATACTTTGATATTATATCCTAACTTTCTTTTGCATCTTATCTTTCAGCTGATTCTTTCGAGTATGAACATGTCAGCTACCCATAGCCCAGTTTAGTCCCAGGGATATAAAATGCAATTTTCACTGAAAACTTTATGTGTTAGAATACACTAAATTATTTTATGTGATTATTATATCGAATTCATCGACAATCAAATTCGGAAACTTATCCTTCGGTCCTGTTGCAGTTTGTGCCTAATAGCTAAAATGGCGTTCTGTTGGTTATATACAGATCAAATGCTCATAAACTTTCAGTTTTAAAACAGATAGCAAAACCTCTGATGATATAGTTATTACCAAACTTTCTAGATAATCTTTTTATGCCTTTGTTTACTCACCACTGGAGATCATTTTTACCCTTTTCACTCGTCACGTTTTTCACTTATCATGTTAAGTTCTACATAACTTCTGAATTGATGTATGACTTCTAAGTCTCATTTGTCCCTGAATTCAATTTCAAAAGTACAAAACACCTTTACTTTATCCAAATGATTCTTCTTTCAACTCATTCAAGGTTTACATTAGAAGTACTAGCATAAGTTTAATGCAGAATAATATTTTCAATTTCAACACTGCTTTTAACCATAATCAATATACCTAGGAAAAATTTTATTCAATTTGTTAATGATAAACTTGCAACAACACCGCGAAATACTTTTCAGATACCATTCGATGGAATGAATTCACACGATACGAAAGCTATTGAATTACCACTGATTGTTTTGAACGTTAATTTAGGTTATATCTTGAGCATGATGTACGATGACAAGCTTCACTATAAACTTCAAAATTCCCAGAAAATCGGGAAAATTTGAATGTTTATTCCTTCATTGTTGTTTATAACGAGATCTTCGTTTGAATTTAGAGCACCTTTGTCACAGAAATAATGTCAGTTTTAGATAATGCAGAAATAAATGCGCATAATGAAAAATAAATCTAAAGAAATTCGACCGCATAGTCCATGGCATCGACTAACCAGTATGCGGAAAATGCCAAGTGTGTTAGCCAAAACTAATTTACTACCAACCTCCTCAACAAAACGCCATAAATGAAGGTTCTGCACTTTACATAAATGAACATTTTTCTCTCTGTCACATAAATGAACATATCTCTCTCTGTCATGTTCCTCTTCTTTCATTTCTGATCCCCCAACCCTTATCCTTTATTTTTTCCCTTCGAGCTATTTACGAAATCTGCAGTCAATACTATTATTGCCACAATATCGACACAATAATCCAAAGTGCTACCTAACGTTTTATGCACGAATTCGTAACGTCTAAGTCTCTCATTTGTACGTGAGTATTTTCCTAAAAGGTGCAAAGCATTTATGATTTTAATCCCAGGTAGTGTTTCTCTAAGATCAAAGTTTACATTTTGGACTTATCGGTCGGAGTTCTTTACTTTCAATAGAGCTGAAAAGCAAACTTATTTTGCTTTTCATGAATTCTTAGAAATCAAATAAGGAAAACTTCGTCGACCTGTGCACAGTGAATCCATAATGAAAACAACATTAACTTCTTCAGTAGCAAGCGTTCTACAGTTGATTAAAGAAATATTGATTTTTCCAAAGCCACGCATGAACAGTTAAGTGGCACATTGTCCGCGATTTGTTTCTTCGTTTTCTTTAACTTCTGTCTTTTCTTCTTCTAAAATGCACTTTGCCTTTTCAGCTACCTTTTTCCTTTTTATCTCGTTTCAAAAATTAAATAACTTCTATTTTCGTTTTTTTGTCTGTCCTTCGTAAGTATTCAACTTATTTTTGTTTCCATTTTTAGAGTTAAACGAAAAATTATTTTTAGGTTTCTAATGAAATCTAACTGACTCCTGTGAGACCTCTGCTTGAGAGGATAGTTTTTTTAATGAAATATTAAGATTCGCATATACATTATTAATATTATTTTCCCTAAGATTAAATCACAAATTGCGGACGATTATTTTAGAAATCTCTATTCAAAGTACAAAAAACAGATTATCCACACTTATTGTTAATATTGACGAATCAACTGATGATTTCTAGTGTTCAAAGGGTTCATTTAGTGCAGCATTTTCCTTGATTCGTACACTTTCCTCACAATTCCCTTCAAAGCTTGGGTTGGGTTGGGTTGTTTTACCTCTGAGCGGCACTTTTTTGCACACCATGGGCTAAATGGCCAGGTCACATGGACCCCGAAGGCTCAGAGAAGATTGGGGGAGGGGACCCACTGGAACAGCTGTTGGGAGACAGATGGTAACCTCCCGTCAAGGCCATCCAGCGTGTTCTTTAACGTGCACAGGGTATGGCTCTCCCACACACGCGGCCACGGCTTAACGTCCCATCCGACGTGACGGCGGCCTTTCCAAGCCCATCGGTGTCTCCTACTGACCGTGGGCAGGGCGGGGAATTTTACGGAGATAAATCTTAACGCTGACCCAGCTGGGACTCCAACCTGGGAACTACAGATTACGAGCCTGGCGCGCTACCGACTGAGCCCCCCCCCCCTTCCCTTCAAAGCTCTTTCAGTCTGATATTTCCAATAGGTACAGTCGCTCAAAAATTATTCCGAACACTACGGTTGATTACAGAATTCAGAAAAAATATCTGGCAACGATTTTTTTAGAAATTATTCATCTGGCACCCCACAAAAACTTTGATTTCTTAGTGATCTACAGTCCTATACCAGAATTCTTGCAAATGATCCTTGGTGGTCAACAATCATGACATGAAAAATTAACGCATATACAGGGTGAATCTGAAAAAGTGGTCAAAACTTTACGGGGTGTTAGAACGCAGCTATACGAGCAATATTCGTCATAGAATGTATGGGCGGAACGCAAACGGCGAGCCGCTAGGTGGCGTTGGAAGCGATATTTGGGAAATGCCTGGTGTCTTCGTAAATGTGCGTCGGTCCCTATCCCGCAGGTGTGAAGCCTGCATTACAGCTGGCGGCAGCTCTTTTGAGCAATTTCTTTGAGCATGTACCTCAATTACATTCCTGTTAATAAAATGTTTTCTGAAGTATCTCCTCTCCTTCTTGTGTTCATTCTTTAAATGTGACAGTGGAAAACTACCTTTTAACTTCTCACCGCTTGCGTTCCAACCATACATTCTATGACGAATATTGCTGGTATAGCTGCGTTCTACCACCCCGTAAAGTTTTGCCCACTTTTTCAGATTCACCCTGTATATGAATCCAAGAATTTTACAATATTTCCACATGGATTCGATTACGTTTTCCCGTTTGTAAAATGTAATACAACTTCAACGTACTGTGGCAATGTGCTTAGGCGAATTAGAATGGTACGTACTCTAAAGGATATATACTAACTGTAGCAAAGTTTGGGAATGAAAACATTTACTCGTGTCTTGACAGTCAATTTTTTGTCCTTTCTAACAAAAAGGAAGGGGCAATCGATAAACATAATGGTTGAAAGTGATGTCTAATGATTTTATATGCTGCAATGTTAATGAATGTTTCCAACAGCTTTGCTTTTGTGTTGTTGTTCTTTTCATTCTGAAGAAGCAGAAGTGTTTCCGCTTTCAAGAGTAACTTCAAAAGAAAATTCACCTTCCACTTGCCTTTCAAAAAACTCTCAAAGCTGCAAAGATTTTTTTGGAAATTCTCACGAGATTTACAGTAACTTTCGTCTGTATTCAGAAATATTACGGGAATAATATCGACCATTGTAATAATGAAAAAATCTATGGAAACAGACGGCCCATTATAGATATAAGGGAAATCAAAAATTAAAATAATAATAATAATTTTAAAAATAAGAGAATACAAAAATTCATTCTTAATTAGAGGAAGAGAGAAAAAGGATGCAGGAAAATGAAATCAAGGAGCCCTTTATTAATCATATCAATAAATGCACCACTATTTAAAGAAAACTGAATTCCAAATATGTATTCTCATCCTACAAATTTGAATTTAAAATTCTCACCAAAATAGTGAAGTCAAGAATTATTCATGTTAATTTTCAGCATACGATTCCACAAATGATTCCCACTACGACAGGCACCGCCAATGACCCCAATGAAACTAGGATCAGCTTTTATGCTAAGAAGCAAAACGAAAATTATTAATCGATAAAGTTTAACAAATGGAAAAGCTACACAATATTCAGGATATTTGGCTCATCTTCCATATTTTGCTTCTATAACAGTTCCAGGAAAGAGCACAAAGAGTTTTGTATTCTTCCAACAAAGACCTACATGGAACAGTTCACTTTTAGTGTAGTATATATAAATAGAAAGATGAGACTATTATTAACTCAGAAATGCTTCACCTTCATAATCACAACAGCTTCAAATTCTTTCCGAAACGTGGATGCTGAAACATATTGGTCAATGTTAAAAAAAGAAGTTGAACTACATCCACTTCCAATTACAGAATACATGACAAATTAGACCTGGTAGAATAACATATCACCTCTGGACAACACAGTATGATGAATGACGAAAAAAGAATGAATTTTTTTTTTGGTTTTAAAGCCCTCTATCACTGAAAATTCCAACTGAAAAAAGAAATATAACAATATAAAACAATATATAACAATATTTTATTATACTATGTATAGTAAATTTTTTGTATTATTTAGTCCCCGTGTGCGGGAGAGACATACCCTGTGCACGTTAAAGAACACACTGGATGGCCTTGAAGGGAGGCTACCATTTGTCTGCCAACAGCTGTTGGGTCCCCTCCCTCAACCTTCGCCGAGCCTTCGAGGTCCATGTGACCTGGCCATTTGGCCCATGGTGTGAAAAAAGTGCCGCTCAGAGGTAAAACAACCCAACCTAACCTAAGTATTATATAGTAGATTAAAGTATTACCGGCCATATGGTAGAAACCTTTTTCTGACTTTCATAATTTTGAAATGTTTTTCTTTTTTTAATACATGAATTAATATTTTCATTAAATACATATAAAAATATATAATTAATCACTGGGAAAATGTGAAAAATAAACTTTTATCACTCCGTGTAAAACAAAAGAAAAAATAATTTCTGTCTTGAAAAAAAAAATTGCGTTTCCCCTCGCACCCCTGGGATTAACAAGGCAAATTCCTGCGGCCAAGGTATAGCTCTTGATATTCACATTTTACCTAACTTTCAAATTTATAACCTAATATAACTTTTTTGCACACCATGGGCTAAATGGCCAGGTCACAAGGACTCCAAAGGATCAGAGAAAGTTGGGGGAGGGGCCCCACTGGAACAGCTGTTGGGAGACAGATGGTAGCCTCACGATCAAAGCCATCCAATGTGTTCTTTAACGTGCACAGGGTATGGCTCTCTCGCACACGGGGACACGCTTAACGTCCCATCTGACGGACGGCGGTATTTCCAAGGCCATCGTGTCCCCTACTGAACGTGTGCAGGGTGGAGATTTTTGTGGAGATAAATCTCAACGCTGACCCAGCTGGGACTCGAAACTCGGAACTACAGATTACGAGCCAGGCGCGCTACCAACTGAGCCAACCCCCCGCCCCTTGGAGGAAGGGAGTACATTGGGCAAATGTTATGAAACAGAAGGTAGCCTCCCTAAAGGAGCAATAAAATCGTATCACAGGTCATCAAGCCTGTTCTTAATGTGCATAGGGTATGGCTCTTCTGTACACTGTGCTACGGCTCATAACGTCCCATACGACGGCTTTTCTAAACCCATATATGACCACTTTCTCAGCTGGAGCACGAAGGAGGTTTAGACGACATAAATCTCAACCCTGACATAGATGGGTCTCATACCTGGGAACTACAGATTACGAGCATAGCGCTCTACAGAATGAGCTAACCCTGCCTCCCATCTCTTTGAAAGAATGAAAAAAGATGAACATTTTTAAGTGAACGATAGAATTGCAAACTTGCAACACAACATTTTAGAAGAAGAAACCATCAGATAAATAAAAGTATCTCTCAAAATTACATTTGGTCGATTTTACGAAAACGATTTTCATCAGACATAACAAAAGAAGTGGAAAAAGATATCAGAATAAGTAAGTTTATATTTCATTTTAATTGGAGGATCAAAAGACTATAAGCAAGGATGGTGCCGCATGCTGAGAAAATAAAACAACTTTTGAAACTGAAAACATTCCATCCCGACAGAGAAACAGCATCTTTGTCGAAGGTCATCGGAAGAACCGATGCTGCACACGAGCATTGATTGCAAGACTGCAGGTCATTGGCCGACAGCTGTGTTATCGTATTCCTAATTTCTAAATCAGCTTGGTTCACTTCTGATGCAAAAATTGCAACCAAAAAGAAGGAAAACATTGCAGAAATGACTGATTTCGAAACATAAATTTTAAATGAAACTGAGTGTTCGGTACCAAAAAAATCAAAACAAATTCCGAGAGATTCAAACATAATACAACTGTTTACAATGATTATTAGAAATATAGGCAGAGAGAAGGTCTTCTCTACCATGTGAATTGCCGCCAGAATTTTAGCGTAAACAATGCGTAATTCATGAGTGACTTTTCGACTTTCCTTGACCTCGAAATGAACTTTTAAAAGTTCATTGTAAGTCTTCATTGCTCGTCTTAAACGAATACAAAATAAAATGTACATAAAGGCTAATAACGAAGGGAGAAAATATTTCAAAGAGTAAACTATATGGAAAGCAAATCCTATTATGTAATAATGAAAAATGTTATTTGTTTCCATTTCGAAATCGAAAAAGTAACTTAGAATTCTGGACCTAATCTCAGCTTCAGTTTCTAAACCTATCTCGTCTACAAATGATAAAACTAGAAAAATTACAATGAGAAAAATACATAATTGGATCCTCTTTTCCACTGATGACGCTTTGGTTTCAGTATGCAGATTAGTTGAAGACAAATTTAGAGCTTTCACTATATTTGGTAATGAATGGCGCTGAGAATTAAAGCTATGCCATATAACCAAGTAAAGTAACTCTTCCACACTAAAAACAATATGAGCTTTTGAACATTTTTCCAATGATGAATATTTAATGCATTCATAGATTGTCACCGCTGGATTAGGAAGCGCACCCAAGTGTAACAGTAATGCAGATAGCAGACATATCATTCTTCAGAAGCAGAATCTTTTCTCGTTGTTAATCTTCGGAAAATTAATTCCTGTAATTGAAAATAATTTCAGTATCAAATCAAATTCAGTCTCCATATTATTTGATATTTCCCCCTGATTCACTGGATGTACAGCAGGAATATGTTGAAATGATGGAACCTGATGTTTGCGAAATATTAGTGTATTATCACTAAGAGAATCGCTTACCATTTTAGAAACCTTTATAGATTTCATCATGAATATCTATCCTATAAGCTTTGAACCTGTTATACAGTTTTCAAATTACATCTCAACTTTATCAGATAACTGTAAAATATTTTTCTTCGGTTTCTATAACAAAAATATTCATATATATATATGAGAGTTCCTGTTCAACGAAATTCATCTATTTGAAATCACATATAACAAATGACATATTTCCATTATTTATCTTCCAATTTCATATAGATCCCTATAGTAGTAATCAAGGAATTATTTTTAAAAACTTACTTTTAAATTTCAATCACACAGTTGTTTACTATGCATTCATTACGTTATCATGCTATAGTTTATTAATGTCTTAACACTTTGGAACTATACAATAACTATTCCACTTAGTCTTGTTTCAATGTGTTGCTACGCTGAAGTGACTTTTGAAGTGGTCAATGTCCAAAGTGAACTGCAATTCTGGATGATGAATTAGGCACACTTCCTGCGTTTCCTTACTCTTCTACTGAACTCTTTCCTTTAAGCACACATCGCTCATCTTCATTAACAGAATATTTTTGCACGTTTCTTGAACTGTTCCTTACAATAAATTCCCATTAATGCAGTTGTATTTCATCCAAATGAATTTTAGTTATTAAAAGCCAAACACTCAAAGTACAAAAAGCATAAAATGGTTGTTTGTATCGATTGACCAGCAAAATTTTGATCGACTAAACTTATCGATTAGGGAATTCAAGAATCTTTCATATTGAATTTCAACGTACGATTCTTTGCAAATGATTCCCTCTATGACAGACAGCCCAACGGTAGTCCCAAGCTGAAAACACCGTTTCTTGTCCGATCACCGAAGTTAAGCAGCTTTGGGCGCGGTCAGTACCTGGGAGGGTTACCACCTGGGAACACCGCGTGAAGTTGGCAAAAAATATGCTGAGGACCAGCCATCCTTACAGATCCTTCTATTATGGTGTATTAAACTGACAGGCTCGTGTCAGGCCTCTGTGGCAAGCAGCTGCTTGAGGAGGTATTTTTTTTATAACAGACACCCCGAATGGCACCAATGAACTAGATACAGCTTTTTTTCCCTTTGTGCACAACGAAATACAAAGCAATCAATGAAATTTCGTAATAGAAAAGGCTACAGAATATTCCTCTTTCACGTTTTGCTTCCATAGCAGTTCTAAGAAAGACCATAAAAGGCTCTCTATTCTTTCAGGACCGACCTTCATAGAACAAATCACTTTTTGAGTACTTAGAGAGATGAGGCGATTGATTTCCGAGAAATATTTTTCTGATAATTTCAGCAATTTTCACCTTCCTTTCCGAAACGTGGATGCAGAAACATATCGGTCAAAGTAAAAAAAATGAACTACATGCACATTTGTGAATGGATCACACAGACAGATAGTAGTAAAACAAGAAACAATTAATGTTTTTCGAAAGAAAATCAGCAATGATGCAACTAAGAAATAATTTTGAAACATAGAAGAAATGAGAAACAAGAACTGGAAAAATGACATATCACATCCGGCAAATATGGCATGATCGTTTTCATACAGAATGAAATATTTTATTTTCATACTTTTCTAACTTTTTACAGTGGAAATTAGGACTAGTGGATCAGGTACAGTCGCTCAAAAAAGCATCCGAACACTGTAATTGATTACTAAATTCAGAAAAAAATATCTGGCAAAGATTTTTTTAGAAATTAGTGATCTGGCAACCTTCGTGTCACGTGACGGGAAGGTTGCCAGATCACTAATTTCTAAACATCGTTGAAAGATATTTTTTCTGAATTTTGTAATCAACCATAGTGTTCGGCTACTTTTTTGAGTGACTGTACGCTTCTGCAGGTTTTCGCCAGACGTACAGTCTACCAGTGGTGTGTAACAATGTGTAGCACAATTCATCTGACCCTATGGCACGTTGTCAGTCTTTAGCATCCCAGTTTTTATGCGCTTTGCACCACCCTATATGTTTTGTTGCATTGATGTTGTTAAGCAGAGGTTTGTGGATTGCAGCACGGCCATAAATACCGGCACGATGAAGTTCCCGATAAACTGTTATTACAGAAACAGGATCATTCTGACTGGAGTTCTGACAGATGATCCACGTTTAATAAAATATTAACACAAAAAAAGAAAGAAGAATGGTGGAGGGGGTGAATAGCTTAATCTGTAGTGTGCCAGGCTCGTAATCTGCATTTCCCATGTTCGAGTCCCAGCTGAGCCAGATTAAGATTTCTCTTCGAAAAACACCCTGCCCTCGGTCAGTAGGGAACACCGATGAGCTTGGAAAGGCCACCGTCCGTCTGATGGGACGTTTGGTCGTGTGCGGAAGATACATACCCTATGCACGTTAAAGAACATGCTGGATGGCCTTGATGGAAGGTTACCATCTGTCGCCCAACAGCTGTTCCAGTGGGTCCCCTCTCCCAACCTTCTCTGAGCCCTACGGGTTCTTGTGTGTCCAGTGTGTGCGAAATAAGTGCCTCTCAGACGTAAAACAACCCAACTCAAGCAAATAAAATATATCTTAGAAATCAAATTTCAAGGCTCAATCTCGCCACTAACTTAATAAAGGTTGATGTGTGCTATACATTACCAAGGAAATAAAGTCTCAGTGAGATATTTGGACGAAAAGAAATTGTTCTCCATCTCTTTATCTTCGAATATTTCATTCTCGCCCAGTTGATGCCTGCAACTGATGAACTGATCTCCCTCATCAGATTGCGTATTGAATATTGATCGTTAGAGGTTGCAATTAGCCATCCTATTTCCTTCAGCATTTTCCTCCTCTTCGAAGCTCAGGCAGAAGACGTCTCCATTCATTTATAATGCGCAAAATGTATTCTGCCTCTTCTCTATAAATTCAGAAGAAGAATCATTTTCATCATCATCCTCATTATTATTAAGGAGATGACTTCTCCCTCAGAAAAGGCAATTTGTAGGTACATTCGCTCAAAAAATTATCCGAACACTATGGTTGATTACAGAATTCAGATAAAATATTTGGCAACGATTTTTTTTAGAAATTATTCATCTGGCAACCTTTCGTTGTCACGTGACACGAAGGTTGCCAGATCACTAATTTCTAAAAAAAAATCTTTGCCAGATATTCTTTCTGAATTCCATTATCAACCATAGTGGTCGGATACTTTTTTGAGCGACTGTACTTACCCTGAGGGCTGTTCTAGGGGTGCGCCCCACCTACCTCGAAACTCCTGTCACATCATAATAAATCTGAAACTTTTCCAACTGCTTTGAAATCCAAAACACTTCTCTTTGTACAATTTTATTTTATCCCCCTATTTTATGTCCGACAATAAACGCAGTTTAGAAATTGGGAAACCCCACTGAAGCCAAATTCTCAGATCTCTCTTCAACCAAGCAAAACTCTTGGGGTCTTTCCAAAACACAATTCTCGTCTCCCCTCCCCCTAAAAAAAAGAAACAATTCTTGGATCCCAACCCTTGTAACATAATTTCCCGTACAATCCCCTCCCCACTTCCGAAACTAAATCTTGGGTACACTTCCTCAAAAATGTATCCGAACACTACGGTTGATTACAGATTTCAGAAAAAATACCTGGCAACAATTTTTTTTAGAAATTAGTGATCTGGCAACTCTCGTGTCACGTGACACGAAGGTTGCCAGATCACTAATTTCTAAAAAAATCGTCGCCAGATATTTTTTCTGAATTCTGTAATTAACCGTAGTGTTCGGATATTTTTATAATATATGTAATGCGTATGAATATATAATACAATGAATATGGAGCTTGGGCAGTTACCGTTCACAGCAAACTGGAGCGGTTGCGGTTAATGTTCACAGCACTCTGGATCGTGTCAGCTCACAAAGACCTGGATCGTGCGGGCTCACTCACTGAAATATTGAGCATGTGCAGTTACCGTTCACAGCAAACTGGAGCGTGTGCAGTAACTGAACACGCTCCAGTTTGCTGTGAACGGTAACTGGAGCGTGTACAGTTGCTGTACACGGTCCAGATATTTTTCCAGAATTCTGTAATCACGTGACACGAAGGTTGCCAGATCACTAATTTCTAAAAAAAATCGTTGCCAGATATTTTTTCTGAATTCTGTAATCAACTATAGTGTTCGGATACATTTTTGAGCGACTGTAGTTGTCTGTAGTGGATAATTGGAAAATGTAAGTTTTAATATTTTATTAATGCCTATTCACCACAAAATCATTTTTTATATGTCTCTTGAAACAAGACAACTGCATCCCTCTCCACGGAGGAGAAAGAGAGAAAAATGATGGGGCGAAAATCATTTCTGTCAATGTAATCGTCTTGACTCTCACACTCTAAAATCGGAATGTCAATTTCTATCATAAATTGATAATCGCTTGCAATATTTGTTTAAAATTTTGTGGTTTTCCCAATATCTCCATTGTTACAGGTCACTATTAAAGTTACTTGACGACTCGGAAAAACTTTACAATTTTATTTCTCTCAGCCTTAAACTTAGAAACAGCTTGACAAAAGACACTTCATACGTTTCCTTATTGTTTTCCTAAAAACTTTCCCTTTTAACACACATCACTTATCTTCATCAGCAGAATATTTTGGCAAGTTTCGTGAACTATTCCTGGCTCCAAATTCTCATTAATGCAATTTTACTGCTGCCAAATATATTTTAATAATTAAAAACAAATTACTCAAAATATGATAATCATAAAATGGTTGTTTGTGTCGATTGACAACAATTATTTTAATCGAGTAAACCTAACAATTAGGAAAATCAGGAATCTTTCATATTGGATTTTAATATGTTTCTCATTCCACAAACTATTCCTACTATGTGGTACAGTCCCTCAAAAATATATCCGAACAATACAGTTGATTACAGAATTCAGAAAAAATATCTGGCAACGATTTTTTTTAGAAATTAGGGATCTGGAAACCTTCGTGTCACGTGACACGAATGTACACGTGACACGAATATTTATATGTTATATAATATATATAACTTATGTCTAAACAGAGAAATTATAAAACTGAGATTCTTCTATCAGGCACCACACAAACCTTAATTTACTTTCTAGATTTTCAGTTTCATTCATTCATTAGTTTATTTAATTCATACCGATATCTCTATACATTCTGTTTCACGTAGAAAATAAGGTGGCACGTCTCCTCCAAAGAGTTTCTTAAAGACAGTGTTACCAATTCCAAAAGACGAAATCCTGCTAAATGATCCACAGAATATTGTTAGAAACCTCTGAACAATTAATAATAACCACAAAGAAAAAACACTAAATTCATTTAAATCTTTTACGTTTTGCCTTTAGCTGAGAAAGAAATTATTTATTACACAAAGTACTTTTCAACATTCTAATTAATGTACATTTGCTAAGTAATGATGATTGAAAATGACGATTTGGGTGTTGTAAAAAATATTATCGAATAATGAAGTTTATAAGCATTTCTACTCGGCACGTGACAGATTAACAGATTTAATCAAGAAGAGAATTATTGATTATTAATCAATTATTGATTTTTAACCAGTTATTGATTTTTAATCAATAATCGATAAATCTAATCATATGAGAGATGAAAATACATTGTCATATCTCAGCGCTAATTAAGTTGTTGTCCATTGTGTACAAATATATTGCATATTATAACTGTTTAAACATACAAACTGGTATAGAAAAATGTCAAATATATTTCCTGATTTTTTTAAATTATGAAAAATGATAGATCAAGTGGATAACATAGAAATCTTCCAAGATGTCTTTGTATATGGTAAATGCAATAATATATACACAGTCGTGTTTATATTATTGAATTTAATCGTATACACAATCGTATCAGAATAATATGACTACCTACTATACATATACTATGGAGGTGGTCATATTATTCTGATACGATTGTGTATACGATTTTTGAGATGTAACAGACAAATCGTGTGAAATCGGAAGACTAGTCGTGTTAGTCGAAAACCAGCCCTGCTTTAAACATCGTGTTAGTTGACAACTGGGTGTATTCTGTCAATTCCGTACGAGAATAGCCCTACAATCCATAAATATTTTTAACACCGTAAACAATCTGTTTCTTATTTATTGTTGTTTTTATTTCTTGTCCCTGATTATGGCGATTTTGGGACTAAAATATTTCTCTTTCATCATTTTATCCATAGTATAACTCAAAGTTGTATAAACGAAGTTTCAAAGCAACAAAATTTCACCACTTCTTTCTCATAACTACATCAAGTGAAGAATATCATACCTTCAATTGCCATTTGTAGTGCATAATATATTTAGCAAAATGGTTTTCTCTTACTAGATTTTAAACTGTATGAGATGCAGATGCTTATTAAAATGTGCGTACTAGGATTAACTAAAAGTATGTTCCAAGAGAACGTTTTCCGCTGACATTTGCACCATAAATGTCCCTGTCTCTGCTTAAATTTACGTGGTCGACCACTCCTATTTTTAGATATAACTTTAATCTTCAGATCGACACGAAATTGCTAACTTTTCTGATGAGTACACGAGAAAAACTTATCTCAAAAAGTGTTATGATAAAAGTAAAATAATTTGTGAAGAAATAATTCACTTAGAAGTAACAGCGACTACTGCCCTAATACTCATTTGATATGCTAATTACCATAGAAAAAGTAAACATCCTCACGAAAAGAAAAGTGTTGTGTAACACGACATGGAGAAAGATGATTAAAGGCTACCACGAGCTCTTGGGGAGAGGATCCCGCTGATGTAGGGCGGAGGGAGGGTTTCAAATTCTGCTGAAAAGGATTCGTAATTTATGAACTATCCTGTACATCAGAGGTGTTCAACCATTAATCTTGAGATACTGATTGAATACTGCGTACCCTTTGGTCGCTTGTGTTTTCAGTTGCATAATTTTTATACCCACACTTTGAGACTGACTCTCAAAAACAAACCTCCAATAATCAAAGAATTGCAACAATCATCCACTGTCAAGTATTACCTTAATAATTTTTATCAATTTTTTTATTTTTATTTTTTCACATTATATATTTAATGTAATCCATTGTTTTATATTTTATGTTTAATTATTCAATAATTTTTTTTAAACTCTGAATTATTTTCATTATGGGGCCTGTATATAACTGCATTCTGGTCACAACCTAAGCTTTTGTTAAAGCGTATGAAAAAAAATGCAATAATTTGCAAACATCCATTTTATTATTTAGCATGCCTTTCGTTTGATTTCATTAACTTTGACTTTGTGTCATTTTTCAAGTTTTCTCGTTCCGAAATAAGAAATGTAGTGCTTTGTTTATGCCCACATGATGCTTGTACATCTTTGATAACAGCATTCCTTAATGAACAATATTATTTGACTTTTCTTATATACTACTACGACTAGCTTTCAAGAAATGAAATTTACCATCCAAACTTCCCACTGGAATTAACGTTTCTGAAACATTTTTGCTCACACATATAAATAGTTGTCAGGCCCAGACCAAGAGCAAAATACGAAAGAGTGGAGAAGGATAGTGACTCAATAGAGTCAAAAAATTAAAAGGGGGCGTAAGAGAAATGTCTATTTCCATTGCAATATACTATTTTCCAGTCAGTTTCAGAGGTCTTTAAAAATATCTTAAAATCTATAAGAAAAATGCACCAATTTGATAATTTTCTCTTCATTACCAATACCAGCATTCTAAAGGCGGAGGATGTCCCTTTTGGCTTCCTCTCTAGATACAGCAACAATAGTTGCCTTTAACATTTACTTCTACCTGTTAAAAGTATATAAAAAAAGCTTATTTCTCTCGGGATTGAAAGACATGAATTTATTGCATTAGACACTTTAAAATAATTATTACATAAGATAAGTTAAAAGTTACACCTTAGATACAAGTTAAAAGCGTACAGATATTCCGTCAACTGAAACCTTTACAAAATCATGAAATAACTGAAAGATACGTATCAAAATAAAGAACAAAAATCGTTTCTTAAAATAGACTTATAAATGAAATTGCCCATTTAAAACTTTTATAAATGGTGATAACATAAAAAGATCCCATTATAACTAGGTTTATTCAAGAACGTTTACCAAATAATTGCAATAAATATCAACAAATATTTTAAAAAAATATCAATTATATGCATTAATCGCAATATCTGAAAAGTAATTTAGAACCATAAACAAATGCATCCGTAATTGATAACAAATCAGAAGTATTTATCATGTGAGTGATGTACGACAGAAATTTGAAATACTATCCAATGTTCTAAATTTTTCTCTACCACAATTTTTATAAGCTTCTCTAATATATTCCTTATCTTTCAACTATACTTTTAATTGGAGAATCAAAAGGCTGAAAGTCAGGAGGGTGCCGCATGATAAGAGAATAAAACTTCTGGTGAAACTGAAAACACTCCATCCTGACAAAGCAATGGCATCCTTGTAGAAAGTCCTCGATAGAATGGATCCTGCGCCCAAGCATTCGTTACAAGGGTCCAGCTCATTCGTCGACAGTTGCATTAGCGTATTCTTAATTTCTCGGTCAGCTTGGTTCACTTCTGACGCTGAGATTGCAACCAAGAAGAAAGATATTGCGCTCATAGCTGAACTGAAAAATAACCCTATAGATTCAACTGTAGATTCCAAACCATAAAATTTAAAAACAAAACTGAGGGTTTCGAACATAATGCCACTGTTCAGAATCGTTAGTAGAAATATAGGCAAGGAGAAAGTCTTCTCTACCAAGTTAATTGTCGTCAAAATTTTGATGTAAATAACGCTAAGGTTATGAGTAAATTTCCGAATTCTCTTGTTAATGAGTTGAACTTTTAAGTGCTCGTTGTAAGTCTGCAACATTCGTCTGAGATGAATGCAAAATAAAATGTAAATACATGTCAGAAAAAAAGGTAGAATAGCTTTCCACGAGAATAATATATAAAAAACAAAAGTTAATAAGTACATAAGTGACTCATTTATTTGAATTTCGAGACCACAAAAGAAATAGACAATATCCAATCTGATATTGGTTTCAGTGTCTAAACATATTGCACATACAGATGTTAAAATAGGATAAAGAAGAATTAAGAAAATACATATTTTAATTATATTTTTCAATGATGATGATTTGTTTTTAAAGTGCAAATTAGATGAGAGCGAATCGAGAGCTTTTAGTGCATTTGGAAAAGAATGGCGCCGAGAGTTAAAACTGTGCCATATACACATGTAAAGGATACCTTCCAGAATAAAAGCTATTTGAACTTTTGTGATCTTATCTAGCGATGAATATTTAATGCATCCATACAGCATTATACCTACTTGATGAATTACGCCCAGAAGTAATAATAATGCAGATACAAGAGAAACTACGTTTGCAAAACAAGATCTTTTTCGATCATTACTCTTTGGCAAATTAACTCCTGTTATTGGAAATAGTTTTAGTATTAAATTAAAATCAGTTTCCATTCCATTTGATTCATTTTCATGATTCATCTGCTGCTGAATATGATTTTGCTGAGAGGATGCAACATAGCGTTTGCGAAATAATACTGTTGAGTTTTTATAAGGTGGTGCATCATTTGTAATTTCAGAAATGTTTCTCGATTATAAACTGTCTACTATTGTTTCGTATTGTCTTTAATGAAGTGGAGTTGTGGTCCTTTAATTGATATATCGCACAAAGATATTAAAATTATGAGTCAGAAATTCTTTCGGTACAATTTACCTGAAATTATAACACACAATCTGAACAGCTGCAAAAACTACTGTTTCGAAATTGCTTTTTTTACAGGCGTCGTTCATAATTCTATACATTGCTCTACACATATACTATACTCTACATACTCCGATTCCCTTTTGCTTATATATGATTGATGATATCTACAATTTGTTTTCTCGATGTGAATATACTTAGAAACCAATTTTCCAGCTTTCTTTCGTTAAAGAATAACTGATACCAATTTTAAAAGACTCAAAAAAGATTTCTCCTTCTACTAAAAGGAGACAAAAATTTAAATAAATTGCACATCATGATTGGCATAAGTAAACTGAACTGACTAAGTTTTGTCTAAATTAAATAAATATCTTGTTTTGTCTAATTTAAACACTTGTTAGAAAACACTTAAATATACATGTAATATTATATAATGTATCATTTATAAATTCATAACTATATATATATATAACATAAGTAACTTAATTTCAGATATTTTTACCAATGATGGCTTGAATGTCGTTGATGACTTAATGAATTCAAATTCTATCGTTATTATACTTTCCGTTTGTTAATAATTACTAAGTTCCTATCAGTAAATCCTCTTCCAAAATTATGTTTCCAATTTCAATTCGCACACAAGGTTCACCGTCTATTTGTTATGTATTTGTAACTTTTCTTATAGTTTTAACCTTTAATATTATGAGGAAGATGAGGCCCAGAGTTGTATATTGATGTCTTGTTATCCTTTAACAAATATACAATGAAATCCAGATGATTTTAAAGAACCCCTTGTCTTCAGTTCAGGCAATGAGATGTATCACTGTAATAGCTGTAACACTTTAAATACACGACAAACAACTTGAACCATAATCTGAAGTTTTTCCAACTTTCTAAGTTTCGAAATATATTTATTGCAACAAATTCAAAGTTCAAACAATCTTATTTTGCTTATAAATTGATCGTACTAATTAATGATTTCCTCTTTATTTTCTGTCGTCTGTAACAACTGCTCAGTAATCATTGAATAAAACTTGATAAGTTCGATAATCTTCAATATGTGTTTGAATATATCCTTTCAAAATGTATACTCAGTATGGCAAAGGCTGCGTGCGACTGGCGACAGTCAGTCTTAGAGAGGAATTTTATGCGTTTGTCCCACAATAAGTAGCAAACATAATCAATGATTTCACGTGATTGAAAACCTGCATAATATTTTCTTTTGAAATTAGTTTCATCAGCATTTCTATGTTTTGTTTCCATGGTAGCAATAATAGAAAAGATCTTCAATGAATAATACTCTTCCTAAAATATGTGCTTTGATAAATGACGTAAGCTTCAGATCAGAAACGTTTGTCATGATAATCACCATCATTTACGTTTCACGATCCGCTTGTTTAATACTTGAGCATACATTATCGGCTTTTGTAAGCTTGGGACGACGTAAAAAAGACTACATGGAAATAACGCTTCTAGCAATGGAAAATAACAAAGACGACCAACAGTGGATAATTTGCTCTGTAAAATATCAACAATGACGCAAGCGAAAAATACTTTGTCATTAAAAACGACACGTGATCAAAAGATAGGAGTTCTAGAGTTCCGTTAAACATTTCATCTCGTTTTCTTTCTGTTGCCACGTGAAGAGCCAATCAAAAGAGAATTACTGGCGAAATTCACATTTGAATTTTTTCCAACGCAGATTTTGTGTTTATCGCACTTGTCACCGTTCTTTCCAAAATCACTTTGCTCCACTTCTGTGGAAAATAAAATTTTAATTGTTCTTACAAAACACAATGTTGATGAATATAATATTTCTTTATGTTTACACAGAGGTGTTATTTTCCGAAAAAGGGGCCTGATGAAAATGATATTTGAAACAATTTATCTTTTATTTTCGGTTTCAAAGGAAATAAACTTCACTTTTTATCTTTTCTGAAACCATGGTAGTGCGTTAAAATCTTGTAACTAGATACAGGAAAAGAATGATAAAATTTGGAAGAGTGAGAAACATAAGAATTTATGCAAATCAGAAATCTATAAATCTATGTACTATAAGTGTTTCATACTTGGAAAAGAATCCTAGATTGCATGTTTATAAAACTTCTCTGAGATAAACGACGGTTATTGGAGGAACCACGCCACCTTCAGAATGTTAGTAAGGGTAATGGAGGCAAATAAGCAGAAATTTCTAAAGACTGTAAAATTCTAATCCAAACTTATCTAAGAGCCACTTCAAAATTCCCTACTTCAAAATTATGCGTACATTTGTAATGAGTCGTGATTTGGAAAAAAAAATCTATTCTTATGGAATCAACATAATTTTGATTAAAAAATATGTTTTTTTAAAAAATATATATTTTTATAAAAAAATATGCATTTTTTAATGAATATTATGTATTGCCCAAATCATTTAGTTATGCACCAAAAAATATTTGGCCAAAACAATCGAAAGATATTTGCCAAATTCAGTATATTGATTTTTGGTTTTATGAGCCCCAAGTTCTCTTGCAATGAGCCGCTGATTCACCGTAAGTCATTATTGGACTGGCATGATGATGGTTCATTCCGATGGTTCAATTCTATACTCGGAAAACTAAAAACAGAAACATATTTATTTTTGACAGGAAAGCTCAATAAATTCTTTGCTAGAAGATCTAGAGTCTATCGAAAGTGGGACACTGTATGTTAAAAATATTCGTTATGGTTATTCAATCAAGATGAATAATATTAAAGCTTTGCATTAGAATTAGAAAATTTTGTACTGTGTGAAATGTTTCAGGTGTTATGTGCATTATAAATTCTTATTACAAGTGTTGCAAAATTCAAATTATCTATTTATACTCCTTCCACAAGAGAGCATTTATTCTGGTGGAGGCTTATTACTTATATTTCTAAATTTTTGTTTGCCTCTCATTGTCATAATTTTTCAAAGTGTGTAATTGTTATGAAGAAATAAATACTACTATTAGAGTTAGAACATTTTGGTTGGGAAAGACCACGAATTTGATTGTCACTATTAACGAAGAAATTTGACATTTTAAGGTGAACGTGGACATCATTGGTTTATTGGGTTGTTAGCACTCTCTCTCTCTTTAAAACTATCTACTTTTTTTCATTACAAACCTCATAGCGTAATATCGTACATTTCTAATGTTCCTATATTTTAATGACACTTTTAAAATATCAATATATTCAAAATATGCAACTTCTTCTAGCAGTGGGGATATGCAATGTTTGCCATTTCACGTCTTCGCCTTTATTTCTGTTAACGGATATACACTGCACGACATTGAAATTGCCCCACCCAGAAGGAATGAGGGATACGGGTGAAATGTAGCACACACATAGCAATACATATTGGCATACCATTATTTAATTTGCAGTCACAGCAATTAGAAGATTAGATAATGCAGCACAATGTGACTGCCCCAGTAGTTGGTTGCACCGCCATGAACAGCAATACAGGCAGCAATACGGCGTGGCATGGAGTCATACAGTCGATGGATATGGTCCTAAGGAATTGCACACCAAGCTGCGTTGACTTGCTCCCATAATTCATCGAGATTCCACGCCGACCAATGAGAGGATTCCACACTTCGTCCAATGTGGTCCCACAGATTTTCTATTCGGGATAAATCTGGAGATCATGCTGGGCATGGCAATACTTGAACATATTGCAAACATTGTCTGGAGACCCTAGCAGTGTGTACATGGGCGTTATAATGTTAGAAAATGGGCTGCTGCATGCCTCCCAGGAACGGAAACAAAACAGGCCGCAGAACCGTGCTAACTTATCATGCAGCTGTCAGTGTTCCCGTGAGGCGGACAAGAGGTCACCCACTGTCATACTGAATAGCACACCATACCATTATGCCTGGCTGACGGGCAGTGCGCCAGTCGCGAAAAAAAGCTGGATACGTCCTCTCACCAGGTTGTCACCATACACGAACACGTCCATCGTCAGCACCCAGACGGAAACGGGATTCTTCACTAGATACAACAGTGTTCCATTCGTGACCCCAGTTCGCAAGACTTCCGCACCAAACCAGACGAGTCCTGCGACGGTTTGCAGTCAATGACAGTCGACGTAACGGTTACCTAGAGCACGGGTGTGCCTCATGCAACCTTCGGTTTACCATTCAGGTCGTTATGGGGATGTCCATGGCTGCTGACACAGCCCGTCGAATATCGCCTGCAGTGCTTTGTGATGACGAACGAGCATATGGAACAATGCGCCTATCAAGCCGTGCTGACATCTGTCGGATGTCACCACTCCCTCTGCGACGCACGGTAGAACCTTCATTTCGCCACTGTGGCCAATAGCGTTCATCCCGATAAAAATGGGGAGTGACACGACGTGTAATCCATCCAGCTTCACATTAGGCGTGTAATTCTTCCTCTCTCAAAAGCATGCAAATGACGATAAACCTGCGATGGCATGTACCAGGCATTTTCGGCCTTTACTGAACAATTTCCAAGCGGAATCACCTTATCTCAACCACTCACACGACTTCCACGTGCATAAACACAATATCATCCCTGTTTCTTCTTGCACCTTTTATCTCTTGAGCCACACACCTCTTTGGCTCCCGATTACCACTATTTGCATATCTCAACTGCGCACACCCACCCTTCTATTTGCATGTTTGTACGACATGTCCTTCTGGATGGGGCACTTTCAATGTCGAGCAGTGTAATCTTATTCAGGTGTTTTTAGATCAGAATCTGCGAGTTCATCCAATTTTATAACACTAGCGCTAAGAAGGTAATATACTATTTGATACGAATCTTTATATTTATGTTTTTTATCACACGCTGAAGAAGTTACGTTTCTCGTAATTATTTTTCTGCATAACGATCTTGAAAGAAAGGAGATTTAATATTCATACTCTTCATTCTGTATGTATACGTTCACTACAATATTTTCTTGGTAATTGACTCTTGAAATATAAATTCGGACAATCATGTTTAATATCGAATAAAAATACCTTTTAAGTAAATATATGCCTGTGATAATATATTCAATTTGCCATTCTAAACGTTGGTGAATATTTTCTTTGTAAACTGAATATGGAATATGCATTGCTTTTTTTTTTATACAAGTACACCTATCCCTCGATTTACACGGTACTCAGTTCACAGAATTTTTGGCTTTACACGGTCAAAAAATGCAACCCGTTTCGATTGACACGATATTGACTGAGACGTACATAGAAAGGAGATCTCAGTCAGTACCGTGTCAATCGAAACTGGTTGCATTTTTTGACCGTGCAAAGCCAAAACTGTGTGAACTGAATACCGTGTAAATCGAGGGATAGGTGTATTAAATTAGTACTTTTGGTAAACTGTAATTACTTAAGATTCATCTTTTCTTATCGACTTTTTAAACCAGAGGAATGTTTTGTCACTTGGTTGGAATTGGATGCTGCGAATAGTGTATGATCAAGATTATAAATGCTTACCAGACAAAACAAACACTTTAATATCAACTGATTAAAAAGCACGATGGTTTCCATCCGGTTATTGCATTTGCTGCTGACGGCTCATTACTGATTACTCGTTAATTTCTTTCTACCAAATGAAAATTTCCAAGATTTTTCTGGTTTTGAATTGAACTTTAACAAAGTGTTATTATGCACATTCACAAATAACGTATCGCTTACAGACTCGATGTTTTAAAAGATAAAAGATCTATAAGGACTAATGAAATATTAATCCATAACAAGAGTTTAAGCTCAAGTCAAATCCTACTTCATACGAGAAACCCATCTCTTAATTTCATACTTCTGATTACGTTTATTTTAAAATACATAGTTGATATTTTACTGTTGTATTCTTAGAATTCTATGGATTTTATAGGGACGTTTAGAGCAGTAAAATTTCAAAATTTCATTTTGCAATTACAGGATAAAATGCCATACCTTTTAATATAAATTATGGGCAACACCAAATATCCCCATTATTGTTCTTAACTTGTCTGTTTTGTATTAATTTTTCCGTTTCATTCCTTTTTTTACTCACGTCTTTGTGATATCTAATTAGAAAATCTAATTTATGACACGTTCATGTCCATAACAATACTTTCAGAATGATAAATACTTTCGCTTTCATTTACTGATTGCATATACCATTCAGTTCTACCTATTAAAAACACAAAAATAAACATAAAAAACTAGAAAAACTTTCCCTTTGCATTAAAAGAACATTTTTTTATTATACACACAAAAACTGCGAATTCATGTGCTACATTATTCACAAATCAATTAAAACCTAGGCATCACGATACAACTAAAAGAAGTTTCAAATAGAAACTAAAAAAGAAAAACCATTTTATAAATCGCAACATTTTGCATCGAATTGTGCATTTAAAGCTTACTCCTGCGACAAAATTACCTATATTAACATTAATTTAATTTATTTCAATACAAATATCAATTATATAGGAATACCCTAATATTCTGGTCAATCACAATGCTTTATAGAACAAATGAAAATCGTAATAGAATACAAACATCAGTTCATGAGTGATCGGATATAGATTTTATGGGAGTTATGTGTTATGGTAATGTTATGGTCCACAAAGCCTGCTTCTTGACTGCCTGGAGATCTACCGACCCCTTCGGGGTCAAGGTCAGCCCTTGTGGCTCGATCGTTTCTCCCGCATTCTGGGGGAAGTACTAACTTGTTCTACTGAGTTATACAGATATCCTGAGGCTTGGCGTACTGCTCTGCCAAAGGAAGTTTACCCCTAAAATGTTCAATGAAGTAAATACTAAGTGCCCTGTGACATATCTCTAACCTACCACCATTGTCCAGCTAATTTTAAATCAGTGTACACTAATAAGTATCTTTAAATATTCATGATCCTTCGACTACACTTTTAATTGTAGGATTAAAAGGCTGTAACCGAGGAGCGTGCCGCATGCTGAGAAAATAAAGCTCCTGGTGAATTTGAAAACATTCCATCCTGACAGAGCAACCGCATCTTTGTCTAAAGTCTTCGGCAGAATGGATTCTGCGCAGAAGCAATCATTACAAGGCTGCCGTTCGTTCACTGACAGTTGCAGTATCGTATTCTTAACTTCTTGATCAGCTTGGTTCACTTCTGACGCTGATATTGCAATCAAGAAGAAGGATAACATTGCATTACTCGCTGAGCTTGATAAGTAAACTTTAAACGTAGGAGAAGATAACAAATCATAGAATCCAAAGAAAATGCCAAGAGCTTCGAACATGACACCACTGTTCAAAATTATTATTAGAAATATAGGCAACGAGAAAGTACATTCTATCAGATTTACTGTGGTTAATATTTTGAGATAAATAATGCGAAGATCGTGTGTCGTTTTAGGATTTCTCTGATTCGTCAAGGTAACTGTTAAATGATTGTTGTAAGACTTCATTGCTCGTCTTAGATGAATGCAAAATAAAACGTACAAAGATGCTAAAAAAGCAGGTAGATAATGTGTTAATGTGTAAATTATATTGAAAACAGAAAATATTATGTAGTCATAAGGTTTATTTATTTTAGTTTCCAAGCCGAAAAAATAATATAGAAGACCGAAACTGACTTCGCTATCTGTTTCTAAAAAGGTCCCTACTATAAACGCTACTACCGGAAAAACAACCAGAATGAAAATGCATATTTTAATCATTTTGTTTAACTGTGATGTGTGATGTTTGCCTTCCAATCTATTCGAGAGTGAATTTATAGATTCTATAGCACGTGGCAAAGAATGGCACCGAGAATTAAAGCTGTGCCATATGATGAGGTAAAATAAGTCTTCCGTAATAAAAGCGATATCGAGTTTGGAACATGTTTCCGATATTGAAAGTTGTATGCATTCATATATTGTCGTAGCTATTTGATGAAATACACCCAAATGTAAAAACGTTGCAAAAAAGAGAGCAATTAAGTTTTTTAAACAAGCTCTTTTACGGTTGTTACTCTTTGATAAATTGATTCCCGTGATTGGAAATAGTTTCCATATCAAATGGAAACCAGTTTCTATTTTGTTTAATTTCCTTTCGTGATTAAAATGTTGGGTAAGGTGGATTTGTTGTAAGGGTGGTGCACGGCGTTTTCGAAATAATATTGAGGAATTTTCAGCAGCTGGTGCAGCACTGATAACTTCACAATCATTCGTATCCTTCATTATAAACTCTAGATCATTATTTCATTTAAAGTTGGATTTTGATATTTCAATTGACATCGTAATCAAATCACCGAAAGCCATCATAATCTTGAATAACAAAAAATTTATCAGAATCTTCCGATACCAATGAAACACAAACTTAATTATTACAAGAAAACCTGCTGCAATAATTTACTGCTTTTTTTCAATTGCTTTGTTTTTACATTCTACATAAGTGTTCCATGAGTATTCCAACTTCATTCAGCTAACAAATGTTCTACTATTTTCTTAGAAATTTAGTAGTAAGTCTAATTTTAATTCAATTTCATTTTCTGTGCAATCATTTCAAGTTCTAAATTTTTAACTTTCGCTTGTTTCCAAACTTTTCAGTACAAACCTCTATATAATATGCTCAAAATATTTTTAAGCAGAAACTTTAAAGATTAATTTGAATGCTCTCGCCAGATATCTAGTTAAGACTCTTCTGAATTGACTTCAAATTAAGAATTTAAAATTCAGGAAACCAACGTCTCGCTATAAAAGACTGTTGTTCATTCAGGTTGTAGGGTTGCTTATTTCCTCAATTTCCTACTAAGGAAATAATTTAAATCCTCAACTGTAACTTTGTCTTAACCAAAACGAAGTCACATGAATATTAATCATTAAATAGTTTTTTTATATGGAAGAGAGGTAGAAATAAAATTACAACTCTCACTCAATTGGTTTAAAGAAACATAATATAATTGCATATTTTTTACGCTAAGTAACTTTTGCTTATAAATATATATACTTAAAAAACTTTTACATAAGATTTAAGTATACCAAATATTAGAGTATATATTTGAAATACTTTTTACCAAATTAAACTAAAACTTCTCAATGATTCAGTTCCAGGTGATTAATTTCCTTTTGAAGCTTTTTTTTTTATATCAGTCACTAAAATTACTATTGGTAAATTCTATTTCATAGTTCCATTTTACATCTTGCCACTCGAAAGAGTTAACTGCTTTTTTGTTATCGTGTTATACGTTTCCTCACTATCTTCGGACTTGGAAATTATAAGCAAACATTTCCACAAAGCTTCATATTAATTTCTTATTATCCATAATGCAATGGGAAACACAATATTTTGAAAAGCTCATCGTATATGTTGTAAAACGCGAAGTATACAAACTGATAACGATTGATGGTGAATCCTTAACTTTTCATGGTATGGCTTATTGACATGTTTAGTTGTTTCGCGTCAAATAGCTAACTTTGATCAATATAGTTTACTAATATGCAGAAAATATTTCTTGAAACAAACTTTTATCTGTTTCATTTTGCTTATAGTAAATAAAAAAAATAAAAAATAAATACCCCCTCAAGCAGCTGCTTGCCACAGAGGTCTGACAGGAGCCTGTCAGTTTATATGCCATAGTAGGAGATCTGAGAGGTTGGCAGGACCTCAGTAGAAAAACGACACACACATCCATGCCTAATCCGGGGCTCGAACCCAGGTCCCGTAGATCAGTAGCCAAGCGTGCTAACCACTCGGCCACGGGACGGCTCTTGCTTATAATACTCTTCATTAATTAATAGCTGCCTCTTTTTCATATATGCTCCGTGAACTTTAGTTCATTTAAGCTTTGTGAGATTTTGCTATAGCTTTTAGTGAGATTTTGGTTATATAGATATCTTCTATATCAGCGGTATCCAAAAGGTGCGCCACTATCCCCTAGGTGGTATTTTAGAAATCTCTGAGGCCGTTTCTTCCGTTTTTTCGGTGAGAATAGATCATATAGAATATCGAATATTCCATAAACTAACACAATCTTCCATGAAGGAGGAGTCTCGGGTGATTTTCTACAATTTCATATATGCTCCATAAACTTTAGTTCATCTAAACAATACGCCAAAATGATAAAGTCTCTAAATAGATTGCAAAGTAATGTAATTTGTTTGAGTAAATGCGTCCTTCTGGGGAGACATATATTTTACCTTCTAATACATATAGAACGATAGAAGCGAATAATGGGGAAATTAGTCCTCTTGGAATTGTACCACTCTTAGCAATTGCATTTTAAATGTCTTTTTATAAAGCTGATCAGACGCACAGTTCTGATCAAAGGCATATTCATATCAAAAGCACAGTTCTAAATTTAAAGGCATATTCAGATCAAAAGCACAGTTCTAGCTTTAAAGGCATATTCAGATCACAAGCCCAATTCTAGTTTCAAAGGCATAGTCATAACAAAAAAAACACTTCTGGCTTCACAGGCATATTCAGGTCAGAAGTACATTTCTGGTTCCACGGGGATTTTCAGATAAGAAGCACGGGGTTTTTTTTTCACAGTCATAGTCAAACCAGAAGCAATGTTTTCGTTTCACAGGCATATTCAGTTCAGAAGCACAATCCTGACTTCACTGGCATATTCAAAACAGAAGCAGAGTTTACACACAGTGCTTCCCAGCGCATGAGTACAAGCACTGTTGCAAAGACGTATCATCTGTCAAATGCTACGGCTGACATCAAACTACGTGAAGGTTTTGTGCATTTTCTTCATTAATAGATAACAAAGGAAATCGATAAAATAAGACAAGACAAAGACTACAGAATATTTCTGTTGGAATTGCTTCATCAGTGTTTTCTTGCTTTGCTTCTACATTAATTGTAGGAAAGAAGAAGAAAGCGTTTCGTTCTTTCAGAAAGTGTTTCAAAAGGTGCTTCTTTTCTAGTGTACATTTTGATGGATGATGTAAGCTTCCAAAAAGAAATGTTTATCGTGATAATTATTATCATCTTCGCTTTATCTTCCATTCCAAACTACTTGAGCCTAACTTATCGACTAAGGTAAGCAAGAATAGATAAAGAAGACACTTGCTTATTAATTACTGGCTCTGACAACAGAAAGTAGTAAAAAGGAAAGATAAATTGTTGGATTATTTTTTTGCAGATGATATCAGCAACTAGTAGAAGAATATTCCTTCAACGATACAAAATGTAATCGAAAAGAAAACGTAATGACTATCAGAAAGGGGCGGGGGTGGCTCAGTCAGTAGCGCGCCAGGCTCGTAATCTGTAGTTCCCAGGTTCGAGTCCCAGCTGGATCAGCGTTGAGATTTATCTCCGCAAAACTCCCCGCCTTGCCCACGATCAGTAGGGGACACCAATGGGCTTGGAAAGGCCGCCGTCCGTCGGATGGGACGTTAAGCCGTGGCCCCGTGTGCGGGAGAGCCATACTCTGTGCACGTTAAAGAACACGCTGGATGGCCTTGACGGGAGGCTACCATCTGTCTCCCAACAGCTGTTCCAGTGGGTCCCCTCCCCCAACCTTCTCTGAGCCTTCGGGGTCCATGTGACCTGGCCATTTAGCCCATGGTGTGCAAAAAAGTGCCGCTCAGAAGTAAAACAACCCAACAACCGACTATCAGAAAGCTTGCATGGAAAAAGGTGAAATAGAGTTTGTTTTCCAGAAATAATATTCAACAGTAATTAAAGAATAGCTTCTCAACTAATTTATGACCTTTCAAATATGAGGTGTATATCTCAAAATAGTCTTCTTTTTTCCGATTTTAGAAAATTATCCCATGTCCAGAGAAAACATAAATAATAAAAATAAAGGATATAAACTATTTTTTTAAATCTTTCCAGAAGTGCGTTGTTTTCTGATTTAGTAAGGAAAGCAAACTTGATTAAACTTTCTCATCACACAGCAAATAAAATACTTCAATGAATGATATAGTATAATTACCTGATTATTTTCATTTTGGTTTAAAAATATGGTATGAGTTTAAAAATAACATATACCTGAGATATTAATTTAAAATGCTGGAATTTTATATCTCCACAGGTTTCACACGCAGCACAAATATTATTTTAGCTTGTGCCTGCTTTCAGTGAGATTTTGGTTATATAGATATCTTCTATATCAGCGGTATCCAAAAGGTGCACCACTATCCCCTAGGTGGTATTTTAGAAATCTGTGAGGCCGTTTTCTTCAGTTTTTCGGTAAGAATAGATCATATAGAGCAGTGTTTCCCAAAATTTTTTGTGCCATGCCCCACTTAAGCTTTCTAAAATTCTTATGACCCCCCCCCCCCCCCTATGGAAAATTTAACCGCCGCACGGTCTGGTTGGACCTCCGTAGCCCATGGCTGCTTGATGATGATGATGATGATACGGTTAAACTCTGAACGATTCCATTTTCGAATTGCCCCCCTTGACAATCAAATTGCCCCCCTGTGGGTCGTGGGTCCCACGTTGGGAAACACGGATATAGAGTATCGAATATTCCATAAACTAACACAATCTTCCATGAAGGAGGAGTCTCGGGTGATTTTCTGCAAAAATGATACTTGGAAAAATGGTTGGGAATCCTGGTGTAAGTCAACTGAGGACCCGATTTTTGGTCAACAAAATATGGAAGATCCTCGGTATTTTGTAGGAAAACTGTACGTCCTACAAAAAATATGAAGGTCACTTTCGGAATCAACATTCAGAATTGCAAACAGCTAAAATATTAATTATTGATGATCACTGTAATTATAAAGGATAAAGAAATGAAAATTTTGAATGATAAGTGTTCCGAAGGAGTCTTCGTGTGAGATGTACAGTCGCTCAAAAAAAATCCGAACACCGTGGTTGATTACATAATTCAGAAAAAATATCTGGCAACGATTTTTTTTAGAAATTAGTGATCTGGCAACATTCGTGTCTCATGACACGTGACCCAACCTTCTCTGAGCTTTTGGGGTCCTTGTGACCTGACCACTTAGCCCATTGTCTGCAATAAAAGTGCCGCTCAGAAGTAAAGCAACACTACCCACCTTTAACGTGCATAGAAAGCGATTCTCTTAAACAAGACGCCAAAGTTTTAACTTTCCATTCGACATAAGTCGATCTTTTCAAATCCGTCTGAGCCCTTTTTCTCACCGAGGAAACAATGGAGATTAACGAAGAAAAATCTTAAAGCCGGAGCAGTGTGGACTTGAATTGGAAACATCAGATTACAAACCTTGTTCGCTATTGAATGAACCGGACCCTCGCTCCTAAGGGAAAATTATCTTAACGTGTTTTTGAAAGAGAATTACAACTTACATGTAAAATAAGTATCTCGAGTCATTTACCTGCAGATCGATCATAATTAATCCGTTTATCTCTGAGCAAGCAATAGAACTATCGAGTGATAATTACCATTCTTCAATTTGCATAATTTTCTCATCAGTAAGTGCTTCGTTGACGTCATTTCTAAGAACATCTCTCATGTTTAAAGGTTTATGATCGATATTGTTACAATCTGAAATCAATAACTCATCACAAAACTCATTCATGCACTCACCACGTCATTCCTGTTCCATTCAAATCACTGAAAACACGAAAGTTCTTTTATAAAAGAAAAAAAAAGAAACAGGAAGCGAGATTATAATTCCCTGAATGTATTTATCGGTCGATATTCATTGACTAAAAGCTGATATTACGAATGTGATCTTTCTAATATCCATTCTTAGATAACTTGCAACAGTTGAGGAAGGACATGTGGCATGATGGTTAGCATGACCAGGGAATGTAAGAAATGTTCAGTGATTATCATGAGTGTAAGTGGACCAAGATTCTAATTTCGTTGTTTGTTTTTTAATAACACTCTAACAAGCATATTAAAGGAAGATCTGACGCTTTTACTTTGGAATAAAAATGCATATTGCATCTAAAAACTAGAAATTCGCTTGTTCATTCTAACTGAAAGAAAATAGATTTGTTTTCTTTTTTTGAAGCGGCGTCAATTAGTGGATTTTGTGCTATTTGTGGAAAGAGTATTATCTTTTTTTATGTTCTTTTGTTGCAAGATAATTTTGATCGAACGCTTTAAATTGGACAGAAAATTACTAATGGACTCTGCTATTTCAAATTTTTTTCGCAAAATGTTTGCCAATTTCATTTCATAAATCAAAATTTTCAGAAGATGAGAAATTGAGCATTTAAATTTTTTCTAATTGCACTAGAAAAAAAAAGGACTATTACTGTTGTAATATTAATTTGGTTTTGAAACAGAACAGGATGTTTTGAAAAGCAATATCCATTGTTAGAGTTATTGAAAGAACAGAGAGAAATCTGTCTCTTTTCCACTGAAATTGATTCAAATTCCATTCCTGCATTGTAGTTTTCGGCTCTTAATGGTCATGTTCCCAATATCCAAGATTTTTCCAGAGGTTCACTGCACAAGGAGGCCGAAGGAAACTTCAATCAACGAGTCTCATCAGATTTCAAAAGGTCAGAGTTCAACAGGTGATGGATTCCTGAAGAGAATGGATAGAAGAAACACGGAAGACATCTGGTCTGAATTTCAGCCCTTAACTAAATGTTTTTCTTTAATAGGAATATGTGTACACCATAACGAATACCGTACTAAGTCGACAATTTCAAAAGTTCCTTCTAAAGTATTATTCGTTATAATGCATTTAGTTGTGCTTTACGAATTTTCCCATTTTCTCTTCCTCAGGGTTAAAAGTGGATATTTTGAGATATATAAAATATTTCTTCTAATCAGGCAATTATTGACTATGGCAGCGTGGTACACTCTGTACTTTAAACGAGAACACCTTAAACACGCATTGTTTTGTATCCTTCATTTAAATAGAAATAGCATTTTTCTTGGTTTTGATAGATGCATCAGATTTAGTATTAACATCTGCACTTCTATTATTTTGCTTTATCCTTCATGCACTTGCGGATTATTGGCATTGGGAGTTAAAAATGATGACGCTGATTTTATAATGAGCGATAATTTTTTTGGCTTCCAGCCTCACAAAACATCTACGACATTTTATATCCTTTACTTCACACACCGTTTGTTTCTAGCATATTTCAGCCTTTCTGTGCCAAATCTTATATCAGCGATGCAGATTTTCCTTTGCATAAAACTCTGCAGAGTTATTTCTCGCTACAAAGAAATTCTTCAGACGAATATTAAACACAAAACACTCACTGAAGTAAAAGAAGATTTTCGGAATCTTTACGACCAAATCAATTCCCTAGCTTGTTCGGTAGAATCTGCCTTTAATTTACCTATCCTGTTAATAGCAATAGTTCAGTTTGGAACGGTGTTTCAGTACTTATCGCGCTTACTTGGCTATAACTCTGGATCCTTACCAGTAACTGATTTATACATAGCGAGTTTCTGCATTAACAGTGCCCTGTTTTTCTTAGCAACTGCATTTTCTGCTTCTCAGGTTAGCATAAATGACGTCACGCTGAAACATTATCTCTTCGCTTTGCCTCAGTTGGTGACAGCCTCTTCCAGCTGTTCGGATATTGTACCAATGATGTTCAAGACAATTGATCAAATCGATCCAATCTCGTTTACAGGATGGAGAATCTTCTCCTTTAGCAGAGGCTTCATACTGGCTGCGTGTGGAACTCTTTTAACCTACAGCCTGTTAATTCTCCAGATGAATCGTTAAACGAACAGAAAACGGCTGTATTTGTTACTAATGTGCTATTCCAACCCTTTTTTTTTCTTCTTTCAAATATATTAAAATTCGAAAGCTTTAGTTACCAATTACATATTATATGAAAAACCCTATCGTAGTTCAGAAAATGAGAATAATCTTTCTGTGAGAAACTATCAGTGAAGTTTACTTAAACTTTAGACATTGGCGCTTCTAAACTGGATTTGCTCTCAGAAACGTTAAAATACTGTTTGAGTTTTACTTCCACCACACCAATGTAAAAGATCGTCATCCTATCCGATGCATGGGGTGCGCAACCGACTACTTTTGGGACGGGGGTGGCTCAGTCGGTAGCGCGCCAGGCTCGTAATCTGTAGTTCCCAGGTTCGAGTCCCAGTTGGGTCAGCTTTGAGATTTATCTCCGCAAAATTCCCCGCCCTGCCCACAGTCAGTAGGGGACACCAATGGGCTTGGAAAGGCCGCCGTCCGTCGGATGGGACGTTAAGCCCTGGCCCGTGTGCGGGAAAGCCATACCCTGTGAACGTTAAAGAACACGCTGGATGGCCTTGACGGGAGGCTACCATCTGTCTCCCAAAAGCTGTTCCAGTGGGTCCCCTCCCCCCAACCTTCTCTGAGTCTTCGGGTTCCTTGTGACCTGGCCATTTTGCCCATGGTGTGCAAAAAAGTGCCGCCCGGAGGTAAAACAACCCAACCGGCTATTTCGTGAACTCACCCTAGATCCCGTTGAGGCAGATGGTGACCATGGTGCTAAGAATAGCAGTTCTTCAGAGGTAACTGAAGGTTTGGTTTAATCCGATTGTAAGAAACTGGTGGGGGGAGAGGAATCTCTGAGAAGCTGAGCTGTGTCACGTGCTAATAGACCGACCTCCGAGTTTCCTGCTACGCAGCAAAAGCGATTTAACTGCTGATGATGAGGAAAATTAAAGCTATGGCAGAGATGCTGTAGCAGCTCTGCTTTTCCCCTGCGATTTGGAAATTTAGCATTTAAGACATTGCATATGATACTAACATCACACCGTTAAAACAAAGAACCTTTGAGAGTTTCTCGACGTTTTAGACACACAGATACTTTGCTATTTAGGTATTTAATAAAATATAACACTTTAACTTGGCATTTATGGCTGTTCTTTTATAATGACCCTGAACTACTATTACGAGGTTGATCAATGTATAATTGAACAGTGGAGGATGATTTTAATGTGTAGCTTCAAGAAAACCGTATGTATTTGAATATTCCGCCTACAGGGTATTTTGATGCGACGTAGAGGTTATAAAAAGCGTCATGTATAGGGCATCATCGGTTGAAATAACGACCAACTTTTAAACATTGTGTGTTGAGGAAGTTCATGCAATGATTGGGTTTCTCTGGGCACGAGAAAGAGTGGCAGTAGCAGCGGCTATCCATCTCTAGCAGCGGCTATCCATCTCCAACTGCAAGAGGTCTGTTGGGTTTGGGTTGTTTTACCTCTGAGCGGCACTTTTTTACACACCATGGGCTAAATGGCCAGGTCACATGGACCCCGAAGGCTCAGAGAAGGTTGGGGGAGGGGACCCACTGGAACAGCTGTCGGGAGACAGATGGTAGCCTCCCGTCAAGGCCATCCAGCGATTTCTTTAAAGTATATATGGTATGGCTCTCCCGCACAGGGGCCACGGCTTAACGTCCAATTCGACGGACGGCGGCCTTTCCAAGCCCATCGGTGTCCCCTACTGACCGTGGGTAGGGCGGGGAATTCTGCGGAGATAAATCTCAACGCTGAGCCAGATGGGACTCCAACCTGGGAACTAGAGATTACGAGCGTGGCGCGCTACCGACTGAGCCATCCCCGCCCCAGCAAGAAGTCTGTGATCCCCATCTTATTCATGCACGGCAGGTGTCGAAATGCTACACGGATTTTGAAAATGGACGTCCCTTGCTGATTGATCAATGATACAGTGGCAAGCCGACAACCTTAACAACAGACAGCTATTCCCCAAATAGCCGGGATTTTACGCCCAGTGACTGATGTCTTTTCGGTCCATTGAAGAAGCACTTTGAAGAAAACACTCCCAACCTGAAAACAGTTGAGGTATACCAGTGGATTCACACATACTGAACCCTGATTATTTAGCGCAAAAATCAAACATCTGATGTATCTGTGTGACAAATGGTTCAATTGCTCTTGTGATTAAATGTCGAAACTGTTTTACTGGTATTCTTTATTGTTGTTGTTATGGATATGTACGTTAAAGTAATAAGACTATTACATCCACTGATGCTACGTTTTGAACAGTCCTCTTAGTTTGTCTTAAGAGAATCATTTAAATCTTAATCTCTTACTGAATTTTTGCACTGGTAATCCCTTCTAATGAAAAGTACGCATCGTGAAAGGTTTTCAAAATCTCTATGTAATTACTCTAAAATGAAATTAATTGGTTCACTCTTCTGATTGTTTTCTAAATGCAACTTATGAGTAATACTGAATACATGTTTCCAAGTACTATTTAAACTGCCAATTCCCAAGTCTTATAACTAGAGGAGGACTTATCACATTCGCCCATTTATAAATGCTTTTAGTTTCATATACACTTCACACTACGATATTTATTGGAAGTGCTTGAAAACTTGGAAGTGGCTAGAATGTATAATAACTAAAAGAGTTTACCTAGCTACAAACAAACATGGAAGAATAACAGATCAAAAACACATATAGATTCCTACTTAATACTATGTAGGTATCTACATATATGTGTACTGTATGTAATTATATGTGTACTGTATGTAACTATATGTGTACTGTATGTAACTATATGTGTACTGTATGTAATTATATGTGTACTGTATATGTATCTATATGTAATACGCAACGACTAAGCTATGGCAGCAGATGCCAACATCGAGTACCCTTGCTAACAGCACATCACTGGGCTTTGAGGCTGCGGTGGGCAAAGGAATGCCACCAATGGACCTTGGAAGACTGGAAACGGGTAGTTTCTTCCGATGAATCAAATCATCTTTCCTATCTAATCCTGGGGCGGGGGTGGCTCAGCCGGTAGCGCGCCAGGCTCGTAATCTGTAGTTCCCAGGTTCGAGTCCCAGCTGGGTCAGCGTTGAGATTTATCTCCGCAAAATTCCCCGCCCTGTCCACGGTCAGTAGGGGACACCGATGGGTTTGGAAAGGCCGCCGTCCGTCGGATGGGACGTTAAGCCGTGGCCCCGTGTGCGGGAGAGCCATACCCTGTGCACGTTAAAGAACGCGCTGGATGGCCTTGACGGGAGGCTACCATCTGTCTCCCAACAGCTGTTCCAGTGGGTCCCCTCCCCCAACCTTCTCTGAGCCTTCGGGGTCCATGTGACCTGGCCATTTAGCCCATGGTGTGCAAAAAAGTGCCGCTCAGAGGTAAAACAACTCAACCTATCTAATCCAACAACACCATACCAATGAAAGGTTGTGTGTGGGACATAGACCACATAAGGCCATGTACCCCAACTGACAAGTCTGAGTGTTACAGTCGGCTGGAAGTGGTGTAATGTTCTGAGTCATGTTTAGGTGGGCCTCCTCAGGCCCCTTGTACTTATTGAGACCTCCATCACACACAAGGCTATATTGACAGACTCGCTGACCATGTAAAACCCATTCATGGAAAGATCCGTCGGATGGGGCGTAACGTCGTGGCCCCATATGTGGTAGAACTCCGTGCACCTTAAATGACACGCTGAATTGTTTAGAGCAGTGGTTCTCAACCTTTTATGCTTCACGTACCCGCTGGAAATGTATATGTAACTGGCGTATCCCTTGAATAGATTATAATTATTAGATAGATAAAACTATAGTTATAGTATAACAATGGTTATTTTTACTTTGTTACTAGATCTAGCGACTTTTGAGCTCTCACGGCGTACCCCAAAAATAGTTAGGTGGGTGCGTATAATAAATTAGCTTTTCAGTGTACATCATTATCCTTAGAGTAACTATATTCCAGCAATTTTAATACTTTCGATATATCATTTTTAGACGTATTGTCTAAAATTCAAAATTGTTTCATGTCGGAATGTATCTTTGTTATAATGGAAATGGAACGTAACAAAGTATTATTTTCATATATAATATTACGTAAAATATATTAATATCCAATTTCAAAATTAATTTCTTTAGTATGCAAAGCATATTCCATACACAACGAGTTCACAATTCCTTTTGTCCTATTATTATTAATTAAACGTAAGATTATTATAATTATTTATTCCATTTTTTATTCTTTTTCATTCTTTTCAAATTATATTTACTGTTTTCCTTTTCCATTCCCTCGAGTATTATTATTATACACATATAATCGAAATATTCGAAACACAGTCAATGACACAAAAAAGAAATCATTGGCTGGCGGTTTGAATTGATACAAGTTTCAGCCTGAGACCTAAGTATCAGAGGTACACATATCAAAATAAATACAATAAAGTTTTGGATCCTGTCAGACCTCTGTGCTAAGCAACTGCTTGAGGGAATATTTATTATTTAGGGGCGGGGGTGGCTCAGTTGTTAGCGCGCCAGGCTCGTAATCTGTAGTTCCCAGATTCGAGTCCCAGCTGGGTCAGCGTTGAGATTTATATCCGCAAAATTCCCCGCCCTGCCCGCGGTCAGTAGGGGACACCGGTGGGCTTGGAAACGCCACCGTCCGTCGGATGGGACATTAAGCCGTGGCGCCGTGTGCGGGTAGAGCCATACCCTGTGCACGTTAAAGAACACGCTGGATGGCCTTAACGGGAGGCTACCATCTGTCTCCCAACAGCTGTTCCAATGGGTCCCCAACCTTCTCTGAACCTTAGGGATCCTTGTGACCTTGCCATTTAGCCCATGGTGTGCAAAAAAGTGCAGCTCAGAGGTAAAACAACCCAACTACTAGACTAGTGGGCTAAACATACTTCTGTTGTCCCCGTTGTCATCGGGGCCCTTGGCACCATCTCAAAAAATTTTGTAAACCATCTCAAGATTATTATTATTATTATTATTATTTCCATCCCTTCGATTATATTTGTTATTTTTTATTTCTATTCCTTCGATTTTATTTGTTACTGTCTATTTTGCATTCTTTCGTTAATATTTGTTGTTAATCGCTGTCTTTTTCTTTTTTCTAACTTCCTCTCTTTTCTTCCTTCTATTTTGATTCCCTCTCTTAATAACTCATACCCTTCCCTCCAAGCGAAAAGCCATTGACTCTTTTGAAAAATAGGTATTGACTTCAACAATGCATAATTTTAATTATTTATTAATTTTTATTTACAAATCTCAAAGAATGCTGTATACAGTTCACACTTTTTGGCAACGAAATATTGGCGAAATTCAACAATCAAAATATAGATATTGTTTAAAAGCAACAAACACTGCATTTGCAAATTTACTCTACAAAGTAATATACAGAAAAATATCCAAAGTTATAGTATAGAAATCACAATCTTATAGTATAGAAATCAGAATCAGTCAGAGAACACCGTTCTCTGACTTATTTGTTAACTCTTTATACCATGCAGTGACAAATTCAGCATATCTAATTTATTTCAAAGTAAAAAAAAATAAGGAAAATAAAATAAATAGTTCATACATAAAAATTTCATTCCTACATTAAAATATGAAATGAATAGATATATTATTTTGTTCTATTTATATACAAATTCATTTCCAGATTACAGTCAATTGATTCACTATACATTCATATACATTTTTAATCTGAAAACAACACAGAAACGTAACCTGATAACAGTTGAACTCTCCCATTCACTGCATACAGAAATTCACATCACTTGACTAATATCTACATTCGCCGATTTGTCGTCCACAATAAAAACTCTCCATCATGAACCAAATTCCTTTTTTAATATTTTTTATTCAAGTGGAAACTTTTTAGTGTTCTCAATTAAGTCATTTACACTGTATCATGTATTATTATTATTGAGTAGGAACAAACCATATATGAAATACTAAAAAATAGCATATCAATTTTTAATATTCTCCGGAAGCAAACTGGAAAAAATCCCCCCCCCCCGCCTACTAGAGAAAAATACTTGGTTCGGTCACTGCACCAAACTCCCATAGCATTAAAATAAAAGCCAAAAAAAGTGTAAGTTTCGCCAACGCTTGATCAATTAGTTTCTCAAGTTTGACTCATGAGCTACGGCAGTGTTCGAAGTTTGATCTCTAATCTGTAGTTGGAACCGGAACTGAGATGCTAGATCATTTTGTATGATCGGAGTGATCTAGGGTTGACATCCTTACCACGTGCGTCGTTAGTCGCGCCATCTATTTTTTGTATTTTGAACCATTCTCCTACTTTTCTCAATTTTTCTCTCTTTTTAATTTGTCCTCCAGCCCATTTTATGGTTAATTATTTACATCTAGAGATGCGTGAGGAGCAACTGCGGAGGCTATGGGAAGATTATGAGACTGCGCAGATGATTGGCATAGATCATACATTGATTGACAGGTGATCAGTGGCATACAGACTGCGATCTAGAAAAAATATTGAGTTAGGGGGGTACAAAAAAAGGTCGACCTGAAAAAATGCAAAGGGGGGGGGGGGGTGCGGGAGACTGATTTTCCAATGCAATATAACATTTCCCCCCTCTGTTATACAAATCTTTAAAATATTTCTTCAAAAATGCAATAAATAAATAAGTTTAATAATTTGTTTCCTCTATTACCCTTACTAGCATTCTGAAAGGGCGGGGGGGGGGGGGGGATGGTCGCCTTGATACTCCCTACCCCCCACCCTCTAGATCATACGATCTACGACAAATGTTAAAGGGTCAACTGCGCATTCTCGAAGCCTTCCCATAGTCTCTGCTGTTATTGGATTAAAAAAGATAATCATAAATACAACTGTTACCGAAGCGACACCACTACACAGCTGTTACGTGACAAATGAAAACCTCCTTTCAAGATCATCCAGCGTGTTCCTTAACGTTCAGCCGTCAGGAGACGAATTGCGCCCTCTGGTCAAGTTCTTTAACATGAACAGGGTATTGCTCTCCTTGCGTCACATTTTCGTCCCCTTTTCGTTAAACCTTATGCACGTTAAAGAACACGCTGAATGGCCTTTGACTGGAGGTTACCATATGTCTCGCAACAGCCGTCCAGGGGACAACAGCCGTCCCCCCAACTTTCTCTGAGCCCTAGGGGTCCTTGTGACCTAGCTACTTACCCCACTGTGTGGAAAAAAAGTGCCGCTCAGAGGTAAAACAACCCAACCCACGTTAAAGAACACGCTGAATGGCCTTTGAATGGAGGTTACCATATGTCTCGCAAAAGCCGTCCAGTGGGTTCCCTACCCCCAACTTTCTCTGAGCCCTAGGGGTCCCTTGTGACCTAGCTACTTACCCAACTGTGTGGAAAGAAAAAGTGCCGCTCAGAGGTAAAACAACCCAACCACTAAATTAAATAAAATATACGAATGCTAAAATTGTGTTTCACATTTAATGTATCTAAGTTTCTATTCCAGATTTCTCGGTGTCTGAGGTCCTCAGAAAATGCTATTCTTTTTGGGGCCCGACTTGTTTTGAGAGGACAGCCAAGAAAAGAGTTTAAAAAACTCTGTTTTCACCAATAATCGTGAAAAAATTTCTTTACGCGGTTCATATTTCAATTTCGTCAAAGAAATGTAAACTTGTTTGTTTAAATAATGCCCTATACACCAGGCCTATCAGTAATGTACAGTCGCTCAAAAAAGTATCCGAACACTATGGTTGATTACAGAATTCAGAAAAAATATCGGGCAACTTTTTTTTAGAAATGAGTGATCTGGCAACCTTCGTGTCACGTGATTACAGAATTCAGGAAAAATATCTGGAGCGTGTACAGCAACTGTACACGCTCCAGTTACCGTTCACAGCAAACTGGAGCGTGTGCAGTTACTGCACATGCTCCAGTTTGCTGTGAACGGTAACTGCACACGCTCAACATTTCCGTGAGTGAACCCACACGATCCAATGTGCTGTGAACATTAACCGCAACCGCTCCAGTTTGCTGTGAACGGTAACTGCACACGCTCCATATTCATTGCATTATATATTCATACGCATTATATATATTAAAAATATCCAAACACTATGGTTGATTACAGAATTCAGAAAAAATATCTGGCAACGATTTTTTTAGAAATTAGTGATCTGGCAACCTTCGTGTCACGTGACACGAAGGTTGCCAGATCACTAATTTCTAAAAAAATCGTTGCCAGATATTTTTTCTGAATTCTATAATCAACAGTAGTGTTCGGATACTTTTTTGAGCGACTGTACATGCAGCAAGGTTGTAGCAGTATTTCATTGAGGTGTCTGTAATTCCTTATACTTCATAGTTCATGAAACGTTCAGAAAACGGCATAAGTACAATATGCCGTTTTCTGCCTTGTGCCAATTAATAGTACAGATATATTTATTCCTAATCAAAATAGCCAAATGTTTACCTTCGTTAACACTTAGTATGACGAGGTACTTTTCTTAATTTATGGCAAAAAATTGTGCAACGATTATTTTTCTCCATTAGCTTTGAATACTTGCAAAAACGATTTTACTTATTCTTACGGATAAAACGGAAGATTGAGAATGGAAAATTATTACACACTGTCGATTTTCTCAGCCCAATTAATTATTTCTAATCAACATCTCATTAATCTGGATTCATTTTCCTTTTTCATCTCTTAATTACCTAATTGACTAACACTTCTACATTTCCTACATCTAACCTACTGTGCAGTATGTAGAAAAACAATCTTCATTTTTGCCAATATTAAAGCTCACTGTAAGCATATTTAAATAGATATCTCTGTCACAACTGATGGGTGCAAACAACTTTTTTTTTTTGTAAAAAACCAAAACTATTTCACACTATAAGAATCAGTTCTATTACTAGTTTACAGACTTACGAAGAGTTTAGTTGTTTAGGTGAAAATATTAATTTGTATGAAAACTGGGTCGTTTCTTCATTAAGAGACCACTATGGAAATTCGTAACTGTCACATGTCAAAAAGTTAAATCCTAGATTCCAGATATGTTGATGTTTCAGCTACGATATATATTCTGCTATTCCTTTGATATGATCCAAATTTTGTTCTATCAAACTGTATCAAAGCATTTATGTAGAAACATTTTAAATAAATATTTTTTAATAAGAATACAAATTGTGTTAATTTTTTCGTTGTTAGTTTTTTTTTTTGATTCAGTTCTTTACTTTCTTCTAAGACAGATTAAAAATACATCTATCCAACGAAATCTATCCAACGAATCTATCCAACAAAAAAACTATCCAACAATTCAATGAAATTGACAAAATATTTCGTCATGATGCTTGAGAAAATCAGTACAGTCGCTCCAAAAAATATCCAAACACTATAAATGATTACAGAATTCAGAAAAAATACCTGGCAACGATTGTTTTTAGAAATTAGTGATCTGGCAACCTTCGTGTCACAAAGGTTGCCAGATCACTAATTTCTAAAAAAAAAATCGTTGCCAGGTATTTTTTCTGAATTCTGTAATCAATTATAGTGTTTGGATGTTTTTTAGAGCGACTGTACAGCAAGAATTTAAATTCCCGTCATAAACAACTTCTAATGTTTCTCTTTCTAAATCTCAATTCATTTATGGACATTTTCTTATTTTCTTGTCTCCATCAAATGAACCATAAATATCAAAAATGAAATTAAATAGCAAGTGTTAACACACATTTTACAAAAATACGTCCCAATACCCACATGTTATAGCAATGGAAAGCCAATGCTCATGTTATAGTTCTGCAAATTCAGAAATAAACTTTTCGTAGAAAAATATCCCTGTGATTAAGCTAAAAAATTCTCGATTTAATCTCTCAAAAACTTGAATTCGTTTCGTATTTATATTTATCAACAGTTTTCCCGGTCATAAGACTTTACTCAAATTTAAATTTAAACAATTAATGAATGGCATATCCAATTATTTTGCTGAAATATGTGTGTATTTTTTGAAGTTCGTGTAGTGATTCTTTAATATTTTGTTTTTCAAATTCTTCAGAAAAAGTTCTGAATGTCCGATACCGAAGTTTACTGTTCTAGCTATCCTTATCTTTAAATATTAAACTAATATTGCTGGAAAAGAATTAATATTTTGAGAGATTTAATTTATATCTTTAACATTACAGTAGCATTCTGCTCTCCAATGATTTCTACAATTCAGAGACACTTTTATATTAAAATATTTATTTTCGAAGTAAGAGTTTCCAGTGTGATCTTTTGCCTGCATTAAAATGTAGGTAATTCATAACGTTTGTTTTCGAGTTATAATATTACTTCTAATTTTTTTCTTCAAATTTTTTACATGAATTATATTTATTAATATGTGAAGCGAAACATAAGTTGACTTCGAAAGAAAATAAATACGAAACGGAGATCCTTAATCACAATAGATAACACTGAAATAATAAGAAACTGTCAAATCCAGACCAAAATTTCAGAACTGTGTCGCAAAAGAGTATATCTAATTTGAAGCTATTGAGACTTGAGAATTTTAAACAGCATACAAGATTAAGAGTATGCCACACCATTGGCACATTGTGAGATTTGACAGAGTACATAAGAGTAGAAGTACACTTTTACAGAACATAAGTGTACTTTGATTCCTAAATAAATTAGGTTAAATTATCTGTCAGCTTAAAGGAGTATTATAGAGTCCGGTGGATTCTGTTACTGACAACATCTTGATAAATAGATAATGAGAAGCTAATTAGAATGAAATTAAGCGATAATGAATAATCAAATATAAAGCGATATCACATTCTACAGATGACAACCACAATGTGTTACAAATGTGAAAATGTTTCTGGTGCTGTAAAGTATTAAGTGCTGCAACACAGATTAAAAACAACAACAGAAATCAACAGTTAAAAGTCACTCACATACGAAAGACCTGGTAGCAAGTTTTATCAACTAGTATTGAACACTGAAAAATAGTAATCCTCTTTATTTCAATATCTTCCTAAATATGAAGGGTTAAACACGGCATTTGGGTCTTAACCCAAATTTCACTCCTTTAAAGACTACGAGTGCAATTGGTATTCCCATTCGCCTATCACTTCACAAAAAAGGCCTCTATTGTCTGGCTCTAGAACAAAGCTGTAAAAGAAAAGCAAACGTACAGGTATCTCGAAACTGATTCCTGTATCCTGTGGAAAGACTACGACCTATTTTTGTGTCCTCTCTCTCCTATGGTCCCTGATCCTCATTTGATGCACATGGGAGGGTTCACATAGCCCAGCATGTTGAATTCTATCAGAATGGATATCAGTAGGAACAAAGCATACACAAAGAGGAGGATTATTCCAAGCTTTTTCGTTAGCTGCCAATGACTCAAGTAGATTCCTCCCATCTGTGAAAAAAATGGACATAAAAAACAAGTTTAGTGCAATAATAAAAAGTAGATTTTTATTTATTTATTTATCATCATCATCAAAATAATAATAATAATAATAATAATAATAATAATAATAATAATAATAATAATAATAATAATAATAATAATAATAGATAAAATCTCATTTTAATCACCAAATAGTGTTTGCAATATATTTTTAGTGATAATTATTATTTTTACTTTTATTCTTACTAAGAAAGGCTTTGGCAAAATCAGTTGTAACATTCAAATACTGTTACTGAATAATTAACTTCAGAAGTTTTTAATTATTCATATAAAACATTCACTTGTGTTTCAAGACATTTGACTTGCAAACAAGCTTAGCACATATTAAAACTGCTTCTTACAATCCTAGTAGAGAGGCAGCAAAGATGTCTTCTGTGCAAATTTTGGAGCAAGCATTAAACTAGAGCGAAGTTATAAGTTGGTATACCAGGTAAAGTCCAACGAGACCCTTTTTGTCGTATGAAGTTCCTTGTATATATTTCACTAGACGGATACTTAAGCCTAAACTTCTGATATATATTAAAATGTAAATTCGGAATTTGTGTAAGTAGCAGTGTTTGTTGTATCGTACAATATGTATTCAAAGCAAGTGGTTAAAAACAGTTATTTGAAATCGATATTTTATACTATTTGTGTAATTAATGTTATAAATTTTGTCTCTTGTTATTACCACTAAATTCGTAATTTTCAGCCTCCTGCACTGAATTCATAGAAATACGCTAACAACAAATATGGTTTGAGAATATCTAAAAGATATTGTCTTCTAGAATTTCCTATTTTATTTATAGCTATTAGCAAAATATTTGGTATTGTCTGAAAAATAACTTTGTCTTCAACGAAAACACTCGTTTCTATCGCCCTCCTTGAGGTTGGGTTGTTTTACCTCTGAGCGGCATTTTTTTTGCCCTCAATGGGCTAAATGGCCAGGTCACATGGACTCCGAAGGCTCAGAGAAGGTTGGGGGAGGGAACCCACTGGAACAGCTGTTGGGAGACAGATGGTAGCCTCCCGTCAAGGCTATCCAGCGTGTTCTTTAACGTGCACAGGATATGGCTCTCCCGCACACGGGCCACGGCTTAACGTCCCATCCGACGGATGGCGGCCTTTCCAAGCCCATCGGTGTCCCCTACTGACCGTGGGCAGGGCGGGGAGTTTTGCGGAGATAAATATCAACGCTGACCCAGCTGCGACTCGAACCTGGGAACTACAGATTACGAGCTGGCGCGCTACCGACTGAGCCACCCCCGCCCCTCTCCTTGTAGGACACAGATTGACTTTACCAACGTAGAGTACGTATTATATCATTATTTCCTGATTTTTTTTCTCTGTGTTCTCCTATATTTACCACTTCACCTAATCTCACTTTTTTTCAATTGAATTATGGTCTCAACATTCGCGAGCATTTACCCTCTCGAATGTTGAGATTTTATCGTATTTGCCCGGAACTTTTCGAATTTTGTGTTGGGGTGCATATTATTGCTTAAATTCCTGTAACACTTATGAAACATTTCTCTACTTCCGTAAGCGGTTCTAGCTCCGTAATATGTTTTTTAAATGTAGAAAACAAAAACAAGTAAGCTAACTAATAAACATTGAGTGAAAGCATGTGATTTGAGCAGGATCGTGTATTGATACATTTCATCTTTGATTTCACACCTCATCATTTAGTTTTTTAAATAAACAATCTTCAGCTTTTTTGCTTGTTTCCTCCCTTTTGATCTGCCAGTTTCAGTTTGCTGGTTTGTGTGTGTGTAGTATTTATAATGATGAATGAAATTTAACACTGTCACTTTTAACACATTGACGCAAGAAAAAACGATTAGCATATCAAGGAAGGTATCTCTCTTAGTTTAACGTCGATATTAATTTTAGATAAAATATTATCATGAGCTGGGTGGGATACGAGCCCACGACGATGCGATACGAGCCATTCTGGTGTTCTGACTGCTGAGTTATGAGTGATAATTTCCTTGACAATTAAACAAAACGTCGAGAAATTTTCTTAATTTAACCAATTAATATATTTTCCTATATTTCTCGGTGTTTTGTAAACAGATTGAAAGCATTACCTACCGTTATAATGATTGTCAGAAATAGCAAAATAACAGAATACACCATTCCTCTGCTGTTTATTACTGCCTGAAATACAACAACAATTTATTTAAATATATACTAGAAACGTATTCAGTTCTAACAAACAGTTCCATTGTTTACTCTTTAACATGAGGTTAAAAAAAACTGCAAACACTAAAATAGCAAACTCATGAACTTAAGGTAGTGGGAAGAGAGATTTTCTTATGAGTAAAAAAATCGAAACACACATGCACAGAAAAAAACCTGTTACCACAGAAAATAGGTACAACAATGAAACAACCATATACTGAAACTAAATATAAATAGAACTAGAAGAATAATATTTTGCCTCTGGAGAATATGGGATGCTTGTTGTTTAAAGGAGAATGGTTTTCCGACTCTCTAACAGCCTCTAAGAGCACTGTTAGAAGTCCATGTTGCTCTAACAGTGTGAATTCGAACTAGTGGAAGAATGAAAAAAATGAATATAAACGTAAAACTGCCACATTTGAGACTCTAATCTGCAAATTACGAGCCTAGCGCGCTTCTGACTAAGTCACCCCCCCCCCCCATAATGTAATCACATATAAATATGTGGATAATGCAAATATCTTACTGAATAAAATACACCCTTGTATTCGCGAACTGAGTAGGCTCCAATTCCTCCTTCGTGCTGAAAGATTCGTAATAATTTTTCCTGTCTTCGCGAGGCGAAATTCGTTTATTCACTGTTAAGATCGAGGCAACGACAAATGAAGAATTGGATCAGCTGGCTAATGCAGGTAGAAATGATGACGACGATGATGAGAGTTGTTGGGTTGGGTTGTTTTACCTCTGAGCGGTACTTTTTTGCACACCATGGGCTAAATGGCCAGGTCACATGGACCCCGAAGGCTCAGAGAAGGTTGGGGATCCACTGGAACAGCTGTTGGGAGACAGATGGTAGCCTCCCGTCAAGGCCATCCAGCGTGTTCTTTAACGTGCACAGGGTATGGCTCTCCCGCACACGGGCCACGGCTTAACGTCCCATCCGACGGACGGCGGCCTTTCCAAGCCCATCGGTGTCCCCTACTGACCGTGGGCAGGGAATTTTGCGGAGATAAATCTCAATGCTGACCAGCTGGGACTCGAACCTGGGAACTACAGATTACGAGCCTGGCGCGTTACCGACTGAGCCACCCCCGCCCCCGATGATGAGAGTAATCTACCTAAAGACATTTAATCCTTCTAAGCCTTCGTCATTTATTAATAACACTTGAAGCATATGCAACAATCTTAAATATGATCCTATTTTGGATAGTAGGTTGAAATTTAAGAGAGCCATTGTGGTTGAAATCCTCCCTTAGGTTTCACCTTTGAAAGACAGGATACAGTTAAGTTATTCAAACGTTTGAAAAATATTGTATCAATTTATTTACTTGTTCATGTCTAGAGATATCAGAGGTGTAGCAATAAAATATCTAGGTGTTTATAACGATAAAATTTTTAATTCGAACCGACATATAGGTCACGTGGCTCGAAAACTAAAATCTGCTATTAACACGCTCTTCATTTTAAGATATTTTTTGAATATTGAAACTTTAAAATATTTTATATTGCATATGTACAATCTTATTTACAATATGCACTTCCTGTGTGAAGTGGAGCTGGAAAAACCACGTTAAATAGATTGAATGTCCTGCAGAAATATACTGTGAGAATAATGATGAAAAAAAAAAATAGATTAACACACACTGCCGCTTTATTTTTGGAATTTCAAGTTTTACCCTTAAAGAAATTGTACGTTTTTAGAATTTTAATTTACATTTTCCATCATTTTACTGATTACAATACTATTACATCATCTTGTTGTAGGAGACATAATTATAACAAAATTGTGATGCCTAGAATATTTAAAACAAAATTTAAAAAGAATATTATGTACATTGGCCCTAGATTATATAATCAATTAAATCGTGAAATGAGAACACTAAATAATATAGTAAAACTTAAAAAAGAAATTTTAAATTGATTGCTTACTATTGATGAACTTCATTTGTTATTGAAACTTAATTATAAATTTTGTTTATATACATCCGCAAACAAGGTTCTTAAGCATATATGACTTGACTATACTATGTTCATATATTGATTTCAATAAAATTATTATTGTTATTATTATTTATTAGAGGAGTGGAAATATTTTTTCAAATGCTGACAATAGATGGCGCCATGAACAGCAAACAAGGACGTGTTTTCAATAGGTCATGCAAATCTGACATTAAACACGAAATAATGATTCAGTGTCAATGATAATCATTTATCAAATAGCAAAATATTTTTTTTCAAAAAAAGGGAAAGCACATTATTAATATTTTTAGACTTCAGCAACTTAGCAAGTGAGTTAATTTTACTCTTTGACCAATAATAACATTAATTTAAATAATAATAATTTTTCTTCTCGTATCAGAAAATCGGAAGAATATTTATTATAGTCAACAACAAGCAATAATATTTTATATACAACAAGCAATAACTGCTTACATTTTTTGAAAAAAAAAGCATATATTTTTCTCAAGTGAAAACTACAATTCAACAGTAATAAATCGTCTGGTTTTAAACGTTTCATCTGATTAAAAAATGGTTCAAATCTCTCTATTTTTCTGACGACCAATAAACATGTCTAAGAGCACGAACAGAGAAACATTGTCTTAGACGAGCAAAAATGCTATTGCAATATAATATTTTTGCGGTCAGCATTAAAGCATTAGTGCAGAAAAAAAAATAATCATTTTTAAATCGTATACATTGTAGCTCAATACCTCTAACTATTTCTTTATTTTTATCAAGGTAAAGTTTGATTTGATCAACAAACCACCGAAATTTCTTTTACATTATGAAATCAACACAAAAGAAAAAACAAATATTTTTAAGCTGTGTTTATTTTACGACTCCTAGACGCTCCTCTGTTCTCCATCTGTGCCCTTTCATTTACATTTCAAGAAAAGAGAATTAAAGGTTTACTTACTATAGATCCAGGTTCAACGATGGCTGTCTGAATGAACCAAGGGAAAGCTAATCCTATCAAGATATCGAATATATTACTTCCAACACTATTCGAGACGGCCATGTCTCCTAAACCTGAAATGTTCGTTTTAAGAGACAGAAGAATTGTTAGATTCGACATTTTTTTTTCCACCATTATGTTGTTATTTTTTTTTTTTTCTTTTTTTTTTCAGAAGTTATTACATTAAAACTAAATGCAACGAAATACTAACTGCTAATAGCAATTTCATTTCGTTTTCATTCATGAATAAAAAAGTGTTTCATTCATACAAAGACAGTTACATTAAGTCATTCCACACAATTACAATGTGGGTTGGGTTGGGTTGCTTTACCTCTGAGCGGCACTTTTTTGCACACCATGGGCTAAATGGCCAGGTCACATGGACCCCGTAGGCTCAGAGAAGGTTGGGGGAGGGGACCCACTAGAACAGCTGTTGGGAGACAGATGGTAACTTCCCGTCAAGGCCATCCAGCATGTTCTTTATCGTGCACAGGGTATGGCTCTCCCGCACACGGGGCCACGGCTTAACGTCCCATCCGACGGACGGCGGTCTTTCCAAGCCATCGGTGTCCCCTACTGACCGTGGGCAGGGCGGGGAATTTTGCGGAGATAAATCTCAACGCTGACCCAGCTGGGCCCTAAACCTGGGAACTACAGATTACGAGCCTGGCGCGCTACCGACTGAGCCACCCCCGCCTCCAATAACAATGTGATCGTGCAAACTCCCCATCTTTATAAGGTAGTAGTAGTAGTAGCCTTTATTTCCAATTATATTATTTATGATACAGTATAATTATTTACAATATTTTTGGAAATTTATCACACCACAAGAGTTCAAAGACTCGCACGTGGAGTATGAAGTTAAAATGAAGAACACATATATAATCATTAGAAACAACCAGGGCCGGATTGACCATTAAGCAAAATAAGCACGTGTTTAGGGCATCAGGAGAAAGAGGGCACCACAAAAATACGCATAGAAAAAAACAAGACTTTTAAACAAAAAATTCCATGAACAGCTAAATATTTTAGTACCCATTTAGTACCCATCTTAAGTGTAAGTTTTGTTTTAGAACAATAAAATTTTATTTTAAAGTTTATATTTGTTGATATTTTGAATATTGAGTTAGATATATTACGGGGGCACCAAAATCGTTTAAGTGCTTAGGGTTAGGGCCTCTAAAGGCCTTAATCCGGCCCTGGAAACAACATTTTAAATATATTACAATATTGATGCTTTCTGTCATGCTTACAACAACAACAAAGTAACAGAATCAGTAAATAAACTATAAATACACTAATTTTTATTCAAAATTTTAACATCCCAAAGAACAAAACAAAAAAACGAATTTTACCATCTGAAATATAGGGGCAATCCCTCCAACCTTAAAGAAATTTTTATCATCTAATTTAAATTTTACACAATGAACTACTTTTAACAGAATATCACATTTCTGAGCAAATGTTTCTTCTATAACAAATACACACGATAGTTCAATTTTATGCCTAGGTTCTTGAAATATATCTGGTTTCTATATTTTGACTATATTCATAGCACTACTATAGTTAAACGTTTAGGAGATCTGAATCAGGTGTTCTGCTCCACCTGCTCGTTCACTTTGCTCTATACATCGGTTAACAACATGACACACTACTTCGCGTTCTTACATTTAACACCGACAGGGAATGACTCTCCTGAACAACTGGGCAAGTCTTAATGTCCCAGGGGAGGGAGTGGCAGTCGGTAGAGCGCCAGGCTCGTAATTACAGGTTCGAGTCCCAGCTGGGTCAGCGTTGAGATTTATCTCCGCAAAATTTCCTCGCCCTGCCCACGATCAGTAGGGGACACCGATGGGCTTGGAAAGACCGCCGTCCGTCGGATGGGACGTTAAGCCGTGGCTCCGTGTGCGGGAAAGTCATACCCTGTGCACGATAAAGAACACGCTGGATGGCCTTGACGGGAGGCTACCATCTGTCTCCCAACAGCTGTTCCAGTGTGTCCCCTCCCCCAACCTTCTCTGAGCCTACGGGGTCCATGTGACCTGGCCATTTAGCCCATGGTGTTCATTTAGCCCATGGTGTGCCGCTCAGAGGTAAAACAACACAACCCAAATCCATGAAAAAAACAGCAAAGTTGTTTTTAATGGAGTGAAGTTGTTCAGCTATCCCAAAATAACAAAATAAAATAAACACTTATTCGAATCAAGTTTAGTCTTGAGTTAGCAATAAAAATTGTAGTTTACTTCAAATTATTTGTTTCACTCACGTGTTTCAATTAGAAGTATTGTTATTAAAATAAAACTCATCGCACGTTTCGATTCTTACCTTGCCTAGCAACAATGAGACTGGCGAATGCATCCGGAACACTCGTCCCAGCTGCCAAGAAGGTGATGCCCATGATGCTGTCTGGAATGCCTAGGGTGTAGCCAACCAGCGTCACCTGACGTGAATCAAGAAAAACATCAGTTGAAAAAATTAAAAAATAATTGCAAAAGGAAGTATAAATCGAAAAGACTTCAGGTATTCATTTTATGGTTAAATATTTGATTAATGAGAAAGTAACTATTAAAAGAATATTAAATACCTTTTTTTCTGTAGTATATACCAAACTTGGACGCTGTGTAAACAAGATAACAGGAAACTAGATGCTTTCGATTCTAGATGCTTACGCAGTATCTTGGGTATCAGGTGGTTTAACTTTGTAACTAATGATTAGGTTAGGCAAAGGAGTCTGCAACCTCCTTTAAGCAGCATATTGTGCAGAGAGAGACTCCTCTGGTTTGGCCATGTTGCCCGTATGTATAATTATAGATTGGCGAATAGGGTTATGAACAGTGTGCCTAGAGGCCTCAGAAGGAGGTAGAGACCTAGGATGCGGTGGGCAGACAATGTCAAACAGGACCTTGTTAGAATTGGTGTACAGTGGCCGGATGCAGCAGATGTAGCTCAGGACAGATATGCTTGGAGAATTAAACTGCGCGGTCTGGTTGGACCTCCGTAGCGCATGGCTGCTTGAGGATGATGATGATGATGATACCATAAAGATCATACCACATGCATTATCTGCAATATCGTCTACTTCAGTCAAAAATCATATTTTGCAGGAAAAAAAAAATGCTCTTCACGTATATTTTCTCCTATATTGATTAAATTATCATCCCAACAATTTAGTAGCATAGGTATGCAATTACTGCAGGAGCCAATCAACTTTATGGATGAGTCTAGTTTTTCACCAAAAGTATTAAACGGACTTACTGCACTTTATGACCCTTTACTGAAAGATAATCTGCTGCAGCGTTTTCATTTTTTTTTTTTGCTTGTTTTGTCGTTTGATAGCTCCAAGTGAACAGATACGCAGGATAACTTTATATCAGCTTATGGATATCCTAAACATAGGCCATCGCAAATATAATTGAACACCATCTTCTGGGCAGAGCCAGCACAACAATAAATATGATACCAAGAGAAACGAAATTTTGGCGCCTCCTAAAACTCTGCCTAATCATAAAAATTTGGTTTACTATGATATTTATAATTATTGCCTATATATTATAATATTGTATATTATATTAGTGCCTATTGCATTATAAAAATTTTATTGCATATGATAAGTATATGTTGTTTAAATGCATTTATAATAAACGGCATGAGCGCCTCCTATGCAGTGGGGCCACAGTTGATTGCCCGCCTCCCTCGGCCCTTGCTCCGAGGCTGCTTCTACGGCCATCACTGGGGCGGGGGTGGCTCAGTCGGTAGCGCGCCAGGCTCGTAATCTGTAGTTCCCAGGTTCGAGTCCCAGCTGGGTCGGTTCGTTGAGAATTTGTCTCCGCAAAACTCCCTGCCCGTCGGATGGGACGTTGAGCGGTGATCCACGTGTGCAGAAGAGCCGCACGTTAGAGTAACAGGCTAGATGGCCTTGACGGGAGGCTAACATCTGTCTCCCAACAACGTGGCAAAGAACGAAAATTAATATGTGTTTCTTCGTGTACCTTTTGATTTTCTGGACATTACTTTAAAATCACTCTGACATAATGAAATGCAAAAATATAACTACGTGGAGCACCCTGTTATTTTATACATTTATTTGGATATGAATAAAGCCATTCTTTTTATTAAACGTGAAACTCCGGAAACGGTTGTTCACCATGTGGTGCCATCTATGGGCGATAACGTAAAACTAATTCAAAACTTCAATGATAATCCAAAGTAAATATCCTTTCGGAACCATAAAAAAAGGAGTAAAAGAAAAAAATTTTGAAACACCAAGGTGAAGCTATTTTTTTGCTCACAAATTAAGACATATATATATATCTAGACCCTATCTAGTCTAGTGATTAGTATACCTGACTACTAAGACCAGTGGGGCATGTCGTTGTGTAAGTAGTTCCCAGGTTCGAGTCCTAGCTGGGTCAGCGTTGAGATTTATCTCCGCAAAATTCCCCGCCCTGCCCACGGTCAGTAGGGGACACCAATGGGCTTGAAAGGCCACCGTCCGTCGGATGGGACGTTAAGCCGTGGCACCGTGTGCGGGAGAGCCTCACCCTGTGCACGTTAACGAACACGCTAGATGGTTTTGACGGGAGGCTACCATCTGTCTCCCAACAGCTGTTCCAGTGGGTCCCCTCCCCCAACCTTCTCTGAGCCTTCGGGGTCCATGTGACCTGGCCATTTAGCCCATGGTGTGCCACTCAGAGGTAAAACTACCCAACCCTTGTGTAAGTTTTGTATGTTGTATGAGAAACCAGGACAAACCTACCATAGCTCTATCTTATATTCGTCCTTCGTGCGGAAAAAAAAATCGATTTAAAAAAAATTTTATATTCCTTTCCATTTTTTCCTTTGAAGGTTCTCTTTAATCCAAGATTACTTATCGCACCAATATTTGCAGCGCTTAAGAATCCTTATGATTCAACTGTATAAGCTATGTCATCTTTCTTACAGCTTCTCTTATATTATTGATTTCTTTGAATTATCATCCCTTGAACAGTTAGCCTCTCTTACACCTTCATTTTCATCCCCTCTAACATCTTCCTTTCAGCTACTGATTTTTCTTTCATCTTTTGAGCCAATGATCTAACATCTTCTCTTGTATTATTGATTTCTTTGAATTATCATCCCTTGAACAGTTAGCCTCTCTTACACCTTCATTTCTATCCTCTCTAACATCTTCCTTTCAGCTACTGATTTTTCTTTCATCTTTTGAGCCAATGATCTAACATCTTCTCTCGTATTATTGATTTCTTTGAATTATCATCCCTTGAACAGTTAGCCTCTCTTACACCTTCATTTTCATCCCCTCTAACATCTTCCTTTCAGCTACTGATTTTTCTTTCATCTTTTGAGCCAATGATCTAACATCTTCTCTTGTATTATTGATTTCTTTGAATTATCATCCCTTGAACAGTTAGCCTCTCTTACACCTTCATTTTTATCCCCTCTAACATCTTCCTTTCAGCTACTGATATTTCTGTCATCTTTTGAGTCAATGATCTAACATCTTCTCTTGTATTATTGATTTCTTTGAAATATCATCCCTTGAACAGTTAGCCTCTCTTACACCTTCATTTTTATCCCCTCTAACATCTTCCTTTCAGCTACTGATTTTTCTTTCATCTTTTGAGCCAATGATCTAACATCTTCTCTTGTATTATTCATTTCTTTGAATTATCATCCCTTGAACAGTTAGCCTCTCTTACACCTTCATTTTTATCCCCTCTAACATCTTCCTTTCAGCTACTGATTTTTCTTTCATCTTTTGAGCCAATGATCTAACATCTTCTCTTGTATTATTGATTTCTTTGAATTATCATCCCTTGAACAGTTAGCCTCTCTTACACCTTCATTTCTATCCTCTCTAACATCTTCCTTTCAGCTACTGATTTTTCTTTCATCTTTTGAGCCAATGATCTAACATCTTCTCTCGTATTATTGATTTCTTTGAATTATCATCCCTTGAACAGTTAGCTTCTCTTACACCTTCATTTTTATCCCCTCTAACATCTTTCTTTCAGCTACTGATTTTTCTTTCATCTTTTGAGCCAATGATCTAACATCTTCTCTTGTATTATTGATTTCTTTGAATTATCATCCCTTGAACAGTTAGCCTCTCTTACACCTTCATTTCTATCCCCTCTAACATCTTCCTTTCACCTACTGATTTTTCTGTCATCTTTTGAGCCAATGATCTAACATCTTCTCTTGTATTATTGATTTCTTTGAATTATCATCCCTTGAACAGTTAGCCTCTCTTACACCTTCATTTCTATCCTCTCTAACATCTTCCTTTCAGCTACTGATTTTTCTTTCATCTTTTGAGCCAATGATCTAACATCTTCTCTCGTATTATTGATTTCTTTGAATTATCATCCCTTGAACAGTTAGCTTCTCTTACACCTTCATTTTTATCCCCTCTAACATCTTCCTTTCAGCTACTGATTTTTCTTTCATCTTTTGAGCCAATGATCTAACATCTTCTCTTGTATTATTGATTTCTTTGAATTATCATCCCTTGAACAGTTAGCCTCTCTTACACCTTCATTTTTATCCCCTCTAACATCTTCCTTTCAGCTACTGATATTTCTGTCATCTTTTGAGCCAATGATCTAACATCTTCTCTTGTATTATTGATTTCTTTGAATTATCATCCCTTGAACAGTTAGCCTCTCTTACACCTTCATTTTTATCCCCTCTAACATCTTCCTTTCAGCTACTGATATTTCTGTCATCTTTTGAGTCAATGATCTAACATCTTCTCTTGTATTATTGATTTCTTTGAATTATCATCCCTTGAACAGTTAGCCTCTCTTACACCTTCATTTTTATCCCCTCTAACATCTTCCTTTCAGCTACTGATTTTTCTTTCATCTTTTGAGCCAATGATCTAACATCTTCTCTTGTATTATTCATTTCTTTGAATTATCATCCCTTGAACAGTTAGCCTCTCTTACACCTTCATTTTTATCCCCTCTAACATCTTCCTTTCAGCTACTGATTTTTCTTTCATCTTTTGAGCCAATGATCTAACATCGTCTCTTGTATTATTGATTTCTTTGAATTATCATCCCTTGAACAGTTAGCCTCTCTTACACCTTCATTTCTATCCCCTCTAACATCTTCCTTTCAGCTACTGATTTTTCTGTCATCTTTTGAGCCAATGATCTAACATCTTCTCTTGTATTATTGATTTCTTTGAATTATCATCCCTTGAACAGTTAGCCTCTCTTACACCTTCATTTCTATCCTCTCTAACATCTTCCTTTCAGCTACTGATTTTTCTTTCATCTTTTGAGCCAATGATCTAACATCTTCTCTCGTATTATTGATTTCTTTGAATTATCATCCCTTGAACAGTTAGCTTCTCTTACACCTTCATTTTTATCCCCTCTAACATCTTCCTTTCAGCTACTGATTTTTCTTTCATCTTTTGAGCCAATGATCTAACATCTTCTCTTGTATTATTGATTTCTTTGAATTATCATCCCTTGAACAGTTAGCCTCTCTTACACCTTCATTTTTATCCCCTCTAACATCTTCCTTTCAGCTACTGATATTTCTGTCATCTTTTGAGCCAATGATCTAACATCTTCTCTTGTATTATTGATTTCTTTGAATTATCATCCCTTGAACAGTTAGCCTCTCTTACACCTTCATTTTCATCCCCTCTAACATCTTCCTTTCAGCTACTGATTTTTCTTTCATCTTTTGAGCCAATGATCTAACATCTTCTCTTGTATTATTGATTTCTTTGAATTATCATCCCTTGAACAGTTAGCCTCTCTTACACCTTCATTTCTATCCTCTCTAACATCTTCCTTTCAGCTACTGATTTTTCTTTCATCTTTTGAGCCAATGATCTAACATCTTCTCTTGTATTATTGATTTCTTTGAATTATCATCCCTTGAACAGTTAGCCTCTCTTACACCTTCATTTCTATCCCCTCTAACATCTTCCTTTCAGCTACTGATTTTTCTTTCATCTTTTGAGCCAATGATCTAACATCTTCTCTTGTATTATTGATTTCTTTGAATTATCATCCCTTGAACAGTTAGCCTCTCTTACACCTTCATTTCTATCCTCTCTAACATCTTCCTTTCAGCTACTGATTTTTCTTTCATCTTTTGAGCCAATGATCTAACATCTTCTCTTGTATTATTGATTTCTTTGAATTATCATCCCTTGAACAGTTAGCCTCTCTTACACCTTCATTTCTATCCCCTCTAACATCTTCCTTTCAGCTACTGATTTTTCTTTCATCTTTTGAGCCAATGATCTAACATCTTCTCTTGTATTATTGATTTCTTTGAATTATCATCCCTTGAACAGTTAGCCTCTCTTACACCTTCATTTCTATCCTCTCTAACATCTTCCTTTCAGCTACTGATTTTTCTTTCATCTTTTGAGCCAATGATCTAACATCTTCTCTCGTATTATTGATTTCTTTGAATTATCATCCCTTGAACAGTTAGCTTCTCTTACACCTTCATTTTTATCCCCTCTAACATCTTCCTTTCAGCTACTGATTTTTCTTTCATCTTTTGAGCCAATGATCTAACATCTTCTCTTGTATTATTGATTTCTTTGAATTATCATCCCTTGAACAGTTAGCCTCTCTTACACCTTCATTTCTATCCCCTCTAACATCTTCCTTTCAGCTACTGATTTTTCTTTCATCTTTTGAGCCAATGATCTAACATCTTTCCAGCCCCTTCTCTGTATCACTGGTATCTCTTATCTTCCTTTGAGCCACTGACATCTCTTGCATTCATACTTTATATGGCTTCTCTCTCTCTTACATCTTCCTTGGACCAGTGTCCTTTTGGGCTACTGATCTTTCTCGCTTCTTCCTTTGGACCACCAATAATACTATTACATCTTTTTTTTTTCGGACCATTGCTCTCTTTTGCATATTTTTACGCCATTGACCTCTCTTACATCTCATTTAGAATCGCTGTTTTCTTTTATATTTTCTTTAGACCACTGCTCTATTTCACATCTTCTTTGGGGCACCTGTCTCTCTTCCATATCATTTTGTACAATTTCTCTCTTTTTGCATCTTCTTTAGGACACTGATCTATCTTGCATATTATTTTGGATACTACTCTCTTTCACATCTTCTTTTTGGTCATTGAGCTCTGTTACATATTATTTTGGACCACTGCTGTCTTTTGCACCTTATGTGGACTATTGGTATCTCTTACATATTATTTTGGACACTGCTCTCTTTTGCACCTTATGTGGACCACTGGTATCTCTTACATATTATTTTGGACACTGCTGTCTTTCACGTCTTCTTTTTGGCCACTGAGCCTTCTTACATATTATTTTGGACCACTGCTCTCTTTTGCACCTTATGTGGACCACTGGTATCTCTTACATATTATTTTGGACACTGCTCTCTTTTGCACCTTATGTGGACCACTGGTATCTCTTACATATTATTTTGGACACTGCTCTCTTTCACATCTTCTTTTTGTCCACTGAGCCTTGTTACATATTATTTTGGACCACTGCTCTCCTTTGCACCTTATGTGGACCACTGCTCTCCTTTGCACCTTACGTGGACCACTGCTCTCCTTTGCACCTTACGTGGACCACTGGTATCTCTTGCATATTATTTTGGACCGCTGCTCTCTTCTACGTCTTATTTGGGTCACTGATCTCTCTTACATCTTGTTTTCAACCACTGTTGTCTTTTGCATTTTCTTTGGGTCGATCTCTCTTACAACTTATTTTGGACCATTACTCTCTTTCATCTCATTTTAAACCATTGCTCTCTTTTGCATCTTATTTGAACCACTGGTCTCTCTTACATCTTCCTCTGAACCACTATTGCCTTTTATATCTTTTTTGGACCATTATTCTTTCTTATAACTTTCTCTGAACTACTTCCTCTTTTACGTCTCATTTTTACACCTTTCCTTCAACCACTGTTCTCTTTTACATCTTCTTTGGGCCATCAGTCTCTCTTGCACATTCCTTTGAACCATGTTACATTTTCTTTAGAGAGCTTTTCTTTCTTACATCATCATTTGGGTCAGTAGTTCCTCTTATAACCTTTTCTTATATTATTTGAAATTGCATGGATTTATTTGATTGCTTTCTTAGGTACTGATTTCTCTTAAGCCTTCTTTTCTTCTAATGCTTAAGACCTCTTTTCCTTCTTCTTTTCTGAACTGATCTCTCGCGCCTTTTTTCCACCCACAGATTTTTCTTTTATATTCTTTTGATCTTCCTCTCTATATCTTATCCTCCCTTGAGCCAAGTCTTTTTTTTTTGTATCCGCTTGGCTACTGATCTAAAGGACATGGGTTCGAGCCCCGGGTAAGGCATGTATGTATGTGTCGTTTTTCTGCTGAGGGCCTGCCATCCTCACAGATCTTCTATTATGGCATATAAACTGACAGGCTCCTGTCAGACCTCTGTGGCAAGCAGCTGCTTGAGGGGGTATTTTTTTTTCTGGGCAACGTCTGCCTTTCATCTTCGCTTGTCTATTAAGCCTGCACGTGAGTAGTATAGAGAAAACGAAACCATCTCTCTTGACACGTGATCAGGTCCAGATGTATAAAAAAAATTAAAGGTGGGGTGGGGCAATAAATCAAGCAGGAAAGACGTAAAGGGCAGAAAACCCAAGAAACTGGATTTCCATTGCAGTATAACATTTCATCATTCCGTTTTAAATGATTCTAAACCATTTTATTGAATAATACATGAAATATGCATAAGTTTACACTTTTTGCGTCTATTTCCTTTAGCATCATTCTAAAGGAATGGGAGAGGCGTGGCCATCTTGCACCCCCCCCCCCTCGAGCTAGATACAGCCGTGCACATGATGATCCTCCCAATTAGATTGATGACGTCACAGATGAGCTTAAACATTCAAAAGAATCTTCAACTTACCATCCAAACCATGACGTAAGAGAAAACGGCTGTCCACGTGATGGACATGACGAAGGTGAGAAGAAAGAATTTTTTCCATCTTTCCTTCCTGCAATCTGGGATGGTGTAGTGAAGTGTGGCTAGGATGGGAGCCTGGACGGTCCACTTCAGAAAACTCAGCACGCCTTCCTCTGAAACAGAAAATAACCACACTTTATTCTACTGAAGGCTCCTTGATGTGAAAGCAGTAACCGTAATATTATATATTTTTAATACATAGCACTCTACAATTACAAGATACTTAACTACTATTATGCTGTTGAAATATGCTAATGTTTTTAAACACCTTGTAATTGTACAGTGCTGTGGATTAAAAATAACTAAGATAACTAGATAGTAAAGATAAATAATAAACATTGGAGAGAGTGAGATAAATGATAAATATTTGAGAGAGTGAAGGTAAATGATAAAGATTTGAGAGAATGAAAATAAAAAGTAAACATCTGGGAGAGTGAAGATAAATAATAAACATCTGGGAGAGTGAAGATGAATAATAAATATTTGAGAGAGTGAAGATGAATAATAAAGATTTGAGAGAGTGAAAATAAATGATAAACATCTGGGAGAGTGAAGATAAATAATAAACATCTGGGAGAGTGAAGATAAATAATAAACATCTGGGAGAGTGAAGATAAATAATAAACATCTGGGAGAGTGAAGATAAATAATAAACATCTGGGAGAGTGAAGATAAAAAAATATACATTTGAGAGAGTAAAGATAAAAACATTTGAGAGAGTGAAGATGAATAATAAATATTTGAGAGAGTGAAGATGAATAATAAAGATTTGAGAGAGTGAAAATAAATGATAAACATCTGGGAGAGTGAAGATAAATAATAAACATCTGGGAGAGTGAAGATAAATAATAAACATCTGGGAGAGTGAAGATAAATAATAAACATCTGGGAGAGTGAAGATAAATAATAAACATCTGGGAGAGTGAAGAAAAATAATAAACATCTGGGAGAGTGAAGATAAAAAAAATATACATTTGAGAGAGTAAAGATAAAAACATTTGAGAGAGTGAAGATGAATAATAAATATTTGAGAGAGTGAAGATGAATAATAAAGATTTGAGAGAGTGAAAATAAATGATAAACATTTGGGAGAGTGAAGATAAATAATAAACATCTGGTAGACTGAAGATAAATAATAAATATCTGGGAGAGTGAAGATAAATAATAAACATCTGGGAGAGTGAAGAAAAATAATAAACATCTGGGAGAGTGAAGATAAAAAAAATATACATTTGAGAGAGTAAAGATAAAAACATTTGAGAGAGTGAAGATGAATAATAAATATTTGAGAGAGTGAAGATGAATAATAAAGATTTGAGAGAGTGAAAATAAATGATAAACATTTGGGAGAGTGAAGATAAATAATAAACATCTGGGAGAGTGAAGATAAATAATAAACATCTGGGAGAGTGAAGATAAATAATAAACATCTGGGAGAGTGAAGATAAATAATAAACATCTGGGAGAGTGAAGATAAAAAAAAATATACATTTGAGAGAGTAAAGATAAACATTTGAGAGAGTGAAGATGAATAATAAATATTTGAGAGAGTGAAGATGAATAATAAAGATTTGAGAGAGTGAAAATAAATGATAAACATCTGGGAGAGTGAAGATAAATAATAAACATCTGGGAGAGTGAAGATAAATAATAAACATCTGGGAGAGTGAAGATAAATAATAAACATCTGGGAGAGTGAAGATAAATAATAAACATCTGGGAGAGTGAAGAAAAATAATAAACATCTGGGAGAGTGAAGATAAAAAAAATATACATTTGAGAGAGTAAAGATAAAAACATTTGAGAGAGTGAAGATGAATAATAAATATTTGAGAGAGTGAAGATGAATAATAAAGATTTGAGACAGTGAAAATAAATGATAAACATTTGGGAGAGTGAAGATAAATAATAAACATCTGGGAGAGTGAAGATAAATAATAAACATCTGGGAGAGTGAAGATAAATAATAAACATCTGGGAGAGTGAAAATAAATAATAAACATCTGGGAGAGTGAAGATAAATAATAAACATCTGGGAGAGTGAAGATAAAAAAAAATATACATTTGAGAGAGTAAAGATAAAAACATTTGAGAGAGTGAAGATGAATAATAAATATTTGAGAGAGTGAAGGTAAATGATAAAGATTTGAGTGAGTGAAAATAAATGATAAACATTTGGGAGAGTGAAGATAAATAATAAACATCTGGGAGACTGAAGATAAATAATAAACATCTGGGAGAGTGAAATAAATAATAAACATCTGGGAGAGTGAAGATAAATAATAAACATCTGGGAGAGTGAAGATAAAAAAAAATATACATTTGAGAGAGTAAAGATAAAAACATTTGAGAGAGTGAAGATGAATAATAAATATTTGAGAGAGTGAAGATGAATAATAAAGATTTGAGAGAGTGAAAATAAATGATAAACATTTGGGAGAGTGAAGATAAATAATAAACATCTGGGAGAGTGAAGATAAATAATAAACATCTGGGAGAGTGAAGATAAATAATAAACATCTGGGAGAGTGAAGATAAATAATAAACATCTGGGAGAGTGAAGATAAATAATAAACATCTGGGAGAGTGAAGATAAAAAAAAATATACATTTGAGAGAGTAAAGATAAAAACATTTGAGAGAGTGAAGATGAATAATAAATATTTGAGAGAGTGAAGGTAAATGATAAAGGTTTGAGTGAGTGAAGGTAAATGATAAGCATTTGAGAGAGTGAAGATAAAAAATTTGAGGGAGTGAAGATAAAAAAAACATTTGAGGGAGTGAAGATAAAAAAATTAACATTTGAGAGAGTGAGGATAAAAAAATTAACATTTGAGAGAGTGAAGATAAAAAAAATTAACATTTGAGAGAGTGAAGATAAAACAAAATTTGAGAGAGTGAAGATATATAATAAACTTCTGAGAGAGTGAAGATAAACAATAAACATTTTAGGGAGTAAAGATAAAATCAAATTTATCAATTTTGAAAACATTTCTTTCTTTAACGTATATTTTTTCCAAAACCTATTAAGAAAAGCCAATTTGCATACCTATGGTTGGGAGTTTCTTCCAACTTCTGTCTGACGTCAGGCCTATGCTTTTGCTGTAATTTGATAGCAAAATAAGGCATTGTTAATGGCATCGTAACTATGAAATTAAAAATTTTGCGTTTCAAAGTAGAAATTAACAAAATAACAAATATGTTAAATTCGAAGTCTTCGGCACTGTAGATAACACTGAAACCCTCTAGAAAGGAAAACCTTTTCCGACTCAATTATTTGCGTGTTTTCAGCTTTTAATTTATCTGCTTGTTATACGAAAATTTTATTCAAAAAAATTTAACGAAAATCAGTGTACGAATTCAGCATGATGTTCATCGTGACAACAATTCAATTCTCACAACTTAAAAAAAATGTCTTTGCAACATTATTACTCCTTTCCTTTGTTGTTGATATTGGCTAACATAGTTGTAGTCAACAATCCTCAAAATCGAGGAATTAAAAATTAAATTGGCATTCTACACGCAAACTATATTCTGTTTCGCATAAAGAACGGTGCGGCAAGTCTCGTTCAAAGATTTTCTTGTCCAATCATGTCTTATTAGACTTAACAAGGAAAGCCAATGAAAACTAAGATGCGACTCCTGAAAATATATCAATCCTCAACTCTTTAAGCAGCTTCTGTGGGAAGTGTTTTACATCTATAACAATATAAAATGTCTGTCGTCGATATAACTTTTCACATAAAAGGGTTAGGAGCCTGGAATTTTGAAAGACGATTGCAAGTAGCACGAGGAAGTGCAATGGGAAATATAAGCTCGATAAGTTCAATCAGCGATGTACCAGAGGGTAACAGGGGACACAGATGGACTTGGAAGGGGCGGCATCCGTCGGATTTTCCAGTCAAGCCGTGGCCCCGTGTGCGGGAGAGCAATACTCTTACATGTTCAAAAACACACTGGATGACCTTGATGGGAGGCTACCATCTCTCTCCCAATAGATGTGCAGTGAGTCCCCTCACCCAACCTTCTCTGAGCCCTCGGGGTACTTGTAACCTAGCCGTTTAGCCCATTGTGCACAAAAAGTGCCGCTCAGAGGTACAGTCGCTCAAAAAAAAATATCCGAACACTATAGTTGATTACAGAATTCAGAAAAAATATCTGGCAACGATTTTTTTTAGAAATGAGTGACCTGGCAACCTTCGTGTCACGTGACACGAAGGATATCCGAACACTATGGTTGATTACAGAATTCAGAAAAAATATCTGGCAACGATTTTTTTTTAGAAATTAGTGACACGAAGGTTGCCAGATCACTAATTTCTAAAAATATCGTTGCCAGATATTTTTTCTGAATTCTGTAATCCACCTTAGTGTTCGGATACTTTTTTGAGCGACTGTACAATCAGGATAAGTCCGTTAGATGTCTTGACTTTTGCTGTACCAGGAACACACATAGAAACTTCATGCCAAACCCGGGAGTCGAACCCAGGTTCCTTTGATCAGTTGCCAAGCGAGCTAATCATTCGCGAATGGACAGCAAAGTGAATAAAGTGTTTTTATTAGTACAGAGCCAACTCGGCTCTATTAGTAAAGAATCACAGGATAAGTCCTGTAGACATGGAACTCATGAAATAATAAGCTGGAAAAAAAATTTGGTTTTGCCATGAGTGGGATCCGAACCCACGTCTCCAGGAAACATGACTGTTATCCTAACCACTACACCACCAATGGGTAACCTTTTCTTAGCTTGTGTGACGTTATAAACTTCCTGAATTTTAAAATTTTTTTCAGCTCATTATTTCATGAGTTCCATGTCTACAGGACTTATCCTGTGATTCTTTATTACTGATTTATTGATTTAACGCCCTGAACGTGAGTGACAAATATTAATTCCATCTCTAATGGGGCAACAGAGTTGGCCACTTCCCAGATAGATGGCGCCACTGTGCGAATCAAATAAAAAAAACCGGAAAGTTTATGACGTCACACAAGCTGAGAAAAGGTTAGTCATTGGTGGTGTAGTGGTTAGCATAACAGGCATGTTTCCTGGAGACATGGGTTCGGATCCCACTCATGGCAAAACCAAATTTTTTTCAGCTCATTATTTCATGGCACTTTATTCGATTTAATATTTCTTTATTTATTATTTATTTCATATATTTAACCCTGATAATATGTCCAGGAGAGTTTTTGTTCAAATATGTGATTTCAATGAACAGCACAAATAAGAAAAAAACAAGATCTTTGTTTCGAAATAATGACTGAAGACAATGACGTGCGTATCATGAAAACAGAAATTAAAATAAGCTATTCAGCGTTATATGTAAAGTTATTAGTCTATTATTACATGCTGGTTTTCTTCCATTGTTATATCTTTGGTTTTCTCCCATTCTTATAGGCTTGTTTTTCTTCCATTGTTATAAGTTTATTTTTCTTCCACTGTTATATGCTTGTTTTTCTTCCATAGATTTTTTTCTTCTTCTATTGTTATATGCTTGTTTTTCTTCCTTCGTTTTATGCTTGATTTTTTTTCTTTCCTTTTTATACGCTTAGTTTTCTTTCTTTGATATTTTTTCTTCTGTTGTGATGTGTTCGTTTCCTTCCATTGTCAAATGGTGGTTTTCTTCCATTGCCTTATGCTTGTTTTTCTTTCAATGTCATATGCTTTTTTTTCATTTCATTGTTATATGCTTGTTTTTCTATCATTGTCATATGCTTGGCTTTCTTCCATTGATATACTGTATATATTTTTTCCTTCATTGGTATATGTTGTATTACTTTTATTGTTCATGCTTGTTTTACTACCACTTTTATATTCTTGCTTGTTTTTCTACCACTTTTATGTTCTTGCTTGTTTTTCTTACTTTTTTTTCAATTCTTTTTACATTTTTTTATTAACACGAAATTCTGTGTATTGCCATAAATGATTAAAAAAGATTATTTATTCCCATTCAAACAAATATTAGCTAAATCTCACAAAATGAGTTTAAGAGGTGAAGGGATTAAAATTCTTTGATCGATAACCCAACCAAGAATGTTGAAGTCAACAAATGCCGCTTGCCTAAAAAGAATGAACCAGCACGCCATAAACAGCAAGGATATAAAACTCACCTTATGCTCTTGCTTCTCCATCTTGGGAGATCTGGAGCTTCTAGAGAGAGTTGCGTCTGCATCTTGTTTGGTTCCTGTCTGAGACGTTGTTGCTATGGAGACAGGAAAGAGTTTTGATCAGCATCCGTTGCTTAGCAAAGAGACAACAAAGCGATAGACAAAAATAGAGAGGAAGAGAGGACGAAAGAGCCTAACAAATTGCAAGCGATGTTCTCTAATGGAAAAATGAGGAAAAATATAGATTGCAGAAGTTTTGAGTCTGTGGATGAAAGAGAATATTCGATTTCCTTCAATGATTTTTCTCACTAATAATCAGTCGAAAATGGAAGCAAGGAAAAAACGCAAAGCTGCAAATGAGGTACAGTCGCTCAAAAAAGTATCCGAACACTATGGTTGATTACAGAATTCAGAAAAAATATCTGGCAACGATTTTTTTTAGAAATCAGTGATCTGGCAACCTTCGTGTCACGTGACACGAAGGTTGCCAGATCACTGATTTCTAAAAAAAAAAAATCATTGCCAGATATTTTTTCTGAATTCTGTAATCAACAATAGTGTTCGGATGTCCTTCGTGTCACGTGACACGAAGGTTGCCAGATCACTAATTTCTAAAAAAAATCGTTGCCACATATTTCTTCTGAATTCTGTAATCAACCATAGTGTTCGGATGTCCTTCGTGTCACGTGACACGAAGGTTGCCAGATCACTAATTTCTAAAAAAAATCGTTGCCAGATATTTCTTCTGAATTCTGTAATCAACCATAGTGTTCGGATGTCCTTCGTGTCACGTGACACGAAGGTTGCCAGATCACTAATTTCTAAAAAAAAATCGTTGCCAGATATTTTTTCTGAATTCTGTAATCAACCATAGTGTTCGGATACTTTTTTGAGCGACTGTACTTCCTTTCTGGTAAATATAAGGGTCGTTTCAAATGAAAAGTGGACACTCCTCTATCTGAATAATGACCTAATGATTTTTGTACGCTCTCAGAAAGAAATGGGTATGCAGAGAAGGAATAGCAGGGATTTTTTTTTTACTGAAACCCCTCATTTTTAAACAATAAACGGATTGGGACATGTCAATGAATAAAAGAATTTTATCGATTAGAGGGATGTTGCTATATCGATTTAATGCATTTCCGGAAAGTTCCTAGTTCCCGAATTGGGGTGGAAACAAAATGTATAACATATTACTGAAATTTGTTCGCCCAGGCTTGTACAGTCGCTCAAAAAAATATCCGAACACTATGGTTGATTACAGAATTCAGAAAAAATATCTGGCAACGACTTTTTTTAGAAATTAGTGATCTGACAACCTTCGTGTCACGTGATTAAAGAATTCAGGAAAAATATCTGGAGTGTGTACAGCAACTGTACACGCTCCAGTTACCGTTCGCAGCAAACTGGAGCGTGTGCAGTTACTGCACACGCTCCAGTTTGCTGTGAACGGTAACTGCACACGATCAATATTTCCGTGAGTGAGCCCACACGATCTAGTAGCAAAATAATATGACCACCTACAGTCGCTCAAAAAAGTACCCGAACACTATGGTTGATTACAGAATTCAGAAAAAATATCTGGCAACGATTTTTTTTAGAAATTAGTGATCTGGCAACGATTTTTTTTTTTTTTTAGAAATTAGCGATCTGGCAACCTTCATGTCACGTGACACGAATACTTTTTTGAGTATTTTTTCTTTTCGGATACTTTTTTGAGCGACTGTACGCATATAGTTACGCATTTCGTATATCCGCAGTTAAAAACTGAATATTTATTTTCTTCGGAATTGTAAATTTTTATATATCTCCGATAAAAAAAAAGAAAAAAAGATCAATACTTTAGCGATGAAGAACGTGAACTAAAATATGTGAATACAGAGTCTTATTTACTCACTTCTAATATTATCCTCAGGCATGCAGACCGGAAACGAGTCTTGGGCCGGAAATTACGAGTCATCATGATCATTAAGGCAGCGTCATATAATGATAGTCTATTAGAAACAGTAAATATGTCAAAACACTCAAGTACAACTGACAGTTTACAAATTGAATATTAGACAATCACAGGTATGCACCTGTTGGTGATTATAGGTTGAAAGAACGTACAAGAAAAATTGTCATTAGCCAGAGTTGGGTTGGGTTGTTTTACTTCTGAGCGGCACTTTTTTACACACCATGGGCTAAATGGCCAGGTCACAAGGACCCTGAAGGCTCAGAAAAGGTTGGGGGAGGGGACCCACTGGAACAGCTGTTGGGTGACATATGGTAGCCTCCCGTCAAGGCAATCCAGCGTGTTCTTTAACGTTGGGTTGTTTTACATCTGAGCGGCAGTTTTTTACACACCATGGGCAAAATGGCCAGGTCACAAGGACCCTGAAGGCTCAGAGAAGGTTGGGGGAGGGGACCCACTGGAATAGCTGTTGGGAGATAGATGGTAGCCTCCCGTCAAGGTCATCCAGCGTGTTCTTTAACGTGCACAGGATATGGCTCTCTCCGGGAAACGGCTTTACGTCCCATCGACGGACGGACGGTCTTTTCAAGCCCATCGGTGTCCCCTACTGACCGTGAGCAGGGAAGGGAGTTTTAGCGGAGATAAATCTCAACGCTGTCCCAGCTGGGACTCGAAGCTGCGAACTGTAGATTACGAGACTGGCGCGCTACCGACTGAGCCACCTCTGCCCCCCATTAGCCAGATGAGATCCGAAAAGTCGTGGGTTCGGATCTCACCCAGCTATTGACAATTTTTCCTCTATATTCATTCAAATCTACAAATAGTTATTAAGAAGCGTAATAATTGTCTGAGTGACAAATAAAATCTGAACTTCTGTTGAGAATGCACTAAGTCGTATTCTCTGTTTAATAACCTGTTCATACATTTACATGGGGCGGCGTGGCTCAGTCGGTAGCGCGCCAGGCTCGTAATCTGTAGTTCCCAGGTTCGAGTCCCAGCTGGGTCAGCGTTGAGATTTATCTCCGCAAAATTCCCCGCCCTGCCCACGGTCAGTAGGGAACACCGATGGGCTTGGAAAGGCCGCCGTCCGTCGGATGGGACGTTAAGCTGTGGCCCCGTGTGCGGGAGAGCCATACCCTGTACACGTTAAAGAACACGCTGGATGGCCTTGACGGGTGGCTACCATCTGTCTCCCAACAGCTGTTCCAATGGGTCCCCTCCCCCAACCTTCTCTGAGCCTTCGGGGTCCATGTGACCTGGCCATTTAGCCCATGGTGTGCAAAAAAGTGCAGCTCAGAGGTAAAACAACCCAACCCAACCCATATATTTACATAAAAAAACGTTTAATATTTCTAAATGTGCTTACCGTCTGCGTGAATCTCGTATACTCTCGTCAGGAGGGATGTTGACGTTAAAATGAGCAGTCACTGGCATCGAGGCATATTCATCAATTTCGTTATTAAACGGAACTGGAAGAAGAAGACAAAATATAATTAACCCGTTATTTCAAAAGTGTGATCCATTTCTACACAACCGAAGCTATTCGATAAGACAACCAGGTAAAATAATTGTTTCGTAACACAGAGTATTCTTCTGTTACTGAAAGAAATGAATCAACACTACATTACAAAACAATACTTCTTGCTTCACATTGTTAAGGTCTTTCGCAATAATATGATCTTTTCTTTCTGGGATTCCAACCGAGCTCAATTCCGTATTTTTGTTCGTTTTTTTTTAAATAAAGTGTCGTGCAAACTGAACTTCAGATGAAAGAAGTTGCAAGAAGGGAAAATATTTTCTTAAAAACCAGATTTGGTAGTTGGGGCTCTTTTATCATGCGTTGGGTTGTTTTACCTCTGAGCGGCACTTTTTTGCACACCATGGGCTAAATGGCCAGGTCACAAGGACCCCGAAGGCTCAGAGAAGGTTGGGGGAGGAGACCAACTGGAACAGTTGTTGGGAGACAGATGGTAGCCTCCTGTCAAGGCCACTCATCAGAAAAAATATCTGGAGCGTGTACAGCAACTGTACACGCTCCAGTTACCGTTCACAACAAATTTAACTGTGCAGTTACTGCACACGCTCCAGTTTGCTGTGAACGGTAACTGCACACGCTCAATATTTCTGTGAGTGGGCCCACACGATCCAGGTTTTTGTGAGCTCACACGATTCAATGTGCTGTACACATTAAAATAGCGAATGGTTGGGTTGTTTTACCTCTGAGCGGCACTTTTTGCACACCATGGGCTAAATGGCCAGGTCACAAGGACCCCGAAGGCTCAGAGAAGGTTGGGGGAGGAGACCAACTGGAACAGCTGTTGGGAGACAGATGGTAGCCTCCCGTCAAAGCCATCCAGCGTTTTCTTTAACGTGCACAGGATATAGCTCTCCCGTACAAGAGGCCACGGCTTGACGTTCCATCTGACGGATGGCTGTCTTTCCAATTCCATCGATGTACTCGGCAGAGCGGGGAGTTTTTCGGAGATAAATCTCAACGCTGGCCCAGCTGGAACTCGAATCTAGGAACTGCAGATTACGAGCATAGCAGCTACCTACTGAACCTCTCCGATGGTGAGTTTTCCATCTGTCTCGAAATAGCTGTCTAGTGCGTCACCTTTCCCTAATCAATCCTGAGCTCTTTGGTGTCTTTGTGATATGGTCATTTAACCCATTTTGTACTGAATAGGGTCGCTTAGAGGTCAAACAAACCAATGCAACTCTCCTTCTTCTCAGACCAAAAAACCCTAATACCAATCCTAGTGCTCAGTTGGGTTGGGTTGTTTTACCTCTGAGCGGCGCTTTTTTGCACACCATGGGTTAAATGGCCAGGTCACATGGACCCCGAAGGCTCAGAGAAGATTGGGGGAGGGGAAACACTGGAACAACTGTTGGGAGACAGATGGTAGCCTCCCGTCAAGGCCATCCAGCGTGTTCTTTAACGTGCACAGGGTATGGCTCTCCCGCACACGAGGCCACGGCTTAACGTCCCATCCGACGGACGGCAGCCTTTCCTAGCCCATCGGTGTCCCCTACTGACCCTGGGCATGGCGGGGAATTTTGCGGAGATAAATCTCAACGCTGACCCAGCTGGGACTCGAACCTGTGAACTACAGATTACGAGCCTGGCGCGCTACCGACTGAGCCCCCCCCCCCCCTAGTGCTCAGAATCCTAAATCTATTTATTATCTAAATCTTCTACGACCTCTTCACAATCTTTGGTTTGCTTATTCTCAGACGTCGACAGCGGTTCTAAGCAACAGCACTATTTACGTGTCCCATTCCCGTAATAGCGTGTGCCGCAGTAATGCCATTTACATAAATTAGACCAGATTCATCCTTTCGGCACGGTGAATTTCGATTCGGTGAGAAGTATTATTTCTTTTCCTTTTCGTGCGCTTACAAGTGAAACCGGGACAACTAAGACCCACGAGACTCCGAAATGAAATTCAACTCCCTTTCCGTCCCCTCTCCAGACGCTCCCAAACACTAGTTAAAGATGTTACTCGTCATCTGGGAGAAATAGGAGCACGTATCCGGCAAAACTCTTTCCCTTCTTTCTTGCCTCTTTTGATCCTTTTTCTTAACTTCCGTCGTGACTCTTTCATCCCCCATGGAAATTTCATCCTTTTGCCTCTGGCTCCTCCGTTGCCAAGGCAACGATGCGCATCTCTTTTCTCTTTGCTTTCCCATGCAGGAAGTGATGCCAACGGAATAAATGACACCGACGCTGGGAACTTCTGAATGCTCGAGCCTGCGTGCCCCGAATGGATGAGGTCCGCAGATAACGTTATTATTTACAGCTCCCTTTGTAAGCTTTCGTAACCGTTTTCTCCCGTTGCGCTGTGTGTGCAATGTGTCAGAGAACGAGCCACGTGTCCAATAAAGAGGCGTCCCTTTCTCGTTTCTGAAAGGACGAAACTTTTCCTGAATTTAAAGGCGAAACGTCAGCCGTAGTGAAAGAGCCCAGTGTTTGACTTGTTAACATCTTGCCATTACGAATGGGGTGGCTCAGTCGGTAGCGTGCCAGGCTCGTAATCTGTAGTTCCAAAGTTCGAGTCCCAGCTGGGTCAGCGTTGAGATTTATCTCCGCAAAATTACCCGCCCTACCCACGGTCAGCAGGGGACACCGATGAGCTTGAAAGGCCGCCGTCCGTCGGATGGTACGCTAAGCCGTGGCCAAGTGTGCGGGTTGGGTTGGGTTGTTTTACCTCTGAGCGGCACTTTTTTGCACACTAAGGGCTAAATGGCCAGGTCACAAAGACCCCGAAGGCTCAGAGAAGGTTGGGGGAGGGGACCCACTGGAACAGCTGTTGGGAGACAGATGGTAGCCTCCCGTCAAGGCCATCCAGCGTTTTCTTTAACGTGAACAGGGTATGGCTCTCCCGCACACGGGGCCACGGCTTAACGTCCCATCCGACGGACGGCTGCCTTTCCAAGCCCATCGGTGTCCCCTACTGACCGTGGGCAGGGCGGGGAATTTTGCGGAGATAAATCTCAACGCTGACCCAGCTGGGACTCGAACCTGGGAACTACAGATTACGAGCCTAGCGCGCTACCGACTGAGCCCCCCGCCACCGTGTGCGGGAGAGCCATACCCTGTGCACGTTAAAGAACACGCTGCATGGCCTTGACGGGAGGCTACCATCTGTCTCCCAACAGCTGTTCCAGTGGGTCCCCTCCCCCAACCTTCTCTGAGCCTTCGGAGTCCTTGTGACCTGGCCATTTAGCCAATGGTGTGCAAAAAAGTGCCGCTCAGAGGTAAAACAACCCAACCCATGAACCATCTTTTCTGTTACTCTTTTCATAAACAATTTTTAAATGAGCCGTTTCATTTCTTCACAGAGAGAAAGAGCGAATCTCCTTACCGTACGAGCTGTAGCATTTCTTGTCTCCTTGGCTTAATATTCCCAAAGCCGCTGGACTGTCGTCTTCAATTCCCAGTCGTCTGGAGACCCACAAATGGACGTCATTGTTAAATCTAGATTAAGAAAAGGAACAATGTGTACGAAAAGAATTGATTCAAGATGCAACAGTAGTTCATAACTCTGATAGAAAAGAAACAATAGAGCTACTCAAAAATCACGATGTTCCCAAAGAATGGAAACTCTGTTAAAATTTTATTTCATTTCTCTCTTCTACGTGTGAGACAGAATTGGCGCATTAGGTAATGAAGCACGATCATAATACGATGCTCCCAGTTCGAGTCCCCACTGTGCCTGGGTTAAGATATTTTTTCAGTTAACACGCTCCCCCTCCACTATAAACTCGTGAGAAAGAGAATACCTATGGGCCTAGTAAGGCCGCTCTCTGTCCAATAGCACGTTTAGATCAGGACAGGTTGGGTTGTTTTACCTCTGAGCGGCACTTTTTTGCACACCATGAGCTAAATGGCCAGGTCACATGAACCCCGAAGGCTCAGAGAAGGTTGGGGGAGGGGACCCACTGGAACAGCTGTTGGGAGACAGATGGTAGTCTTCCGTCAAGGCCATCCAGTGTGTTCTTTAACGTGCACAGGGTACGGCTCTCCCGCACACGGAGCCACTGCTTAACGTCCCATCCGACGGACGGCGGCCTTTCCAAGCCCATCGGTGTCCCCTACTGACCGTGGGCAGGGCGGGGAGTTATGCGGAGATAAATCTCAACGCTGACCCAGCTGGGACTCGAACTTGGGAACTGCAGATTACGGGCCTGGCGCGCTACCGACTGAGACACTCCCGCCCCTGACCAGGACAGGATTGGATTACTTATCTATGAACGGGACTTTTCTATACACAGCAGCTCTTTTATACTAATGGCCAAGTCGAAAAGTCCCCAAGGCGTTCAGAGAAGGTTGGAGTTGGGTTGTTTTACCTCTGAGCGGCACTTTTTTTGCACACCATGGGCTAAATGGCCAGGTCACAAGGACCCCGAAGGCTCAGAGAAGGTTGGGGGAGGGGACCCACTAGAACAGCTGTTGGAAGACAGATGGTAGCCTCCCGTCAAGACCATCCGAAGTGTTCTTTAACGTGCACAGGGTTTGGCTCTCCCGCACACGGGGCCACGGCTTAGCGTCCCATCCGATGGACGGCGGCCTTTCCAAGCCCATCGGTGTCCCCTACTGACCGTGGGCAGGGCGTGGAATTTTACGGAGATAAATCTCAACGCTGACCCAGCTGGGACTCGAACCTTGGAACTACAGATTACGAGCCTGGCGCGCTACCGACTGAGCTCAACACTGACCCAGCTGGGACTCGAACCTGAGAACTACAGATTACGAACCTGGTGCGCTACCGACTGAGCTCAACGCTGAACCAGCTGGGACTCGAACCTTGGAACTACAGATTACGAGCCTGGCGCTCTACCGACTGAGCTCAACACTGAACCAGCTGGGACTCGAACCTGGGAACTACAGATTACGAACCTGGCGCGCTACCGACTGAGCTCAACGCTGAACCAGCTGGGACTCGAACCTTGGAACTACAGATTACGAGCCTGGCGCTCTACCGACTGAGCTCAACGCTGAACCAGCTGGGACTCGAACCTGGGAACTACAGATTACGAGCCTGGCGCGCTACCGACTAAGCCACCCCCGCCCCAACTTTGTCTACTCTTCAAATGTATAAAGAAAACGGGTACAAGAAATGAATACGGGAATTAGACTTGGTGACTGAACTAATCATAACAAAGGGGCCCCGGGGAGCAAATACTAAGAATTTACTTGTTGTCTTTAACAATTTCCCGTATAATTTGACCTATATTCACCTATAGAACCCTCTAACCTATCCCTGGGGAGCGGGGGGGGCTCAGTCGGTAGCGCGCCAGGCTCGTAATCTGTAGTTCCCAGGTTCGAGTCCCAGCTGGGTCAGAGTTGAGATTTATCTCCGCAAAATTCCCCGCCCTGCCCACGGTCAGTAGGGGACACCGATGGGCTTGGAAAGGCCACCGTCCGTCGGATGGGACGTTAAGCGGTGGCCCCGTGTGCGGGAGAGCCATACCCTGTGCACGTTAAAGAACACGCTGGATGGCCTTGACGGGAGGATACCATCTGTCTCCCAACAGCTGTTCCATTGGGTCCCATCCCCCAACCTTCTCTGAGCCTTCGGGGTCCATGTGACCTGGCCATTTACCGCATGGTGTGCAAAAAAGTGCCGCTCAGAGGCAAAAAAACCCAACGTTAAAGAACACGCTGGATGGCTTTGACGGGAGGCTACCATCTGTCTCCCAACAGCTGTTCCAGTGGGTCCCCTCCCCCAACCTTCTCTGAGCCTTCGGGGTCCATGTGACCTGGCCATTTAGCCCATGGTGTGCAAAAAAGTGCCGCCAGAGGTAAAATAACCCAACCCTATCCCTGGGGCAAGCCCCCGACTATCTCGGCCCACTTCCGTCACTGATTTCGATTATTATTAATCAACAGCTACGATAGAAGACTTACTTCATGAGGACTATGTAAACTGCGTAGATGCACATCATGATGAGGGATTCGTACCAGGTCACCGAGCTATCGAAGATAATCTGTAAGTATTGATAAACAAACACCATATGAATCAAATGTCATTCTAAACAAAATAATTTGGTCTTAACATATACCCTATCACGTGATTAATGAGCTATTATTCCATTTTAGAGTTCATAGGAATCGAATTCAAGCTACCCTTATTTATTGTAAGATTCGTTAAATCGTTTTCGACAAACGAGCTTTGTTTTTAACAAAGAGCCAACAAAATTTCAACTCTCTTTTGATTTTATAGATAAACGAAAAATTCTTTTTGTGTTAAATAAGTACAGTCGCTCAAAAAAATATCCGAATACTATGGTTGGTTACAGAATTCAGAAAAAATATCTGGCAACGATTTTTTTTAGAAATTAGTGATCTATCAACCTTCGTGTCACATGATTACAGAATTCAGGAAAAATATCTGTAGCGTGTACAGTTGCTCTACACGCTCCAGTTACCGTTCACAGCAAACTGGAGCGTGTGCAGTTACTGCACACGCTCCAGTTTGCTGTGAACGGTAACTGCACACGCTCAATATTTCCGTGAGTGAGCCCACACGATCCAATGTGCTGTGAACATTAACCGCAATCGCTCCAGTTTGCTGTGAACGGTAACTGCACATGCTCCATATTCATTGCATTATATATTCAAACGCATTATATACATTAAAAAATATCCGAACACTACGGTTGATTACAGAATTCAAAAAAATCTGGCAACAATTTTTTTTAGAAATTAGTAATCTGGCAACCTTCGTGTCACGTGACACGAAGGATATCCGAACACTATGGTTGATTACAGAATTCAAAAAAAATATCTGGCATCGATTTTTTTTAGAAATTAGTGATCTGGCAACCTTCGTGTCACGTGTCCCGTTACTAGTAACGGGAAATCTATGAACAGTACTAGAAAAAAATCACTGTCCATAACATTAATTTTTTAATTATTTTCATGTATTTCAAACCATTTTCTTGTTACGAGGCACGTGACAGAAAACGTAACGTAAGACAGGCGTGCTCAAAAAAATATTCAAACGTGTTGAAAAATACTTTCTCCTACTGAAATATATCTTACAGTATTTGCGCTGTAATTTGCTGTTTTGAAGCGATTTTTTACAGCCATCCCACTACATTTTTATACTTACTCTCTCGTCACAGTATGTTTTACAGTTATTGTGCCTTCCACTTCCAAAGAATTGTGAAAATATTCACCTATCCAGTGAAATGTGTGCGCATTTACAGATATTCCAACACTCTTTACATTTCAGTAATACTCATGAATTTACCAACCATTTCGTTGTTTTTCTAAATTTCGTTTATGCATGTAATTTGGGGCCTGTAAATGGTAGCTAGGCGTAAACTGGAAGGAGAGCTGTGTACCAATCCCTAGTGATGATGCACAGAACCGGCCAGGTCTAGCACTTAATGTCCGACCCCTCCTTCTCGTGGTGCAGGCCGTTAGTACCTTTCAAAAGAGATATTCTCTTTTGGAAGGGAACGGAAGGGGAGGGCTGCCAGTTCAGTATGGCCTACTGATCTGGTCATCTACGGCCACTTTTTTCTTTTTTTTCAACCCTGCTGAGAAGTGGTCAACTTCACAGGGTCCTGGTGCTGACCATTTATACCTACTAGACTGGACTTGTTTATGGATTTGAGCTTGATTATTGATCCTGGACTTGCTGCACTGGTGGGCCTCTGTTGAGGGAGAGTCTGCCGCTGTGTTTTCTGTTTGCTTCTGGGTTGCCAGCTCTAAGTGAACAGAGGCATGGGATACCTTATATCAGCTGGTGGATAATCCTAATCAGAGGCCATCGCAGGTATCTGAACCTTACTTAGCTAGTTGGGCATCGTCAAGCCTAAACTGGAGTAATGAGTCTCAGGCAGGCCATGTGGCTCTTGAAAAAGTCCACTTGAAAAGGTGGTGCCTGAAATTCCTACCAGCATCGGTGACTTCAGCCTTTAGCGGAGGAGGAACGGGTCTTTGCCCCATGCCTGCGATCAGGGGGCTGTTTGATATTGTTGGCCCTACCAATCTCAATAAACCTAATTTCTTTAAAAATCCTACTAATCATTTTCTCTCTGCAGGAACGTGGAACGTGAGGACATTACATAGAGATTATTCTCTTGATGTCCTCATGCAGGAATTTCAGCGCTATAACCTAGATATTCTAGGCTTGCAAGAGACCAGATGGACAGGTAAAGGTGAGATACTTAAAAATAACTTTAAATTTCTCTTTACAGGGAGGGAGGATGGAAAGCATCACCAAGGCGTGGGTCTGCTGCTCAGCAGACATGCTAGTGATGCTCTTCTAGGATATGAGTGCATTAATGAAAGGTTTCTTACAGCAAAATTTCAGACAAGCATTAAAGACTTGAATGTTATCTGCTGTTATGCCCCCACTGAGGATTCTGATGAGGATGAGAATTATAGGTTTTACAGACAACTTCAGGATATTTTGAATTCTGTCAAGAAAGGAGATATTACCCTTGTTCTTGGTGACTTCAATGCCAAAGTTGGTACCGACTCTGACCTTTGGGGAGGAGTAATAGGCCCTTTTGGTATTGGTAGCTGCAATGGCAATGGACAACGTCTCCTACAGGTAAGTAAACTAAATGGTTTCAGAATAACTAACACATATTACAAACACCGCGACATACATAAACACACATGGGTTTCACCTGATGGGCTGCATAAGAATATGATTGATTATATATTAATTAACAGCAAATGGGCTAGTTCTGTTAGAAATACCAGGGCATATAGGGGAGATGAAATTGGATCTGACCATTACCTTGTTAAAAGTGTCTTGCAACTTAAACTTAAAAAGTGTTGTGCTAGAGTTAAAAAATTTACCTTTAATACTGAAGCTCTGAATGACCCAGTTATAGCTAAAGCTTACCATGATAGGTTACTTAGTCATTATGACGGTCATGGTTTGCTTAATACTGAAGTTGAGGAAGAATGGGGCCATTTTAAACAGGCTTTTTTGGAAACTAACAGTACTCTTTTAGGAAAAAAGGAGCAGAGAAGGCAGAATTATTTAAGTGATAAGGCAACTGAGCTTATTTCAGAAAGAAGGAACTGCAGGAATGTCCTTAATCAGTACCCTACTAGTCCTAATAGAAAAGATTACAGGGAACTTAATAAACGTGTAAAGGATCAGTTAGCTACTGATAAAAATCTTTGGCTTGATAGCTTGGCTGACAAAGCTGAGGAAGCAGTTAGGCAGCACAACAGCAGAGAGCTGTACCAGATAGTTAACGTTTTATGTGGTAGAAAACGGACAGGCATATAGAGATTGAAGGATAAACAAGGTAAGGTTATAGATGGTGAGGATTCTCTCATGGCTAGGTGGGCTGAGCATTTCAGTGATGTTCTAAACAATGTGGTTAGTTCCACTCCCATTGTTTGTAATGATGATAGATGCATTTGCAGCTTTAATGTTGGCCCTATAACACAATCTGAAATTAGTTTGGCTATCTCTAAACTGAAAGTTCATAAATCCCCAGGGGTAGATGAAATTACTACAGAAATGCTCAGAGCTGGGAATGTTTTGGTTACCATTTGGATGACTGAAATTTTGAATAACTTTTATGATAAAGGCATGGTTCCTAAAGATTTTACCAGAGCTATTCTTATCCCTATTTTCAAAAAAGGTGATCGCAGTTCTTGTGATAACTATAGGGGTATCAGCCTACTCTCTGTTCCAGGTAAAGTTCTTTCCATGATTGTGCTTAATAGAATTAAGAATCTGATTGACAGGCAATTGCGTGATGAGCAATGTGGATTCAGAAGTGGTAGGGGATGTGTAGATCAGATATTTTCACTTAGGCAGATTCTTGAGAAATGTTTAGAGTTTCAGAAACCTTTGGTTGCTAGCTTTGTTGATTTCAAAAAGGCTTTCGACTCTCTTGATCGTCATAATTTGTATTTGATTCTGAGTTCATATGGTATACCAGATATGTTAGTTAACATGATGAAAGCTCTCTATAATAACACTGAGTAGTGTGTGAGAGTTGGTAAGTCTTGTAGCAATTGATTTAGCATTAATTCTGGTGTTGGACAAGTGTGCATTTTGTCTTCTTTTCTCTTTAGTTTGGTTATTGATTATGTTATGCGAAATTCATTGCAAGGGAAAGATTTTGGCCTTGGGCTGGAGATACGAAAATTTCTGATTTAGATTATGCTGATGATTTAGCCCTTTTGGCAAATGATGTTGAGGAGATGAACTCTTTCATTCGAGCTGTTGATGAGACTGGTAGTAGAGTAGGTTTGGTTATAAACAGAGAGAAAACTAAAGTGATGAAAATTGGTCAGGCTGGTTGTGATTCAGTTAATCTGAATGGTTGCAGTCTTGAGCAGGTGTCACAGTTTAATTATCTTGGGAGCTATGTAACTGATACTGGTGATGTGCGGCATGAGATTAACAGACGAATAGGTATTGCTGCCGGGACTTTTAAGAATCTATGGAGATTGTGGAGAAATAGGCGTATACACCTAAAGACTAAAATTAGACTGTATAATAGTTTGGTTCTTTCTAGGGTTAGTTATGGTAGTGAAACTTGGACGCTGTGTAAACAAGATAACAGGAAACTAGATGCTTTTGATTCTAGATGCTTACGCAGTATCTTGGGTATTAGGTGGTTTAACTTTGTAACTAATGATGAGGTTAGGCAAAGGAGTCTGCAACCTCCTTTAAGCAGCATATTGTGCAGAGAGAGACTCCGCTGGTTTGGCCATGTTGCCCGTATGGATAATTATAGTTTGGCCAATAGGGTTATGAACAGTGTGCCTAGAGGCCTCAGAAGGAGGGGGAGGCCTAGGATGCGGTGGGCAGACAATGTCAAACAGGACCTTGTTAGAATTGGTGTGCAGTGGCCGGATGCAGCAGTAGGATGACTTACTATGATCAGTAAGATGACTTACTATGATCAGTAGGATAACTTACTATGATTAGTTGGATGACTAATTATAATCAGCAGGATGTCTTACTATGATCAGTAAGATGACTGACAATGATCAGTAGAATGACTTACTATGATCGGTAGGATGACTTACTATGATCGGTAGGATGACTTACTATGATCGGTAGGATGACTTACTATGGTCGGTAGGATGTCTTACTATGATCCGTAGGATATCTTATTATGATCGGTAGGATGACTTACTATGATCAGTAGGATGACTTACTATGATCAGTAGGATGACTTACTATGATCAGTAGGATGATTTACTATGATTAATGGGATGACTTACTATGATCAATTGGATGACTTAATTATAATCAGTAGGATGTCTTACTATGATCAGTAGGATGACTTACTATGATCAGTAGGATGACTTACTATGATCAGTAGGTTGACTTACTATGATCAATAGGATGACTTACTATGATCAGTAGGATGACTTACTATGATCAGTAGGATGTCTTACTATGATCAGTAGGATGACTTACTATGATCAGTAGGATGTCTTACTATGATCAGTAGGATGACTTACTATGATCAGTAGGATGACTTACTATGATCAGTAGGTTGACTTACTATGATCAATAGGATGACTTACTATGATCAGTAGGATGACTTACTATGATCAATAGGATGTCTTACTATGATCAGTAGGATGACTTACTATGATCAATAGGATGACTTACTATGATCAGTAGGATGACTGTCGTGGAATAAAACGTTGAATCTCGAAACAAAGGCCACCATGTCAAGTCCACAGCCTGAAAAAAAATATTAAAAAACAAATACGTTAAGTTTTACATAAGAATTGAAAAAAAAGCAAGTTAGAAATCAATGTACAAAAACTGACTCTAACTAAAGCCTGACTTATACTACTTATACCACCCTAACTAAAGCCCGATATAGTAGCTCGTTGATTGTCTGATCAGTCTCGTGACGTCACGTCTGTACTATTTTTAACCTTTAACGATGTCTCCGGTAGAATTCGGTTTTTAAGTGTCATTATAACGAATATTTGGATGTTCCATAACGAATCATTCTCGTAATTTCAATGGCATACCTGTACTTTCTTCCGGAATTATCAAAACATCAAACGTGTTTCTGTTGACTACTTCCAAACTTATGAGCATAAAGGGCATTAATGTTATTTTTTTCTGCTTTTTATCGTGTTAATATGTCGAAATATAGAAACACTCCCTCGTTCAGGGTGTGATTTAATGAACTTGTAGCATGACAGCCTTTAACTACTCTGAACTCAGTTCACAGTTCATTATCTGTTGTGTTAGTCTTTCTTCAAACATCCCCTATCGTGTCCTTTCAGAACTGGTGGTAATTGCATTTGCCATTTAGATCTAACAATAACCTGCCACAGTGCAACAATACTCCGCTGCAACAATCAGCAGTGGGAGAGAATTAATATGTCGTTCAGCAATAATATCGTTTATCAACTTCTGAAACTCATCATTGTTGAGGGTTGGCATGAAAACATCACTGTGTCTTTGAACAATGGACGCCGTTAACCGCATTATCTCACATCCTAATATTAGCCAATTCAAATGTGCCAATTAAATATTCTTCTCCTAATTAAGTCAAACAATTACCTATATCAACAAATCGTAATGGATTCGTGTAGTTTATACTCTGAGTAGATAAGTTGTAGTAATTATGTTATTAGAAAGGAAATAAGAATACTTAATTACGAAATAAAAAAATGAAGGTCATCACATTTAGTGTGGAAAAAGAATCATGGGGCAAATTAAAAGGAATCCGTTACTTACCCTCCCAGAAAAGATACCACATAAGCCAATAACAAAGAGAATGTTGAACACAGCTGAGCCAACAATAGTTCCTGTTCCTACGTCTCCTTTGGCCACCAAGACTCCTGCACAACAGATGTTACAACAATGTAAACAACGTCAACTCATTTAATACAATCATTGTTACTTTGGTCTACAAATTTCTTCGTAATGTAAGTAATAATATGGGATTTTAAAACAGAGGTTAAAATTGGTTGTACAGTCGCTCGAAAAAGTATCCGAACACTAGTCGATTATAGAATTCAGAAAAAATATCTGGCAACGATTTTTTTTTTAGAAATTAGTGATCTGGGAAACTTTATGTCACGTGACACGAAGGTTGCCAGATCACCATTTTCTAAAAAAAAATCGTTGCCAGATATTTTTCAGAATTCTGTAATCAACCATAGTGTTCGGTTATTCTTTGTATCACGTGACACGAAGGTTGCCAGATCACTAATTTCTAAAAAAAATCGTTGCCAGATATTTTTTCTGATTTCTGTAATCAACCACAGTGTTCGGATATTCTTCGTGTCACGTGACACGAAGGTTGCCAGATCACTAATTTGTAAAAAAAATCGTTGCCAGATATTTTTTTCTGAATTCTATAATCAACCATAGTGTTCGGATACTTTTTTTTTGAGCGACTGTACAACTAAAGTGGTATGTTAGTTAAAACTATTGCAGTGGGGCGGTGGTGGCTCAGTCGGTAGCGCGCCAGGCTCGTAATCTGTAGTTCCCAGGTTCGAGTCCCAGCTGGGTCAGCGTTGAAATTTATCTCCGCAAAATTCCCCACCCTGCCCACGGTCAGTAGGGGACACCGATGGGCTTGGAAAGGCCGCCGTCCGTCGGATGGGACGTTAAGCCGTGGCCCCGTGTGCGGGAGAGCCATACCCTGTGCACGTTAAAGAACACTCTGGATCGCCTTGACGGGAGGCTACCATCTGTCTCCCAACAGCTGTTCCAGTGGGTCCCCTCCCCCAACCTTCTCTGAGCCTTCGGGGTCCATGTGACCTGGCCATTTAGCCCATGGTGTGCAAAAAAGTGCCGCTTAGAGGTAAAACAACCCAACTATTGCAGTCTTTTTAAAACCAGATTTAAATATAAGTCATTTTATCATTTACATTAAATATTGTAGCTCTTATTTTAATAATACACCAATCACAGGAAGTCAAGTTGTTTATTTCAATCAACAATTTTAAACAAAATTATCAATTTGAAATTTGAGAAATTTAAGCTTTTTTAATCAATTTGAATTTTTGTATATTTTAAATATATAAAAATATAGAGAGGTAAAATAGAGATTAAATGTATGAAAATATTTTAAAATAACGAATTATGTATTTAAAATCGGATATATAATATTTTCTAAGTTAAAAGTAACATTAAAAATTATTTTTAAAAGTATAATTTGAACATATAAAAATATACAAAAATTTCCGAAATTTTTTTCGGTAGTAAAAACTTGAGGTTTTATTGAAATGAGATTTTTAGAAAATTAATAGCCTAAAATTGCTGTTGAGAAGCAGAACTTTATTTCGTGTGCTTCAGATGTTAATATTTGGCCGACGAAATGATTCTGTTAAGAAATTAAAATGTAAAATATTTTAAAATTTAAAACATACCAATTTTCTAGAAAATAACGAGAGTGGGCAAGTGGCTCGATCCCAGTTCCAATAAAATGTTGTTTTTCTCCGTTTTAGTAGTCTTTAAGAATTTTCTTCAAGAATGACTGTTTGCCAACGTACCCCACCCCCTTAGATGGGTGGAAAGATAGGAGGACCTGTTTGCCAACGTGCCCCACCCCCTTAGATGGGTGGAAAGATGGGAGGCCCTGTTTGGCCAACGTACCAAACCCCCTTAGATGGGTGGAAAGGTGGGAGGACCTGTTTGCCAACGTACCCCACCCCCTTAGATGGGTGGAAAGATGGGAGGCCCTGTTTGCCAACGTACCCCACCCCCTTAGATGGGTGGAAAGGTGGGAGGACCTGTTTGCCAACGTACCCCACCCCCTTAGATGGGTGGAAAGATGGGAGGACCTGTTTGCCAACGTACCCCACCCCCTTAGATGGGTGGAAAGATGGGAGGCCCTGTTTGCCAACGTACCCCACCCCCTTAGATGGGTGGAAAGGTGGGAGGACCTGTTTGCCAACGTACCCCACCCCCTTAGATGGGTGTAAACATGGGAGGACCTGTTTGCCAACGTACCCCACCCCCTTAGATGGGTGGAAAGATGGGAGGCCCTGTTTGCCAACGTACCTCACCCCCTTAGATGGGTGGAAAGTAGGGAGGACCTGTTTGCCAACGTACCCCACCCCCTTAGATGGGTGGAAAGATGGGAGGCCCTGTTTGCCAACGTACCCCACCCCCTTAGATGGGTGGAAAGGTGGGAGGACCTGTTTGCCAACGTACCCCACCCCCTTAGATGGGTGTAAACATGGGAGGACCTGTTTGCCAACGTACCCCACCCCCTTAGATGGGTGGAAAGATGGGAGGCCCTGTTTGCCAACGTACCTCACCCTCTTAGATGGGTGGAAAGTTGGGAGGACCTGTTTGCCAACGTACCCCACCCCCTTAGATGGGTGGAAAGATGGGAGGCCCTGTTTGCCAACGTACCCCACCCCCTTAGATGGGTGGAAAGATGGGAGGACCTGTTTGTCAACGTACCCCACCCCCTTAGATGGGTGGAAAGATGGGAGGACCTGTTTTCCAATGTACCCCACCCCCTTAGATGGGTGGAAAGATGGGAGGACCTGTTTGCCAACGTACCCCACCCCCTTAGATGGGTGGAAAGATGGGAGGACCTGTTTGCCAACGTACCCCACCCCCTTAGATGGGTGGAAAGATGGGAGGACCTGTTTGCCAACGTACCCCACCCCCTTAGATGGGTGGAAAGGTGGGAGGACCTGTTTGCCAACGTACCCCACCCCCTTAGATGGGTGGAAAGATGGGAGGACCTGTTTACCAACGTACCCCACCCCCTTAGATGGGTGGAAAGATGGGAGGACCTGTTTGCCAACGTACCCCACCCCCTTAGATGGGTGGAAAGATGGGAGGCCCTGTTTGCCAACGTACCTCACCCCCTTAGATGGGTGGAAAGATGGGAGGACCTGTTTGTCAACGTACACCACCCCATTAGATGGGTGGAAAGATGGGAGGCCCTGTTTGCCAACGTACCCCACCCCCTTAGATGGGTGGAAAGATGGGAGGCCCTGTTTGCCAACGTACCTCACCCCCTTAGATGGGTGGAAAGTAGGGAGGACCTGTTTGCCAACGTACCCCACCCCCTTAGATGGGTGGAAAGATGGGAGGCCCTGTTTGCCAACGTACCCCACCCCCTTAGATGGGTGGAAAGGTGGGAGGACCTGTTTGCCAACGTACCCCACCCCCTTAGATGGGTGTAAACATGGGAAGACCTGTTTGCCAACGTACCCCACCCCCTTAGATGGGTGGAAAGATGGGAGGCCCTGTTTGCCAACGTACCTCACCCCCTTAGATGGGTGGAAAGTTGGGAGGACCTGTTTGCCAACGTACCCCACCCCCTTAGATGGGTGGAAAGATGGGAGGCCCTGTTTGCCAACGTACCCCACCCCCTTAGATGGGTGGAAAGATGGGAGGACCTGTTTGTCAACGTACCCCACCCCCTTAGATGGGTGGAAAGATGGGAGGACCTGTTTTCCAACGTACCCCACCCCCTTAGATGGGTGGAAAGATGGGAGGACCTGTTTGCCAACGTACCCCACCCCCTTAGATGGGTGGAAAGATGGGAGGACCTGTTTGCCAACGTACCCCACCCCCTTAGATGGGTGGAAAGGTGGGAGGACCTGTTTGCCAACGTACCCCACCCCCTTAGATGGGTGGAAAGATGGGAGGACCTGTTTACCAACGTACCCCACCCCCTTAGATGGGTGGAAAGATGGGAGGACCTGTTTACCAACGTACCCCACCCCCTTAGATGGGTGGAAAGATGGGAGGACCTGTTTGCCAACGTACCCCACCCCATTAGATGGGTGGAAAGATGGGAGGACCTGTTTGCCAACGTACCCCACCCCCTTAGATGGGTGGAAAGATGGGAGGACCTGTTTGCCAACGTACACCACCCCATTAGATGGGTGGAAAGATAGGAGGACCTGTTTGCCAACGTACCCCACCCCCTTAGATGGGTGGAAAGATGGGAGGACCTGTTTGCCAACGTACCCCACCCCCTTAGATGGGTGGAAAGTTGGGAGGACCTGTTTGCCAACGTACCCCACCCCCTTAGATGGGTGGAAAGTTGGGAGGACCTGCTTGCCAACGTACCCCACCCCCTTACATGGGTGGAAAGTTGGGAGGACCTGTTTGCCAACGTACCCCACCCCCCTAGAGAAAAGATAGAAGCATCAACAAATGATCTATGAGAAAGATAGAAGCTCGAACCAATAATACATGAGAATGATAGAAGCATCAATCAATGATATAAGAGAACGATAGAAGTGTCAACCAATGATATAAGAGAAAGATAGAAGCGTCAACCAATGATATATGAGAAAGATAGAAACATTAACAAATGATCTACGAGAAAGAGAGAAGTGCCAACCAATGATTTATGAGAATAAAAAACAACAACCAATGATATAAGAAAAAGATAGAAGCGTCAACCAATGATATAAGAAAAAGATAGAAGCGTCGACCAATGGTCTATGAGAAAGATAGGAGCATCAACAAATGAGCTATGAGAAAGATAGAAGCATCAACAAATGATCTATGAAAATGATAGAAGCATCAATCAATGATATAAGAGAACGATAGAAACATCAACCAGTGATCTATGAGAATGGTAGAAGCTCCAACCAATGATCTATGAGAAAAATAGAAGCATCAATCAATGATATAAGAGAACGATAGAAGCGTCAACCAATGATCTATGAGAAAGATAGAAGCATTAATAAATGATCTATGAGAACGATAGAAGCATCAATAAATGATCTATGAGAACGATAGAAACATCAACCAATGATCTATGAGAAAGATAGAAGCTCCAACCACTGATCTATGAGAAAGATAGAAGCATCAATCAAAGATCTATGGGAAAGATAGAAGCATCAATCAATGATATAAGAGAACGATAGAAGCGTCAACCAATGATCTATGAGAAAGATAGAAGCATCAACAAATGATCTATGAGAAAGAAGCATCAATCAATGATATAAGAGAAAGATAGAAGCATCAATCAATGATATAAGAGAAAGATAGAAGCATCAATCAATGATATAAGAGAAAGATAGAAGCATCAATCAATGATATAAGAGAACGATAGAATCGTCAACTAATGATCTATGATAACGATAGAAGCATCAACCAATGATCTATGAGAACGATAGAAGCATCAACCAGTGATCTATGAGAATGGTAGAAGCTCCAACCAATGATCTATGAGAAAGATAGAAGCATCAATCAATGATATAAGAGAACGATAGAAGCATCAACCAGTGATCTATGAGAATGGTAGAAGCTCCAACCAATGATCTATGAGAAAGATAGAAGCATCAATCAATGATATAAGAGAACGATAGAAGCGTCAAACAATGATCTATGAGAAAGATAGAAGCATTAGTAAATGATCTATGAGAACGATAGAAGCATCAATAAATGATCTATGAGAACGATAGAAACATCAACCAATGATCTATGAGAAAGATAGAAGCATCAATCAAAGATCTATGGGAATGATAGAAGCATCAATCAATGATATAAGAGAACGATTGAAGCGTCAACCAATGATCTATGAGAAAGATTGAAGCATCAACAAATGATCTATGAGAAAGAAGCATCAATCAATGATATAAGAGAAAGATTGAAGCATCAATCAATGATATAAGAGAACGATAGAATCGTCAACTAATGATCTATGAGAACGATAGAAGCATCAACCAATGATCTATGAGAACGATAGAAGCATCAACCAGTGATCTATGAGAATGGTAGAAGCTCCAACCAATGATCTGTGAGAAAGATAGAAGCATCAATCAATGATATAAGAGAACGATAGTAGCGTCAACCAATGATCTATGAGAAAGACAGAAGCATTAATAAATGATCTATGAGAACGATAGAAGCATCAATAAATGATCTATGAGAAAGATAGAAGCTCCAACCAATGATCTATGGAAGTGTCAACCAATGATATAAGAGAAAGATAGAAGCTCCAATCAATGATCTATGAGAACTGATGTAAATTCCACTGTGCAGTTTAATCGTCTCCCCTAGTCTACAGTTGACACCGTAACAGAACAGAGTACAATGATTGGCCAAAACACTCCTGAGAGCGCCAATCGGAGCAGGATAAAAGACGCTTTGTGAAAGTTTTGAACATTATTTTAGTTATGAAATGAGTAAACCTCGAGCATTATATTAGTGGTTGGTTAAACACAGGTCCAGATCTAGAAAAAAAATCAATGAGAGTGCCAAGTAAACCACGTGAAAAAGTGGGGAGTACGATCGAGTTGAAATCAGCCAGAACGCCGTTCCCATATAATTTTTACCCACCGTTTTAGTGGGTTTTAGCAAAACAAATTTATTGAGACAAATAGGTAAAATAAGTTTAATTCTTTCTTTGCCTCCATTCCAAGAATTCTCAAAGATTCCCATCTTTAGAAGGATGGAGTCCTCCCACCATGTCCCCCTACCATCTCCTAGATCTGCCCCTGGCCTCATAGAAAGAGTTTTCAGAAGGTTCAGCTTAACTTCCACATTTTAAAGCGTCTTAAAATGTTCGTGATTAGAAGCAAACCAAGCTGCAAATATCCAAGTCACAAAGACCCCTCCAATAACAGAGCTGGAGGAATGAGTCCTAGTGGATATCGGGGTGGGGGTGGCTCAGTCGGTAGCGTGCCAGGCTCGTAATCTGTAGTTCCCAGCTGGATCAGCGTTGAGATTTATCTCCGCAAAATTCTCCGCCCTGTCCCCGGTCAGTAGGGGACACCGATGGGCTTGGAAAGGCCGCCGTCCGTCGGATGGGACGCTAAGCCGTGGCCCCGTGTGCGGGAGAGACCCTGTGCACTACCGACTGGCGCGCTACCGACTGAGCCACCCCCGCCCCGATATCCACTAGGACTCATTCCTTCAGATCTGTTATTGGAGGGGTCTTTGTGACTTGGATATTTGCAGCTTGGTACCCTGTGCACGTTGAAGAATACGCTGGATGGCCTTGACGGGAGGCTACCATCTGTCTCCCAACAGCTGTTCCAGTGGGTCCCCTCCTCCAACCTTCTCTGAGCCTTCGGGGTCCATGTGACCTGGCCATTTAGCCCATGGTGAGCAAAAAATTGCCGCTCAGAGGTAAAACAACCCAACTCAACCCTAGTGGATATCCGTTACAGGTATCCACTAGGACTCATTCCTCCAGCTCTATTATGCTGTGTATTAAAACTGTGTATTCAAATTGTGTATGAAAACAATCACGCTTCCATTGGGAAATGCGCGATAGCTGTCGATAAACGCTCAGTGGCAGAGCAAATCGTTTTCAGGCGCTGCGGCCGACTCTAGTGAAAGGTACTGGATGCCACATCAGCATGCTTACGTGCCATGTGGACACCTCATTGAATCTCTGCGATGCCAAATCATGGGACTGGGTAAGGCTGGAAATTCCAAACGACAAATCGCAGCACCCGGAGAATCGCGATGCGAGCAAGGGAAATCAGGAATTCTTAACGACAATGAATCCCGGACAGCATTCATCTTCTTCATAAGCATCAGAGAGGAAATCGGGGATAGATTAATCCATCGCCAGCTAATTACACAACTCCAACTGCAACATCATCATCAGTTATTGGAAAGCGTTAATAGTCGTCATGTGATGCCTTATTAGCCACAGAACTATTGTTAAGTGATTATTGTTAATTGCATTATTTTTCGATATTTTAACTCTTGGAATAAAATAAAAGATAAAGGTTCTGGTTCGATCCAGTTCAATCCAGTCACTTCCTCTTCCCCTCCCCCCATCCTCTCTAGATTTTTTTACAATCCTGAAATGTATGCAAATTGTTTTAGCAATATCTTTTATTAATAAATGAATTTTTTACGCTATTCTATTTGGCTAAATTTTTTTTTAGTGTTTTACAATATTTCATTTCATTTTGGTAATTAAAAGACGAAACTTTCAATGCTGGTGAAATTGAGACGATTTTGTCTGACGTGGCTCGTGGATGTAAAGTCGCGCACAAAAAAGTATCCGAACACTGTATCCGAAAAGTATCCGAACCTTCGTGTCACGAACACGTGACACGAAGGTTGCCAGATCACTGATTTCTAAAAAAAATCGTTGCCAGATGTTTTTTCTGAATTCTGTAATCAACCATAGTGTTCGGATACTTTTTTGAGCTACTGTACTCAGCCTCCGCGCAACCATGGAAACGAAAGGGAAGCATCAAAATTCACAAGATGAGATCAATTTGGCGCCATCACGATCAGATTTTACTTTCATCACAATAACAGAACCTAACTAACAGAATGATGGCCAAATAGGTTTTCATCGCAACTCTAAACACTAAAAATTATAGGGGCGGGGGTGGCTTAATCGGTAGCGCGCCAGGCTCGTAATCTGTAGTTCCCAGATTCGAGTCCCAGCTGGGTCAGCGTTGAGATTTATCTCCGCAAAATTCCCCGCCCTGCCCACGGTCAGTAGGGGACACCGATGGGCTTGGAAAGGCCGCCGTCCGTCGGATGGGACGTTAAGCCGTGTCCCCGTGTGCGGGAGAGCCATACCCTGTGCACGTTAAAGAACACGCTTGATGACCTTGACGGGAGGCTACCATCTGTCCAGTGGGTCTCCACCCACCACAACTCTGAGCCTTCGGGGTCCATGTGACCTGGCCATTTAGCCCATTGTGTGCAAAAAAGTGTCGCTCAGAGGTAAAACAACCCAACCCTAAAAATTATAATAAGGAAGAAAATAAGAAAATACACGAAACCTTATTTTCCTCAAAGTTTCTCTTAAATAGAATCATTCAGTCATAATAATAATTACTTCCAAAAGACTAATCTTGCTCTTAGATTCAGTTTTTTTTATTATTTTTTTAATTTCTTACCTAGTATGGCAGTGAAGAGCTCCGGAGCAGAACTTCCAGCAGCCATGAATGTTGCCCCAGCTACATCTTCACTCAGATTTAATCGCTGTGGGGGGAAAAGATCGATTGCGTTAAAATACAAAAAGTCAAGGACAATTAGGATTGCGTTAAAATACAAAAAGTCAAGGACAATTAGGATTGCATAGCACAGAGAGTTCCGAATGAAAAATATAAAGAAAATGAAGCGAGTTGGATTTGCACAAAATGAGCAGAATGGGTTGGGTTTTTTTACCTGTGAAGCGGCACTTTTTTTGCACACAATGGCCTAAATGGCCAGGTCACAAGGACCCCGAAGGCTCAGAAAAGGTTGGGGGAGGGGACACACTGGAACAGCTGTTGAGAGACAGATGTTAGCCTTCCATCAAGGCCATTCAACGTGTTCTTTAACGTGCACAGGGTATGGCTCTCCCGCACACGGGGTCACGATTTATCGTCCCATCCGACGGACGGAGGCCTTTCCAAGTCCATCGGTGTCCCCTACTGACCGTGGGCAGGGTGGGGAGTTTTGTTGGGGGAGCCATCAAGTCACCTCGCTAGGACTCGAAATAGGAACTGCAGATTACGAGTCTGGCGCGCTACCGACTGAGCCACCCACGCCCCTGAGCAGAATGGATACAAGGACCTGGAGGACTGGGAGATAGTTGGATTTGTGTCTAGAAATGAAAATCTATTAGTGGAGATGCGAGGACTACAGAGAGGAGTTCTAGGCATTCTCGACTCTACGTATTCTACATTGTTATTGCGACTTGGACCATATGGTAGTCGACGCTGTTATAATTTCCTGCTCAAAAGTTCTGAATGCTCCTATTTTATTGCCTGCTTCAAATACCAACATTTTCGCAATGTAGTTGAGAGTTGATGGTGTCATCATAGTCCAGGTATGGTGTCATCCATAGAATTGAAACAATCAAATTAAAACATCATTCATCATCAATTATCACATTGTTCAGCTTTGGATACTTGCAAAGCGAATTTTATGTGCTGTGTTAACTCTAACTGAGGCTGTGGTCAGCAGTGACTGCACTCTTTGTAGGGCATGTCTTTATATGCGAAGGTCTAAGATAGCTAACAGTAGCTTGTACGATTCTTCTCTGTCCTATATGTCGCAAATAAAAAAAAAATCATCCAACGTCTATCACATTCAAGCAGACTTGGGTTGGGTTGTTTTACCTCTGAACGGCACTTTTTTGCACACCATGGGCTAAATGGCCAGGTCACAAGGACCCCGAAGGCTCAGAGAAGGTTGGGGGAGGGGACCCACTGGAACAGCTGTGGGGAGACAGATGGTAGCCTCCCGTCAAGGTCATCCAGCGTGTTCTTTAACGTTGGGTTGTTTTACCTCTGAGCGGCACTTTTTTGCACACCATGGACTAAATGGCCAGGTCACAAGGACCCCGAAGGCTCAGAGAAAGTTGGGGGAGGGGACTCACTGGAACAGCTGTTGGGAGACAGATGGTAGCCTCCCGTCAAGGCCATCCAGAGTGTTCTTTAACGTACACAGTGTATGGCGCTCCCGCACACGGAGCCATCCGACGGACGGCGGCCTTTCCAAGCCCTTCGGTGTCCCCTACTGACCGTGAGCAAGGCGGGGAATTTTGCGGAGATAAATCTCAACGATGACTCAGCTGGGACTCGAACCTGGGAACTACAGATTACGAGCCTGGCCCGCTACCGACTGAGCCACCCCTGCCCCACATTCAAGCAGACACGACTGATTCTACTGCTGATGATTTTCTTCCATGCATATCCACTTCTTGAGGGTGAAATGATGGCTCACTCCATTACCCAGATGTAGTGGTCGCCCACTTTTCATCTGAATGATCCTTACAGTTGACACATTTTGACTGTGTAAATATTAAAAAACCTATTTGAAATGAAGTTCGTAATTTATTCTCTAAAGAAATCAAATGGAGTGAAAGACTAGAAGAACTCCTTTACATCTTCTAGTCAGCTACAAATCCTGTTATCACAGTTGATCAAAAACACAAAACTTTTTTCTAACAACACAAAAAGCTATCAAAACGACTTCTTTATCAAAATCGATCCCCCAAACTAACAAAGCCCCGTTTTATACTCTTCCAGCCTTTAAGTGAATTCCTAAATCAAGCTTACAATAACCCAACACCCGCCAAATAGCCGCACGCGGATATCGACCCTCCCTTCGCATCGGAAATCGATGCCGGACATCTCTTTCTTCTCTTGTTATCTCTCTTCGACATTCCGATCCCAACTTCCTGCCACGCATCTCGCGCTGTTTCCTTCCCTCTCGATCTTCTGACCGCCCTTTGTTAGCTGAACTTTCACCCCAAGTGCCGGCGATGCTAGAAGATGACTGAGCATCCAGCAAACACTCAAATAGCAAAAGGGAAAGAAAAAGAATTTTTGGGATTTTTTTTTTAAATCGGTAGCAGATGAGATGTAGTGACGGGGGGGGGGGGGTTTGAGAGATTTTTTTTCGGCGAATGGTTAGCGTTTTCTGTGAAGAAACTCCCAGAAGATGTTATTCGAATAAAAATGAAAGAAGTCTTCTCAGATTGGATCAAGTTGACGTTAAAAGCGCTCAGAAGACTTTTCTGATCTCTACAGGTCCTCCTCAAAAATGAAAAGAAGTTAGAAAATATTGATGAAATTCTTATCTTCCTATATGTATTCCGAAAAGTCAAAAAACATTAGGATAAATTTAAAAGCAATATCAGGATCTTATGGGATTTATTTTCCTAGGTAAAAAAAAATAACTGTCACCATATCTTCGTTTAAAAACAGTGTTCCTTCACAGATCTGTGAGGTTGTGGGTGGCTCACCAGGTAGCACGCCAGGCATCGAATCTGCATTTCCCAGGTTGGAGTCTCAGCTGTGCTAGTGATGACATTTTTCACCGTTAGATCCCCACCTTACCCTCGATCACATAGACGGGCTTGGAAAGGCCGCCGTCCGTCGGATGGGACGTTAAGCCGTGTGTCCGTGTGCGAGAGAGCCATACCCTGTGCACGTTAAAGAACACGCTAGATGGCCTTGACGGGAGGCAGTCATCTGTCTCCTGACCAGTGGGTCCCTTTTCCCAAACCTTCTCTGAGCCCTAGAGGTCCTTGTGGCCTGGCCATTTACTCAGAGTTAAATGCCCCCGTAGGTTGGGTTGGGTTGTTTTACCTCTGAGCGGCCCTTTTTTGCACACCATGGGCTAAATGGGCAGGTCACATGGACCCCGAAGGCTCAGAGAAGGTTGGGGGAAGGGACCCACTGGAGCAGCTGTTGGGAGGCAGATGGTAGAGTCCCGTCAAGGCCATCCAGCGTGTTCTTTAAGGTGCACAGGGTATGGCTTTCCCGCACACAGGGCCACGGCTTAACGTCACATCCGACGGACGGCGGCCTTTTCAAGCACATCGGTGTCCCCTACTGACCGTGGGCAGGGCGGGGAATTTTGCCCCCGTAGATACTGCAAAGCCGTCCCGTGGCCGAGTGGTTAGCACACTTGGCTACTGATCTAAGGGACCTGGGTTCGAGCCCCGGATTAGGCATGGATGTGTGTGTCATTTTTCTGCTGAGGTCCTGCCATCCTCTCAGATCTCCTACTGTGGCATATAAACTGACAGGCTCCTGTCAGACCTCTGTGGCAAGCAGCTGCTTGAGGGGGTATTATTATTTATTTATTAGATACTGCAAAAGTACGACTAGATCGGTTGATTCAGATACTCGTGTGAAAAGTACTGCTAAATTGGTCCAGTCGCTCAAAAAAGTATCCGAACACTATGGTTGATTACAGAATTGGGAAAAGAAATTAGTGATCTGGCAACCTTCGTGTCACGTGACACGAAGGTTGATAATCAGTCACTAATTTCAGATCACTAATTTCACTAATTTCAGATCACTAATTTCTAAAAAAAAAATCGTTGCCAGATATTTTTTCTGAATTCTATAATCAACCATAGTGTTCGGATATTTTTTTGAGCGACTGTAGGTGGTCATATTATTTTGATACTAGATCGTGTGGGCTCACTCACGGAAATATTGAGCGTGTGCAGTTACCGTTCACAGCAAACTGGAGCGTTAACTGCACACATTTTGCTCCAGTTTGCTGTTTGCTGTGAACGGTAACTGGAGCGTGTACAGTTGCTGTACACGCTCCAGATATTTTTCCTGAATTCTGTAATCACGTGACACGAAGGTTGCCAGATATTTTTTCTGAATTCTCTAATTAACCACAGTGTTCGGATATCCTTCGTGTCACGTGACACGAAGGATGCCAGATCACTAATTTCTAAAAAAAATCGTTGCCAGATATTTTTTCTGAATTCTGTAATCAACCATAGTGTTCGGATATTTTTTTGAGCGACTGTACAGTTGAATGCTTTGATACTGATATGAAAAGTGCACAAAGACGGGGTTGATTCTGATACTCAACAGAAAAATACTTCTAGCCCAGTAGTTGCTGATAACGATAAGAGGAAAAAAAAACTTCTAAACAGAAAAACGAGGATATTCATGAGAAATATACTCTCATCACTACGGAATTCATGTTAATTGAATAAAAAAGCTCTCTTCGGAGCAAACAAAAAGATGAAATTTTGTTATTCTTTTATCGTGTGGAGAGGTTCTAATCATCGAAATCTCTTTCTCCTGTGATGCGAGCACGCGACGAGACACGAGACAAATGGAGGAGGACGTGGCACCCGTCTCGAGCAGCAATCACTGCGCGAAGATAAATCCTATGGCTTCTGATGCAGCCATAGGATCTAATACCGGGATCAACACGTCAGTAGGAAAACAGAGAGAGCCTTTGGAGAGAAGAGGCTTGGGACTGGTTTTCATAAAACTCGGATATAAGTTGTGACAGAAATACTCTTAAGTGAAGCCTCAAATGCCGACAATGCCTAAATATGTTGAGTTGTGTTCGAATGTGGTTTTCTCTCAGGGAAACGTGTTAGTGTCACAATATGGGGGTGTGGATTGGTTCAGTCGATAGCCACCCAGGGTCGTAATCTCCAGTTCCCAAATTAGAGAGGGGCGGGGGTGGCTCAGTCGGTAGTACGCCAGGCTCGTAACTGCAGTTCCCAGGTTCGAGTCCCAGTTGGGTCAGTGTTGAGATTTATCTCCGCAAAATTTCCCGCCCTGCCCACGGTCAGTAGGGGACACCGATAGGCTTGAAAAGGCCGCCGTCCGTCGGATGGGACGTTAAGCCGTGGCCCCGTGTGCGGGAGAGCCATACCCTGTGCACATTAAAGAACACGCTGGATGGCCTTGAGGGAGGCTACCATCTGTCTCTCAACAGCTGTTACAGTGGGTCTCCTCCCCCAACCTTCTCTGAGCCTTCGGGGTCCTTGTGACCTGGACATTTAGCCCATTGTGTGCAAAAAATTGCCGCTCAGAGGTGAAACAACTCAACGTTAAAGAACACGCTGGATGGCCTTGACGGGAGGCTACCATCTGTCTCCCAACAGTTGTTCCAGTGGGTCCCCTCCCCCAACCTTCTCTGGACCTTCGGGGTCCTTGTGGCCTGGCCATTTAGCCCATGATGTGCAAAAAAGTGCCGCTCAGAGGTGAAACAACTCAACGTTAAAGAACACGCTGGATGGCCTTGACGGGAGGCTACCATCTGTCTCCCAACAGTTGTTCCAGTGGGTCCCCTCCCCCAACCTTCTCTGAACCTTCGGGGTCCTTGTGGCATGGCTATTTAGCCCATTGTGTGCAAAAAATTGCCGCTCAGAGGTGAAACAACTCAACGTTAAAGAACACGCTGGATGGCCTTGATGGGAGGCTACCATCTGTCTCCCAACAGCTGTTCCAGTGGGTCCCCTCCCCCAACCTCCTCTGAACCTTCGGGGTCCTTGTGGCCTGGCCATTTAGCCCATGGGGTGCAAAAAAGTGCCGCTCAGAGGTAAAACAATCCAATCCAATCACTATACACTATACATATACCATAAAAGTCTAAGTTGTTTAAAATTTCCAACTTCAAGCATTTCAACGCAAACGTACGGCAAACGAACCACCTTCAAATGAATGAAGCAACGCGCGAGCGAACATTTTACGGTTATAAAATGGGAATTATTTGACGTCATTAGCCTCGTTTTCGTGGCAGAGCAAACAGAAACTTGAGACGAAACGATAATTGGATAGAACGAGCAATGTTCGGTCGTTCCAACAATTAACTCGAGCGCAGAGCCTCCGACAATAAACTCGAGCGCATCATCTCCATCTTCATTACGCTCTGTTTATGACGTAAAAGGCTTCTCTTTTAATTCGTTCATGTCTGAGTGGAGAGAGAAACTAAGAACGAAGTACGAAATTGTAGAAAATTTACTGTTTCGAGCGTTCAGCGCTTTCTATTTATAGCGCAGTTTTGTCAGCTCGAATTTCAAAGCTCTCTCCTCGTTCCAAATCCCTCTATATTTTTTTGTTTAATCAAATTAAAATTGTTTTGAAATTTTTTGCGACATTTAACTATAAAGAGGAGACGAGCGATAAGTGATTAAAAATATGTCTTCATTTCTGACGTATTTGGTACTGAAACTGTAATTATAATGTTAAATCGAGTTTCAGAGCTAGGTAAATCTAAGAACACATCATTCCCAAATGTAAACTTCATTAACGGTTCAATTAGTAATGTGTCAAATTCCCGGTTTTTAATGCCTTGTGTTTTTTCGATGTCCATATTGATAATAAGTTAAATGCAGAGGAAAAGCCTTCCAAATAAATTGCAGAACCATTTAAAACTAAAGCATTAGAGAAACACAATCTCTGGAAAATATGACATGATCTTTTTTCAAAAATTTAAAAAAAAATAAATATTTTCCACCCCTTCGCAAAGAAATGAGGGGCAAGTTGTGAAAGTGAATCTGAACCCTTTGATCATCCCACGGGATCAATTGGTAGGTCACGGGTCAATCGCTAGCGCTCCAGGCTCGTAAACTGAAGTTCCCAGGTTCGAGTCCCAACTGTGTCTGCTCTACAGAGACTTGGCTTGGGTTTTACCTCTGAGTGGCACTTTTTGCACACCATGGGTTAAATGGCCAGGTCAAAAGGACCCCGAAGTCTCAGAGAAGGTTGGGGGACAGGACCCACTGGAACAGCTGTTGGGAGACAGATGGTAGCCTCCCGTCAAGGCCATCCAGCGTGTTCTTTAACGTGCACAGGGTATGGCTCTCCCGCACACGATGCCACGGCTTAACGCCTCATCTGACGGACGGCGGCCTTTCCAAGCCCATCGGTATCCCTTACTGACCGTGGGCAGTGCGGGGAGTTTTGCGGAGATAAATCTCAATGCTGACCCAGATGGGAGTCGAACCTGGGAACTACAAATTACGAGCCTGGCGCGCTACCGACTGAGCCACCCCCGCCCCACTCTACAGAGAGATATCAGATATTTTCAGATTTATCTCCGCTAACTCCCGTTCTGCTCTCGATGAGAAAAGGAATACCGAAGGACTTGGAAAGGCCGCCGTCCCTCGAATGGAATGTTAAGCCGTACCTACGTGAGCAGGAAAGCCTTTGCAAGTTTAAGAACACATTTCACGGCCTTGATGGAAGGCAACGTTATGGCTCATAACATCTCTCCAGTGAGTTCCCTTCCCCAACCTTTTCTGAGTCCTCGTGGTCCTTCTGACTTGGGCATTTAGCCCATTGTGCTTCACCAAAGTTCAAAGACAAATAACTGAATGCAAACAGTGTTATTGGTTCTACTCTTAGGATAATAACATGAACACAGATCTAAACTATCAGGAGGATAGACGCCATGTGTCATTTTACACCTCCAGCATAAAGAAACTGAATTGTTGACTCGTCTGTCTGCAGCCGGCTCCTCTTTGTCCGGACCTCCGTCACTTTCGCATCATCCCCGTCATCTCGGAATCAACTGCTGCCGGCTCCCGAATCTCCTTCGTCAAGATGACCCTGTTCTCTAATGGAGCTGACACTCTCCAAACATCAGACTCTGCTGAGCAATCGATATTAAACAGCCCCAAGCGAAGCCAGATGCCATACTCTCCATCGCCAGGGGTCTTTCTTCATCCTCCTCCTCCTCTTCCTCCTCCGCTTTTATCCCTCTCCAGAGGATAAGAGACAGACACCGAGGACACTCTTCACCCTCAAGACCCTCCACTCCTATCGGCAACTCCATCCCCAAAACAAACATCGAGTTTAAAGCTGCCGTGAGAGCTCGGAAATCGACGGAGTGAGTAGGCGGAAGATCCCCAAGGAGAAAATGATTTTCTTTCTGCTGAGAGAACGTACAGATGATGTCCCAAGGGAAAATCAGTTCCTTTCAATAAATTCAATAACGTAAATCAGTATTAGGTTCCCTCGCAGCTGAAAGATAACTTATTGCTGCACAATGGACTAAACATCCAGGTTATAAGAGGAACCCAAAGTTCTGAACAAGCTAGCAGCTTTGAGCCAGGCTTGTAATCTGAAATTCCAGTCACACCTGGCCAGCGTTGGAATTTATCTCCATTAATTTAGGTTGTTTTACCTCTGAGCGGCACTTTTTTGCACACCATGTGCTAAATGGCCAGGTCACATGGACCCCGAAGGCTCAGAGAAGGTTGGGGGAGGGGACCCACTGGAACAGCTGTTGGGAGACAGATGGTAGCCTCCCGTCAAGGCCATCCAGCGTGTTCATTAACGTGCACAGGGTATGGCTCTCCCGCACACGGGGCCACGGCTTAACGTCCCATCCGACGGACGGCGGCCTTTCCAAGCCCATCGGTGTCCCCTACTGACCGTGGGCAGGCGGGGAATTTTGCGGAGATAAATCTCAACGCTGACCCAGCTGGGACTCGAACCTGGGAACTACAGATTACGAGCCTGGCGCGCTACCGACTGAGCCACCCCCGCCCCAATATCTCCATTAAACTCTCCTTACTCTCTGTCAGAAAAATGACAACGATGTCCTTGAAAAGCTGCTGTCCGTCAGATGCGACCTTAAGCAGTCTCCCTGTGCAAGAAAACCATTCCCTGAACACGTTAAACACACTGGATAAGTTTGCGGGAGAAGTCCACATCGGATGGGACGTTACGCCGTGGCTCCGTGTGCGGGAGAGCCATACCCTGTGCCCGTTAAAGAACACGCTGGATGGCGTTGACGAGAGGCTACCATCTGTCTCCCAACAGCTGTTCCAGTGGGTCCCCTCCCCCAACCTTCTCTGAGCCTTCGGTATCCTTGTGACCTGGCCATTTAGCCCATGGTGTGCAAAAAAATTGCCGCTCAGAAGTAAAACATCCAAACAACAATGGATAAGCCTTGACGGAAGATTTCCATTTTTCCTATAATAGTTGCCCAGTGGATCCTCTTTCCCAGCCTTCTATGAAATCTTATTGTCCCTGGGATCTTCCCATTTAACCAACTGTGCACATCCAAAGACGACATTCCTCCTGAATTACATGGATGATTACTCGAGCAAAGAGAAATATTTGGGCTCAGTTTCCGAAAACATTTTATGAAACGTTGTTGAGAGCTAAACCAACAGAATTCTACCCCTTAACAAGATAACGATTGCAATTCTAAACTCTTTCCAGAAGACGGGAGGATCTTAATCTTATGTGAAAAAGAAAATGGCGAACATTTCTGTCGTGCGTTCAGCGCTTAACGAAGACTTCTATTTTTCGAGTTTGATTCGTGACGAGACATCCCTAAAGGAAGCAAATCAATCTGACTGCTTCCACTGTGTGTAAAAACGTGCAGGTCAGAAGTTGGGTTATATTGAGCGACACTTTTTTTGTGCAAATAATGGGCTAAATGGCCAGGTCACAAGGACCCCAATGGATCAAAAAATGTTTGGGAAAGGCGACCCACTGGTCAGCTATTAGTAGGGAGAGGGTAGACTCCCGTCAAATCCATTCAGTGTGTTCTGTAAAGTGCACAGGATAAGGCTCTGTTCTGAATACGACCCACGGTTTAACGTCGCATCCGACGGACGGCGGCCTTTCCAAGCCCATCGATGTAGAGTCGCACATAAAAATATCCGAACACTACGGTTGATTTCAGAATTCAGAAAAAAATATCTGGCAACGATTCTTTTATAAATTAGTGTGTGTGCAATCTGGCAACTCTTCGTGTTAGAAACGTTAGAACGAACTTCGTTTTTTAACTTAGAAATTAGTGATCTGGCAACCTTCGTGTCACGTGACACAAAGGTTGCCAGATCACTTCTTACCAGGGTATTCAACACGGCACTCAGACACGGCAATGAGGTGCAATGTTGACACGGCAATCAAATCGTTGCCAGATATTTTTTCTGAATTCTGAAATCAACCGTAGTGTTCGGATATTTTTTTCAGCGACTGTACCCTACTGATCAATGGCAGGGTGAGGGGTTTTGTGGAGATAAATCTCAACGCTATCCCAGGCAGAACTCGAACCTGGGAACTGCAGATTATGAGTCTAGATCGCTACCATTTGAGCCACTCACTTGGTCAGAGGTAAAAGGAACCCCAACCATTTGACATTTGTAGACGATAGATTGCAACTAAGTCATTATCTTTCACTATTTATGCCTTTTCCAAATGTCTCGGGGCGGTGGTTCTCCGCCCTGCCCGACCCTGGTGCTCAGTCGGTAGCGCGCCAGGGTCGTAATCTGTAGTTCCCAGGTTCGAGTCCCAGCTGGGTCAGCATTGAGATTTATCTCCGCAAAATTCCCCGCCCTGCCCACGGTCAGTAGGGGACACCGATGGGCTTGGAAAGGCCGCCGTCCGTCGGATGGGACGTTAAGCCGTGGCACCGTGTGCGGGAGAGTTATACCTTGTGAGCATCAAAGAACACGCTGGATGGCCTTGACGGGAGGCTACCATCTGTCTCCTAACAGCTGTTCCAGTGGGTCCCTTCCCCCAACCTTCTCTGAGCGTTCGGGGTTCATGTGACCTGGCCATTTAGCCCATGGTGTGCAAAAAAGTACCGCTCAGAGGTAAAACAACCCAACCCAAATGTCTCGTCTATTCTGAGGCTACTTTCAGCTGCTTCGTCATAAAAACCTAACGAGGCAGACACGTGCCTTAAATGTTGTAGATTGCAGACACGTACAGGGTGAGAAATCGATGATAGTATGAAAACCAATATGAGTTCCATTTCCTATCTCAATAATGTAGTGTGTGAGTGGGAGTATTGTTGCGAGAGAGGCGTCAATATGACGTCTGTCATTTCATTGGCATCAACCTTGAAGATTTTCTTTCTCTTGTCTCTCTCTCTGTAGGTGGGCAGAGAGCGGTATTTATTCCATCGATAGAGCATACTATACACAAATACTCATTTTGAAAAGAATGTTGCACAAAAATTTAATTATTTTTTTTTCAGAACACGCTGGATGGCATGGACCAGAGGCTACTATCTGTCAGAAAAATGAAGCATTTCCTGTTTAGTTATCGGTTATAAAGTTAAACAATAGTTGAATAATTTTCAATGGGAAATGGAACAAATTTAGCTCAAAACTGAAGGCAAAAGATAAATCATTATTATTCGGGAAAAAAAAGCAATTCAAAGCAAAAATGAATCATTATTGTTCGAAATTGCAATTAAAAATAAAGAATAATCAGTTATCTTCAAATATGAATCCAAAGCAAAGAATGAATGGATATTCTTCGAAACAGCAACTGAAAAAGAATGAATCGTTTTTCTTAAATCAAACAATTGAAAACAAAGAATGAATCATTAAGCTTTGGAATAACAAATGAAAACAAAATCATTATTCTTCAAAATAACAATTGAAAACAATTTTTTTATTTTTTAAAAACAATTGGAAGGAGAGAGTGAATCATTAATCATTATTCTTCGGAATAACACTTGAAAACAAAATCATTATTCATTAAAATAACAATTGAAAACAAAATCGTTATTCATTAAAATAACAATTGAAAACAAAATCGTTATTCATTAAATTAACAATTGAAAACAAAATTATTATTCTTCAAAATAGCAATTGGAAACAAAATCATTATTCTTCAAAATAACAATTGAAAACAATTTTTTATTTTTTTAATAACAATTGGAAGAAGAGAGTGAATCATTATTCTTCGGAATAACAATTAAAAACAAAATCATTATTCATTAAAATAACAATTAGAAACAAAACCGTTATTCATTAAAATAATAATTGAAAACAAAATGATTATTCTTCTAAATAACAATTGAAAACAAAATCGTTATTCATTATAACAATTGCAAACAAAATCGTTATTCATTAAAATAACAATTGAAAACAAAATTTTTATTCTTCAAAATAACAATTGAAAACAATATCATTTTTCTTCAGAATAACAATTGAAAACAATTATTTATTTTTTTAATAACAATTCGAAGGAGAGAGTGAATCATTAACATTATTCTACGAACAACAATTGAAAAAAATCATTATTCTTCAAAATAAGAATTCAAAACAAAATCATTATTCATCAAAATAACAATTGAAAACAAATTCATTATTCATCAAAACAACAATTGAAAACAAAATCATTATTCTTCAAAATAGCAATTGAAAACAAAATCATTATTCATGAAAATAACAATTTAAAACAATATCATTATTCTTCAAAATGACAATTGAAAATAAAATCATTATTCTTCAAAATGACAATTGAAAACCATTATTTTTTTAATAACAATTGGAAGCAGAGAGTTAATCATTAATCATTATTCTTCAGAATAACAATTGAAAACAAAATTATTATTCTTCAAAATAACAATTGGAAACAAAATCATTATTCTTCAAAATAACAATTGAAAACAAAATCATTATTCATCAAAATAACAATTTAAAAACAAAATCATTATTCTTCAAAATAACAATTGAAAAAAAAAATTATTTTTTAATAACAATTGGAAAGAGAGAGTGAAACATTAATCATTATTCTTCGAAATAACAATTGAAAACAAAATAATTATTCTTCAAAATAACAATTGAAAACAAAATCATTATTCCTCAAAATAACAATTGAAAACAAAATCATTATTCCTCAAAATAAAAATTGAAAACAAAATCATTATTCATTAAAATAACAATTGAGAACAAAATAGTTATTCTTCAAAATAGTAATTGAAAACAATATCATTATTCTTCAAAATAACAATTTAAAAACAAAATCATTATTCTTCAAAATAACAATTGAAAACAAAATCATTATTCATCAAAATAACAATTTAAAAACAAAATCATTATTCTTCAAAATAACAATTGAAAAAAAAAATTATTTTTTAATAACAATTGGAAAGAGAGAGTGAAACATTAATCATTATTCTTCGAAATAACAATTGAAAACAAAAAAATTATTCTTCAAAATAACAATTGAAAACAAAATCATTATTCCTCAAAATAGCAATTGAAAACAAAATCATTATTCCTCAAAATAACAATTGAAAACAAAATCATTATTCATTAAAATAACAATTGAGAACAAAATAGTTATTCTTCAAAATAGTAATTCAAAACAATATCATTATTCTTCAAAATAACAATTTAAAAACAAAATCATTATTCTTCAAAATAACAATTGAAAACAAAATCATTATTCATCAAAATAACAATTTAAAAACAAAATCATTATTCTTCAAAATAACAATTGAAAAAAAAAATTATTTTTTAATAACAATTGGAAAGAGAGAGTGAAACATTAATCATTATTCTTCGAAATAACAATTGAAAACAAAATCATTATTCCTCAAAATAACAACTGAAAACAAAATCATTATTCATTAAAATAACAATTGAAAACAAAATCATTATTCATTAAAATAACAATTGAGAACAAAATAGTTATTCTTCAAAATAGTAATTAAAAACAATATCATTATTCTTCAAAATAGCAATTGAAAACAAAATCATTATTCTTCAAAATAACAATTGAAAAAAAATTTTATTTTTTAATAACAATTGGAAAGAGAGAGTAAAACATTAATCATTATTCTTCGGAATAACAATTCAAAACAAAATAATTATTCTTCAAAATAACAATTGAAAACAAAATCATTATTCCTCAAAATAACAATTGAAAACAAAATCATTATTCATTAAAATAACAATTGAGAACAAAATAGTTATTCTTCAAAATAGTAATTGAAAACAATATCATTATTCTTCAAAATAGCAATTGAAAACAAAATCATTATTCTTCAAAATAACAATTGAAAACAATTTTTTATTTTTTAATAACAATTGAAAACAAAATCATTATTCCTCAAAATAACAATTGAAAACAAAATCATTTTTCATTAAAATAACAATTGAAAACAAAATCATTATTCATTAAAATAACAATTGAGAACAAAATAGTTATTCTTCAAAATAGTAATTGAAAACAATATCATTATTCTTCAAAATAGCAATTGAAAACAAAATCATTATTCTTCAAAATAACAATTGAAAACAATTTTTTATTTTTTAATAACAATTGAAAACAAAATCATTATTCCTCAAAATAACAATTGAAAACAAAATCATTATTCATTAAAATAACAATTGAAAACAAAATCATTATTCATTAAAATAACAATTGAGAACAAAATAGTTATTCTTCAAAATAGTAATTGAAAACAATATCATTATTCTTCAAAATAACAATTTAAAAACAAAATCATTATTCTTCAAAATAACAATTGAAAAAAATTTTTATTTTTTAATAACAATTGGAAAGAGAGAGTAAAACATTAATCATTATTCTTCGGAATAACAATTGAAAACAAAATAATTATTCTTCAAAATAACAATTGAAAACAAAATCATTATTCCTCAAAATAACAATTGAAAACAAAATCATTATTCATTAAAATAACAATTGAGAACAAAATAGTTATTCTTCAAAATAGTAATTAAAAACAATATCATTATTCTTCAAAATAGCAATTGAAAACAAAATCATCATTCTTCAAAATAACAATTGAAAACAAGTTTTTATTTTTTAATAACAATTGGAAAGAGAGAGTAAAACATTAATCATTATTCTTTGGAATAACAATTGAAAACAAAATAATTATTCTTCAAAATAACAATTGAAAACAAATCATTATTCCTCAAAATAACAATTGAAAACAAAATCATTATTCATTAAAATAACAATTGAGAACAAAATAGTTATTCTTCAAAATAGTAATTGAAAACAATATCATTATTCTTCAAAATAGCAATTGAAAACAAAATCATTATTCTTCAAAATAACAATTGAAAACAATTTTTTATTTTTTAATAACAATTGAAAACAAAATCATTATTCCTCAAAATAACAATTGAAAACAAAATCATTATTCATTAAAATAACAATTGAAAACAAAATCATTATTCATTAAAATAACAATTGAGAACAAAATAGTTATTCTTCAAAATAGTAATTGAAAACAATATCATTATTCTTCAAAATAACAATTTAAAAACAAAATCATTATTCTTCAAAATAACAATTGAAAAAAATTTTTATTTTTTAATAACAATTGGAAAGAGAGAGTAAAACATTAATCATTATTCTTCGGAATAACAATTGAAAACAAAATAATTATTCTTCAAAATAACAATTGAAAACAAAATCATTATTCCTCAAAATAACAATTGAAAACAAAATCATTATTCATTAAAATAACAATTGAGAACAAAATAGTTATTCTTCAAAATAGTAATTAAAAACAATATCATTATTCTTCAAAATAGCAATTGAAAACAAAATCATCATTCTTCAAAATAACAATTGAAAACAAGTTTTTATTTTTTAATAACAATTGGAAAGAGAGAGTAAAACATTAATCATTATTCTTTGGAATAACAATTGAAAACAAAATAATTATTCTTCAAAATAACAATTGAAAACAAATCATTATTCCTCAAAATAACAATTGAAAACAAAATCATTATTCATTAAAATAACAATTGAGAACAAAATAGTTATTCTTCAAAATAGTAATTGAAAACAATATCATTATTCTTCAAAATAGCAATTGAAAACAAAATCATTATTCTTCAAAATAACAATTGAAAACAATTTTTTATTTTTTAATAACAATTGAAAACAAAATCATTATTCCTCAAAATAACAATTGAAAACAAAATCATTATTCATTAAAATAACAATTGAAAACAAAATCATTATTCATTAAAATAACAATTGAGAACAAAATAGTTATTCTTCAAAATAGTAATTGAAAACAATATCATTATTCTTCAAAATAACAATTTAAAAACAAAATCATTATTCTTCAAAATAACAATTGAAAAAAATTTTTATTTTTTAATAACAATTGGAAAGAGAGAGTAAAACATTAATCATTATTCTTCGGAATAACAATTGAAAACAAAATAATTATTCTTCAAAATAACAATTGAAAACAAAATCATTATTCCTCAAAATAACAATTGAAAACAAAATCATTATTCATTAAAATAACAATTGAGAACAAAATAGTTATTCTTCAAAATAGTAATTAAAAACAATATCATTATTCTTCAAAATAGCAATTGAAAACAAAATCATCATTCTTCAAAATAACAATTGAAAACAAGTTTTTATTTTTTAATAACAATTGGAAAGAGAGAGTAAAACATTAATCATTATTCTTTGGAATAACAATTGAAAACAAAATAATTATTCTTCAAAATAACAATTGAAAACAAATCATTATTCCTCAAAATAACAATTGAAAACAAAATCATTATTCATTAAAATAACAATTGAGAACAAAATAGTTATTCTTCAAAATAGTAATTGAAAACAATATCATTATTCTTCAAAATAGCAATTGAAAACAAAATCATTATTCTTCAAAATAACAATTGAAAACAATTTTTTATTTTTTAATAACAATTGGAAAGAGAGAGTAAAACATTAATCATTATTCTTCGAAATAACAATTGAAAACAAAATAATTATTCTTCAAAATAACAATTGAAAACAAAATCATTATTCCTCAAAATAACAATTGAAAACAAAATCATTATTCATTAAAATAACAATTGAGAACAAAATAGTTATTCTTCAAAATAGTAATTGAAAACAATATCATTATTCTTCAAAATAGCAATTGAAAAACAAAATCATTATTCTTCAAAATAACAATTGAAAACAATTTTTTATTTTTTTAATAACATTTGGAAGGAGAGAGTGAATCATTAATCATTATTCTTCGGAAAAATAATTGAAGGCAAAATCATTATTCATTAAAATAACAATTAAAAACAAAATCATTTTTCTTCAAAATAACAATTGAAATCAAAATCATTATTCATCAAAATAACAATTTAAAAACAAAATCATTATTTTTCAAAATAACAATTGAAAACAATTTTTTAATTTTTAATAACAATTGTAAGGAGAGGGTGAAACATTAATCATTTTTCTTCAGAATAACAATTGAAAACAAAATATTTATTCTTCAAAATAACAATTGAAAACAAAATCATTATTCATCAAAATAACAATTGAAGCAAAATCATTATTCATTAAAATAACAATTGAAAACAAAATCGTTATTCATTAAAATAGCAATTGAAAACAAAATTTTTTTCTTCAAAATAACAATTGAAAACAAAATTGTTATTCATTAAAATAACAATTTAAAACAATTTTTATTTTATTTTTTAATAACAATTGGAAAGAGAGTGAATTATTAATCATTATTCTTCGGAATAACAATTGAAAACAAAATCATTATTCTTCAAAATAACAATGGAAAACAAAATCATTATTCTTCAAAAAAATTGATAACAAAATCATTATTCATCAAAATAACAATTGAAAACAAAATCATTATTCATCAAAATAACAATTGAAAACAAAATCATTATTTTTCAAAAAAAAATTGATAACAAAATCGTTATTCATCAAAATAACAATTGAAAACAAAATCGTTATTCTTCAAAATAACAATTGAAAACAATATTATATTTTTAAAATGACAATTGAAAGGAGAGAGTGAATCATTGATCATTATTCTGCGAATTAACAATTAAAAACAAAATCATTATTCTTCGGACTAACAATTGAACACAAAATCTTGTTATTTGAAATAACAATTGGAAGGAGAGAGTGAATTATTATTCTTCGAAATAACAATCGGAAACAAAGAATGCATCATTATTCTTTATAAGACAGTTGGAAGCAAAGATTGAATCGTTTTCCCTTTCCACAGAAGTTCACGCTGCGAAAGAAGAAATGATTCCTTTTTCTTTCTTTTAAAAATAACAATGGAAACGAAGAATGAATCTTTTTCGTTGAACTGAAATGGATTATTGAAGGTAACAATAGCAAACAATGAAACATTTTTCTTTTCCCTTTCAGGGTTTCAATTGAAAGCAAAGAATCTGTGATGTTTACCCACCATGCAACATTCTTCCAGGGAGGCGATGAAGTAATCATCACACACAACGGCCACTGCGTAGAACATGTAAATGATGACTAGGATGTGGATGATGATCGCTCCATGAGCACGCTGCTTAGCAGTGAACAGATCGGCAGGAAATTCATCATACGCTAGAAAGAGGAAAAGATAAACGCATCAATATTTATCCATACATCCAAAACCTAATAAAACTTTCTTTGCAACATTTCTCACACTTTGTATAGTTTCAATTGTTTTACTCAGAAACGGAATTTTTTTACCAAGTGAGCTAAATGACCATTTGCAAAGCCACTAGTGCTCAGCGATCTTTGATGAAAGGGTTGGTTTGGGTTGTTTTACCTCTGAGAAATACCTTTTGGTACCCAAAGGGATAAATGGCTACGTCACAAGGACCCTAACGGCTCAGAAAATGTTAGTGGAAAGGAGACCCATTGACAGCTTTTAGGAGACAGATGGTAACCTCCCTTCAAGGCCGTACAGCGTGTTCTCTAATGTGCACAGGGTATGGTTCTCCTACCAATGCGCAAACGGTTTATTTTTCCATCCGATGGACAGTGGTCTTTCCAAGCCCATCGGTGTCTCCTTCTCACTGAGGGCAAGGTGGGGGTTAGAGGTCACAATGACCCCGAGGGCTCAGAGAACCCGCTGTACAGCTTTAGGAGGCAGGTGGAAGACAGACAGGAGCATCCAGTGTATTCTTTAAAGGGTACAGTACACCATTCACTTTCACGCGGAACCACGGCTTAATACCACAGCTGATGGACAGTTGACCTTCAAAGCTCATCAGAGGACACCGATGGGCTCGGAAATGCAACCGTTCATCGGATGGGATGTTAAGCATGCTTATTAAGCAGTAGAGCCATACCCTGTGAACGTTAAAGAACACACTGGATGGCCTTGATGGGAGGTTTACCATCTGTCTCCTAACAGCTGTTCCAGTGGGGACTCTTCCCCCAACCTTCTCTGAGCCTTCGGGGTCCTTGTGACCTGGCCATTTAGCCTGTTGTGTGCAAAAAAAAGTGCCGCTCAAAGATACAGCAACCCAAACTAGCATCTATTGGGGGAGGAGGGGGAGTCATGCGAGTGATTGGACAGAAATAAACGTTTTCGTGCAAACTTAGAAAACATTCTTGCGAAAAAATTATTCTAGTGGGTGTTTTTTAAGGTAACATTTTTTAAAACTGTCCGCAATATTACGTTTACTTTTTTTCCTCAACTTTCAAGTTATCAAAAAACTAAATGGGGTTACATTCCCATTTACAAACTCCCCCTGCCGCCACATCTCGACTTCTTTTAGAATCAGTCTGGATTACTAATTCTATTATGACTCGATCAGGAATTAATTATTTTCGTTGGAAACGTAAATCCTTCAGCTGAGTTGTCAAAAAAAAAATGAGACAATAATGCTTGAAGCGATGCCTGTTAACTTTCACGGATGTAAGGAGAAATCTTTCAGGATTTCGTTAATGACGCAGAAAAGCGGAATTTAAATTCAGCGAAGAGCTGAGAAAAGCATCGTGGGAGCTGGGAGACGATGAAAAGGGAGGAGGATGCAAAATTATGCAAATGGCAATGGATTTGTCGGTTGGAGGAGAAAAGCGAAAAAAAAAAGGCAAACTGCGCAAATAATAAACAAAATAAGTAAGCTGTACAGTCGCTCAAAAAAGTATCCCAACACTATGGTCGATTACAGAATTCAGAAAAAATATCTGGCAAAGATTTTTATTTTTAGAAATTAGTGATCTGGCAACCTTCGTTGTCACGTGACACGAAGGTTGCCAGATCACTAATTTCTAAAAAAAATCGTTGCCAGATATTTTTTCTGAATTCTGTATCGACCATAGTGTTCGGATACTTTTTTGAGCGACTGTAGGTGGTCATATTATTTTGATACTAGATCGTGTGGGCTCACTCACGGAAATATTGAGCGTCTGCAGTTACCGTTCAGAGCAAACTGGAGCGTGTGCAGTAACTGCACACGCTCCAGTTTGCTGTGAACGGTAACTGGAGCGTGTACAGTTGATGTACACGCTCCAGATATTTTTCCTGAATTCTGTAATCACGTGACACGAAGGTTGCCAGATCACTAATTTATAAAAAAATCATTGCCAGATATTTTTTCTGAATTCTGTAATCGACCATAGTGTTCGGATATTTATTTGAGCGACTGTACCACCCCTTTGTTTGGTTCCGATTGTGAAGTATGGAGGTGGATCCCTATGCTGTGGGGTGCATATCATGGCATTCCTTAGGGCCTTTAGTTATTCTGCAGGATCGTGTCACATCCACAACGTACGAATCCATTCTCGTGGACCACCTGCACCCAATGTTGCAGCCATTGTTCCCTAATGACCGTCCCTGGTTTCAAGCGGATATTGTACCCGTGAATTGCGCAAAACTTGTCAAATTGTGGTTTTCAGAGGATGAGGAACAGCAGCTACACCGACCACCTCAATCTCCAGACCTCAATATTATTGCAAATTTGTGGGAATATTTGTAGCGCAACGTCAAATTACATTTTCCACCTCCAGCATCAATACTACAGTTGGGCCATATTTTACAGGAAGAATGGTCCCACATTCCATTACCGTACGTGCATGACTTGTATAAGTCTATTCCACGTCGAATTGCGTCTGTTCTGAACGCCCGGCGTGGGTGTACAGCTTATTAATAAAACGTTCTCGACAAACAGTACATGTTTCCATTATTTTGATAAACCCCTGTATGTTTCGATATATTTAATCAGTATCTCAATTTATTTCGAAGCAAAAAGATACATTTACATCAAGAAAATAGCGTGCTTGGAAAATAACTTCCTGCAGTCTTCGGTGGATAAATCAACATCTTCTGGAGACATCAGCATTCAGTAAATTATTAAACACAATAACTCTATATTTCGGTGTAAAAAAACAACTTCTAAATTTCTTTTTATTATTTCTCCATAAATGAATTTGCCGTCCCGTGGCTGAGTGGTTAGATACGCTTGGCTACTGATCTAAGGGACCTGGGTTCGATAATAACGCTTGGCTACTGATTCTAAGGGACCTGGTTCGATAATAACGCTTGGCTACTGATCTAAGGGACCTGGTTCGAGCCCCTGATTCTAAGGGACCTGGTTCGATAAGGGACCAAGGTCTAAGGGGCCTGGGTTCGATAATAACGCTTGGCTACTGATCTAAGGGACCTGGGTTCGAGCCCCTGATTAGGCATGGATGTGTGTGTCGTTTTTCTGCTGAGGTCCTGCCATCCTCTCAGATCTCCTACTGTGGCATATAAACTGACAGGCTCCTGTCAGACCTCTGTGGCAAGCAGCTGCTTGAGGGGGTATTTATTTATTTTTATTTATTATAAATGAATTGGTAGAGGAGAAAGAATCCCCCTTCCAAAGTTTCTGTACCAAAACTCTCAAGTTATTAAGCCATCGATTTTCACTTCCCCCCTCCCCTCCTCCAGCCCCTCCCACACAACTCCCACCTTCATTACATCGGCACTTCTTTTTATAGACTTTCCACTCTCGAACAAGAAACTGAAACTCTGCCAACTTATTGATTGGGCACGAGGCGATCCCGTCTACTCTCTGCTCTACTTTGATAACACGAATCCAAAGTGTTCTCTTTCCGCTAGACTAATGGCGCCAAACCTTAATCCCGCCTACTCGATACCCAATGAACCTGCTCCTATTATCCATGCATGATACCAGATAAGCTCCGTGGCGGGGAGTTGGCCAGCTGGTAGCGCGCCAGGCTCGTCATCAGTATTTCCCAGGCTCGGGTGCCACCACCATTAAGTCATCAGATGGAACTATGCCAGTGTTGAGATTTATCTCCTCTAAACATCTCCCCTACACACACACTGCCCTCGGGGAGAAAGGGAACATCGATGGACTTGGATAGGCCGCCGTCCGTCGGATGGGATATAGAGCCGTGGCCCCTTTCGCAAGAGAGCCATACTCTTTGCACGTTAAAGAACACACTGGATGACGGGAGGCTTTTATCTGTCTCGTAATAGCTGTCCAGTCTCGTAACAGCCCCCAACTTTTTCTGAGCCCTCGGGGTCTTTGTGACCTTGTCAATTAGCTTCCAACCTTCTCTGAGCCCTCAGGGTCTTTGTGATCTTGTCATTTAGCCTCCAACCTTCTCTGAGCCCTCGGGATCTTCGTGACCTTGTCATTTAGCTTTCAACCTTATCTGAGCACTCAGGGTCTTTGTGACCTTAGTCAATTAGCCTCCAACCTTCTCTGAGCCCTCGGGGTCTTTGTGACCTTGTCATTTAGCTTTCAATCTTCTCTGAGCACTCAGGGTCTTTGTGACATTGTCAATTAGCCTCCAACTTTCTCTGAGCCCTCAAGGTCTTTGTGACATTGTCAATTAGCCTCCAACCTTCTCTGAGCCTTCAGGGTCTTTGTGATCTTGTCCTTTAGCCCTTAACCTTTCTCTGAGCCCTCAGGGTCTTTGTGACCTTAGTCATTTAGCTTCCAACCTTCTCTGAGCCCTCAGGGTCTTTGTGACATTGTCAATTAGCCTCCAACCTTCTCTGAGCCCTCAGGGTCTTTGCGACCTTAGTCATTTAGCCCCAACCTTCTCTAGACCCTCAGGGTCTCTGTGATCTTGTCATTTATCCTCCAACCTTCTCTGAGCCCTCAGGGTCTTTGTGACATTGTCAATTAGCCTCCAACCTTCTCTGAGACCTCAGGGTCTTTGTGACCTTAGTTATTTAGCCCCCCAACCTTCTCTGAGCCCTCAGGGTCTTTGTGACCTTAGTCATTTAGCCCCCAACCTTCTCTGAGCCCTCAGGGTCTCTGTGATCTTGTCATTTAGCCTCCAACCTTCTCTGAGCCCTCAGGGTCTTTTTGACATTGTCAATTAGCCTCCAACCTTCTCTGAGCCCTCATGGTCTTTGTGACCTTAGTCATTTAGCCCCCAACCTTCTCTGAGCCCTCAGGGTCTTTGTGACCTTAGTCATTTAGCTTCCAACCTTCTCTGAGCCCTCAGAGTTCAGAGAAGGTTGGGGTTAGACATAAAATAGCATTGCTTGTATATTTTAGACTCTACTCACCAGGAGGTGTGCAGTCTTCTTTGGAGGGCGTCATCGTGACCCCTTCATCCGAATGGGTCACGTTGTAGCCCTCTTCTTCCTCCTTTTCTTCCTCCGACTCCCTGTCTCCTTTGGGATGAGCACCAGGAGTCACAACTCGATGGTTCTCGCGACTCGACACCGTAGATGAAACGACGGGCACGTGGGGCTCAGCCTTCGATGGAGTTACTCGTCCGCTAGCCTCGCCTTCCGCGGATGGCGATTGCGGGTTCGACTCCTCGGGCTTCTCTTCCTCGCCCTCAGTTGGAGGATGCGGAGAGACTGGAGATGTCGTATCATCTCCGTCGGAAGAGACGGGGGTGTCCACCGGCACGTGCCCTGACTTCGAGGGGTGTTCCATCGGTTGATGATCATCCTTCTCTTCGGGATGTTTCTCGGGCTGCTCTCGGGGGTGAGGATGCTCGTCGTGTTCCGGTTGGCTGGTGTCGTCATCTCCGTCTGATGACCTACTGAACAGCAGACGGGTCAAGTGTTGCGGCGTCGCTGCAGGCGGATGGTTTCCGTTTAAAGCTTTGATATGACCTAGAATAAAAAAAAATAGTTTTAAATCACTGGGGCATAATCATTTCTACAAATGAAAGACTATTACATCTAATATTTGATAATATTTTAAATACATACATATAAATATCAATTACTATAATTATTATTCAAATACAGATAACTGTTTTTCAGCCGAAACACACTGGAACAACTGCTGATTTCCAGGTATTTTTAACTACTAAGTTTTTCCGCACTACGCACCTACCCAGACATAAAGATCTTTCTTCAGGAAGATTTCATCAAGACACAAGTTCCCAGAACTGATTTTCGATTGCGAGCTTTAATTGTATAGATCTCATCGAGCATTGAGTGCTACATCATTTTCCCTTCCCATTCTGCTACTAATTGGGATAGCTCTTGTAAGACCGTACTTTGCTCTCTACAGAACTCTCACATTGCATCGCGCTAATTAGAGTTCTCTGTAAGAGTAAGGATGTATTCTGAACTCTATAGGATCGCACTACTTATTCTCCGTGAGTTTTGCTTTTTTTTCACTCTCGTGTACCACGCTCTCGGTACTTTTCGTTACGACAGAGTCTAATGAAAAGTGACAGGCTAATAATAGACTGATGGCAGGCTAATGACAGATTAATGACAGGCTAATAATAGACTGATGGCAGGCTAATGACAGATTAATGACAGGCTAATAATAGACTGATGGCAGGCTAATGACAGATTAATGACAGGCTAATGACAGAATAATGGAAGTCTAATGATAGACTAATGGCAGGCTAATGATAGACTAATGGCAGGCTAATGATAGACAGGCTAATGACAGACTAATGACATGCTAATGACAGGCTAATGATAGACTAATGACAGGCTAATGATAGCCTAATGGCAGGCTAATGATAGACTAATGACAGATTAATGACAGGCTAATGACAGAATAATGACAGGCTAATGATAGACTAATGACACAATAATGACAGGCTAATGATAGACTAATGGCAGGCTAATGATAGACAGGCTAATGACAGATTAATGACATGCTAATGACAGGCTAATGATAGACTAATGACAGGCTAATGATAGACTAATGGCAGGCTAATGATAGACTAATGGCAGGCTAATGATAGACTAATGATAGGCTGATGACAGACTAATGGCTGGCTGATGACCAACTAATGACAGACTAATTACAGACTAATGACAGACTAATTACAGACTAATAACAGGCTAATGATAGACTAATGACAGGATAATGATAGACTGATGGTATGCTAATGATAGACTGATGGTATGCTAATGACTGACTAATGACAGGCTAATGATAGACTAATGACAGGATAATGATAGACTAATGGTATGCTAATGATAGACTGATGGTATGCTAATGATAGACTGATGGTATGCTAATGATAGACTGATGGTATGCTAATGACAGACTAATGACAGACTAATGATAGACTAATGACAGGCTAATGATAGGCTAATGACAGACTAATGACAGGCTAATGACAGGCTAATGACAGGCTAATGACAGACTAATGAGACTACTGACAGACAGATCATGGTAAGTATAATGTCTGAGAAGAAATTTATTTTCCAATTATAAACTGCCATAACCATCATCTAATCACTTAAAACTATTTTTCAAAAGTCAATTTTGCTAACAAAAAAATCAGCAGAATTTGCAACAGTTCTGTATATGTGAATATTGCCTGTGTGCGGTTGTCAACGAAAGATAGGTCCATCATTTCGTCATGCCTAAGCACTATGAAGCTCTATAGAAAGGAGATAAGGCAGACAAAGCCCTCACAGCAAGTTGTATGATTTGAATGGCGTCATTTGAAAGTCTTTAAACGTGTCCTAAGATGCTTTCAAAGAATTAAGTGCCGCCATTCATCCTTTACGTTGTCTTCCCTTTGCAAAATTTCAGCGAGACCGTCCACAGTTCTTATAAAATATTCATAAGAGTTAATCAGCTAATGGACAGTTGACTAAGAATTTCCATTAACTTCAATGACATAATGATTTGGCTTAAGACTCTCCACTGTTACGTCCTTCGCCATTGTTTACCTCCAATAATAAGCCTGGAGTACGTTGAAGGGCTTTGTTAATCTTTTCTCTGAATTATGTTAACGTTAAGTGCAATGTGGTAAAAGCAAAAAAAAAAAATCAACGTTAGATTTGTTTTCAAAAATATAGGTAACTGCGTAATTATCTCAAACAATCTTTGCAATTTCTCCAGGCAGATGAGAAATTGAAAAAGGAATAAAAAGAGCTAAAATCAGACTCTTAAAATAGGTTGGGTTGTTTTACCTCTGAGCGGCACTTTTTTGCACACCATGGGCTAAATGGCCAGGTCACATGGACCCCGAAGGCTCAGAGAAGGTTGGGGTAGGGGACCCACTGGAACAGCTGTTGGGAGATAGATGGTAGCCTTCCGTCAAGGCCATCCAGCGTGTTCTTTAACGTGCACAGGGTATGGTTCTCCCGCACACGGAGTCACGGCTTGACCTCCCATCCGACGGACGGCGGCCTATTCAAGCCCATCGGTGTACCCTACTGACCGTGGGCAAGGCGGAGAATTTTGCGGAGATAAATCTCAACGCTGACCCAGCTGGGACTCGAACCTGGGAACTACAGATACCTAACGCGCTACCGACTGAGCCACCCCCGCCCCCCTCTTAAAATAGATTCGTGTGAGTCTATTAAATGTTCGCTTTGATTCTCAAAAACATACTTTAGAGAAAGTAAAATTTTAAAAATAAAGGTTTCTTCTTAACATCCGTTGCGTTGTTTTTTATACCTCTGAGCAACAATTTTTTTTGTACACAAAGGCAAAAGGATCATGTTACAAAGACCCCAAGGATTCAAAGAAGCGGACCCACTCTGCAGTTATTCGAAGACAGCTGGTAGCATTCCGTCATGGCCATCCAAAGGGTGTTCTGCACATGAGGGGCACGGCTTAATGCCCCATCCGACGGACGGCGGCCTTTCCAAGCTCATCGATGTTCCCTTTCTCACCAAAGGTAAGGGAGGGGTAGCAGGGATAAAATCTCAACACCCCTACATTTTGGACTCGAACCTGAGAACTAGAAATTTCAGCCTGGCGCTCTATCAACTACGCCCACACCCCTGCCCCCACAAGTGAGGTTTAGCATAAAATATACTTTATATATATAAACAGGTACTTGAGAAAAAAAATCCCTGTTTCAAAATAATAGCAAAAATACTTATTTATGTATATGTAATACATAGACGATTGTAAGTGATTTGTGGCGGGATATGAAAAATATATATATAATGCATATTATATGTTATACATATAATATATCTTATTAAAGTATATTATATATAATATATGATTATAATTATATACCTAAGGGGTAATCTGGATCGCATATCTCGGGGCAAAATCCAGAATTTGACCTCCGAAGTGTTCTTCAAGGTCAAATAGAGATCACGTAGAGGTCAAAACTTGATCTACAAGTTTTGTAGAAACCTGAAAATGGCGTCTGGGAGTGTTGCGGAATGTAGCTCTCCAAAACTTTATGAATATTTGGATACGGAGAGGCTTCTTTTGAGGTCAAAGGTCAAATTTAAATCAACCCATGCTGGAGAGCTACAAATTGGTGCCTGGGGGGGATTTCGTCGAGTCGCAGGTCACAGGAACGTTGTGGAATTTGGGATCCGGAGAGTCCTTTGAGGTCAAATGTCAAATTTCAATATACCATTTGGTCACTATGAGATATCATTGCAAAATACCATGGGAAACAGTCTCTTTAACTTAACAGATGTTACACAAATCGGGCTGGCTCTTCTTGATTTTTGGGGCGGGGGTGGCTCAGTCGCTAGCGCGCCAGGCTCGTAATCTGTAGTTCCCAGGTTCGAGTCCCAGCTGGGTCAGCGTTGAGATTTATCTCCGCAAAATTCCCCGTCCTGCCCACGGTCAGTAGGGGACACCGATGGGCTTGGAAAGGCCGCTGTCCGTCTGATGGGACGTTAAGCCGTGGCCCCGTGTGCGGGAGAGCCATACCCTGTGCACGTTAAAGAACGCGCTGGATGGCCTTGACGGGAGGCTACCATCTGTCTCCCAACAGCTGTTCCAGTGGGTCCCCTCCCCCAATCTTCTCTGAGCCTTCGGGGTCCATGTGACCTGGCCATTTAGTCCATGGTGTGCAAAATAGTGCCGCTCAGAGGTAAAACAACCAAACCCAAATCCAAAATACCCGTATGGACCACAATATTGGTCCATACGGGTAATTTGGAACGATATTTCCGAAATGTTAAGGAATTTCGCATCAGGTGTCGTGTTCAAGGTCATATAGCATTTAAAGGTGTAAAAAGTAAAGGTGTAAAAACCATGAGATTTCTAGTATAAATAAAAAAAATAAATACCCCCTCAAGCAGCTGCTTCCCACAGCGGTCTGACAGGAGCCTGTCAGTTTATATGCCAAAGTAGAAGGTCTGAGAGGATGGCAGGACCTCAGCAGAAAAACGATACAAACAGCCATGCCTTAACCGGGGCTCGAACCCAGGTCCCTTAGATCAGTAGCCAAGCGCGCTAACCACTCGGCCATGGGACGGCATTTCTAGTATATATACATTTATTTTTATAATTTAAATAAAGTTCTTTATTGCCAATATTTTAATTGAATCTGATCGAGAACACTTATTTTTTCCCTTTAGCCTCACTTGCGTCACTTCTACAGAAGTCCCTTACCATATGTGACGTCATCTCTCTGAACTCCTGACGTCATAGAAATTTTCCTAATTCCGTTCCCTTTCCCCGTTTTTGCGCTGTTGTTATCAGACCTAATGATACCTTACATAATGATGAGAGGTCGTCTTGTGGGAGCAGCCATTGCGAGCAAACTCTCCAGAATAAAACCAAACCCACATCTTTGCTAACTTTTCCCAAATCCATACTCAAACAATGTACGCGTATAACCTGGTGTGCGACGGAATGATCGAATCACGTAACCATAGCAACCGCAACTAATAATAAATCACCGCATCGACTCCTACAAACATGTATGCTTTCCCCCCCCTCCCCCCGCCTTAGCCATCACCGTCACAAGAGATCTCGAGTGTATGCGAGCGCGCGCGCCTCATCTTCCTGCGCCATCCATTAGTCCGCATCTTCCCGCCGCCCCCCAACAAAAGACCCAATAATCCCCGGATGTTCCTGACCAGCAGAGAGTAAGATGACCTATCTCTTTGCCATTCATTGCGTCATCTCTTTGTTACCGCATCGATAAGGAAGACGAGAGTCTGCAGGGGGGGGGGAGGACAAGGACGAAATTGGAGTCGAGATTAATGCAATTATAGGGAAAAGAAAAACGAGATGTCTGATGTAGAAATACCTCTTGAACTTCTCTTCCGTCTCTGGGGAAGAGAAGTTTATTTTTACGCTCTGCGGCCAATTGAATTGCATTTAAACCCTCACTGATTTTTTTTAATCCATTAATTCGCTCGAAATGGCTTCGCAAGGTGTGAATCTTTCCCTTTGTATTTTGTGCTATTGGCTTGTAATCTACAGGCTTCTAATCTGTAGTTCCCAGGTTCGAGTCCCGGCTGGGTCAGCGTTGAGATTTATCTCCGCAAGATTCCCCGCCCTGTCCACGGTCAGTAGGGGACACCGATGGGCTTGGAAAGGCCGCCGTCCGTCGGATGGGACGTTAAGCCGTCGTCCCGTATACGGGAGAGCCATACCCTGTGCACGTTTAAAGAACACGCTGGATGGCCTTGACGGGAGGTTACCATCTCTCTCCCAACAGCAATTTCAGTGGGTCCTTTCCCCCAATCTTCTGTGAGCCTTCGGGGTCCATGTGGCCTGGCCATTTAGCCTCTGGTGTGCAAAAAAGTGACGCTCAGAGTTACAGTCGCTCAAAAAATTATCCGAACGCTATGGCTGATTATAGAATTCAGAAAAAATATCTGGCAACTTTTTTTTTAGATATTAGTGATCTGGCAACTTTCTTGACACGTGACACGAAGTTTCCCAGATCATTAATTTCTTTAAAAAAAAACAATCGTTGCCAGATATTTTTCGTGAATTCTGTAATCAACCGTAATGTTCGGATATTTTTTTGAGCGACTGTACTTCAGAAATAAAATATAAATTCTTATTTCTCTTTTAAGTACTCCAGAACTACAATGTAAAGAATAAAATTATTTTAACGCATATTTTAAAATCTTCGTTACGGTTGTTTCATTTTTACTATTCCAAGCAGTGTTCAAGAAGTGCATAAGGATTTTATTTCTCTTAAAAGCGAATATCTGTATGCGAAAATGGCATCAATTAACGACCAATGAACTTTGGCGTCATCCTGCCTGATTGAATCAGAAACCTGAATGGGCCACGTGCTGGGAGGACATATTATCCACAAAGAATCCCTGGTGCTTTCTGCGTGCAGAGATCGGCACGGTGGATGATGATGAGGAGGAGGAGGATGCTCCCAGCGTGGTCAATCGATTCTTTTTCTTCCGGCTTATTAGCTGCCCGCATCAAAGCATCCCAATCCAATGAGATGTCGGCTGAAGAGATTCCCGAAAGTGCACGACCAATGTAGCTGCCATTGATTACTCGGTCTGATTACTTTCTATTAATCACTCTTCATAAGAATAGAAAGAGAAAACTTGGCAAGATAAAATGGTTTATTTGAAACAAATAAATCTTTCTGACGTTGCTCTGCTCTTTAAATGTTTTCGTTTGTTCGTTCGTTCATTTGTTTGTTTGTTTATTTGTTTGGTTTGTATGCTTGCTTGTTTGTTCTTTCGTTTGTTCGTTCGCTTTTTATCGTTTGTTTGTTTGTTTGTTTGCTGGTTTGTTCGTTCGTCCATTTGTTTATTTGTTCTTTCATTCGTTTGCTTGTTTATATGCTTATCTATTTCCTTCTTCGTTTGTTTGTTTGTTTCTTTCTTCGTTGTTTGTTTGTTTACTTCTTCGTTTATTGGTTTATTTGTTTTTTCCTTCGTTTCTTCGTTTGTTTGTTTGTTTATTTGTTTGTTATTTCGTTTGTTTGTTTGTTTATTTTTCAAAAAATGAAATCTATCTTCTCTAAGCCTTCGGGGTCCATGTGACCTGTCCATTTAGCACGTGGTATGCAAAAAAGTGTCGCTCAGAGGTCAATCACTCAAAAAAGTATCCGAACACTATGGTTGATTACAGAATTAAGAAAAAATATCTGGCAACGATTTTTTTTAGAAAGTAGTGAGCTGGCAACCTTCGTGCCACGTGACACGAAGGTTGCCAGATCACTTATTTCTAAAAAAAAATCGTTGCCAGATATTTTTTCTCAATTCTGTAATCAACCATAGTGTTCGGATACTTTTTTGAGCGACTCTACGCAACTAGCTACTGCCCTAGCAACGCCTAAAATAAAAGAAAAGCGAGAATATTTCTGCCACCAGAGATAGGTATTAAGAGCAAAAAATGTGTAGACGCCCTTCTTGATGCCATGTAGAACGTGGATCACGTGCCGTTGATCACCTCCCCCCTCCCTCAACTGGCGTCAAATAGTCCCTTTAATTTGACCCCCATAAAAGAAAGCAATCAGTCAGCCGTTCAGAGAGATGAAGAAATTGGCACAAATCCAGCAGACACGATCCCCACACCTTCTACGTAACGGCTGTCGACGTCACGGCACGCGACCTTGCACAGAAACATCTGCTGATGCGAGCAGTGCAGGCCGAAAAAAAATTCCAAAATCAGCGATTGGTCGAGAAATTTACCTTTTTTCTGTTTGCGAATTTTTGATTCCGATGCGTTTTTAGATCAATTTCAGATCTCATTTTAAAATACATTGTGCAAGCTTCTGCGTACTCCTGCATTGTTATTTCACACAACAAAACTCATTGTTAAAATTTCCGCTGACTTCAGATTGACTATTAAGAATTACAGTCGCTGAAAAAAATATCCGAACACTATGGTTGGTTACAGAATTCAGAAAAAATATCTGACAACGATTTTTTTTTAGAAATTAGTGATCTGGAAATCTTCGTGTCACGTGACACGAAGGTTGCCAGATCACTAATTTCTAAAAAAATCGTTGCCAGATATTTTTTCTGAATTCTGTAACCAACCATAGTGTTCGGATACTTTTTTGAGCGACTGTAGGTGGTCATACTATTTTGATACTAGATCGTGTGGGCCCACTCACGGAAATATTGAGCGTGTGCAGTTACCGTTCACAGCAAACTGGAGCGTGTGCAGTAACTGCGCACGCTCCAGTTTGCTGTGAACGGTAACTGGAGCGTGTACAGTTGCTGTACACGCTCCAGATATTCTTCCTGAATTCTGTAATCACGTGACACGAAGGTTGCCAGATCACTAATTTCTAAAAAAATCGTTGCCAGATATTTTTTATGAATTTTGTAATCAACCGTAGTGTTCGGATACTTTTTTTTTGAGCGACTGTACTTATTCGTATGCGAAAATCTTGTCGTGGGTTCATTTTGTATTACTTCCCACCCCCCCAAAGAAAGCAGAAAAAACGAGATGTGAAAAATCTTTGGAATTTTTACTTTTGTTCTGCTCTTTCTCATGCAAAATATAATGTGTACGAATTGCAACAGTAGGGGGGGGGGGGGGGTTGAACCGTGCTGTTATCAGTTCGAGTCCCAATTGTACTTGCATTGAGTTTCATCTCCGCTAACCCCGACCTTATCCTCAGTCAGAAAGGTGACTTGATGGCTCGGTCAGAAACGGGACCTGATGGCTCAGTGAGAAAGACGACGTAATGACCCGGTAAGAAAGAGGACTTGATGACTTTGTTCGGAAGAGGATTCAATGACTCCGTCAGAAAGGGGATTTGAATACTCAGTCAGTGTAAGGCTTGATGACTCAGTTAGAAAAGGGACTTGGTGGCTCGATCAGAATGAGGGCTTGATGACTCTGTCAGAAAGGGGATTTGATGACTCCGAAATAGGACTTGATGACTCGAGTCAGAATGGGAACTTGATGACTCAGAAATAGGACTTGATGAGTCTGTCAAAAAAGAGGGTCCCTCTTTTCTGACAGACTCATCTTTTTTTGCTTGACAGATTCTTTCTTTCTGGCTGAGTCATCAATTTCTTGATGACTCAGCCAGAAAGAGGATTTGATGATTCGAAGAGAACTCGATGATTCAGTCAGAAAGATGTTTTGATCACTCGGTCATAAAAAGAGCGTGTAGGGACTTGAAGAGAGGCAAAAGGGGAATTTGATGACTCAGTCATAAAGAGGAACTTGATGACTCAGCCAGAAACGGGACCTGATAACTCAGTTAGAAAAGGGCATGATGACTCAGAAAGAGGACTTAATGACTCAGAAAGAGGACTTGATGACTCAGGAAGATGGTTTGATGACTCAATCAGAAAGAGGATTGAACGATGGGTTCAATCCTCTTTGTGATTGGTGTGGCTTTCTGACAGGTGTGGCCCCACGAACACCTAACAGCTGTTCAGTGGGGCCACACCTGTCTCCTAACAGCTGTTCAGTGAGGCCCCACCTGTCACCTAACAGCTGTTCAGTGAGGCCCCACCTGTAACCTAACAGCTGTTCAGTGAGGCCCCACCTGTCACCTAACAGCTGTTCAGTGAGACCCCACTGAACTTTCTGATTGCTGATTGGCCCACAATGCTTTCTGATTGGTGTGGCTTTCTGACAGGTGTGGCCCCACGAACACCTAACAGCTGTTCAGTGAGGCCCCACCTGTCACCTAACAGCTGTTCAGTGAGACCCCACTGAACTTTCTGATTGCTGATTGGCCCACAATGCTTTCTGATTGGTGTGGCTTTCTGACAGGTGTGGCCCCTCGAACACCTAACAGCTGTTCAGTGAGGCCCCACCTGTCACCTAACAGCTGTTCAGTGAGGCCCCACCTGTAACCTAACAGCTGTTCAGTGAGGCCCCACCTGTCACCTAACAGCTGTTCAGTGAGGCCCCACCTGTCACCTAACAGCTGTTCAGTGAGGCCCCACCTGTCACCTAACAGCTGTTCAGTGAGGCCCCACCTGTCACCTAACAGCTGTTCAGTGAGGCCCCACCTGTCACCTAACAGCTGTTCAGTGAGGCCCCACCTGTCACCTAACAGCTGTTCAGTGAGGCCCCACCTGTCACCTAACAGCTGTTCAGTGAGGCCCCACCTGTCACCTAACAGCTGTTCAGTGAGGCCCCACCTGTCACCTAACAGCTGTTCAGTGGGGCCACACCTGTCACCTAACAGCTGTTCAGTGGGGCCACACCTGTCACCTAACAGCTGTTCAGTGGGGCCCCACCTGTCACCTAACAGCTGTTCAGTGAGGCCCCACCTGTCACCTAACAGCTATTCAGTGGGGCCACACCTGTCACCTAACAGCTGTTCAGTGGGGCCACACCTGTCACCTAACAGCTGTTCAGTGAGGCCCCACCTGTCACCTAACAGCTGTTCAGTGGGGCCCCACCTGTCACCTAACAGCTGTTCAGTGGGGCCCCACCTGTCATCTAACAGCTGTTCAGTGAGGCCCCACCTGTCACCTAACAGCTGCTCAGTGGGGCCACACCTGTCACCTAACAGCTGTTCAGTGAGGCCCCACCTGTCACCTAACAGCTGTTCAGTGAGGCCCCACCTGTCACCTAACAGCTGTTCAGTGAGGCCCCACCTGTCACCTAACAGCTGTTCAGTGAGACCCCACTGAACTTTCTGATTGCTGATTGGCCCACAATGCTTTCTGATTGGTGTGGCTTTCTGACAGGTGTGGCCCCACGAACACCTAACAGCTGTTCAGTGAGGCCCCACCTGTCACCTAACAGCTGTTCAGTGAGACCCCACTGAACTTTCTGATTGCTGATTGGCCCACAATGCTTTCTGATTGGTGTGGCTTTCTGACAGGTGTGGCCCCTCGAACACCTAACAGCTGTTCAGTGAGGCCCCACCTGTCACCTAACAGCTGTTCAGTGAGGCCCCACCTGTAACCTAACAGCTGTTCAGTGAGGCCCCACCTGTCACCTAACAGCTGTTCAGTGAGGCCCCACCTGTCACCTAACAGCTGTTCAGTGAGGCCCCACCTGTCACCTAACAGCTGTTCAGTGAGGCCCCACCTGTCACCTAACAGCTGTTCAGTGAGGCCACACCTGTCACCTAACAGCTGTTCAGTGAGGCCCCACCTGTCCCCTAACAGCTGTTCAGTGGGGCCCCACCTGTCACCTAACAGCTGTTCAGTGAGGCCCCACCTGTCACCTAACAGCTGTTCAGTGGGGCCCCACCTGTCACCTAACAGCTGTTCAGTGGGGCCACACCTGTCACCTAACAGCTGTTCAGTGGGGCCACACCTGTCACCTAACAGCTGTTCAGTGAGGCCCCACCTGTCACCTAACAGCTGTTCAGTGGGGCCACACCTGTCACCTAACAGCTGTTCAGTGGGGCCCCACCTGTCACCTAACAGCTGTTCAGTGAGGCCCCACCTGTCACCTAACAGCTGTTCAGTGGGGCCACACCTGTCACCTAACAGCTGTTCAGTGGGGCCACACCTGTCACCTAACAGCTGTTCAGTGAGGCCCCACCTGTCACCTAACAGCTGTTCAGTGAGGCCCCACCTGTCACCTAACAGCTGTTCAGTGGGGCCACACCTGTCACCTAACAGCTGTTCAGTGGGGCCCCACCTATCACCTAACAGCCGTTCAGTGAGACCCCACTGAACTTTCTGATTGCTGATTGGCCCACAATGCTTTCTGATTGGTGTGGCTTTCTGACAGGTGTGGCCCCACGAACACCTAACAGCTGTTCAGTGAGGCCCCACCTGTCACCTAACAGCTGTTCAGTGAGGCCCCACCTGTCACCTAACAGCTGTTCAGTGAGGCCCCACCTGTCACCTAACAGCTGTTCAGTGAGGCCCCACCTGTCACCTAACAGCTGTTCAGTGAGGCCCCACCTGTCACCTAACAGCTGTTCAGTGAGGCCCCACCTGTCACCTAACAGCTGTTCAGTGAGGCCCCACCTGTCACCTAACAGCTGTTCAGTGGGGCCACACCTGTCACCTAACAGCTGTTCAGTGGGGCCACACCTGTCACCTAACAGCTGTTCAGTGGGGCCCCACCTGTCACCTAACAGCTGTTCAGTGAGGCCCCACCTGTCACCTAACAGCTATTCAGTGGGGCCACACCTGTCACCTAACAGCTGTTCAGTGGGGCCACACCTGTCACCTAACAGCTGTTCAGTGAGGCCCCACCTGTCACCTAACAGCTGTTCAGTGGGGCCCCACCTGTCACCTAACAGCTGTTCAGTGGGGCCCCACCTGTCATCTAACAGCTGTTCAGTGAGGCCCCACCTGTCACCTAACAGCTGCTCAGTGGGGCCACACCTGTCACCTAACAGCTGTTCAGTGAGGCCCCACCTGTCACCTAACAGCTGTTCAGTGAGGCCCCACCTGTCACCTAACAGCTGTTCAGTGAGGCCCCACCTGTCACCTAACAGCTGTTCAGTGAGACCCCACTGAACTTTCTGATTGCTGATTGGCCCACAATGCTTTCTGATTGGTGTGGCTTTCTGACAGGTGTGGCCCCACGAACACCTAGCAGCTGTTCAGTGGGGCCACACCTGTCACCTAACAGCTGTTCAGTGAGGCCCCACCTGTCACCTAACAGCTGTTCAGTGAGGCCCCACCTGTCACCTAACAGCTGTTCAGTGAGGCCCCACCTGTCACCTAACAGCTGTTCAGTGGGGCCACACCTGTCACCTAACAGCTGTTCAGTGGGGCCCCACCTGTCACCTAACAGCTGTTCAGTGAGGCCCCACCTGTCACCTAACAGCTGTTCAGTGGGGCCACACCTGTCACCTAACAGCTGTTCAGTGAGGCCCCACCTGTCCCCTAACAGCTGTTCAGTGGGGCCCAACCTGTCACCTAACAGCTGTTCAGTGAGGCCCCACCTGTCACCTAACAGCTGTTCAGTGAGGCCCCACCTGTCACCTAACAGCTGTTCAGTGGGGCCATACCTGTCACCTAACAGCTGTTCAGTGGGGCCACACCTGTCACCTAACAAGTTTCAGTGAGGCCCCACCTGTCACCTAACAGCTGTTCAGTGGGGCTACACCTGTCACCTAACAGCTGTTCAGTGAGGCCCCACCTGTCACCTAACAGCTGTTCAGTGGGACCACACCTGTCACCTAACAGCTGTTCAGTGAGGCCCACCTGTCACCTAACAGCTATTCAGTGAGGCCCCACCTGTCACCTAACAGCTGTTCAGTGAGGCCACACCTGTCACCTAACAGCTGTTCAGTGAGGCCCCACCTGTCACCTAACAGCTGTTCAGTGAGGCCCCACCTGTCCCCTAACAGCTGTTCAGTGGGGCCCCACCTGTCACCTAACAGCTGTTCAGTAAGGCCCCACCTATCACCTAACAGCTGTTCAGTGAGGCCCCACCTGTCACCTAACAGCTGTTCAGTGAGGCCACACCTGTCACCTAACAGCTGTTCAGTGGGGCCACACCTGTCACCTAACAGCTGTTCAGTGGGACCCCCATCTGTCTCTGATCCCTTACGATCATTATGACCTGTACATTTAATCCACCATGTGCACAAAACTGCAGCTCAGAGATAAAACACCCAACAGCTGAAAAAAGTGTTTTTAAGTCGGTTTCGTCACCATCTCTGAAAGTTTAGGGGAAATTTCCTGATCGTTTCAAAAGTGTATAATAATTTTACACATTTACATTAGGGGCAATAATTATGCTATGCTAACAAATGCACAGTACGTAATAATTTATGATAAATAAAAGATTTTTAAAGACATGATTACACTTCGTTTTACTTTTTTAAGTGTGATAATTTTCTCAGATATTTATAGGATTCCTTAGGGAGGAAAAAGCTAAAAACCACTGAAACAGAAGTAAAAATTTGATAAAACACCTATTTTGTTCTTATGACTTTCAGTTCTTCTTCTTTAAGAATATGAGCTTATTAAAAATCGAGAATGTTTTCGATATAAAAACCGTAATATATATATTGTATATACTGCTGAGATCTTCACTATGGTGTATTAAACTGGCAGGCGCCTCCATCTCAGTGAGGGTTATAATATAAATCTGTTATTTTATATGTATATACATATAAATTAAATTAAATAAATACTCCCTCAAGCAGCTGCTTGCCACAGAGGTCTGACATGAGCCTGTCAGTTCATATGCCATAGTAGAAGGTCTGAGAGGATGGCAGGACCTCAGCAGAAAAACGACACACACACATCAATGCCTTACCCGGGGTTCGAACCCAGATCCCTTAGATCAATAGCCAAGCGTGCTAAGCACTCGAGCACGGGGGAGGGGGGTGCTCAGTCGGTAGAGCGATAGACTCGTAATTTGCAGTTTTCGAGTCCCAGCTGGGTCAGCGTTGAGATTTATCTCCGCAAAATTCCCCGCCCTGCCCACGGTCAGTAGGGGACACCAATTGGCTTGGAAAGGCCGCCGTCCGTCGGATGGGACGTTAAGCCGTGGCCCCGTGTGCGGGAGAGCCATACCCTGTGCACGTTAAAGAACACGCTGGATGGCCTTGACGGGAGGCTACCATCTGTCTCCCAACAGCTGTTCCAATGGGTCCCCAACCTTCTCTGAACCTTCGGGATCCTTGTGACCTGGCCGTTTAGCCCATGATGTGCAAAATAGTGCCGCTCAGAGGTAAAACAACCCAGCCAACCAGATCATGACTAAAAGTTTCGATAGGGCACTTTGACCGCTACGACTTGAATGCTGTGATTGTCTACGTAAGACTGCAAAATAATGATCACAAAACGAATATGAAAGTGATATTATGTTGATTTAGATATGACAAATTGTGAATACTAAATTTGAAATTCCTTTATTATTTTTTGTGATTGTTTTGGATCTCAGATACCCTAATTGGCAACCCCCCCCCTGTATCTCATTAAAGAATATCTTAACAAAATTTCAACATATAGCATAATAATGTTGGAGATTCCAAGGTTCCACTCTGAAATCTATATTCTTTTCAACCGAGATATGAAATTGAAATCCCCAAAAATTCGCAACTTATTTCATTACGCCATCCTCACATATTTTCCAAACAGGTGTCACAATTCTTTTAACAATGCATTGTACAATCGCTCAAAAAAGTATCCGAACAATATGGTTGATTACAGAATTCAGAAAAAATATCTGGCAACTATTTTTTTTTAGAAATCAGTGATCTGGCAACTTTCGTGTCACGTGATTACACAAATTGTGAATACTAAATTTGAAATTCCTTTATTATCTGGCAACCTTCGTGTCACGTGACACGAAGGTTGCCAGATCACTGATTTCTAAAAATAAAAATCGTTGCCAGATATTTTTTCTAAATTCTGTAATCAACCATAGTGTTCGGATACTTTTTTGAGCGACTGTAGCCAAGCAGTATCGTCCCTTTGCAAAATAAGCATTTGACTATCACAGCAAAAAAAAAAATGTAAACATTTGCTGAGCTTTCAAACGCCATTCCTTTGCCAGAATGAATTAGAACCGTCCCATTCATTCGCAGTGTCTAAATATTCCCTCCCTTTTCGATGGGGCGGGGGTGGCTCAGTCGGTAGCGCGCCAGGCTCGTAATCTGTAGTTTCCAGATTCGAGTCCCAGCTGGGTCAGCGTTGAGATTTATCTCCGCAAAATTCCCCGCCCTGCCCACGGTCAGTAGGGGACACAGATAGGCTTGGAAAGGCCGCCGTCCTTTGGATAGGACGTTAAGCCGTGGCCCCGTGTGCGGGAGAGCCATACCATATATACTTTAAAGAACACGCTGGATGGCCTTGACAGGAGGCTACCATCTGTCTCCCAACAGCTGTTCCAGTGGGTCCCCTCCCCCAACCTTCTCTGAGCCTTCGGGGTCCTTGTGACCTGGCCATTTAGCCCATGGTGTGCAAAAAAGTGCCGCTCAGAGGTAAAACAACCCAACCCAACCCTTTTCGATCATTTTCTAACATTTCCTCCGTTTCCAGCGCTCGTGCCTCGGCGACGAAGCTATTTACGCTCGGGAGCGTGACCGAGATAAATTTAGCGTCTGTTGCACTCGAACTTCATTGTTCAGAAGACCATAACAAGAGGGAATTTAAGTTCCTGTTACGTGCGGGTGTCTCCTCTGTTTGACGTCAACAGACTTGTTAAGCGCGCTGCTCTTAACAGTGAATAACTCGGGGATCAATTGTTGAATCTTTATTGCTTTGAGCATTGTTAATGACGGTGAGCATCAATTATTGGCTGCGTGAAGTGAGGAAACAAATCTTGTACGGTAGGATTCGTTCCTTTTATTGCCATAAACTTCGCCTAACAAAAAGGCCACTTTTCCTGTAACGCAGACTTCATTTATTTCATCTTCGGAACATCCATGAATATATAAACTGATGCAATAATGAGGTTTCGTGAACTGCGTGAATTGCGACTATTCACGTTTCTGGTTTAAGGTGGGGGCGGGGGTGGTTCAGCCGGTAGCGCGCCAGGCTCGTAATCTGTAGTTCCCAGGTTCGAGTCCCAGCTGGGTGAGCGTTGAGATTTATCTCCGCAAAATTCCCCGCCCTGCCCACGGTCAGTAGGGGACACCGATGGCTTCGAAAGGCCTCCGTCCGTCGGATGGAACGTTACGCCTTGGCCCCGTGTGCGGGAGAGCCATACCCTGTGCACGTTAAAGAACACTCTGGATGGCCTTGACGGGAGGCTACCATCTGTCTCCCAACAGCTATTCCAGTGGCTCCCCTCCCCCAACTTTCTCTGAGCCTTCGGGGTCCATGTGACCTGGCCATTTAGCCCATGGTGTGCAAAAACGTGCCGCTCAGAGGTAAAACAACCCAACCCTGGTTTAAGTTACGAAATTGAACTTTAGAATATCTTAGAAGTTTGCAATTCAAAATGAATTTGGAGTCGAAAGGCCTAACATGACATTAGAGCAAACAATAAATCAATCACAGTCATTCGAACTCGATTTTTTTGTTAACTCTCTGCACATTGCCCACCACATCCTAAGTCTCCCCCTTTTTCTGAATACTTGAGGCTTTGCGTTGGGTTGTTTTCCTCTGAGCGGCACTTTTTTGCACACCATGGGCTAAATGGCCAGGTCACATGGACCCCGAAGGCTCAGAGAAGGTTGGGGGAGGGGATCCACTGGAACAGCTGTTGGGAGACAGATGAAAGCCTCCCGTCAAACCCATTCAGCGTGTTCTTTAACGTGCACAGGGTATGGCTCTCCCGCACACGGGGCCATGGCTTAACGTCCCATCCGACGGACGGTGGCTTTTTCAAGCCCATCGGTGTCCCCTACTGACCGTGGACAGGGAGGGGAATTTTGCGGAGATAAATCTCAACGCTGACTCAGCTGCGACTCGAACCTGGGAACTGAAGTTTACAAGCCTGGCACGCTATCGACTGAGTCACCCCCGCCCACAAAACTTCCGTACCCAATTTCAAATCCCTGTACTAGAACCCGATTTCGAAACCTGAAATACTTTTTTTATGCGTCTAAAACTATTTCTCCTCCTTCTTTTCAGTTCGGCATTTCTAATCTTAAGTTTTTCGACGTATTGTACTTAATGCAATTCAAATCTTATTAGACTCTATAAAATAGTTTTCCCTTGAGAAATTCAGATTCAGACGAATTTATTCGTTAACTTTCGGTTATGACTCGCTTGCAACCTACAGTCGCTCAAAAAATTATCTGAACACTATGGTTGATTACAGAACTCAGAAAAATATCTGGCAACGATTTTTTTAGAAATTAGCGATCTGACAACCTTTGTGTCACGTGACACGAAGAATATCCGAACACTATGGTTGATTACAGAATGCAGAAAAAATATCTGGCAACGATATTTTTTAGAAATTAGTGATCTGATAACCTTCATGTCACTTGGCACGAAGGATATCCGAACACTATGGTTGATTACAGAATTCAGAAACAATATCTGGCAAAGATTTTTTTTTTTAGAAATTAGTGATCTGGCAACCTTCGTGTCACGTGACACGAAGAATATCCGAAAACTACGGTTGATTACAGAATTCAGAAAAAATATCTGGCAACGATTATTTTAGAAATTAGTGATCTGGCAACCTTCGTGTCACGTGACACGAAGGTTGCCAGATCACTAATTTCTAAAAAAAATCGTTGCCAGATTTTTTTCCCGAATTTTATAATGAATTATAGTGTTCGGATACTTTTTTGAGTCACCGTACGATATGCAATTAAACCTCTCTGAAATTTTTTTAAGCTATTCGTTTTGGATCGTTCTCAACAGATTAAGGCATTCAAATACCACTTCTCTACAATCCCACTTCCTTCTTTCAAATCCCACCTCTGAGGAATCGACCGTCCCGCTACCTCGGTTTCTTCAGCGTTAATTTATTCCGTCTTTCTCAAGAACAATCCATTACAGACATTTAATTCGCTTCGTTCGCTTAGTTAGAGAGATTGCGCAGATGACAGCTTCGATTCGGATATCCGGACGCTGAAACATCTCTGCGTATGTTTTGTCTCAAATTAAGAGATGTCAGAGGCTTTTATCTTAATGAGATCGCCTTTCCCTTCCACCTTGTTGCAACTTTTCGAATTCCTTCGGGGAACTGGCGGCCATTTTACCCTCTGTCGCTCCTTTCGCATGAAATAACAATGTCATGCTAAGCGACAAAGTGCACGGGAACGATTTTCTGTGGCGTCAACCATGAATCCCATTATTCAGAGTTTCGTCGCCTCGAGGATCGTGAAGGAGAAGGATTCATTTTCATTCCTGTTGTCGCAACAATGTCGATTCCGTCAATGCACAGGAAGAGTCCAGTGGGCTATAGAAAGAGGTGAAACTGCGGGGATGCTTTGTTAAGTTCTGTGAAAATATCCTCCCTGGTGGAAAACCTTAAATGAGGACAAACTATTCTCTTCGTTCCAAAAGGATAAAAGCTTTTAAAGTATCGTGTTCTTTTTCGCGACTGCTCGGTAATAAAAAAATGAGGAGGGAATTTCGTTTTTAGTTTTTCATATTTCTCTTTTCGTTTGCATATGAAAATATATTATTAATAATACTTTTTCGTTTGGAAAGCTTTACTTTGCAGATTCGTAAAAAAAATATTTACATCACTTACTATTTCCTCGTAGAATGGCTCGAGCGAAAACTAAAACTGTCAGTGGAGCATATTTAATTTGGCAATTTTTTTATCTTCTCCGGTGGAAAATAAAACACTGAATATTGCTGTACATCAGAGAAAGGTTATTGCAAGATTACTTTATTGGCCAGTTCCAGAAACTTCTTAAAAGGATCTACGATACCTAAAATATTTTTCGTACTTTATTTCACTTAGCAAAGGGTGAGACTCACTGAGGAGAAAGCTTCCCTTGTCGGCTGACAGCGAGGGGGAAGCATTTGAATGGATGAGACCACTATTTAATTTCTAGGGAGGGAAAGGGAAAAGAAAAAGGGAACGGGGTGACGCAGTCGATAGCGCACCAGGCTCGTAATCTGCAGTTTCTAGGTTCGATTCCCAGCTGGGCCAGCGTTGAGATTTATGTCACCGAACCCCCACCACCACCACCATCACCACCCTGTCCACCTCAATAAGGACACCGATGGGTTTGGAAAGGCCGCCATCCATCCGATAGGATGTTAAGCCGTGGCCCGTGTGCGGGAGAGCCATACCCTGTGCACGATAAAGAACACGCTGGATGGCCTTACCGGGAGGCTACCATCTGTCTCCCAACAGCTTAGTGGGTCCCCTGCCCCAACCTTCTCTGAGCCTTCGGGGTCCTTGTGACCTGGTCATTTTGCCCATGGTGTGCATAAAAGTGCCGCTCAGAGGTAAAACAACCCAACACAACCCTAATGCTATTTTTGCGAGCACTTCTGCTTTGTAACATTACAGTGCAAAGCCTTTGCAAAGCAAATGCTTTACATCATCATATCAATGATACAGTCGTTCAAAAAAGTATCCGAACACTATGGTTGATTACAGAATTGAGAAAAAATATCTGGCAACGATTTTTTTTTAGAAATTAGTGATCTGGCATCCTTCGTGTCACGTGACACGAAGGTTGCTTCGTTCGGATACTTTCTTGAGCGACTATATATATGTATTCAGATATGTATATTTTCAGATTAGAAATGAAAAATAAATGCACAGTCGCTCAAAAAAGTATCCTAATACTATGGTTCATTACAGAATTCTGGAAAAATATATTCGTGTCACGTGACACGAAGGTTGCCAGATCAGTAATTTCTAAAAAAATCGTTAGCAGATATTTTTCCTGAAATCTGCAATCAACCATAGTGTTTGGATATCCTTCGTGTCACGTGACACGGAGGTTGCCAGATCAGTAATTTCTAAAAAAAATCGTTGCCAGATATTTTTCCTGAAATCTGCAATCAACCATAGTGTTCGGATATTCTTCGTGTCACGTGACACGAAGGTTGCCAGATCACTAATTTCTAAAAAAACGTTGCCAGATATTTTTTCTGAATTCTGTAATCAACCACGGTGTTCGGATATTCTTCGTGTCACATGACACGGAGGTTTCCAGATCACTAATTTCTAAAAAAACTTTTTGTAATCAACCGTAGTGTTCGGATACTTTTTTGAGCGACTGTACACACAAACAGCCTCGTTTGCAGGAAAATGCTAGTTCCATAACTTTTAGATTGTAATTCCAAAGCCTTGTTCCCATTTTAGTTCTTCCATTTATTGGTTTTGGAATTCTCGTTCAATGTTGTTATGGGAAAAAACGATGACTTAACAATAGAAAAAATATAATCGAAATCGAGAAATTGCATTTCGATTGTCGCTTGTCCTTACGTCGCATTCCTTTCTTGTACTTGAAAGACAACAATTTGTAATAAGAGAAGAATGAACAATGCAAAGAAATATTTTTAAACAGAAATCGGATTAAACGAGAATTCGATATTGGTGCATCAAATCAGAGAAACAAATAACAGAGATGGGGAAACGTTTCTAAAAATCAAAAGTTAATAAGATTCAAAGGAAACATCCCGACTTTTCTGTGAATACCTCTCAGGACAGCTGAAGCAATATCTATGCAAATCGAAATTAAAAATAAAAGTTTAAATGAATAAAGGATTTTCTAAATGCGACATCATCCGTATTTATCGAATGGGTATTATTCTTCAATGTTTTCAAAGTTATTGGCGAAAAAATTAAAACCTTCTCCTTTTTTTTTCAGATTAAAAAAAAAGATTGTTTTCTTTGGACCTCACTTCAGTTGGAATTTAGTGATTAGATAGGACAGACTTTAATCAAAACTTCGCTCCAATATCTATCTTCTGCATTCCAAAAGCAAATATTTCTACCATTTTTGCTCGAATTTCCATACAAACTGTTGCTGGAAATAATCAGCTGAGAATATGATACTAGAATATGATACTACTAATAACCTTTCATTACTTCTACTCAAAAATTAGAATCCACACACATGAGTAAAGGCAGTAGAGAATCCAAAATATTTGGTGGTACAGTCGCTCAGAAAAGTATCCGAACACTATGGTTGATTACAGAATTCAAAAAAATATCTGGCAACTTTTTTTTAGAAATGAGTGATCTGGCAACCTTCGTGTCACGTGATTACAGAATTCAGGAAAAATATCTGGAGCGTGTACAGCAACTGTACACGCTCCAGTTACCGTCACAGCAAACTGGAGCGTGTGCAGTTACACGCTCCAGTTTGCTGTGAACGGTAACTGCACACGCTCAATATTTCCGTGAATGAGCCCACACGATCCAGGTCTTTGTGAGCTCACACGATCCAATGTACTGTGAACATTAACCGCAACCGCTCCAGTTTGCTGTGAACGGTAACTGCAGACGCTCAATATTTCCGTGAGTGAGCCCACACGATCCAGGTCTTTGTGAGATCCAATGTGCTGTGAACATTAACCGCAACCGCTCCAGTTTGCTGTGAACGGTAGCTGCACACGCTCAATATTTCCGTGAGTGAGCCCACACGATCCAGGTCTTTGCGAGCTCACACGATCCAATGTACTGTAAACATTAACCGCAACCGCTCCAGTTTGCTGTGAACGGTAACTGCACACGCTCCATATTCATTGCATTATATATTCATACGCATTATATATATTAAAAAATATCCGAACACTATGGTTGATTACAGATTTCAGAAAAAATACCTGGCAACGATTTTTTATTTAGAAATTAGTGATCTGGCAACCTTCGTGTCACGTGACACGAAGATTGCCAAACCACTAATTTCTAAAAAAAAATCGTTGCCAGATATTTTTTCTGAATTCGGTAATGAACCATAGTATTAGGATACTTTTTTCAGCGCCTGTACATTTATTTTTCATTTCTAATCTGAAAACATACATATCTGAATACATATATACAGGGTGAATCAGAAAAAGTGGGCAAAACTTTACGGGGTGGTAGAACGCAGCTATAAGAGCAATATTCGTCATAGAATGTATGGTCGGAACGCAAGCGGTGAGAAGTTAAAAGGTAGTTTTCCACTGTCATATTTAAAGAAGGAACACAAGAAGGAGAGGAGATACTCTGTGCCTCACTTGCATTCCCGTCCGCCGCACCGTACACAAAGTGCATATCCGCCATTTCGTGGTTAGTATAACCAGCCATCCTCTCGGCAATCCTCGGTAGAAATGCCGTTGGGTGCGAGGACCGACCCTTTTATACCATTTCCAACGCCACCTAGCGGCTCACCGTTTGCGTTCCGCCCATACTTTCTATGACGAATATTGCTCGTATAGCTGCGTTCTACCACCCCGTAAAGTTTTGCCCACTTTTTCAGATTCACCCTGTATAGTCGCTCAAAAAAGTATCCGAACAAAGCAACCTTCGTGTCACGTGACACGAAGGTTGCCAGACCGCTAATTTCTAAAAAAAATCGTTGCCAGATATTTTTTCTGAATTCTGTAATCAACCATAGTGTTCGGATATTTTTTGGAGCGACTGTGCAAGGATGTGAGATGGATCCACTCTCAAATCCTGGCCAATCTCAAATGTTCGGGCCCCCCAACCACTCCGAAAACCATATAAATATAGGAATACATTTAATAGACACTTTAAAAAATCAGATTTTCTAGCATTTATTTGAAGAAATTTTGAATTATATAATAAAAACGATTTGCAATGTTGTACAAATTACATATTATTTAAATTTTTTTATATAATTTCACAATGGCAAGTATATTTGGGAACTTAATTTCGGAGGGGCGAGGGTTTGAAAATAAGACTTTGTAGGTCCCCCAATTACTAAAATATTCCAACGGACAGAAAACGTTAAAATGATATTCTATATATGGAATAGAAAGCAACATATTATGGTTGTTGTCAAATCCATTTTAGGTATCGGACATATATTATGGGGCTAAAATAAAATTCCCCAAAGACATCGGTTTCGATTTCAAAGTCGGTAGACAAGTTTAAGATTGAGATTTCGTATATTGGGTTGGGTTGTTTTACCTCTGAGCGGCACTTTTTTGCACATCATAGGCTAAATGGCCAGGTCACATGGACCCCGAAGCCTCAGAGAAGGTTGGGGGAGGGGACTCACTGGAACAGCTGTTGAGAGACAGATGGTAGTCTCCCGTCAAGACCATCCAGTGTGTTCTTTAATGTTGGGTTGTTTTACCTCTGAGCGGCACTTTTTTGCACACCATGGGGAAAATGGCCAGGTCACATGGACCCCGAAGCCTCAGAGAAGGTTGGGGGAGGGGACTCACTGGAACAGCTGTTGAGAGACAGATGGTAGTCTCCCGTCAAAGCCATCCAGCGTGTTCTTTAATGTGCACACACTCTCCCACACACGGGGCCACGGCTTAACGTCCCATCCGACGGACGGCGGCCTTTCCAAGCCCATCGGTGTCCCCTACTGACCGTGGACAGGGCGGGGAATTTTGCGGAGATAAATCTCAACGCTAACCCAGCTGGGACTCGAACCTGCGAACCAGAACACCAGCCTGGTGCGCTACCGACTGAGCCACCCCCGCCCCGTAATTTCGTGTAAGACGACGGATTTTCAGTGGAAGATTTTCGGCGAAACTAAATTTTTTTCAGCTTTTCCATGAGTCCATGTCTAGGGGACATCTCCTCTGATACTTTACTGCTGAATTATTGATTTCCCGCCATAAGCGGGAGTGAGAAATATCTGAATTCCGTCAGATGAAGCAACTTAGTTGTTCTTTTCCCGAATTAAATGGCGCCACGAGTGAAGCTAGCAATATGCGGAAAATGAGTCCCAATAGCTGAATAAAAAGTTAGATGGTGATAGATGTAGTGGTTATCATGCCTGGCATGTTACTGGGAGACGTGGGTTCGAATCCCACTCACGGCGAAAGTAAAATTTTTCAGCTGTTTCATCAGTACAAACACTTTTCCTGTACATGTCGCTTCTCTGCATGATTACGATCTATGCGACGAAGCCCACTTACAGTATTGCAATCCATGAGCATCTGCAGAAATAATTTCAGGAGAGGGTGGCAGCTTTTAGAAAAAGCTAAAATTGCAGATATCACTTATCAAACGTCGTATTATAGAGTTAATTATATTAAACGTCGTATTATATTAATCGTAATTCTCGGGAGGCTAACGAAAGAACGAACGGACGGACGGACGGACGGACACGTTTGATGTCATCGGTGAAGAAATTGGCAGTTTTCCCAAGGATCCGAGTCTGCTTCAGCGATCTGTCCCGAATTTGGGGGGTGGGGGGTGGGGGGGCGCTTCGTTCTGACCCTCTTTAGGTCACGGATCGGCTCGTAGCTGCTGTGGGTCGGGAGTGATCCCTCAAAAGGCGTCCGAGATTTCTGGAACGCTGCCGTCACCTGCCTTGTGAATAGGATTATCGATCGATGTACAGTCGCTCAAAAAAATATGCGAACACTATGGTCGATTACAGAATTCAGAAAAAATATCTGGCAACGATTTTTTTAGAAATTAGTGATCTGGCAACCTTCGTGTCACGTGATTACAGAATTCAGGAAAAATATCTGGAGCGTGTACAGCACTGTACACGCTCAATATTTCCGTGAGTGGGCCCACACGATCTAGTATCAAAATAATATGACCACCTACAGTCACGCAAAAAAGTATCCGAACGCTATGGTCGATTACAGAATTCAGAAAAAATATCTGGCAACGATTTTTTTTTAGAAATTAGTGATCTGGCAACCTTCACGTCAAGTATCACGTGACACGAAGGTTGCAGAACACTAATTTCCAAAAAAAAATCGTTGCCAGATATTTTTTCTGAATTCTCTAATCGACCATAGTGTTTGGATATTTTTTGAGCGACTTTAAAGCAGTGGCCTACCTACCCTGAAGGCTTCCATCTGTCTCCTAACGGCTGTCCATTGGTTCCCTTCCTAACCTTCTCTGAGCCTTTAGGATCCTTGTGACGTGGCCATTTTGCCCATTGTGTGCGTAAAAGTACCCCTCAGGTAAAACAATCCAATTCAAGATGCTGAGAAAACACCTAAAGTCGTACACATGGAATCTCTAGTTGCTCTGTTTGCAAAGAGACCGCGCAATGGTGATAATCTTTCGAAAGGACCAAGATGTTGAATGAGCGGCACTTTTTTGCACACCATGGGCTAAATGGCCAGGTCACATGGACCCCGAAGGCTCAGAGAAGGTTGGGAGAGGGGACCCACTGGAACAGCTGTTGGGAGACAGATCGTAGCCTCCAGTAAAGGCCATCCAGCGTGTTCTTTAACGTTGGGTTGTTTTACCTCTGAGCGGCACTTTTTTGCACACCATGGGCTAAATGGCCAGGTCAGAGAAGGTTTGGGGAGGGGACTCATTGGAACGGCTGTTGAGAGACAGATGGTAGCCTCCCATCAAGGCCATCCAGCGTGTTCTTTAACATGCACAGAGTATGGCTCTCCCGCACAGGGGGCCACGGGTTAACGTCCCATGTGACGGACGGCGGCCTTTCGAAGCCCATCGGTGTCCCCTACTGACCGTGGGCAGGGCGGGGAATTTTGCGGAGATAAATCTCAACGTTGACCCAGCTGGGACTCGAACCTGGGAACTACAGATTACGAGCCTGGCGCGCTACCGACTGAGCCACCCCCGCCCCTCAAGAGAGAGGAAAGTTGAGTTCTTCTTGCAACGGTGAATAAGTGAATAGCGTCTGTGATGTTGCTTCTTCGTTTGTTTGTCTATTGGAACCACTTAGGAATGTCCCCTCGGTTCGATCGCAATACGCGACGGGTGAAAGAGTTTTTCAGAACAAAAATCAACGGTTTTATCACAATTGCTGGGACTCAATACTGAGGCTCCTCCTCAATAAATTGGTTCAACTTCAGCTTTTACTTAAATATAACAAATATTTATTGTACCTTCCAAACATGCTTGATAGAACAAGGACATATGCTCAATTACATAGCATTACAACAACACCAGCTTACTATGCCTATTCAGCTGTATTCCCAGCGCCCAATGCCGTTATTACCAGTCGGCATTTACCAGCTTTACAATCTTATGTCTGCACGCTTTCGTTCCTCGACTGGCTCTGTCTTCTCGTCGTTGTCAAACCCTTTTTTCCTTTCGCTCTCTGCTCTGGCCATCTGGCAAGGCCGTTAGCCCTAAGGGACCAGGGTCACTTGTCAGCGGACGCTAGCCGTTCCCCGGACACTGCTACTGCAATTAACTTTCCAGATGCCGGGGCAGAGGGCCTCCCACGTAGCATATGCCTATTTTGGTGAAATCCAAAATAATATACAAAGCATGAACAAAAAAATATCTAAAAAGGCCTCTAGCCTGACAGCGTCGTTTATTCCTCCCACAGAGCTAATATCGATTTCTGTTTCGTCTGCTATTTCCAGACGCTTAAACGAACAGGAAAGAAAATTATGTGACGGAAAAACACGGACCAAACGAACGCAATTTTGGTAAGTGGAAATAGTTTTCGTGTTCGGTGGCTTCTGAAGATCAAAGCAGATTGATTTATAATGGCATCAGCGCAGTCTCTCTAACGAAGGGAGGGACAGTCAGAAACGTGTCTGTCTCTCTCATTCGGTGTTTCGATTGGGTTCCCTTTTCTCTTCTTTTGAAGGAAGAGACCCCCTTGGACAACTGTATCAAAGCTCAGAGCTGGAAGAAAGGACCCACGGGGCATCTGTGTCAAAGCTCAAAGGAAGAGATCCCAAGGGGGGCAGTTGTATGAAAACTCAGAGCTAAAGGAAGAGACTCCAATGGGCAGCTGCATCAAAGCTCAGAGCTGGAGGAATAGAATCCAATGGATAACTGTATCAACGCTCAGAGTCGGAGGAAGAGACACCCAATGGACATCTATATCAATGCTCAGAGTTGCAGAAAGAGAACCTAATGGACAGCTGTATTAATGCTCAGAGTTAGATGAAGAATTCCACCCCCCCCCCCATAGACATTGTATCAACGCTCAGAGTTGGAGGAAGAGACCCCATTTGACAGCTGTATCAACTCTCAAAGTTAAAGGAAAAACCTCAATTGGACATCTGTATCAAAGCTCAGATTTGGAGGAAGTGAACCCAATGAACAGTTATATTAAAGTTCAGAGTTGGAGAGACTCCAAATGGACAGCTGTATCAAAGCTTAGAGTTTGAGAAAGAGACCCCAAAATGGACAGCTGTATCAAAGCTCAGGGTTGGAGCAAGAGACTCCGAATGGACAGCTGTATCAAAGTTCGGGGATTAGAAAGAGACTCAATTGACAGCTGTATCAAAGTTCAGAGTTGGAGGAAGAGAACCCAATGAACAGCTGTATCAAAGCTCGGAATTGTCGCAAGAGACCCCCCATTGGACAGCTGTATCAAAGTTCAGGGCTGGAGGAAGAGACCCAATGAACAGCTGTATCAAAGTTCAGAGTTGGATCAAGAGACCCCAAATGGACAGCTGTGTCAAAGTTCGGGGCAAGAGACCCGATGGACAGTTGTATCAAAGCTCAGAGTTAGGGGAAGAACACCAATGGACAGCTGCATAAAGCTCAATGCAACTTTGATACAGCTGTCCATTGGGTCTGGTTCAGAGTTGGAAGAAGAGAACCCACTGGACAGTTGACTTAAATCTCAGATCAGGGGGAAGAAAACCCACTAAACAGGTAACGTGAATAAATTAGGAGAAAAATCAGTGATGAAACGTGTAGAGAATCACTAGACAGCTGACTACAAGCTCAGATAAGGATAAAAAATATTTCCCTGCACAACATCTCAAAGCTCAGAGTTCGGAAAGGGGACTCACTGGATAGCTGAAGAGACGCTCAGAATTGAAGGAAGAGAATTCACTCAACGACATCTCGAAGCTTAAATAAAGTTCGGGAAAGAGATCTCATTGGGACATTCAATTCTCTTTTGCTTTTAGAGAAATTTTATTCCCTTTGGGTTGGATGCGAATTGATGAAATATTTCGACTCGTCCTTTTCTAATCTCCGAATAGCTCCAATAATACTGCTTTTAAAATTAAAAACAAAATTTCTTTATCTTTGGAAAAGAGCACCCAACAGCCTTAATAATATATTCGCCAGAGGCAATATGTTATTAATCTAATTTAAATGCATAAACATGAATTCAAATACCGTATATTTTCAGTTCGCTTTTCAGACGTTATTGAAAGTTAAAGAGATAATAAATTAAATATTTGTTTTTTCCCGTTTGCATTTGACCAGGATGTTCGTAATGATGAGAAAATCTTTTGGAAAAGGAAATCGCTAATTGAGTTACATTTCGATCAAGTCAAAGCCGAAGACAACATCAGAGAGTTATGCGCGGAATGCTTTTTCGCGGGAGAAGTGATCAGTACAAGAGACGAAGAGGAAAAGAGAAAGGTCACGAGGGTACGTGACGAGCATGCCACTGTTGCGTCATATTTCCCGTAAAATGGGGAAGGAATCGTCGCTGTTGACACTTCCGACAGGAAAGGAGAAGCGTACACTTCACCACTGAGAGGTTATTACAGCATCTCACTCAAAAGGAAGGCTGTGACGGCTCTGAGTGAACGAGGCAACACGGATATTGGAACGAAACGGAATGTGCAACGCAAGCGCTGTCACGAAATGTAGTATCAACGCAACACAGAGATAGTAACAAAACGTAATATTCAACGCAACGCATTGATAGTAACGGAACGTAATAGACAGCACAACACAGAGAGAGTAACGAAACGTAACAGAAACACAACAAAAGGAGAGTAACGGAACCTAACAGAAACAGAACAAAGGGAATGTAACGAAATATAGTATGCAACTCAGCACAAGTTACGGATGAAGCGTATTAAGCAACAAAGAAATAGTATGGAACATAACACGGGGTTAGTGACGAAACGTGATATGGAACATAACGCAGGGTTAGTGACGAAACCTGATATGCAACGCAACACAGGGTTAGTGACGAAACGTGATATGCAACGCAACACAGGGTTAGTGACGAAACGTGATATGCGAGGCAACATAGGGTTAGTGACGAAACGTGATATGCAACGCAACACAGGGTTAGTGACGAAACGTGATATGCAACGCAACACAGGGTTAGTGACGAAACGTGATATGCGAGGCAACATAGGGTTAGTGACAAAACGTGATATGCAACACAACACAGGGTTAGTGACGAAACGTGATATGCAACGCAACACAAGATTAGTGATGAAACGTGATATGCAACACAACACAGGGTTAGTGACGAAACGTGATATGCAACGCAACACAAGATTAGTGATGAAACGTGATATGCAACACAACACAGGTTAAGTGACGAAACGTGATATGCAACGCAACACAAGGTTAGTGATGAAACGTGATATGCAACACAACACAGGGTTAGTGACGAAACGTAATATGCAACGCAACACAAGGTTAGTGATGAAACGTGATATGCAACGCAACACAAGGTTAGTGATGAAACGTGATATGCAACAAAACACAGGTTTAGTGACGAAACGTGATATGCAACGCAACACAAGGTTAGTGATGAAACGTGATATGCAACACAACACAGGGTTAGTGACGAAACGTAATATGCAACGCAACACAAGGTTAGTGATGAAACGTGATATGCAACACAACACAGGGTTAGTGACGAAACGTAATATGCAACGCAACACAAGGTTAGTGATGAAACGTGATATGCAACGCAACACAAGGTTAGTGATGAAACGTGATATGCAACACAACACAGGTTTAGTGACGAAACGTGATATGCAACGCAACACAAGGTTAGTGACGAAACGTGATATGCAACGCAACACAAGGTTAGTGATGAAACGTGATATGCAACGCAACACAAGATTAGTGACGAAACGTGATATGCAACACAACACAGGTTAAGTGACGAAACGTGATATGCAACGCAACACAGGGTTAGTGACGAAACGTGATATGCAACGCAACACAAGGTTAGTGATGAAACGTGATATGCAACACAACACAGGGTTAGTGACGAAACGTAATATGCAACGCAACACAAGGTTAGTGATGAAACGTGATATGCAACGCAACACAAGGTTAGTGATGAAACGTGATATGCAACACAACACAGGTTTAGTGACGAAACGTGATATGCAACGCAACACAAGGTTAGTGACGAAACGTGATATGCAACGCAACACAAGGTTAGTGATGAAACGTGATATGCAACGCAACACAAGATTAGTGACGAAACGTGATATGCAACACAACACAGGTTAAGTGACGAAACGTGATATGCAACGCAACACAGGGTTAGTGACGAAACGTGATATGCAACGCAACACAAGGTTAGTGATGAAACGTGATATGCAACACAACACAGGGTTAGTGACGAAACGTAATATGCAACGCAACACAAGGTTAGTGACGAAACGTGATATGCAACGCAACACAAGGTTAGTGATGAAACGTGATATGCAACACAACACAGGTTTAGTGACGAAACGTGATATGCAACGCAACACAAGGTTAGTGACGAAACGTGATATGCAACACAACACAAGGTTAGTGATGAAACTTAGTGTGCAACGCAATACAAGAACAGTAACAAAAAAAGCATGCAACGCATCACCACAGGGATATAGTAATGAAACATATCCTGCAGTGTAAGACAGACATTGTGCGAAGGTTTGATTTATTTAGAAAAATATAAACACTATATAACTTTCAGATGCGATGTTAGTATTTAAGTGGTAATGAGTGACAAGAGAGAACATTCTAATGGGACTATGGGACCCGGCATTTAACGCTTGAGGCTCCAAAAAAACAAGCCATAACATGGAAGCGTCTAAAATCATAAACCCAAATAATAAAATATTCAGATCTTCCGAAGAAACAGATAAATACATCCGATAATCAAAGAGGGGGCAGCACCAATAAAACGTAAAAAACCAACACACCTAAAAAGCAAATAAGCACACGCACCCCTAAAGAGAAAGACACACTTCTAAAGCAAATGAAACCCGAAACAGAAAAACACACCAAAAGATATATAAAAAAAAACCAACACACTTGTAAAGCAAATGCAGCACGAAACAGAAAAATACACCAACAAAGTATAAAAAACCGACACACATCTAAAAGAAATGCACCCCTAAACAGAAAATCACTTCAACAAAGCATAAAAACTGACACACTTCTAAAGAAGACGCACCCCGAAAGAGAAAAACGAAACAGAGAAAACTGACACACTTCTGAAGCAAATGCATCCGAAACAGAAGAACACACCAACATAACATAGAAGCACATCAGTAAAGCAGACAAACAAGCCCACAAAACAGGAAATCACGCCCTAAATGCAAACAAGGAAACGCACCAACTGAACATACAAGCAAACCCACTTATAAAGCAAACGGATAAACGCATCCCGAAACAGAAAACCACCCAACTCAACACATCGATAAAGCAGACAAAACGGCCAATAAAAATAAGAAAACGCAGCCTGAAAACAAACAGAGAAACACACTCAGAGATGATGAAACGACCAAAGAAAATGTTGAAAGAATCAGAAATCTTTCCCACAGCAAAAGAATCCATTAACAACACAGATCCATTCTCTCTATATATATCTATTTTCGCCGAGAATAACAACAACCAAGCCAAAATCTCCATTTTTCCATCTCCCTAGAATTTCTCCCACCCATTGTTATCCCGATCTCTTTGTGTCGTCTCCATTCGCCCCCGCCGAGGTCGACAATTGCCTCTAAATCCTCCATCGCGACTGTTTCTCACCGAGGTATCGATTCGCCGTCAGCGCATGCGCCCAAACAACATCTCGGCTCAGGTAATGGCACACCGGCAGAGAGATTGGGAATGGGGAGGGGAAGAGAAATAGCTCGCAACGGGGGGGAAGGCAGTTACACGACTATGAACTCGGTGTTGACACGAAGCCTGTAGCCGCTTCTATTTTTAGAGACACGAGGCTTACCTCGTGCGAGGTGGCCGACTGTTCTCACGGCCGCATCGGAGGAAGAGCAAGAGCGTGGAGCTTCTTTCCGCGGATCCGTGTCTTCGTCCGTCGATCGGTATCTGCTCTGTTTCGCCAACAAGTGTCCCTGTATTTGGCGCCCTGATTTTCTCGAAAAGGGAAGAGAAATGGCGGGAGAGTGCGTCGGATGTTTTTTCGGGGAGGAGGGGTAGGGAGATCTCAGAGGGAATAAATTGCGTTTTGAGAAAGGTCTTTCGGGTCAGATGGGGAGTAGATTTTGTTTCTCGGGGAAAGTGATGAATAGAGACGATAGAAACAGTATTCTTTCTTCTTTTTTTGTGGGGGCGGGGGTGGCTCAGTCGGTAGCGCGCCAGGCTCGTAATCTGTAGTTCCCAGGTTCGAGTCCCAGCTGGGTCAGCGTTGAGATTAATCTCCGCAAAATTGTCCGCCCTGCCCACGGTCAGTAGGGGACACCGATGGGCTTGGAAAGGCCGCCATCCATCGGATGGGACGTTAAGACGTGACCCCGTGTGCGGGAGAGCCATACCCTGTGCACGTGCACTTTAAAGAACACACTGGATGGCCTTGACAGGAGGATACCATCTGCCTCCCAACAGCTGTTCCAGTGGGTCCCCTCCCCAACCTTCTCTGAGCCTTCGGGGTCCATGTGACCTGTCCATTTAGCACGTGATATGAAAAAAGTGTCGCTCAGAGGTACAGTCGCTCAAAAAAGTATCCGAACACTATGGTTGATTGCAAAATTCAGAAAAAATATCTGGCATTGATTTTTTTTAGAAATTAGTCATCTGGCAACCTTCATGTCACGTGACATTAAGGTTGCCAGATCACTAATTTCTAAAAAAAGTTGCCAGATATTTTTCCTGAATTCTGCAATCAACCACAGTGTTCGGATACTTTTTTGAGCGACTGTAAAACAATCTAACCTTTTTTTCGCACAATGGGTTAATTGACGAGGTCACAAGGACCCCCTAGGGTTCCCCAGGACTTGGTTAGGAGAGGGATTCACCGAAACAGCTGCTAGAAGAAATACGGAAGCCTCTCGTAAAAGGTCATCCAATATGTCCTTTAAAACGTGATTTTTTTCACATACACACATGGCACCGGTGATTTGCGATTTAGCTCTCAGAGCTAAAACAACACAACTTGTCATTTTCAATTGTTTACAAGATATAAAAAATAAATAAATACCCCCTCAAGCAGCTGCTTGCCACAGAGGGTTGGGTTGTTTTACCTCTGAGCGGCACTTTTATGCACACCATGGGCTAAATGGCCAGGTCACATGGACCCCGAAGGCTCAGAGAAGGTTGGGGGAGGGGACCCACTGGAATAGCTGTTGGGAGACAGATGGTAGTCTCCCGTTAAGGCCATCCAGCGTGTTCTTTAACGTGCACAGGGTATGTCTCTCCCGCACACGGGGCCACGACTTAACGTCCCATCCGACGGACGGCGGCCTTTCCAAGCCCATCGGTTTCCCCTACTGACCGTGGGCAGGGCGGGGAATTATGAGGAGATAAATCTCAACGCTAACCCAGCTGGGACTCGAACCTGGGAACTACAGATTACGAGCCTGACGCCTGACAGGAGAGTATATGTATAAAGTGCAAACTTAATACGATATATATATACTTTAAACAAAATATTTATAATCCTCAGCACGTGATTAACGAAATAAACCAGTTCTCGCGGCCTTTCTCGTGTCCCAAGAACACTGCCCCAGTTACACATTTCGGAACCTGCACAGTCACGTGCTGAGTGAGAGCTTTTTTCGTCTCGAGAGAAGCGTGACCTTAATATCCCCTGCAACCACGAATTGTCTCTGCGAGCCCACGTGCTTGCAGGGGCGAGGGGGGATGCCTCGTCAAATATTCATTTCCTCTCTACCGCGAAATGACGAAGAAAGAAAACGCTCGTCAGAAGAGAAACGTGTGCCTCGTGCAAGCTCATTGGAAGGGAAAGACGGGCCTCGTGCAACCTAATTCAAAGGAACATGCCCGTGAATATTAAAAATGGTTTTAATTAATCGTTTAAATTATTAATCATCTCTGTTTGGTTAGTCTGAATTCCTTCAACATTGCGAAACCACCTGCTGCTAATAATCTTTCTTCGTTCACTCCCCCCCCCCCACCAGATTTTCTCGTAATATCTGAAGAAATAATGTTTTTAAGACTCGTGCACAGTAATAAGTACAGTCGCTCAAAAAAGTATCCGAACACTATGGACGATTACAGAATTCAGAAAAAATATCTGGCAACGATTTTTTTTAGAAATTAGTGATCTGGCAACCTTCGTGTCACGTGATTACAGAATTCAAGAAAAATATCTGGAGCGTGTACAGCAACTGTACACGCTCCAGTTACCGTTCACAGCAAACTGGAGCGTGTGCAGTTACTGCACACGCTCCAGTTTGCTGTGAACGGTAACTGCACACGCTCAATATTTCCGTGAGTGAGCCCAAACGATCCAGGTCTTTGTGAGCTCACACGATCCAATGTGCTGTGAACATTAACCGCAACCGCTCCAGTTTGTTGTGAACGGTAACTGCACACGCTCCATATAATCATTGCATTATATATTCATACGCATTATATATGCTAAAAAAATATCCGAACACTATGGTTGATTACAGAATTGAGAAAAAATATCTGGCAACGATTTTTTTTAGAAATTAGTGATCTTGCAACCTTCGTGTCACGTGACACGAAGAATATCCGAACACTATGGTTGATTACACAACCTTCGCCAGATCACTAATTTCTAAAAAAAATCGTTGCCAGATATTTTTTCTCAATTCTGTAATCAACCATAGTGTTCGGATATTTTTTTCAGCGACTGTACCAAACCCACTGGGGGAGGAGGGGGCTTAGTTGGTAACGCATCAGGTTCAGTTCCCGGTTCGAGTCCCATCTGTGACAGATTTGAGATTTATCTCCGCTAAACCTCATCCAAGTCTGGAAAAGAAGACTGGACCCTTGGAAAGACCACCGTCCGTCGTATGGCACCTTAAAGTTGTGGCCCCTGCCTGCTGTTTTAGAAATCTGGTAAGCTAACCACTATACAAAGTAGGGCTAAAGCATAATATATTAATAATTCTGTGACAATTTGCCTAAATACGAACGGCTAATCTTAAAATAATTAGCTGTTGGGGGGAAAAAATTTTTTTTGTTTGATGGTATAATCAGAAACTGACCATTTCCTTCAGGATTCGATTGTTTTATCTCTGAGCGGCACTTTTTTGCACACCATGGGCTAAATGGCCAGGTCACATGGACCCCGAAGGCTCAGAGAAGGTTGGGGGAGGGGACCCACTGACACAGCTGTTGGGAGACAGATGGTAGCCTCCCGTCAAGGCCATCCAGCGTGTTCTTTAACGTGCACAGGGCATGGCTCTCCCGCACACCGGACCACGGCTTAACGTCCCATCCGACGGACGGCGGCCTTTCCAAGCCCATCGGTGTCCCCTATTGACCGTGGGCAGGGCGGAGAATTTTGCGGAGATAAATCTCAACGCTGACCAGCTGGGACTCGAACCTGGGAACTACAGATTACGAGCCTGGCGCGCTACCGACTGAGCCACCCCCGCCCCATTTCCTTCAGCAATGTGAACATATAAGCATTCCCATTAATTATTCCAGGAGTTTCTTTCATAGAAAATGCTTGCAGGAAAATGTGTACATAACATTTTCCTAGGATGCTTTATTACTGGTAATCTTAAAACTACGTTCATGCACCTCAGAAGTACTGGTATTAGCAAATCAAGTGGGAAAATATTCAACATTTTTTTAATTAGAGAAAATGTTAAATTTATTTATTTTTAGAAGATGTTAGCATTAATTACCTCTTCTGGAATATTATCCATTATCAAAAATAGGCCTCCTTAATCTGCACGTTTCAAATGGGCAATAGTTATCATTTTAAAACTAAACAACTTAGTAGATCTCAGATATCTTAGCAAAAAAAAGATTAGAATTTTACAGACAGATAAAACTTGATATATATAGATATTAAATTTGAATAAACGTCTCTGCCAGAGGGCGGGGGTGGCTCAGTCGGTAGCGCGCCAGACTCGTAATCTGTAGTTCCCAGGTAGGTCAGCGTTGAGATTTATCTCCGCAAAATTCCTCGCCCTGCCCACGGTCAGTAGGGGACACCGATGGTCTTGGAAAGACCGCCGTCCGTCGGATGGGACGTTAAGCCGTGGCTCCGTGTATGGGAGAGTAATACCCTGTGCACATTAAAGAACACGCTGAATGGCCTTGACGGGAGACTACCATCTGTCTCCCAACAGCTGTTCCAGTTGGTCCCCTCCCCCAACCTTCTCTGAGCCTTCGGGATCCATGTGACTGGCCATTTAGCCCATGGTGTGCAAAAAAGTGACGCTCAGAGGTAAAATAACCCAAATAACGTCTCTACCAGTTAAATTTTTAGTCATTTGTGGAGATCACATAATAAGATTCGTAATACGCTCTCTCGATGAGTTCATTGAATACATTGTTATGAAATAATCCAAAATATCCAAGACAGTTATTAATGCATTGTCGCCGAACAATGCAAAATCTGGTGCCTCTTATCGCTATGGATTATCGCGTTTTCAATATAAATCGTCTTAGCGTCCGTAAAGTCAGAAATCTTTATTGTTTCTTTCTGTATACGCTAATTTATTTCTATTTTCGTTTTATCGGTGATATTGAAAATTCCTCTAAGAAAACAAAATGCTGAAAGACTCGTCTCGCAGCAGAAGCGAAATGTGCCACTTCCTCGAGCGCAATCGGTTACCTATTGATCCAGGTGTGCATTGTCTCCAACAAAGGATCAGCAGCGAGCAACAATACAAAGGACTTAACGCGTCAAAACGTGATAAACGGCTTCCCGGATTAACGAACCGCGAACTCCGTCAAACTCTGGCCTGCCCCCAACGGTGTGACGTCACGAGAACCATGGTCTCGATTTATTAATACTTTCACCGCTGGCACTGACATCATCGCTCGAGCACTTGCCTAAAGCATCCTATTGGCTGTTGACTCCAACCAAAGAAAATTTTTCGTTATGATAGGGGGGGGGGGGATTTTTTTATCTCCTATGGAACGTCTAAGATGAATGAATCGACCGTCGAGGTGAACAAATGAATTTCCACTGCATCACTCCTGTAGGAACGTCTGTCATGTATGTAGATGATCGTCTGCTGATGAAATGACTGTAGATGTGTAACTTAATTGAACGAGTGCGTAACGGAGTGAATGAGCTAGTGAATAACAGATTAAACTGAATGAGAGAGTAATTGACTCTCTGAATTCTGACTGATTCTTATTGACTGAATTTTGACAGAGTGGTTATTGACTGATTCTTATTGACTGAATTTTGACAAAGTGGTTATTGACTGAAATATGACCGATTGATTATTGACTGAATTCTGACAGGGTGGTTATTGGCTGAATTCTGACTGATTATTGACCGAATTCTGACTGATTATTGACTGAATTCTGACTGATTATTGACTGAATTCTGACTTATTGATTATTGACTGAATTCTGACTGATTGATTATTGACTGATTTCTGACTGATTGATTATTAACTGAATTCTGACTGATTGATTATTGACTGAATTCTGACTGATTTATTATTGACTGAATTCTGACTGATTGATTATTGACTGAATTCTGACTGATTGATTATTGACTGAATTTTGACAGGATGGTCATTGACTGAATTCTGACTGATTGATTATTGACTGAATTCTGACTGATTGATTATTGACTGATTTCTGACTGATGGATTATTGACTGAATTCTGACTGATTGATTATTGACTGATTTCTGACTGATTGATTATTGACTGAATTCTGACTGATTGATTATTGACTGAATTCTGACTGATTGATTATTGACTGAATTCTGACTGATTTATTATTGACTGAATTCTGACTGATTTATTATTGACTGAATTCTGACTGATTGATTATTGACTGAATTCTGACTGATTGATTATTGACTGAATTTTGACAGGATGGTCATTGACTGAATTCTGACTGATTGATTATTGACTGAATTCTGACTGACTGATTATTGACTGAATTCTGACTGATTGATTATTGACTGAATTCTGACAGGGTGGTTATTGACTGAATTCTGACAGGGTGGTTATTGACTGAATTCTGACTGATTGATTATTGACTGAATTCTGACAGGGTGGTTATTGACTGAATTATGACCGTTTAATTACTGACTGAATTGTGAAAGGTTGATTATTGACTAATTCTGACGGGTTGGTTATTGACTGAATAATGATCGGTTGATTATTCACTGAATTCTAGCAGGTTGATTATTGACTTAATTCGGACTGATTTGTTGCTAATTGATTATTGACTGAATTCAAATCCTGATTGATTATTGATTGGTGATTTTGACTGGTGACCCATAGAACTCCAAACAACCAATTGACTAACCGACTGACTAGTAAGATGAGGGAATGAATGATCATGACATACTGAGTGAGTGAGAAAATGATTAATGACTGAGTGAGTGAGATGGTAGTTGAAGACTGACTGATGAGTAAATGAACGACTGGATGACTCGTAACATAGTGAGTGACAAATGACTAACAGATTTTATCAATGATATCTGACATATGACTGACTCACTCGACTGTCTGACTGAGAAATAGGTTTCGGTTATTTCAGCTCTAAGCGGTACTCTTTTGTGCACAACGTGACAAATGGTTAGTCATAAAGATTCCAAGGGCTCAGAGAAGGTACAGTCGCTCAAAAAAAATATCCGAACACTACGGTTGATAACAGAATTCAGAAAAAATATCTGGCAACGATTTTTTTTTAGAAATTAGTGATCTGGCAACCTTCGTGTCATGTGATTACAGAATTCAGGAAAAATATCTGGAGCGTGTACAGCAACTGTACACGCTCCAGTTACCGTTCACAGCAAACTGGAGCGTGTGCAGTTACTGCACACGCTCAATATTTCTATGAGTGGGCCCACACGATCCAGGTTTTTGTGAGCTCACACGATCCAATGTGCTGTGAACATTAACCGCAACCCCTCCAGTTTGCTGTGAACGGTAACTGCACACGCTCCATATTCATTGCATTATATATTCAGACGCATTATACGTGACACGAAGGTTGCCAGATCACTTATTTCTAAAAAAAATCGTTGCCAGATATTTTTTCTGAATTCTGTTATCAACCGTAGTTTTCGGATATTTTTTGAGCGACTGTACACTGGTTTGGTCAGTATATCCGAGACAAGTATATCCAGTATATATATATATCAAGTACATCCCACACACTGCGTATGAATATATAATGCAATGAATATTGAGCGTGTGCAGTTACCGTTCACAGCAAACTGGAGCGGTTGCGGTTAATGTTCACAGCACATTGGATCGTGTGAGCTCACAAAGACCTGGATCGTGTGGGCTTACTCACGGAAATATTGAGCGTGTGCAGTTACCGTTCACAGCAAACTGGAGCGGTTGCGGTTAATGTTCACAGCACATTGGACCGTGTGAACTCACAAAAACCTGGATCGTGTGGGCTCACTCACGGAAATATTGAGCGTGTGCAGTTACCGTTCACAGCAAACTGGAGCGTGTGCAGTAACTGCACACGCTCCAGTTTACAGCCATGTGCAGTAACTGCACACGCTCCAGTTTACAGCCATGTGCAGTAACTTCACACGCTCCAGTTTACAGCCTAGTGCAGTAACTGCACATGCTCCAGTTTGCTGTGAACGGTAACTGGAGCATGTACAGTTGCTGTACACGCCCCAGATATTTTTCCTGAATTCTGTAATCACGTGACACGAAGGTTACCAGATCACTAATTTCTAAAAAAATCGTTGCCAGATATTTTTTCTGAATTCTGTTATCAACCGTAGTGTTCGGATATTTTTTAAGCGACTGTACGGTTATCCCACACACGGGGCCATATTTGGGTAGAGGATTTTGTAAGCTTTCGTAGGTAGTTCTTACAAGAACATTTTTTTTAATATCTTTTAAACTCGCTTTTTGAAAACTGCAGATTTGTTGTACTAGTCTTGCGAGAATGTTCCTAAAAGGTCAAAGGACGGATGTAGATGAAAAGCATTTTTTGCTCTCTTTAGGTGAATAATTTGTAAAATGAAATGCTTGAACGGCATTTCTATTCCTTTTTTGGATACTGGTGATGTGCGGCATGAGATTAACAGACGAATAGGGATTGCTGCCGGGACTTTTAAGAATTTATGGAGAGTGTGGAGAAATAGGCGTATACACCTAAAGACTAAAATTAGACTGTATAATAGTTTGTTTCTTTCTAGGGTTAGTTATGGTAGTGAAACTTGGACACTTTGTAAACAAGATAACAGGAAACTAGATGCTTTTGATTCCAGATGCTTACGCAGTATCTTGGGCATTAGGTGGTTCAACTTTGTAACTAATGATGAGGTTAGGCAAAGGAGTTTGCAACCTCCTTTAAGCAGCATATTGTGCAGAGAGAGACTCCGTTGGTTTGGCCATGTTGCCCGTATGAATAATTATAGATTGGCGAATAGGGTTATGAACAGTGTGCCTAAAGGCCTCAGAAAGAGGGGGAGACCTAGGATGCGGTGGGCAGACAATCAAACAGGACCTTGTTAGAATTGGTGTGCAGTGGCCAGATGCAGTAGATGTAGCTCAGGATAGACTTGCTTGGAGAACTAAATTGCACGGTCTGGTTGGACCTCCCTAGCCGATGGCTGCATATGGACTTTGTATGTGGTCAAATCCAGTTTCTTCCTTCCTGCCCCCCTCAGTCACCCCTCTCCCCTCGCATTTCTTTTATGTCGTTTTCAAAACGAAAGGAGATAATATTTTCACTTTGTCATCTGTCGGTCTCAAAACATCTTACTTTTTTCCTCTTAGAGATAAATTGAAAAATGTTTTTTTTTTTCAGGGGGGGTGGGGGTTCGATAGGTATTGATGAAATATTACGATTCGCTCTTTTCCGAATATCGTAAAAGCTATAATTACTTCCTCTAATGACGGAAAAATTTGAAAATTGGAAAAGTTTCGACGAATATTCCAACGATGTGTTTGTGCTAGAAATTCGAAATTTTGGTGGTGAGAATGTGAAGGTCACGAGGTTTGCACTGGCAACAATGAGTTGATCCCTTATCCCCATGGGAGTGAGTTGGGTTGTTTTACCTCTGAGATGTAGAGGTTTAAACTTTTCGGATCAACAACAATGTTGTCTAAGAAATTTATCGAAAGAATGAAACTAATATTAAAGGGATTGTTTACATGCTTTTTTTAAAAATGTTATATTTTATAAAATGGTTTGAAATAATATTTCGCATTTCCGTTCTAATTAACGTCCAATGTAGATTTTACTTTTAATTTTTTTTTTGTCTAGCCTTACTGTTTTTAAATGCTCAAACTTCTATGGTTCTTTAAGTATTGACAGAATATTGTTGAAAATCGAGATTGAAATAGAATTGATTGAGGTAGTTAAGTTACCTTTAATGACATTTACATATACACAAAAAATGCTTATTTCAAACGCTACAGAGCTTTCAAGTTTAGCACCCTATTGATATAACATGGGGTGATCATAACTGGACGATCATCCAAACTTTAGGGGCGGGGGTGGCTCAGTCGGTAGCGCGCCAGGCTCGCAATCTGCAGCTCCCAGGTACGAGTCCCAGCAGGGTCAGCGTTGAGATTTATCTCCGCAAAACTCCCCGCCCACGGTCAGTGGGGACACCGATGGGTCTTGGAAAGGCCGCCGTCCGTCGGATGGGACGTTAAACCGTGGTCCCGTATGCGGGAGAGCCCTACCCTGTGCACGTTAAAGAACACGCTGGATTGTCTTGACGGGAGGCTACCATCTGTCTTCCAACAGCTGTTCCAGTGGGTTTCCTCCCCCAACCTTCTCTGAGCCTTCGGGATCCTTGTGACCTGGCCATTTAGCCCATGGTGTGCAAAAAAGTGCCGCTCAGAGGTAAAACAACCAACCAACAGCCCAAACTTTAACAAAGGAAAGTTTTTAAAAATCGCAATCGTTTGGTCACTCAAAGTTAATTCGACTCTTTAAATACTTCACCTTATTAGAAGAAATAGCTATCTCTGTCACAAAGTTACTTTTTGTGTGATTCGAACCCTGATCTCCTTCCCTGTGCAGACAGAACGTTAAACGTTTTAGTCTTTGTGGTGACCTAAAAACCTTGGACAAAACGGCGCACATTTCGCTGCCATGGAGTGTGTTCCAATTTCGGTATCAAAACCTCTTAACCGCGAGAGGAAAGCCCCCCCACCCCGGATTGAATTCACGAATCTGCATCCGAAACAGACACAGGTAAGCCTCCCGTTGCGACAATCGGTCATAAGGTATTCCAATAGTTGGCAGACTGTCAAGTCTTCCGACGTTCCTATAGCAACGACGTCTCTGTGGCGACTCGAACTGTAATCTATAATCTGATCTTTGTTCTCGAGAAATATATGATTGGCCATTTCTGAATTCGGTTGTTATGAGAGAGATTTTGCTTTCGCTCTTTATCTCATTTCCTGTTGCATTTCTCTGACGTTCGTTCAAGTTTCTTTCTTGTCTTCGTTAGGTTGAGTTGTTTTATCTCTGAGCGGCACTTTTTTGCACACAATGGACTAAATGGCCAGGAAGGCTCGGAGAAGGTTGGGGGAGGGGACCCACTGCAACAGATGTTGGGAGACAGATGGTAACCTCCCGTCAAGGCCATCCAGCGTGTTCTTTAACGTTGAGTTGTTTTACCTCTGAGCGGCACTCTTTTGCAAACCATGGGCAAAATGGCCAGGTCACAAGGACCCAGAAGGCTGAGAGAAAGTTGGGGGAAGGGACCCACTGGAACAGCTGTTGGGAGACAGATGGTAGCCTCCCGTCAAGGCCATCCAGCGTGTTCTTTAACGTACACAGGATATGGCTCTCCCGCACACGGGGCCACGGCTTAACGTTCCATCAGACGGACAGGAGCCTTTCCAAGCCCATCTGTCATGTCCCTCGAATTTTATATGTATTTACTTATTGTATATTTTTGTTATATATATTTTTATGTGTTCTTTGAAATGTTTGTGCTGGGATGACTCACTGTTGTTGTTTCCGGGTCTGAAGCTTGCTGCTTGAGGAAAGAATCAATGCCAGAAGTTGTTTATGCCGTATATGACTAACTAGCCTGGGGCGTGAAGTCCGCGCATGAGGCTAGGGAAAGGAGTTGGAAGTATCAGTCTATGCGTTAGCTGTCAAGAGATGAGGTCGCATTGACACGCGTCAAAAGGACGCCGCCTTTCTCAAAAAGTAACCCTTGAAGTCAGGGTGCGATTCCAAGAGAGAATCCAGATTCTTGGAGAATCTTAACTTTTATTCTTGTGGTTCACGAGGAGCCACAGTGTAGGCAAAGGAAAATCCTTTCGCCGAGTTTTTGAGGTCTGTAAAGTGAGAAATTGCAGAGTGTGCAATTTTCCACCTCATTTTAGTAATATTTGCAGCAGCAAAGATTCACGGAGTTGAGCGGTGAATTTGATAGTAGCTTTGTGGATTCAGAAAGAACCACAGTGCGAAGCAGCAAAAGCTACGGAGTGGAGTTCATTCCCAGCACGTAGCTGTACATATTATAAATAAAGTGTGTCGTCCCTATCTACTGTCGTGCAGTTAATTGATGGACCATTGTTATTCTTCATTCAACGCAGAAAGGTTGAGGCATACAGTGGCACGGGCGTAAAAACCCGCGAATCTGGGATTTACACCGAAGTGAATTAAGTAATTTCATCGTCGTCCCTCTCTCCTGTGTGGACTGGGTCATCACATCTGGCCCAGTAGAATAGGATCCGAACTAAAGGGTCGCGACATCTGTCACAGTCTGACAGGATCCGAACACAGGGGACATCACACCATCAGTATCCACTACTGACCGTGGGCAGAGCGGAGACTTTTACGGAGATAAATCTCAACGCTGACCCAGCTGGGACTCGAACCTGGGAATACAGATTACGAGCCTGGCGCGCTACCGACTGAGCCACCCCCGACCCTATCTTTTAAAGGAATATTTGAAATAATGTATTTAATGCCAGAAATTTGAAATTTTGATAATGGGATGTGAAGGTCACGAAGTTTCCTTTGGCAGCAATGAGTTGACCTCTTAAGCCAAGAGTGGGTGGTAAAAGCATTTTTTGTTTTAAGAGATATTTGGGAAACTCTCTTTCAGTTGGATTGGTGCTAGGAAATGTTTCATTTCGCATTTTTCAAATATTTAGATAACTTAACTTATATCGTTAAAGATCACTAAATACGAAAAAAGCGAAACGTTCAAAGGATGTTGCAAGTGATCTGTTTAATTTGAAATTTCGGTGGTAGAGTATCAACAGATGGTCCATTGACAGCAACAATAATGACAGCAATAATTGACAGCAACAATAATTACAGCAATAATTGGGAGCAACAATAACGACAGCAATAATTGAGAGCAACAATAATGACAGCAATAATTGAGAGCAACAATAACGACAGCAATAATTGAGAGCAACAATAATGACAACAATAATCGAGAGCAACAATAACGACAGCAATAATCGAGAGCAACAATAACGACAGCAATAATTGAGAGCAACAATAATGACAGCAATAATTGAGAGCAACAATAATGACAGCAATAATTGAGAGCAACAATCTGCCACCCACACACCCCTTCTCTCAGAGGGATGTGAGAAAAGCAACTTTTTCTTTTAAATTAAGGAATAAAAGACAAACACCTTTTATATTGTATAAACACTAATAAAATATTACTATTTGCATTTTACCAATATCCATTAGTGGGGAGGGATGGCTCGTAATCTTCAGTTCCCAGGTTCGAATCCCAGCTGGCCAGAGTTCAGATTTATCTCCGCAAAACTCCCCGCTCTGCTCATGGTCAGTAGGGGACACCGATGGGCTTGAAAAGACCAGCGTCCGTCAGATGGGACGTTAAGCCGTGGCACCGTGTGCGGGAGAGCCATACCCTGTGCACGTTAAAAAACACGCTGGATGGCCTGAACGGGAGGCTACCATCTGTCTCCCAACAGCTATCCACTGGGTCCCCTCCTCCATCTGACCCCTCGGGGTCCTTGTGACCTAGCTATTTAGCTCATTGTGTGCAAAAAAAAAGCGCCGCTCAGAGGTATAACAACCCAATCCAATATCGATTAGTTGCAATTAAAACTTTGAAAGATGTGCAAAAGTAAATAAACGAAAAATTTCATTCTCTTTGAAAACGAGATTAATATATTTCTCCAGAGGCGATATGCGTTCTTCTAGTTCCTTCCTAATATTTGCTTCGATCAGGTACAGTCGCTCAAAAAAGTATCCGAACACCGTGGTTGATTACAGAATTCAGAAAAAATATCTGGCAACGTTTTTTTTTTTAAAGAAATTAGTGATCTGGCAACCTTCGTGTCACGTGACACGAAGGTTGCCAGAACACTAATTTCTAAAAAAATCGTTGCCAGATCTTTTTTCTGAATTCTATAATCAACCATAGTGTTCGGATACTTTTTTGAGCGACTGTAGGTGGTCATATTATTTTAATACTAGATCGTGTGGGCTCATTCACGGAAATATTGAGCGTGTGCAGTTACCGTTCACAGCAAACTGGAGCGTGTGCAGTTACTGTACACGCTCCAGTTTGCTGTGAACGGTAACTGGAGCGTGTGCAGTTGCTGTACGCGCTCCAGATATTTTTCCTGAATTCTGTAATCACGTGACACGAAGGTTGCCAGATCACTAATTTCTAAAAAAATCGTTGCCAGATATTTTTTCTGAATTCTATAATCAACCATAGTGTTCGGATACTTTTTTTTTGAGCGACTGTACAGACTCTCCAATGGTATTTCCTAGTTTCTTTTCAATCAAAGTTCGGAAAGACCAAAACTCTCTCCTCTTTTCGGAAACGCGAATCTAAACGTAATATTGAACAACCATTATCCTTTTCACTTGCAAACACGAGATTAGATTTCCCTAAACATCCGATTATCGGAAATCTCGCATCAATTAGGAGCATCAGACTCAAGATCAAAGTCCTTCAATTACAATATTTGTTGTCGTTACCTTTCAAAACCTTTTCTTTTAATCACATTTCGGTCTAACAACCCCCACCACCAACCCCACCACCACCCCCTAGTTGATGAAGAGGCCCTTCCCCGTGAGGGGCGGGGGTGGCTCAGTCGGTAGTGCGCCAGGCACGTAATCTGTAGTTCCCAGGTTCGAGTCCCAGCTGGGTCAGCGTTGAGCTCAGTCGGTAGCGCGCCAGGCTCGTAATCTGTAATTCCCAGGTTCGAGTCCCAGCTGGGTCAGCGTTGAGATTTATCTCCGCAAAATTCCCCGCTCTGTCCACGGTCAGTAGGGGACACCGATGGGCTTGGAAAGGCCGCCGTCCGTCGGATGGGACGTTAAGCCGTGGCCCCGTGTGCAGGAGAGCCATACCCTGTGCACGTTAAAGAACACGCTGGATGGCCTTGACAGGAGGCTACCATCTGTCTCCCAACAGCTGTTCCAGTGGGTCCCCTCCCCCAACCTTCTCTGAGCCTTCGGGGTCCATGTGACCTGGCCATTTAGCCCATGGTGTGCAAAAAAAGTGCCGCTCAGAGGTAAAACAACCCAACCCACAACTCAAGATCAAACTCCTTCAATTACAATATTTGTTGTCGTTACCTTTTAAAACCTTTTCTTTTAATCACATTTCGGTCTAACCACCCCCACCCCCTAGTTGATGAAGAGGTTCTTCCCCGTGAGAGTTGCTTTCCTTTCCGCGAGAGGAACAGGGAATTGTGTCATCATTTCGCTTTTCCAAAAGGCAATCCACAGAAGTAAAAAAGAAATATCCGAAGGGCATCTGCAAGAAAACTGAAAAGGAAAAGAAATGGAGCCTTTTTTTTTAAGTTTATCGATCCGATTGATTTTCGTATTAAGAAGACGTTTCAGCCGAACATCTTTCTCTCTTTCGAGAAGCGAGGAGCAGCGGAGCGTGAAGATAATGGAGAAGGTTACACAAAGAAGGTTCAATTTTGGAGAGTGAGGGAACTCATTTCAACTCCAGCACGAGGATGAATATATTGGAAAAGGGTGTTTCGGTGGGGATGTCGGTTTTTGCTTGTGGTAATGTCAGTTGTTGTTTTAAGTCGCTGCTGTTTTTTCTGTTGTTTTTTAGTGGTAACGACTTTGTTTTCGTTGTTATTGATGTCTTTTTGGTGGCATCACTTTCGTTTTCCGTACTGTTGGGGTGTTGTTGTCTATGTCGTCACTGTTTTGTAGGTTTCGTTTTCAGTTGTGGTACAATACTGACGGCGTCGTCGGTAGTGATGGTGATATCGTTGCAGTAGTTGCTGTTTTTGCAGTTGTTGTTGTAGGTGGTGGTGGTGATATCGTTGCAGTAGTTGCTGTTTTTGCAGTTGTTGTTGTAGGTGGTGGTGGTGATATCTTATGGTGATGGTAGTGATATCTTATGGTGATGGTGGAAGTGGTCGTAATAGTAGTAGTAGTGGTATCTTTTGGTGATGGTGATAGTGCCAGTATCTTTTGGTGATAGTAGTAGTGACGGTATCTTTTGGTGATGCTGGTAGTGGTGGTATCTTTTGGTGATGGTGGTAGTGGTGGTATCTTTTTGTGATAGTTGTACTGACGGTAACTTTTGGTAATGCTGGTAGTCGCGGTATCTTTTGGTGATTGTGGTGGTGATAGTAGCATCTTTTGGTGATGCTGGTAGTGGAGGTATATTTTGGTGATAGTTGTAGTGACGGTAACTTTTGGTGATGCTGGTAGTGGTGGCATCTTTTGGTGATTGTGGTGGTGATAGTAGCATCTTTTGGTGATGGTGGCAGTGGCGTTATCTTTTGGTGATAGTTGTAGTGACGGTAACTTTTGGTGATGGCAGTAGTAGTATCTTTTGCTGTTCTGCTAGTGGTGGTAGGGTTGTCTTTTGGTCATAGTAGTAGCCGTGGTAGTAGTGATCGAGACCAAAGAGAATAAAAATTGGATATATTCCTTTATTTTCGAGTATGATCATATAAAAGAGCCGAAATCTTGTGTAACATTCTCCTCTTATATTTCATGTTTAAAGACCATTTTAACAAACAAAGTATTAATCTTCATTGTTTTGAATCTCTTCTTATCTAAAAGTTGTTTAATGTTCCTTTTATTTCACAGTGGGCTAATTGTTCAAGTTGAAATGTTTCGATGTCTTAACACATGTTTAGGGAAAGATATCCGCGGTGCAAAGATATAACCACAACTTCACGAAAAATGAGAACTCATTATTCTAATAGATTATCCCTAGCACTGCTTTCGTGCCTTTGATTGACCATAACGAATTCGTTGGGTCGTTGTCCCTTGTTTCTTCATGTTTGTTTAAGTCTGAACTGCCTTCTTTCAAAAGAAGAAAAGTCATTGTTATTTACGTCAGTTCGCGTTTCTCTATTTACATCGATTGTTGCGAAGTGTATGACACGAAGACAAGAGGGGCGGGGGTGGCTCAGTCGGTAGTGCGCCAGGCACGTAATCTGTAGTTCCCAGGTTCGAGTCCCAGCTGGGTCAGCGTTGAGCTCAGGCGGTAGCGCGCCAGGCTCGTAATCTGTAGTTCCCAAGGTTCGAGTCCCAGCTTAGTCAGCGTTGAGATTTATCTCCGCAAAACTCCCCGACCTGCCCACGGCTGTAGGGGACACCGATGGACTTGGAAAAGCCGCCATCCGTCGGATGGGACGTTAAGCCGTGGCCCCGTGTGCAGGAGATCCATATACTATGCACGTTAAAGAACACGTTGTATGGCCTTGACGGGAGGCTACCATCTGTCTCCCAACAGCTGTTCTAGTGGGTCCCCTCCTCCAACCTTCTCTGAGCCTTCGGGGTCCATGTGACCTGGCCATTTAGCTCATGGTGTGCAAAAAAGTGCCGCTCAGAGGTAAAACAACTCAACCTAACGAAGACAAGAAAGAAACTTGAACGAACGTCAGAGAAATGCAACAGGAAATGAGATAAAGAGCGAAAGCAAAATCTCTCTCATAGCAACCGAATTCAGAAATGGCCAATCATATATTTCTCGAGAACAAAGGTCTGATTATAGATCACAGATCGAGTCGCCACAGAGACGTCGTTGCTATAGGAACGTCGGAAGACTTGACAGTCTGCCAACTATCGGAATACCTTATGACCGATTGTCGCAACGGGAGGCTTACCTGTGTCTGTTTCGGATGCAGATTCGTGAATTCAATCCGGGGTGGGGGGGGGGGCTTTCCTCTCGTGGTTAAGAGGTTTTGATACTGAAATTGGAACACACTCCATTGCAGCGAAATGTGCGCCGTTTTGTCCAAGGTTTTTAGGTCACCACAAAGACTAAAACGTTTAACGTTCTGTCTGCACAGGGATGGAGATCAGGGTTCGAATCACACAAAAAGTAACTTTGTGACAGAGATAGCTATATCTTCTAATAAGGTGAAGTATTTAAAGAGTCGAATTAACTTTGAGTGACCAAACGATTGCGATTTTTAAAAACTTTCCTTTTGTTAAAGTTTGGGCTGTTGGTTGGTTGTTTTACCTCTAAGCGGCACTTTTTTGCACACCATGGGCTAAATGGCCAGGTCACATGGACCCCGAAAGCTCAGAGAAGGTTGGGGGAGGGGACCCACTGGAACAGCTGTTGAGAGACAGATGGTAGCCTCCCGTCAAGGCCATCCAGCGTGTTCTTTAACGTGTACAAAAAAGTATCCGAACGCTACGGTTGATTACAGAATTCAGAAAAAATATCTGGCAACGATTTTTTTAGAAATTAATGATCTGGCAATCTTTGTGTACGTATTCGAAGGCTGCCAGTTTACTAATTTCTAAAAAAAATCGTTGCCAGATATTTCTTCTGAATTTTGTAATCAACCATAGCGTTCGGATACTTTTTTGAGCGACTGTACAGGGTATGGCTCTCCCGCACATGAGGCCACGGCTTAACGTCCCATCCGACGGACGGCGGCTTTTCCAAGCCCATCGGTGTCCCCTACTGACCGTGGGCAGGGTGGCGAATTTTGCGGAAATAAATCTCAACGCTGACCCAGTTGGGACTCGAACCTAGGAACTACAAATTACGAGCCTGGCGCGCTACCGACTGAGCCACCCCCGCCCCAATATTTTGATATAATCTACTATGCATCTTAGATAGTTTGTCTGTTTGCTTATTCGATCAACAGCAATTCTTAAATGGTAAGAACTAGGACCACCAAACTCAGTAATGGTAACTTAAGTAGCATACGGGTGTGGGAGAGCATACCCTGTGCACGTTAAAGAACACGCTGGATGGCCTTGACGGGAGGCTACCATCTGTCTCCCAACAGCTGTTCCACTAGGTCCCCTCTCCCAACCTTCTCTGAGCCTTTGGGGTCCTTGTGACCTGGCCATTTTGCCCATGGTGTGCAAAAAAAGTGCCGCTTAGAGGTAAAACAACCCAACGTTAAAGAACACGCTGGATGGCCTTGACGGGAGGCTACCATCTGTCTCCCTAACAGCTATTCCAGTGGGTCCCCTCCCCCAACCTTCTCTGAGCCTTTGAGACCTTGTGACCTTGTGACCTGGCCATTTAGCCCATGGTGTGCAAAAAAGTGCCGCTCAGAGGTAAAACAACCCAACGTTAAAGAACACGCTGGATGGCCTTGACGGGAAGCTACCATCTGTCTCCCAACAGCTGTTCCAGTGGGTCCCTTCCCCCAACCTTCTCTGAGCCTTTGAGACCTTGTGACCTTGTGACCTGGCCATTTAGCCCATGGTGTGCAAAAAAGTGCCGCTCAGAGGTAAAACAACCCAACGTTAAAGAACACGCTGGATGGCCTTGACGGGAGGCTACCATCTGTCTCCCAACAGCTGTTCCAGTGGGTCCCTTCCCCCAACCTTCTCTTAGCCTTCGGGGTCCTTGTGACCTGGCCATTTAGCCCATGGTCTGCAAAAGAGTGCCGGTCAGAGGTAAAACAACCTAACCCACCTTTTTTTTACTTTCCTTCCTACTCGATTGCGTCCTTTGCGCCTCTCCCCCCCCTATTATTTTCTACATCTGGGCGTGGTTACAAGCCACGCGACAGCTGACCTTACAATAAGTGACGTCATTAATAACGGTTTGATAAAAAAATATATATCTAGAAATTTCGCCCTGCCGGTTTTTTATTTACTTTTTTCTTTGAAATGCAGTTCATAGATTCATCTAATGTTCCCTCAATGTTTCGTTTTGGATCGAAATTACTTGTTTCTTTTGTCATCGCAATTCTCGTGCAATGATTTCGATCAGCTTCAATTTAGAAAAAAACCTCCGTACTCGAGGAGGAAGAGAAAGACTCCCAGTTGCACTGGTGATGAACACTGACAGCGAAACAGGATTCTTTTCTGGAAGCTTCGAAAGTCACGCGAACACTTATCAGAAGAAGAGACGCCATTTATTATTGGAAGATGGCGTGTGCAGCAACATCGGCTGCTGAGTGAAATTGAAGGAGGGCAAACGTCTACTTGACACGAGCTCTCATTAGGCCACTTGGCTTTGGATTTCATTCGGATCGCTTCAGAATTTCTTTTTGTCTCCTTCGTGAAAGTTTTTTCCCTCAGAGAGGTTTCGACTTTCTACTGATATCCATTGCAACTGAAGAACTGAGATGATACAGTTACATTTGGGTTGGGTTGTTTTACCTCTGAGCGGCACTTTTTTGCACACCATGGGCTAAATGGCCAGGTCACATGGACCCCGAAGGCTCAGTGAAGGTTGGGGGAGGGGACGCAATGGAACAGCTGTTGGGAGACAGATGGTAGCCTCCCGTCAAGGCCATCCAGCGTGTTCTTTAACGTGCACAGTGTATGGCTCTCCCGCACACGGTGACACGGCTTAGCGTCCCATCCGAAGGACGGCGGCCTTTCCAAGACCATCGGTGTCCCCTACTGACCGTGGGCAGGGCGGGGAATTTTTACGGAGATAAATCTCAACACTGACCCAGCTGGGACTCGAACCTGGGAACTACAGATTACGAGCCTGGCACGCTACCGACTGAACCACCCCCCGCCTCGTTACATTTGGGTTCTGTTGTTTTACCTCCAATAGGCATTTTTGCACACAATGGGCTAAATGAACGTTTCACAAAGACCCCAAAGGCTGAAAGAAGATTGAACAGACCCACTGTTCAGCTGTAGAAGAAACAAGGCCACCCATTGTGTCCTTAAAGGGGACAGAATCTCCTGCACACAAGGTCACTGTCAGAGTTCCATCCGCGAGACGGCTGACTTTCCAAGCCCCTTTCTCACCGAGGGCAACGGTTGAAGTCTAGGGGATATCGATCTCAAAGCCTAAAAAACAATAGCCCTACAGTCGTTCAAAAAAAAAATATCCGAACACTATGGTTGATTGCAGAATTCAGAAAAAATATCTGGCAACGATTTTTTTTTAGAAATTAGTGATCTGGCAATTTTCGCGTCATGTGACACGAAGGTTGCCAGATCACTAATTTCTAAAAAAAATCGTTGCCAGATATTTTTCCTGAATTCTGCAATCAAAACGTGACACGAAGGTTGCCAGATCACTAATTTCAAAAAAGAAAATCGTTGCCAGATATTTTTTCTGAATTCTGTGATCAACACGTGACACGAAGGTTGCCAGATCACCAATTTGTAAAAAAATCTTTGCCAGATCTTTTTTCTGAATTCTGTGATCAACCATAATGTTCGGATATTTTTTTGAGCGACTGTACCCTGTGAATGGTAAAGAACACGCTGGATGGCTTTGATGGGAGACTTCCATCTGTCTCCTAACAGTTTAGTTAACTTTTCCCAACCTCCTCTGATCCTTTTGGGGTCCTTGTGACCTGGCCATTTAGCCCAAAGTGCGCAAAAAAGTGTCACTCAGAGGTAAAACAATCAATTCACTAACGGCATCATTGATTTTAAAGGTCAGAAGTGAAATTATGAACTGAAAAAGGGTGCCCTTTGACCTTTTAGATATGGTGGCATCATTTCCCACGAGTGCGCAGGTGTCCCTTTCTTCCCAATCAACTATGTGGGCGTTACGTTGATGAAAATCTTCTCCCTTTGGCACAGCAAAAGAAACAGACTCTTCAGCAGCAAATGACGAAGGAATGGACAATCGCGAATCGCGTAACAATTATTGCGAGGCAGAGAACAAACAAGAATCAACAAAAAAAGTTTGGAGGAAAACAATTAGAGATCTTGAAATAGAGAACAGGAAACATTTGTAGATTACAGCTGCAAAATTCACATGGGCCGAGGTAGGATGAATTGGGGCAGATACCTTTGCTCTCTCGCCTTATTAATCAATTAGAGCAGATACCTTTGCTCTCTCGCCTTTTTAATCAATTGGAGCAGATACCTTTGGTCTATCGACTTGTTAATCAATTGGGGCAGATACATTTGCTCTATCGCCTTTTTAACAACTGCGGCAGATACATTTGCTCTATTGCTTTGTTAATCAATTGGAGCAGATACCTTTGCTCTATCGCCTTGTTAATCAATTGGCTCAGATACCTTTGCTCTATCACCTTGTTAGTCAATTGGGGCAGATACCTTTGCTCTATCACCTTGTTAATCAATTGGGGCAGATGCTTTTGCTCTATCGCCTTGTTAATCAATTGGGGCAGATGCCTTTGCTCTATCGCCTTGTTAATCAATTGGGGCAGATACCTTTGTTCTATCGCCTTGTTAGTCAATTGGGGCAGATGCCTTTGCTCTATCGCCTTGTTAGTCAATTGGGGCAGATACCTTTGTTCTATCGCTTTGTTAGTCAATTAAGGCAGATACCTTTTCTCTCGCCTTGTTAATCAATTGGAGCAGATACATTTGCTCTCTCGCCTTGTTAATCAATTGGGGCAGATACCTTTGCTCTATCGCCATGTTAATCAATTGGGGCAGATACCTTTGTTCTATCGTCTTGTTAGTCAATTGGGGCAGATACCTTTGCTCTATCGCCTTGTTAGTCAATTGGGGCAGATACATTTCTTCCATCGCCTTGTTAGTCAATTGGGGGAAAAACCTTTGCTCTATCGCCTTGTTAATCAATTGGGGCAGATAACTTTGGTCTATCGACTTGTTAATCAATTGGGGCAGATACATTTGCTCTATCGCCTTGTTAACAATTGGGGCAGATATATTTGCTCTATTGCCTAGTTAATCAATTGGGGCAGATACCTTTGCTCTATCGTCTTGTTAATCAATTGGGGCAGATACCTTTGCTCTATCGCCTTGTTTATGCTAATAGTTTAAATGCCAATACAGCGTTGAGTCATTTCCTCAGCAGAAAGATAGTAATAAAAAAAGAAATTTGAGTTGCAGAGGCGGAATCAGATCCTTTGAAGAGAATCCATCTTGTTGCAAAATCCATCTAAGGAAGCCATCAGGAATTCGCCATTTAAAGAAGAATGCCGACGATTCTGTCATCTAAGGTAAAATAATTGAATGTGTGCCTTCCTCATTTGCATATTAACAAGAATTCTTCCCAGAAAGAATATTTCTTCTTTTTCTTATAGCATGGAATTTCTCGCTCAATTGCTTTCGCTACCCCAGCGCCACCTATAAATGCATCCGACAGAGATTCAGGCTTTCCGGGGAAGATGACTTTATATGCAAATGAGCTGTGCTCGCACTCATCGCTAGATCTGAACGATTCTTTCTGTTTTTCGTTTAATTAGTATTATTTGAGGAGAAGAAAAAATTACGTTTCAAATTCATTTTTTTTTTTTTGCTTTTTTTATGGAAATAATTCCCTTCAGAGTATATCGGTTTTTCTCTCTCTAATCTCTCTAAAGTCTCTCTTCCAGAGCTTTTTCTTTCTTTAAAACATAATGCTGATGGAAATATATTTCTGTGGGCAGCGAATTCAATAAGTAAAACAACATTAATAAATAAGTAATATGGTGAAGCGCTTGTTGAAAAACGGATTAGAGCATTACGCATGAAACAAGAGGATTGTGGGAACGATTTTTCTCTGTTCTATTTTGCATGACTATTTAGGATTGGTATTGTTGAGTTGTTTTACTTCTGAGCGTCACTTTTTTGCACACCATGGGTTAAATGGCCAGGTCACATGGACCCCGAAGGGTCAGAGAAAGTTGGGGGAGGGGATCCACTGGAACAGCTGTTGGGAGACAGATGGTAGCCTCCCGTCAAGGACATTCAGAGTGTTCTTTAATGTTGGGTTGTTTTACCTCTGAGAGGCACTTTTTTGCACACCATGGGCTGAATGGCCAGGTCACAAGGACCCCGAAGGCTCAGAGAATGTTGGGGGAGGGGACCCACTGGAACAACTGTTGGGATACAGATGGTAGCCTCCCGTCAAGGCCATCCAGCGTGTTCTTTAATGTTGGGATGTTTTACCTCTGAGAGGCACTTTTTTACACACCATGGGCTGAATGGCCAGGTCACAAGGACCCCGAAGGCTCAGAGAAGGTTGGGGGAGGGGACCCACTGGAACAGCTGTTGGGAGACAGATGGTAGCCTTCCGTCAAGGTCATCCAGCGTGTTCTTTAACGTTGGGTTGTTTTACCTCTGAGAGGCACTTTTTTGCACACCATGGGCTGAATGGCCAGGTCACAAGGACCCCGAAGGCTCAGAGAAGATTGGGGGAGGGGACCCATTGGAACAGCTCTTGGGAGACAGATGGTAGCCTCCCGTCAAGGCCATCCAGCGTGTTCTTTAATGTTGGGTTGTTTTACCTCTGAGAGGCACTTTTTTGCACACCGTGGGCTGAATGGCCAGGTCACAAGGACCCCGAAGGCTCAGAGAAGGTAGGGGGAGGAGACCCACTGGAACAGCTGTTGGGAGACAGATGGTAGCCTCCCGTCAAGGCCATCCAGCGTGTTCTTTAAAGTTGGGTTGTTTTACCTCTGAGAGGCACTTTTTTGCACACCATGGGCTGAATGGCCAGGTCACAAAGACTCCGAAGGCTCAGAGAAGGGTGGGGGAGGGGACCCATTGGAACAGCTGTTGAGAGACAGATGGTAGTCTCCCGTCAAGGTCATCCAGCGTGTTCCTTAACGTTGGGTTGTTTTACCTCTGAGAGGCACTTTTTTGCACACCATAGGCTGAATGGCCAGGTCACAAGGACCCCGAAGGCTCAGAGAAAGTTGGGGGACGGGACCCACTGGAACAGCTCTTGGGAGACAGATGGTAGCCTCCCGTCAAGGCCATCCAGCGTGTTCTTTAATATGCACACTCTCCCGCACACGGGGCCACGGCTTAACGTCCCATCCGACGGACGGTGGCCTTTCTAAGACCATCGGTGTCCCCTACTGACCGCGGGCAGGGCGGGAATTTTGCGGAGATAAATCTCAACAGAAGAGTGATCATTTAGATAGAACATAGAGTGATCGTCATGTCAGTTTATAACGCCATAGTAGAGGTCTGTGAAGATGACGAGGCTCAGAAGAAGGACAACACAAACATCCATGCCTCACTTAGGTCTCGAACCCAGATCCCTTTCATCAATATCCAAGCACGCATCTCCTTCATATTGCACCACGATTTAACATCTCATCCAATGGACTGTTCCACTTTTCCAAACCCATTGGGGGGCGGGGGTGGCTCAGCCGGTAGCGCGCCAGGCTCGTAATCTGTAATTCCCAGGTTCGAGTCCCAGCTGGGTCAGCGTTGAGATTTATCTCCGCAAAATTCCCCGCCCTGCCCACGGTCAGTAGGGGACCCCGATGGGCTTGGAAAGGCCGCCGTCCGTCGGATGGGACGTTAAGCCGTGGCCCCGTGTGCGGGAGAGCCATACCCTGTGCACGTTAAAGAACATGCTGGATGGCCTTGACGGGAGACTACCATCTGTCTCCCAACAGCTGTTCCAGTGGGTCCCCTCTCACAACCTTCTCTGAGCCTTCGGAGTCCATGTGACCTGGCCATTTAGCACATGGTGTGCAAAAAAAGTGCCGCTCAGAGGTAAAACAACCCAACCCAAACCCATTGGGATCTCTTTTCTCACCGTAGGGAAGAGAAAAAGATACGAAAAGAAAAAGAACATAAACCGGTAACATTTATTTTCGACCTTGGAGGGGGAGGAGGGGGAGGAGAAGATTCCAAAAAAAAATAACATAAAAAAAACTCTAGCTTAGTGATCTCGTATTCAATTTTCCACGGTTAACACTCTTCGGTTACAACCACTCATTTTTTTTTTCATCACCGACTCTAATATCTCATTAAAAAAGCGTTAAAAAACGACGATAAATGGAAAAGAAAACAACTCATTCCACATTTGTTCGCTAAATACCTTCCAAACGATTTTCTCTCTTCGCAGCAATCAATAATCGGTTTCGCTCTGATTCGCAACCGATCCTCGTCATCATTGTCGTCCTCATTATTATTCATAAAGCCACTTGACGTTAATGAAAACATTGGCGGAAATTATTCACCATTCAATGAAGTGAGCATCCACTTCCCTTTTCGTTTCCCTAGGGGGGGGAATAATTTCTCCGCCACCTCACAACGCCAAGTGTCATTAGTCGAGGTGCGCGAGCAACAAAAAAACAAGAGTCGACTCTCACCATTCCTGGCATTCCTTCGTCGCATTACTCGCATTGTTAAACCCTCAAACGATCTGCCACAAATCCTTCAATTCTGTTTCACGTGTATGACATTGAATGTTCCTTTCTGTCAGTCGGGAAAGTCTTTACACATTTTAATCTCATCGTTAAGGCCGCTGGGGTCGGAGGTCGAAAGGTCAGATGCTTTTAACCTCGAGTCTGGAGACTAGTAATAAAATTATGTTAACCCTAACGTTACCAAGGATGAGAAGATGTCATTTTGACCAATAAATTGGTTGGGTTGGGTTGTTTTACCTCTGAGCGGCACTTTTTTTGCACACCATGGGCTAAATGGCCAGGTCAAAAAGACCCCGAAGACTCCGAGAACGTTGGGGAAGGGGACCCATTGGAGCAGCTGTTGGGAGACAGATGGTAGCCTCCCGTCAAGGCCATCCAGCGTGTTCTTTAACGTGCACAGGGTATGACTCTCCTGCACAGGGGGCACGGGTTAACATCCCATCCGACTGACGGCGGTCTTTCCAAGCCCATCGGTGTCCCCTACTGATTTCCCAACGATTTTTTTTAGAAATTAGTGATCTGCCAACCTTCGTGTCACGTGACACGAAGAATATCCGAACACTGTGGTTGATTACAGAATTCAGCAAAAATATCTGGCCACGATTTTTTTTAGAAATTAGTGATCTGGCAACCTTCGTGTCACGTGACACGAAGTTTCCCAGATCACTAATTTCTAAAAAAAATCGTTGCCAGATATTTTTTCTGAATTCTGCAATCAACCGTAGTGTTCGGATACTTTTTTGAGCGACTGTACCTTGCGACTCTCTTGAGATTAGGTAGAAGTTTTTTGTCCAGTCAATATTCTCACCTTAATACGTCTCCACGGCAACGGACTGAAAGAAGCTTAAAGGCTGTTTCATGACCTGCTTCCCCCCCCCTTCTCCCCCTCTCAGTCTGTGAATGTTCATATATTTTTAACGCGAAAGAGTCAGTCAAGCGAGTCTCGCTATATGTCCAAAATACTTTTACTCTCAGAAAAATGTTTTAACATTAACTTTTATTAAAGCTATTTGTACAGTCGCTCAAAAAAGTATCCGAACACTTTGGTTGATTACAGAATTCAGCAAAAATATCTGGCAACGATTTTTTTAGAAATTAGTGATCTGGCAACCTTTGTGTCACGTGACACGAAGAATATCCAAACACTATGGTTGATTACAGAATTCAGGAAAAAATATCTGGCAACGATTTTTTTTACAAATTAGTAATCTGGGAAACTTCGTGTCACGTGACACGAAGGTTGCCAGATCACTAATTTTTAAAAAAAAATCGTTGCCAGATATTTTTTGCTGAATTCTGTAATCAACCATAGCGTTCGGATACTTTTTTGAGCGACTGTATATCACTTTCAAATCTCTTTTTATTGTATTCTCTTCTTTGATTTCATTATTGAAATATCTCTAAACTTAGATTATGAAAATCACTCTCTAGACATCCTTTTTACACAATATTCTTTTGAAATGGTATTTCCATTGTTATCTCTCTCTCATTGTTTAGCTGAAGCTAAATTCCATCATTGTTACGTCTCCACTGCAGTTAATTGTTTTTCTCATTGTTACGCTTCAACTGCAGTTAACACTTTTCCAATTGTTACTTTCCACGGCAACGAAAGCTAGATAAAACTTTAGAGAACATCCAAGTTATGCTAATAATGTTTCCAATTCATCAAAAAATTACCACTGCATTAAACTGCATTGCAAACCGATGTTTCATTTAGAGTCCTTTTCTCTTTTTCGGTGTCTGGCATTTTCCAGTTTTCTTTCTTATTTAACTTTCAAGAATGCTTTTCTAACTTTTTCTACTTTTTGCGCGTATGCAACTCTAACAAATGTCTTTGCTACTAATCTTGTGGAACGGTGTGGCTCAGTCGGTAGCGCGCCAGGCTCGTAATCTGCAGTTCCTAGATTCGAGTCCCAGTTGGGTCAGCGTTGAGATTTATCTCCGTGAAAATCCCCTCCCTGCTCACGGTCAGTAGGGGACACCAATGGGCTTGGAAAGGCCGCTGTCCGTCGGATGGGACGTTAAGCCGTGGCCCCGTGTGCGGGAGAGCCATACCCTGTGCACGTTAAAGAACATGCTGGATGGCCTTGACGGGAGGCTACCATCTGTCTCTCAACATCTGTTCCAGTGGATTCCCTCCCCCAATCTTCCCTGAGCCTTCGGGGTGTTTGTGACCTGGAAATTTAGTCCATGGTGTGCAAAAAAGTGCCGCTCAGAGGTAAAACAACCCAGAGTTATTAATCTTGTAACGGAGAGATGACCGTTAGCTCCTCCAGAGACAAGAAAATCAAGGTGCGTTGCTTCCGGATGCGGAGGATCGACAGGGGTCATCCATCTGTTCCCTTGACAGGTAACTGGGCTGGTGATGACCATCACTATTGGACCCTGTGTGGACAAAGTAACCCACGTGACCGAGTTCATGAACGAAGAAACGAGACTTTGCGGTCTTCGTCGTTGAGCTTGAGCATCAAGAAAACAGAGTTGGGTTGGATTGTTTTACCTCTGAGCGGCACTTTTTTTGCATACAATGGGCTACCTAGCCAAGTCACAAGGACTCCGAAGGCTCAGAGAAGATTGGGGGAGGGGACCTACTGGAACAGCTGTTGGGAGACAGATGGTAGTCTCCCGTCAAGGCCATCCTGTTCTTTAACGTGCACAGAGTATGGCTCTCCCGCACATGGGGCCACGGCTTAACGTCCATCCGACGGACGGTGGTCTTTCCAAGCCCATCGGTGTCCCCTACTGACCGTGGGCAGGGTGGGGAGTTTTGCGGAGATAAATCTCAAAGCTGACTCAGGTGGGACCCGAACCTGGGAACTGTAGATTACGAGCCTGGCGCGCTTCCGACTGAGCCCCTCCGCCCCTCCTCTGAGCGGCACTTTTTTGCACACAATGGGTAAATGACAAGGTCACAAGGACTCCGAAAGCTCAGAGAAGGTTGGGGGAGGGGACCCACTGGAACAGCTGTTAGGAGACAGATGGTAACCTCCCGTCAAGGCCATCCAGCGTGTTCTTTAACGTGCACAGGGTATGGCTCTCCCGTACACGGGGCCACGGCTTAACGTCCCATCCGACGGACGGCGGTCTTTCCAAGCCCATCGGTGTCCCCTACTGACCGTGGGCAGGGCGGGGAATTTTTTGCGGAGATAAATCTCAACGCTGACCCAGCTGGGACTCGAACTTGGGAGGCGGAAAAGGGTAAAAAAGCAGAGTCCAATAGAACGGATTTCCGTGCTATTTATTCCATTGCAGCATTTTTTCCCTTCGTTTTAGAATTTGTTTTTTAAAAATTCATGAAAGATGCGTGAAATATGAATACGTTTAATAATTTTTGGTCCCCATGTTTCTATGACCTTTACTAGCATTCTCAAATGAAGGAGTGTATCCTCCGCTCCCCACAGATCCAACCCTGTGTGTGTGTGTGTGTTGATTTTTCGCTGTTTTCATAACTATCTCCGTTTATTTACGATATATAAAGGAAAGCCATGAGATATAAAATAGTTTTCATCGAAATGAGTGACCCCCGTTTTGCTATGCCTTTTTTTTTCTTAGCCATGTTTCTGTGGCTGTTTGATTATTGTTGACAAGGCCGCTTTGTCAGTTTTTCGACCTCCTTTTTTTTGTGGTATTTTGTTTCTTTGTTTATTTATACTTTTCTCTCGTTGTTGCTGCTGCTGTTGCGTAATTGCTGCGTCGTTTTCTTTATGACACGAAACAGATTTAAAATTCTACCTGAAAACTCTGACTGGCTTTATTTTTACGATGCTGTCTGCATTTACAGTCGCTCAGAAAAAAGTATCCGAACACTATAGTTGATTAAAGAATTCAGAAAAAATATCTGGCAACGATTTTTTTTTCCAGAAATTAATGATCTGGCAACCTTCGTGTCACGTGACACACACATACGTGACCTTCGTGTCACGTGTCACGTGACATAAAGGTTGCCAGATCACTAATTTCTAAAAAAAATTGTTGCCAGATATTTTTTTCTGAATTCTGTAATCTACCATAGTGTTCGGATATTCTTTGTGTCACGTGACTCGAAGGTTGCCAGATCACTAATTTCTAAAAAAAATTGTTGCCAGATATTTTTTCGGAATTCTGTGATCAACCACAGTGTTCGGATATTCTTCGTATCACGTGACACAAAGGTTGACAGATCACTAATTTCTAAAAAAAATTTTTTTTGTTGCCAGATATTTTTTTCTGAATTCTGCAATCAACCATAATGTTCGGATATTCTTCGTGTCACGTGACACGAAGGTTGCCAGATCACTAATTTCTAAAAAAAATCGTTGCCAGATGCCTTTTTCTGAATTCTGTAATCAACCATAGTGTTCGGATAATTTTTTTGAGCCACTGTAGTTATTACTAAAACAAGTTTCATACAGTAAAATGCCACTTCAGATATAATAATCCTGAATTGCAAAAATATTCAGTCCGTGTGTAAAGAATTATGAAAGGTGTAATATTTAAGATGAACAATGATGGTGCTAAGAAATAGAAAATGGATAAGCACTGAAATAACTTATGCACGAATTTTAAAATACGTATCTATTTCGCGGTTTCAAATAATGTGTTTTGAGTACTAATAAGAATATTCTTACGACCAGCAATGCTGTTATAGCTGTAAAAGTTTCTTAGCTATCTAAAGAAATGGATCTTCCCCAGAATTAGCTGCTTGCCACAGAGGTTTGATAAGTGCCTGTCAATATACACAGTCGTATCAGAATAATATGACCATTTACCATAGGGGCGGGGGTCGCTCAGTCGGTAGAGCGCCAGGCTCGTAATCTGTAGTTCCCAGGTTCGAGTCCCAGCTGGGTCAGCGTTGAGATTTATCTCCGCAAAATTCCCCGCCCTGCCCACGGTCAGTAGGGGACCCCGATGGGCTTGGAAAGGCCGCCGTCCGTCGGATGGGACGTTAAGCCGTGGTCCGGTGTGCGGGAGAGCCATACCCTGTGCACGTTAAAGAACACGCTGGATGGCCTTGACGGGAGGCTACCATCTGTCTCCCAACAGCTGTTCCAGTGGGTCCCCTCCCCCAACCTTCTCTGAGCCTTCGGGGTCCATGTGACCTGGCCATTTAGCCCATGGTGTGCAAAAAAGTGCCGCTCAGAGGTAAAACAACCCAACCCACTTACCATACATATACTATGGTAGGTGGTCATATTATTCTGATACGACTGTGTACTTCGCCATAGAGAACATCTGTAAGGAAAGCAAGAAACCTCGACAGAAAAGACAGCAGAGAAAAAAACTATATCTTAACCTGAGGTTCGAACCCAGGTCCCTTTGATAGGTAGCTAAGCTCGCTAACCACTCGATTACCTGGAAGCATCCCGTTTAAGAACTGATGATTATTACTGAAAACTGAGATTTTTATGTATCTGACGCAGAACTTTAATACTTTTCAGAAAAAAAAGAGTTAAGAAGCAGAGTATTTGTTTTTTTTTCACTCGCATAAAATGCAAATTTACCCCTTTTTTTTCCTAGGCAGTGTATAAATGCAAACCATAATGTTAAACTACAATTTCAATTTAAGATGTCTCTGAGGTTACTCTTTGGGGGATGGGAGAGGATGGGGATTAGGTTTTGGATAAGGACTTGTGTGGTTTGAGCTTAATCGCCCAATAATACGGTTCAAGAACAGAGCAATAGATGGAACGATTATCTCAATCAGGTAAAACAACAACAAGGAGTCGAACCCATGAGAGTGGTGAGGAGTCTCCTCTGCTGTTGAAGAATCTCACCATTCCAATAGTGAGGAGTCTTGCTATGGCAATGGTAAGGAGTCTCAGCGGATGATTAGAAGACTCAATGGTGAGGAGTCTCCACCGGTGGTAAGGGGTCCCGTTATCCCCAACGATGAGGAGTCTCCACAATTGGATGAAGAATCTCACTATCCCCATGATGAGTCTCCACCGGTGGTAAGGAGTCTCACCATCTCCAACGGTAAGGAGTCTCCACCGCTGCTGAAGAATCTCACCATTCCAATAGTGAAGAGAGCCTCGCCATGGCAATGGTAAACAGTTTCCGCTTGCTGATGAAGAGACTCAATGCTGATGAAGAACCACTCACCATTCCAATGGTGTGAAGTCTCACCATGGAAATGATGAGCAGTCTCCGCGGCTGGTGAGGAGTCTCACCGTGGAAATGGTGAGCAGTCTCCGCGGCTGGTGAGGAGTCTCACCGTGGAAATTGTGTGCAGTCTCCGCGGCTGGTGAGGAGTCTCACCGTCGAAATGGTGAGCAGTCTCCGCGGCTGGTGAGGAGTCTCACCGTCGAAATGGTGAGCAGTCTCCGCGGCTGGTGAGGAGTCTCACCGTGGAAATGGTGAGCAGTCTCCGCGGCTGGTGAGGAATCTCACCGTGGAAATGGTGAGCAGTCTCCGCGGCTGGTGAGGAGTTTCCATCGTTGCTGAAGAATCTCGCCATGGCCAATGATGAGGAATCTCCACCCTTGGTAAGGAGTCTCATCATCATCCCTCCCAACGGTTAGGAGTCTCCACCGGTGAACAGATCCGTCAATCATTCACTTACACAAAAAGTATATTTCATTTTTAAAAAGAAAACTCTTTCGAAGCATAAAACTAAACTCTAACCAAACTCACCATTTTCTCTATTTCCAACGACAAAACAAATGTATATAGCAACGAGCATCAACACCAACTTCCGCACACAATTGCGCCGGGTGACCCTCGGCCGACGCCGGTCATCAGCGGCGGCGGCTCGGAGATCATTCCCTCCGTCGTCGGCTCCGTAAGTGATCATCGTCGTCGACGTGAACGATGATGATTCTATATGCTAAAGTGACGACAGGGAGCCACCTTGGTCTGCACATCTCTGTCTAGCATCACCACCCGTCAAAACCGAAAGAAGCATCCTCAGCATCCATCTCCTGCCGTTTCCATGGTTAACATCGTCCGCAGGGCGAGACGACCATTGTAAGCAGACCACGTGACACGCGCCGACTGTGTCGAACTGTGCGTGGGCCACGAGAGCGCTCACTGTTGCCAGCCGTCGCTCCGAGAGATCTGATTGGCTGAGGGAGGTTTCGTTACATCTCTTCATTCTTTCCGAGAGGAGCGACAGATGGTGCATTTTACTTTCTGCATTCCCTCCTCTTCGACTTTTCTCTTATTGAAGAGAAATGAACAACGAACTATTTGAGAAAAGTGAATGTTTGACCAGTGGTCGAGTCATTAGTCTGTTTGGTTACGAAATAAAAGGGACAGATTTCTAATTCCAGGGAAGGATTGGCAGTCTTTTTTAACGTTTAGAGTTTGGTTACGTTTTTTTACCTCTGAGCGGCACTTTTTTGCACACAATGGGATAAATGGCCAGGCCACAAGGACCCCGAAGGCTCAGAGAAGGTTGGGGGAGGGGATCCACTGAACACTTGTTCGGAGAAGATGATAGCCTACCGTCAAAGCCATCCAGCGTGTTCTAACGTACACACGGTCCACGGCTTAACGTCCCATCCGACGGACGGCGGCCTTTCCAAGCCCATCGCTGTCCCATATTGACCGTGGGCAAGGCGGGAAGTTTTGCAGAGATCCGTTTGGGGTTTGGGGTGGAGTTGGTGTGACTCAGTCGGTAACGCGCCAGGCTTGTTAATCTTCAGTTCCCGGGTTCGAGTCCCAATTCTACCAGCATTGAGATTTATCTCTACTACACTCCACCTTTGCATGGGGAAGGGGAATGGAAGAGGAAACTGATGGTGAGGTGGAAACTGATGGTGATCAATGGTGAGGAGTCTCCACCGGTGGTAAGGGGTCCCGTTATCCCCAACGATGAGGAGTCTCCACCATTAATGAAGAATCTCACTATCCCCATGATGAGGAGTCTCCACCATTGATCTCCGGTGGGAAGGAGTCTCATTGGGAAGGTAACCATCCATTGGATGGGACGTTAAGCCGTAGTTCCGTGGGCAGGACTGCCATGCATGTGCACTTTAAATAAAACGCTAGACGGGAGGCTACCATCTGCCTCGCAAGAAACTGTTCAATATATGCATTCGGGGGGGGGGGGGGGGGAATGGATGGGGAACAGGAATAGATGGGAGTTAGTTATGCAGCTCAGGGTTTATGGTTCTAATCACCCGGCCATTTAGCTCACAGTGGGAAAATAAAAAAGTGCCGTTCGGATACAACAGACCAAATGAAAAAAAAAAAACACTAAAAATGCATAATGCAATAACGTTTTTTTTTTAAGCAGAATTATTAAAAGGGGTTCTCTACGGTTACTTTTTTTACTTAGAAAAACTGCGGAATAACAAATAGCATTTCTACTACCATAATAAAACTTTTTGGAATGCTAGTCTGGGGGTAAAAAAAATTGGGTGGGTTTTTCTCTTCCATAATGGAGGAGTGTGCATGGCAACTAAAGAGGCACGCTGGATGACTTTGAAGGGATGCTTTCAGCTGTTTCTTAACAACTGTTCAGTGAGTCCACTTCTTTCAACCTTCTCTGAGCCCTTGGGTCCTTTTGACTTGGCCATTTAGACCATTGTATGCAGAAAACTGTTGATCAGAGATAAAAACAACCCAACTGCTCCGTCAGCTGACCCCTTGTTCGATTCCTGTCGTTTCGATGCCATTGAGATGAGAACTAATTTGTTCTTGTACAATCGCTCAAAAAAGTATCCGAACACTACGGTTGATTACAGAATTCAGAAAAAATATCTGGCAACGATTTTTTTAGAAATTAGTGATCCTTCGTGTCACGTGACACAAAGGTTGCCAGATCATTAATTTCTAAAAAAAATCGTTGCCAGATATTTTTCTGAATTCTGTAATCACGTGACCCGAAGGTTGTCAGATCACTAATTTCTAAAAAAAAAATCGTTGCCAGATATTTTTCCTGAATATCTTAATATCTGGAATATTTATTTATTAATTTAATCTGGAATAGTGTTCGGATATTTTTTGAGCGACTGTATTCTCTCTATTCATAAAATAATTTACACTAAGATCTCGTCAAAAAAAAACTTTTTTACGATGTCATCAGAGAAATATCGTATTGTTTTATTTTATTTTCCAAACCCCTGTAATTCCACACCACAGTAAACCATCATATTTCTTACGTACGAGAAATCAAATAGCCTTTTAAATAGTATCATGCAACAAAAGGAGATTCGTAAGAATGTGTTCCCGCGGGACAATTCCCTCTTTCAGCTGCCGAGGAATGGCGACAACAAAGTATTCCGTATGCTGAGGCGAGAGGCATTCTGCATTGTTTAATTGGCTGTCACGCGGTCGCCTCCGTTGCCTCGCTACCGCATCGAAATGAGGATTGGGAGACGCTGCGCTCTCCAGAACGATGTGATAACGTCAATTACAGGAACGTTTCCTTTCTCTTTGTTTTTCTTGCGGTTTCTTAAATGAAGGTTAGACGATATTGTCAGGGATTTTAGAACTGTCTTGGCGTCACTTTTAGATTAGATAAATCTTTTTGACAAGCAGCAGAGTTCATTTTAAACAGAGGGAAGATGGAAAAGCTTTGAGAGACTTAATATACGGACACTGTGATGACGGTTGTTAGATCTCACAGATAATTGGGGGCGGGGGTGGCTCAGTCGGTAGCGCGCCAGGCTCGTAATCTGTAGTTCCCGGGTTCGAGTCCCAGCTGGGTCAGCGTTGAGATTTATCTCCGCAAAATTCCCCGCCCTGCCCACGGTCAGTAGGGGACACCGATGGGCTTGGAAAGGCCGCCGTCCGTCGGATGGGACGTTAAGCCGTGGCCCCGTGTGTGGGAGAGCCATACTCTGTGCACGTTAAAGAACACGCTGGATGGCCTTGACGGGAATCTACCATCTGTCTCCCAACAGCTGTTCCAGTGGGTCCCCTCCCCAACCTTCTCTGAGCCTTCGGGGTCCATGTGACCTGGCCATTTAGCCCATGGTGTGCAAAAAAAGTGCCGCTCAGAGGTAAAACAACCCAACCCATAGATAATTGGTTGATTGACGGGCGCTCGATAGTTATTGGCCTATGGTCTGCAAGAACAGTAGATGTGCCAAGGGAGCAGTCGCACGGTCTTCAGTTGTCCCCAGGGGATCCGATAAGAATTTCTCTCAGAGAGGAGGAAGTGAAATCAATGTTTCAGCATAAAAATATTTAGTTCAATTAATCCGCGCAGTTGAGAGGCAGCAAGCAGGCATGAATATAATATGTTAAAACCCGAAAACCCGAAAACCCCAGTTTTCGAACACGCTCCAGTTTGCTGTGAACGGTAACTGGAGCGTGTACAGTTGCTTTACACGCTCCAGATATTTTTCCTGAATTCTGTAATCACGTGACACGAAGGTTGCCAGATCACTAATTTCTAAAAAAATCGTTGCCAGATATTTTTTCTGAATTATGTAATCAACCATAATGTTCGGATATTTTTTTCAGCGACTCTACACGGAAAGCTCTTCCTGATTGATCAAAAGAGCATAGAGCATGTCACGTGAAGTTTCGTGTGAACGAGATCCATTTAGTCCATTTCTGCCGACGTCAGCTCAGTCAATCGGCTGCCTGATGGATCGCGGCAGTCGTTGGGGGGGGAGGGGGAAGAGGTTAAGGGAGTGTTGAAGCACTGGCTCGCATGCACGGATTTCATTGATCAATATCTCCCCTCGATGCGACTGAACAAGTGGTAGACGACGGTTGTTTGCCATTCGCCCCATCAAAGGAGATTGCCCGAAACCGAGTGATTACGTCACAACGAAGAGGAACACGAAATACGCAGAACAGAATAAATTAACCATAGCCGCGTTTGCTTCAAAAGAAACTGAATTCACAATGGAAGGGAGTCGACCTTTGTCAAGGTGAGTGCGAAAATAAAGATATCAAGATTGAATCTTGCGTTAATTATCCTGATTTAAAAAAAAATAAGTTCACTCTGAAGTAGGAGCTTATTGCAGAATTCTTACACGAGCTTCTCAGTATAGTAGGACATAGAGAAGATCTATGAGGAAGGCGAGATTTCAGCAGAAAAATAACACACGAAAACAAGCATCCATGATTTATCCAGGAATTGAACTCCGGATCATTTGAGAGGCGGGGGTGGCTCAGTCGGTAGCGCGCCAGGCTCGTAATCTGCAGTTCCCACGTTCGAGTCCCAGCTGGGTCAATGTTGAGATTCATCTCCACAAAATTCCCCGCCCTGCCCACGGTCAGTAGGGGACACCGATGGGCTTGGAAAGGCCACCATCCGTCGGATGGGACGTAAAGCCGTGGTCCCGTGTGCGGGAGAGCCATACTCTGTGCACGTTAAAGAACACGCTGCATGACCTTGACGGAAGGATACCATCTGTCTCCTAACAGCTGTTCCAGTGGGTCCCCTCCCCTAACCTTCTCTGAGCCTTCGGGGTTCTTGAGGACTGGCCATTTAACCCATTGTGTGCAAAAAAGTGCCGCTCAGAGGTAAAACAACAACCCAACACAACCGGATCCTTTGATCAGTACCCAAGCCCGCTCCCACTCGGTCAACTCGGTCCTAAGTTCTAGGATTTTTTTTTCAGATCGATTCTATCATCTACGTGAATATTTTGCTTGCATATCCTCGAATGTTAAATCCCTTTAAAAAGACAGAAAATTGTTTCTGGATTCTCAGCTACCTTGCGGAATTTTTTTCCAACAATGCCTCTTCAATGCTGCTACATTGCTTTCCAACAATGCCTCCTCACTCCTGCTACATCGCTTTCCAACAATGCCTCTTCACTTCTGTTACAATGCTTTCCAACAATGCCTCTTCACTTCTGTTACAATGCTTTCCAACAATGCCTCTTCACTCCTGCTACATCGCTTTTCAAACAATACCTCTTAACACCTGCTAAATAGCTTTCCAACAATGCCTCTTCACATCTACTATATCGCTTTCCAACAATATCTCCTCACTCCTGCTACATCGCTTTCAACAATGCCTCTTCACTCCTGTTAAATTCTTTCAACAATGCCTCTTCACACCTGCTACAATGCTTTCCAACAATGCCTCTTCACACCTGCTACAATGCTTTCCAACAATGCCTCTTCACCCCTGTTAAATTCTTTCAACAATGCCTCTTCACACTTGCTACAATGCTTTCCAACAATGTCTCTTCACACCTGCTACAATGCTTTCCAACAATGCATCTTCATTCCTGTTAAATGCTTTCAACAATGCCTCTTCACATCTGCTACATCGCTTTCCAACGATGCTTCTTCACACTCTCTACATTGTTTTCCTACAATGCCTCTACCATCTACTGCATTGCTTTCCAACGTTGCCTCTTCACTCCTGCTTACATTGCTTTCCAACAATGCCTCCTCATATCCGAGTTCAAGGCAGCTTAACTAAAAGGAAACGAACATTGATTTCTTTGCAAATGGAGTTATTCTGCTGGGAAGCTGATATTCAGTTCAACTTAATATTTTGTTTCAACTGTTGTTTGTTGTTTAGGACAATAATATATCCAACAGTGCCGAGTGGTTAGCACGCTTGGCTACTGATCTAAGGGATCTGGGTTCGAGACCCGGGTAAGGGATGGCTGTTTGTGTCGTTATTCTGCTGAGGTCCTGCCATCCTCTCAGACCTTCTACTATGGCATATAAACTGACAGGCTCCTGTCAGACCTCTGTGGCAAGCAGCTGCTTGAGGGGGTATTTATTTATTTTTTTATTTTATTACAAGCTTAACAGTAGAGCTCAACTGAACTTAAATTTTTGCATTTGGCTTCTGTGTTATAGAAGCCAAATACAAAAAATGAAGTCAACAATTGCATATGGCTGACATCGCCAACTCATTCCAACAATTAACTTCGTAATGATTTTCACTTCCGCAACAATTCTACTCTTCTCAAAAAACACAAAAAAAGAGTTGTCCCAACAGATTTGAGTCTCTCCCAATCGTTTAAAATTTTTCTTCCGACTTGGCTACTGATTGAAGGGGGTTCGAGCCCCGGATGAGGCATGGACGCTAGTGTTGTTTTTCTGCAGAGGTCCTGCCATCCTCTCAGACCTTCTATTAAGGCGTATTAAACTGACAGGCTCCTATCAGACCTCTGTGGCAAGCAACTGCTTGAAGGAGTATTTATTTATTTATTTAATCCTTTTTTTAGAAATCCTAATTTAATCTTTTACAAGAATTTTGAAACATTCTTAACAATTCATCCCTCCAATCTGAACTTTTCTCAAATATTTCAACTCTTTGTGACGAAAACGATCTCAAATATCACAAATTTTTCCGCCATCTCCACTGCTCCAAATTATTCTGATTCTCCCGAATTTTCTACAACTCTTCTAGGAAACCTTTTCCGACGCTCTCAGCTCATCCAAGCAATTACGACTCTACAGGCCTGCTCTCAGCTCATCCCAGCAATCACGACTCTACAGGCCTCGTCATTTTGCACAAACTCAACTCTTCCAAAAACGAAAAGGCAAAGCACACTTACTGTTGTCTTTTCTGATGACTGACTGACCCATCATTTAACTTCCTCCCCCCTCCCCCCCCCCCGCCTCCCACGTGAGATTGTCACTTCATTGCTTTACCCCTCTAATGCCAATTTCACACCCTTCGCCCTCTCAACAAACGCATCGGCCATGATTTATAAAGATAACGACCGCCACAGAATGAACGCCACGAACTGCGACGCCACAGAATTCACGAAATGGTGTTCCCCATTTCCCATCGTCATTGCTTATCATCCGCCATAACTATTCCTCATGTCGTTAGTGGAAGTGCCTTTTTACGTCACTTCTGCCCCCCCCCCCTCCGCAGTTCGTGGGAATCTTGTTCTGTCGCGGGTTTAGCGCTGGTAATAAATAGTGCGCGCGAATCTCTCTCTAAGTGTGTGTCTGCTGCTGTGCTTTCGCGCAAAAAACCATTCCCAACAGTCGTTTCGCCATTTTTTTTTCCATTTTTTTCTCCCATTGCCATTTTTGCGAATAGAGATTAAAGCATCCGACCTTTAAACGATCGCGTATCGCACAGAAAACCTTTTTTTTTTTCCTTTCAGCACGATGCTTTTGGGAGAGATTTTCTCTTCCACAGCAGCTGATGTTTCGGATCTCCTGAAACAGATTTTATTTATCGCAGTTTCGGACGAAAGCAAAACACGAGAGATCATCGTCTTCCGTTCGAAAGACGAAGCTCTTGTCCGAAGTTACACGAGAAAATTCGAATTCTGTAGAGGAGCACCAGACCCATGATCCGAGTGTTAAAATTCGAGTCCCTACTGTGTCGTCATCACAACAGGATTGCTGATGAAAAAACAGAAGTGTTTTCCACAGTCATAAATTTGATTGTTTTGGAGATTATTAGTTTTTTATGATGACGACGATGACAATAATAATGACGACGACGATGATGATGACAACGACGATGACGATAATGATGACGACGACGATGATGATGATGATATGACGACGATGACGATGATGATGATATGACGACGATGATGACGACAATGACGACGACGATGATGATGTCTTCCTTTCATACCCATTTAATATTCGTCTCTCGATATAACTCTTCTATAACATTTCCTGTTTTATTCTAAAAAATTTTTTACTGTTACACTTACGTAATAATCGTGTGTAAGGACTCTGCCAGGAAAAGTTGAAAGGATCACCAGAATGCCTTTTCTTTCAGCCAGACCTCTCCCTTATGGAAACAACAATCCGGGCATCCGTTTCAGTTGAAAGACAGCCAAAGTGGATGCCTCGAAATTTAATAAATGTTCTGAGTTGGGTTGGGTTGTTTTACCTCTGAGCGGCACTTTTTTGCACACCACGGGCTAAATGGCCAGGTCACAAGGACCCCGAAGGCTCAGAGAAGGTTGGGGAGGGGACCCACTGGAACAGCTGTTGGGAGACAGATGGTAGCCTCCCCTCAAGGCCATCCAGTGTGTTCTTTAACGTGCACAGGGTACGGCTCTCCCGCACACGGAGCCACGGCTTAACGTCCCATCCGACGGACGGCGGCCTTTCCAAGCCCATCGGTATCCCCTACTCACCGTGGGCAGGGCGGGGAATTTTGCGGAGATAAATCTCAACGCTGACCCAGCTGGGACTCGAACCTGGGAACTACAGATTACGAGCCTGGCGCGCTACCGACTGAGCCACCCCCGCCCCTAAATGTTCTGAGCATTCAGACCAAAGTCCTGAAGCATTCAATGGACTGACGTAATCCAGGAAGAGCCTGATTGGCCGACAGTCCAGAGGGTCTTATAAGCATCACGTGACCGCGTTCGTCGGTCTCAGTGGCGAGCAACACTTTTGGACAACAGATATTTAGGGCTGCAACCACGATTCTGACTTCCGGTCGGTTCATCTGAAATTTAATTTCAAATTTTGATGTTCAGTTCGAAAATAAAAAAAAATGCATTGGGATAAAGAAACGGATTTCTTTTTCACTTATTTTATGTGATGGAATTGATCAATAAGCTGCAAAGCAGAATATAAGATCGAACAAAATTACTCGAATTTTGCGCTAACTGGAAATAAATCTGCGAAAATTTCTGTCGTGGAAATCATGAGGTTTAAAGAGGGAAAATGTAAAGGGGAAGTACAGTCGCTCAAAAAAGTATCCGAACACTATAGTTGATTTGAGAATTCAGAAAAAATATCTGGCAACGATTTTTTTTAGAAATTAGTGATCTGGCAACCTTCGTGTCACGTGACACGAAGGATATCCGAACACTATGGTTGATTACAGAATTCAGGAAAAATATCTGGCAACGATTTTTTTTAGAAATTAGCGATCTGGCAACCGTGTAACGTGACACGAAGGTTGCCAGATCGCTAATTTCTTAAAAAAATCGTTGCCAGATCGCTAATTTCTTTAAAAAAATCGTTGCCAGATATTTTTTCTGAATTCTGCAATCAACCCTAGTGTTAGGATATTTTTTTTCAGCGACTGTACAAAGTTCACCGCTAAACCTGAACTAAAACGTTCGTGATGCAATCAGAGGGACTATGCTAATGCGCAGAAAGGAATTCGAAAGGAAGAAACAATGCCTTGCAAAACATCCAGAAACAACACGCATGCAGAGTTCATTTAACACAAAAAGAAAGGAATTTTGCAGGATGGAAAAAAGCTTCTTGAGTTGCATTCCTAACTCAACAAGGCAAACACGAATCTATTCAATACCTGATCGGTTCATAAAAAAACTTTCTTAACACAATTAACGATAACACGAGAGCCCAAAAAGAAAAAAAAACCACAAATTTCTGATCAAGAGAACATTAAAGATAATACTTAAAAGGGATACTGCCACACAAAAAGAGGCTGTAGCGATTCAACGTTCTTAACGTTTCCAAAGTATTCTTGCTTCTTAAACCAACAACGGCGGTGGCCTCACAACAAACCGGAACTCGTGCTGTAACTGCACACGCTCTAGTTCATTGTGAGGTCAACTCCATTTGTTTGTGGAAACCTTGTTTAAAGACGCGAGAATAATTCGGCAATGTTAATTCGTTCGTCGAATCGCACGAGACTCTTTCTGTGCGTCCAACCCTTTTTCGAGCGAGACGTTCGTGAGGAGACTTCTTCCGCACGTAAGGGTGACGTCACTGCGAGCTTCAGCAACTTTCGTTTCTCGGAAGAGAATGGATCGATGCTCGAGCTCTAGAAATCAAATTCGAAATGAAAGTTGATTCAAGTCATGAGAAAAGAAAAAGAGGTTCGAAACAGAAAGGGGGGGGGAGAATATTGCAGGCTAATTGATTTTCCTACCTTTGAGCTGTCGACGGAGATTAAATGTTTGTTTGTTACCATTGAATTCCAAATCGGAAGGGGGTAGCTCAGTCGATAGCGCGCCCGACTCGTAATCTGTAGTTCCCAGGTTCGAGTCCCAACTGGGTCACCGTTGAGATTTATCTCCGCAAAATTCCCCGCCCTGCCCACGGTCAGTAGGGCACACCGATGGGCTTGGAAAGGCCACCGTCCGTCGGATGGGACGTTAAGCCGTGCCCAGTGTGCGGGAGAGCCATACCTTGTGCACGTTAAAGAACACGCTGGGTGGCCTTGACGGGAGGCTACCATCTGTCTCCCAACAGCTGTTCCAGTGGGTCCCCTCCCCCAACCTTCTCTGAGCCTTCGGGGTCCTTGTGACCTGGCCATTTAGCCCATGGTGTGCAAAAAAAGTGCCGTTCAGAGGTAAAGCAACCCAACGTTAAAGAACACGCTGGATGGCCTTGACGGGAGGCTACCATCTGTCTCCCAACATCTGTTCCAGTGTGTCCCCTCCCCCAACCTTCTCTGAGCCTTCGGGGTCCTTGTAACCTGGCCATTTAGCCCATGGTGTGCAAAAAAGTGCCGCTCAAAGGTAAAACAACCCAACGTTAAAGAACACGCTGGATGGCCTTGACGGGAGGCTACCATCTGTCTTCCAACAGCTGTTCCAGTGGGTCCCCTCCCCTACATTCTCTGAGCCTTCGGGGTCCTTGTGACCTGGCCATTTAGCCCATGGTGTGCAAAAAAAGTGCCGCTCAGAGGTAAAACAACCCAATGTTAAAGAACACGCTGGATGGCTTTGACGGGAGTCTACCATCTGTCTCCCAACATCTGTTCCAGTGGGTCCCCTCCCCCAACCTTCTCTGAGCCTTCGGGGTCCTTGTGACCTGGCTATTTAGCCCATGGTGTGCAAAAAAAGTGCCGCTCAGAGGTAACACCACCAGCAACCAAATCGGAAAATATTTAGGGTTCATATACGGAATTTTTTTGTTATGCTCATAGTAAACATTTTAATTCCATTAGTATTATTAATAGAAGTTTTTTATTCGCTTTCAGAATCCCATTGTCACTATGGTTGTTTAATGCGAACTGTTGTCAAAAGAAATTAAGAACCGCAATAAATTTTTACAGAATGCCATGGCAATCCTATTGTTGAGAAACTGTTAACCCCTTTGGTAGAAAATCGAATGTTTCCGCTGATGAGAAAATATATTCATCGTAATAATAATTATATAGAAATTCAGAAAATAAAAAGAGCAATATTTTATTAGTCCCTATCCAAATGAAAAAGACTTTTTTTCAAGCACAGTCGCTCAAAAAAATATCCGAACACTATGGTTGATTACAGAATTCAGAAAAAAATCTGGTAAGGATTTTTTTTAGAAATTAGTGTGCTGGCAATCTTCGTGTCACGTGACACGAAAAACGACACAACCCAAATCCTATTCATGTTTAAAAACAATTTTAGATCGTTTTTCAATAAAAGGGATCTTGATTTGGGTTGGGTTGTTTTACCTGTGAACGGCACTTTTTTGCACACCATGGACTAAATGGCCAGGTCACAAGGACCCCGAAGTCTCTGAGAAAGTTGGGGGAGGGGACCCACTGGAACAGCTGTTGGGAGACAGATGGTAGCCTCCCGTCAAGGCCACCCAGCGTGTTCTTTAACGTGCACAGGGTATGGCTCTCCCGCACACGGGGCCACGGCTTAACGTCCCATCTGACGGACGGCGGCCTTTCCAAGCCCATCGGTGTCCCCTACTGACCGTGGGCAGGGCGGGGAATTTTGCGGAGATAAATCTCAACGCTGACCCAGCTGGGACTCGAACCTGGGAACTGCAGATTACGAGCCTGGCGCGCTACCAACATGAATAGAAAAAAGCATTTTCCTCCAGTAATGGCAAAATGTTACAAAATAATGCAGACGCATTAATGGCAAAACGTGCTCTCAAACGAATTATATATTTCACAGCGCAGTCGCCAAAGCTATTCTTCCGGTAGCCTTAAGCATCAGGCTTCCGGGCTATTCCGAAAGATGGATCACACCCAGGGAAGAAAACTCCATCAGAAGAGGATTTATCTTGATTTGATGCTCTGCTGCTTATTTTAATCTTCCTTGCATTTCACATTTGGGCTAAATGGCAACAGAATCCCTGGAATGGTGTCTTTTCGGTTTTCTAACTTTCACGGTTTGGGTGTTAAACAAGATCTTCAATTCCTCAAAATGTTGTCAACGTGAAGGTTGGGGAAGATTAATGACTCCTTCATTGGAGACAATTCTCTCGGGAGAAACAGCAAGGTGTCTCTGCAGTGTTATATCTTCTGTTACGTTGATCACTGAGTGATAGATTGATTCTGTTGAATACAGTTTGGGTCTCAGCTCAGAGAAAGTCTCTCTATAATAAGCTATCTTTCTCTGCTTCCTAATCAACTGTTTACGTTGTGAAAAAAGCTTTCAAAGCATCGTCATTTCAGTATTTTGTATCTATATGAGGCTTTGGTTTGGGTTGTTTTACCTCTGAGCGGCACTTTTTTTCCACACCATGGGCTAAATGGCCAGGTCACAAGGACCCCGTAGGCTCAGAGAAGGTTGGGGGAGGGGACCCACTGGAACAGCTGTTGGAAGAGAGATGGTAGCCTCCCGTCAACGCCATCCAGTGTGTTCTTTAACGTTGGGTTGTTTTACCTCTCAGCGGCACTTTTTTGCACACCATGGGCTAAATGGCCAGGTCACAAGGACCCCGAAGGCTCAAAGAAGGTTGGGAGAGGGGACCCACTGGAACAGCTGTTGGGAGACAGATGGTAGCCTCCCGTCAACGCCATCCAGGTGTATTCTTTAACATTGGGTTGCTTTACCTCTGAGCGGCACTTTTTTGCACACCATGGGCTAAATGGCCAGGTCACATGGACCCCGAAGGCTCAGAGAAGGTTGGGGGAGGGGACCAACTGGAACAGCTGTTGGGAGACAGATGGTAACCTCCCGTCAAGGCCATCCAGTGTGTTCTTTAACGTGCACATGGTATGGCTCTCTCGCACACGGGATCACAGCTTAACGTCCCATCCGACGGACGGCGGCCTTTCCAACCCCATCGGTGACCCCTACTCACCGTGGACAGGGAGAGGAATTTTGCGGAGAATAATCTCAACGCTGACCCAGCTGGGACACGAACCTGGGAACTACAGATTACGAGCCTGGCGCGCTACCGACTACATAGAAAGACAACTAGATGCAACCACCTAGATGGAAAGATACCTAGATGCAAACCACCTAGATTTAAAGATATATAGATACCACAGAATTAACACCTAGATGGAAAGACAAATGGATATAAACCACCTATATAGAAAGACACCTAGATGGAAAGACAAATGGATATAAACCACCAACATAGAAAGACACCTAGATGGAAAGACAAATGGATATAAACCACCAACATAGAAAGACACCTAGATGGAAAGACAAATGGATATAAACCACCAACATAGAAAGACACCTAGATGGAAAGACAAATGGATATAAACCACTAACATAGAAAGACACCTAGATGGAAAGACAAATGGATATAAACCACCAACATAGAAAGACACCTAAATGGAAAGACAAATGGATATAAACCACCAACATAGAAAGACACCTAGATGGAAAGACAAATGGATATAAACCACCAACATAGAAAGACACCTAGATGGAAAGACAAATGGATATAAACCACCAACATAGAAAGACACCTAGATGGAAAGACAAATGGATATAAACCACCAACATAGAAAGACACCTAGATGGAAAGACAAATGGATATAAACCACCAACATAGAAAGACACCTAGATGGAAAGACAAATGGATATAAACCACCAACATGGAAAGACAAATGGATATAAACCACCAACATAGAAAGACACCTAGATGGAAAGACAAATGGATATAAACCACCAACATAGAAAGACACCTAGATGGAAAGACAAATGGATATAAACCACTAACATAGAAAGACACCTAGATGGAAAGACAAATGGATATAAACCACCAACATAGAAAGACACCTAGATGGAAAGACAAATGGATATAAACCACCAACATAGAAAGACACCTACATGGAAAGACAAATGGATATAAACCACCAACATAGAAAGAAACCTAGATGGAAAGACAAATGGATATAAACCACCAACATAGAAAGACACCTAGATGGAAAGACAAATGGATATAAACCCCCAACATAGAAAGACACCTAGATGGAAAGACAAATGGATATAAACCACCAACATAGAAAGACACCTAGATGGAAAGACAAATGGATATAAACCACCAACATAGAAAGACACCTAGATGGAAAGACAAATGGATATAAACCACCAACATAGAAAGACACCTAGATGGAAAGACAAATGGATATAAACCACCAACATAGAAAGACACCTAGATGGAAAGACAAATGGATATAAACCACCAACATAGAAAGACACCTAGATGGAAAGACAAATGGATATAAACCACCAACATAGAAAGACACCTAGATGGAAAGACAAATGGATATAAACCACCAACATAGAAAGACACCTAGATGGAAAGACAAATGGATATAAACCACCAACATAGAAAGACACCTAGATGGAAAGACAAATGGATATAAACCACCAACATAGAAAGACACCTAGATGGAAAGACAAATGGATATAAACCACCAACATAGAAAGACACCTAGATGGAAAGACAAATGGATATAAACCACCAACATAGAAAGACACCTAGATGGAAAGACAGATGGATATAAACCACCTACATAGAAAGACACCTAGATGGAAAGACAAATGGATATAAACCACCAACATAGAAAGACACCTAGATGGAAAGACAAATGGATATAAACCACCAACATAGAAAGACACCTAGATGGAAAGACAAATGGATATAAACCACCAACATAGAAAGACACCTAGATGGAAAGACAAATGGATATAAACCACCAACATAGAAAGACACCTAGATGGAAAGACAAATGGGTATAAACCACCAACATAGAAAGACACCTAAATGGAAAGACAAATGGATATAAACCACCAACATAGAAAGACACCTAGATGGAAAGACAAATGGATATAAACCACCAACATAGAAAGACACCTAGATGGAAAGACAAATGGATATAAACCACCAACATAGAAAGACACCTAGATGGAAAGACAAATGGATATAAACCACCAACATAGAAAGACACCTAGATGGAAAGACAAATGGATATAAACCACCAACATAGAAAGACACCTAGATGGAAAGACAAATGGATATAAACCACCAACATCGAAAGACAAATGGATATAAACCACCAACATAGAAAGACACCTAGATGGAAAGACAAATGGATATAAACCACCAACATAGAAAGACACCTAGATGGAAAGACAAATGGATATAAACCACCAACATAGAAAGACACCTAGATGGAAAGACAAATGGATATAAACCACCAACATAGAAAGACACCTAGATGGAAAGACAAATGGATATAAACCACCAACATAGAAAGACACCTAGATGGAAAGACAAATGGATATAAACCACCAACATAGAAAGACACCTAGATGGAAAGACAAATGGATATAAACCACCAACATAGAAAGACACCTAGATGGAAAGACAAATGGATATAAACCACCAACATAGAAAGACACCTAGATGGAAAGACAGATGGATATAAACCACCAACATAGAAAGACACCTAGATGGAAAGACAGATGGATATAAACCACCAACATAGAAAGACACCTAGATGGAAAGACAGATGGATATAAACCACCAACATAGAAAGACACCTAGATGGAAAGACAAATGGATATAAACCACCAACATAGAAAGACACCTAGATGGAAAGACAAATGGATATAAACCACCAACATAGAAAGACACCTAGATGGAAAGACAAATGGATATAAACCACCAACATAGAAAGACACCTAGATGGAAAGACAAATGGATATAAACCACCAACATAGAAAGACACCTAGATGGAAAGACAAATGGGTATAAACCACCAACATAGAAAGACACCTAGATGGAAAGACAAATGGATATAAACCACCAACATAGAAAGACACCTAGATGGAAAGACAAATGGATATAAACCACCAACATAGAAAGACACCTAGATGGAAAGACAAATGGATATAAACCACCAACATAGAAAGACACCTAGATGGAAAGACAAATGGATATAAACCACCAACATAGAAAGACACCTAGATGGAAAGACAAATGGATATAAACCACCAACATAGAAAGACACCTAGATGGAAAGACAAATGGATATAAACCACCAACATAGAAAGACACCTAGATGGAAAGACAAATGGATATAAACCACCAACATAGAAAGACACCTAGATGGAAAGACAAATGGATATAAACCACCAACATAGAAAGACACCTAGATGGAAAGACAAATGGATATAAACCACCAACATAGAAAGACACCTAGATGGAAAGACAAATGGATATAAACCACCAACATAGAAAGACACCTAGATGGAAAGACAAATGGATATAAACCACCAACATAGAAAGACACCTAGATGGAAAGACAAATGGATATAAACCACCAACATAGAAAGACACCTAGATGGAAAGACAAATGGATATAAACCACCAACATAGAAAGACACCTAGATGGAAAGACAAATGGATATAAACCACCAACATAGAAAGACACCTAGATGGAAAGACAAATGGATATAAACCACCAACATAGAAAGACACCTAGATGGAAAGACAAATGGATATAAACCACCAACATAGAAAGACACCTAGATGGAAAGACAAATGGATATAAACCACCAACATAGAAAGACACCTAGATGGAAAGACAAATGGATATAAACCACCAACATAGAAAGACACCTAGATGGAAAGACAAATGGATATAAACCACCAACATAGAAAGACACCTAGATGGAAAGACAGATGGATATAAACCACCAACATAGAAAGACACCTAGATGGAAAGACAGATGGATATAAACCACCAACATAGAAAGACACCTAGATGGAAAGACAGATGGATATAAACCACTAACATAGAAAGACACCTAGATGGAAAGACAGATGGATATAAACCACCAACATAGAAAGACACCTAGATGGAAAGACAGATGGATATAAACCACCAACATAGAAAGACACCTAGATGGAAAGACAGATGGATATAAACCACCAACATAGAAAGACACCTAGATGGAAAGACAGATGGATATAAACCACTAACATAGAAAGACACCTAGATGGAAAGACAGATGGATATAAACCACCAACATAGAAAGACACCTAGATGGAAAGACAGATGGATATAAACCACCTACATAGAAAGACACCTAGATGGAAAGACAAATGGATATAAATCACCAACATAGAAAGACACCTAGATGGAAAGACAAATGGATATAAACCACCAACATAGAAAGACACCTAGATGGAAAGACAAATGGATATAAACCACCAACATAGAAAGACACCTAGATGGAAAGACAAATGGATATAAACCACCAACATAGAAAGACACCTAGATGGAAAGACAAATGGATATAAACCACCTATATAGAAAGACACCTAGATGGAAAGACAAATGGATATAAACCACCAACATAGAAAGACACCTAGATGGAAAGACAAATGGATATAAACCACCAACATAGAAAGACACCTAGATGGAAAGACAAATGGATATAAGCCACCAACATAGAAAGACACCTAGATGGAAAGACAAATGGATATAAGCCACCAACATAGAAAGACACCTAGATGGAAAGACAAATGGATATAAGCCACCAACATAGAAAGACACCTAGATGGAAAGACAAATGGATATAAACCACCAACATAGAAAGACACCTAGATGGAAAGACAAATGGATATAAACCACCAACATAGAAAGACACCTAGATGGAAAGACAAATGGATATAAACCACCAACATAGAAAGACACCTAGATGGAAAGACAAATGGATATAAACCACCAACATAGAAAGACACCTAGATGGAAAGACAAATGGATATAAACCACCAACATAGAAAGACACCTAGATGGAAAGACAAATGGATATAAACCACCAACATAGAAAGACACCTAGATGGAAAGACAAATGGATATAAACCACCAACATAGAAAGACACCTAGATGGAAAGACAAATGGATATAAACCACCAACATAGAAAGACACCTAGATGGAAAGACAAATGGATATAAACCACCAACATAGAAAGACACCTAGATGGAAAGACAAATGGATATAAACCACCAACATAGAAAGACACCTAGATGGAAAGACAAATGGATATAAACCACCAACATAGAAAGACACCTAGATGGAAAGACAGATGGATATAAACCACCAACATAGAAAGACACCTAGATGGAAAGACAAATGGATATAAACCACCAACATAGAAAGACACCTAGATGGAAAGACAAATGGATATAAACCACCAACATAGAAAGACACCTAGATGGAAAGACAAATGGATATAAACCACCAACATAGAAAGACACCTAGATGGAAAGACAAATGGGTATAAACCACCAACATAGAAAGACACCTAGATGGAAAGACAAATGGGTATAAACCACCAACATAGAAAGACACCTAGATGGAAAGACAAATGGGTATAAACCACCAACATAGAAAGACACCTAGATGGAAAGACAAATGGGTATAAACCACCAACATAGAAAGACACCTAGATGGAAAGACAAATGGGTATAAACCACCAACATAGAAAGACACCTAGATGGAAAGACAAATGGATATAAACCACCAACATAGAAAGACACCTAGATGGAAAGACAAATGGATATAAACCACCAACATAGAAAGACACCTAGATGGAAAGACAAATGGATATAAACCACCAACATAGAAAGACACCTAGATGGAAAGACAAATGGATATAAACCACCAACATAGAAAGACACCTAGATGGAAAGACAAATGGATATAAACCACCAACATAGAAAGACACCTAGATGGAAAGACAAATGGATATAAACCACCAACATAGAAAGACACCTAGATGGAAAGACAAATGGATATAAACCACCAACATAGAAAGACACCTAGATGGAAAGACAAATGGATATAAACCACCAACATAGAAAGACACCTAGATGGAAAGACAAATGGATATAAACCACCAACATAGAAAGACACCTAGATGGAAAGACAAATGGATATAAACCACCAACATAGAAAGACACCTAGATGGAAAGACAAATGGATATAAACCACCAACATAGAAAGACACCTAGATGGAAAGACAAATGGATATAAACCACCAACATAGAAAGACACCTAGATGGAAAGACAGATGGATATAAACCACCAACATAGAAAGACACCTAGATGGAAAGACAGATGGATATAAACCACCAACATAGAAAGACACCTAGATGGAAAGACAGATGGATATAAACCACCAACATAGAAAGACACCTAGATGGAAAGACAGATGGATATAAACCACCAACATAGAAAGACACCTAGATGGAAAGACAGATGGATATAAACCACCAACATAGAAAGACACCTAGATGGAAAGACAGATGGATATAAACCACCAACATAGAAAGACACCTAGATGGAAAGACAGATGGATATAAACCACCAACATAGAAAGACACCTAGATGGAAAGACAGATGGATATAAACCACCAACATAGAAAGACACCTAGATGGAAAGACAGATGGATATAAACCACCAACATAGAAAGACACCTAGATGGAAAGACAAATGGATATAAACCACCAACATAGAAAGACACCTAGATGGAAAGACAAATGGGTATAAACCACCAACATAGAAAGACACCTAGATGGAAAGACAAATGGGTATAAACCACCAACATAGAAAGACACCTAGATGGAAAGACAAATGGATATAAACCACCAACATAGAAAGACACCTAGATGGAAAGACAAATGGATATAAACCACCAACATAGAAAGACACCTAGATGGAAAGACAAATGGATATAAACCACCAACATAGAAAGACACCTAGATGGAAAGACAGATGGATGTAAACCACCAACATAGAAAGACACCTAGATGGAAAGACAGATGGATATAAACCACCAACATAGAAAGACACCTAGATGGAAAGACAGATGGATATAAACCACCAACATAGAAAGACACCTAGATGGAAAGACAAATGGATATAAACCACCTACATAGAAAGACACCTAGATGGAAAGACAAATGGATATAAACCACCAACATAGAAAGACACCTAGATGGAAAGACAAATGGATATAAACCACCAACATAGAAAGACACCTAGATGGAAAGACAAATGGATATAAACCACCAACATAGAAAGACACCTAGATGGAAAGACAAATGGATATAAACCACCAACATAGAAAGACACCTAGATGGAAAGACAAATGGATATAAACCACCAACATAGAAAGACACCTAGATGGAAAGACAAATGGATATAAACCACCAACATAGAAAGACACCTAGATGAACATCGAAAAAACCACCAACATCGAAAGATATCTAGATGCAACCACCTAGATGGAAAGACACCTAGATGTAACCTTCCTTTTTGGCACACCATGGCTAAATGGACAGGTTACATGGAGATAGATCGAAAGATATCTAGATGCAACCACCTAGATGGAAAGACACCTAGATGTAACCTTCCTAGATGCAAACTGCCTAGATGTAAAGACAGCTAGATGCAAATCACCATTTCTCTTAAAAGCTGTCTGCTGCTTTTTCACCTCCTCCAAAGCTATTTCTAACTCTGGGGTCCTTTAGTCAATTGGCCATTTTAAGTCATCTGTGGAATTAAAAACTTCCTCTTGGCGATGAATCAGACTGAGATAAAAAAAAACTGATTTCCAGCAACTAATGATAAACAAAAAGAATGATCGTCGCGGATAATCTCGAAAATATTCTCGACAATATTTTAAAACGAAATAAAAGTAAAAGTGAATTTTGGCAGAACAACAAACAACGCCTGTTTTTTTTTTCTCTTTTGCGTTTGTTTATTTGTTGTCATGGAAACCCATGCAAGAATAACGAAGTTCTTTCCCACTAATCCTTATCCGACCTAACAATGAAACTCTAGGAACATTGAACGCTGATAATAAAATTGGAACTTTTTGTTTTTTTGTTGGAACTATTTTTTAAAGCCAAGTCAACCGAAAAGAAAACCAAACGGAACAAAAATAAGAAGAAAAAACAAGAGTGTCTGTTTCTTGGGGGACTCATTGCAAGCCGAAATTCGACGCCGGATGCGTTGATGCTTCTCTCTCGAGACTCCACGGGATGCTGCGTCTCCACGACAACCGTCTCAGAGCTCATTGTGTTCCTCGAGGTAAAAGCTATATTTAGAACAGAGAGAAGATGAGAAGGCGGGATTAGGACGAAGGAAGGGGGGGGGGTTGGGGGTAGGGAGACTGAAATTAAAGGGAGAAAAGATTAAAAGAGAGAGAGAAAGATGGAAGAAGAGCTGTAGCAAATGTTCATAATTCATCATCAGAGGCTTCATTAATGAAGAGCGAAATAATTCCCGCGTTTTCTGTCCCGTGGCGAATGGCGCCAGAAACTTTAAACGCAAGACGTGGTGCGAAATGGAATCGGTGGCGTTGGAAATAGATGTCGGAGAAGAAGGATCCTTAGAGGCAAAAAGGAAGAACGAGGAAGAAAAAAATGTAATGAAATTAAAAAAGGAGCACAGATGATGAAAATGTTGTTGCCATCTGGAGGATTTCTCTTGTTCATTTTTCCCTTTGCACCATGGATTTTTTTTTAATTCCTCGGTGTTTAATTGCATTTTTAGCAAACCGAAGATAATTTTCTGCTTAACGAAAAGATGGAAAGACAAATGGATATAAACCACCTACATAGAAAGACAACTAGATGCAACCACCTACATAGAAAGACAACTAGATGCAACCACCTACATAGAAAGACAACTAGATGCAACCACCTACATAGAAAGACAACTAGATGCAACCACCTACATAGAAAGACAACTAGATGCAACCCCTACATAGAAAGACAACTAGATGCAACCACCTACATAGAAAGACAACTAGATGCAACCACCTACATAGAAAGACAACTAGATGCAACCACCTAGATGGAAAGATACCTAGATGGAAACCACCTAGATTTAAAGATATATAGATACCACAGAATTAGCACCTAGATGGACAGACACGTGTGCCGATGACGGTGTTGCAAGAAGCGGTTTGGTCTCGTTTAGGTTGGAATTGAAAAAAAAAAACAGGATCTTTTTAAACTTCTTTTTTTAGTTACTTTTGCAAAAATCTGTTTTCTGTTATTACGAATTTCTGAGTTTTTCTTTTTTTTTTCATCCACGAGATCATTTCAGCTGTTATTCCCTCTCAGACCATCTGTCTCGATTTTCCTATGAAAGAGGGATGTAACCATATCTGATGGTGACTAGTTCGTCCGTAATGCTGGTGTGATGTTGGATACCTTGCATCGTTTTCATTATGCCGTTGTTTCTTGTGTGCTAATGAAGTTTCCAAATGAGAGGCCCAGAAAGAGTGAGTTGGGTTGTTTTACCTCTGAGCGGCACTTTTTGGCACACCATGGGCTAAATGGACAGGTTATATGGATCCCGAAGGCTCAGAGAAGGTTGGGGGAGGGGACCCACTTTCATAGATTACGAGCCTGGCGCGCTAACGACTGACCCCCCCCCCCACCACCACCACCACCACCACCACCCACCCCAGAGAGAGAGTGAAGAAATGTCGACAGAGAAAGAGTGAAAGTGAGTGTTGGTGTTCGTGAGGTAAAGTCTGATGTGGTGTAATTGTTTCAGTCTTGAGAAGGACTTTTTTGGTGTTATTGATTAAAGGAATGTTGTTATGGAGGTCTTCGTGTGTATGGTTTAGTCCTGATAAGGAATTTTTGGTGCTGGTCCTAAAACGATGTTGTTGCTGCTTGTTTTTGTGTTGTGGTATGTATGTTGAAGAAATGATATTCTAGAAGCTTTTTAATCTTTTTCTTTCTAGTTGCAAATTCAGTTATCTTCGTGAAAGCAACTAGCTACATAACGTAGGGAAAGAACTGCCAACACAGAGGATGTCAGGTGTCAGTTTGAGGTGTTTGGATTTAATGTGTTGAATGAAAAATGAAAACTCGATATCTTTTCAAGTAGGAAGGTAGCTGAAAGTTGTTCCATGAGGTTGCCTTATCAAGAAGTTTTGTATTTTGAATATATATATATATTCTTTTGATTGTTGGGGCGGGGGTGGCTCAGTCGGTAGCGCGCCAGGTTCGTAATCTGTAGTTCCCAGGTTCTAGTCCCAACTGGGTCAGCGTTGAGATTTATCTCCGCAAAATTCCCCGCCCTGCCCACGGTCAGTAGGGGACACCGATGGGCTTGGAAAGGCCGCCGTCCGTCGGATGGGACGTTAAGCCGTGGCTCCGTGTGCGGGAGAGCCATATCCTGTGCACGTTAAAGAACACGCTGGATGGCCTTGACGGGAGGCTACCATCTGTCTCCCAACAGCTGTTCCAGTGGGTCTCCTCCCCCAACCTTCTCTGAGCCTTCGGGGTCCATGTGACCTGGCCATTTAGCCCATGGTGTGCAAAAAAGTGCCGCTCAGAGGTAAAACAACCCAACCCAAATCTTTTGATTGTTATATGTGGATTTTTAAAGTTTGTAAGTATAACTCTTAATGTGTTTTTTTTTTTCGTTTTTTTAATTTTATATATATTTTTTGGGGGAAGGGGGAGATAAAACATTATTTAACTACATTGTTTGCTGCAAAGAATGCTAAAATGCTGGAGGTTGTTCAAAGGATAAGATGGAAAAATCTCAAACGAATTTTATATTTTTAATGAAATTTGTGTTTTCGGTTTTTTCCTCAATTTCGATGAAGCTTATTCGCCATTTACCCTTTCTGTCGAAAAACGCTAAGCCACGATATCCATTCGAGAAAAGGAAACGGATAAAAATACCAAGTGAAAGATGATCGCAAACTGCAAGCTCAAATCATGGAGGAAGTATCGAAATGACCGCTGCGACGAAAACAGAAAGAATTCAATATTGCTCCAATGAGGTTATACCAAAGCTGTAGAACACAACGAGTCGAAAAAATTTAAATATTTAAGTAATAAAGACCTAAAAAAACGAAATGCTTTCTTCCGCGACATCCGAAGGAGCTTGATAGGGTGATGTAGCATTCCACCATTATGCAATTAAATGGCCTTTGCGAAAGAATACCTAGTTCCGTCAATGACTGAGTTATTTTGGGTTGTTTTACCTCTGAGCGGCACTTTTTTGCACACCATGGGCTAAATGGCCAGGTCACATGGACCTCGAAGGCTCAGAGAAGGTTGGGGGAGGGGACCCACTGGAATAGCTGTTGGGAGACAGATGGTAGCCTCCCGTAAAGGCCATCCAGCGTGTTCTTTAACGTGCACAGAGTATGGTTCTCCCGCACACGGGGCCACGGCTTAACATCCCATCCGACGGACGGCGGCCTTTCCAAGCCCATCGGTGTCCCCTACTGACCGTGGGCAGGGCGAGGAATTTTGCGGAGATAAATCTCAACGCTCACCCAGATCGGACTCGAACCTGGGAACTACAGATTACGAGCCTGGCGCGCTACCGACTGAGCCACCCCCGCCCCCTAAGTAATAAAGACCTAAAAAACGAAATGCTTTCTTCCGCGACATCCGAAGGAGCTTGAAAGGTCATGGAGCATTCCACCATTATGCAATTAAATGGCCTTTGCGAAAGAATACCTAGTTCCGTCAATGACTAAGCACGTATGCGTGCAAGAACAACAATTTCCATCTTTCCAACCCCCCCTCCCCCCCATTGTTTTAATATCCATAGTTCACTTATTCCGCCACATTAAAAATTCCCACTTCTCCCATTTTTTAAAATGTTTTGGCTCCAGATCATTCCTCAAATATGAATCCTTAACCACATGAATCAACATCTCTAGAGAAGCGGAAGTGGACATGAATAATTTATTCCTTCTCCATCATTAAAGTGTTCCGCAGAGCTGCCTGCTTCCAGAACTCGCTCCCAAACGTTGTTTACGACGCTTGCAGAAAAATAAAGAGAACGGGCTCCAAAAATAAACACCAGTTGATGCAATCTGCTGTAGTGGCACGCGTCTCTGCAAAAGACGGAGAAACATTGGGGGGAGAGAAAGAGCATCAGGAACATCCTCCATCAGAAGCGCCATTTCTTCATTCCTCGAGGTAACGAGCGACGTGCACTTCGAAGTGACGTTGCAACAGTTGCTGCGCTTTCTCGTGCGCACACGCGTTTGCTTCGCGATCCTTGATCTCGTGATGCTTGTTGCAACGAGGACAGCGCGATTTCCATTCGATCTGTTAACCTTTTCACGACTAAGGGAAACATTTTTCCCATTTTAAAATTGGTGATTGTCGTATTTAATTATAACCTTATCTGCATTTTTTATACAGAATGTCAAAATAGAACGTATGCCGAACGCAATTACGTAAACGAGAACGTTTAGAAAGCAAAAACAGAACTGTCAGGACGCATAATATATGTACTATGTGCGATGTCCATCTTTGCCTCACTACCAAAAGAAATTGCTTCGCAGAATATCATAATTAGCACATCATTTTGTATAGTAATTTTATTTCATAATTTTGTATTATTTTAGTTAACATTCTCTTTCTAATAAACCAATAAATAAAAGACATTGCATAATAATAAGCCGAACTATAATTTGTGTTACCTTTATAGTCCATTGGGAAAAATATTTCCCATAAAATTCCAAAAAAAAATACTACACATTGTTATGTATTTTTTTTATGATTTTTATTTATTTTACGTCTAAACAAACTAAAATAAACAGTTACATACTAATATTTACTCTTAGAAACTTTATGGTCCTGAAAAGGTTGGTTGGTTGGTTGTTTTACCTCTGAGTGGCACTTTTTTGCACACCATGGGCTAAATGGCCAGGCCACAAGGATTCCGAAGGCTCAGAGAAGGTTGGGGGAGGGGACCCACTGGAACAGTTGTTGGGAGACAGATGGTAGCCTCCCGTCAAGGCCATTCAGCGTGTTCTTTAACGTGCACAGGGTATGGCTCTCTTGCACACGGGACCACGGCTTAACGTCCCATCCGACGGACGGCTGCCTTTCCAAGCCCATCGGTGTCCCCTACTGACCGTGGGCAGGGCGGGGAATTTTGCGGAGATAAATCTCAACGCTGACCCAGCTGGGACTCGAACCCGGGAACTACAGATTACGAGCCTGGCGCGCTACCGGCTGAGCCACCCCCGCCCCATCCTGAAAAGGTTAACAGAGGAAATCATATATCAATGGGAATAATCTGGACTTTAAAGGATTTATTTAACACTTGCCTAAATGCAAATTCTAGTGCACTTCTAGTTAAGAAGTGTAAAAGCTGTAAAGCGTTAAACGAATCGCAGGAGTAGAACATTTCAATTATTCAATGAGGATACTTTTTCCTCGTATGATGTTTTATACATCTGCAAAAAGAAAATAAGTCATATTAGAATTGCATTGTTTTAACCTCTGAGCAGCACTTTTTTTTTTATACACAATGAACCAAATGGCCAGGTCACAAGGATCCTAAATGTTCACATCAGGTGGGGAGAAGGTTGACTGGACACTGGACGGCTATTAAGAAACAAGTGGAAGCCTCCCGTCAAGGCCATCCAGCGTGTTCTTTAACGTGCACAGGGTATGGCTCTCCCGCACACGGGGCCAGGGCTTAACGTCCCATCCGACGGACGGCGGTCTTTCCAAGCCCATCGGTGTCCCTTACTGACCGTGGGCAGGGCGGGGAATTTTGCGGAGATAAATCTCAACGCTGACCCAGCTGGGACTCGAACCTGGGAACTGCAGATTACGAGCCTGGCGCGCTACCGACTGAGCCACCCCCGCCCCACCTAAGAACGGCACTTTTTTGGACACCATAGGCTAAATGGCCAGGTCACAAGGACACCGAAGGCTCAGAGAACGTTGGGAGAGGGACCCACTGGAACAGCTGTTGGGAGACAGATGGTAGCCTCCCGTCAAGGCCTTCCAGCGTGTTCTTTAACGTGCACAGGGTATGGCTCTCCCGCACACGAGGCCACGGCTTAACGTCCCATCCGACGGACGGCGGCCTTATCCAAGCCCATCGGTGTCCCCTACTGACCGTGGGCAGGGCGGTGAATTTTGCGGAGATAAATCTCAACGCTGACCCAGCTGGGACTCGAACCTGGGAACTACAGATTACCAGTGTGAGGCGAACTCCAGTGAGGCTGCATATTAGCAAAGTCAAATATATTTAGCAATTAAAATACTAGCAATTTTTTAACTACTTTACCTGCTCATACAAAATATTAAAATGCTATCAATGCAAATCAGGAAAAATATCTGGCAACGATTTTTTTAGAAATTAGTGATCCTTCGTGTCACGTGACACAAAGGTTACCAGATCACTAATTTCTAAAAAAAATCGTTGCAATATTTGTTCTGAAGTCTGTAATCAACATAGTGTTCGGATACTTTTTTTTGAGCGACTGCACAGTGAAATGGTGCTGTATACGATTGCCGTTCTTGATAAGGTAATGTAAAGTTCCTTTCCCGTCCCAATTTCGTTAACAATAAGAATGCAAATAATGCATTGCTAAAATAAGAATGCAAATAATGCATTGCTAAAATAAGAATGCAAATAATGCATTGCTTTTGATTGTTTGTCATCTCGCAACAAGTGTTGCGAGATGACAAACAATCAAAAGATCGATCTCGATGTCTTTTCGGCGGGAAGGCTGAAAGAACGACAAAACGCTTTTCAGAAATGTTTTCTTAGACAGCAGCCGAGAGTAACAGATGCAACACATGAAGAGCTCTCAATGCAGTCAGAAAAAAAAGTGTTTCCGTTATTCGAGCGAAAAATAGAAGCGAGATTCGATTATTTGTTTTGTAAAGAGCGTCCTCAAAACGCGACGCTTGGGTTAAAGTGTGGCATGTTCATTGAATCGCATTATTTACAGTGTTACATTCTACAGCGCACAGTGATCTGCTTTTCATTTAACTTAAACATTAATTTAACTTTAAACGATTTGATATGTTTGCTTTTTTTTAATCTGCCTCCATCGCTGTGTTATTTCACCAATCATGCGATTTTACAGACTCGAGAATTCTGCTGGGAATACGATTTGATATTCCTACTCTGTTATTCCGTTGTGTCAGGCAAATACTTCATTTAATCATCGCCTTTCAGAGGGAATTTCTCCAAGATTTTTCTTCCTCTTGCATCGTTTATTTCTCCTACAGGTTTTCTTTCTCCTACATGTTTTCTTTCTCCTGTGTCTTTTCTTTCTCATTCATGTTTTCTTTCTTCTACATGTTTTCTTTCTTCTACATGTTTTCTTTCTCATGTATTTCTCCTGTATGTTTTCTTTTTTTACATGAGTCCTTTCCCCAAATTTTTTTTTTCTCATGCATGTTTCCTAACTCCTACACGTTTTCTTTCTCCGACATGTTTTCTTACTCCTACATGTTTTCTTTCTCCTACAAGTGTACTTTCTCCGATATGTTTTCTTACTCCTACATGTTTTCTTTCTCCTACAAGTGTACTTTCTCCGACATGTTTTCCTGCTCCTACATGTTTTCTTTCTCCTACAAGTGTACTTTCTCCTACAAGTGTACTTCCTCCGACATGTTTTCCTGCTCCTACATGTTTTCTTTCTCCTACAAGTGTACTTTCTCCAACATGTTTCCTTACTCGTACATGTGTACTTTCTGCAACATGTTTCCTTATGCCTACATGTTTTCTTTCTCCTACATGTGTACTTTCTCCGACATGTTTCCTTACACCTACGTTTTCTTTCTCCTACAAGTATACTTTCTCCGACATGTTTTCTTACTCCTACATGTTTTCTTTCTCCTACAAGTGTACTTTCTCCAACATGTTTTCTTTCTCCTACAAGTGTACTTTCTCCGACATGTTTTCTTTCTCCTATAAGTGTACTTTCTCCGACATGTTTTCTTTCCCTACAAGTGTACTTTCTCCGACATGTTTTCTTTCTCCTACAAGTGTACTATCTCCGATATGTTTTCTTTCTCCTACAAGTGTACTTTCTCAGACATGTTTTCTTTCTCCTACAAGTGTACTTTCTACAACATGTTTTCTTACTCCTACATGTTTTCTTTCTCCTATATGTGTACTTTCTCCAACATGTTTCCTTACACTTACGTTTTCTTTCTCCTACATGTGTACTTTCTCCAACATGTTTCCTTACACCTGAGTTTTCTTTTTCCTACAAGTGTACTTTCTCCGACATGTTTTCTTACTCCTACATGTTTTCTTTCTCCGACATGTTTTCTTACTCCTACATGTTTTCTTTCTCCTACAAGTGTATTTTCTCCAACATGTTTTCTTTCTCCTACAAGTGTACTTTCTCCGACATGTTTTCTTTCTCCTACAAGTGTACTTTCTCCGACATGTTTTCCTGCTCCTACATATTTTCTTTCTCCAACAAGTGTACTTTCTCCAACATGTTTCCTTACTCCTACATATTTTCTTTCTCCAACAAGTGTACTTTCTCCAACATGTTTCCTTACTCTTACATGTGTACTTTCTGCAACATGTTTCCTTATGCCTACATGTTTTCTTTCTCCTACAAGTGTACTTTCTCCGACAAGTTTCCTTACTCCTACATGTTTTCTTTCTCCTACAAGTGTACTTTCTCCATCATGTTTTCTTTCTCTAAATGTTTCCTTTCTCCTACTTGTATTCTTTCTCATGCATTGTAAGGACTCGATCGGCTAGAGCAAGGAAGGAGCGCAATTTTTCTGCCGAGCCTTGCCTAGCAACAAGAAGAGAAGCTCTGGGCTGTGTGAAAAACAACATATATGCGTAATAAAGCCCCGGCTTGGAGTTCAACTGAACGAAAGTCGGCCACTAGCTTGAAACATGAGCGTACCTGATTCGATCGAGGGAACTTTACACCCCCCCTCCCAAAAAAAAAATACATATATATATATATCAGGAGACCGCACTGGCCGTGGTTTCGAACAAAGGAAGAATTTCGAAAAAGACAGTTACCTCAGGACTCTTACAGGAGACGGTGCTGAGAGCGTGGTCCTCTATCCTTTAAACCGTTTTCCTTTGTGTTGGTGTTAGGAGCACCAGAAGGCTTGGTAGTAAAATTGGGAATCTTGCTGTCTTGATTTTAGCGACTTTCCGGTCGGTAGTCACATAACACACTGGTAAATATATGATTGCGTGCTGTATTGTTTTCAATTGTATTAATAAAGAATATTTATATAGTATACATATGAGTGCAGAGTTTTAAGCAAACGGGTAGTGCCATCCTGACAATACTAGTTAGCAAAAGTACCCAGAGTTTAAAGCTCACCCACACGGGGAGTTGCAAAAAAAAAAGAAGACCCCCCACATGCTTGTTTTCTTGCAGCCACGGTCTTGCCTTTCTCACATCACTTCTCTAATGCATTTTTGCTGACAGCTGTGAATCAGGGGTTGACTCAGTGTGATGTCCACCCAATTCGGATCCTGCCCGACTGTGACAAATGTGATGTCTTCCCAATTCGGATCCTGTCTGACTGTGACAAGTGTGATGTCCACCCAATTCAGATCCTGTCCGACTGTGACAAATGTGATGTCCTCACTATCTGATCCCTTCAGACTGAGCTAGATGTGATGTCCTCACTATCTGATCCCTTCAGACTGAGCTAGATGTGATGTCCTCACTATCTGATCCCTTCAGACTGGGCTAGATGTGATGTCCTCACTATCTGATCCCTTCAGACTGAGCTAGATGTGATGTCCTATTCTGTATTCGGAATGCGATGGGACTGGGCCAAATGTCATGGCCGACAGAAGACGATGCACTTGTTGCATTATTAATTCACCTTCTATTCGGTGAAAAGACAGATTCGCGGGTTTTTACACCCGTAGCGCCTTGTGCCTCCGATATGCTATGTTGGATGATGAATGACAATAGTCTATCAATTAATCGCACGAGAGTTATATAGGGACGACACAATTTATTCACACTATATACCGCTACGTGCTGGGAATGCACTCAGCTCCATGGGCCTTTGCTGCTTCACTGTTGCAAACAATAATATAATGAGGTGGAGAATCGCACGCTCTGCAAATCGTCACTTTACAGACCTCAAAACTCGGCGAAAGGAAAACCAACCTTTGCCTACAAGAATAAAAAAACAGATTCCCCAAGAATCTCGATTCCCCTTGGAAACGCTCCCTCACTTCAAGGGTTTCCTTCGAGTATGACGGCGTCCTTTTGACGCGTATCGAAACGACTCCTTCATTTGAAAGCTCACACCAAACTGATGCTTCCAACTCCTTATCCTAGCCTCGTGCGTGGACTTCGCGCCTCAGGCTAGTCATTTACGGCCATAAAAAACTTCTGGAACCGATCTGATGCAAGCAGCCAGCTTCAGACCCGAAAACAACAACAGTGAGTCACATCCAAGCGCAAAAACACACTTAATACATAAAAATATATAAAAAAATAATAAAATGCAACAAAAATATATCAATAAATAAATAAAAATAAATTAGAGGGACACGACACTCAGTGTCTGACGCACCAGCCTGGTCATTTCCAATTCCCAGGTTCGAGTCCCAACTATACAAGTGTCGATATTAATGTCCGCTAAACCTCACTGAAACCCTCCATCAGAAGAATAGCCCTATGTACATGGAAAGGCCGCTAAATCTGCGAATGAGGCTCTAAGTTGTTTTACAGTGTGACTGTAGACCCATTTGATGACCTTAACAGGAGGCTGTCATCTCTTAGGACACAGATGGCAGTCTCTGCAACCTTCGCCGAGTCCTTGGGGTCCTTGTGACCTAGCCATGTAGCTTTGGGTTGGGTTGTTTTACCTCTGAGCAGCACTTTTTTGCACACCATGGGCTAAATGGCCAGGTCACAAGGACCCCGAAGGCTCAGAGAAGGTTGGAGGAGGGGACCCACTGGAACAGCTGTTGGGAGACAGATGGTAGCCTCCCGTCAAGGCCATCCAGCGTGTCCTTTAACGTGCACAGGGTATGGCTCTCCCGCACAAGAGGCCACGGCTTAACGTCCCATCCGATGGATGGCGGTCTTTTCAAGCCTATCGGTGTCTCCCTACTGACCGTGGGCAGGACGGGGAATTTTGCGGAGATAAATCTCAACGCTGACCCAGCTGGGACTCGAACCTAGGAACTACAGATTACGAGCCTGGCGCGCTACCGACTGAGCCACCCCCGCCCCGCCATGTAGCACCATTGTGTGAAAGAAATAAGTGACTCTCAGAAGTAAAACAACGCAACTTGATTAAGGCGATAGAACTTCGTCTTTGTTCCGCTTTTGCCAATTTTTTCTCTGTTTATGCTTCTCTTGAAGCCAAGAAATTCGAATGGAGGAACTAAGGAGGAAGTGAACATACAACCAGTCACGTGCCTTTTCCCCCGAATGAGAAAAGGACTTTTGCTATTGGCTTTCAAAACGTCGCAAATCTTGACCAATAAACCAAGAAGCGGAGGCATTGCGATTGATTATTCTGTTTATTTCCTTTTTCATCAATAACATAAAAGATGGAAAAACGTCATTCCCCTTTTTTTTTTATTTTTCTTTCTGAATTTAAAGGAAAAAAAGTTAAATTTGGATGGCATCCCTTCTTCGTCTATTGGACGTTTCTTAGAGATTGGATTCGGTGTGTTTTTCTCTTCACGTGAATCTTTCATCATATTCCGACCGAACAAAGACAGCAATGGTAATAACAATGTTAAGAATGTCTGAGGCAGAATCAGCCATAACAATGAGTGCTCTGGTCCTGTTGCGTTTTCCTCTCTGTTGATATTCGATTGCGTTCGTCTCATGCTTTATTCAGACAAACGAAAGCGACGGTTGCAGATTTAACTGGAAATATAGGAAAGATTTCGGGCATGAATCGCATTACGTTACGGAATGGGGTCGAAATGATGAATCAGGACGTCACTTAGGTGATTTTGAAAATAATAAAGGCGAAGAGAAATAAAAATTTCGTATCGGATATCAGCGAATTCTTGAAGTGAAAGTTTTAAACCTGATCCAGAGATTTATTTGGTTTAATACATGTAGTGAACATTCTAGACGATGGACCTGTGTTCTTGTCTCCGGGTGAGGAATGGATGTTTGTGTTGTTTTTCTTCTGAGGTCCTTCCATCCTCACAGACCTTCTACTACGGCATATAAAATGACAAGCTCCTGTCAGACCTATGTGGCAAGCAGCTGCTTGAGGGGGTATTTATTTACTTTTTATTAATGCTCTGAGCCATTGGACCACAATGGCTCAGAGAAGGTTAGGTTGTTTTACCGCTGAGCGGCACTTTATTGCACACAATGGGCTAAATGGCCAGGTCACAAGGACCCCGAAGGCTCAGAGAAGGTTGGGGGAGGGGACGCACTGGAACAGCTGTTGGGAGACAGATGAAAGCCTCCCGTCACAGCCATTCAGCGTGTTCTTTAACGTGCACAGAGTATGGCTCTCCCGTCCTTAACGTCACATCCGACGGACGGTGGCTTTTTCAAGCCCATCGGTGTCCCCTACTGACCGTGGACAGGGAGGGGAATTTTGCGGAGATAAATCTCAACGCTGACTCAGCTGGGAACTCGAACTAGGAACTGAAGTTTACAAGCCTGGCACGCTACCGACTGTCACCCCCGCCCACTAAACTTCCGAACCAAATTTCAAATCCCTGTACCAGAACCCAATTTCGAAACCTGAAAGTACTTTTTTTGTGCGTCTAAAACTATTTCTCCTCCTTCTTTTCAGTTCGGCATTTCTAATCTTCAGTTTTTCGACGTATAGTACTTAATGTAATTCAAATCTTATTCATCATCATCATCATCATCCTCAAGCAGCCATGGGCTACGGAGGTCCACCCAGACCGTGCAATTTAGTTCTCCAAGCAAATCTTTCTTGAGCTACATCTACTGCATCTGGCCACTGCACACCAATTCTAACAAGGTCCTCTTTGACATTGTCGGCCCACCGCATCCTAGGTCTCCCCTTCTTTCTGAGGCCTTTAGGCACACTGTTCATAACCCTATTCGCCAATCTATAATTATTCATACGGGCAACATGGCCAAACCAACGGAGTCTCTCTCTGCACAATATGCTGCTTAAAGGAGGTTGCAAACTCCTTTGCCTAATCTCATCATTAGTTACAAAGTTGAACCACCTAATGCCCAAGATACTGCGTAAGCATCTGGAATCAAAAGCATCTAGTTTCCTGTTATCTTGTTTACAAAGTGTCCAAGTTTCACTACCATAACTAACCCTAGAAAGAACCAAACTATTATACAGTCTAATTTTAGTCTTTAGGTGTATACGCCTATTTCTCCACACTCTCCATAGGTTCTTAAAAGTCCCGGCAGCAATCCCTATTCGTCAGTTAATCTCATGCCGCACATCACCATTATCTGTTACATAGCTCCCAAGATAATTAAACTGTGACACCTGCTCAAGACTGCAACCATTCAGATTAACTGAATCACAGCCTACCTGACCAATTTTCATCACTTTAGTTTTCTCTCTGTTTATAACCAAACCTACTCTACTACCAGTCTCATCAACAGCTCGAATGAAAGAGTTCATCTCATTAACATCATTTGCCAAAAGGGCTAAATCATCAGCATAATCTAAATCAGAAATTTTCGTATCTCCAGCCCATTTAAGGCCAAAATCTTTCCCTTGAAATGAATTTCGCATAACATAATCAATAACCAAGCTAAAGAGAAAAGGAGACAAAATGCACCCTTGTCGAACACCAGAGGTAATGCTAAACCAATTGCTACAAGCCTTACCAACTCTCACACACGACTCAGTGTTATTATAGAGAGCTTTCATTATGTTAACTAACTTGTCTGGTATACCATATGATCTCACAATCAACCACAAATTATGACGATCAACAGAGTCGAAAGCCTTTTTGAAATCAACAAAGCTAGCAACCAAAGGTTTCTGAAACTCTAAACATTTCTCAAGAATCTGCCTAAGTGAAAATATCTGATTCACACATCCCCTACCACTTCTGAATCCACATTGCTCATCACGCAATTGACTGTCAACCAGATTCTTAATTCTATTAAGCACAATCATGGAAAGAACTTTACCTGGAACAGAGAGTAGGCTGATACCCCTATAGTTATCACAAGAACTGCGATCACCTTTTCTGAAAATAGGGATAACAATAGCTCTGGTAAAATCCTTAGGAACCATGCCTTTATCATAAAAGATATTCAGAATTTCAGTCATCCAAGTGGTAACCGAAACATTCCCAGCTCTAAGCATTTCCGTAGTAATTTCATCTACCCCTGGGGATTTATGAAGTTTAACTTTAGAAACAGCCAAAATAACTTCAGATTGTGTTATACCGCCAACATTAAAGCCACCAATGCATCTATCATCATTGCAAACAACGGGAGTAGAACTAACTACATTGTTTAGAACATCACTGAAATGCTCAGCCCACCTAGCCATGACAGAATCCTCCCCTTCTATAACCTTACCTTGTTTATCCTTCAATCCTTGTATGCCTGTCCGTTTTCTACCACACAAAACATTAACTATCTGGTACAGCTCTCTGCTGTTGTGCTGTCTAACTGCTTACTCAGCTTTGTCAGCCAAACCATCAAGCCAAAGATTCTTATCAGCAGTTAACTGATCCTTTACAAGTTTATTAAGGTCTCTGTAATGCTTTCTATTAGGACTAGTAGGGTATTGATTAAGGGCATTCCTGCAGTTCTTTCTTTCCGAAATAAGCTCAAGTGCCTTATCACTCAGATAATTTTGCCTCTTCTGCTCCTTTTTTCCTAAAAGAGTACTGTTAGTGTCCAAAAAAGCCTGTTTAAAATGATCCCATTCTTCCTCAACTTCAGTAGTAAGCAAACCATGACTGTCATAATGACTAAGTAACCTATCATGGTAAGCTTTGGCTATAACTGGATCTTTCAGAGCTTCAGTATTAAAAGTAAATTTTTTAACCCTAGCACAACACTTTTTAAGTTTAAGTTGCAACACACTTTTAACAAGGTAATGGTCAGATCCAATTTCAGCTCCCCTATATGACCTGGTAATTCCTAACAGAACTAGCCCATTTGCTGTTAATTAATATGTAATCAATCATATTCTTATGCAGCCCATCAGGTGAAACCCATGTGTACTTATGTATGTCGCGGTGTTTGTAATAAGTGTTAGTTATTCTGAAAAGTTTACTTACCTGTAGGAGACGTTGCCCATTGCCATTGCAGCTACCAATACCAAAAGGGCCTATTACTCCTCCCCACAGGTCAGAGTCAGTACCAACTTTGGCATTGAAGTCACCAAGAACAAGGGTAATATCTCCCTTCTTGACAGAATTCAAAATATCCTGAAGTTGTTCATAAAACCTATCCTTCTCATCCTCATCGGCATCCTCAGTGGGGGCATAACAGCAGATAACATTCAAGTCTTTAACGCTTGTCTGAAATTTTGCTGTAAGAAACCTTTCATTAATGCACTCATATCATAGAAGAGCATCGTTAGCGTGTCTGCTGAGAAGCAGACCCACGCCTTGGTGATGCTTATTGTCGTCCCTCCCTGAAAAGAGAAATTTAAGATTATTTTTAAGAATCTGACCTTTATCTGTCCATCTGGTCTCTTGCAAGCCGAGAATATCTAAATTATAATGGTGGAATTCTTGTGTGAGACATCAAGAGAAAAAGCTCTGTGCAGAGTCCTCACATTCCAACTACCTATGGAGAGAAAATGGTTAGTGGGATGTTTAAAGAAACTATGTTTATTGAGAGAGGGAATGCCGACAATATCAAACAGCCCCCTAATCGCAGACATGGGGCAAAGACCCGTTCCCCCACTACTAAAGGCTGAAGCCATCTACACTGGAAGACTTCCTCCAATGTAGAATTTGACGACGCCAATAGAAGCAAAGAGTTCAGGTGCCTGCGATGACTTCTGCTCAGGATTATCCACCAGCTGATAAACATATCCTGTGAATCTATTCACTTGGGGCTGTCAACCCACAAACAAACAGAAAACACAGCGGAAGATTTTCCCTCCACAGAAGCCCACCACTTTTTGCTGGTTTTGCTGCACCACCAGTGCAGCAAAATCAGGATCCATAATCAAGCTCAGAGCCATATATCTGTCGAGTCCAGTAGGTTTATATGGTCAGCACCAGGACCTTGTGTGGTTGACCACTCCTCAGCAGGGTAGAAAAAAATGAAAAGTAGCCATAGTTGTCCAGATCAGTAGGCCACACTAATCTGGCAGCCCTCCCCTTCCGTTCACTTCCGCAAGAGAGTATCTCTTTTGAAAGTTACTAACGGTCCGCACCACGAGAAGGCGGGGTCGGACATTAGATGCTAGGCCTGGCCGGTTCTAGACTCTATAAAATAGTTTTCCCTTGAGAAATTCAGATTCAGACGAATTTATTCGTTTACTTTCGGTTATGACTCGCGTGCAACCTACAGTCGCTCAAAAAAATATATGAACACTATGGTTGATTACAGAACTGAGAAAAAATATCTGGCAACGATTTTTTTAGAAATTATACGATCTGGCAACCTTCGTGTCACGTGACACGAAGAATATCCGAACGCTATGGTTGATTGCAGAACTGAGAAAAAATATCTGGCAGGGCGGGGAATTTTGCGGAGATAAATCTCAACGCTGACCCAGCTGGGACTCGAACCTGGGAACTGCAGATTACGAGCCTGACGCGCTACCGACTGAGCCACCCCTGCCCCGAGAAGGTTAGGGAAAGGAAGCCAACTGAACAGCTGTTACAAGGCAGGTGGAAGCCTCCCGTCAAAGCCATCCAGTGTGTTCTTTAACGTGAAGAGGGAAAGGAAGCCAACTGAACAGCTGTTACAAGGCAGGTGGAAGCCTCCCGTCAAAGCCATCCAGTGTGTTCTTTAACGTGAAGAGGGAAAGGAAGCCAACTGAACAGCTGTTACAAGGCAGGTGGAAGCCTCCCGTCAAAGCCATCCAGTGTGTTCTTTAACGTGAAGAGGATGCACTCTCCTAAACAAAGAGCCACGGCTTTACGTCCCATTTGGAATTCCAATCAGTAGTGCACTAGGCTCGTGATCTGCAGTTCCCAGGTTCGAGTCCCAGTTTGGTCAGCGTTGAGATTTGTCTCCGCAAAACTCCCCTCCCTGCCCTCGGTCAGTAAAGGACACCGATGGGCTTGGAAAGATCGTCCGCTGAATGGGCCGTACCCTGTACCCCTTACAGAACAATCTGGATGGTTTTGCACGTTAAAGAACACGCTGGGAGGCTGTCATCCATCTCCTAGCAGCTGTCCAGTAGATTCCTTTTCTCCGACCTCTCTGAGCCCTTTGGGTCCTTGTGACCTGGTCATTTAGCCCATTGTGGGGAAAAAAGTATCGATACTAAACACACCTGTCAAGGCCATCTAGTATTTATTAGGTATGGCTCTCCCGCAGATGGGACCACAGCTTAACGTCCCATCCGACGGACGGTGACCTTTTCCGAGTCCATCGGTGCCCTCTACTGGACAAAGGCTAGCCGGGGAGTTTTGCGGAGATAAATTTCAACGCCCAGGTGGGACTCGAACCTGAAAACTGCAGATCAAGAGCCTTGCGAGCTAACGTCTGAGCCACCCCCGCTCCACATGCAATGGAAGGCTTCCATCTGTCTCCTAACAGTTGAATCTGTAGTTCCCAGGTTCGAGTCCCAGCTGGGTGAGCGTTGAGATTTATCTCCGCAAAACTCCTCGCCCTGCCCACGGTCAGTAGGGGACACCGATGGACTTGAAAAGGCGCCGTCCATCGGATGGGACGTTAAGTCGTGACTCCGTGTGCGGGAAAGCCATATTCTGTGCACGTTAAACAACACGCTGGATGGCCTTGACGGGAGGTTACCATCTGTCTTCCAACAGCTATTCCAGTGGATCTTCTCCCCTAACCTTCTCTGAGCCTTAGGGGCCCATGTGACCTGGCCATTTAGCCCATGTTGTGCAAAAAAGTGACGCTCAGAGGTAAAACATCCCAACCCAATCCTAATAGTTGTTCAATGGGTCCTTTTTTACCGACCTTCTCTGAGTCATTGGGATCTTTGTGACCTGGCTATTTAGCACGTTACGGACGAAACAGTGTTGCTCAGAGTAACCAACTTGCATTGTTTCATCATAACTTTCGGCTGCAAGGTTCCAACAATTAAAACGAAGTGAATTTTGAAATGCTATTTCTGTCTCTATCTCTCGTGATCAGCGAAAATAGTAAAAAACCCATCGACCATTTCCAGACAACCAGTGGCGGCTCGTAGCTAAAATTAGTGGGGGTGATGCACATTCAAGAATATGGTACACGGTTTTTAAGCACAACACACGCGGAGTAAAAAAAAACTACCTTCAACCAGCACGCCAAGGTCGGCACTGCGGGAACGACAGTGCTCTCTCTCCCTTGCAGCCTCGCGTGTAGCTTCCTATGTGCGCATGCGCACAACAGTCAAACACCTCGCCGCTAGTACTGTGAAGCGTACAGTTCCATACAAAGTTTTTTGTATCTTTTTCCTAAACTGGAGGATGGCTACTGACATTAAGCTTAAGGATTATATATTGTACAAGTATAAAGAAAGAATTAAAGAAAAAAGGACTCATTATATTAATGTTATCGATAATATCAAGTTGAAATTGGGGGTGCTGCAGTTGCACAGTGCCTATACGCGAGCCGCCACTGCAGACAACGCTAACCCATCTGCATTGTTGATTCAATAATTACAACCTGGACTCGCGACAGTACTCGAGTTGCATTCTCTCTTAACAATGCGCTCGAGAAACGAACGCTAATCCATCGATGTCTGGCGATACAATGACCCAATTGATACCGCAAAGCATCACTCTGTTACGTAACGTGATTTCCTATTCGTGTGGTGCAGCGAGCATACTTCCGGTGTCGTGTTCCGGAAGACAATTAAGAGCCAGCGCCATCTTCGTCTCTGTCTGCCAATGAGAATGAACGGCTTTTAATAAAGATGACTCACTGTAACGCAGGAAAAAAAATTGCTTCGGTTAATTAATCGTCGAGTCTCTGAAAATTCTCTTTTCATCAAAGACGGACGAAGCGACGACGATAGGGAAGGAAATCTTTTGAATCCCGGAGTCTTCATCCTCTAGTGTGCGCGTTCAGGGCTGAAGCAGATCGACTCGCACTTTCGAGATCTAGTTGGAAGTTGCGTAACGTCGGGGATGAGGTCGATTTCGTTGTCGATATCAACGGGGACATTTTCGCCGCCACGGAACGCTAATCATCCGCGAAGGAAGCCTTTGTTACGTCATTAGTGTTAGTTAATTAAGGAGGGGAGCGAGGCGAAATTGAAAACAGGTACAGTCGCTCAAAAAAATGTCCGAATGCTATGGTTGATTACAGAATTCAGAAAAAATATCTGGCAACGATTTTTTTTTAGAAATTAGTGATCTGGCAACCTTCGTGTCACGTGATTGCAGAATTCAGGAAAAATATCTGGAGCGTGTACAGGAACTGTACACGCTCCAGTTACCGTTCACAGCAAACTGGAGCGTGTGCAGTAACTGCACACGCTCCAGTTTGCTCTGAACGGTAACTGCACACGCTCAATATTTCTGTGAGTGGGCCCACACGATCCAGGTTTAGAAATTAGCGATATGGCAACCTTCGTGTCAAAAAAAGTATCCGAACACTATGGTTGATTACAGAATTCAGAAAATATATCTGGCAACGATTTTTTTTAGAAATTAGTGATCTGGCAACCTTCGTGTCACGTGACAGATGGTAGCCTCCCGTCAAGGCCATCCAGTGTGTTCTTTAACGTGCACAGGGTATGGCTCTCCCGCACACGGGGCCACGGCTTTACGTCTCATCCGACGGACGGTGGCCTTTCCAAGCCCATCGGTGTGGGCCTACTGACAGTGGGCAGGGCGGGGAATTTTGCGGAGATAAATTTCAACCCTGACCCAGCTGGGACTCGAACCTGGGAACTACAGATTACGAGCCTGGCGCGCTACCGAGTGAGCCTCCCCCCCCCCCCCCCTAAACAAACAGTTAAGAAGCCCGAAGCATCAAAAGAGTTTGGAGGAAGAGCGGTTAGGAGATAAACGGTAGCCTCCCTTCAAGCCCCCCCCCTTTAACGTGCACAGGGTATGACTCTCCCGCACACGGAGCCACGGCTTAACGTCTCATCCGACGGACGGCGGCCTTTCCAAGCCCATTGGGTGTCCCCTACTGACCGAGGGCAGGCCGGGGAGTTTTGCGGAGATAAAAATCAACCATGACCCAGGTGGGACTCGAACCTGGGTACTTCAGATCACGGTTCTGAGGTGCCGAGCTACCCCCGTCCACCTTCACGGGAGTCTTCCATCTGTCTCCTAACAGCTATCCAGTGGGTCCCATTCCCAAAACTTTCTCTAACCCTTGAGGAGTCCTTGTGATCTGGCCATTGTGAGCAAAAAAAAGTGCCGCTCAGAGATTGACCGGAATCTTGACACTACATAAACTCCGACGTTACCTTAGCAACAGAATCGAATCACAAGTAACCAAAAAAAAAAGTGGTTGTTTTCTTCTACTTAGCGTGTCGTATTACTCACAGAGGAACCTCATCAAGCACCTCAGGCAGGTTATTTCTGATCCAGGGACGAAAGAAGGTCCATAACTCCATCCTCCACAGATGACCTCTGTCGGTAATGTCCTCCGCTGGATGTGATCTTACGATGCGGAAACAGAACTCCCCATCCTCCCAGAGACATCTTCATTACCTGCTCGGCTCACATCCGTCGAGTCGCAACAGCCATTCTTCCAAACAGGTCACAACGAATGGAGGCGACTGTCTTTCGAGGTCATTACAACTTGTTACTATCCATCGCGCGCAAGAGGATTGTTACCTGCTCACTTGCCATTGTTTCTTGTTCGAAAACAGCATTAAGGATCATTCTTACGCCGCGTTAACACTTTGTTACTCAGGTTACAGACAATGTCACCATTACACAGGTGGATTATTATGTACAGTCGCTCAAAAAAGTATCCGAACCCTGTGGTTGATTACAGAATTCAGAAAAAATATCTGGCAACGATTTTTTTTAGAAATTAGTGATCTGGCAACTTTCGTGTCACGTGATTACAGAATTCAGGAAAAATATCTGGAGCGTGTACAGCGACTGTACACGCTCCAGTTACCGTTCACAGCAAACTGGAGCGTGTGCAGTTACTGCACACGCTCCAGTTTGCTGTAACTGCACACGCTCCAGTTTGCTGTGAACGGTAACTGCACACGCTCCAGTTTGCTGTGAACGGTAACTGCACACGCTCCAGTTTGCTGTGAACGGTAACTGGAGCGTGTACAGTTGCTGTACACGCTCCAGATATTTTTCCTGAATTCTGCAATCACGTGACACGAAGGTTGCCAGATCACTAATTTCTAAAAAAATCGTTGGCAGATATTTTTTCTGAATTCTGTAATCAACCATAATGTTCGGATACTTTTTAATATATATAATGCGTATGAATGTATAATGCAATGAATATGGAGCGTGTGCAGTTACCATTCACAGCAAACTGGAGCGGTTGCGGTTAATGTTCACAGCACATTGGATCGTGTGAGCTCACAAAGACCTGGATCGTGTGGGATCACTCACGGAAATATTGAGCGTGTGCAGTTACCGTTCACGGCAAACTGGAGTGTGTGCAGTAACTGCACACGCTCCAGTTTGCCGTGAACGGTAACTGGAGCGTGTACAGTTGCTGTACACGCTTCAGATATTTTTCCTGAATTCTGTAATCACGTGACACGAAGGTTGCCAGATCACTAATTTTTTTAAAAATCGTTGCCAGATATTTTTTTCTCAATTCTGTAATCAACCGTAGTGTTCGGATATTTTTTTCAGCGATTGTATGCATGCCGTAATACAAAAGGAAAACGTTTTGTTACCTATGTTGATCATTTCACAAAAGAAAGCGATTTAGTATTGCATGTACCTCAGCAGCTAATTAATATTTGTAATCGTGGAGGGCTAACTTATCCTACTGAAGTTGCTATAAATGTGGGAATGTTATGTTATGCTGTTTTTCAAAACTTACATCCAGTAATAATGTCGAGCATAAATTTCTAAACCGCAAAAATCAATTATTGATATACGTTAATATTTCAAAGCATATTTTGGAAAAAGGAACAATATTTAGCACAGATTTTTCAGTGTTTATGTGGGAAGTAAGTAATAGACTTGCTATATAAAATTATATATACATGTGAAATGTGTATATGTGTAAACAGACACAATCAAAATATGCACTCAACAAATCATCCAAAAGTAAATTGAGCACTTTGGAGAAATGATTATTAATATGCCAGCTATGTGTATCTGTTGAATTTTACTGCTGTCGGTCATGTCTCGAGGACTGGTATATTTGATTGGTATATTTGATGTGGGTTGGGTTGTTTTACCTCTGAGCGGCACTTTTTTTGCACACCGTGGGCTAAATGGCCAGGTCACATGGACCCCGAAGGCTCAGAGAAGGTTGGGGGAGGGGACCCACTGGAACAGCTGTTGGGAGACGGATGGTAACCTCCCGTCAAGGCCATCCAGCGTGTTCTTTAACCTGCACAGGGTATGGCTCTCCCGCACACGGGGCCACGGCTTAACGTCCCATCCGACGGACGGCGCCTTTTCAAGTCCACCTGTATCCCGTACTGACCGTGGACAGGGCGAAGAATTTTGCGGAGATAAATCTCAATGCTGACCCAGCTGGGACTCGAACCTGGGAACTACAGATTACGAGCCTGGCGCGCTACCGACTGAGCCACCCCTTTGATGTGGAGTCGGTATAAAATATTCAATGTTATCATTTTCCTTAACAAGCTGCATTGCTTATATTTCTAGTTATTATGGACCACTCTTCAATGTTACACTGAAATCTATAATTTTTTTATATATTCCTATGATTCTATTACAAATTATGTAAGGCAATGACATAGTGGTCACATGTTGTGCTTAATAATTTTCATTTGTCTACTGGTATGTCTTCAATGATAGACAAGGTTGTCGCAAACTATTTTTTGAAGCATACAGTATGATTAAGTTATCATTGGCATATTTGATGTGGATTTCGAATATTTTCTTTTTTTGTTGGATGTATGTGTAATCAATATATTCAGCAGTAAATAATTCAAAGTAATATTATTTGGGTCTGTAAATGGTAGCTAGGTAGTCACTGGAAGGAAAGCTATGCACCAATCCCCTGTGATGATGCATAGAACCGGCCAGGCCTAGCACCTAATGTCCGACCCCGCCTTCTCGTGGTGCAGACCGTAGTACCTTTCAAAAGAGATACTCTCTTGTGGAAGTGAACGGAAGGGGAGGGCTGCCAGATTAATGTGGCCTACTGATCTGGACAACTATGGCTACTTTTCTTTTTTTCTACCCTGCTGAGGAGTGGTCAACCACACAGGGTCCTGGTGCTGACCATATAAACCTACTGGACTGGACAGATATATGGCTCTGAGCTTGACTATGGATCCTGATTTTGCTGCACTGGTGGGCTTCTGTGGAGGGAAAATCTTCCGCTGTGTTTTCTGTTTGTTTGTGGGTTGACAGCCCCAAGTGAATAGATTCACAGGATATGTTTATCAGCTGGTGGATAATCCTGAGCAGAAGTCATCGCAGGCACCTGAACTCTTTGCTTCTAATGGGCACCGTCAAATTCTACATTGGAGGAAGTCTTCCAGTGTAGATGGCTTCAGCCTTTAGTAGTGGGGGAACGGGTCTTTGCCCCATGTCTGTGATTAGGGGGCTGTTTGATATTGTCGGCATTCCCTCTCTCAATAAACATAGTTTCTTTAAACATCCCACTAACCATTTTCTCTCCATAGGTAGTTGGAATGTGAGGACTCTGCACAGAGCTTTTTCTCTTGATGTCCTCACACAAGAATTCCACCATTATAATTTAGATATTCTCGGCTTGCAAGAGACCAGATGGACAGATAAAGTCAGATTCTTAAAAATAATCTTAAATTTCTCTTTTCAGGGAGGGACGACAATAAACATCACCAAGGCGTGGGTCTGCTTCTCAGCAGACACGCTAGCGATGCTCTTCTAGGATATGAGTGCATTAATGAAAGGTTTCTTACAGCAAAATTTCAGACAAGCGTTAAAGACTTGAATGTTATCTGCTGTTATGCCCCCACTGAGGATGCCGATGAGGATGAGAAGGATAGGTTTTATGAACAACTTCAGGATATTTTGAATTCTGTCAAGAAAGGAGATATTACCCTTGTTCTTGGTGACTTCAATGCCAAAGTTGGTACTGACTCTGACCTTTGGGGAGGGGTAATAGGCCCTTTTGGTATTGGTAGCTGCAATGGCAATGGGCAACGTCTCCTACAGGTAAGTAAACTCAACGGTTTCAGAATAACTAACACTTATTACAAACACCGCGACATACATAAGTACACATGGGTTTCACCTGATGGGCTGCATAAGAATATGATTGATTACATATTAATTAACAGCAAATGGGCTAGTTCTGTTAGGAATACCAGGGCATATAGGGGAGCTGAAATTGGATCTGACCATTACCTTGTTAAAAGTGTGTTGCAACTTAAACTTAAAAAGTGTTGTGCTAGGGTTAAAAAATTTACTTTTAATACTGAAGCTCTGAAAGATCCAGTTATAGCCAAAGCTTACCATGATAGGTTACTTAGTCATTATGACAGTCATGGTTTGCTTACTACTGAAGTTGAGGAAGAATGGGATCATTTTAAACAGGGTTTTTTGGACACTAACAGTACTCTTTTAGGAAAAAAGGAGCAGAAGAGGCAAAATTATCTGAGTGATAAGGCACTTGAGCTTATTTCGGAAAGAAAGAACTGCAGGAATGCCCTTAATCAATACCCTACTAGTCCTAATAGAAAGCATTACAGAAACCTTAATAAACTTGTAAAGGATCAGTTAGCTGCTGATAAGAATCTTTGGCTTGATGGTTTGGCTGACAAAGCCGAGGAAGCAGTTAGACAGCACAACACCAGAGAGCTGTACCAGATAGTTAATGTTTTGTGTGGTAGAAAACGGACAGGCATACAAGGATTGAAGGATAAACAAGGTAAGGTTATAGAAGGGGAGGATTCTGTCATGGCTAGGTGGGCTGAGCATTTCAGTGATGTTCTAAACAATGTAATTAGTTCTACTCCCATTGTTTGCAATGATGATAGATGCATTGGTGGCTTTAATGTTGGCCCTATAACACAATCTGAAGTTATTTTGGCTGTTTCTAAACTTAAATTTCATAAATCCCCAGGGATAGATGAAATTACTACGGAAATGCTTAGAGCTGGGAATGTTTCGGTTACCACTTGGATGACTGAAATTCTGAATATCTTTTATGAAAAGGCATGGTTCCTAAGGATTTTACCAGAGCTATTGTTATCCCTATTTTCAAAAAAGGTGATCGCAGTTCTTGTGATAACTACAGGGGTATCAGCCTACTCTCTGTTCCAGGTAAAGTTCTTTCCATGATTGTGCTTAATAGAATTAAGAATCTGGTTGACAGTCAATTGCGTGATGAGCAATGTGGATTCAGAAGTGGTAGGGGATGTGTGGATCAGATATTTTCACTTAGATTCTTGAGAAATGTTTAGAGTTTCAAAAACCTTTGGTTGCTAGCTTTGTTGATTTCAAAAAGGCTTTCGACTCTGTTGATCGTCATAATTTGTGGTTGATTGTGAGATCATATAGTATACCTGACAAGTTAGTTAACGTTATGAAAGCTCTCTATAATAACACTGAGTCGTGTGTGAGAGTTGGTAAGGCTTGTAGCAATTGGTTTAGCATTACTTCTGATGTTCGACAAGGGTGCATTTTGTCTCCTTTTCTCTTTAGCTTGGTTATTGATTATGTTATGCGAAATTCACTTCAAGGGAAAGATTTTGGCCTTAAATGGGGTGGAGATACGAAAATTTCTGATTTAGATTATGCTGATGAGTTAGCCCTTTTGGCAAATGATGTTGATGAGATGAACTCTTTCATTCGAGCTGTTGATGAGACTGGTAGTAGAGTAGGTTTGGTTATAAACAGAGAGAAAACTAAAGTGATGAAAATTGGTCAGGCAGGCTGTGATTCAGTTAATCTGAATGGTTGCAGTCTTGAGCAGGTGTCACAGTTTAATTATCTTGGAAGCTATGTAACAGATAATGGTGATGTGCGGCATGAGATTAACAGACGAATAGGGATTGCTGCTAGGACTTTTAAGAATCTATGGAGAGTGTGGAGAAATAGGCGTATACACCTAAAGACTAAAATTAGACTGTATAATAGTTTGGTTCTTTCTAGGGTTAGTTATGGTAGTGAAACTTGGACGCTGTGTAAACAAGATAACAGGAAATTAGATGCTTTTGATTCCAGATGCTTACGCAGTATCTTGGGCATTAGGTGGTTCAACTTTGTAACTAATGATGAGATTAGGCAAAGGAGTTTGCAACCTCCTTTAAGCAGCATATTGTGCAGAGAGAGACTCCGTTGGTTTGGCCATGTTGCCCGTATGAATAATTATAGATTGGCGAATAGGGTTATGAACAGTGTGCCTAAAGGCCGCAGAAAGAAGGGGAGACCTAGGATGCGGTGGGCAGACAATGTGAAACAAGACCTTGTTAGAATTGGTGTGCAGTGGCCAGATGCAGTAGATGTAGCTCAGGATAGACTTGCTTGGAGAACTAGATTGCACGGTCTGGTTGGACCTCCGTAGCCCATGGCTGCTTGATGATGATGATGATGATGATTATTTGTATCAAATTTTTATGTCATCGTATTTGTTCAACAAATCTTTCGTTTTGGTGTTTGTATTGGGATTTATTTCAATTATGCGATACTGATGATTTAAATCTTATTAATAAAATAATAGAATTGCACTGATGATTTGGTAGCTGTGAATGAATTTTGATCAAAGTAGCTTTCTTCTTAGAACATAACCTATGTGAAATTTAAAAGTTTTATATGAAATATAACCATGCTTTTAGTGATATTTATCAATATTTTTAAATCCTATCTGAAGTTAGTATGAATATATTTTGCTAAGCTGAGAATAGATTCTTATCTCTTCGAATATGTTTGCAAATGTAGCAAGTTCTTTTAAAAAATTAGTGAAATTATGCTTTAAAATTCAGGTGTATCCCGTTTTCTTAGAAATATAGTTTACAATTAAATATAATTAATAAAAAATATTTAAGTATTTCTAGATAATATGTTTATTGAATATTTTTCACATCGACAAATGAGATTTTTTTTTGTCTGTGAAAATAAAATATTTTTTACAAGAATGAAATTCTTCTCCGCATTTATGATGATTTCCTTTATGATTGATATTTGATTCAATTCAGCACAGGAAATGAAATCATTTAAATAACGCGCATCGAATTACACTAGTTTCCATAAATTAAGGAACAGCCTTATGTTAAGTCAATAGGAAGTTAACATCAAAGCCTTATAACTTCTAAAATAAATTTTTATGTTTTGAAAAATATGATTGCAGATAAAGATCTCAATCGAATAAATCATTATCTCGATTTTCAACAATATTTGTTCGGTATTTAATGAGTTATGGAAGTTTGAATATTTAACAACAGCAATGCCAGTCTTAAGAAACTTATATAAAACTGAAGGTTGGGTTGTTTTACCTCTGAGCGGAACTTTTTTTGCACACCATGGGCTAAATGGCCAGTTCACAAGGACCCCGAAGGCTCAGAGAAAGTTGGGGGAGGGGACCCACTGGAACAACTGTTGGGAGACAGATGGTAGCCTCCCGTCAAGGCCATCCAGCGTGTTCTTTAACGTGCACAGAGTATGGCTCTCCCGCACACGGGGCCACGGCTTAACGTCCCATCCGACGCACGGCGGCCTTTCCATGCCCATCGGTGTCCCCTACTGACCATGGGCAGGGCGGGGAATTTTGCGGAGATAAATCTCAACGCTGACCCAGCTGGGACTCGAACCTGGGAACTACAGATTACGAGCCTGGTGCGCTACCGACTGAGCCACCCCCGCCCCGTATAAAACTGAAGAATAGTGAAAGAATTCTTTACACAAAGTTCTAAAATACAAACTTATTTTATTAAACACTTTGATACAATACTTATTACTAAGTTTTAATTAACTTCTGAAGTCAATTTTTGTGGCTGGCATTGTTATCGCTAAATATTCAAACTTCCATAACTCATTAAATACTGAACGAATATTGTTGAAAATAGAGGTATTGATTTATTTGATTGAGATCTCCATCTGAAATCACATTTTTGAAAACAAAAAAACTTATTTTAGAAGTTATAGAGCTTTGACGTTAGCTTCCCATTGACTTAACATGGGGATTTTCCTTAATTTATGGAAACCAGTGTAGAAACGAATGCTTGGGCAAGATTTTCTAATAAAATTTCAATTATAGGTTTTGGGAGATTCCAAAAATGAAAATCGTAATACTTCGTCAACACCTAATTTACACAAAAAAAATGTTTAATTTATTTCTATAGCCGTCTCGTGGCCGAATGTTTAGCGCATTTGGCTACTGATCTAAGGGACCTGGGTTCGAGCCCCCATGGATGCATGTGTTGTTTTTCTGCTGAGGTCCTGCCAACCTCTAAGACCTTCTACTCTGGAATATAAACTGACAGGCTCCTGTCAGAACTCAGTGGCAAGTAGCTGCTTGAGGGGAAGTTTATTATTTTTTTTTATGAAAAAACAATTTTCTCTAGGAACAAAAAAATTGCATTTCCTCCCCCACTGGGTCTAACCCATTGTTGCCTATGAAAACTTCAAGACATTCACATTCCACCACCAAAATTTCAAATTTCTATCGTAACGACATCGTTTGCAATAATCATTTGAAATTTTGAAACTTTTCCACCAATCAGAGGAGGGAATTACAGTCATAGGAAGATTCCGAAAGTGCGAATCGTAACAGTTCATCAATACCTATCCAACAGAAAAAGATTTTAAATTCACCTATAAAACTAAAAAAAAGTTCGACGCCAATAGACGGATAGACAGACGATAAAGTGAAACTATTATATCGTTTTTTTTCAAAAGACATAAAAAAACTTTTTGCGTGCCACGAAAACAACAGCAAAGAAATCCAGCTTTTCGAACGCCCCGTTGTTGGATTGGGTTGTTTTACTTCTGAGCGGCAATTTTTTTGCACACCATGGGCTAAATAGCCAGGTCACATGGACCCCGAAGGCTCAGAGAAGGTTGGGGGAGGGGACCCACTGGAACAGCTGTTGGGAGACAGATGGTAGCCTCCCGTCAAGGCTATGGCGTGTGTGTTCTTTAACGTGCACAGGGTATGGCTCCCCTCACATGGGGCCATGGCTTAACGTCCCATCCGACGGACGGCGGCCTTTCCAAGACCATCGGTCGAGCGCCACGTGAATTGCGTGCAGAATTATTCATAATCTGCCTCGTGGAATCTGTTGTACGGAGATGAAACTTTGGCGCTAATTTGTACGTCTTCTTTCCCGCCAACATCGACTTCATTAAACAGAGTGCGCGTTAGCATGAGGTTTTCTGCGATCACGATTCTTGAAACTCGTAAATATGTTTCGGCAATGCCAAACGGGGAAAACAAGCGAAAGTTCTCCGACGCGCGGATAGCTATCTCTCGAGCGATTCTCTCTAATTAAAGGGGCGGGGGTGGCTCAGTCGGTAGCGCACCAGGCTCGTAATCTGTAATTCCCAGGTTCGAGTCCCAGCTGGGTCAGCGTTGAGATTTATCTCCGCAAAATTCTCCGCCCTGCCCACAGTCAGTAGGGGACACCGATGAGCTTGGAAAGGCCGCCGTCCGTCGGATGGGACGTTAAGTCGTGGCCCCGTGTGCGGGAGAGTCATACGCTCTGCACGTTAAAGAACACGCTGGATGGCCTTGACGGGAGGCTACGATCTGTCTCCCAACAGCTGTTCCAGTGGGTCCCCTCCCCCAACCTTCTCTGAGCCTTCGGGGTCCATGTGACCTGGCCATTTAGACCATGGTGTGCAAAAAAGTGCCGCTCAGAGGTAAAACAACCCAACCCCACCCCTCCTCCAACCTTTTCTGAGCCTTCGGGGTCCATGTGACCTGGCCATTTAGCCCATGGTGTGCAAAAAACTGCCGCTCAGAGGTAAAACAACCCAACAACTCTAATTAAAACAGAACGTTTATCGATTATTTTGTTTCTTTCTTTCTCCGCAATCGTTGCGGTTTGTTACGTCATCGCGCAGACGGTAAGATTGATGATATGTTCCGGGAAATTGGACGGAGATTAATTAGGAATATTTGGAGATTGGCTGCTGGTGATTCAATCAGGAAATCGTTTCAAGTGGAGCTCTGAAGTATCCGTTTGCGAATTCTCGCAGAGAAGAGATTTTCGCTTTGTAGTGGGTTGGCTGATCCAGATCATTGCAGAACTAGGGCGGGGGGGACGGGCTCGAGAACTTTCGCTTAAACTCGCACTTGTTAAAGTCCTCGAGCTCACGCCGATTACTGGAGGAAACGGAAATGGAATTTTTCAAGGAGAATTTCAAGCAGATATGAAAAAAAAGAGCATTTCTTTAATAATTTGTCTTCTCAGAAGATTGGTCTTTGGAAAAATGTGTAATTGGTTCTCAGCGTCGGATAGTTTCAGAAGATTTGAACATATATGTTGGGGTTGGGTTGTTTTACCTCTGAGCGGCACTTTTTTTGCATACCATGGGCTAAATGGCCAGGTCACATGGACCCGAAGGCTCAGAGAAGGTTGGGGGAGGGGACCCACTGGAACAGCTGTTGGGAGACAGATGGTAGCCTCCCGTCAAGGCCATCCAGCGTGTTCTTTAACGTGCACAGGGTATGGCTCTCCCGTACACGGGGACACGGCTTAACGTCCCATCCGACGGACGGCGGACTTTCCAAGCACATCGGTGTCCCCTACTGACTGCGGGCAGGGCGGGGAATTTTGCGGAGATGAATCTCAACGCTGACCCAGCTGGGACTCGAACCTGGGAACTACAGATTACGAGCCTGGCACGCTACCGACAGAGCCACTCCCGCCCCATACAAGGTGATTCAAAACTATAGGGCCAAACTTTAAGGGGTGATAGAACACACCTAAACAAGCACTTTTTGTCATACTATGCGTGGTCGGAACTCAAGCGGTAAAGCACTAGAGGGCGCTTTCCAGTGAACACTTATAAGTGCTGGTCTGGTCAGAAAGCGCTCCCGGTACAGTCTTTGGGCTTCCCTCGCATTCCCGTCCGCAGCTCCGTACGTGAAATGCATGTCCGCCTTCTCGTAATTCGTGAAACAATCCATCCGTTCTGCAATTCACGGTAGAAATGACGACGAGTGCGAAAACCAGCGATTATAAGTGTTCACTGGAAAGCGCCCTCTAGCGCTTCACCGCTTCAGTTCCGACCATGCATTGTATGACGAAAAGTGCTTGTTTAGGTGTGTTCTGTCACCCCTTAAAGTTTGGCTCAAGAGTTTTGAATCACCCTGTATATGTTTGAAAGACAACGGAATTCATTCAATCGTTAAATAAAAAAAATATTTTTATTCAGACATTTATTCAAAAGTTATTTAAAAAGTGTCTTTTTTTTTTTAGATTACTGGCGTGAATCGGTTTAGTTTTTTCTCGTAAGACCAATTAATAGTACAAAGCGTGATCATTTAATTCGTGAACAGAAGTAAAATGGTACATTAAACATCATCCTCTGAATCTTCCTGGCATTTGTCTTTCTCAAAAGACTCTCCCTTGAACTTCACACATTTTTGCCATCGTTGTACCCATGCATTAAAAGAGTCTTTGAAGCCATTTTTCGAAAGGGTGCGAAGTGTTGTCATTGTGACTCTGCAAGCTTCGTCGTCGGATGCGAAATGTTTCTCTTTCAAAGCTTTATTCAGTCGCGGAAAGAGGAAAAAATCGCAGGGTGCTAAGTCCGGGGAATATGGAGGATGTGGCAGAACCTCAGCACCTAGGGCAGTGATCACTGGCTGCACAGGGCGGGGGTGGCTCAGTCGGTAGCGCGCCAGGCTCGTAATCTGTAGTTCCCAGGTTCGAGTCCCAGCTGGGTCAGCGTTGAGATTTATCTCCGCAAAATTCCCCGCCTTGCCCACGGCCAATAGGGGACACCGATGGGCTTGGAAAAGCCGCCGTCCGTCGGATGGGACGTTAAGCCGTGGCCCCGTGTGCGGGAGATCCACACCCTGTGCACGTTAAAGAACACGCTGGATGGCCTTGACGGGAGGCTATCATCTGTCTCCCAACAGCTGTTCCAGTGGGTCCATGTGACCTGGCCATTTAGCCCATGGTGTGCGAAAAAGTGCCGCTCAGAGGTAAAACAACCCAACCCAAAATCCTTTGCAGGAAACTGATCCTCGCCGCATTTAATAAAGCAAGAGTTAAGAACAGACTCCGCTGAGCCTCTTTCATCTGATCCCTTCCCTTCGACATAGAACTTTGCGCGAAACCAATAAGCTCCGAAGTCAATAAACCTCGACAGGAACGAGAAGACTGAAGAAGACCACCGGACTCAAAAGCGATCGCTGCTCAGATACTCAAAACCTGCAGCTCAAATACATAACAAGAAGCTCTGAGATGAGAGGCAAGCTTCACAATATCCGAGCATCCAACATTCCACTGGTTATTATAGGATGGCTGTGACATCATCACAAGGAAGGGGAAATAGGGGGGGGGGAGAAGAGAATCACGATGTTATCCGAGCATCCAACATTCCACTGTTTATTATAGGATGGCTGTGACATCATCACAAGGAAGAGGAAATAGGGGGGGGGGGAGAAGAGAATCACGCCGTTCATGGGATACGGAGGGAGGGGAGGACGAAGGAGGGTCAACAAGAGATTCATTTCCGCTTTAGTCCGCCATAAAATCCCTTAAGTAAAAGCTCGCTGCACGTGCAGGATCAGCAAAGCACCTGATCTTTTCTGCACGTGAGGTAATTTGTGGATGGAGAGGCCCTCTTAAGAGGTGCATCATTTCCTCCCCCCCCCCCCATCTGCTGCTTCTCTTTAACTGACGAATGCTAGCACGGGGAGCGATTTACGTGCCGGAGAAGTGGAAGAGGCGTGAGCGCGTGCTTCAGCTTCTCTGCCGTTCAGAAGTAGCTCAGTGGCCTTCAGACGATCTCCTTTATCAGGGACACTCTGGATCGTGTTGCCATGAAAGCGATTTTCTAAGTCAGAAAAAGGCGATTTCACCATCCTTCCTGTGATTTGAAGATCATCGGATCGACTTCACCCATCCTCATGAGAAGTGATGTGAAGGATATTGATTCATTTATCATACTAATCAATATCCTTCACATCACTTCTAGTTATTTTACTTCCGAGTGGCACTGGGGCGGGGGTGGCTCAGTAATCTGTAGTTCCAGGTTCGAGTCCCAGCTGGGTCAGCGTTGAGATTTATCTCCGCAAAATTCCCCGCCCTGCCCACGGTCAGTAGGGGACACCGATGGGCTTGGAAAGGCCGCCGTCCGTCGGATGAGACGTTAAGCCGTGGCCCCGTGTGGAAGCCTGATCTCTTGTTGCACATCTCCGTCTTGTTGCTCCTTGTTGCACATCTCCGTGTGGAAGCCTGATCTCTTGTTGCATGTTGTACAGAAATGATGCACTCTTGTTGACTTTCCATCCAGCCTGTTACATGACACGCTGGATGGCCTACCCTGTGCATGTTAAACACATACCCTGTGCACGTTAAAGAACACGCTGGATGGCCTTGACGGGAGGCTACCATCTGTTTCCCAACAGCTATTCCAGTGGGTCCCCACCCCCAACCTTCTCTGAGCCTTCGGGGTCCATGTGACCTGGCCATTTAGCCCATGGTGTGCAAAAAAGTGCCGCTCAGAGGTAAAACAACCCAACAAACAACCCAAGCAATCCGAGTGGCACTATGTTTTTATACAAACAATGGGTGAAATGGCCAAGAGGGTTCAAATGATCAAAGCTAGGAAGGGATCCATTTGATAGCTATTTTTTCTTTTTCTTTTTTTAAATAGGTTATATCAGGGCCGGAGTTTGATCTTCTGATTCCCTGAGCTATGTTAAGTTTAAGAATCTCTAAAATACATTTATTATTGTTATAGAAGAAAACATTAAAAAATTGATGCAGTGAAAACGTTATATGAGCATTGATTGGGTTGTTTTACATCTGAGCGGCACTTTTTTGCACACCATGGGCTAAATGACCAGGTCACAAGGACCCCGAAGGCTTAGAGAAGATTGGGGGAGGGGACCCACTGGAACAGCTGTTAGGAGACAGATGATAGCCTCCCGTCAAGGCCATCCAGCGTGTTCCGTAACGTGGGTATGGTTTTACCGCACACGGCTTAACGTCCCATCCGATGGACGGCCTTTCCTTTCCAAGTCCATCGGTGTTCCCTACTGACCGTAGGCAGGGCGGGGAGTTTTACGGAGATAAATCTCAACGCTGACCCAGCTGGGACTCGAACCTTGGAAACTGCAGATTACGAGCCTGGCGCGCTACCAACTGAGCCACCCCCGCCCCAACTAGCATTGGTATACAATCATGACTGTGTAAATCTAAGATGAACAGTATTTGCACAATAGATTAATTTGAATATCGTCACGAAATTTCTTTCATAAACTTGAAACTCAATTTTTTGAGGCTCCTCAAAATCATGAGGTTCTATTCAGATGAACAAAATAGAAGCTATCACTGAGGACTATTACTGGTCACTTTCGTGCCACGTGACACGAAGGTTGCCAGATCACTAATTTCCAAAAAAATCGTTGCCAGATATTTTTCCTGAATTCTGTAATGACCATAGTGTTCGGATACTTTTTTGAGCGACTGTAGGTGGTCATATTATTTTGATACTAGATCGTGTGGGCTCACTCACGGAAATATTGAGCGTGTGCAGTTACCGTTCACAGCAAACTGGAGCGTGTGCAGTAACTGCACACGCTCCAGTTTGCTGTGAACGGTAACTGGAGCGTGTACAGTTGCTGTACACGCTCCAGATATTTTTCCTGAATTCTGAAAATCACGTGACACGAAGGTTGCCAGATCACTAATTTCTAAAAAAAATCGATGCCAGATATTTTTTCTGAATTCTGTAATCAACCATGATGTTCGGATACTTTTTTGAGCGACTGTACATTGATGGACTTAGAAAGCCGCCGCCCTTCGAATAGAAAGTCAAGATTTCACTCCGTGTGCAGGAGAGTCATTCCTGTACAAATTGAAGAACACGCTGGACGGACTTGAACGGAGGTTATCATCTGTCCCCTGAGTTTTGCCCAGTGGTTCCCCTTCCTCTACAGAACTCTGAACTATTGTGTTGGGTTGTTTTACCCTTGAGTTGCACTTTTTTTATGCATAATGGGCTAAATTTTGAGGTCACAATGACCCTAAGGCAGTGGGGTGACGGAGTCGGAAGCGCACCAGGCTCGTAATCTGCAGTTTCCAGGTTCGAGTCCAGCCTGGGCCATCGTTGAGATTTATCTCTGGAAAACTCCCTGTCCTGCCCTCGGTCAGAAAGGTACACCGATAGGCTTAAAAAGACCGCCGCCGTCGGATGTGACATCAAGTCGTGAGCTCCGCGTGGGAGAGAACCATATCCTATGCACGTAAAAGAACACGCTGGATGACTTTGACAGATAGGATGTTACCATCTGTCTACTAACAGCTGTTCAATGGGTTCTCAACCACGACACCAAGAGCTCAGAGAAGGTTAGGGGAAGGGGGACTCACTAGACAGCTACTGAGAGACAGATGGTAGTCTCCGGTCAAGACCATCCAGCATATTCTTAAATTTGCAGAAAGTATGGCTCACCTGCACATCGGGGGCATCGGCTGGCGGACAGCAGCCTTTCCAAGCCAAACGCAGTTCCCTTTCTCATCAGGGGCAGTGTAGATGCCAGCGGATATAAATCTCAACGCTAGCACAGCTGGGTTGGGTTGTTCTACTTCTGAGCGGCACTTTTTGCACACATTGGGCTAAGTGGCCAGGTCACAAGGACCCCGAAGACTCGGAGAATGTTGGAGGGGAGGGGACCCACTGGACAGCTGTTGGGGTATGGGTCTGTTGGGCACAGGATACGGCGCTCCGCACACGGGGTCGTGGCTTTACGTCCCATCTGACGGAGGTTTAATTTTTGACTGTGGTTGCTAGGGACCAAAGCAATAAAATACTATTATTCAATTTTATTCTTTTATTGAGCTTTTTTTTTTTCAGGTCTTTCCAAGCCCATCAGTGTCCTATACTGACCGATGGCAGTGGGGGGGGGGGAGGAATTTAGAGGAGATAAATTCCATTTCACACATAACCGTATTCTTTAAAAATTTTCGTTGTAAGCAAATCCTGTTCGAAAGAAAAAGATCTTTTCTAACATGCGTCCATAAAAAATCCACATTTAGGAAACTAATCAAGCCGTGACCTTTTTGAATACATCGAGGACGAAAAAATTAAGTCAAGCCGTGACGAATCTAGAAGGAAGTTGCTACAGAAAAATAAAAATACACCCGAAAATATTAAAGAATTCGTCTGAAAACATTTCGAAATATCGTAAACATCTTGCTCGAAACGATTTGCTTACACGCCCCCACTCGTTCCTCTACCTGCACTGCTCACAATCGGATCTCTCTGTCGATTACGGTTATTGCTTTTCTACGCCTCGGGGATGGCAGAGGTTCATCTTGAAACAGCTTCCAATAAGAGTGAAAATTCTGTCCACTCTAGATAGCTTCGTTCATTAATCCAATGGACACAGCATCCGCGCATGTTTTAACTAATGACACCTGTCGGGAATTATCTAAGACAGCGTTTCTCAATCGGTGGTACATTGGGTTGGGTTGTTTTACTTCTGAGCGTCACTTTTTTGCACACCATGGGCTAAATGGCCAGGTCACATGGACCCGAAGGCTCAGAGAAGGTTGGGAGAGGGAACTCACTGGAACAGATATTGGGAGACAGATGGTAGCCTCCCGTCAAGGCCATCCAACGTGTTCTTTAACGTGCACAGGGTATGGCTCTCCCGTACACGGGGTCACGACTTTACGTCCCATCCGACGGACGGCGGTCTTTCGAAGCACATCAGTGTCCCTTACTGACCGTGGACAGGGTGGGGAATTTTGCGGAGATATGTCTCAACGCTGACCCAGATGGAACTCGAACCTGAGAACTGCAGATTACGAGTCTGGCGCGCTACTGACTGAGCCACCCCCGCCACGAAAATATCAGTGTACCTGTCAGAGCTCTCGGTGGTACGCAACAGAAGTCTGGGAGATACGTAAATACAACTGAAATGCCTGAAATTTTAAGTTTTGCAGCGCTTTATTTTTATTGCAATTTTTAGATCCAAAAAAAACTAATTGCAACTAAATTGTTAATTAAACAATTAACAACTTTAAATTCATAATTTATATTAATAAATAATACAAAAACAATTAATAATTTAAATTTAAAAAATAATCAATATAAAAAATAATTTTTTAAATAATTAAATTTATATAAATCATAATTAATTTATTATTATGTTATTAATTGTAATTTATTTCTAAAATAAAAATTAATAAAAATAAATTTAAAAATTTTAATAATTTAAAAATTAATAAATTATTAATTTAATTAATTGTTGTTTAATTAAACAAATGTGTTTCAATGGTGGAAAAATTTGTTTGAAAATTTTAGATACAGTCGCTCAAAAAAATATCCGAACACTATGGTTGATTACAGAATTCAGAAAAAATATCTGGTAACGATTTTTTTAGAAATTAGTGATCTGGCAACCTTTGTGTCACGTGATTACAGAATTCAGGAAAAATATCTGGAGCGTGTACAGCAACCGTACACGTTCCAGTTACCGTTCACTGCAAACTGGAGCGTGTGCAGTAACTGCAACTCCAGTTTGCTGTGAACGGTAACTGCACACGCTCAATATTTCCGTCAGTGAGCCCACACGATTCAGGTCTTTGTGAGCTCACACGATCCAATGTGCTGTGAACATTAACCGCAACCGCTCCAGTTTGCTGTGAACGGTAACTGCACACGCTCAATATTTCCGTGAGTGAGCCCACACGATCTAATATCAAAATAATATGACCACCTACAGTCGCTCAAAAAGGTATCCGAACACTATGGTCGATTACAGAATTCAGAAAAAAATATCTGGTAGCGATTTTTTTAGAAATTAGTGATCTGACAACTTTCGTGTACGTACACGTTCGTGTATGCCACCTTCCATGAGATGGAACGGAAAGCCGGGGTGCCGAGTGCAGGAGAACCATATCATGCGAACATTAAAGAACACACTGGATTGCCTTTACGGAGGTTTACATCTGTCTCCCAACAGCTGCCCAATGGTCCCCCCCCCCTACCTTCTTTAAGCTCTTATTGCCCTTATGATCTGGTCATTTAGCCCATGGTATGAAAAAAAGTGCCGCTCAGAGGTAACTCCATTTGATTCATCAGAAATAGTTTCTTTCAATTCATTACTCATTAGGAGTGTGCGTTTTTAAGTGAAGCATTTTTCCTTCGGCTCTTTAAAAATTGTTTTTTTTTTCTAGTAGCTCTTCACCAAGTTTGGGTTAGACGACCCTGATCTAGGGCGAAAAGGGAGTGATTGATGGAACAAGTGACCTGATTTAACTATAACGGGCCAGACTGCCTTAAATACAAGCACCCATGGGCTACAGAGGTCCAATTAGACTTTTTAATTTAGTTCTCCAAGCATGTCTGTCTTGAGCTACAGCTATATTTTTCCGGAACTTAGTTTCGCTAAGCAGTACAATATATGCTTTCCTCTGCGTGCTGGGGCGGGGGTGGCTCAGTCGGTAGCGCGCCAGGCTCGTAATCTGTAGTTCCCAGGTTCGAGTCCCAGCTGGGTCAGCGTTGAGATTTATCTCCGCAAAATTCCCCGCCCTGTCCACGATCAGTAGGGACACCGATGGGCTTGGAAAGGCCGCCGTCCGTCGGATGGGACGTTAAGCCGTGGCCCCGTGTGTGGGAGAGCCATACCCTGTGCACGTTTAAGAACACGCTGGATGGCCTTGACGGAAGGCTACCATCTATCTCCCAACAGCTGTTCCAGTGGGTCCCCTCCTCCAACCTTCTCTGAGCCTTCGGGGTCCATGTGACCTGGCCATTTAGCCCATGGTGTGCAAAAAAGTGCCGCTCAGAGGTAAAACAACCCAACCCTCTGCGTGCTAATTAAAAAATAAATATTCCCTCAAATAGATGCAATGGAGGACTGATAGGAGTTTAGTATAAATACGGTATAGAGAGATGTGAGGAATGCAAGAATTCGGCAGACGACTCCAGTTCCTTTTTCCCAAATGTGCTAACGGTGCTAATGACCTTTTAAAAAATATTCTGCACAAAACGTCTGCTATTTTTTCGCCTCCGTACCGAGTATTAAAATTTTTGAAGGTCCCCCTCCATAATTGAACAGTCGCTCAAAAAAATATCCGAACACTATCTACTATCTGGCAACCTTCGTGTCACGTGACACGAAGGTTGCCAGATAGTAGATAGTGTTCGGATATTTTTTTAGAAATTCTAAAAAATTTCTAATTTCTAAAAAAATCGTTGACAGATATTTTTTCTGAATTCTGTAATCAACCATGGTGTTCGGATGCTTTTTTGAGCGACTGTAGGTGGTCATATTATTTTGATACTAGATCGTGTGGGCTCACACACGGAAATATTGAGCGTGTGCAGTTACCCTTCACAGCAAACTGGAGCGTGTGCAGTAACTGCACACGCTCCAGTTTGCTGTGAACGGTAACTGGAGCGTGTACAGTTGCTGTACACGCTCCAGATATTTTTCCTTAATTCTGTAATCACGTGACACGAAGGTTAGCAGCTAAATAATTTCTAAAAAAAGTCGTTGCCAGATATTTTTTCTAAATTCTGTAATCAACCATAGTGTTCGGATATTTTTTTGAGCGACTGCATCCTAGATTCGGAAATGATATCTATCCATTTACATCCATTACCGAACAATGCGTGTCAAATTCAAAATTTCGTGCTGGGTGGCGGCAGAACAGAGGGAAATCTTTATTTACACACGAGAACTTCTGTGCTGCACTGTTTTCGCACAGAGTGGGCTAAATTTCAAGGTCACAAGGACTCAAGGGTTCAAAGGCTGGATAAGGGGATGTAGTGGACAGCTGTAGGAGATAGGTGGAAGCATATGTTCCTGCTGTCACGCAAATACTCTGTTATGCATGCCAGTTAAATATCTATATTATCTGCTGGATGGTTGCAGAATTATAGGCACTTCAATATGACTTTTTTAGCACTGGATATATAATAATAATAATAATAATAATAAATACCCCCTCAAGCAGCTGCTTGCCACAGAGGTCTGACAGGAGCCTGTCAGTTTATATGCCACAGTAGAAGATCTGAGAGGATGGCAGGACCTCAGCAGAGAACAACACGAACATCCATGCCTTACCCGGGGCTCGAACACAGGTCCCGTAGATCAGTAGCCAAGCGTGTTAACCACTCGGCCACGGGACGGCTACTGGATATATAAGCATCACATAATGCAGGATAAAAATTCTTTTAGCTGGTTCTGTTTGGCAGGTGAAGTGGAAGAACAATATTTCGCTCTTAAACTTCGCAGTAAATTAGGTATTTTCAGAGTAACCATTACACTGAAAACGTAGATACTGCAGTTCTCTATAGCAGCCGGAATCTCGTTCCTTCTATTGACAGATCGATGGCCAACGTCATACTCCTCGAGCTCCGACATCATCCTCATCTTCTTCAACCCTTGGAGCATTGCTCTTTCGGCTGTTGGCGCTTTCCTCTTATCATTCCCAGGGCTTTCGAGTTCTAAAGTTGCAGGAGCGAGGCAAGCACGGAAGAAGCTTTGGATGGATTCTGTTTCTATATTTAGCTCTTTCTACCAGATCAATAGTCACGGTAACATCTACGCCAAAACCGGAATATTTCGATGTTCCACTTGGCACTGCTCATCCACGTGCGGCAAGTCATCGAGCGCATTTTAGTAATGCAGTTAACGATATCTAAATCTATCGCGCATTTCATCGCCTTGCAATTAAAAGATTGTGCGATGGATGACAAGACACATGATGGTCCATCGACTTCCTACTTGGTATCGTCTGCCCAACATGAGCTCATATCACGAAATCTTGTTACACAGTTTCAATATTAATTATTAGAGTTCTGAATTAATCTCTGAAAAAATTTTAAGATCACAAAACAGATTCGATTAGTGATTAAAAATAAATACCTCCTCAAGCAGCTGCTTGCCACAGAGGTCTGACAGGAGCCTGTCAGTTTATATGCCATAGTAGAAAGTCTGTGAGGATGGCAGGACTTCAACAGAAAAGCATCACAAATGTCCATGCCTTACCTGGGGTTCGAACCCAGGTCCCTTAGATCAGCAGCGAAGTGAGCTAACCACTATTTGTCTGTAGCATTATGACCCAAAAGCTTCGATTCCGGGTTGGGTCATTTTCTCTGAGCAGAACATTTTTTCTCATAATGGGCTAAATGGCCATGTCACAAGGCCCCAAGGGGCTCAGAGAAGGTTGGGGGAAGGGTCGGGTTGTTTTACCTCTGAGCGGCCCTTTTTTGCACACCATGGGCTAAACGGCCAGGTCACATGGACCCCGAAGGCTCAGAGAAGGTTGGGGGAGGGGACCCACTGGAACAGCTGTTGGAGACAGATGGTAGCCTCCCGTCAAGGCCATCCAGCGTGTTCTTTAACGTGCACAGGGTATGGCTCTCCCACACACGGGGCCACGGCTTAACGTCCCATCCGACGGACGGCGGCCTTTCCAAGCCCATCGGTGTCCCCTACTGACCGTGGGCAGGGCGGGGAATTTTGCGGAGATAAATCTCAGTGCTGACCCAGCTGGGACTCGAAACTGGGAACTACAGATTACGAGCCTGGCGCGCTACCGACTGAGCCACCCCCGCCCCTTGGGGGAAGGACTGCTGGGAGACAGATGGTAGCCTCCCGTCAAGGCCATCCAGAGTGTTCTTCAACGTGCACAGGGTATGCTCTCCTATGCACTGTGCCATAGCTGAACGGACTGTGGCCTTCTCAAGCCCATGGTGTTCCCTTTCTGACCGAAGGCAGAGTGGGGGTTTAGCAGAGAAAATTCTCAACACTGGCTCAAGTAGGACTCAAATCTGGGAACTGCAAATTATGAGCCTAGCGCGCTACCCTGGCTCAGTCACCCCCGTCTCTTTGATTCTAGAAAACTAATGACTGGATTTGGGTTGTTTTACCTCTGAGCGGCACTTTTTTGCCCACCATGGGCTAAATGGCCAGGTCACATGGACCCCGAAGGCTCAGAGAAGGTCGGGGGAGGGGACCCACTGGAACAGCTGTTGGGAGACAGATGATAGCCTCCCGTCAAGGCCATCCAGCGTGTTCTTTAATGTGCACAGGGTATGGCTCTCCTGCACACGGGGCTACGGCTTAACGTCCCATCCGACGGACGGCGGCCTTTCCAAGCCCATCGGTGTCCCCTACTGACCGTAGGCAGGGCGGGGAATTTTGCGGAAATAAATCTCAACGCTGAACCCAGCTGGGACTCGAACCTAGGAACTACAGATTACAAGCCTGGCGAGCTACCGATTGAGCCACCCCCGCCCCCACTAATTACTGGAATCTAAAACAGGAATTCTTTTGGCTGTAATGTCATGCCTCAAGTTTTAAATCGTGAAAAAGAACGTTTGCTATATGGCCTTAACAAGATTCGAAACAATGATCCTATTTGGCTCTAACACTGAATTATCCCCGGTGCTTCCAGGCCTCGCACTCTAGAAAACATTTTGCATTTGTGAAATACATTAATTCTTAAAAGTTTCAGAATAAAATATTAAACACTATCATAGTGACTCAAAATTTGATTTCTGGAAAAGTTGCCGACATGGTTTTAACAAAATTTCAAATCTGACGAAGGAATGCTATTTCGCTCTAGGGATGTTCACAAGTCACATCCCAATATCAAAGGAAAGCCATCTTCGAAGCTCTAAATCTTTTAAAGTAAGATTTTTATGGAAATGGGTTGGGTTGTTTTACCTCTGAGCGGCACTTTTTTGCACACCATGGGCTAAATGGCCAGGTCACAAGGACCCCGAAGGCTCAGAGGTTGGGGTAGGGGACCCACTGGAACAGCTGTTGGGAGACAGATGGTAGCCTCCCGTCAAGGCCATCCAGAGTGTTCTTTAACGTGCACAGGGTATGGCTCTCCCACACACGGGGCCACGGCTTAACGTCCCATCCGGCGGACGGCGGCCTTTCCAAGCCCATCGGTGTCCCCTACTGACCGTGGGCAGGGCGGGGAATTTTGCGGAGATAAATCTCAATGCTGACCCAGTTGGGACTCGAACCTGGGAACTACAGATTACGAGCCTGGCGCGCTACCGACTGAGCCGCCCCCGCCCCTTTTTATGGAAAAATGTAGCTGATAAATAAAGATCTCAACCTATCTAAATCTCTATTTCCAACAATAAATATATATATAATTTTTGGGGGGAGGGGTAGTCAGTCGGTAGCGTGCCAGACTCGCAATCTGTAGTTCCCAGGTTCCAGTTCCAACTGAGCCAGCTTTGAGATTTTTTTCTACTAAACTCCCACTCTACCTTCGGTCAGAAAGGGAACACCGATGGGCTTGAAAAGGCCACCGGTGTTCCCTTTATTTCCCAGGTTCGAGTGCCAGCTGGGCCAGCATCGAGATTTATCTCCGCAAAATTTCCCGCCTTGCCCACAGTCAGTAGGGGACACAGATGGGCGTGGAAAGACTGCCGTCCATCGAATGGGACATTAAGCCGCGGCCCCGTGTGCAGGAGAGCCATACCCTGTGCACGTTAAAGAATGTGCTGGATAGCCTTGACGGGAGGCTACCATTTGTCTCCCAACAGCTGTTCCAGTTGGGTACCCTCCCCCAACCTTCTCTGAGCCTTCAGATCCATATGACCTGGCCATTTAGCCCATAGTGTGTAAAAAGAGTGCCGCTCAGAAGTAAAACCCAAAACAACCACCAATATATCGGAAAAATCTACGTTTTCCTTTGCGGACACGTATACTATATATAGTGACGAGGTCTTTAGCCAATAAGCAAAGAGCTGTTTGTTCACATCAGGTCTCATCTTAGGTGGAACGGGGTATAGGACTCTACTTCTGAGTGGCCCATGACACTTGATTGATTAATTCTGCCAATGCAACCAATAATCGCAGATCTTGTAATTTAGCGAAAATCTCCATTTAACTGAGGCAGGCTCAGCACGACTCAGCTTTCCTGGCAAAATAAGTTTGAACTGGGTTGCTAACATTTTACCAGAGAATGATATTTATGTATGAACAGTTTAAGAACATCTAATACTTAAAATCAACCAATGCCTTTGTAAAATAAATAATAAATACCCCCTCAAGCAGCTGCTTGCCACAGAGGTCTGACGAAGCCTGCCAGTTTATATGCCATAGTAGGTCTGAGAGGATGGCAGGACCTCAGCAGAAAAACGACACATACATCCATGCCTTACCCGGGGCTCGAACCCAGGTCCCATAGATCAGTAGCCAAGCGTGCCAACCACTCGGCCATGGGACGGCTAAAAATAAATAATAAATACCCCCTCTAGCAGCTGCTTGCCACAGAGGTCTGACAGGAGCCCGTCAGTTTATATGCTATAGTAGAAGGTCTGTGAGGCTGGCAATGCCTTTGACCCCTCTCGATTTCTAGCCCGTCACTCCAACCCCTATTTGACCTTGAATGCGACACAGGATCTGATAATTCCTCTTATTTTTTAGTTCTATTGTCCAAAATAGACTTATTCACAAATTTTTAGCTCTCCAGAACAGGTATAATCGAATTTGACCTTTGACCTCAAAGGACCCATCGCATTTAAAATTTGACAAAATACCGAGATCTACGACACATTTCCCCTACGCACCAATTTTTAATCCTCTGGCACAGGTAGATCTACTTTTGACCTTTGACCTCGGACACATCGCATCAAAATTTTCGCAACATTTCCATGGTCTACGGCTCAAAATACACCCAGAACCAATTTTTAACTTTCTAGCACTGATAGATCTAAATTTGACTTTTCAGTTGAGGACCCTCCCGATCTGAAATTTCGTAACATTTTCGATATCTACGACTTAAAAAAACACCCCCGACACCAAGTTTCATGCTTCCAGCACAGGTAGATCAAGTTTTGACCCTTATTTGACCTCCATTTGACCTTGAAGGACAGGTCGAAGTCAGATTTCGAATTTTCCCCGAGATCTACAACTAGGATTACCCCTGGGTGTAAATTTTCAGAGCTCTACCATTTCTGGATCACAGTTAGAATTAGCATAATCCCCTGTCAGTCAATCACTCACAATCGTCTATATATTTCAATAATTTATTCATTCATATTTACATTAGCAATACAAATTTCAAGTCTTTAAACCACAAGAATTATTACAACTCGCCGGTGGCTTTTAAATACAATGTTTTTGCTCATTTCATAAAATTACAAAAAATTAGATACTGAAAACCATATAAACAAAAATATTAAATTTCAATTTTACAAATTCGAAAAACCATGCCAAATTAGCTCAACAACCATATTTTTAACTTCGTTTTTGAAATTTGTATCACCTATTATTTCACTCAGATAATTTGGTTAACAATTGTATTTTTTGAATAGCCAAAAAATCTTAAAAAAAAAACTTTTTTTATTTGGTTTGGGTAAGGTAAACTTTTTAGACACCATTTCTTTTGTATTTTATGTGTTTGCCACCCTCTGAAATGTAGAAAAAGTTTTATGAATAAATATTAAGGATTTCAAGAAAAAATTCTGTTCGAGATTTAAAATTTGCATGTGAAGAAAACTTTGCGCAGAAGAATCAAATTTTTTTAAATGTCATAACTATATATGTATACATATATTTTATAGGTTTAAGTGAGTTTTCAAATGTTCCTCCCCAAATAAAAACAGCATACTATATTCTTGAATAAATGAAAGTAATAAACCGTTTTTAGACACTAGATCTAACAAATCTCTTATTGTGTAAAAACTGAGGTATAATTCTATTAATTTTTGAAACTAATTTTTGAACATGATCATTCCAACTTAACTGTTTATCAAAAATAATAACCAGATATTTTACGCTATTAGCAGACATTATTTATCGTTTAATGACAATTAACCTGTAAGATCGAGACAGTAAAATTCACTTAGATTAATATCATTCCTCGTTGTATATTGAAATACACAAATTTTCTCTTGCATACATTAAGTTTATTTTTATCAAACGACTTCCTCTAAACAGCCAAACCTACATTAATATCCTGCTATAATCCAGTATCAAATCAGCAAAATGCGCTAAAACCACGTCATCAGCAAAGGAAATAATGCTACCCGAAAATTTTACCTCTATCATTTATATATAGATAGCAAAAATAATTGTGATCCTAAAACCGAACCTTGAGGTACTCCAAAATTTATTTCCGAACTGCTCAAAACAGTTCAAATGTTAACTTTCTGCATTCTCTTTGTTAAATACGAATTGAACCAATCTAATGGAATACCCCTAATTCCATAATTTTCAGCAAAGCGATACTTAAGAGGTCAAAGAGAAAATTTGGATCTACTGGTACTACACAGCAAAATATTGGTTCCTGGGAGTACAATGGGTCAGAACTGTTAAATTTTGGTTGTGATAAGTCCTTTGAGGTCAAAGGACCCATCGCATCAAATATACACTGAGATGCCAGTTTATTAGTACATCACCCCTCGTCACATAAATGGCTCATTCCAACATGTGTCCGGAGTGTACGGTACAAATCAGACACACCAGCTCTTCGAGCATCTGAGTTGGATGGAGAGTCAGAATGGGCAAAACAAGCAACCTGAGCGACTTGGAACATGGCAGGATAGTTGGTGTGAGGCGTGCCTGTTCTAGCATCTTCCAAATGGCCGTCCCCCTGCACTATTCACGCACATCCGTTTCAAGTGTTTACCAATGTGCAAAAAATTACCAGTGATCTGCGATCCTGTAGTCGAAAACAGCTTGTGGATCAGAGGGATTAAAAGAGACTGGCGAGAAAGCTGCAAGAAGACAGACCATAACCAGTCAAATCATAACGGAATTAAATATTGTGCAGAAGGTAATCTTCGAACACATCGTGTATCAGACTTTGTGCTAATGGGCTACAACAGTCGCAGACCATGTCGAGTACCGATGTTATTAGTGAAGAACAGAAGGTGTATTCCCAGTTGGCACAGGAGCATTGACACTGGATCATTTGAGGACTGGAAAAAAGGTAGCCTGGTTGGATAAATCAAGATTCCTTTTGCATCATGCTGATGGATCAGAATTTGGTAGAAGCAACACGAGGCCATGGGCCAACTTGTCTGGTGTCAACAGTACAGGTCGGTGGTGTGGGGAATATTTTCTTGGCACACATTAGGTCCCCTGATACCCATCGAAGGCCATCTGAACATCGTTGCTGACCGAGTTCAGTCCTTCGTGGTTAGTTTATCCTCACTCAGATGGGTACGTTCAGCATAATGCACGTATCGCCACATAATGATTCCAGGAACATGCTGAAGAGTTTTCTTGCTTCATTGGCCTGCATAGTCCCTAGATCTAAATCCTTTGAACATCTTTGGGATGAGGTGGAAAGGGCTCTTCTCAGGGAGACTTGGGTCGCCGTCCATTAGGTTGTGTTGTTTTACCTCTGAGCGGCACTTTTTTTGCACACAATGGGCTAAATGGCCATCACAAGAACTCCAAAGGCTCAGAGGTTGGGAGGCCCACTGAGAGAGCTGTTGGTAGGAAGGTGGTAGCCTCTTATAAAGGCCAATCCAGCATGTTCTTTAATGTGAACAGGGTTTATCCCGCACGGAACCACGGCTTAACGTCCATCCAACAGACGGTGGCATGCCCTGACGAATTCGGGCTATTCTGAAGGTTAAAGTAGGTGCAGCTCGCTACTTGGTAGGTGTACCTAAATAAATTGTCATCTCAGTGTAGATCTACCAATGGTAGAGGGCTAAAAATTGGTACCTAGGGGTATTTTGAGTGATAGATCTCAGAAATTATGCCAAATTTCAGATTCGATGGGTCTCTTGAGGTCAAAGGTCAAATCCGGATATATCAGTGCTATAGAGCTAAAAATCGGTGAATAGTACTATTCTAGCAGTAGAACTCAAAAATGAGGGATTTTCAGATTAGGTATCGCATTCGAAATCGAACAGGGGTCAGAGAGATGGGATAGAAATCAAGGTGACGAATACACCGTTTGATTTCTAGTAGGAAAGTATAAAATGTGAACTTTTAGTCTATTTCAACGAAGCATTTGGTCAGCAATGCTTAGTTCGGTGCAATGTCTACGGTTCGATACTAACCGCTCTAATCACATTTTCTTTTCATTTTTTTTTTTCATAATTCATTTTATAATTTATTATGAACAATTTAGTTTAAAATAAATCTAAATTCGGAGTAAAAATGGTAAACCTATATATATGACAATATTTTTTAAGAACAGTTTTTAAAATACTACTTGAACGGAGATTAAAAATATTTATACATAGGAAATTATTATAGGGGAGGCGCAAAATACTGAACTAGGTCCGTAAAGCTTTTCAGGATTTTTACCAAAATTTGAAGAACGCTTTGAGAAAGGTTAAAAAAATATATATGCAGCATGGAAATTTTTTTGTCTGATTCAGTTCAATACCAGGAATATTCCCAAAATTAATTCATCCAGGACCTTGTATTACATCTGGACCCTTGATCTTTACATCCGGGAGCTATCTGTGCTAGTCAAAGTGTCCCAACAAAAAATTCTGCCACTGATTTTCAGTAAAAAGTTAAGGAAGTTTGAATATGTAATAGGTCATAAGAATTACTCCGATAATCTTAGAATTCTTGGAAAGAATTAAACTTGAAAAGTATTATTTCAAAACATTTAATAAGTGTATACATATTTTAGATCAGAACTGTACAATCCTTGGCTCAAAGCAAAACCTGCGGCTCATAAAACAAATAATCAAGATACTGAACGTGGCGCATATTTTCCATTTTTTTGAACAAACACTTTTAGGCGCATAACTGAACGTTTTTTTAATTCATAGTTCATTCCTAAGAGCTGTCTTGTGGATCACCTTTCCCGAACCAACTCAGGGTCCTTAGGGACCTTGTGATCTGACCGTTCTATGCAAATAAAGTATGCTCGTTCTATGCAATAAAGTGCAACACGTAGGTAAAACAATTCACCCTGATTATTTACTTGGATAATTCGCAATTTTTAATAGTGTTGTATATGAAAAATACATATGCATACATAGTCCTCAAGAGTCAAAAGGTTATAAAATGTCCAACCAGGTAATTTTTTTTTCTAGAAATTCATTTACTGTGTATACATGATTCTATATTAATAAATATTACTATAATTTTCATAGCTACTTAACTTTATTGAATATAGACAACAAATTTCAGTATTCATGCAAATTTATTAACCATTAAATGAGAAATACAATAGTTAAAAAAAAATTCACTCTATACTGATGAAACTTTTATAAAATGAGCAGACATTAAATTTCAGATAAACCTATAATGCCACACTTTAATAAAAAATTGATGCATCATTCTGGTAGAAAGGCGTTTGACATGATAAATGAAAATAAAGATGCAAATATATTTAATCTTGTTTTTCAAGTCAACAATGTAAAAACTAGTGTCTTTGGCGATGCATCTTCACAATTTCTGCCGCAATGTTTCACACTAGCCACACCATTACTAAAGGCATTAGTTGTCTTAGATATATGCTTGTTATGCTAACACAAGTTATACCCTTAAGAATATACATATAATAAAAATAAAAACAGCATACACATTTGTGCTAGAAAATAACCCAATCTAAAAAACATTCACTTCGGATGCAATCTGTTTTCAGATTGCAGTAAAAAACTTAAATCATCATCGGCAAATGACAAAATCATACGTGAAAAACTGAAATAATTTAATTTTTAACAGATACAATTAAACTGCAACAAAATTAGGCATTCTTCATCCCTAAAGATTAATATTTAATTATAAATAAAATAAATAAATACACCCTCAAGCAGCTGCTTGCCACAGAGGTCTGACAGGAGCCTGCCAGTTTATACGCCACAGTAGATGGTCTGAGGATGGCGGGACCTCAGCAGAAAAACATTACTACATCCATGCCTTAACCGGGGCTCGAACCCAGGTCCCATAAATCAGTAGCCCAGACAAATGTAAATATCATTGTTTCTTAAAAGGTACATAATGGCAATCTTCAAGACTGGCACCTTGTGAAATAGCATTGATTGCCCCTGCCTAGTTTTGGTCCTGCTCTTAACGCATCTATATCAACTCAGACTTGTTACCCTACAACAGACTACATACAGGGCAGATTTTTTACATTATAACTGCAAGTCTCGCTCATAAATTTTAAAGAAAATTCAATATCATTCAGTTTCACTTTCTCAGAATATCATGTGAAAAACTATCCTCAAAGCATGCTTTAAGAAAGCGAACAATATGTGCCAATGAAAACTTTGTGATAAGATTCTACACAGAACTACTTACTTTTTGCTTAAAATGAGGTAATCATAGCTTTTTCAAGACTACATAACCGTGTGCCAATGAAAACTTTGTGATAAGATTCTACACAGAACTACTTACTTTTTGCTTAAAATGAGGTAATCATAGCTTTTTCAAGACTACATAACAGTTAACAGGTGAATCCTCATATCAAAATAAGAGAAGTCTGTTAAACTTGGCACATAGTTTCTATATGAGAGCACTCTACACACAAACATGATTAAAGAATACTCATCAAGGTTCAGTAGAGGTATGGAGTTGTCTGACCAAGTATGCAGTCTGGCTATATATCATATATATAATTTGTTTGAAATTCAAGCCCAATAAATCTACCATCATGAAATGGACAATATGCACATGGCATAAGTAAAGCAAATGACAACATGAGAGCAGGTCAACGACTGACTGCTGCAACAGAAACGTATTTCTGTACAACAATCATCCCAGTTCGCTACTTTTGAGAGAATCAATCAGCAGCTTTGAGAAACTGAAATGATGTGGAGTATGAATGATAAAAGTAATCCAAGGACCACATGCATGTCAAGAATGGAGGAGGAAGTATTGCAGATTATGAATACTTACCATCAACTAGCACTTATACCACTGTGCATGACATAACTGTGTCACGCATGAGCAGTAACAGCATCTATTCCATGTACAAAAGGTGCACATGTGAGGACAGCTGATTAGATCTACAATAAGAGCTATGTCAGTGGTTTCATCAGAACTGCAGTGCATGCTGATTTCATTAGCATTGTTTTACTTACAGATGAGGCACCATTTACAAGAGATAAGCATTTTCGATAACCATAGCATGCACATATGGACTGAGGAAATTTTTGTTACAACAAAAGTGCCCATTATCAATATTTTTTCCGTTAATACATGGAGTGGGATAGTCTGTAATAGCTTTCTAGGACCAGACGTCCTGCCTAGATGGTTAACATAGCAACTTGATCAGGATTTCCAGGAGCACATGCAGCCTGAATTATTGGAGGATGGTACCTCTCAGATCTGCAGGAGAATTTGGTTTATGAATGACAGTACACTTACACATTTTAGTTTGGTGGCATGTGGGCACTTGGATGCTACCTACCCTGAACAGTGCATAGACAATGGAAGCCTTGTTTCATGGTCACTAGTTCTTAACTGGAGGCATCTTAAAAGCCATTATACAAGACACCAGTCTTAAAAGCCATTATACAAGACACCACCTACCCTGAACAACAATGGAAGCCTTGTTTCATGGTCACCAGTTCTTAACTGGAGGCATCTTAAAAGCCATTATACAAGACACCAGTTGAAGAGGAAAGCAACTTCTGCCTTTGCATGCAACAACATTCATGAAAGCCCAATATCTTGAGCATGTTCACTAGTTGACAATTTGTTGTGTACAAAGGTAAACGAGGACACCTTAAACAGCTGCTGCAAATGTAACAAATTTAAAATTAATGTTAAAATAAATTCTTTTTTCGAACTTTAGTTTAAAAAAAATGTTTTCTGGTTTTGGTGTGAAGAGTTTATTAAATTTGATCATCCCATGCATATTTGTCAGTCACATGTATGCATATTGAGCAACCCAGATCGAAACTATGTAGATAGAATAAAAGTTTGGGAGGTTTTTTTTCATTTTAGTGTGAAAAGGTCACCTGTGAAATTTGCTAGTAAAATTCTGAACCACCCTGTATATTCACGTGTTATATAATAAATTTCATATGTGCAACAACACACAAAAGTTACAATATTAAGTATTCAATATACTAATTAAAGCTGTAGCTATCAACTAATGTTTTAAGCAACCATGATACTCTACCAGTGAAAACTATTTTAGCATTGTCAGTCCTTACATGGTTTACTCAGGTGCAAATTCCTAAGAATAAAAACGAGTATAAATTGTTTGAGACTAAATTTAGAGATCTAATGCTAACTCATTTGGCGATGGTATGACAACCACCCCTTGAATATATTTGCAATGCTTATGTAGTGCATATCCTTTTTTGCATATTCACAAATGCCACAGGATGCCAACCCCTGAGCTATAGTTTAAGTCAAATCAACAGCTTTACTGTACATACACTGCATTACATCCAATGTATAAAATCTACTACTGCTCATATGTATTCATTCTTACCATCAAAAAAATAATGAAAAACAATAACCATGATGTATAATTGTGGTTTTTGCAGTTATATCAGAATTGCCATCCATATGGCATTAGCATACTATTAAAACATCTATATTAAAAGGAACTGCAAGTTTCATGCCTCGATAGGAAACTAATCAAAATCTCCACTTTGATTTTTTTCTCCCTTTCATTGATTGTCATAAGCGAGGAAACTTCAAGGTTAAAACTAAAATATCCATGGTATGTGAAATAAAGCAATGGCCATGTGCATTCACAGCATGGCTTAAGTGCATTTTTAGCATCATCATATAGATCAGTGGCAAATGCAGAATTTTCTAATGGGGTTCAAAATTTAGAGAATATGTTAGGAATTTAAAATTAATATCATCAAAATTGATAATATGTTAGTCAGTAAAATTTGATTAATATAAGTAATCAAAATCATTAATCTTTTAAATTTTAAAGAAAAAAAATTTATTTATTCTTCCATAGCCCATGGCTGCATGAGGTTTTTGTATGTATGTATGTATCTTACTAAAAAACACAAACCTTAATTTAAGCTACCATTGCATATGCCACTGATATAGGTATACAGTATTATCTCAAGCAATGGCAAGTTGGTTATGAAAATCAAAATTATTTTAACATGATCATTACTTTTTACATAGAAATTAAGTGTGAATGTAAGTTTTTTCACAAACACATTAAAATGATTATTTAGAGACTGGGAAAAAAATTGCAAAATAATTCCATTTTCATTGCTAAATATTTCTTATAAAACAGCATACTATTTTATGTGCATAACAAGTCATGAAATGCTAAGCCTTTACTACATAGAACTAATCCAATTTAAAGCAACACAGAAGAGTTCAAGATTTTTCATTTTAAATTATATTTTTCATTTTAAATTATTCCATAAAATGTATATACAAGATCAAAGGTTATACCAATACTAAACATTCTGAGCAGTGAGGGTAATTCTCTACTAGGTAGATCATAATATTTAACTTTTTTTTACGTAATTAAGTTTGTTTCCTCCATTGTTTTACATGTACAAAGTTGACAAGGTCAAATGGCCAAATTTTCATGCAATAAAGGTTTAGAAAAGTTATTAATAAATATATATATTGTATATCTGGCCAACCAACTGACCATCCAACTAGAATCCCCTGGATATTTTTATATATAGTTCAGCTAGATGAATGTATAAAAAAACTAACATATTACATATTTCATAAAATTTGTTTAATACAATAGAACAGACAATCCAATCCAAATCAGCAGAGATCATAATTTTTGAGACATAATTTACTACTTCCAACATTAAAATTTTTAGATATTCATGACCTGTTTACTATTGTACCAAACATGCATTCTGAGGAGGAAAAAGCATACAAAAATCTGTAGACATTCCTGTATCAAAAGAATAAGCACAATTTGAACAAAATATATTAAAATGTCAATTAATGAAATGGGGTCAGCCTTACTATGTAGAATAGTAATAGTCTAGGTAGGAAATTAGCAAATAGGTGGAAAAAAAATGAAGTATTGATTTTTTTGTGTTGGAGAGTTAGTAACTATAGCACTTAGTAAATCAACTAAAAAAAGCTGAGGAAACAACAACTCTTGCAAAAGATTGCAAAGATAAAATGGCTTCTTAAAGCTGCAGCTATTACACTAGAATCTTTCAACAAACATGTAACACATTTGTTTACCAACTATCTGCTACACACTGCATGCATTATATATAGGATATAATGGAGGGTGCTATTGCAAAGAAATCTGCTGCCTTAAAACACTGAAAATTTGCTGAAATGGAGTAAAGAGCACATATCAAATACTATTGAGTGGTGAAAACTTGCTAATTTTACATGGAATTACTCCATAACAAGGCAATCAAACCTAAATACCTTTGATGAAATTTGGTAAGGTTGTTATGCGACATGACTTTATGCATGTGTGTCCACTGTCATTAGGAAATATTTTCATAATAGAAGATGAAAATTTTATTTTTTAAATACTGAAACTGAAGTAAAATTTTATATTGAATATTTTAACCATCAGTACTTTTAAAATTCTGAAAAAAAAAATGGATTACATGCCATTTTTAAAGCTGTGAGTGCACCTGATGCCAAATATAAAATCTGGGTAGCAACAGATTCATTAGTTATTAAAGATTGAAGTGAAATGCATCTCAGCTAAAAACAGTAAGAAATGTGATTAAAATCATTGAAAAGTTTATAATATGTACATATCCAGACCAGTAATAGACAAACTATAATCTGTGGGCCAATTGCTGTCTGTAACAGCATTTAATCTGGCCCACAAAATATTGTGAAGCTAGCAAAAACAAAATTAAAATAAAAAACGAGGAATGATTACAAAGCAAAATTTTGCTTGTTTCATTTAATTATTTAATACAATTTATACTTTTTCTTATTATTATTATTATTATTTCATCATTCAGTAGTATTATTTACATGATTATTATTTCATTTTGTCTGGGAATCTAATGGAAGAAGCAAATGATTATGCACATTCACCCTTTTGCAGCAAGTATTATTCCTCATTTTTACTCTGGCTAATTATAAAAATTTTATCAAACATTGATGGTCTTGTGATTCACTTCCAGTATATTTTTACTATATGCCAGAAATATGTTAAATTGCAACAAAAGTAGCATTAACATGCATTTTATTTTTATCTTATGTTACATATTTACTTTTAATTTCTTATATATTTAATTCTCATGTTTCTTTTTATAATAAATATGTATATCTGAAAATGTAATTGTTTATGTTTTATATTTAAAATCAATATAAGTTCAGCTTTCCTTTTAAAAATATGGTCTACTCAGGGAATTGGATAGGGGGAGGGGAAGAGGATTTTTAATGCAATAACTAGGATTCTGGCCCACTGATGATGAAAGTTTGCCCGTCTGTGGTCTACGCCAATGGTTCTCAAAGTTTACATGACCATTTACTTCCTAAATCTCTTTTTAGAAGTACTGAGCTCCCTCACAAAAGATACACTTCAGCAACTCTAATAATTTTTTCATGAGAACCATGAAACAGTAATTTAAGTATCCTCATTGTACTTTTCGTATCCTCATTGTACTTTTCCTGTCAACATTTGTAAGAGAAACAAAATGTGTTTGGTTCTTTCATCAATCAATGGGAGCATACATTTAGCTGCTAATGTATAATTAAATATTTAACTTAAAAATATGCTGGAAATGAATACAAAATACATCCAAGGAAATGTTTTTGTTCTACAAATTCCTGTCATAATTCAAGGTGCACATAAACAACTCTTCCACCAATCTGGGGCGGGGGTGGCTCAGTCGGTAGCGCGACAGGCTCGTAATCTGTAGTTCCCAGGTTTGAGTCCCAGATGGGTCAGCATTGAGATTTATCTCCGCAAAAATTCCCCGCCCTGCCCACGGTCAGTAGGGGACACCGATGGGCTTGGAAAGGCCGCCGTCCGTCGGATGGGACGTTAAGACGTGGCCCCGTGTGCGGGAGAGCCATACCCTGTGCGCGTTAAAGAACACGCTGGATGGCCTTGACGGGAGGCTACCATCTGTCTCCCAACAGCTGTTCCAGTGGGTCCCCTCCCCCAACCTTCTCCGAGCCTTCGGGGTCCATGTGACCTGGCCATTTAGGCCATGGTGTGCAAAAAAGTGCCGCTCAGAGGTAAAAGAACCCAACCCACCAATCTTCTTACACATTATTCAATATTAATTTTAGTCATTTGCTTAACACTTTTGATTTTATTTGAATGGCACTTGATTTATGTTATTGTCATAAAATGAAAAATCAATTAGTGAGGTTTAGTTAATAGCAGAAAAGTTTAAGTACTGTAAAGAATTCCCAACTGTAGAGTAGTTTCTAGGAAGAGCCTCTAAGTAGTGATTCTAGGTAGTCTCCAAGATAATTTACCCTCAAACATGAGATTTTAAAGAAAATATATTTGGAAAATATATTTTGCATATTTTGATGAAAGGGCATGTGGTAAATGAAGGCTCCATAGCAAGGCCAGTAGAAAGGGGTAGGGCTTGGTTGCTCCTTGCTATGGACTTTCTGAAAATCTCTCCCTGGACCCCTCTCTTCCTCCAGGGATTCTATTTTGTGAAGCACTTGTTATTAACAATTTGAAGATATATTTGCTAAAATTTAACATTTTATTTAGGGTTGGGTTGTTTTCCTCTGAGCGGCACTTTTTTGCACATCATGGGCTAAATGGCCAGGTCACAAGGACCCCGAAGGCTCAGAGGTTGGGGGAGGGAACCTATTGGAACAGCTGTTGGGAGACAGATGGTAGCCTCCCGTCAAGGCCATCCAGCGTGTTCTTTAAAGTGCACAGGTTATGGCTCTCCCGCACACTGGGCCACTGTTTAACGTCCCATCAGACGGAAGGCAGCCTTTTCAAGCCCATTGGTGTCCCCTACTGACAATGGGCAGGGCGGGGAGTTTTGCGGTGATAAGTCTCAATGCTGACCCAGCTGGGACTCGAACCTGGAAACTGCAGATTATGAGTCTGGCGCGCTACTGACTGAGCCACCCCCACCCCCATTTTATTTAGAGTTAAATAATTACATCATAAATAATGTGGCATAACTTTTTTTTTAATGTAGATGCAAGAACACTGACAGTATGGTTTCTTCAAATTCATCTTCTCTCAATATATATGCACACAGTCGTATCAGAATAATATAACCAACTACCATAGTATATGAATGGTAGATGGTCATATTATTCTGATACGACTGTGTATATACGTTTATTTTTAAAAATCCTATTGTAGATCTCAAAACATTGTTTTTTTAAGCTGAGGAAAATGTATATAACTGGTATATTATGCTACAGTTTTGAACACTGGGATAAAATACTGGAAAGAACCATATTTTTAAATGTGGTAAAAACTGGAAGGTGGTAAAGACTGAACTGAACAGTCCTACATAAAACTCGGTGCCCTGTTCTCGTGAGGGAATGGGAACGTTTTTTAGTGAGTTGATTTACAGAAAACCAAATATTTATGTTTTCTAAGGCTGCACTAGTAAAGAAACTACACTTCTACTTTACAAACTTTTCAGTGGTGTTAATCATATTTCTGACTGTTTTCAGCTGAGATGCATTGCACCCCACTGTGCAATACTAATGATCCCCTTGTTGTTCCAAATTGAAACTTGCCACGTGTTCAAAACTTTTTCCTGCTTTTAAGAAATTCAAATTGTTTTTATATTCAAGATCAAATTTTATTTTAAAGAATTTACAAATATAGCTTTTCTATTCTCCTATTTCAAAAATACTGTCATAAGGGGCTGTATTAAGAGCTTTAAAATGACAAACAGAATCTCTATCTTGATTATTGGCTGAGATATAAGCATTTCAATTCCAATTAAATACCCAAGATTTATTTTCTTTCCTTTTCAAAAGTAATACCTGCTTGGCACAGGGAACAACAATTTGGCATATATACAAAAGCTTTGATGGCTAAACAACCATATTGAGTTTAATGAAAATCAAAGGTTGAAAATGGCCATTTTATTTGCTGGTTTTCAGTATGTTAACATATCCAGTCCACCAAACATGAAACAATTTTTCTGAAATTAAAATGTTCCTTTTAGTCATGTTGACTTTTTCGACCTGACACATCCAAAAAACAAACAAGAACTTATTATGCTGTAGTAATAGAACACAAATATATTCCATTATGAAATTCCTGAAAACATACTTGGGAACTACTCCAAGCACTCCAAAATACAATTCAAGTTAAAGGGAAGCTTGCATGCTCTAAGCATTTATATTTTTTCTAATTAAAAACTTTGCTGAATACTGTATATAATTAGAGTTGTGTGTACAAACTTTTAAAGAACAAAGGTTGGTGAGAATTAATGTACAACACAATCATCTTTAGAAACTAATATGAAGAAAATTATTCAACTTCAAAAATGTCTCTAATATTATAATGTTTGCTGAAACTGAAGGATTACAATTAGAGCATTTATGTAGAAAAACTTTTATATGTGCATCTTATTTTTCAAAGCAGCTTTCAACAAAACTTTTATGCATTTTTCACAAAAGAAATTTAAAATTTTCAGTCAAGATAATTTTTGCTCATATATCTAATAGATAACATTCATGAATGTCCTTGGGACTCAAAGAGAAAAAACAGGTGTAAAAAAATTATATGCTTGCAATAAAAAATCTATAAATATGGCAATGTTGCACATGAAACATCTTAGCTAACTTAAAATAGCTGACAATGCATTTTTGTTCATTTATGGTTTTACACTTAGTATTTAAGTGTTATTCTAGCTTGAGGCACCAGCCGATTTTACAAATACATATTTTGTCATAATATTAGTGGAAAAAACACTAAATTTAAAAATAAAAAAAGCAGCAAAGAATGGAATGTTTCATCAGAAAATTTTTATATTAAAAAGCCTAAAAATGGTGTGGCTAGTGATTTAAAAAAAGTGCTATTCTGATTTCCTTTTAAATTTATTATCTTCATAAAAAAAAGTTACCTAAACTCCATCTTAAAACCTTCCTGTTATTCTCACAGGTGGTATTCCTGTAGGTACTTCTTGATGAGACAAATTTTTCATAACAGCTGGGGGAGGAGCTCTTTCAAGTTTTCTGTGAGCTTGATGTTCTAAACTGTATCTTCTAGGAGGCATGGGAGAGCACTGTCCCATAGAATGTGGGCGTGGATGTGGCATACCTCCATCATACTCTGGACCATATTGATTGGGTGGTCCCTGGCATGGTCCATAATCTTCTTCATAATCTGTGTAAGACCTTAAGTCACGGGATCGATCCACATTTGTTGGTGTATTTCTTTCATATTCCCGGTCTCTTCTATTTCGAAAACTAAGTGACCTATCATGCTCATAATGACTTCGTGGACCAAATTCTTGTGAATGTTCTGTTCGTGGCATATGCATAGGACCATGACTTGGCATTACATCTGGCCCCATATTAGGTCTTCCACCATGAATAGAAACATGGCCTGGTGGCCTCTGATTTGGTGGTATCATATTACTCCTGGAATCATGATGTTGAGGCACTGTATCAGATTCAGGTCTAGGTGCATAATGACCAGTACTCATCACTGGAGGGGCAGAACTCATATCATGCAAAAGATGATGTGGAGGTGGCATATTTTGTGTCATCACTGGTGGTCCACTATGAACTGGTGGATGTGCCATTCCCTGGGCATGAGGAATGTGAGACATTTCTGGCCTGACACCTGGCTCCAGGGGATGTGCAGCAGGAGGTGGAGGTAAAACTGCAGGACATGGTGGTGGTGGTGCTGGAATTGTTACTGTTGGAGGTGGTGGTGGAGGAGGAGCATTTTGTACAGCTGTAGGCATGGGTGGGTGGGGTGGTGGTGGTGGATACTGAGGATTTGTAGGTGGCACATTTGAAGAAACTGGTGGTGGTGGATACTGCCCTGGGTGAGAAACAGGTTGTGGAGGTGGTATTGTCTGGGAGGAGTACATATCTGTATACTGTGGTGGAGGTGGATGGCCTTGATGTGGTTGAGGAACTGTATGTGGTGGGGGTGGTGGGGGAGGAGGTGGTGCTGAATGAGTTGCTTGCATCTGAGGTGCAGGGAAGATGCCAGGCTGTTGAGGTGGTTGTTGCACAGGTGTGTAATATTGCCCTTCTGTTTCTGGTGGAGCATAATACTGAGCAGGTTGCTGATTGTATGTAGCATACTGACTACTAATGACTTGGGTGACTGGTGGATATGCTGATGTTGCTGTTGGTGTTAATATCTGCTGTGAAGTTGAAGTCTCTGGAACTGTAGCATAAACCACAGGTATCACTTGGGTAAATGATTGACCAGGTTGTATCGATGTAGTTGAAGTTGCTCTGTAAGTTGCCTCAAGTGCCTGAATAAATTGACTTGTTGTTTGCTTTGTACTTGTTGCTCTGATATCTTCTGAAAACAAAGGTGTTGCAGGAGAATTAGATCTTGAAATCATATCAGAAGAATCATCAATTGACTTTGGAGGACTGCTTTTACTAGATGAATGCTTTTTTGCTTGGGAGGATGAAGATGAAGTCATTCGTGAAACTTTTGCTTCTGAAGATTCTTTTCGATGAGCAGGCTTTGCTACTTTTCTCTTAACTTCCCCAGGTTCTAGTCGAGGAATTGGCTGTCCAACTGGAACTTCTTTTGGTTTAACTGGCTGAGGTGGGGTTGTTGTAGTTATTGCAACTGGTGAAGGCTGAAATAAATGTATACAAATAAATAACAAAATATTAATAAATAAAAATGGCAACATAAAATTTGCTACAAAATAAAATTGGAAATCTTTTTACACCTTTCTTTTGATTTTATTATTGAGTTGATATGTTAGGTATAATTTTTATGTTAGAGTAAAAAGCTGCTTTTTCAATTTCCATACATTCAAAATCTTACAATATCTGAAAAGGCAATTACCTCTTTTAAATCGAAACTTTTGATTAGCATTCCGAAAATGGAATTGTGATATTTCAATTATTTTGCATTTACTATGAAAACTACCACAAGATAGTCTTTTTATTGATTTTGCAATGCGTTAAAAATTAAATACATTTAAGTTTAAACAAAATGAAATTCAAACAAATGCATTAGCATATAATAAATTTGTTAGATTTTTTGATCAATGGAAAGAATATTTTAATACTTTAGGTGAAACAGTTCTTTAAAAGAACTATATATATATATCCTCTGTAAAATAACTCAACAGTTTCCCTTAATATAATGTCATTAATTCAAAATATAGTTTGAATTTGAAACTATGCTATGGCAGTACATATTAGGAATGGTCTTTATTTGGACCTTGACATTAATGAAAAGTCTCATACACCAGTTAGTTCAAGTATTGACACTGTTTAAGTAAAGATTTAAAATTGAAGATGGCACAAGAACTCTGATGAAAAATTTTAATATTTTTGAAGGAACAATTTGACTAAATTTTCATTACTAAGAGAACATCTAATGATTCACATCTGTTAAATAGTTTTTTAATGAGGGGTTGGATACTTCTGAGGGCACTTTTTTTCCACAAAATGGACTACTAAATGGCCAGATTTTTGTGTTCTTAAATGCACACAGGGCCACAGCTTAGCATACCAGCCAATGGATAGCAACTTTGTCAAGCTCACTGGTGCCCTCTTTTTCATCAAAGGAGAGTGGGTGTTAGTGGAGAAAATCTCAATACTGACACAGTTGGTCTTCAAATCAGTAAATATCAGATTAAAAACCTGATGTGCATGAGCCAAGCCCTTGACCCCTTACAAGGAAGAGGATTACAGAAATTATTAATGTTACTGGATCATCATCATCATCATCCTCCTCAAGCAGCCAAGGGCTACGGAGGTCCAACCAGACCATGCAATTTAGTTATCCAAGCAAGTCTATCCTGAGCTACATCTACTGCATCTGGCCACCGCACACCAATTCTAACAAGGTCCTGTTTGACATTGTCTGTCCACTGCATCATAGGTCTCCCCCTCTGAGGCCTTTAGGCACACTGTTCATAACCCTATTCACCAATCTATAATTATTCATACGGGCAACATTGCCAAACCAATGGAGTCTCTCTCTGCACAATATGCTGCTTAAAGGAGGTTGTAAACTCCTTTGCCTAACCTCATCATTAGTTACAAAGTTGAATCAACTAATGCCCAAGATGCTGCGTAAAGCATCTAGAATCAAAAGCATCTAGTCATCTTGTTATCTTGTTTACAAAGGTTATCCTGTTATCTTGTTTACAAAGTGTCCAAGTTTCACTACCATAACTAACCCTAGAAAGAACCAAACTATTATACAGTCTAATTTCAGTCTTTAGGTGTATACGCCTATTTCTCCGCACTCTCCATAGATTCTTAAAAGTCCCGGCAGCAATCCTTATTTGTGTGTTAATCTCATGCGGCACATCACCATTATCTGTTAAATAGTTCCCAAGATAATTAAACTGTGACACCTGCTCAAGACTGCAACCATTCAGATTAACTGAATCACAGCCTGCCTGACCAATTTTCATCACTTTAGTTTTCTCTCTGTTTATAACCAAACCTACTCTACTACCAGTCTCATCAACAGCTCAAATGAAAGAGTTCATCTCATCAACATCATTTGCCAAAAGGGCTAAATCATCAGCATAATCTAAATTAGAAATTTTCGTATCTCCAGCCCTTTAAGGCCAAAATCTTTCCCTTGAAGTGAATTTTGCATAACATAATCAATAACCAAGCTAAAGAGAAAAGGAGACAAAATACACCCTTGTCGAACACCAGAAGTAATGCTAAACCAATTGCTACAAGCCTTACCAACTCTCACACACGACTCAGTGTTATTATAGAGAGCTTTCATTACGTTAACTAACTTGTCTGGTATACCATATGATCTCACAATCAACCACAAATTATGACGATCAACAGAGTCGAAAGCCTTTTTGAAATCAACAAAGCTAGCAACCAAAGGTTTCTGAAACTCTAAACATTTCTCAAGAATCTGCCTAAGTGAAAATATCTGATCCACACTTCCCCTACCACTTCTGAATCCACATTGCTCATCACGCAATTGACTGTCAACCAGATTCTTAATTCTATTAAGCACAATCATGGAAAGAACTTTACCTGGAACAGAGAGTAGGCTGATACCCCTATAGTTATCACAAGAACTGCGATCACCTTTTTTGAAAATAGGGATAACAATAGCTCTGGTAAAATCCTTAGGAACCATGCCTTTATCATAAAAAATATTCAGAATTTCAGTCATCCAAGTGGTAACCGAAACATTCCCAGCTCTAAGCATTTCAGTAGTAATTTCATCTACCCCTGGGGATTTATGAAGTTTAAGTTTAGAAACAGCCAAAATAACTTCAGATTGTGTTATAGGGTCAACATTAAAGCCACCAATGCATCTATCATCATTACAAACAATGGGAGTAGAACTAACCACATTGTTTAGAATATCACTGAAATGCTCAGCCCACCTAGCCATGACAGAATTCTCCCCTTCTATAACCTTACCTTGTTTATCCCTCAATCCCTGTATACCTGTTCGTTTTCTAACACACAAAACATTAACTATCTGATACACCTCTCTGCTGTTGTGCTGTCTAACTGCTTCCTCGGCATTGTTAGCCAAGCCATCAAGCCAAAGATTCTTATCAGCAGCTAACTGATCCTTTACAAGTTTATTAAGTTCTCTGTAGTGCTTTCTATTAGGACTAGTAGGGTATTGATTAAGGGCATTCCTGCAATTCTTTCTTTCTGAAATAAGCTCAAGTGCCTTATCACTCAGATAATTCTGCCTCCTCTGCTCCTTTTTTCCTAAAAGAGTACTGTTAGTGTCCAAAAAAGCCCGTTTAAAATGATCCCATTCTTCCTCAACTTCAGTAGTAAGCATACCATGACTGTCATAATGACTAAGTAACCTATCATGGTATGCTTTAGTTATAACTGGGTCTTTCAGAGCTTCAGAATTAAAGGTAAATTTTTTAACCTTAGCACACTTCTTAAGTTTATGTTGCAAGACACTTTTAACAAGGTAATGGTCAGATCCAATTTCAGCTCCCCTATATGACCTGGTATTCCTAACAGAACTAGCCCACTTGCTGTTAATTAATAATCAATCATATTCTTATGCAGCCCAACAGGTGAAACCCATGTATACTTATGTATCTCGCGGTGTTTGTAATAAGTGTTAGTTATTCTGAAACCATTGAGTTTACTTACCTGTAGGAGACATTGCCCATTGCAGCTACCAATACCAAAAGGACCTATCACCCCTCCCCAAAGGTCAGAGTCAGTACCAACTTTGGCATTGAACTCACCTAGAACAAGGGTAATATCTCCTTTCTTGACAGAATCCAAAATATCCTGAAGTTGTCCATAAAACAAATTTATTTCATTATACAAAATATTTTCATAGTAGAAAAATAAAAAATAAACATTAAAATTACACGAGGTTATTTTACTTCTGAGCAGCACTTTTTCACAAAATAGGTAAAATGGCCAGGTCACAAGGACCCCACAGGCTAAGAGTTGGATATAAGGGGACCTACTGGACAGCTGTTAGGAGACATATGGGAGTCTCCCACCAAGGCCATGCATCATAGTCTTTATTGTGCACAGGCCATAGTTCTTCAGAACAGGAGCCATGGCTCAAAATCACATCCAACAAACAGTAGCCTTTCTAATCCCATCAGTGTCCTTTTTCTCAATGAGTGCAGGGTGGAGAGTCAATGAAAAAAATTCCCAATATACACAGTTGGGAATTGAAACTGGGAACTGCAGATTATGAGTTTAATATGCTACCAAATGAGCCAACCCACACCCTCAAAAATGAAGAATAAGAATAGGAACAAAGCATTTGCCAGACTCCTTACATACAAGGAACTACACACAAAAAATACTTATCATTCCTTTTGTTTTGCTAACATAAACAAAAATAAAAAAATATAAAATATGAAATTTAAAAAATTTCAGTAATTCAGTTTGTTTCACTTTAACTAAAAATGCATATTCTATTAATTTTGTTGGTTGGTTGAAACAAGTATATATTTACACAAGATACCTTGTATCAGTTTCTGATCAGAGTGTGTAGAAGTATCTGAGCCCTACACTTTTGGGGTCATCACTCCTAAAATAATGTGCATTATAGGCCAGTTTGTTAGATCCTGAATGGGCCCACTAGTTAACCTTTAAATAGACATAATGGTACAATGGCATCTATATCTTTTAGTTGGCAGGGATCACAACAAAAAAACTGGTAATAGATTTATGTATATGTGCCTACTGGTTTAATCCCAAACTGAGGGCTACTGTATAGGTTCTGTCTTTTTTGAGTTGGGTTGTTTTACCTTTGAGCAGCACTTTTTTGCACACCATGGGCTAAATGGCCAGGTCACATGGACCCCGAAGGCACAGAGAAGGGTGGGGGAGGGGACCAACTGGAGCAGCTGTTGGGAGAGATTTAGTAGCCTCCCATCAAGGCTATCCAGTGTGTTCTTTAACATACACAGGGTATGGCTTTCCCACACATTGGGCCATGGCTTAATGTCCCATCCGACGGATGATGGACTTTCCAAGTCTATCGGTGTCCCCTACTGACTGTGGGTAGGGCGGGGAATTTTGCGGAGATAAATCTCAATACTGACCCAACTAGGACTCTTTTCAGGTGGTGATTTCAGAAATTAATATCGGTATTTATATTATTAGCAATTATAGCAGAGTATGGATTTTTAACTATTTAATTATAATCAGTAATTATGGCAGTGTGTGCTTTTTCTTTTTTTTTTTTAAAGGAAACCCACTTTGTTATATTTACTACCAAAAAATATTAATTGGATACTAAACAATACATATTATGTAATTTACAACTTAATAACTGTATGAACACAAAACCCAATAGGAATAATTTTTAAATTTATATTACATATATAAAAACTGGTTTGTTTTTTGATTAAAATATTTTTACTTTGTACCCCTGAATAAGAATTTTCTAATCTTAAACTCTAGGTCTAAATACATAAATTCCAATGTTTATTTAACTCAAAGGAGACAAACATTTTATTTTTCCAGCATTCTAATAGCTCTCTAAATAATAATTTCTTTATTCAGTTACAGTTAGTGGCTAATGATAACACTAACAACCATTGTACTACACCAAAAGCCCATAGTTTTAAGAACAGTTACAGAAATTTTCATTAATGAACAATAGCAAGACATGAAAAAAAACTATACAATTTGATTATGCCTCACTAAGCTCTGTTTCTCAAAGTGTGTAAGCAATTACTTTCTACCTTATTTACATTTCATTGGACTGCTACACCAAACCTAATACCTAAACTTTGCAGCAGAGTATGTGTAAATTTTAACTAATATATAAAAATAGTACATATATACCTTTTAATAATACCTCGAAAGACCACTACTTCTTATATTTTCTTTGCTGTAGTAAAACTGTTTTGTATTGAAAGACCAACACAGGAACATGTTCATTGTCATTTATTATAAACAAGTTGTTTTGTTAACTTAAATGATTCAGAGTGTGCCCCAACACTATTCAACTGCATAATGTGCATAAAGTGTGAGGAGCTGCCATCTTAGTTTAAATAGTGTGTTACTGGGAAATTCGGATTTCTTTTCCCTCACTTATTGATTTCCTGTTCACAATTTTCATTCATTTAAGCAAATTAAAGATAGACAAAAAACTGTTTACTATTGTTGTTTAAGGCATAAAACTAATCTCATTGCAACTGTATTTATAGCAATAAGCCAATAAACATGAAGAAGGTGAAAAAATGAGTTTTGCCATGAGTGGGCACTTGAAACTCATTTTTTCAGCTATTTCATAAGTCCCATGTGTACAGGATATCTGTGAAACTCTACTAACCAATAAACATATTCCCATTGCATAGCCATCAGTAAATTCATAATTAAATCTATTTCACTACTGCGCATTTGCAACAATAAAAAAATAAATATTTGTAAAAAAAACTTTAAGAGTAATATTATAGACTCTATTAAACCATAATAATAATTACTTATCTTTAATAAGCCTACAAATCATTACAAATTACTACAAGTAAACAATTACATACAAATATATCACTTTTGTACACTTTCAGGAAATCAAAAATAAGACATGCAAAAATTAGTTTTTACATCTTTGTAAATAGTTCAGGAATTGCATTTACTTTTCTTCTGCTTCCAAATTCACACACTAAATGCTGCCAAAACATAAAAGACAACTAAGAGGATAACATGTAAAAACTAAATTTTCTTTAAAAAAAAGTGGCATTATAGCTTTCTGATATACAACCATTACAATGACATCTAAATTCAGTTCAATAAATATTTTGTGGAAAAAATTTCGCCGACATATCAGTTCTTTACAGATAAAAACTTTTCCTTCATACACAAAAGCATACACATAAAAATTACTACACAAAATTTATGACATACTTTTATTTTTTAGTGAGAAAAACATGTATGATTTCCTTATAGTACCAATAGCAGCAAGTTCAAAATCATGCAAATTTGCATGTTTTCAAAGATCATCACTTTCAGAACAAGAAAATATTTCTTGGAAAAAATGTTAGATGTTAGAAATAGAGTTTAGAAGAAATTGTACTGGTTGTTTGGACAAGCTTGGGATTGGTGTTCTCTGATGCCCGATTGTGAACAGGTTTCATTCTCCAAGTTTATATCTGAAGGAAAAGGAAAACTTTTGCATGCTACAATATATATACTGAAAGCAAAAGTGCATGATGTTCAAAATTCAGAAAGAAATTACAATAGGGACCTATTATAATACAGTTCACAACACTACAATTTTCACATCTGAGTGAATTCTGTGCCATTGTGTGTACAGAAGTGTTGTTTGTGACCAAGTTCTTTCCATTTAAGAATCAGATTTAAAATGCTATGTTAGGAAAAGTACCTTAAATGAATTATTAATATTTGTAGTACCAGGGGAAGACTGATTTTCTTTACTTCTAACTACCAGCATGGGCATAATCCATGTGTCTCACAAATAATTAATTTTTTTGTGTCCCTCTTAAAAGTTGGCAACCACCAGCTAAGAGAAACAGTTCTGATGAGATATAGAGGAATACAAGTACAAAAAAAGACTAGTATGTATTCTGGTCATCATACTTAAGAGGGATTTATCAAAATAATGGAAACACGTACTGTTTGTGGAGAACATTTATTAATAAGCTGTAGGCCACCTCGGGCATTCAGAACAGATACAATTCATTGTGGAATAGACTTATACAAGTTATGCACATACGATAATGGAATGTGGAACCATTCTTCCTCTAAAATATGACCCAACTCTGCCAGTGATACTGGAAATGGTAAGTGTGATCCGACCTTGTGCTCCAGATATTCCCACAAATGTTCAATAATATTGAGGTCTGGAGATCGAGGTGGCCAAGGTAGCTGCTGTAACTCATCCTCATGCTCTGCAAACCACAACTTGACATGTTTCGCACAATGCACGGGTGCATTATCCACTTGAAACCAGGAATGGTTATTAGGGAACATTGCCCACAACATTGGGGTGCAAGTAGTCCTCAAGAATGGATTCGTACATTGTGGATGTGACACAACCTTGCAAAATAACTAATGGCCCTAAGGAATGCCATGATATGGCACCCCACAGCATCAGGGATCTACCTCCATGCTTCACAGTCAGAACCAAACAGTCAAGGTGGTACGCTTCTGCAGGTTTTCACCAGACGTACACTCTACCAGTGATGGGAAACAATGTATAACATGATTCATCAGACCAGATGACATGTTGCCATCTTTAGCATCCCAGTTTTTATGTGCTTTGCACCACCTTACAAATTTTGTTGCATTGATGTTGGTAATCAAAGGTTTGTGGATTGCAGTATGGCCATAAATACCGGCACGATAAAGTTCCTGATGAATTGTTATGATGGAAATGGGATCATTCTGACTGGTGTTCAACTCTGCTGCTATTTGCAATGCTGTGGTCTTGTGCTTCCATTGTACAATCCGTGCCAATGTTCACCCATCCCTATCTGACAACTTCGTATGGCGTCCACAATTTGCACATCTGAAGGCAATACCTTGTCCTTTTTGATATGTAGCCATAATCTTCGATACAGTTCCTCGTGTTATACCTACTACTTCTGCCATTCTGGTTACTGAAGCTCCTGCAAGACATGCATCAATGATCAAGCCTTTTTGGAGGTCACTGAGATCTGACATTGTCAACAATTACATCACAATAGCTGTTTCACCAGTGCCTGTGGTATTGCTATGTGATAGCCAATATCATACTTCTCCCCTTTATATATCTCACATCGCAGGTGATGCCATCCCTGTGATATGCATACACCGCACTGCATGCACTCCAGTCACTGTCAGTGTTTTCATTAATTTGATAAACCTCTGTATGTCTGTTCTTCCAAGCTTTCACCACCAGCAGAACATCAGTTTTCAACTCATAAACACTATCAAACTAAATGCTGTTTCTTATTCTAATCTTTTTAACCATCCAACTGATGTCACAAATTTATCTACTCCTAACATTTTGGTCATTGGTCCCTTGCAACAGTTGTTGAGTAACATGAAATTTTTAGGGGCAGAGGTTTGCTCAGTCAGTAGCATGTTAGGCTTGTAATCTTCAGTTCCCAGGTTCAAGTGTCAACTACACAGCACTGAGATTTATCTCTGTTAAACACCCAATTGCCTCAGTCAAAAAAAGGGCATTGATGGATTTGGAAAAGTTGTGGTCAATCAAATGGGATGGAAGGCCATGGCCCAGTGTGCAGGAGAGTCACACCCATGCACATTAAACATGCTGGATGGCCTTGATGAAAGACATCAGTCTCCTGACAGCTATCCAAGGGCCCCCTTCCCTACCAAGTCTGAGTCTTTAAGGTCCTAGTAGACTGGACAACATTTAGCCCATTGTGTACACAGAAGCAGCTCTCAGATGTAAAACAACACATGAAATTTTTATGCAAGGGTATCTTGGAAACAGTATAATGCTGTAACACTGACATCTTTGAATTCAGTTTTCCTGACTTTTCCCCCTTCCTTTTCCTTTCCAATATTGAAATCGCACCTCATCGTGGGCAACTTCATTATTCAATCTCTGCAATATGGATATTATTTACCCCATATAATTTGGCTATCCAACACATTCATGAGTACATGTACTGCTGGTAACACCAAGCTTCTCAACCAATATAAGTGACATTAACTTAGATGAACTTTCCAATCTTTAGTTAGAGTAATGTACAGAAGGTTAAAATTGAATTTAAGAAAACATTTGCCTTTCACACATTTACATGAATTAATGTAGTGAATTGTTAAGTACTAAGATAATTTACTCCCTATAAGATGCCTGTTACAGGATATTGAAAATTAAAATGGTACAAAATAGTTCTTATCAAGAGAGATTCAATGACCAAAACCATTCTATTTTTTCCAAGGTTAAATGGATATATTTTACCCAGTCCTGCTTGAAAGGAAGTGAAGCAAGTGTTAATAATGAAGAGGTCATGCTATGTAGAAAATATAAAATTATTTAAGTTAAAACCAAACAACCTATCCATTATAAAAGAGTGTCCATTACATCAAAATATCCATTAAAGGATGTTCCAATGTGTAATGCTTCTGATATATATAGTGCCTTAAAACTCTGACTAAAATATTATGAATAGGCCCTAACTGGTGTAGTGGTTAAAAACCCCGAGTACCAAGTCAATTGGTGTGTCCTTGTATAATGTCCATATGTCATATGAGAAACCAGTATGAGCAAAAAGCTTCTAGTTTACCTCTGCCCTTTATGTTGAGAGACTTACTTACTTTAAATAAAAAAAAGCAATAAAAACTATCATATTTTTCAGAGAATAAAAGATAATGGATCATTATAAAACTCTTTCTTTTAAGTCTAGACCCCATCAATTTATACTTTTCCCCATTTTGAATTTCCACTCATAAATGTTAACATAACCAAAGCAAGTTACTACCTCTATGTGTGGCTCAGTCAGTAGCATACCAGGTTCGTAATCTGTACTTCCCAGGTTCGAGTCCCAGCTGAGTCCAACGATGAGATTTATCTCCACAAAATTCCCCGCCCTGCCCACAGTCAATAGGGGACACTGATGGGCTTGGAAAGGCCGCCGTCTGTTGGATGGACATTAAGCAGTGGTCCTGTGTGTGGGAGAGCCATATCCTGTGCATGTTAAAGAACATGCTGGATGGTTTTGACAGGAGGCTACCATCTGTCTCCCAACAGCTGTTACAGTGGGTCTCCTCCTCCCCCAACTTCCTCTGAGCCTTTGGGGTCCATGTGACCTGGCCATTTAGCCCATGGTGTGCAAAAAGTGCCACTAAGAGGTAAAACAACCCAACCCTATCTCTATGTGATTGTGCATGTTAATGTAACATAAATGGTATGTGACTGCATTTCAAACATTTAATGAAATGTAGGTAAAAAGAGAGCTGAGTTCAGAGTCCTCAGTCAGTTTGTGCATTATAAGATAAATGTGAGCAAAAAAAAAAACGTTTTGTTACATTTGTTACCCCTATACAGCACAATTATGCTGTAAGAGTTTAATTTAATTTCTTTTTGTCTCCCAATATATATTTTATAACAGGTCCCTACTGTGCTAATATTTATAGTTTTCTAATAAAACAGATCACTGTCCTTGTTCCCATATTTCAGATGTTTTCTTTGGTTCTCTAAAAGAATTTCTTTTACTGCATTAAATTATTAGATTCTCTTCACATATTTCTGTTAACCCTTTGATGAGCATGATGATACCAGTACATTTGGCATAAACTGTGCCATTACTATAGATAATTTAAACACAGCTAATAGTAGTTAAAATTTAATATATCATGATTAAGCTGTTACATTTGGTAGCACAGTGTATCACAATCTTAGTGTGCAAACCGCATATTATTTCCCACCAAAGCTGGGAGCATAATTACCAAGATATAAAGATAATACAGTAACTTAAAAGCTATAAATGTAATCTTACAGCTATTTGAAGCTACATTAGATCTTAAAGCAAATAAAGGATAGTTACCACTTTGTGGAAGCTGGCACAATTGCTTAACGTAGGTATTAACAGTTGCGATGATGTAATTCTCACAGTCCTGAAGTTTTTAAGCTACCAGTCCTAATCATATGAAGTGGCTGTATAATACTGTTCACAGAAAGATAATGTGTCACTGCTGATTTCCAGCGTACTGATTATTGTAGTTCCGTCTTGTCACTTTATTAGGATACAAATAGATGGACACTTAAGTAGGTTGGGTTGTTTTACCTCTGAGCGGCACTTTTTTGCACACCATGGGCTAAATGGCCAGGTCACATGGACCCCGAAGGCTCAGAGAAGGTTGGGAGGGGGACCCACTGGAACAGCTGTTGGGAGACGGATGGTAGCCTCCCGTCAAGACCATCCAGCGTGTTCTTTAACGTGCGCAGGGTATGGCTCTCCCACACACGGGGCCACGGCTTAACGTCCCATCCGACGGACGGCGGCCTTTCCAAGCCCTTCGGTGTCCCCTACTGACCGTGGGCAGGGCGGGGAATTTTGTGGAGATAAATCTCAACGCTGACCCAGCTGGGACTCGAACCTGGGAACTACAGATTACGAGCCTGGCACGCTACCGACTGAGCCACCCCCGCCCCACACTTAAGTAGATGGTCTTCTGTTACAATTCAGCTGATACTCTATTTAGGTTGTGTGAAAGACCTTGGCACCACTATTCTCTGAGTCCAGGACACTTTTGGTCATGTGCGTATATAAGCTCGTATGTGCTGACTCTGATATCAACCTCAGAAGCTTCAATGTTTCAACTAATAACTATTGTTATACACATTCCTATGTGAATTTTAGCACTAGTTATAAAGAGATCTTGTTATCAGCGAGGCATACATAAGCACAAATCCACATGTTGTCACAGCCATTATACAGTTCCAGTTAGCATTCTTAAGTGGATAATATCCCAGGTTATTTAAGCTTTACTTCTTACATACATTTGCAACAAATTGCATCTGCGCTATCCAAATTGTTAAAGAACATACATGCTGCCATTTAAAAGACTTTTACAAAACTGTCCAGCCTGCCTCCAGGCAACTCTGAGCAATGCATTTCGCCGTGTATCTATCTACGGCATCATCAGGCTCGGTTCGGTGTTATTTCAGGTTCGGCTATTTAAGTAGGTCTCACTTCAACATCATTACTATGTGTGCATGCCGCGCTTGCGCACTGATGCAATAACAGGCTCCATGCCGCTGGTAGTGGCAGGATGTTCGTGTTGCACACATGATCTCGGTTAGCATGAATAAGCAGTTTTTCTGTGTATTGTAATTGGTATTTTGTTTGCAGGGCTGCTAAGGGTTTATAATTAATTTGGTTAATTTGTAGATTATTGTCTAAAACCATTTGGGCTAATGCAGTGTTATACTTATTTTTCTGAATATCATCCTGATGTTCTTGCATCCTATCGTTGTATTGTTGGAATGTCTTACCAATATAATTGTTTTTTCCCTTAAAGATATTTAGTGGGTCGAGTATTGTAATTTGATACACACACCCTGTGCCTGGTTTCTTATCCCTATCGTTAACTACCAGATTTTTTATTGAGTGCGTTATTGTTGTAGGTAATTTTAAATCATATTTTCTCAAAGTATGATCCAATTCATCACAAATATTTTTCATATTGATCAAATTTGATTTAATCAATTGATTATCCTTAAATATTGATATTTCAGAACTTTAGCACAGTTTTAGCTCTATATAATTTAGAGAATATCAGTCTCATATCATATGGCAAAAGAACAGATATCTAAGATGTGCACCTTTTATTAAACATTACTACTGTATTTACATTTTAATAATTTTACACCATATGCCATATTTGCATGCAAAATCACTAATTTTAAGACATTTATTCTTTAACCCTTCAATGAGTGTTTTTTTAACATTATATGCTACTCTATATTTAGTGAAACTTAAAAACAGCTATTATAGCACCCCAGGAGACACTATTAGCATCCATGCTACTATGTAGAAAATTGATCTTATTTATAAGACAAGAAATATGGGGAAAACTATAAAGGTATAATAAAATTTGATATGGCACAGTTTAAAATTTAATATATCATGATTAAGCTGTTACATTTGGTAGCACAGTGTATCACAATCTTAGTGTGCGAAGCGCATATTATTTCCCACCAAAGCTGGGAGCATAATTACCATAAAATTGAAACATTTCAATTTTATGGGGATGTTTCAATTTTTTTAAGGGGATGTTTAAAGGGATTGATTTGTATTTTAGAAGCTGTGTAAACTAGAATTTTAACAACAAAGACCTTCATCCTGTAAATTTTACCCAAAACAGATAAAAATCGAATTGTTACAAAAATTTGCAAAAATACATTAATTTTAATGAACAGTTTGATACAAAGAAGTTTTATATTAATTAGCTTCTAATATAATTCTTATCACTGGCAATGTTAGTGTTAAATAGTTCACATAACTCTATAAATATGAAACTTGGGACTTGAAATTTGGGTAAATTTCCTTTAAATCTTTAACTTATCTTTATTCTAATTGTTTTTTCCAGAAAATAATTATTTTAACAGTTTCAAAATTTGAAGTTTGACTTTCTGATGTCATAACAAGAACACTGTATAATACTTAAATTGATCTTAAAATTTCTTATTCTGGTATAATATAGAAGCTTTATTATTGCATACTTCACTATTACACTTGTTCTTTTATACTACTTAAAATCATTGGTTTTTTCCATAATTCTATGCAAACAAAAATTTACTCACTGGTTGTGATTTCCGTGTTGATTTTGTTGGAGGAGTTGCAGGTGGGGAATCTCCAGGAGTATTCAGCATTGGAGTTGAATATAAATCAAGCACTTGATGACAAATATCTATAAAAGATAAAATATCTCACAATATATGAAAAGAAATAGAGCAATTTAACTTTCTCTGATAAAAAAAAAAACTTTTATTTTAATGTACTCTTTTCCGCTAGCATTTCAACATTATTAATGTTTAGTTGCACAGAGTGTTTACTACACTAGCTTCTTATACTTCATTTCACCTAAGATGAAAACAGATGTGAACAATCAGCTCTTTGCCTACTGGCTAAAGGCCTAAATGCTCACAAGATCATTATATAGAAAGTTTAAGTTGAATGTTAAGATAATGTGTGGAAATGCCAATAAACTACAAATTAAATTTCTGAAAACGTCAGTCTGTTAAAGTTCCATGTTTACAATAAGGAAAAAGTTTCATTCAAGTTGGATATTGTGTACTCTAGGAAAGTAATGTTGTGTGCACATTGATATTAAGAAAGGCTTGCCTGTGTCATACAGTTTATGTTCAGTCTTAACTAAGTGAAACAGAGTATAGTGAAGTTTTCTAGCTTACTAAGATTCTCAGCACATTTCAGGAACATATCTTGTTATTAAAACATCCATGGAGATTGCAGTGAATATCACAATGATTATTAAAACTAATTATCCCACTGAATATTGCAATATTCTATGAAATATATATACTGCTACTATATTTTAGTTATTCTTATTGCTATTAGGACTTGCTACTACAAATTAAGTTGCAATTTTATGAACTTTTGTAAAGTAGTGACTTTTTAAATTGTTTTAACACTAAAATCAGTGTTACATTTGACTACTGTCAGGGTTGGCTAATGGAAGAAGGGCTGAACAGAGTGGATAGGGACATATTAATTGGGAAATCAAATGGCACTTAAACTACAGTAACGTACTCTAATTTGCATGTTATATATATACACACACACACTGGCCACTGATTTAGAAACCTTTATTCAATACTGAGTTGGACCTCCTTTAGCCCGAATTACAGTAGACATACGGTTTGACATAGATTCCACAAGGTGTTGGAATGCCTTTACATCTACAGCATATCAGGCATTCACCAGACAGTCCTTTAACTGGCTCAGATTTGACAGAAGCGGACTTTTGCCATTTTCGTAAAGTTCAACTTTTTTGCATAGTCAGTATAAAATGTAAATTGATCTAGAAAGGTTTGATCTCAAATTTCAGAGGTTAAAATAAACTATATTTGCTTTGAAACATTTTTAATTTCTTTTCAGCTTTTCGTTCCTTTTTAGTTATTTATTTTTTAGTTCTTTTCATTTAAATAATCATGCTTTAAAGCAAAATAGATTTTTGTGACACTGCTACCTTAATCTTAAAGTTTGCCAATCAGGAAAAAAATTGTCATTGTATATTGTTTGCATAAATGACCAAATAATTTTGAATTAAAGATTTAAGTACTGATAGAAATATTATGAATTATATATATATTAAGGTAGTAAAATACTTCAAAAAATATTTCAAAAGGAGTTTGAATTTTTTTTTTTTTGCTGAATTTGAAATGCCAAAAATACACTAAAACCTTGCTGTAATTTTCTTTAAAAAAAATGGTTATAAAATTTAACTTACATGTATTTTTTTTTATTTTCATCATTTTTTTAACCCCAATTACAACATACTAAGTTCTTTCTTTTCATATATAACATGACCTATTTCTGTTCATTGGCTAATTTTTTTAATTCTACAACTGACTTGTTCATTTTACTGGTGAAAAGCCTGGACTTTTTTCAAAGTATTGTACTATGAAAACAATTTAAAAAAAAGAGTAATTTTCTTCATTTAAACAAAATTTATTTTCCTCATTCATAATTCCTTTCTATTGATATCATTATAATCATTTTTGTCTATTTATTTCAAATTAATTTTTGTTTGTATTGCCAGATGCATTTTTTACTATATGCTTCTATAAAAGCCGTATTAAAACAAAACTAGTCATCCTTTTTGTTAAATATTTTATTTTCAAAAAATCCAGAATTATTTGGCAAAAAAGAAATCTAATGTTCACTTTTTTGCCTGAATGCAGTTGAAAACAAGCCTGACCATAGGGTACAATTCAGTATTTCAGGTCTGGGATGATAAGGGTTAAAGGCATTTCTCTCATAATATTGGTAATTGACATAATCAACTTTTACTTTATTTAACACTGTTCTCAAGATCAAAATGCACACAATTAATCATCAGGATTTAAATACTTTTTACACTTTTAAGTATTAAATAGTAAATTAGGAATTTTAAATATATATTTTAGGGGATTTTAAATTATCCACTGACCTTCAAGCAATTCAATAGACATGCCTTCAACATACATGTCCCACCAATTTGAATGTCTGGATGTTCTACCAGTCCAGTCTATGACCTCAAACTTGCTTAATTTTCCAGCTAAGTACATCAGTGCTATAGCTATAATTTCTGGTTCCCACTGAAGACTTAAGGTGGTACACAAACTAAACAAAAAGTTAATGGAAAATTAAAAATATTTTAATTAGATTTACAATAAAAGGTCACTAATATGAAACAATGGCATAAAAACATATCAAACACTTTACAGAATAATTTAGATTACCAAATATTCTAAATAATGTTATTTCTGACTTGAAATGCTTAATATACCCTCTCAATTAGCTGTTTGCCACAGAAGTTTAACAAGAGCCTGTCAGTTTATATGCCATAGTAGAAAATCCGAGAAGATGGCAGGACCACAGCAGAAAAATGACACATACATCCATACCTTAGGCAGGGCTCAAACCCAGTCCCTTAGATCAGTAGCTAAGCACGTTAACCACTTAGTCATGGGACAGCTATGTTAACAATGCTAATAATCATCATTGCTAAAATAGTGTGTTCAAAAAGTAACTGAACATTTGTAGATACGTAGTAATATATGACTTGGCAACATTGACAGTGTGATTTCATGGCTGGACAAGAAACTGACATGCCTACTTTAACAGGATGGTGCTACAGAACATACAGCCAATAAATCCATGGAGCTGCTGGAGTTTTTGGAGAGAGAGAATTTATAAAGGGATTTGGCCCCCAAGATCACCAGATTTCCTTTCCTGGTGAGCTGCACAGGCAATAAAGCTCTATGAGAACAATCTTCACATATTAGACAAACTCAAAATTACAATTATCCAGTTTTGCAATAAAAATAAGTGTTAATGCATGCAAAGAAGCGAGAACTGGCCATTTCCAACATAGTGACACACATTTCTTGCAATCTGTACATACTGTATCATGTGGTTTATGGTTAACTGTACAGTGATCCCTCAAGTGGCTAGGGTGGGGGGTGGCTCAGTCGGTAGCACACCAGGCTCGTAATCTGTAGTTCCCAGGTTCTGAGTCCCAGCTGGGTCAGCGTTGAGATTTATCTCCGCAAAATTCCCACCCTGCCCACGGTCAGTAGGGGACACCGATGGGCTTGGAAAGGCCACCGTGCGTCAGATGGGACGTTAAGCTGTGTCCCCATGTGCGGGAGAGCCATACCCTGTGCACATTAAAGAACACGCTGGATGGCCTTGATGGGAGGCTACCATCTGTCTCCCAATAGATGTTCCAGTGGGTCCCCTCATCCAACCTTTTCTGAGCCTTCGGGGTCCATGTGATCTGGCCATTTAGCCCATGGTGTGCAAAAAGTGCCGCCGAGGTAAAACAACCCACAACCCTCAAGTGGCTTTTCAAATGCTCTGTATAAGAAATTAAACTACATGTGTCATAATATTTTCAATTCTTTCTCTCAAGATGCAAACAAGTTTTGGAAAGCTGATGTTTATATTTATATAAAAAATATTGCCCAGGAACACAATAAAATTCTTAAATGAGCAATAAAAAAATTTAGTTATACCTAGCAATAAAATGAATCAAAATGGTGCTGAATTTCTTGATAATTGCTTAAATTTGTGCTATCATAAATGGCCTATATTACCATAATATACTTTAAATGAACCAGAGTTTAGAGTATATACACAAAAAAGTTAGTTTCTTATATCATACATATATAAATCACATAATATATATAAATGTATAAAACATAAAGTCAACGAAACTTTAAAACTTTGTGATTTCAGACAATGCAATAAATATGATGAAACAGGGTGTATATGTAACATTTGGCATGTGGTATACAACCCTCACATTGAGTCACTCCTAGTCAAAGATCAAATTCTCTTTCAACTTTGCCACAATAAAACCAAGTGTATTAAAATGTTTTTTATGAACACTTTCTAAAATAAACTATATTTGATTTGAAATATTTTTAATTAATTTCTTCATAGCTCTTTATCCCTTTTTAGTTATTTATTTTTCAGTTTTAATTTAGTATGGTGATAGAAGGATAATTTTCATTTGTGCTATCAGGAATTTATTTCCACGATTTATTTTAAAAAAACCTCCACACATGAAAAATGCTCTATGGGAAAATAGGATCAAATGGCACAGAATATATTAATTCTCATCTTCAACCAAAGTTTTATAAAAAGAATAAATGACAACACTTTACTATATGATCCAATTTCAACACTAATCAGTAAATGTCACCAAAGTATAGCCAATGCTGCAGAATAGCATATCTCGCTACAGTTACTGTGATATATTCAAAGATGTTAACATACTATGCTCTACATGGGTATAATCTAACAACCAAATTTCTACACCCATCATAGGCATGAAAGACCTCTGAAAACCTTATGGATAAACAATTAGCTAATATAGAATTATAATTTATACCAAATAACACGTGATTAATAAGATTAATAAAGATCAGCTTTATACACTCACTTTTGTTTCATTATATGCCACTTACTTTACCACTAGCTGATACTATATATGTATAGTAACCTCGTGTTATTCTAACAAATCCTTATATCATTCACCTCAATTTAGGTGTCAAAAAACTTTTTCTTAGCACTTTTTTCATAAAATATAAGAAATCTTGCATGTGCATGAAATGTTAAAAACTTCAAAGTTTTATGAATATATAATATGTATATAATATAGACAATCATATCAGAATAATATGACCACCTACCTAATAATGGAAATAATCACCCTTGGCCCAGATGACAGTGGCGAGACGGCGTGGCATGGACACAATGAGGCCCTGGAAGGTTGCCAGAGGCACATATGCCCATTCAGACCCCAGCAGAGCATGGAGGTTCCGGAGATGACATAGTTGTGGGTCCGCATGCCGAACCAAATGGTCCCACAAGTGCTCTATGGGATTGAGGTTGGGCGATTTCGCTGGCCAAGGGAGAACGGAATATCGCTGTCGTGTTCCTGGAACCAGTCACGTACCACCTTAGCGACATGGCAGGACGCATTGTCCTGTTGGTAGACACCATCACCACCAGGGTAAGCGTCCAACATGAAGGAATGCATGTCATCAGCAAGGAAGGACAGGTAGACATTGCTGTTCAGGGACCCATCCACTGGTACCAGTGGTCCACAGGTTATACCAGGAAAACATCCCCCAGACATGCACACTGCCAGCCTGTACTCGACTGACAAGTGTGTCTGGGTGTTGGTTCTCATGTGTCTGATGCTGTATCCACCACTGCCTATCACTTCTGTGGAGTAGAAACCTTGATTCATTAGAGAAAGCAAACTTTTTCCACTCTTCCACTGTCCAATGACTGCAGCCCTGTGTGAACTGCAGGCGTCATTGCCAATGGACCTTGGGTAACATGGGCACCTTTGTTCAGTGTCGACTCCGAAGACCCATGCGTAACAGAGTTTGCTCTACTGTTATCGGGGACACGTACTTGGGTGTCCCAGCATTCGAGAGGTCAATTGCTGCACTGTTGCACGTTGATTTCCCTTTACCATTCAACGGAGGCGACGTTCTCCTCTGGGCTCGATGGACTTTGGAGCTCCATAGTTATGACATCTGAAGGTACTCGGTGTGCCAACGGTTTATTCTTTGTACACCCTTACTACAGCACCTCGCAAACAGCCCAAGAAAGTCTGTTTCTGAGATGCTTCCACCCTTGGCATGGTAGCTGATGATCATTTCTTTTTGAACATCCATCAAATCAATATTTCTGCCCATTGTGCTCACGTTACGCACTATGGCTCATTTGTTGTGGCCAGCTGCTTATATCTGTGTGGTCGGTTGGGTTGTTTTACCTCTGAGCGGCACTTTTTTGCACACCATGGTATAAATGGCCAGGTAGCATGGACCCCGAAGGCTCAGAAAAGGTTGGGTGAGGGGACCCACTGGAACAGCTGTTGGGAGACAGATGGTAGCCTCCCATCAAGGCCATCCAGTGTGTTCTTTAATGTGCACAGGGTATGGCTCTCCCACATATGGGGACACGGCTTAACGTCCCATCCGACAGACGGCGGCCTTTCCAAGCCCATCGGTGTCCCATACTGACCGTGGGCAGGATGGGGAATTTTGCGGAGATAAATCTCAACGCTGACCCAGCTGGGACTCGAACCTGGGAACTACAGATTATGAGCCTGACGCGCTACCGACTGAGCCACCCCCACCCCATCCGTGTGGTCAACCCTTGTCATGTGCACTCTGTGATGTGCCTAGGCAGGTATACTGTTGATTCTGTGGGTGGTCATATTATTCTGATATGACTGTGTATATATATATACATAAAGTTTTTATACCTCATATACATTCCCAACTTTATTAGATACATTAGTTCTTCCTCAGAGACCTATTTCAATTCAACTCAAAAAGATAGTTCATGACAAAGAAATACTCTGCCTAATTTGGCAAAATTACACCTCAACACGTGTTTCAAAGAACATTTAAAAAAATAGATTGTCAGTTTTTCAACATTAAAAAAAAACATTATTAAACTTGAAATTTCCAAATTTTTCAGTTTTTACTAATAAAATGAATTAAACTAAATATTAATAATTATACAATCAACTGATGAATAAACCTGGACATTTCATTAATATTCACCCTATACTAAATTGTTTGAAAAAAACATTTTTTTACCTGTCATTGATAAATGTCCATGCCATTTGAACCATTTTTTGTAGTTTCGCTTTGTCACCTAAATAACAAGATATAATTAGTTATTCAAATTTTAGTTTTCAAAATTTATTTAACATTATACTAATTAAATATTAAAAAATTAAATATATTGTCAGTTTTTGAGAATAAGATTCAAATTTAAAATTAATTAGACTCACAGCTATAAATGATACAATTTAATATACATGATATTAGCTGTAATTACAAAATTAAAACTCTTCGGGAGAGCTTAAGTGGCTCATATAGAAAAAGCAGAGCATCAATTACCACCTAGTGGAATCTGTTTATTGCTTTTACTCTTATTACTTTATCTTGTACACATATGCCTTTTCCTTGTAAAGGCTGTCAAGAATAAAAAAGAAGAATTACCAGTCCATTGAGCTTGTATACCTTGCTGGGACAGTCGAACAGCTGATTCTGAGGGGTTCATGTCTCTTGTTTTCGCTATTCCAGCATACTCGATGTTGAGCTGATGTTGTTAATGTACATCATTATAGCGGTGAATACCAGTCCTGGCTTACTTAAATAACATTGAAGTCATCAGATTTTTATAGAAACCTCTTTTGCTGACTGAAGTATTCTGGGGCTGTGGGCATGACCACTCCAAATGCTGGCCAGGTCCAGGCCCATAGACAAGTACTTTAGTGTGCACAAGGACAGACTGTGTTGGTGAAAGCCATTTACAAACCAACCTTATATATCTGTTATATCAATGATGTATTAATCTTTAGGGACCACCACACAGATCAATTAAATACATCACCTGATGTATTCAGTAGTATTTTACTAACAAAATTTACCCACAAGACTGAATGAAATGATAAACTCCCATATCTGGATTTGCTTATTACAAAGAAAAAACACAGATGAGATATCAAAGTATATCATAAACCCACATTTATTCTAAACATTATACCATTTGACTCAGTACACCCATTAAAATATTTAAAAAATCACCTCTAAGCCCATACCTACTTAAAGCATTTAAATATTGTACACAAAAACATTCTCTGCAAAAAGAACTGGAATTTATATATAAAACAGCATGTGACACAGCATACCCTGAAGAATTGATTAGAAATATCAAAAAAGCAGCTAAACATAAGAGTCAACAAGACTTTCAACCCCCCCCCCCCCAAAAAAAAAATACAATCTAAATATGCACATAGTTTTCCATACATGTAAAGGATACCTCATAATTAAACAATAATCTACAAAAATGACACTAAACTACCAATTACCATTAATCAAAGCCTTAAACACCTAGTAGTAAATGATCGTCACAAATTATCCATAACCGGAGGGGCATATAATACAGAAATACCAGACCCCCCATAACAGATTAAATGGTAAAAACACATATATGGGCAAAACATATCATACATACAAGCAAGATATGTACGAACATAAACAAGATATTAATAACAAACAACCTAACACAGCACTAGCAGTAATAAAAAATAATTCAGAAGAAAATAATATAATACATAAACCAATAATAACATCCCACACCAAATCCCAACTGCAATATGCAGAATCTATAATGATTAATGTACATAAGCATAAACTCTGCAACAATGAGATACCACCCCTGCCAGCAGCATGGAATCTGCTGTTGCACAAGCAAACACACACCGGCTGAACGAGCAGCTAAGAACATCATTAGGGAGACACCCATTTAAACTCGTAACATCTCATCATACAGAGCCTGATGAAGCCATGGGAAGAATGTAGTGGCAAAACACTGGAGGAACTGTGTTGGAGAGTGTTTTACATTTTTTAAAGATTTTAAGAATTTTAAATGTTTTAGTATGCAGTTGGGTTTCAGTAGTTTTAATTCTTGAAGATGTGTTTAATATTGTCAACTTGCTCAATGAGTCAAACCATCCAGAGTATAACAACATGAACAACCAACTGCCAGCAAAAGTCAGTACATGTCAGCAAAGTAGGTTTCTATAAAAATCCGATGACTTCAATGTTCTTCAAGTAAACCAAGACTGGTATTCACAGCTATGATGGCATACATTAACAACGTCAGCTCAATATGGAGTACGCTGGAATAGTGAAAACAAGAGACATGCAACCCCTCAGAATCAGCTGTTTGACTGTGCCAGCAAAGTATACAAGCTCAATAGACTGGTACTTCTTCTTCTTTTTATTCTTGACAGCCTGTACAAGATAAAGGTAATAGGTGGTAATCGATGCTCTACTTTTTCTATGTGAGCCACTAAGCTCTCCTCAAGAGTATTAATTTTGTAATTACAGCTAATATCATGTATATTAAATTGCATAAGATTCAAATTAAAAATAAAGCTTTTCTTGCATAATCCTAAAAGAAACCTTTTTTCTTGGTATATAACATGACATATTTTTCAGTATCTACATCAGGATAATATTCCAAAGTTTTTTTTTTCCTTCTGAAAACTGTGGCTGGTGGCAGAAAATTAACTCAGCCACCAGCCAGAGTTCACTGCTAGAAAGTCAACATTGGAATATGACTTGTTTTAAGACTTAACTTGAATTTAAAGAATGATAAAATGTAGCCCATAAATTGGAAACTGCTTTGAAAGAATTTTTCACTGAATTTCACTAGATCTCAAAGTTCAAAAATCTTCTTTTATGTTATGGCAATGTGACAACACTGCTTTAAAATGTTGTGCCAGTGCAACACATGTAGAAAGCATCTATGATGAATGCAATGAAATCAGAAAAAATGTGAGTTAGGTGATATACAACAGCATATGCTGTCTAGCACTGTGAGTGGATACATTTCACAGGATTTATTGCAACTTTGCCAAATGCTAAAAATCAAAGCACAAAAAGATGGAAAATCATTAAGTTTTCCATATTAATTTTCCATTTTTAACACAGAAGTGGCTAATTCCATTTTCTTTTTATGAATTCCACAATAGTGATCAACTTTTATGTTAAACTCAGTTAAACTGACATTTTTATTAGAATGGTATTCATCAAAATGAAACATTTTTGCATAGAGATAATAGTAAATTGGCCAGGGTCAATAAAATTTCATTATATTTAATATTTTGTTACTCTGGCATTTGTTAGAATGTCTTACTCTAAAGGGCTAAGTAATTATGGCAGAAGTTACTAAATGCTATATTTTTAATATAGCCTCTGAAGTTTTAAAAAAAAGTAGTTGCATTACAGTCACATTACTTTTGGTAAATGCTGAATGAATTCCTTGACTATTTTACATACCTTTCAGGCATTTAGCATATTTTAAAAGATATCCATAAGGATGGTCTACTTGCAGATCAAATTTAATTGTCTGGAGAAGTATCCTTTCCAGTGTCATTACTTCTTCCTAAAAACATAAAATGCAATATTCATATTTACTCTGAAGTAATGTGCACAATGAAATATATAACAGTTAGAAACATAATTTTGGATAACTTTAAATGCAGATTGGCCCATTTAAGGAAAGTACTGTATGTTAGGGCAGGTTGTTTTACCTCTAAATGGCACTTTTCTGCACACAATGGGCTAAATGGCCAGGTCACAAGGATCTGCAAAGTTCAGAAAAGGTTGGTAAAATTCCATGGGGAAAGGGGACCCAATGAACAGCTCTTAGCCTCCCATTAAGGCCATCCAGCGTGTTCTTTAATGTGCACAGAGTATGCCTCTCCTGCACATGAAACCACAGCTTAGCACCTCCATCTGATGGACAGTGGCTTTTCCAAGGCCATCAGTGTCACCTACTGACCAAAGACAGGATTATTGTGGAGATAAATCTCAATGCTGGCTCAGGTGGGACTCAAACCTGGAAACTGCAGATTATGAGCCTGGCATGATACCAATTGAGCCACCCCTGCCCCATTAGAACAAGTTAATTGCCGATGAAACCTTTTTTTAAATTTTGAAAATAATTAAACATTAATATGTTTTAGCTCAATGTGCCAGAAGCAGGATTTTCAATTTTGCTGAAATTAATACTATAATTTGCTGAAACTGGAAGGTCTGCTATATAGTGCTAGGTAACAAAATTTTTCTCCTTCCATATGGATTTCTTTTGATTACTTACTTCAAGATGAAATAATATCCCATGGTTATTTTCTGCTGAAAATATATCCAAATTAATTCAGCCACTAGACAGAGTTAATTTTTAGGAACTTGGCATCTTAATTGTAAATACTTTATCAGTGCCATCTATCAAAAACATCTTTTATTTCAGACAATAAATTAGGACTATTATTAAAAAATTTATCTGTATCTGTAATTGAAATTTTATCTGTAATCTATCAAATTTGCAATTTCATCTGTAATTTAGGGGGAAAGAAAGCATGGAGATCAATTTTTTTACAGCCTATGACACTTGCCATATCACAAGCTTTCATTTGGCACAAAACTTGTTACTTTCAGCTATCACATTCCAAAGGTATAGTAGAACAATCATTCTCATATCCCCCCCCCCCCATTTTTAGGGGAGAAGAAAGCATGGGGGGCCAATTCTATATATCCTATTGACACTCCCCACATCACTAGCATTGATTTGACACATAAATCATTAAGTATGACCATCATATTCAAAAGATATGGTGGAACAATTGGTTTGACAAACACATAAACCAACACACCAACAAATGACGAGTGAAAAGTCATCATTTGTAGTATAGAAAAGTAAGTATAACATGTTAAACAAAGAAAGAAATAGAAAAATAAAAATCCAGAAAAAAAAATATTTTTTTTTAACATAATACTTTTGTGAAAAATCGTTTAGATTTTTTCAGAAGATTGAATTTTCAGAAGTCCCTGGAATTTTTGCTTTAAATCTGGACAACCTAATAAAATGTCAGTTCTTCAGATAGAATTTTCAAAGGTCCCCAGATCTTCTCTAAATCTGATCACACTAAATAAGATATTACTATCTGCATATTCCAAATCTTTCACTGTTTTAATTTTTAATGCCAGAGGGTCTTAATATTGGAAAATGCCAAATTTTAAATAAAAAAATACCTCCTCCAGCAGTTGCTTGCCACAGAGGGCTGACAGTTTATATACCACAGTAGAAGATCTGTGAAGATGGCAGGACCTCAGCAGGAAAACCCAAACTACTATACCTTACTCGGGGCTCGAACCCAAGTCCCTTAGATCAGTAGAAAAGTGTACTAACCACTCAGTCACAGATAAATTTTAAATGAATATTATAAATCATATATTCATACTAGAAAACTGAAAATTTTGTGCTAGTGTGGTTACAAAGTGGTTTATATTAGAGCAGTGTTGACTTCTCAACCCTGGAAAGATTTAAAAAAGGGAACTTTTTAAAGAAATAAATGAACTTTCCCTGGATTGGTTAAGTTACTAATAAATTATTACTCTTCACAGTTTTTGAATTTAACATTAGTTTAGGTTTCTACCATCTCCAAGGGTGCTAAATGTATAAAATGGCAAATTTTTTGTCTTCTAAAAAAATATTCTATTTTCACTGGAGGTGACTGGATTTCCTAGTTACACTATAGTTACCTCCATCTGATGGACAGTGGCTTTTCCAAGGCCATCAGTGTCACCTACTGACACTGATAACCTTGGAAACTTGGAAAATTTACATAAAAGTAAAAAATTATGTATAATAATTAATATATCAACAATATATAGTATATGCAGTAAAAATTTAACTTACTTTTGGGTCCTCACCAAACTGTGCAAACTGTGCATCTGTAAGGAATGTTCGAGCTACCCTTATTATGTCTTTGCACTTTTTAGGAGTTTCTTCCACCTTGCCAGCAAGAAACAAACAACAACATGCTGTTACCTGCAATGAAATACATTTATCTCATATTTAATGCCTGAACAAATATAAGATTAAAAAAAAAACATATAAATTCAAAATGAACTTTCCAATAAGCTCAAGAACATTAAACACTAAATACAGAAAAAAAAAATCTTCAATGAGCTGATGGCTAATGGAAGTTAAATTACATTGTGCACTTTTGTTCACCAAACACATCTACAATGAGCAAAACCCAATGATACCAATTCTACTATCCTCTTTCACATTGTCAGTTATCATCCTTGGCTTGTCTCTCTTACTAATGCCTTGAGATCACTTTTTAGAATTATCTCTTAATCTATAGTTTTACTTAAGAAAATAACACGGTAAACCAACACAATTTTTGTTTAAACAATGTGCTTCTCAAATGTGATTGATGCCTCCACAACCTCTTTATTATTCATGTGATCAAACCACCTTATATTCAAGATGCTATGTAAATGTCAGTAGTCAAAAGCATCAAGATTCCTGTTATCTTGATTACAACAAGTCCAAGTTTCCCTAGCATGGACAACTTCTGAGAGGATTATACAATTATAAAGAAAATATAATATTTAAGTCTATTTGCTTATTTTTTACTCTCTACACAGGTTCTTAAAAATTCACTTATCCTGTTTGCCTGTTCATTCCTTGTATCTGTTTTATATAACTCCCAATATAAACAAAAACTTGTTACAAAGCATAACCATCAAAACAACTGAAGCCCACCCTACCCACTTTTAGCATTTTGCTTTTTGTGTTGATCATCAAAACTTACTCTATTATAAGCTTCATGGAAGCTTCAATGAAAGAGCTACTCTTGCAAATTTTATCAGGAGGTAGAAAATCATCAATATAATGTAAATCAGTGGTTCTCAGTGGTGGTGCCCCTCTCTGGGGGCATTTTGGAAATTTTGGCCATGTTTGATATGTGAAACTGATAATGCAGGCACCACTGATATCTAGTTTTCAACTAGTTTTATACAGAAATTATTAAGATAAAATTACTCTATAAGCACTGTAGGTGCTATACTAATCATGTGGTATTGGGAAAAACAATCAGCTCATTGACAACTAATGGAGTCTATCTATATTGGCTTTCTTTTTGTGTGCCTGCTCATCCAATGCATACTCAAGACACATGCAGAGGGGGAGAAAATATCAGAAATCATTAATGGAGGTAATTAAAAGGCAAAGCACTTTTAAACATGTAACTACTAGTCTTATGATAATGGAATAGACCGATTTGTTACAAGCCTCTTCAGTTTTACATGGGGGAAAAGTTCAGATAGTGTTCTGTTCCACACAGGAGCTGGTGCTTTTACAGGTCCAGAGTTGCTGCTTCTCACTCATTGAGGACTGAGAGTTCTTTTGTGCTGTGGTGTTATTAATAAGCACTCTATTGCCTCAGTGGTAGTTGCTTTGGCATGAGTCACTAGGTGTCAGAGAATTCTGAACTTTGTGCTTCTATTAGTGCCCTGGTCAGTTGCTTATACAAGATACTTGTGACTAGGCATTGCTATCATTTCAGGCTGTCAGCTTCAGCACATTGTCAGGCAAGCACTGCCCATGGAAGCGGGATATATCTGAAACATGATGCACTCAATCAGTGAACACACATGTGAGCTACAAGGAGTCAAATAGCGACAGCTAGTTCACCACTTAGCTGAGGAATGAACTAGCTGTTGATAGTTTAGTGGTGAGAATACAAGGCATGTAACTGGGAAACCTGAGCTCAAGTCCACCTCAAGGGAGACAATTTTTTCAGCAAAATTTTTTCTTGAATTCTTGTCAACAGGAAATCTGTGTATTTATTATGAATTGATTATATTATTGATTTGTTTTATGAGCATCAAGTTCTTTTGCAATGAACCACAGGTTGGGAGAGCCTGCTCTAGACCATCTAAAGGCTCAAATATGTTCATTGTATCCTTCAAAAATTTGGAATGACTGATTCAGTCTGACTGACCCTGAATCAATCATTCCAAACTAAAGAGAAAAGATTACAAAATATAGTCATGCCTAACCCTAATTATAATGTTGAACCAACCACAAAATGCTTTATTAACAATCACACAATCCAGTCACACAATCCAGTGTTTTAAGTAAAAAATGAGTTTTAAATAATTTTATCTCAGTCCTCAATGAGCCATTATCATGTTAACTTACAGTTGTCCATAAGACCTCCTTATCAACCCCAAATTGCATCAACCAACAAATTACAAGACTTTGAAATCAACACAACTAGAACTTATAAGCTTTTGAAACTTAAACATTTCCCACAATCTTGCTGAGGGAAAACAACACATATATCTTCTATCATCTTCTGAACCTATACCATTCATCTAGAAATTTGTCAGTTAAACAAAGGTTAAATTGTTTTGAGTACAATTATGCAGAGAACTTTTACAGAACCAGAAAGTAGACTGATTCTTGTATAATTACAAGAAATGTGATCACCTCTCTTTATAATAAGAATAACTGTAACTAGTCAAATCTTTAACCCTTACTACACCAATAAAGGATTTTTTTTCCTGGAACTAGATAGAATTACTACTTAAGCAGCAGAAGAAATCTTGTTGCCTAGTATTATATCACAATATTTTTGTCCTTTTTGAGATTTAAATAAACCTGAGAGTTAACAAATCAAATTTCAAAACATAAAAATTTATCTGATTTATCTAATTAAGTGACAAAAGATGATCCAAGGTGTTTGGATCTTAAAGAGTTTACTGTAGATTTAATTTTAAGATTGCTAGAGCAACTTCAGATTATGATATATGAACAAAAATGCAGTTCCAAACATTTTCCATCATTGCAAATAACAGAAGCAGAGATAACCATATTTTCAAAATATCCTTGAATGCTGAGCCTATTTTGTGAGGAGAGAATCCTCACCTTCAACTGCCTTGCCAGTTTGAAACTTCAATCTTGTATGTCATTCTGCAGTTTTTTATCATCTGGTACATTTCCCTACTCATGAAATGTCCAATTGTTTCCTCTACTTAGTCTGCCAGGCTACCAAATCAAGAGTTTTTGCCAACTTTCAACTGCTCCTAAAAATGTTTATTCAGTACTCTGCATTACTGCCTAAGTTTCACAGGCTTTTGCTGTATTCTATATTCCTGCTCTCCTATGAGAAATAAGTTACATTGCCTTATCCTTTAAGTGATTCTTGTCTCCTCCACTCCTTTTTACCTAAAATAGCATTGTTGGTTGATATAAAGCTAGTTTAAAATGTCCCATTCTCTTTCATCCTCAACTGGAAAACAAAATGTATCAAAAGCATTCAACATTCTCTCATTATAGGGTTTGGCTATGTTGGAGCCTTTCAAAGCCACTGCATTATGTAGACTGTAATAGCAGGTCATGACTAACTTATTACCACTTAAAAAAAAGATTAATTCACAGTATAAAGGTGCCAAAAAATATATTTACTTAAATGCTAATTTTTTAACAGTTTTTTTTAATAAATATATATATAAATAAAATGCACTTACAAATCTTGGGAAAGTCCTGAATGAGTGAAACATGTAAAACCTGTGGAAATAAACTACACCAGTAGCCATTGTATCATAGCGTCTAAATGTATGTTAAAGAAAAATATAGTTTTGATACAAAAATACTTAATATAAATATATATTCAATGACTAGCAAAGTTTAAAACTGCACAATGTTTAAAATAAATTAACAACATCTTTTCAGACAGTCACTTGTAATAAAGATACTCCATTAGAGAAGTTACATGAGAGAAGAATAGTTTTAGTATAGAGACAATACAAATATCCATTCTTCATTCAGAATTTAAATCTAAAGCTCTTTACAGTAGCCAAATGAGGCAAATACTTAGCCATTGACCAGCACTGAAGTTGATAGCAATTATATTGCATCAAATAGCATTGAGATTAGAGTGAAAACATTTTGTCCAGTATGGGAAGAGTGTCATATGGCTTGATGCAGAGAGGATGATGTATGAAATCCAAAATAAAATACCCCCTCAAGCAGCTGCTTGCTACAGAAGTCTGACAGAAGCCTCCAGCTATAGAGAATATATATAGCATAGAGATCTGTGAGAAAGACCTCAGCAGAAACACAACACAAACACCCATGCCTTACCTGGGCTCAAACCCAGGTCCTTTCGATCAGTAGCCAAGCACACTAACCATTCATACATGAGACAGTTACAAAAACCAAATTTTTATGATTTCACACTAAAATAATTCTTGCATAAAAATTCCTCCACCCTGAATCAATGGATGGATTTGTTTGAAAAGGAGAATGCATATATATCACAATGTTATATGAAAATGATCAAACTACCAATAAACTGCTAGAGACAAGAGGACACAAAGTAAATACATATAGCAGATGCTTGTTTCCGAGATATAAATTATTCAATTGTTTAGTGGCTAGCAAATTGAAAATAAAGCTTATAGAAACAAAAAAGAAGTCTGACAATATGTAAAGGAGCAGATTGCCAATTGAGCAAATCTGAGTGAGGATGCATACAGAAGGCTCTTGGAGACTGGCTGACCAATTGAAAACATCATTGCTGAAGTTAGCAGAGATGCAACAAAATCAATACTGGCAGCATTAAGTAAAAAGTATTTAACCTGTTGCCTAACCACTATGCCTCAACTGGCATAGTGGTTAGGCAGCTAGCAACTGTTCCAGCAAGGCAAATTTTGTATGCTGTGTTAGTTCTAACTGAGACTGTGGTCAGCAGTGACTTTGGTCTTAATAGGGAATGTCCTTGTATGAGGCCTGTAAAAGCTAGGAGTACTTCTAGAATTCTTCTCTGTCCTTATATCACAAATCAAAAATATCAAAAAAAAATTAGTAGCTAGCTCCCTAACCATTATACCAATTGAGGCCTTAAATATGTCCTCTTTACAAACACACATATTAAAAGGGGTACTGAACTTATATATGCATGGTCAACCAATATACCAAGATCTAAAATCACAAAAGTATCCTAAACAAGCTCTAAATCTACTTTTGCCATAGGACTCTGGCAACAAACTGACATTTTTTAAGCACAATTCTTTAAAGCAAATTTCTAAATCTGCTTTAAAGGTAATTTTTAATAATTTTCTAATTTTAGGTAATTTTTAATAATTTTCCCAAGTTTTAATGCTAATTCCCTTGCTTTCATTTATAACCATTGTTCAGAAAATGTCGTGCTAATATTTAATGCATTATGGTATGACTAGATAAGAATACAGTGGCTATAAAGCAGCCCTGTAGAACACATTGCCCACAGGCCAGATTTAGACTGTGGGCCATATGAACATTTTTTGTAGCCCTCCATGACAATGTTAGCCCAGGCCTGTGCAACAATCTTAAAAAATAAAAATTTTGAAGTGAAAACAATTAAACAAAATTCAACATAGTAGCTGCTGCAGATTTCAAAAACTGAGTCTGAAAGATGCTTCCAGAACTGGTAGAATTAAATCTGTACAATGCTAAGAGGGCCTACTATGAAGGAGATTAACCTCCCAACCCTATGAGTATACATATTATATGTACTTACTAACATTATATATCTTAATTTTCATAGATTCAATCTCTGTTTCTGATCAATTCTTGTATATCAACTACACTAATGCCCTCTTAGCATATATATGGTACATAATTATGTTTTCATATCTGGCAGATCATTCTTTGCCAAAAAAAGCACCAAAAGTTCCAAAATGATACATTTTATAAAAATATGATTTCTTCTTATATTTGGATGGCTGAATACTTGATCTCCTATAAACTTTCAGAAAAAATCTGTAGATCTACAAAAAAAAAACAGTAATAATACATAAAAATGAAAGGATACAGTCCCATTTTCGTCCCAACATTTATTATGAAGCGTGCTCCCTCTCGCCTATATCTGCTTTCACAATCAGGATCAAGACCATCTAGGATAGATGGTGATTTCTTCAAATCTTTTTTTTCATAGTACCAGCTAGGCATTAGTACTGTCATAGCAAACCAAATCTGAAATGATTAAGAATAAAAATCATAATATTTACTGCAAAGTGTTCATAAAAATTCAAACACTTAATTTAAAAATGATTTTACACAAGAAATTCTCTTCAGATCAAAAAAATTAGACATTAATTCCTTACATACTAAATTACAAAACGCATATATCAAGTTGCACATATAATCAAATGCAATCAGTAAATGGTAGCTAGGTATATACTGGAAGCAGAGCTGTGTACCAATACCTAGCAATGAAGCACAGAGTGGCCAGGTTTAGCACCTAATGTCTGACCCCACATTCTTGTGGTGCAGCCCATTAGTACCTTTCAAAAGATATTATCTTTTGAGAGGAAATGGAAGGAGAATGCTGCTAAATTAGTGTGGGCTACTGATCTGGTTATCTATGGACACTTCTTTTTCAGTTGGGCAACTGAAGAGTGATCAACTTCACAGGCTCCTTGTGTTGACCATTATACCCACTGAACTGGAATGGTTTATGGATTTGAGCTTGATTACAGATCCAGTACTGATGTACCAGTGGGCCTATATTGAGAGAAAAACTCTGCTATTTTCTATTTGCCTCTGGGTTGCCAGCCCAAAGTGAGCAGAGGCACAGGATACATTATATTAGCTGGTGAAAAAACCTGATCAGAGACCATTGCAGGTACCTCAATCCTTACTTTAGCTAGTTGGGGATCACGAATCTTATCCCAGAGTAATGTGCAATTTTATCTAGATTCTCATTCTTGAAAAGGTGGTCCCTGAAGTTCCTACAAGCACGGGTGGCTTCATCATTTGGTGGTGTGGAACAGGTCTTTTCCCCATGTTTGCGATTAAGGGACTGTTTGATATTGTTAGCCCTATCTCTCACTAAACCTAGTTTCTTAAAAAAAAAAAACTACTACGCATTTTCTCTCTGCACATATATAGAACATGAAAACATCGCTTAGAGATTATTCTTTTGATATCTTCACACTTCCAGCATTAAAACTAAAGGAATGGATATTCTGGGTTTGCAGCCAAGGGCTACAAAGGTCCAACCAGACTGCACAATTTAGTTCTCAAAGCATATCTGTCCTGAGTTACATCTGCTGCATCTGGCCATTGAACACCAATTCTAACAAGGTCCCATCTGACATTGTCTGCCCATTGTATCCTGGGTCTTCCCCTCTTTTTGAGGCCATTAGGCACACTGTTCATAACTATTCGCTGATCTATAATTATCCATACAGACAACATGGCCAAACCAACAGTCTCTCTCTCTGCACAATATGCTGCTAAAAGAAGGTTGCTGACTCCTTTGCCTAACCTCATCATTACTTACAAGGTTGACTAATGCCACACCTAATGCCCAAGGTACTGTGTAAGCATCTAGTTTCCTGTTATCTTGTTTAAGTGTCCAAGTTTCACTACCATAACTTACACTAGAAAGAACCCACTATTATAGTATAATTTTAGTCTTTAGGTGTATACACCTGTTTCTCCACACTCTCCATAGATTTTTTAAAATCCCGGCAGCAATACCTATTCACCTGTTAATCTTATGTCGTACATCACCAGTATCTCTTACACATATGATAATCACAGCATTACCTGCTGCTCCTTTGGCATTGATAAAACAATAAATATTTTGCGGAAAAAATTTTCACCGAGAAACGGGAATCGAACCCACATCTCTCCAGAAACATGCCAAAGTATTCTCCCAGTTGAACTAATGCTGGTGTGCGATGATAGAGTTTAGTCTGAAAATTAGCGGAAAAAAGACGAGCTGGCATTAGTTCAACTGGGAGAACACTCTGGCATGTTTCTGGAGAGATGCGGGTTCGATTCCCATATGTCAGCAAAATTTTTTTCTGCAAAATATTTATTGATTTATCTGTTACATAGCTCCCAAGATAATTTAAACTATGACACCTACTCAAGACTGCAACCATTCAAATTAACTGAATCACAGCTTGCCTGGCCAATTTTTATCACTTTAGTTTTCTCTCTGTTTATAACCAAACCTACTCTACTACCAGTCTCATCAACAGCTCGAATGAAAGAGTTCATCTCATCAACATCATTTGCCAAAAGCGCTAAATCATCAGCATAATCTACATCAGAAATTTTCATATCTTCAGACCATTTAAGGACAAAATCTTTCCCTTGCACTGAATTTCATATAACATAAATCCAATCTTGTCAAACACCAGAAGCAATGCTAAACCAATTGCTACAAGCCTTACCAACTCTCACACAAGACTGTGTTATTATAGAGAGCTTTCATTATGTTAACTAACTCGTCTGGTCTGCCATACAACCTCATGATCAACCACAAATTATGACAATTAACAGAGTCAAAAACCTTTTTAAAATCAACAAAGCTGTAACTACAGGTTTCTGAAACTCTAAACATTTCTCAAGAATCTTCCTGAGTGAAAATATCTGATCTACACATTCTCTACCACTTCTGAATCCACATTACTCATCCCAATTGCCTATCAATCAGATTATTAATTCTATTAAGCACAATCATGCAAAGAACTTTACCTGGAACAGAAAGGTCCCTTTGGCATTGGGGAAAGTTTCCTACAATGAGTAAATTTAATTGTTTGCAAATAATTAACATGTACTATAAACACCAGGATATTTAAAAAAATATAAATTAAAAGACCTATCTTCTACTATAGTTAGTTAACATAATGAAAGCTCTCTATAATACCTATCTTCCTATAGGACCCTAAAAAGTAGAAAATAAACCTAAAGCATATCAATAATGCAAACGGTAACTGAGTTCGTATTTGCTTCAAAGGAAGATAGGGCACCTGCCAATCTTATCAAGTAGGCAAATCAGTGCCCTATCTTCCATCAAAGCGAATATGAACTCAGTGACTGATTGCACCATCGATATGCTTTAGGTTTATTTTCCACTTTTTAGGGCCCTGTAGAAAGATAGGTATTTTTTTTATTTATATATATATATTTTCTTTTTTGTTGTCACTAAAAACACCTACCTCTATAAATTTTGATTTGATATATGACTCATATTCATCGAGCACATTTACCACCATTTTGGATTCAGGTTTGAGGTAGACCATGACCCCCATTTCATTAGGGGGAATAGTGGGGGAAAAATTCGAAATAGATTACAACAGTCATTATATGAGTTTTCATTTGACACCTAAGTGGTAACTGTAGGCCCTCGACATTCGAAAGATATAGCAGAAAGACTTTCACAATTCCCATTTTTAGGGGGGGGAAGAATTCACGGGGGTCAATTTTTGATAGCCTATGATACTCCCCACATCATAAGCTTTAATTAAACACATAGCTCGTTACTTTCCGCACTTGTGTTCAGGAGATATAGAGAACAATATTTTCACATTTACCCTCTTTTTTAGAGAGGAAGAAAGCATGGAGGTGTCAATTTTTTATAGCCTGGGATATTCCTTATGTCAGAAGCTTTCGTTTGACATATATAGCTTGTTACTTTTAGCTTTCGCATTCTGGTGATATAGCTTAAGAATAGTTTTCACATTTCACCTTTTTTAGGGTGGAAGAAAGCATAGGTCAATTTTTTTATAGCCTATTACACTCCCCACATCACAAACTTTCATTTGGCACATAAATCATTTCTCCATTGCATTCAAAAGATATGGTGGAAAAACGTTTTGTCAAATCCACAAACCGACCAACCAACAAATGTCAAAGCCAAAAGCAATAGGAAGACAGGTAAAAATACATGGGTTGCACAGGAATATGATCTTCAGTTACGAATACCAGATCATACTGAAGAGCCAAAATTGGGTCTGGCCATTACCTGTTCAAAAGTGTCTTGCAACTGAAGCTTAAGAAATGTTGTGCTAAAGTTTTAAAAAAAATTACTTTTAACACTGAAGCTCTGAAAAATCCTGATATAGCCAAAGTATACCATGATAGGCTATTTAAGTCATTATTACAATGGTGGTTTGCTTACTGCTGAGGTTGAGAAAGAATGGGAAGAATTACAGAGCTTAACCCTTTAATACCTATAACAGCCCAAAACAGCAGACATTTTGAAACAAACTTGTCCAAATAATGCTATTCCTGTTTCTTTATTACCCTCTACCTTTTTCTGAAATTTCCTGGGCATTGAAGAGTTAATTAATAAACTTGTAAAGGATCAGTTAACAGCTGATAAGAATCTTTGGCTTGATAGCTTGGCTGACAAAACAGACTTTGTGTGTGAAGAAACAGACATGTACACAGGCATTTAGGGATAAAAATGGTACGGTGGATGAAGATGAGGATTCTGTGATGGCTAGATGGGCTGATCATTTTAGAGATGTTCTAAACAATGTGATCATTTTTACTCCCACTGTTTCTAATGATGATAGATACCTTACTAACTACTTTAATGTTGGCCTTATATTACATTCTGAAGCCACTTCAGCAATCTCTAAATTAAAACTGCATAAATCCCCAGGGTGGATGAAATCTTAACTGAAATGCTTAAAGCTGGCAACAATTCTGTTGTCACATGGCTGACAGAAATTTTAAATATTTTTATGATTAAGGTATTGTTCTTAAGGATTTTACTACAGCTATTATTATCACTATTTAAAAAAAAAAAGGTGAATGTCATTCTTGTGATAATTATAGGGGAATTAGTTTACTTTCTGTTCCAATCAATTAAGAATTTGATTGATACACAAATGCACTTGTGTAATGAACAGGTGGGTTCGAAAGTGATATGGGATGTATAGATCAAATATTTTCACAGGCAGATTCTTGAGAAATATTTACATACATACAAAATCATCATGCAGCCATGGGCTACAGAGGTCCTACTAGACTATAATTTTGCTCTCCACACCTATCTGTCCTGAGCTACAATTGCTCTTTTGGCCACTGTAGGTCAATTCTAACAAAGTCCCGTTTGACATTGTCTGCCCATTGTTTCTTTTTATCCTGCTTATAAAGGGTCCAAGTTTCACTACCATGCCTAACCTTAGAAAGAATCAAACTATTGTACAGCCTAATTCTAGTCTTTATATGTATACACCTATTTTTCCACACTCTCCAAAGATTCTTGAAAGTCACAGCAGTAAACCCTATTCTTCTATTTATCTCATGCAGCACATCACCAGTATCTGTTACATAGCTCTCAAAATAATTAAACTGAGACACTTGTTCAAGAGTGCAGCCATTCAAAGCAACTGAGGCACCATCTACCTGACCAATTTTCATCACTTACTTCATTCTCTGTTTAGCTAGTAACCACAGGTTTCGGAAACTCGAAACATATCAAGAATATGCCTAAGTGAAAATATTTGATCTATACTCCCCTACCACTTCTGAATCCACACTGTTCATCATGCAGTTCCAGAAACTTGTGGTTATTATAGCTTTATAGATTTGAAAAAGGCTTTTGATTCTGTTGAGCAAACATAATTTGTAGCTGATCATTAGATTGTATGGCATACCAGACAAGTTATAATTGATGAAATAAACTCAGCATATTCAATATCTACCAATAAATCAGCACTTTAATGTCGATTCACATTTTAGAGGAAAAATTGTCTTGAGCCAGGTGGGATATGAACCCACAACCTCCTGATAACATGTCAGGTACTCTGGACCACTGATAAAATGCGAATCAACATTAAAGTGCTGATTTATTGGTAGATATTGAATATGTCAAGTTTATTTCATGAATTATCACTGGCATACTTGTAACATATGCTTTCCATCTATATGGCAAATAAAAAGCCACTTGTGACTAAATTGCCTGAATAGCGCCTATATGAGACATAATAGAAATGTTCCTAGCGTTAATTAGAGATCTTGATCAGCGGCCGGTAGCTCAGTGGTCCAGAGCACCTGGCATGTTATCAGGAGGTCATGGGTTCATATCCCACCCAGCTCAAGACAATTTTTCCTCTAAAATGCGAATTGACATTGAAGTGCTGATTTATTGGTAGACAAGACAAGTTAGTTAACATAATAAAAGTTCTCTATAATAACGCTGTCGTGTATTAGAGTTGGTAAGGCTCATAGTGATTGGTTTAGCATTGCTAGTGGAGTTAGACAAGGGTGCATTTTGTCTTCTTTTCTCTTTAGTTTGTTTATTAATTATGTTATATGGAATTCTATGAAAGGGGAAGATTTTGGCCCCAAATGGTCTAGAGATTTTAAATTTTCTGATTTAGATTATACAGATGATTTGGCCTTGTTGGGCTAATGATGTTGATAAGATTAACTTTTTAATTAGTGCTGTTGATGAGACTGGTAGTCTAGTAGGTTTGGTGATAAAGATAAAATTAAAGTGATGACAATTGGTCAAGGTTGGGTTGTTTTATCTCTGAGAAGCACTTTTTTGCACACCATGGGCTAAATGGCCAGGACACAAGGACCCCGAAGGTTCAGAGAAAGTTGGGGGAGGGGACCCACCGGAACAGCTGTTGGGAGAGATGGTAGCCTCCCTGTCAAGGCCATCCAATGTGTTCTTTAACGTGCACAGGGTATGGCTCTCTCCCACACACAGGGCCATGGCTTAACATCCCATCCGAAGGACGGCAGCCTTTCCAGAAGTTGGTCAAGCAGATGGTGCTTCGGTTGCTTTAATTGGCTGCACTCTTGAGCAAGTGTCTCAGTTTACCTTGGGAGCTATGTTACAGATACTGGTGATGTGTGGCATGTGATAAATAGAAGAATAGGGATTGCTGCTGGGACTTTTAGGAATCTGTGGAGAGAAGAAAAATCAGTGTGTACACCTAAAGATTAAAATTAGCCTGTATAATAGTTTGGTTCTTTCTAAGGGGAGTTACGATAGCAAAACATGGACCCTTTATAAGCAGGATAATAGGACTCTTGATGCCTTCGATTCTAGATGCTTACACAGCATCTTGGGCATTATGTGGTTTTTGTAAATCATGATGAAGTTAGGAGTTCGCAACTTCCTTGAGCAGCATAGTGTGCAAAGAGAGACTGTTGGCTTGGCCATATTGCCTGTGTTCTTAGCTGCATATTGGCAAATAAAATTATGAACAGTGTGCTAAAAGATTTAAAGGAAAGGTGGAGACCTAGGATACAGTAGGAAATGTCAAACATAACCTTTCTAGAATTAGCATACAATGGCCAAATGCAGTAGCTATAGCTCAGGACAGATGTATTTGGAGAACAGAACTGCACAGTCTGGTGGGGCCTTCATAGCTTTATGGCTGCATGAGGATTTTTTTTTTTTTGTTGCATGCTTGGCACAGTGGTTGAGAACTACTGCTCTAGACAACCGAACCACTTCCTCCCCTTTGCAGTGAATTTCTCATAACATAATCAAAATCCAAAGAGTAAAGGCAATGAAATGCAGTTGCAATGCTAAAAAAAACATTACAAGCTTTATCAACCCCCATACAAGACATATCATAGAGATCACTATTGTGTTATCTATAAGGAATATGATACACCCTCACAATCAATCTAAACTATGAAGATCAACAGAACCAAAAAAGCCTTTTTGAAATTGACAAAGCTAGTAGACAGAGGTTTTTTAAACTCAAAAATTTTTTCAGGAATCTGCTTGAGTGAATAATCTGGCATAAGCAGTCTCTCCAACTTCTTTCCTTTTTAACATTACACATCAACCAAATATTGAATTCCATTAAACAATATTATGCAAAGAGGTCATTACTAACAGAATATATATTGATGCATGGGAAATTTATCTAGAGCTACAATCACCAATTTTTGAAAATAGGAATAGCCATACTACATATTAAATCATTAGGAACAATGTCAGATTTAAGAAAATATACTTGTAAATAGTAGTAAATGTCTTATATCTCTACTCCAGATGCCTTTCATCCAAAAGTTAGGTATAAAATTAAAAACTTTTGTTGAAAACTTAATTCATAGTTCTTCCAAAGGATAAAATATAAACTGCAGTTTTCAAAAAAACAAACATGAATTATAACAAAATCTAAAAAAATACCCCCTCAAGCAGCTGCTTGCCACAGAGGTCTGACAGGAGCCTGTCAGTTTATATGCCATAGTAGAAGGTCTGAGAGGATGGCAGGCCCTCAGCAGAAAAATGACACAAACAGCCATGCCTTACCTGGGGATCTAACCCAGGCCCTTAGATCAGTAGCCAAGCGCGCTAACCACTCGGCACAAATAATTAAATATTTTAATCTAATCAGATTACCTGGGGTCTTTTCACATCCCCAAATTCTTGCATGCATTTGTTTTAAATAAAAGGGCTATCTTCCTAATAATTGAGTAAATAAATGTCTAGAACACAATTGGCTGACACCATAAGAATTTATAAAATATTCTAAAACATAAAAATTTAAGCTTATTTAGCAGTTCAATTGTTGGAGCAGATCATATGTAACCAGTTTCTCTAAGATTTAAAATTCTTTCCTTTCCTTAATATTTAAAAGTGCATTAATTTAATATAATGGTAAATTAATAATAAAAATTTAAAGATTACTTGTTCACATATAATTCAAGAAATAATTTTGTGAAAAAAACGATTTCCCGATGACATTGGCAAATCATTTCAGTCAATTTCACAATATTCTTTCTTAATGTAATAGTTTTTCCCTTACAGTTAACTTCTCAAGTTCTAAAATATAAATTTTATTTCAAAACAGTCACTTTATTCCTGATGTACCAATTATTCTAACAAAGCATAACTAAAGATGATTATTTAATTAATTTCTACGCAAATACGAGATTAAAACTAACCTGAATCCTGGAAACAACTCGTGCTATGCGCTGAAGCGGCACCACCAAGTTATCTACAATCAGATTTAGTTCGATGAATTTTTACACTACCAAGTAGAACAAATAGCAGTCCTTAAGTACAAAACGACTTATTGAAACTGTAGCACCATACGTACAACAGAACTTTGCAACAGTATTCCACAATACTAGATAAGAATAATCAGTCAATTACACATAAATGTTACGTTTAAATTAGAAATTACAACGAACCACTCTCACTTTTTTAGATTAAGCCTTGACTTTCTTCGTTGATGTCTGTTTTCTTCGTTTCTTTGCAATGTTCGAAAAATGTACAAACAGGGTATATCCATTGAGGTATGGATATATCACTTCTTATAACCGTGTATTAAAAAATAATGAAATAAATATCCTCCGAAGCAGTTACTTTCAAGAGAGGTCTGACAGGAGCCTGTCAGTTTGTATGCCAAAGTATTGTAGAAGGTTTATGAAGAAAGCGGGACCTCAGCAGAATCACATCACAAATATCAGTGCGTTAGCCGAGGCTCAAACTCAGGTCTCTTTGATCAGTAACCAAGCATGATAACCATTCTGCCATACAACAAAGAGAATATGGTTTAAATTAACAAGTTCACATTTTAGACCATAAATACAGTAGACGAAAGGTTGCAACGTTCAACATTCAAACCTGTGGTATCACGTGACTGCGGGAGAGAAACTTTGAAAACTGGTTCTGCATTTGCTCGTTGTTAAAGATTTATCAAAGGAGCAGCAATTATATTTCATTGGTGAATAAGCCATTTTAACTTTTATATGAATTATTTATGACTGTTATAGTTTAATTATTTATTTAAAATAGAATTCTAAGATGTTCAAAAAGTTCTTGACACGTGCCTACAGATTTGAAGTCGATCCCCTAAATTAATGAGCTATGACTTGTTTGAAATCTTGTCTAAACTTGTCATTACATGGTAAAAACAGAAGCCAAATCATAATTTCTGCCTTCACTGGCAGTGCATAAATTTCGGTCTACGAAATCTATGGAGCTTACTAAACAGAGGAAGGATCTTAAATTTTCACAAGGATGCAGCTTAGGGATGACACGCAAAAAAAATTATACCGATTTTTCGGCAGAAGTGCAGTGTAGGGTCCTCAGCAGCCATCTTGTTTTTGTTTCGCCGCGGTGAAAACAAAGTCCGATTGGTAAAAGTAGTCCGCTCCGCATCTACGTTGAAACATGTTTAGAGGATATGTATATAAGATATATGCAACGCTATATAAAAGAAAACTGACTCATCAAAACAAGATTTCATTAACGTTTATCGCTATAGAATGACCCTTTGTTTCGCACTTAAAAAAAACCTAAAAATAAATAATCACATCAAAATTAAATTTCATTCACAATTCCTAACATTAAGAAATAAACCTTAGTTCCGCACTTTAAAAAAGCCCCAAAAATAAATAATCGCATCAGAATTAGATTTCACTAACAGCTTTTATCGTTAAGGAGTGAATTCTTGTTCCTCACTGAAGACCCAAAAATAAATAATCCCATCAAAAAATTTTATTAATAAAAGTTATCATTAAACAATGAAACCTCGTTTCCCTATTTAAAAAAAAAGCCCCAAAATAAATATCAAAAGTAAATTTCCTTAATAACCCCCTCAAGCAGGTGCTTGCCACAGTGGTCTGACAGGAACCTGTAAGTTTATATGCCATAACAGAAGGTCTGAGAGGATGGCAGGACCTCAGAAGAAAAACGACACATACATCCATGCCTTTCCCGAGGCTCGAACCCAGGTTCCTTAGATCAGTAGCCAAGCGCGCTAACCACTCGGCCATAATAACACTCATTGAGAAAGAATCAACTTAAGAAAATCCCCAAAAACAAATAATCTCATTAGAAAAAACTATTTTAACAGCATAATTCACTCATAAATTAGCGTGCCAGGCTCATAATCTGCAGTTTTCAGGTTCGAGTCCCAGCTGGGCAAGCGTTGAGATTTATTTCTGCAAAACTCCCTGCCCTGCCCATGGTCAGTAGGGGAACCTATAGGCTTATAAAGGCTACCGTCCGTCAGATGGGATGTTAAGCCATGGCCCTATGTGCAGGGGAGCCATAATCTTGCACGTTAAAGAACACGCTGGATGGTCTTGACAGTCGGCTACCATCTGTCTCCCAACAGGTGTTCCAGTGGATCCCCTCCCCCAACCTTCTCTGAGCCTTCGGAGTCCTTGTAATCTGGCCATTTAGCCCATGGTGTGAAAAAAAGTGCCGCTCAGAGATAAAACAACTCATCCCAACTCCCTCATAAACATTGGAACAAACAAATGGATATTTCATTGCAACTCAAAGTTACAGATTTTTTGGCTTTCCTGGAAAAAGTCCAACATGGCGGCTGAGTACCCTACGATGCACCATAGTTCGATTTATCACAAGTATATGGGGATCATGTTTATTCATACACACTATTAGTGGATGGATGTGCAAATTCAGAGAACGATGGCAGTGCTTCAATGACCTCCCTTGTGCACGAAGACAGGAACTCTGAAAGAGGAAACCATTGTTGCTCTTCTTGAACTCATTAAGGAAAATCCACATATCAACGTTCAAGAAATAACTTTAGACATCAGTGTATTGATTGGCAGTGTGGAAACAATTATTCTTCAATATTTAAAATTCAGAAAGATCTGTGCCAAATGGGTACCCCACAAACTGACAGAACAGCAAAAAACGGCTAGTATTAACTCATGCAAGGAGATTACTGGCAATGTTTGAACCTAGTGGCCCCAAACGGTTAACAGACATTATCACAGTTGATGAGACTTCGTTTTATTACTATACAGCTCGCATAAATGTTGACAAATAGGTTTGGGTTGCAGAAGATGAACCGTATCCCCCAACAAAACTTTTGCTGAAGGAAGATGTTCACAATTTTTTCAGGTCCCAATGATCCTATACCTGAAAAAATGACTATAAATGTCAAATACTACATTAACATTTTATTTGCCCGAAATGGTTAAGTATATGAAGGAGCAGCGTCCAACAAGAGGCGTGTCAAGGTTTTTCCTTTTTCTTGACAACTGCAGTGCTCACAAATCCCGGATAGTTACGGCATATCTGGAAAAAGAAAAAAATCAAACAGCTACCCCATCCTGTATATTCACCCGATCTTGCACCATGCGATTTTTGGTTGTTTCCAAAAATCGAAGAAAAAAAAACTTGCCGGGAAGCAGTTTTGAAAGGTGGAAGCGACTTTACAAAATGCTTTCATTCAGAGAGTGGAATATTCTCTAACAGGTGTAAGAACAAGAGTTGCAGTTTGGCGTAGACACCTGTAACTATGAAAAGATGCTGCAGGGGAGTACTTTGAAGACAGTAAAAGATTTGTTCTGCAGATTGCACGTCAAGAACTTTTTAAACGCAATGCGCATACAGGGTGTTTCAAAACTCTGTACAAATTTCAATGGGAGATAGGGAAAACCGAGATAAACCTTTTTCGTCTATAAATGAATATCTGCTGAATAACCCTTCGGTGCTAGAGCGAGCTGTTTGGCGGCTTGCAATTGGCTAGAGGGGCGAAGTGGGAACGGAGAACAGACTTGTGTTTCTTGTCGGCATTCGTAAATCAAGACGCATTATGTGTTACAAGGAGTGTTTCACGACTCCAAAATGGAAACGGACATACCGACAGCGCTTCCCAAACAGCGCCCTCTAGCAGGATTAGGTCAGCGGACATACATTGATAAACGGAAAAGGTTTGTCTTAGTGTTCCCTATCTCCCATTGAGATTTGTACAGATACTTTAATGTTGGCCTTATAACACAATCTGAAGTTATTTTGGCTATTTCTAAACTTAAACTTCATAAATCCCCAGGGGTAGATGAAATTACTACGGAAATGCTTAGAGCTGGGAATGTTTCGGTTACCACTTGGATGACTGAAATTCTGAATATTTTTTATGATAAAGGCATGGTTCCTAAAGAATTTACAAGAGCTATTGTTATCCCTATTTTCAAAAAAGGTGAACGCAGTTCTTGTGATAACTATAGGGGTATCAGCCTACTCTCTGTTCCAAGTAAAGTTCTTTCCACGATTGTGCTTAATAGAATTAAGAATCTGGTTGACAGTCAATTGCATGATGAAAAATGTGGATTCAGAAGTGGTAGGGGATGTGTAGATCAGATATTTTCACTTAGGCAGATTCTTGAGAAATGTTTAGAGTTTCAGAAACCTTTGGTTGCTATCTTTGTTGATTTCAAAAAGGCTTTCGACTCTGTTGATCGTTATAATTTGTGGTTGATTGTGAGATCATATGGTATACCAGACAAGTTAGTTAACATAATGAAAGTTCTCTATAATAACACTGAGTCGTGTGTGAGAGTTGGTAAGGCTTGTAGCAATTGGTTTAGCATTACTTCTGGTGTTCGACAAGGGTGCATTTTGTCTTCTTTTCTCTTTAGCTTGGTTATTGATTATATTATGCGAATATCACTTCAAGGGAAAGATTTTGGCCTTAAATGGGCTGGAGATATTAAAATTTCTGATTTAGATTATGCTGATGATTTAGCCCTTTTGGCAAATGGTGTTGATGAGATGAACTCTTTCATTCGAGCTGTTGATGAAACTGGTAGTAGATAGGTTTGGTTATAAACAGAGAGAAAACTAAAGTAATGAAAATTGGTCAGGCAGGCTGTGATTCAGTTAATCTGAATGGTTGTAGTCTTGAGCAGGTGTCACAGTTTAAGTATCATGGGAGCTATGTAACATATAATGGTGATGTGCGGCATGAGCTTAACAGACGAATAGGGATTGCTGCCGGGACTTTTAAAAATCTTTGGAGAGTGTGGAGAAATAGGCGTATACACCTAAAGACTAAAATTAGACTGTATAATAGTTTGGTTCTTTCTAGGGTTAGTTATGGTAGTGAAACTTGGACACTTTGTAAACAAGATAACAGGAAACTAAATGCTTTTGATTCCATATGCTTACGCAGTAACTTGGGCATTAGGTGGTTCAACTTTGTAACTAAACATGAATACAGTTAACATCTCCACCAAAACAAATATAGCCCAATTGCAATAAACTATCTACCAAATAAATTCAAGAGTCAAAACTAAAAATGATGCCAGATGATTATAGCAACCTTATAACTCACTAAAACAATACCTTTGTAAAAATCTTAGACAATTTAGAAATGAAAATTGGATTGGTTGGTTGTTTCGGGGCTTTATGGCGCAAAGGCAACTAAGGCCATGATGCGCCAAATGAAAACTGGGAATCCAAAGTAAAGTCATTTAACCTCAGTGAGGGATCAATCAGGCTCATTGTTAAATAATTGAAAGGGGCCTTCCAGACCATAGGCTTTCTTCACGGACCAGGTAGCATAGTGTATTCGGACTCGGAAAAAGCTGAAACTGTTGCGAACTTCGAATCCCACTTTCAGTTTCAATATTTAGCCTTCTGAGAAATGCATGGATGACGACCTGATTCGTGTGGTGTGCAATGACTTGTAGAGTTTTTTTCATTCACATCATAAAGACTGCATTATATTCATCATATATAAGGAGCTAACCCAGGGCATCAAAAAGTTAAGAGCCTAAAGAAGCACTTGGCAACGATGAAATAGGAAATAACGTCATTCAGCTGATTTCTAAGAAGTCACTCATATCTTTATCAAATATCTTCAATAAATGTTTAGAGCACATTACTACCCCACCATCTGGAAATATGCAATTGTTGCAATGCTTCTCAAGCATGGCAAGGACTCATTTTTCGCAAATAATTATCGGCCAATTAGTCTCTTGACCTATTTGAGAATGCTTCTGGAATGTTTCATTTTAAACAGGGCAAATGCTACATGAACCAAACTAAAAATTCTGCCCAACATACAATTTTGGTTTAGAAAGCAGCATTCAACGGTTCATCAGATCCTTTGAGTTGTAGAAGTTATTGTAAAAGCTGGAATAAGAAAGAATACATAATTGCAGTATAGATAGATATTACTAAATCCTTTGATAAGGTGTGGACAAATTCTACTTTATCACCAATTTATAAAACTCATCATTCTGTATGGCACCCCAATTTGGGGAAGATGGTCTCCAAGTACCCTCCAAAGCTCTAATCCTTCCAAAACTCAGTTCTCTAATGAGCTATGGCAGCTCTCTAGTTTATAAGAGACTATTATCGAAATAGATTCACAATTACCATAATAATCTAATCAATTAAAACTATTTGTTCTAAATTCTTCTTTGATGCAACTATTCACCTAAATCAACTGATTCAGTTTGCCATAAGCTATTGAGTGATGCATGGACAAAAGCGCAAATGTTTTAAAACCATCACTAGCTAAAGCTGTTTTGTCAAATCACTGACCTCTATCCATTTACAAGGAACTCTATGGGGACGGGTCTCCATCTGACCAGATTCTACAATCCACTCAATGAATGCCCTCCTCCCATCTCCCCTCCTGGGGCCACCTACCAAGTAATAAAAATAAATAAATACTCCCTCAAACAGCTGCTTGCCACAGTGGTCTGACAGGAGCCTGTCAGTTTATATGCCGTAGTAGAAGGTCTAAATATCTTGGTTTTTAAAATTGGTCTGTAAATGGTAGCTAGGTAGTCACTGGAAGGAGAGCTATGCACCAATCCCCTGTGATGATGCATAGAACCGGCCAGGCCTAGCACCTAATGTCCAACCCCGCCTTCTCGTGGTGCGGACCGTTAGTAACTTTCAAAAGAGATACTCTCTTGTGGAAGTGAACGGAAGGGGAGTGCTGCCAGATTAGTGTGGCCTACTGAACTGGACAACTATGGCTACTTTTCTTTTTTTTCTACCCTGCTGAGGAGTGGTCAACCACACAGGGTCCTGGTGCTGACCATATAAACCTACTGGACTGGACAGATATATGGCTCTGAGCTTGATTGTGAATCCTGATTTTGCTGCACTGGTGGGCTTCTGTGAAGAGAAAATCTTCCGCTGTGTTTTCTTTTTGTTTGTGGGTTGACAGCCCCAAGTGAATAGATTCGCAGGATATGTTTATCAGCTGGTGGATAATCCTGAGCAGAGGTCATCGCAGGCACCTGAACTCTTTGCTTCTATTGGCATCGTCAAATTCTACATTGGAGGAAGTCTTCCACTGTAGATGGCTTCAGCCTTTAGTAGTGGGGGAACGGGTCTTTGCCCCATGTCTGCGATTAGGGGGCTGTTTAATATTGTCGGCATTCCCTCTCTCAATAAACATAGTTTCTTTAAACATCCCACTAACCATTTTCTCTCCATAGGTAGTTGGAATGTGAGGACTCTGCACAGAGCTTTTTCTCTTGATGTCCTCACACAAGAATTCCACCATTATAATTTAGATATTCTCGGCTTGCAAGAGACCAGATGGAAAGATAAAGGTCAGATTCTTAAAAATAATCTAAAATTTCTCTTTTCAGGGAGGGACGACAATAAGCATCACCAAGGCGTGGGTCTGCTTCTCAGCAGACACGCTAGCGATGCTCTTCTAGGATATGAGTGCATTAATGAAAGGTTTCTTACAGCAAAATTTCAGACAAGCGTTAAAGACTTGAATGTTATCTGCTGTTATGCCCCCACTGAGGATGCCGATGAGGATGAGAAGGATAGGTTTTATGAACAACTTCAGGATGTTTTGAATTCTGTCAAGAAAGGAGATATTACCCTTGTTCTTGGTGACTTCAATGCCAAAGTTGGTACTGACTCTGACCTTTCGGGAGGAGTAATAGGCTCTTTTGGTATTGGTAGCTGCAATGGCAATGGGCAACGTCTCCTACAGGTAAGTAAACTCAATGGATTCAGAAAACTAACACTTATTACAAACACCGTGACATACATAAATACACATGGGTTTCACCTGATGGGCTGCATAAGAATATGATTGATTACATATTAATTAACAGCAAATGATCTAGTTCTGTTAGGAATACCAGGGCATATAGGGGAGCTGAAATTGGATCTGACCATTACCTTGTTAAAAGCGTGTTGCAACTTAAACTTAAAAAGTGTTGTGCTAGGGTTAAAAAATTTACTTTTAATACTGAAGCTCTGAAAGATCCAGTTATAGCCAAAGCTTACCATGATAGGTTACTTAGTCATTATGACAGTCATGGTTTGCTTACTACTGAAGTTGAGGAACAATGGGATCATTTTAAACAGGCTTTTTTGGACACTAACAGTACTCTTTTAGGAAAAAAGGAGCAGAAGAGGCAAAATTATCTGAGTGATAAGGCACTTGAGCTTATTTCGGAAAGAAAGAACTGCAGGAATGCCCTTAATCAATACCCTACTAGTCCTAATAGAAAGCATTACAGAGACCTTAATAAACTTGTAAAGGATCAGTTAGCTGCTGATAAGAATCTTTGGCTTGATGGTTTGGCCGACAAAGCTGAGGAAGCAGTTAGACAGCACAACAGCAGAGAGCTGTACCAGATAGTTAATGTTTTGTGTGGTAGAAAACGGACAGGCATACAAGGATTGAAGGATAAACAAGGTAAGGTTATAGAAGGGGAGGATTCTGTCATGGCTAGGTGGGCTGAGCATTTCAGTGATGTTCTAAACAATGTAGTTAGTTCTACTCCCATTGTTTGCAATGATGATAGATGCATTGGTGGCTTTAATGTTGGCCCTATAACACAATCTGAAGTTATTTTGGCTGTTTCTAAACTTAAACTTCATAAATCCCCAGGGGTAGATGAAATTACTACTGAAATGCTTAGAGCTGGGAATGTTTCGTTTACCACTTGGATGACTGAAATTCTGAATATCTTTTATGATAAAGGCATGGTTCCTAAGGATTTTACCAGAGCTATTGTTATCGCTATTTTTAAAAAAGGCGATCGCAGTTCTTGTGATAACTATAGGGGTATCAGCCTACTCTCTGTTCCAGGTAAAGTTCTTTCCATGATTGTGCTTAATAGAATTAAGAATCTGGTTGACAGTCAATTGCGTGATGAGCAATGTGGATTCAGAAGTGGTAAGGGATGTGTGGATCAAATATTTTCACAGGCAGATTCTTGAGAAATGTTTAGAGTTTCAGAAACCTTTGGTTGCTAGCTTTGTTGATTTCAAAAAGGCTTTCGACTCTGTTGATCATCATAATTTGTGGTTGATTGTGAGATCATATGGTATACCAGACAAGTTAGTTAACATTATGAAAGCTCTCTATAATAACACTGAGTTGTGTGTGAGAGTTGGTAAGGCTTGTAGCAATTGGTTTAGCATTACTTCTGGTGTTCGACAAGGGTGCATTTTGTCTCCTTTTCTCTTTAGCTTGGTTATTGATTTTGTTATGCGAAATTCACTTCAAGGGAAAGATTTTGGCCTTAAATGGGCTGGAGATACGAAAATTTCTGATTTAGATTATGCTGATGATTTAGCCCTTTTGGCAAATGATGTTGATGAGATGAACTCTTTCATTCGAGCTGTTGATGAGACTGGTAGTAGAGTAGGTTTGGTTATAAACAGAGAAAAAACTAAAGTGATGAAAATTGGTCAGGCAGGCTGTGATTCAGTTAATCTGAATGGTTGCAGTCTTGAGCAGGTGTCACAGTTTAATTTTTTATCACAATTTTTAAAATTTAAAAAAAAAATTAAAACATTTATCACAAAATTTAAAATATGTTCGTAAGTTTACTACTGGCAGCAATAATGAGCTAGGTTTGCGGTGATGGCGTGTTTTAATCGTAGTGTTTGTTTCTCATCCAAGACATGCCCAACTTTATTTCGGTACTTCTTGAGAATACAGAAAGATCCTGTCGTTATTTCTAAAAGGGTAATAATGTCTGGAGATTATTTTATTTACCATTCTCGTCAAGAGGAATATGTATGTGTGAAAATGTTTTTTCCGGGGAGGGCAAATCTAAGAATAAGACGAGTAGAGTTTCTCAATTGCTAAATATTAAATCGGACAGAAAAGGTTAAGAAGATATTCTATATGGAATAAAATTATATAGTTTTTTAAATCAATTTTTAGGGTCGGTCTAAAATAAAATTACACAAAGACATCTGTTTTGGATTTCAAAACAGACGATCGAAATTTGTATAAGACTACTGATTTATTTATTTTTTTGAGGGGGGGGGGGGTCCAAAATCCCCGTATCACCCCTGGATGTTTTACAGCATCACTACTCTGAAATAAAATTGCTTATTACTTGCAATGTAAATATTGTCTTAGACCATACAAATCAGTTAAACTTGCCAAGGCCATTTGTAGTATTTTTATGTAATGATCCACTATTTGTTATGCAATTAGCCAATTATACAACATTAAAAAACATAAATCTGATATTTAACAGAAAAAAATGAATCAGTTATGCAAAGTTAATAATTACCACTTTCCTGTATTCTGTAATCACAGTTGTTTGTTGCTACCTTAATGGCCACTGACAAACTAAAAAAGTTCTGACACATGTAACAAATTAAATGCAAAATATGGTTATAAAAATTATATTAAAGGTAACACAGTGAGTTTTTTAATCATCCAAATTCTTCTGGAATTACACAGCATTAATCCATTTGCTATTAACCTTTTAGAGATGGTGTTGCTGTCAAATTTATAAGCCAAAAAGACTGAAAAGTTCATACAGTTATCCCCATTAGCTCATTTTTCCTGTTGATAATCCCATTCTGCCTACCTCAACTATTGCGAAGAGGAACACTCCCAACAAGAAGCAAGATAAGGCATTACCCTAGCTCACTTCAAATCTTCAGCTCAAATTACTTAACAGTTCAACATAAATATTTCTGTCTTGAAGCACTGTTTTTTCCTCCTTCCCCCCTCACTGGAAATAATTTAACACTTCCTGAAGCAGATCCCCCCCCTCCCCCAAGGAAAATTTAGGGGCACACACAGGTCCCAGCCTGTAGAAGATATATTGTTACGTGTCTATCAAATGATTGCTTGCAGTATAATGGGTTAGGTTGTTTACCTCTGAGTGGCACTTTTTTTCACACAATGGACTAAATGGCCAGATCACAAGGATTCTGAGGGCTCAGAGAAGGGGGAAGGGGACCCTCTGGATAGCTGTTATGAGACATGGTAGCCTCTCATCAAGACCATCCAGTGTGTTCTTTAATGTGCACAGGGTATAGCTCTCTTGCACACTAAGCCAGAGTTGAGATTTGTCTTTGCAAAACTCCACAGCCTGCCTTTGGTTAGTACCGGACACCAATGGACTTGAAAAGCCCACTATCCATTAGATGAAACATTAAGCCATGGAACCATGTGTGAAAGAACCATACCCTGTGTATGTTAAATGCCGGATGGCCTTGACAGGTGGTTACAATCTGTCTCCTGACAGTTGTCCAGTGGGCCCCCACCCCCAAATTTCTCAGTCCTTGGGGTCCTTGTGACCTGGCCATTTAGTCCATTCTGTGGAAAAAAGTGCCACTCAGGAGTAAAACAGCACTAAATAAATCTGTTAATAAAAGTCAATGAAAATATTTTTTGAAATGTAATATTGGCAGTGGTGCAGTTCGTGGTTGCAATGCCACCATCTTATTTTTTTACACAACATAATGATACATTGCATTTTGCAAAACCACCTGCCCCCTTGCGGTCACTAGCAAAAACAAAAACTTTCTTCAATAAACATAAGAAAAAACCTAAATTAGTGCCATGAAAAAATATTAAATGTGAAACAGAATGAAATGAATCCTAGCAATAGACAATATTCAATGAAGTTCTATCTTTGATGGTCTAAAACTTGCATTACAAGCTAATGAAGGCACTGTAAAGTTAGAATTCACCAAAAAGAATAAATTTATACTTATTTTTAAATACAAAATTTTTGTTCTATATATAAAATACTAGCAAAAATAACTGCATCTCCTGTATTTTTTTTTAACTGAGCATATCACTAAACAATGAACTTTGTCGTTTTAAGCATTTTAACAGTGCCAAATGAAGCCACTTCTTTCATCAACGTATAGCACCAAGCAATGAATAAATACCCTTTTTACACTTAACAAAAAGCTCCAAAAGTTATGTAGTCCCATTGGACAGAACTATTTTGACTTAAGCATATCACTAAAACAAATTTTTGTTTTGCACCCGAAAAAAGCCCCCAAAAATATATAACCTAATTGGGCACAACTATTTTGATTTGACCATATCGCTAAACAAATTTTTGTTCTGCACTTTAAAAAAATGCCCCAAAAAATGTATAATCTCGTCAGATATAACTATTTTGACCATAGAATATAGCTAATCAAGAAATTTTTGCTCTACACTTAAAAAATGCATCCCAAAATAACCTCACCAAAGAATTGTTTTAACCAGAACACATCGCTAAACAAGAATTTTGTTCACTATTTGAAAAAGCTTCCAAAAGTAAATTCAACAGAGACAACAATTTTAACCATAGTTTATTGATAAACACAAAATTTTCCTTCAAATGTAAAAAAAAAAAACCCAAAATAAATAATCTTATCAGAATCAACTACTTTAACCAGAGCTTATCATTAAAAAACAAATTTGGCTATGCATTTGAAACCCCAAAAATAACTTGCTAAAAAGTAAAAAGCCGAAGGAAAAAATGATAAAAATCAAAGGATAAACGCATAAAAGCACTTACATGTAAATGCCTAAAAATCCACAAATTTCAGTTGGTAGGGGTTGAGATACATCATTTGCATTCCTTAAAATATTTCTAAATTTTCAGTATGCATAAAGTTTGCATGATAATTTAAACCCACAAATATTCATTTCATACCCAATTTTTTTATAAGCCTAGAAAATATCAAAATACAGGATTCAGTGGCCACCACAAATTTTAGTAACAGATGACAATAAATTTCAATGACAATTATGTAAAAACCTCCAACTGTTGTATTATGTGTTATGTTCTTACATTGCACTTTTTATTCATGTATTCTCAAATTATGTACTATTTATCCAGGGGTGGAGCTGGTTCACTCAGTAGTAAGCTAGACTCGTAATCTGCAGTTGCCAAGTTCCAGCTGGGCTATATTTGAGATTTATTTCTGCCAAATCCTCACTACCCACAGTCAATAGGGAACACTGATGGACTTGGAAAGGCCACCATCTGTCACATAGGACATAAAGCTGTGTGCTGAAGAGCAATACCCTGTGCACGTTGAACATGCTGGATGGCCTTGACAAGAGGTTACTATCTGTCTCTCAACAGCTGTTCAGTGGGTCCCCTCCTTCAACCTACTCTGAACCTTTGGAGTCCTTGTGGCCAGGCCATTCAGCCCATTGTGTGCAAAAAAAGTGCCACTCAAGGGTAAAACAACCCAGCTGACTTATCCACATACTAGCCCTATCTTGTCCAGTGGTTAGCGTACCTGACTACAAGACAAGTGGGGCATGTCCTTGTGTGTCTATATGTTGCATGAGAAACCAGGACAAGCCTTCCATACCTTCTAGGTTATCTCTGTCCTTTGTGTAGGGAAGTACCTTCTTCTAGTATCTTTTACATTTCTTCATGAGTTGTCACCTTGAACTGCAAGCTTTTTATGCTAATAAGGGATATGGACTGCTGTGAATTACTTTTCTTCTATTCTGGACTCTAAAGAAAACTAATTGGTGACTGCTGATAAGCACATCCTTCAAAAGTATTTAAACATTTGTTGAAATCAGAGAGATGTTTACCCACTGCACTTTAAAGAACACACTTGGATGTCCTTGATGTGAGGCTTCTATCTCCTAACCGCTGCCCAGTGTATCCCCTTCCTCCATCTTCTCTGAGTCCTTGGGGGGTTTTGTGACCTTACCATTTAATCAAGAAATGTGTGCAAAAAATTGCCACTCAGAAAAGTAAAACAACCCAACTAAGAACAATATCAGAAACTGTTCTGTTAGTTTAATACAGAGTGACTTATAATATCACTCTATTAGCAATATCATGTATTACTGTTTAATATTTGTCTTTTTTCTCCCACCAGTATGATAGCTCATCAACACAGCAAATTCCAAAGCTAGAAGAATTTGATAAACCTCAGTTTCCAGGCTCTCAATCTAAATGGACTGAAAAACTGGAATTTGTAAGACCAGACATTTATGATGGCATTCCTGTCTACAGAGTTTTGAATAGAGATGGAAATATTATTGACCCTTCACAGGATCCAAAAGTTTGTATTTTTTGTTTTTATTGAACATAATTGTGTAACTATATTAAAGTTATCAATTATTTTGTAAAGCTTATTTAAATTGTTTTTGGATAATTGCTTAAGCTAGCCTATTTGAAAATATCTCTGAATAATTAGGTAACTATAATGGTGCAGAGGGTGGGACTGCATCCAGGTAGATGTGGGTTGTGCAAGGGTCCTTATCCTGCATCTTTTTTTCTTGTTGCCATACCACATCATTTCCTATGATTTCATGCCATATGAAGTTTTTCATATAATTAACTTGGAATTCTTTCATCAAACATTTTCAGTTTTCAGTGTTACAGCAGCTATAATATAATTTTTACTAATTATTAACTTTTCCAGGATCCTGCTTGATTTTTTCACTATGATCAACCAGAAAAAAAATTAACTTTAGAACTTTTTTGCCAAACAATAATGAAAGGAATTTTGGTATGATATATGCCAAATTAATCAGCATTCAATTCTGAATTTTCTGAAAATAAAACATTTTACAAAAAAAGATGATTAGTTTTATTTTAATATGGCTTTTATAGAGGCATGTAGTTAAAAAAATGTATCTGGCAGTGCAAATGAAAATAAAAAAAAATTAATGGAAATGATTATAATGCACATGAATAAAAAGCTATTTATTTCTGAATAACAAAAAAATATATTTACTTGAAGAAAGAAAATTACTCTTGTTTTGTAATTTTTTTCTCATTACCATACTTTGAGAAAAGTCCTGGCTTTTTGCCAACAGTGACAAGTCATATCAACAAGTCAAATTTAGAATTAAAAAAAAAAAATCATTTGAAATATATCATATTATATACAAAAATTAAACAATTTACATATTTTATAAAAAAAAATTAAGCAATTTTAAAGTATAGTAATTTAAATAAGACTTTTTTTTTACAGTGATAAAGTAAAAAAAATGATTGGACTATGCAATTAAGGCTTAATTTTGGAAAACTTGATGAATAAAAATAGTTAAATTTATATATTCATCAAAAGTAAATTTCTTCCTGAATAATATAATATTTACTTGAAACATGATTTTTATTTTAATTATTTTTTTTTAGTATGATGCTCTTCTCATGTTACAGGCCATTAGTACCTTTCAAAAGAGACTCTCTCTTGTGGAAGTGAATGGAAGGGAAGGGCTGCCAGATTAGTGTGGCCTACTGATTTGGACAACTATGGCTACTTCTTTTTTCCACTCTGCTGAGGAATGGTCAACCACACAGGTCCTGGTGCTGACTATATAAACCTATAGGACTGAATGAAATATGGCTCTGAGCTTGATTATGGATCCTGAATTTGCTGCATTGGTGGGCTTCTGTGGAGGAAAAATCTTCTGCTGTGCTTTCTATTTGCTTGAGGGTTGACAGCCCCAAGTAAATAGATTCACAGGATATGTTTTATCAGCTGGTATACATCAGCAGAGACCATTGCAGGACTAATTATCAGCTGGTATACATCAATAGAGACCATTGCAGGACTGAACTCTTGTTTTTATTGGTATCATCAAATTCTAATTGGAGTCTTCCAATGTAGATGGCTTCAGCCTTTAGTGGTGGGGAAATGGGTTTTTGCCACATCCCTGCAATTAGGGGGCTGTTTAATATTGTCGGCATTCCCTCTCTCTCAATAAACATAGTTTCTTTAAACATCCCACTAACCATTTTCTCTCCTTAGGTAGTTGGAATGTGAGGACTCTGCACAGAGCTTATTCTTTTGATGTCCTCACAAGAATTCCACCATTATAATTAGATATTCTCAGCTTGCAAGAGACCAGATGGACAGATAAAGGTCAGATTCATAAAAATCTTAAATTTCTCTTTTCAGGGAGGGAAGCTAATAAGCATCTCCAAGGCGTAGGTCTGTTTCTCAGCAGACATGCTAGTGATGCTCTTCTAGGATATGAGTGCATTAATGAAAGGTTTCTTACAGCAAAATTTCAGACAAGCATTCAAGACCTGAATGTTATCTGCTGTTATGCCCCCACTGAGGATGCCGATGAGGATGAGAAGGATAGGTTTTATGAACAACTTCAGGATATTTTGAATTCTGTCAAGAAAGGAAATATTACCCTTGTTCTTGGTGACTTCAATGCCAAAGTTGGTACTGACTCTGACCTTTGGGGAGGAGTAATAGGCCCTTTCGGTATTGGTAGCTGCAATGGCAATGAGCAGCATGGTTTTCACATGGTTTTCACCTGATGGGTTTCACCTGATGGGTTTGCCCATCAGGTGAACACATGGGTTTCACCTGATGGGCTGCATAAGAATATGATTCATTACATATTAATTAACAGCAAATGGGCTAGTTCTGTTAGGAATACCAGGTCATATAGGGGAGCTGAAATTGGATCTGACCATTACCTTGCTAAAAGTGTCTTGCAACTTAAACTTAAAAGGTGTTGTGCTAAAGTTAAAAAATTTACCTTTAATACTGAAGCTCTGAAAGACCCAGTTATAGCCAAAGCTTACCATGATAGGTTACTTAGTCATTATGACAGTCATGGTATGCTTACTACTGAAGTTGAGGAAGAATGGGATCATTTTAAACAGGCTTTTTTGGACACTAACAGTACTCTTTTAGGAAAAAAGGAGCAGAAGAGGCAGAATTATCTGAGTGATAAGGTACTTGAGTTATTTTGGAAAGAAAGAACTGCAGGAATGTCCTTAATCAATACCCTACTAGTCCTAATAGAAAGCATTACAGAGAACTTAATAAACATGTAAAAGATCAGTTAGCTGCTAATAAGAATCTTTGGCTTGATGACAATTGATTTGCTGATTGATTGATTGCATGATTTTGCTGACAAAGCCGAGGAAGCAGTTAGACAGCACAACAGCAGAGAGCTGTACCAGATAGTTAATGTTTTGTGTGGTAGAAAACAGACAGGTATACAGGGATTGAAGGATAAACAAGGTAAGGTTGTAGAAGGTGAGGATTCTGTCATGGCTAGGCAGACTGAGCATTTCAGTGATATTCTAAACAATGCGGTTAGTTCTATTCCCATTGTTTGCAATGATGATGGATGCATTGGTGGCTTTAATGTTGGCCCTATAACACAATCTTAAGTTATTTTGGCTGTTTCTAAACTTAAACTTCATAAATTCCCAGGGGTAGATGAAATTACTACAGAAATGCTTAGAGCTGGGAATGTTTCGGTTACCACTTGGATGACTGAAATTCTGAATATCTTTTATGATAAAGGCATGGTTCCTAAGGATTTTACCAGAGCTATTGTTATCGCTATTTTCAAAAAAGGTGATCGCAGTTCTTGTGATAACTATAGGGGTATCAGCCTACTCTCTGTTCCAGGTAAAGTTCTTTCCATGATTGTGCTGAATAGAATTAAGAATCTGGTTGACAGTTAATTGCGTGATGAGCAATGTGGATTCAGAAGTGGTAGGGGATGTGTGGATCAGATATTTTCACTTAGTCAGATTCTTGAGAAATGTTTAGAGTTTCAGAAACCTTTGGTTGCTAGCTTTGTTGATTTCAAAAAGGCTTTCGACTCTGTTGATCGTCATAATTTGTGGTTGATTGTGAAATCATATGGTGTACCAGACAAGTTAGTTAACGTAATGAAAGCTCTCTATAATAACACTGAGTCGTGTGAGAGTTGGTAAGTCTTATAGCAATTGGTTTAGCATTATTTCTGGTGTTCGACAAGGGTGCATTTTGTCTCCTTTTCTCTTTAGTTTGGTTGTTGATTATGTTATGCGAAATTCACTTCAAGGGAAAGATTTTGGCATTAAATGGGCTGGAGATACGAAAATTTCTGATTTAGATTATGCTGATGATTTAGCCCTTTTGGCAAATGATGTTGATGAGATGAACTCTTTCATATGAGCTGTTGATGAGACTGGTAGTAGAGTAGGTTTGGTTATAAACAGAGAGAAAACTAAAGTGATGAAAATTGGTCAGGCAGGCTGTGATTCAGTTAATCTGAATGGTTGCAGTCTTGAGCAGGTGTCACAGTTTAATTATCTTGGGAGCTATGTAACAGATAATGATGATGTGTGGCATGAGATTAACAGATGAATAGGAATTGCTGCCAGGACTTTTAAGAATCTAGGGAGAGTGTGGAGAAATAATTAACACCTAAAGACTAAAATTAGACTGTATAATAGTTTGGTTCTTTCTAGGGTTAGTTATGGTAGTGAAACGTGGACGCTTTGTAAACAAGATAACAGGAAACTAGATGCTTTTGATTCCAGATGCTTATGCAGTATCTTGGGCATTAGGTGGTTCAACTTTGTAACTAATGATGAGGTTAGGCAAAGGAGTTTGCAACCTCCTTTAAGCAGCATATTGTGCAGAGAGAGACTCCGTTGGTTTGGCCATGTTGCCCGTATGAATAATTATAGATTGGCGAATAGGGTTATGAGCAGTGTGCCTAAAGGCCTCAGAAAGAAGGGGAGACCTAGGATGCGGTGGGCAGACAATGTCAAATAGGACCTTATTAGAATTGGTGTGCAGTGGCCAGATGCAGTAGATGTTGCTTAGGATAGACTTGCTTGGAGAACTAAATTGCATGGTCTCGTTGGACCTCCATAGCCCATGGCTGCTTGAGGAGGAGGAGGATGATATATTATTTTGTAATAATATTTAGTGCAAATTAACATTATAAATTTTTTTCAGGTGTCATTTTAAATGCCTCGTCTCTTGTCTGATTGAAATCTAAATCATGCAAGAACTGATGATATAAAAAAAGTCCCAAAATAATAAGAAAATGAACCATTAATATTCCAAATATATTTTTAACTAAATTTTATTTCAGCAACTGACCAATTAGTGCATCGACTTGGTACAGGGATAGCATTAACTAATAGTAATATTTAATATTTTCTAGCTTGGTGAGGACACAATAACCAAGTTCTATAAAAGTATGACATTGCTGAACACCATGGATCGTATTTTATATGAGTCACAAAGACAAGGTCGAATATCGTTTTACATGACTAATTTTGGAGAAGAAGGAACTCACTTCGGTAGTGCTGCAGCATTAGATCCTCGTGATATGATCTATGGCCAGTATCGAGAAGCAGGTAATGATCATTTCAAGAATGTTTATAAATTATATAAAAAGCAGTGTATAAAAAAAGTGACTTGTTAATTCCCTTGCTTTGCAAATATCTGATGGAAATATGCATATATATATGCCTTAGGACAAAACTTCATTGTGGTCAGAGATGTTGCAGAATATAGCAATAGAATCATTTGTGGAGCTATAGTGACAATTGTGGAGCTATAGAACAGGGATTGGGAACCAGCATCTCTGATCTCCGTCAGATGGGATGTTAAGCCATGGCCCTGTGTGCAGGGGAGCCATAACCTTGCACGTTAAAGAACACGCTGGATGGTCTTGACAGGAGGCTACCATATGCCTCCCAACAGCTATTCCAGTGTGTCCCCTCCCCCAACCTTCTCTGAGCCTTTGGGGTCCATGTGACCTGGCCATTTAGCCTATGGTGTGCAAAAAAGTGCCACTCAGAGGTAAAATAACCCAACGGATATTTGAAAGCAAATTTAATAGCATTTTGTTCTGATGATGCTAATAGAATATTGCGAAGAAAGTTGGAAGTAGCTACTAAGTTGTTAGAAAATTTTTCTAAAAGCGTCATTTGGTACTGTTTAAATCATTGATTGCAATCAGCAATTATTACTTAATGATGCAATACCTGAAATAAAACAAGTTAATCATTTTAAAATATTTTTAGATAAAATTTATTCTATTTATCACCAATGTAATAAAAATCAAACCGAGTTAGAAACTGTAGGTAAAGAACTTGAAAATGAAATTATGAAAACTGGTCGAGTACTGGGACCACAATGGGTGGCATGTAATTTATGACTTGCTACTGCTATATGGTGCCATATCCTTCTTTATATATGCACTTTTCAAGTTCTTTTTATTCTTGTCTGGCAAAGATATTAGCTAATGTTAATTTTTTGCAAGACTTTGCTTTAATGATAGACATTATTGAAGAATTTTCATTACTTTCAATTGCACTTCAGTCAAGATCAACTAACATTCAGAAAGTGCAAAAATTAATCAAACACACAATAAGAGCTTTGGAAAAGTTAAAGGTTGGTCCTGGAAAACATGAATTTGAAGTTGAATATTTGATTAAATCAGATAAGTTTAAAGATATTCCATTTAATAAAAATAATAAATTCGTTTGTCTTCGTAGGATTTTATTTTACTAGAAAATATAATTCAACACATGAATTTACATCTTTTATCAGACAGAAATAATAATGAAAACATTTTAAATTATTTCAATTTATTAGAACCATCTACTTGGCCTTATGAAGAACTAACTTCATTTATGGATAGCTGGCAAAAAAAAAAAATTGTGCCACTTAGGCCAAAATTTAAAATATGAAATTGATTTGAACGATTTTCAGGATTTTGTAAATAATAATGTAGAATCAAAAAGTGTTTCAATCCCTGCAAATATTCAAAAAGCTAAAAAGAGTTAGTACTATTGCAATCAGTAGTGCTGAAAGAGGTTTCAGTTTAATGACCATAATTTGTATGAGGGTGAGAAATAGTTTAAGAATAGATTACATATCAGATTTAATGATGATAAATTTAGTAGGAAAAGAGTGTTAGCAGATTGAGATGCAACTGCATTTGTCAAATTATGTTTGAATCTCAACCACAGATTGGCTTCAAATACAAGAGCTCTTCAAAAGTCAGAAACATTTTTAAAAAATCAATTGCTATATGGTAATTACAATAAAAAAATGAAATGAATATATTATTCTTGTTCGAAATTTTTGTATTCCAAATTGTTATAAATTAGTAAAACTTACAATAAATATATGCACACATATTCTTGGCCTTGTTTTTTAGTGAGCCGGTTGTTAAAAATTTACCAACACACCACTGTCTGTTGGACACTCTACCCATTGTCTAGCATAATAATATATGATGCCATGTGACAAGATCTGTCATGTAAACTTCTAAAGCAATACAGCTTAGGAACATTCAAACATCTGTTCTACTTCCATGACATGAATCCTTCAATTTTAACCTCATTTGAAAAGGAAATAACCTCTCAGGGGTAGGCAAGCATTCCCATCACATACAAGGTAGCATATGGGCCACAGATTATTCTTTTGCAGATATTCGTAAACACCACTCTATGGAGGTATACAATTATCATGCACATGGAAAAGATTTTTCAGATGACGTGATTATATTCAAGAAATACAAGTTGTAATCACATAACATTAAACTGCTGCTGCTATTTTTTCTTCAACTATCATGTATATGTAAATGTTTTTTTTTTTAATTTTAATAATTTTTTTTTAATTTTAACTCAGAATTAATTTAATGATTGCATAAAATGAAAAACTGGCACTTTTAAATTATAATTATTTTGTTTTCCACGTCTTACTGTCCTGGTGGCCGAGTAGTTAGCCCACTTGGCTATGAGACCAAGTCGGTGGCACGCCAGGCTCGTAATCTGTAGTTCCCAAGTTCGAGTCCCAGCTGGGTCAACGTTGAGATTTATCTTCACAAAAATTTACCGCCCTGCCCACGGTCAGTAGGGGACACCGATGGGCTTGAAAAAGCCACCATCTGTCGGATGGGACGTTAAGCCGTGGCCCCGTGTGCGGGAGAGCCATACCCTGTGCACGTTAAAGAACACACTGGATGGCCTTGACGGGAGGCTACCATCTGCCTCCCAACAGCTATTCCAGTGAGTCCCCTCCCCCAACCTTCTCTGAGCCTTCGGGGTTCATGTGACCTGGCCATTTAGCCCATGGTGTGCAAAAAAGTGCTGCTCAGAGGTAAAACAACCCAACCCACTTGGCTATTGATCAAAGGGACCTGGGTTTGAGTGCCAGATAAGGCATGGATGTTTCTATGTTGTCTTTCTGCTGGAGTCTCACCTTGCTCACAGATCTTTTCTAGAGCATATTAAACTGACCATCTCATGTCACACCTTTATGGCAAGTAGCTGCTTGAGGGGTAATTTCTTTAATATTATCTTGAGCAAAAAATTATTTCCTACAATAATATTTTTATTTGCCTGAATTTTAACTTTGTAATATTAAGTTAATGCCACTTAATAATTTAGATCAAATAATAATTACACAGCAGCTAAGTGAAAACTTGTAAAAGAGGTAAAAAACTAGCTATCTTTAAACCTTATTAAGCTGGCTTTTATTGAAACATATTCTCCAGCTGAAATTACTAACCCTTCAGACTACCCTCAATTTTTTCGCATATTAGATCATGAGTGGATGATCCACAGAATTTCAGTGTATAAATATTGTCTCCATCTTTTTATAGAAAGTAAATTAAAAAAAATTATTAGTAGATATAATCCTAAGAAATGCTTAATACATAACATTCTCATTTCATGTAAAACATGATTGGTGTTTTACATGAAATAATAATGTAAAACATAAAGGTGATTTCATGTAAAACATGATCAACTTATATATCAGTTTCAATATTTTTAATTCAATTAAATATTTTTAACATAATATACATATTATTTGTATTTGTTAACAGGTGTTTTAATGTGGAGAGGATTTACCTTAGAGCAATTCATGAATCAGTGTTATGGTAATAAAGCAGATATTGGGAAAGGAAAACAGATGCCTGTTCATTATGGGAGCAAGGCTCTAAATTTTGTTACTATTTCATCTCCCTTAGCAACACAAATGCCACAAGGTAATTTTTTTTAGTTATGTAATGTTTTACTATTAATGGTGTAATGTTCTTTCTTTTTTTGCCCTTATTCCTAATGTACTTTGCAGCAGAGGTAAATAATTATTTCAGGAAAAAAAAATACCAGTATTATACAAAGCTGATAAGGCACTATCTGAATTTGAAAAATGAGGAAACCATATTCAAAAATGACATTGCCTTCATTGCAGGGAGTGGTAGTATAGAACTAGCCAAGTTCCCAATAGATGTCCAAGATAATTTTTTTTTAAGTTTTCAAAAATGAGAAGACATAATTTAATAGTCACAATTAAGCTTTTAAATAGGCAAATTAAAATGTTACAATTAATCCTCTGACAAGTAAAAACATACTGGTATCTTTGGTGTAACAAGCTACATGGAATGTAATTGAGTCTTTATGTTTCTCTTTTCCCCTTGTCTCATAGAAAATCATCAGTTTTTCTATGTAATACCCTGGACACTCTGCCATCTCTTGGTGAACTATCCAACCTAATATTTGATTGTTTTTAATATCTTTACTAAATGTTATAACAGTATATATATATATTTCTGTGAAAGAAATGAAATTCACTTGTCAAAGGTTTAAATATGACACTATTACATTAGAGTTTGAACTGTTAATTTTTAAATAAAAATTTTCATTGAACTTCATCCTCTTAAAAAGACAAAATATTAAACTTGGCCAAACTTGGCAGATATTATATTTTAAGAAAAACTGTAGGTTGTTTTTTACATAATATAAATTACTATAAGCCTTAATATAACCCTTAAAGTGTCAGGTTTCTCGAAAACCATAAGTTTTTACTTTTTTTTTTCAGCAGAAAAACAACTGAAATTTAGTTTCTTCTTGCAGTGATTAACAGATATACAGTGCTGGCCATTAAAAGTGCAACACCAGAAAAGACAAAAGATATCAAAGCCATATATAGTGAATACATAGCTTATGCTACAAGGATCAAATGATTACAAATACAACTCAGTTAGACTTGTGGAATACAAAGAAATCAGTATCTTGTGTAGCCGCCATGAGCAGCAATAACTGCTGCTACACAGTCCAGCATTGAGAGGATGAGACATTGGATGTGTGATTGGGTTGGGTTGTTGTTTTACCTCTTGTTTACCATTTGCATATACCTTTTTGCACACAAAGGGCTAAATGGCCAGGTCACATGGACCCCGAAGGCGCAGAGAAGGTTGGGGGCCACTGGAACAGCTGTTGGGAGACAGATGGTAGCCTCCCGTCAAGACCATCCAGCGTGTTCTTTAGCATGCACAGGGTATGGCTCTCCCGCACATGGGGCCACAGCCTAGAGTCCCATTCGACAGGCGATGGCCTTTCCAAGCCCATTGGTGTTTCCTACTGACCATGGGCAGGGCGGAAATTTTGCGGAGATAATCTCAACGCTGACCCAGCTGGGAATAGAACCTGGGAACTAAAGATTATGAGCCTGGCATAACATACTGACTAAGCAACCCCCGCCCCATGTTTGGGGAATGTCAGTCAATGCAGTTTCAATACGCAGCCAAATTTCATCTGTTGTAGCAGCTGCTGGTGTGCTAGTCCTCATGAGTTCATGGACTAGACATGTTCAATTGGGGACAGATCTGGTGAACATGCAGGCCTAGGCAGAAATGTCACAAGGTGGCTATCCAGGAATTGTTGGACAGTGCGTGCCACATGTGGTTGGGCATTGTCCTGTTGGTAAATGGCACCAGAGAGCCCCTGAAGATAAGGTACTACCACAGGCTCAAACACCTCAATGGTGTAACACTGGCTGTTCAATGTACGGTTAATGCGTACAAGGCGCGTGTGTGAGTGGCATCCAATGGCACTCCATACCATAACACCTGGGACTGGACCTGTATGGTGCTGCATCGTGCATGTCTCACTAAGCCTGTCGTCACGGTACCACCAGATATGGATTTCTCCATCATGGTGCTGCATACTGAAGTGGGATTTGTCTGAAAAGACAATGTGATGCCATTTGCATATCCATGTGCAACATTCTTGGCACCATTGCAGTCGCATACACCTGTGTTGTAGAGTCAATAGTAGCTGAAGCAATGGCCACTTAGCAAAGATGCCCCGATGCTGCAGATGACGTTGAACCATATGTGCAAACACTGGTTGATGTGCAACACACCCTAACTGTTGAGCTAAGGTGTTTGATGTGGCTGTACAATCAGTCAAAGCCATGTGCATGAGATATCTGTCCTCTCATTCATGTGTGTGACAGGGGCATTGAGATCCCTTACGTCTTTGAGTTCGTTCCTCCCTACTCACTGACGCCATATTCTCATCACTGTGGCAGCATTCTGTCCAACACGAGCACCAATGTCTCAATACAATAATCCACCTTCCCATAATCCCACAATTTTCCCTCAATCAAAGTTAGAAACCTGGTCATATGGATGCTGTGTTCTTTGACAGGGCATACTTGATCCTTTAGTGTGCAAGAACTGCGAGCAAACACAATTCCAGTGCATTACACCGGCTCTTTGTAATCTCCTCTTATTACTACTTCCAGGGGACATTATTGTCACACATGATGTGTGTCTGTGCTGTGCTCTGAATCATTTACATGTTCTCCCATGGGCTACCCATTTTGCATATTTTGGGTCAATCTGATGAGTTCTTCCTAGTGTTGCACTTTTAATGGCCAGCAGTATATATAGGTCATGTTACATGCCAAATGAAAAAGAGTATTTCATTCTGAATAATAAAATGACAGAAATCCAAATTAAAATAAAGTTATTTAAGTCTAATAGTTCAGTTCTTTTTCAGTCTTAGTCCACTTATTACATTTCACTATATGACTCTAAATTTCACTTGTCCCAATCTTTTTGGGTGCTGCCTCTGCCCTTCCATCTCTGCTATAATTACTGGGCCTCAGATCTTGGATGACATTTCAAGGACTTCTTTCTCATCCTCTTCTTCAAGTATTTAAGAGACATTGCCAAATCCCACCTATAGTCCTGATCTAGGGCCAAGGGTTCGAGTCCCAGTTGGGTTAGCATTGAAATTTATCTCCGCAAAATTCCCCGCCCTGCCCACGGTCAGTAGGGAACACTGATGGCCTTTCCAAGGCCATCAGTGTCCTGTCAGATGCCTAGGCAGAAAAATTGCCTACGAGGCAAAAATGTCACATGGTGGCTATCCAGGGTGACATTTCCAAACACACATCCGATGTCTCATCTTCTCAATGCCGGACATGCCGTCTGTCAGATGGTCAGATATGTGGTCATACAAGTGGCATGCAAAACGAATGGACAAGGTGGGCAGCTTAGCTGCCCAACCTGAAAATTTGGAGAGTGGGGGAGAAAAGAGTATATTTTCAACCACCAATGAATTTTGGATTTGATTTTAACACTGCAAGTGATACCTGCAGAAAAATTATTTCTCTATTCTATTTTAGCTCTAATTGAAAATCAGACATGATTCCAAGCTACACTATTGAAATGGCACATGGGGCCATATATGCTGATGCTGAAATTAGCAAATATCCTATATCCCCTACCAGGCACATATCAATGATTTTTTTTTTTAGAGGAGAGGGTGTTGAACCTAGGATTTTTTTTAATAGCCTCAAAATCTGGCACTCCTCATACAGTAAGCATGGTCAGGGCATTTGTGTTGTCAGGGGTGGTAATTGTGCTGATTATTGTATATCATACTGATGACACAAATGTTTGTGTGCTGAAATACAATAGCACTAAACATTTATCTCTTTAAAAAAAAACAAGATAATAGTTTCGCTTTGACATCTGTATATATCAAATTTCTTTTTGTTTATAGAGATAAATTTTAAAAAATTTGTAATTTGCACACTCTGAATCTCCGTACTATAATTTGTGCCCTCTAACAGTCGAAAATTTGAAATTTTGTTGATAGAAACTAAAGGTCTGATATTTCCATTGCCAATAATGAGTTGGCCCTGTAGACCCAGGGGAGTGGGAAAACAAAACTTTTTTACTTTAGCAGATAAATGTTTTTAGAGATAAATGAAAAATTCTTGGGTAGATAGGAATTGATGAAATATCATAATTTGAACTTTTGGAATCTTCTGGAAATTATAATTACACCCTGTAACAGTGGGAAAATTTTAAAATTCCAAATTTTAAACAAATGTTACAAACAATGTAGTTAAGCTACAAATTTGAAATTTAGGTGGTGAAATGTGAATGTTATGAAGTTTCCATTGACAACAGTGATTTGACCCCTTAGACCCAGGGTAGGTGGGGGGGGGGGGAAAGACTTTTTGTTGTTTGTTTATAGAGATAAATTAAAAATTCTTTTTAGATTGTGAGGTATTGATGAAATATTATGGTTTCAACTTTCTGAATCTCCCAAAAGCTATTATAAATGGACCCTCTAATGGTGGAAATTTTAAATTCTACACTTTAAAATGAATATTGCAAAAAATATATTTATGCTAGAATGTTTAAATTTTTGTAGTGGAATGTTTTTGTTGGGGATAAATTGACCCCTTATCCCCAGGAGGGTGGGAAAATGCAACTTTTTTTTGCTTTAACAGATAATTTTTGGCTTTTAGAGATAAATTAAAAATTCTTTTTGAGTTGGATAGGTATTAAATGAAATATTATGATTTGCACTTCCTAAATCTCACAAAAGCTATAATTGTGCCCCCTTAATTAAAAATTTGAAAATTCCAAAATGATTTGCAATGATTTGCAGTATTTATTTAACAAACAAATATTGCAAATCATGTTATTTATGCTAGAAATTTGAAATTTTTATGATGGAATGTGAAGGTTTCCAGGTTGTCATTGACTTGATCTCTTATCCTCAGGGGGTTGGAAAACACAACTCCTTTTTTTAAAGTGATAATTGAAAAACTTTTCTGGTTGGATTGGTACTAATAAAATATTTTTTGCATTTTTTAAATACCTAGGTAATTTTAATTTTTATCATTAGAGATCACTGAATATGGAATGGCAAAAATGTTAACGAATTTTGCAAATGATCCATTTATGATAGAAATTCGAAATTTTGGTGGTAGCTTTTAAAGAAACACTCCACTGCAATAAAAAATTCAGTGTTGATACTCCTATTATGTTTGCACCTCTAGGCAAGTGAGTGCTGAACATGCCTTATGGAAAATCTGGTTCTGACCAAACCTCACTGGCCAATGTGTATTCATCAATATGTTTACATGTAGAAAGTGCTCATACAGAAACTATGTTAGATAGGACAAAGGGTCACATATGTATTTTGTTTTGGTGTGAGTACACCTGTAAAATTTGTTGGTAGAGTTTTGAAACACACTCTGTGTATAATAGCTTTACATTGCTCTAAGAAATTAGCTTAATGAGCATTCAATCTAATAATAACTAAATATTTGATATGCCATTGTTAGTTTTGATGCCTTGCATATTGCAAAGTACTAATACCAGTCTATAATTAATGCTACTATATTTTGCAATAAAATAATACTGTTCATGTAATGTACTTTATGAAAATAAAGTGTGAAAAACATTTTCTCATAAGCCTTAGTTCCATGAACTGGACTATGTCATCATTAAGAGTTAGTTTTTCATCTGTTCACTACTTTTAATAATATTACATTCTGCAATAAAATAATGTTCACTATACTATTTACTATATTTTTGTAGCTGTTGGGAGTGCATATGCTTTAAAAAGAGCACAGGAAGGCTTGTGTGTGATATGTTATTTTGGTGAAGGTGCCTCCAGTGAAGGTGATGCCCATGCAGCTTTCAACTTTGCAGCAACATTAAACTGCCCCATTATTTTCTTTTGGTGAGGTGATATAGTTCATAAATAATATATCTTATTAATCAGTTGCTTTTTATCATTTGGGTTTTGTAAACTATAATAATTAAACTGCATATTAGTGTATTAAATACTTTTTAAAATAATGCATTATGTTCTGTACATAGTTTGTAGATAAACAAAAATTGTATTGAAATGTTTTGATATACAGGGTGATTCAAAACTTATCGTTCAAATTTCATGGGGCGGTAGGGAATACGTCAGGAAACCGATTTCACATAGGAAAGTATGTCCGCAAATGTACGCATGCATATGTAGAGGGCGCTGTGTGTACCCAACCAGTGTACAGCTCGCCCGACCACTCCCACTCTCATCAGTGTACGAGCTGACTTACTAGTGATAAGATGAATCGTTTTACACCATGTGTACGAGACCCCCGTCGACAGTGAAATGGACCTTGTTGCACGAATAGTGGCCGCCGCAGGCATTGTCCGTGATATGCCAGGCGTTTTTGAAAATGTTTGGCGGTCAATGCAACGGCACTGTGAATCCTGTGTCCGTGTAAATGGTCGCAATTTTGAGCACCTACTGTGAACCTGTACTTTACCTTGTTGGAATAAAAGTCACATTCGTTACCACTTAACTGTACTGTTTCCTTGTGTTCACTTTACTTGTCCATTTCGTTCATGTAGATGACGTTTGCGGACATACTTTCCTATGTGAAATCAGTTTCCTGACGTATTCCCTACCTCCCCACGAAATTTGAACGATAAGTTTTGAATCACCCTGTATATAGATTTGGAAATATGCTAAAATATATTATTTTGGATTTTATTGTTTTGATAAATGCTTTTCCTTTCAGTATAACTTATTTCTTTTCATTGGTTTAAAAAAATCATATCACAAGGTGTTTATTAATGAATAATATAATTTGTTTAAAATGTAAAGATAAGATTTAATAAAAGAATTTTTTTTAACCATGTTGAAAGATCATTATATCTAGGATTTAAGATTAAGATAATACAATATTCACAATCAGAAAGATAAACATAAAGGTATTGTAATGTGGTAAAATGCTCAAGATGGATGATTATCAATTAACCACTGATGGGTATTGAATTTTTTTCCACACAGAAAAGACTAACTATAAAGTTTTAATTTTTCATTGTTTAATTTCTTTTCTTTTTTATAATCAAACTTTTAGTTTTCACATCTGCAGATTTACTCAATTTCCTTAAATTATCGATCTTTTGGTTAATCAATTATTATCTATTTTTCTGAGTTATGCTACATCGGATGGCTTGCTTACTTGTTGCTGTGGATATTTAACATTGCATTAAGTTGTATGTTGATTTTTCTTTATTTGTTTTCCAGTAAAAAAACTTTGATCATGTATTGTTTCCTAAAAAAAGAATGTCTTGGATATGGTAGCAAAAAGGACTTCCTTGACATGGAGATCAGTCCTCACATGGAAGAGTAATTTCAGCAAGTGTTTCTCCCCCCCCCCTCCAACATTGAGGGTGTTTTACTCCCCCTTTGCAAAATTATATATTTTTTAAAATTATAAGTTTTAATTTTATATTGAATATTTTTAAAAGATTTTACCCCCCCCCCCCCCCTTTCAGTATTTTGGCTATGCCACTCTGATGATACATTTTTTTTTGCTTTGGTGCACTAACTTTGTGACACAGCAAGATCCCCAAAATTTAACACCCAAAGAAAAATTCATAATGTTTAGTAAAAAAAAACGTAGCCAAGAAAGTGTTACTCCATTTTATAAACAGGACAGAAAATCCCATTAATGTGAGCAGTCCAAGTCACCTTGTATAACATTAGCCTGTGTTTTAAAATATAACACCTTGAAAAGAATCATTGAAGAAATTAAAATCATATTTCAGTATTCATATTATAGTATTCAGGAAGAAATTTCCTTTCAATTAATATATAATTTAACTGTTTTTGTCAGGTTTTTCAAAATTAAGTCTTAATTGCCTAGTCCAATCAATTTTTTCACTATATTACATAAAAAAATCTGATTAAAATCAGTATGTTTACAAATTTGTTTAAATTTTTTAGTTTCATAAAGTTTAGAATTATTAATTTGGTATATAACAAGACCTTTTACAGTCTGTTGGTTATTTTTTAATTCTAACTTGTATGATCCTGGACTTTTCTGAAAGTATGGTATTGAGAAAAAAAAATTCAGAATTAGTAATGTTCTTGATTCGAATAAATATTTACTTTTTTGTTATTCAGAAATAAATAGCTTTTCTATTCATGTGCATTATAGTTAATTCAATTATTTTTTTTTTCTTAAATAAATTTTTATTTTTTAATAATTTAAAATTCTCTGTTGAGCAATAAAATTTTTATCCATCAAACTATCTGATGTTAAAAGTTTTTAGGAGAAAATTCAAAAGCTTTTCAGAGCAAAGTCAGTGCTCCCTTTACAGTGAATTGACACTATATGGTGACATTAGGGCTGTTAAGAGCTTCTTTCCACATGTCGTGTAGAGTGATTCCAGTGTCTCAGTTGCAAGTGGAAACAAGCGAGGTCATTATTTCAGTGGCCTCATGGACTATGGTTCCTTAGTCAGTGGATGCATGTGCCAGCAGTGTGGTATGCTCCCAGCCTATGGTTTCTGCTTGTTGTATTTCCAACCCAATAGCCGAAGTCATTAGCTTATTTTCACTGGCATCTGATACTCTGAAAACCTCTCCTATAGAGAGCATATGATTTTTCTGAGTTAAACAATGGGAATTATCCGGTAAATGTAGGGGAAATCTGTATACACCCGATTTTTGAAGGAAGCTAAATTTGTCTTTGTCCCTTTTTTCAAATTTGGGACTTTCAAATTTGTCCCTTTTTTTCAAAATTTTTTCAAATAATTTTCTTCAAATTTGGAGCTGGTTTAAAACAATTATGATTTTTTTGGGATCTGAGTAATTTGCAGACTGCTTCACATAGGACAGGAACATAAAAAATAGATCTGGCAAAAGTTGCCTGTTTGGAGTCAGTGATGAGGAGGAGACCCCAATCTCTTCTGTTGTTGTTGTTTCTATATTTATTGATTAGCTTTTCTATTGTTGTTGGATGGAGGCCAGGGATTCAGCAATGGATTGGATGTTTTGAATTTCTTAATAAATATTTTGCGGAAAAATTTTTGCGACATACGGGACTCAAACCCACATCTCTCCAAAAACATGCCAGAGTATTCTACCATTTAACTAATGCCAGCTCTGTCTTTTTCCCTCTAAGTCTTTAAACTTTTCACCAAGATTTTTGGGCCAACTGTTGGTGCCATCTATGATCTTGAGTGGCAACTATTACTTTTTATATTGCACTGTGTAAGATGGAAATAATAAAGTCTCATCACGCTATTTAGGTTATTAATGATTTAAACATAGATGATAATCACAGTGTTACCTGTTGACTTTTTAACATTGATAAATCAATAAGAGCAGAAAAAATTTCGCTGACACATGGGACTTGAACCCGCATCTCTCCAGAAACATGCCAGAGTATTCTATCATTGAACTAATGCCAGCTCTGTCTTTTTTCCGCTAATTTAAGATCTTACTCAGTGCAATATAAAAAATAATAGTTGCCACCCGAGATCATAAATGGCACCAACAGTTGGCCCAAAAATTTCGGTGAAGAGTTTAAAGTCAAATTAGCGGAAAAAAGACAGAGCTGGCATTATTTCAATGGTAGAATACTCTGGCATGTTTCTGGAGAAATGTGGGTTCAAGTTCAGTTTTCAAAATTTTTTCCACAAAATATTTATTGATTTATCAACATTAAAAGGTCAACAGGTAACGCTGTGATTGTCATCTATTTTTGAATTTCTTTTTTGAGCAAATGCCTATTTGATGATACAGTGAAGACCTTATGGATGAGAGAACGGAAGGCTGCAATTTGGTTCACCCGTGGGGTGCACGAGTCCATGTATATGATTGAGGGGATGTAGGTAGGCTTTGATATACTGACATCATCAAAGTTCCTGCATCATGTTTTTGGATGAAAACATATAAATGATGGTACTGATATTTTCCTCCTCCTTTTGTAAAATGTAGGATAGATATTGTTGGCAGTATTAATGAGGCAGTTTAATTGCTCACTGCTCCCATTCCAAATTAAAATACACCATCAGCATAGTGACACCAGAAAGGTAAAATTGTTGCTGAGTTGAATAATTTTATTTTGAGGTCTTAGGGGTAAATTTCAGACATGATGTCAGAAAGGGGTGAGCCATGGGGAGCCATGAATCCTGCCTGTAGATTTTGTGGCCAAACTGAAAATAATTGCTTTCAGTGACTAGTTTTAGAGTTTCATGAATGGCATTGTTTTCAGGAAGGGGAAGTATTTGCACTTCAATAATTTTGTTCGAAATAACATAATGGCATAAAAAATTTTAGTGGATGGGAATAAGGAGACTATGTCAAGTGTGACTAATTTGCTATTGGGAGGAATGGATAGATCCTTGAGTCCAATGAGAAATTCTGCTGTAGATTTTATGGAAAATGGGAGGTCACAAATGAAGCTATTTGTAAAAAATATTGAATAAAAAATTTTGACAAATTCCTTTCTAGAAAGAATGTTGGAGATGATCTTTTGCACACTAACCATTTCACTAATGGCCAAATGGGGTAATTATCTTTGTGCATTTTGCATTGGGCGAACATTCACAGTGCCTGACAGTTGGATGGCACTGTACTCTTCTTGAGGTGCTTGGGTACCTACCAGTTGTTTTTTAGCCTGTAAACCTGGGGGCTAATATGGGGTTTTTATATATCATTGCAAGCATAAGCTTCACAATTCAGGTTGTGGATGTAGATAGATATTTTTAGTTTCTCAAATGTAATAAATGAAAACACAAAATCAAAGAATATATGGCGAAATGTAAAATTTGGTCAAATGTTACAATTTATTTAATTTAACGATGTAAAATTTTGCCTTTTTATTTATTATATTTCTACATTGCAGCAATAATCATTAATAAATTTCCAGTTTATTCTAAGAAGTTTAAATTACTGTGCAAGATAAGAAGTTTAAATTACTGTGCAAGAGACACCGATGACACAAAAATTATTTTTTCTTTCAGTCGTAATAATGGATATGCTATTTCAACTCCAACACATGAACAATATAAAGGAGATGGAGTTGGTATGTTTTTTTAGAATAAATTAATTTTGTAATAGTGTATAGTCTTTATGAAGCAAAATAATTAATAGAATGGGGGGGGGGTTCAGTCGGTAGCATGCCAGGCTTGTGAACTGTAGTTCCCAGGTTCAGTCCCAGCTAGGTCAGCGTTGAGATTTATCTCTGCAAAATTCCCCTCCCTGCCCATGGTCAGTAGGAGACACTGATGGGCTTGGAAAGGCCGCCATCCATCAGATGGGATGTTAAGCCATGGTCCAGTGTGCGGGAGAACTGTACCCTGTGGACGTTAAAGAACATGCTGAATGGCCTTGACGGGAGGCTATCATCTGTCTCCCAACAGCTGTTCCAGTGGGTCCCCTCCCCCAACCTTCTCTGAGCCTTCGGGGTCCATGTGACCTGGCCATTTAGCCCATGGTGTGCAAAAAAGTGCTGCTCAGAGGTAAAACAACCCAACCCAATAGAATGTGGATTAACTCTAAATGCTAAAATTTTTTAATATAAAGAAACCAAGAAACTTTTTGCCACAGTGGTCTGACAGGAAACTGTCAGTTTAACATACCACAGAGAAGAATCTGTGAGGAAGGCAATACCTCAGCAGAAAGACAACACAAACATCCATGCCTTACCCAGACCCCTTTGATCACAAGCCAAGCACGCTAACCACTCAGCCACGGGACAGTAGCTAAATCTTTCAAAATTTCACTTTAAACTAGGGTTCTCAAACATGTAGCCCATATGCTGCATATGGCCCACAAGCAATATGTTCTACCACAATCATGGTCAGAGCCTGAGAGAGGTGAAATGTGTCCCGGGCCTGCACAAATGTGGGTCCCTCAATAAAAAGCCATATAAATATATGAATATGTTTAATAGATACTTTTAAAAAAAACAGATTTTCTATCTTTTTTTTTAAAAGAAATTTTAAATTATATAATTAGAAGAACATATTTATAATTATAATATATAATTAGAAGAACATATTGTCTCTGGTGAATATGGTATGCTTGTTTTCAGAAAAAATGAAGTTCTTCATTTTCCAAGTTTTGCACCCTTTAACAGTACTAATTCATTACTAATGGATGATTGGAAAACGTAAATAATAATAAAAAAATGTTAAATGCAAAAGCATATGTCTTTTATCCTTTAATATGAAAAGGTTGCATTTCCTTATTCACTAGGGTTAAGGAGCAAATCAGACAGTGTATATAAAATTAAATAATTTTTTATTATTACTATGTTAAAATATTTAAATTTTAATAATATAAAGTGCTAAATTTATAAAAATAAGAAGCAACAGTTGAATTAATACAATTATCATTTAATTAAAACACATATTACTATTAGTCATTCTGTTCTTCATCAATGCATTCTATTAGGTTGGTGAGATGAAATGTCCACTTTCAGTGGGTGGACATGTTCTACCCCTCCTGCAGATTGATGTCATCCAGCAATGTCACCATCACATATCTCACAAGGTGCCTCATTTTGTGATGAAGTTCAACCATGAGTGCACAGACTTTGGTCAAAGTGGACCATGGAGACAGGCCAGTTGCACATAATTTTTCTGTATGAGTTCAAACTCGGACATTCTGCAGGTATAGCAGCCCAAAAAGTAATGTTGGCATTTCAGCAGGGTACTGCAAATGAATGTACCATATGCATTCATTCGTAGTACCCTGCTAAATTCCAAACAGGAGATACGTCCCTTGAAAATGAGCCTAATGGTCGACCACCAGTAGCTGTAACAGATGAGAAGATGAAGAATATCATAGAAGCTGACCCATGGCAAAGTGTCCATGAGATCTCAGCAAAGTTCCGTGTGTATCATTTGATGGTTGTCCGGCTCCTGGTGCCCTGGGGAAGGTGAATAAGCTGGATGTCTGGGTGCCACACAAATTGACAGTAGTCAATAAGACATGCGGTCTGGAGGTGTGCATTTCCCTCATTGCCCGTAAGGGGACAGAATTCTGCATCAGATTGTAACCTGATCTGCCAGGTGTCCTCTTTAAAAACAAACCATTTTCATTTAAAACAAAAACTGCATTTTCCACCCCCTCTGGAGGTAAAGGTGAAAAATCATTGTTGTCAATACAAACTTCATGATATTCACATTTTGCAATTTTTCAACTTTTCCACCATTAGAGAGTGAGATTCTGAAAGTGCAAATTGTAATATATCATCAATGCCTATCCAAGTAAAATATAATTTTCAATATATCTCTTAAAGCAAAACTGTTCAATGTTGACAGGCAGGCAGGAGATGGGGTGGCTGATAGACCAAATGGCTCACCTTTTATCTGGTTCTGATTATGGTAGAGAACTGTGGCTTACTACATAGCTTGGCTCTGATATCTTATAAGTATGGAGAAAATGATCGCATTTGGTCAAATATGATGAAATGCAGTCTGCCATATAAATAACTGATTTAGCCCCTATGTGATTGCTTAAAATGTCACCCACTATATATTCAGAAGTAGCTGGTTTGACCACTAACTGATTTGAGTTTAAGATCTCCATATGATCAGTCTCATTATTAGGTTATGTTGGTAACAGTAAGGTCCATGAAAGGATTAAAGCAAAATGGCACAGAGTAATCAGATGAAATATTAATTTTAAACACAAGCAATTTAGGACGTGGCATTTTGAGTATTTTTTGCATTAAACCAGTAGAGCCAATTTTTTCTAAGAAGCATATTATGAAAAACAAAATTTTCTTTTTTGCTATTGATTTATTATTTTAATAAACTAGTTACAACTAGTATATGTAATATGTACAATAGTAATGACACTCTTTACTACACTTCTGATACTGACACCCATAGTAACTGCCCCAATGCATTGCTGTGACACTGTGTACATGCATATACAGTTATAGAAAGTTTAAACAAAAACTATATTTCTTACATTTATCAAATTCGCATTTTGATGAATTTATGCATCAGTAGATATCATTTTGTTGTAACAAAGGGAATTTGATACCCACTTATGATTGGAATTTGTTTTTTCAAGAAAAATCTGTGCTATATATATATTAAATTAGTAGTAGTGGGGGAGCTCATTAGTCTGGTGGTTCATCAGTTAGGGGGCTCGTTCATCAGAGCATATAAATAGCAAATGTTCCCAAAATCAATAAAATTGGTATTCTTTTTCTTAACCAAGAAGAATAGGAATTTCAAACTGACATGATATTCTATGAAGAAGCATTCGAAACAGAAACAAGTTATACCACATTATTATTAACTAAGCATGCCCAATTTGTTTAGTACAGTATTAATTTGTAAATGGGACACATTTATATAAAGCAGAATCTCACATGGATCGTTGACTATTCATTACACATAAATGATTTCAAAATAGCTCTTGAAAATGTGATTAGGGAAGTCATAAGATGTATATGTAATAAAATGAAAGTAAGTTTCTCAACTTGGAATCTGATAAGAACCTCTCAGTAAATACACCACAGAAAAAGCCTACAAGAGAAGCATGACCTTAACAGAAAGAATACAAACTTCCATGTCATCTCTGTTATATGAACAACGTTTGTTCTGCAGCAGAGCATTAACCACTTAGTCCTGTGACAGCTCCATGTTAGTAGTTTCTACTTGATTTAAGCATTATTGACTTTGTACTCAATTATCACATATTAAGAAGTTGAATAATTAAAATATTTAGTTGTAAATTTTAGGAACTTATATAAATATTATCCTAAATTTTACTTTGTAGCATGATTGAATAAATGATTTTTTAATAATGGAAAGATAACAGTTCACTTGTTATTGTTAAATCTTATATAAATTACTATTTTAGCTGCAAGAGGACCAGCTTATGGCATTCCTTCTATTCGAGTGGATGGTAACGATATATTGGCTGTGTACAATGTAACCAAGGCTGCTCGACAATTGGTTGTAGAGGAATCTAAGCCTGCACTTATCGAAGCCATGACATATAGGTAATATATTGTCTGGGCTGGTTTTAAGAGTGGGAAAACTGGGCAATCACCCAGGACCATCAATTTTAGGGAGTTGCAAAATTTTGTGAGATACTCTACTTAAGAGTCCACTGTTTAATAGAAGACAAACCTGGACTCCAGTAACCCTTTCTGTGTTCGAGCAGTGTTATTGGTTTCCTATTTTGAATTCTAGTGATGTGGAAAGTAAACTTAGATGTTATAGTACAAGGATGTAAAAAAAATTCAACTAGGTATCTGCAGTGTTTTTAACTGTTTCTAATCAAATTATGAAAGTAACATTTAAATCTATGATATATATTTTTTACTTGTTAAAATTACCTGAAAAATTATGATAAAGTTTAAAAATAAATCTTTGAGTCTACAGTGAATATCTGTGCATGTTCAGTTACTGGAAATAACATCAAATAGCAACGATTTAGCTTAAGCTTTCACTCTGCTATCCCATACACAGATTATCAGTCGGATGTGATTTCCAGTCTTCTAGCCTAGTTCCCACTGTAGCAGAGTTGTAATGCTTTCTAAATGTTTAACATAAAGATATTTATTTTATTACTACCAGAAATTGCATCATCTGGAAACTACACACACTGAATATCGTCAATATTTTGCAAAATTTTCAGTTTTAAAGACTTTTTGTTTTTACTTGAATGTTTCTAAAATTTTAAAATTTCTTAATTTTTTTTCATTGCCCCTGAAATGTATACTATGGTTTTAAAATATAATTTGAAATGACCAAAAACGAAACCACTAGTGATCTCTAATGACAGATATCAGGAGAACCATAGGATTAAGCATTTAATCTCAAAGTGCAGTTTTTAAAAGGTTGGAATTTTTTTATTATTATTATTTGCGACATATAGGACAGAGAAGAATCCTAGAAGCTACTCCTAGCTTAATACAGGCCTTCTCATACAAGGACATGCCCTACTAAGACCAAAGTCACTGCTGACCACTGCCTTAGTTAGAGCTAACACAACACACAAAGTTTGCCTTGCTGGAACAGTCACTAGCTGCCTAACCACTATGCCAGTTAAGTCATATTTAACTATACTAATAACTAAGGATTACTTTAGCAATACTTTTAATTATATTTCAACCAAATAAACTAAGGTTAGGAAATTAATTTTTAACCAAAATTAAATGTTTCTTTAGCAGTTATGCAGTTTCATACTAAAATGATTCATTCTCAATTTCAGTGCTTCAGTTAAATTTTAAATGCTTTGGAACATTTTCATTTGTTTTTTGTTTTTTTTTCCTTTATAGTTTTTTTTATCATATTTAAAATATATTTTTTAATTTTTTTTAAATTGTTTTTAAAGCAAAAGATCTTTTATGACTGCTTTTCTTAAGCTTAGAGTTTGCTGATCATCAAAAGTCTAAGCATATGCATTATGTGTCATATGCATAAATGACTACAAAATTTGGTATAAACTAAGCAAATGAAAGATTTAAACATTAACAAAAATATTATGAACTGTTTATATTAGAGTAATAAAGTAATTTAGAAAAATGTGTTGAAATTTTCTTAGATTTTACTAAAGTTGAAATGGAAAAAATATAGTAAAAATTTTGCAATGTTTAAAAAATTATGCTTAAAAAATTAACTTACCATTATTCTACTTCAAAATTTTACCATTAATCACAATTGAATGCTCTTTGCTTTGGTACATAACATGACATATTTCTGTTCATTAGTTTTTACAGGATGAGGTTCTAAATCTGTTTGTCTTATTTTCTGAAAATATTTAAAATAGATCTTCTGGTCACCACAGTGAGTTTGGTTTCAGAAACCCAACACTGTAAATGTTAAAAAAGAAGATATAGTCTCATACAGCAACATTAAAAAAATAAAACAAAGTGAATAACTCTTTGGTTGAGAAACTGAGACTGCTTGCCATGTTTATGGTTTTTCAATTTGTCACTAAGCCCTTATCTTTTGGTCAGTACAAATAGTTTTTGTAAATATTCATGCCTTCTAATTGTTGTTACTAAAAATGAGTTTGAAGCTGGACTTGGTCATAATTGCATTTTTCAATTTTCGCTAGAATTGTAAAAGAAGAAAATTAAGATATATAAGTATTATTCAACATTTGATTATTTTTTCATGTATTCTCTCTTGTATTAATAAATTGTCCTTAATGTTTTTAATGATTTTACTCAAAATTTTCAAAATATAAAAATTAATTTTTCAAATTTTTAATTGCAAATAATATTGAAATTTTAATTTTGTCTTGAAATCATAATTATTTTAAATTTTGTAGTAGCAAAATAGTGTAGTAGCATGCATTTCTGTAGAGATAATATATTATCATTTGTACATTGTTTAACAATTTTTTTTCTAATCAAGCTCAGAGAATTAAATCAAGGTAATGGAAATGTAATCCCAGTTTTAGTTTACTTTTAGCCAGTGTAGTTTTTTTTTACATGTCTCATTACCACATCTGCTATGAATCCAGAGAGCAGGACTCATAGGCACACATTGGATGAAGTGGTTAGGTACAGGGCCTCATGTATGCTAAAGAATTTTGAGCAGTGGGTCTGGTGGCATCCAACCAATAGTATTTGAGCTCCATCCATCACTGGTGTGTTGGAATACAGCATCAAATGAATGCATATTGGTATTTGAGATACAACCAAAATTTTAATTTACTCTTATCAGCATTTTACAACACCTGAGAATGCCAGCAAAATAAACTATTAAATGCACTGTGATCAACCTTTTTAAACTTTTAACTTTAAAATTCATATTAAAGGACTATATCTGAAAACATAAATGTATTGGGTGCTGATCTGCAACTCAAAAGATATTTCCTGAAAATACTTAACATAACTCATCCTAACTTTTCTTTGTAAAATTACTGCTATAGTTTATTTTTTTTAGAAAAAATAAGATTTTTAAACTTCCAAATTACTCAAGAAGTAAATGGACCATAGGAGAAGGAAGAGGGAGCTTATAATGTTTCATTGTTGTTGTTTTTTTTTAAATTGTATGGCAAAGTTGCACATAAGAAATGCTTCTGAAATTTAAAAATAAACTTTTTTTAATACTTAGTGTGGTTCAGCTGGAAGCCAGCAAGGACTACCACCCTGTGTGATTAATTTGTTTTATTATTGTAGCACAGAAGCATGCTTTTCTTTAATATATAACATCTGAGCATAATAATAAAAAAAATTCCAGAAATCTTGTGCTGATTTGCTCGCACATGTTCTATGTAGAAAGACATTGTTTGACCACACAGAAAAGGCATTCATAGGGAATGCAGGAATTGATGGAGGGAAATTTTGTTTAAATTGTTGTTTATAGTAATTGTTTTTATCCCTGGTTATAAAATAAAAATAAAAAAATCAAAAATAATGAAACATAAAAAGGTTTAAATTTTTTTAGTAACATTCAAAAATATATATTTTTTTTCTTAAGTAAAAATGTTAGGTGTAGCCTAGCTCTAGTTTGGAGATTTTGTACCACTAGTACTCAGCTTAAACTGTTCTTGGTTCACTAAAGAAAAAGAGTTAACCACACTGACATAGAGTATAAAATATTAATTATTGCAAGTTGGCCTAGTTGTTGGCACGCTTGGCTACTGATCTAAGGGACCTGGGTTCGAGCCCCAGGTAAGGATGTTCCTGTCATTTTTCTACTGAGGTCCTGCCATCCTCACAGACCTACTATGGCATATAAACTGACAGGATCATGTCAGACCTCTGTGGCAAGCAGCTGCTTGAGGGGGTATTTATTTATTATTTTTATTTTTATCTAAGTTACTTTTAACATGGTTCAGTAAATTCCATGTATACTATCATGTGCACAAGAAATGATCACTTTGAAATTAGAATTTAATTGTAAAAATATGTATCAAATATATTTTTATTCAGGATTGGGCACCATAGTACTTCAGATGATAGCAGTGCTTACAGATCTGTAGATGAAGTGAGATTTTGGCATCAGAAAGATCATCCTATATCTCGACTAAGGAAATACATGGAAAATCAAGGCTGGTGGAATGATGAAAAAGAGAAAATGTGGAAAGAGGAAACTAAGAAACAAGTAAGTTGTTAATTCAATAGTAAAGTATCACAGGAGATGTCCTGTAGACATGGAACTCATAAAACTATAAGTTGAGAAAAAAAAATTGGCAAGCCAATTTTTTTCAACTTATTATTTCATAAGTAAGTTGTTAAAAAATAGTAAACTCTTTTTAACAGTTTTGACTATTCATAGCAACCTTCATTATATACACATTCTAAGTTTTATTACTTTACCACTAGGTAGAAATGTTAGGGAACTTTTAATCTTTTAATGTATTCATCATATTATGTCACATGACCACCATATTAACATTATGCTGCTTGCAAGAAATGTTTACATACTGAGCAACTGACATAATTTCTAGACCAGCTATGCATGGCAAGTGAACAGCTTCTATTGTTTACCACTTTGGAATCATTGAGTCAACCATCATATCTATGAAAAGATTTGAGCAATGGATAAGAAGTAGTAAAACATGTAGTTTTTTTAGAAACAACAAAAGTTTCTAAGATGATCAGGAACCCATCCATTAAGTATTTGGAACCAGAAATTATATTGAATAGCTCTGTTATTTGTGAAAAAATTGGGCATCTTTATGATCATTCCAGTACAGATACTATACAAGGCAATTTAACACTTAAATCATTCTAAGTTTTGAGTTAAGGCTGTTTCTACAAACTCAAGGTTAGAAACACCCTGCATAATGTGAAGATTGTAAGAGATTCTGCATCTTCCAATACTTTAACACTTAAATCCTTCAAGTTCAAATGTCTAGTTCCAGAAATTCAAAGTCAGAAATTCCCTGCATAGTGTATGTATGCATTGTATGTATGCATCATCCTTTTTTGTGACTGTTTTGTGACCTCAATCATATGGAGGAAGATAGGTATTTTTAAATTTGTTTTAATATATATACTTTATTTTTTGCTCGCTTTACACTAAAAACTTCCTGCTTTGCAAGAGAAATTTGTTTTATTTGTCACATCAAAAGCTTTCATTGGACCTACTACAATCAGCCCGTTTAATTTCCCTCCCCCTTTTGGAGGGAGACAAAATAAGAGGGGCATAATTTGAAGTAGCATATGACCTTATCCTCAGAACATAAGCTTTCATTTGATGTATAACTCTATGAGATTTCCACCTCCTTTAAATCATCATTCTGGGCAATAAAGCAATAAAATTAAAAAACAAAACATATACAAAATATTTTTGTACTTATTCTTCTTATAAAAAATGAAATCTTTACTTTTTTTGTTTCATTTTAACTTCAGTAAAAAAAAGGGCGTTTTTTTTCCTAAATCATTTCATTATTCTTATATAAATATTTAATAATATTTCTATTATTACTTAAATCTTTGTTTTATATAATTTTCTAGTTCCACATGCACTTCCAGTTGATATGAATGCTTACTGTTTTAACTATAGCAGCAAGTAGGTTTAGTTATGATCATGTGTATAAGTCAAGTACTGTTTTTAGTGTGTATGTTTTTGTAAAAAAAAAAGTACTGGTAAAACATTCAAAATATTGGTCATCACCCAGATCAAACTTTTTTTGTTAACTCAAGAATTATTCTTTGTTCAACTGGGCATTATAATTCTCTTGAAGTCATCATTAGCCTGTGAATTGTTATAATTTAAGTTTTAACTTTAATATGTATTTTCTTAATAGCACTTCAAATACTTTTTATTACCTTTGCCCTTAGTATACATAAATATTTTTCATCTTGTATGTACTGTGGCAAGCAGCTACTTCAGGAGGAATTTATGGGCTCTCATGGCCAAGGTTAACACTCTTAGCTACTGATCAAAGGGGCCAAGTCTGAGTCCTGGGTAAGGCATGGATATTTGTGTTGTTTTTTTGCTGAGGTCTCGCCTTCATCATAGATCTTCTCTATTGCATATAGACTGACTGGCTGCTATCAGACCTCTTTGGCAAGCAGCTGCTTGAGGGGGTATTTATATTTTGTATGTACATGTTCAGATAATCCTTTATCAAAATAAAGTGGAATATGAGTGTTATATTTTTTAATTACAATAGGCTTTCTTCAATTGTGAGTTTACCATTTACAGGTTTGACTATTCATGAAATACAGATGGAAAAAAGTGATGTATCTTACTGTAATATTACATTATAAAAATATTTCTCATACTTTCTTTTATCACACTAAGTATCAATAAACATAAAGGTAATTTGAAGCAACTATGTTCATGTCTAAATAGGAAATAACCTATTGTATTCTAGTTAGAAGTCAGGCTTAAATATTTTACTAAAAATATGATGCAAAACTTATCAATGTTCGCAGCTAAAAAGTAAAGTTAACTAAAACTTAATATTTTGTGCAGATAAAAGCTGCAGATTGTATTACCATTATTAAATAATTATTGTTTATACCACCAGTTGAATTAATCGTAAACTACAGGAAAATATCTGTTTGATATTTCTTGCCTTTGCCCAGCAAGCTGTAACTCACCAAATCTCAAGCTTTACATGCTAAGCAATGAAAGATCGTCCCTTTAATTTCCTCTTCAATTATCTGAATTTAAGCTTGCTTACAACATGCTGCTATCACCTTTCCACAACCCCTTGCAGGTTTTTAGAGGTCTTCATTACTTGTTGATGACACTGAAACAGGGCTCTGTCTGCCAACTTCCTCCAATATAATCACCAGCACTATCATCATATCAAGATTAGTTCATTTTTTAACTCTACAATGTTATCAGGATTTTTTAGTGTAGAGTAAGCTGAAATGTATAGTGTTGAGAATGTATTATTGTCTTTAGTCCCCTTTTTCCATAGATCTTTAGTCTTGTGAATTTGCCATTTATGGTAGTTTTCAGGAATGTAACCCCTGCAGTCAGTGAGAGCCTGCTGTAGTTATTGTATATAGAATTAAAATTTTGAAACATTTCAGGTTATGCAAACTTTCGTTCAAGCAGAAAAACTAAAAAAGCCTCCTATAGAAGAAATGTTAAAAGACGTATATGATGACATGCCACCACATATCCAAGAGCAACTAGAGCAAGTGAAACAACATGTAGAACAATATCAAGAACATTACCCAGTTGATAGTTTTGAAAAAAGTGATTAATATTATTAAGAGATCTTCAGCATATTCATTGTAGATAAATATGGACAGTGAAACTAGTAGCTGTCTGCAGTTACCAATCATGCATTGTTTTCATGCATGCTAAATTTAGCTGTATAAATGTTTATATGAACTGTACATAAACTGTAACAAAAACTAGAATACCTTTTGACATTGAGCTGTGAATTTTATATACATGGATATTGCTAATAGCACAATACTCTATCATGCCATGAGTTGTCAACTATTCTGAAAATGTATAGGAACTAAAGAGTTATTGTGTTGTTGCAAATGAAATGGGCAAATTGTCAGTGAAACATTCAACAGCTATAATTTTGTTAAAATAACTTAATGAAAATATGCACCAACAGATTCAATACACTTCTGCCACCATGAAACAAGTGCATTTATGCCATTGATAAAAAAATCTATGCTCCTGGAAGCAATGAATTTTTTGAAGGCGTTTTTAACTGCTGTCTCATTGCTGAATCTTTTCCCCCCTAAGAAGTGGTTGAGATGCTTGAAGAAGTGGGAAGTAGTTGCTAATAGGTCTGGTGAATACACTGGGTGAGCAAGAGTCTTGTACTGTAATTGATGGTGTTTCTGGACTGTTAATTTGTGAGATGTGAGGTCGAGCATTATCATGTAGCAGTTGGACGCCATATCTCTTGACCAATGCAGGCTGCTTCTTTCATAATTTGTCATGTATTTTTTGGAGTTCTGTAAAATATTTCTCTCATTGTTTCATCTGATTTTAGAAATGAATAATGGATAACACTGGCTATAGACCACCAAATGTTCACCATAACTTTCTTCGAGGGAAGATTAGGCTTGGGCATGTATTTGGTTGCTTCCTTGACATCCAGCCATCAAAGCAGAACGTCAATGATTGTCATATAAGATCCATTTTTCATCACACATTGCAACTCTATACAAAAACGGATCCCTTTGGTTTTATGTGAGAAGGGAAGTACACACTTCAAGTCAACATGCCTTACGATGTCTGTTAATTGATGCAGAACCCATTTATCCAACTTCTTAATTTTTCCAATGGCACCAGGTGCTTGGAAACTGTTGAATAATACATACTGGTTGCTTAAATACACACTATTACACCTAATTTGCCTGTGATATCTTGTACAGTTTGGTGTGTATCGGATTCAATTAAAGCCTTCCATCAATCATGATCAGTTGCTTCTTCAGGTCAACCACAAGCTAATTTTGAAGACTGATGTTGCTTGATTGAAATTTTTCAAAATAATGTATTGTCCATTCACTAGCTATGCCTTTCCCAAATACTACAATCATGTTGGAAGTTGCCTCTGCAGCATTGTGTCCCAGTTTAAACTCGTATAAGAACATGAATTTTACTCTGATTCATTTTTCAATTTAAGCTCTTATAATACACTTACCACAAAATCTACTAGCAAAATGGCTATGTGTTATCATAAGCAGGTTTCATGATTTAATATAATATACCACAAGAGCTATCTGGTAACATCTTCAGTTCTCGAAACATTGTAAACTTCATGCATCTGCTAAATTGCCCATTTGATATGCAACAATCTAATAGTTACAAAGGAATTTGAGTATATAACAAATGCTTAATATTTATCTGAGTAATGGCAGATTCTTTTCTATAATATGTTGAATCATGATTAACTAATGATAGGTTGTTACATTTTTGCACAACTAAAATAAATTTCATTAATATTCTATAACTTATGAGTGTTTAAAAGTTGTTTGTTAGCAAATATTCAGGAGATGATGTTGCAAATTTCACATCGCTTCATTGTGCTTATAAAGCTATATTCTTTAGATCTATATTTCTAGATCTATATGTATTCTTTAGATTTATATTTAGATCTATATGTATTCTTTAGATCAAGCTAATATTCAGGAGATGATGTTACAAATTTCACATCGCTTCATTGTGCTTATAAAGCTATATTCTAAATATATTCTTATGTAAAAGTTCTTTAAAATTACTCTTCAGTAGAATATAATCTTTTTTGGAACAAAGATATTTAACTTATGCACACTGCTGTCTTGGAAAAGAATGAAACTTCTCATCCAAAGAATGTTTCATAAACTTTTCATAATCAAGTAAGTGAAACAATCTACAAATGATAAATACAAAGAAATTTTGTGATGAAATGCAACCAGTTATAGAAAAATAAAAGTGAATTTAAACTTGAATTCATATTCTATCATAGGTAGAGACTAATTTTGAATGCAACACACAGGATGGGAAGGAAAAAAACACCATAACACATAGGTGAAATTTAAGATCAGGCAATCAAGTGTTTAAAAAGTTATGGGGGGAGCAAAAGAATTCTGGGGGGGTGCATTTCGAAAATGAACCATAAAAATGGCAATTTGGTTCTATTGCCATTATATTGTAGGGACTCGAATTTTTAATGCAACATATGGGGTATCAGAGGGGGAAAACCTATTTATGGTATTTGAGAAATTAATGATGGTCCAATTCTATTGAAAACAGAGCAACTTATTTTTTTCAACAATGCATCAAGCAGAACATGGTCTCATTAGATATCTGCTAAGTACTACCTCAACATGCATTGTTGCCCCTGAAGGTGCATGGAAGCAATACTTATTATTTATATTGGATATTGAATCTGAAAATTGTGATAAATGTAGTGAAAAATAATATCTATTCGATTAAGTTAAGCTGCAGCCCTGACTCAAACGAGTTTTATAGAAAGCAATACTGTAGAATCTGTTTAGTTTCTGGTTGCTTAAATACACAGCAGAAACAAGACTGCTCTTATATGAGTTAGTCTCAAAATTTGGAGATCAATGTAAATGCTAGTGTGTTTGCAAATTTTCAAGATGCTGTGTTTACTTGCATAATTTTTAAACATAAAACATTTTCCCCATCATCAATAGAAGAACTTTTTTAGTTTTAACACATGCATTCAGGTTTCGATCTTGGGGGCAGGAGGGGGTGGGTGAGCTACCTTTTTCATCTCAATTGCATTACCACATTTTTTTTAGATCCAGGCTTGTATGTATTAGTCATAAAAAATTTGGATGTTGATAATGAAACTCTCAGTTGTCATTCCATATCATTGTCTTAAATCTTCGATATAATGCAAGTTACAGCAACAGTACTGTAGCCTTAATTGCTAGTGCAGCATTAAACTGCAAACAACCCCCCAAAAATACTGCTCGTTAAACCAGTGTTTATCAGACTGCGGAGAATGACCCCCTTGGATGGTTGGAAGATACTTGAAACGTCTATATTTTGGAATATGTTGCTGGCAGCTTTAGTACAATTTGCATAAACTTGGTGATTCATTATATAGTTCTTAATTACTAAAAAAATGTCTGAAAAGATAATTTTCATATTTTTTAAATTTTGAGAAATAACTTGGAAAGTTTTCAAAATATTCAAGTAAAATTTTTATGGTTTCCTTCAATTTTCTGTACAAAATATGTTAAAGTTAAATTTTGCTCTTGCATCATTAAAGTTTACCATTGTTACAAGTATTTTAATTAAATCAAGGTTACATGTAAAAAGTTTAACATCAAAGGTTTTTCTGGAGATTTAATTTTGGGTTTGTCATAACCATTGACAAACCTTAAAGTTTTTAAAACCATTTGTTAAAATAGATATAGGTACAATATTTTTTATTTACTTCTCATAAATTTTATATGTAAAAGAATTTTAACACAGTAAAGAATACAAAAATGAATTTTTGCATACCACATTTTTTTTTTACACACTTGCTAATTTTTTCTACTGCACTAAATGTAAAAGGGAGGGGATCTTCCTCCCATCTGGTATACCAGTTGACTTCATATTTCATTTTGTGAGGCAATGTTCAATCAAAATCTAAGATTTGAGTACTGGTTTACACTAGATTATTGTTTTGAAAATACAGTATCACATGTATTATCAACTTGAAAGCCTTTTTCTCAATAAGTTAAAAATAGATTTTTTTTCAGTTGTGATTAAAGTAAAATATCGATTCAGTTACTCAGATTTAGAATTTAATCTACAATAACAGTGTTAAAATTGAACAAAAGCTATAGCCAAAGTTAGCAAAGTAAAAACTTTTAAATGTCATTAGTTGCAGACAGTTCACAATAATATATCAATATTTTGCTGATGTACCTAAGGGTATGTGAGACTGATATTATCTACCAAATTGGAATGGGATACTAGTAGGTAGGGTACCTGGGGGTGAACACAAATGTCTGAATTTTTAAATTCTACAATGTTTTATTACGTTTGCACTTTTTATAGCCAAAAACAACCAATTGTGATTAAATTGTTTAAACAAATGTGTTGCAATGATAGAAAAATTGTTTGAATATTTAGACACTTGGAGTACTTTAAAAACTGTTTTTGAAAAGGGGCATTAATCAACTTAATGGTTGGGTTTGGGTTGTTTTACCTCTGAGTGGCACTTTTTTGCACACCATGGGCTAAATGGCCAGGTCACATGGACCCCGAAGGCTCAGAGAAGTTTGGGGGAGGGGACCCACTGGAACAGCTGTTGGGAGACGGTAGCTTCCCATCAAGGCCATCCAGCGTGTTCTTTAACGTGCACAGGGTATGGCTCTCCCGCACACGGGGCCACGGCTTAACGTCCCATCCGACGGACGTTAAGCCGTGGCCCGCTGTCTTTCCAAGCCCATCAGTGTCCCCTACTGACCGTGGGCAGGGCGAGGAATTTTGCGGAGATAAATCTCAACACTGACCCAGCTGGGACTTGAACCTGGGAACTACAGATTATGAGCCTGATGCGCTACCGACTGAGCCACCCCCGCCCCAATCAACTTAATGGTAGATATCAGCCATCATAAGGTGCTAGTGCACTCTTGTAATGCTCATTGCAACGAACTGTTCATTCTCAGTGCTGTCAAATGCAGATATCAAATTAGATTAATTGAGCAGTTATCATGATGGAAGTTCAATGTGATAACAACTCTTTCTACTATATATATTTCATGCCTGAATTTTCCAGCCTTGCAAACGAAAATTTTATTGCAGTAAGATTTACAAGAGTGAGCTAACACCTATATGATGACTGATATTTACTTACCACTGAAGCAACTGAAATGGATAATGCTATCCACTAGTGTAACATTAGCCTGTATGCAACTTATTACATTTAAAATTTTTTTAGTTTGCTAACTTTATATGAATCTTGCTACTTTTTTAATAGTGCTAATGTAGATTAAATTTTGAAATTGAAAAATATATGTGTCTTGAATTGTTTTTAACTTCAGCTATCACCACTGAACAGGAAGAAAAATATGACAGCTCTCAGACATTTATTTCTCCTCTACCCTTGTGCTGCTTTTACTAATTCTCCAATAGTGTTCAACTTGGCGTCCATATTCAACAATATCGGGAATTCCCCCCCCCCCCCCAACGGTTTAAGTACCACTGAATATTTGCACTACCTACTCAGGTAGGATTCACTTAGAATTGGACTTTTCACATAAATTGATTGATTGGGGCTGAGTAGTTTCAACCTCAACATTTTTTTTTTTCATGTTCAGTGGGCTAAATATCCATGTCATAAGACTCAAAGAAGGGTTAAATAGAAAACTCGCTAGAGAAGTGATATACTCACATCAGTGTGCTCTTCAGTGTATGGAAATTTCTGGTACAAGTGACTAAATGCATGTTTTTGAAAGTTTCATTAATTTTTCTTTTTGTATCCTATGCCTTAATAATTCTGAGTCTTGCTCAATGTAAGGCACTTGTGTTCTGCAGAAAAGTACCATAAAGTCTGTATTTAACCTTGGTACTATTACTGTAAATAAATGTTTTCCTAAAGGTTATGTGCTATAGATTTATGATTCAAGATACATTTTGACATTTTTAATAACGGTAGTAGAATTTACTTTCGTTGGTACACAATGCTCTTTGCAGATAGAGAAAGATTGGCTAGTATTAGGTCATTCCTTACCCTAACAAACTTCAAATGGAAATACACAGATTATTAGTACTTATTTTTCACACACAAAAAAAGTTCATTTTGTAAACCATATTTAAAAATTAGTTATATATAATTTTAGATTTTTTATCAACTAAAATGTACGCTTAAAGTGCGCTAAAAAGTGCGTTTCACCATTTGTATAAATATTTTCTTATAAAGACCAGAAATGCTAATATAAAGATTCTAAACCCAGTTACCTTTTGGCCACAGTGGAATGCTCGTCAAGCAGAGGTGATCATCAGGATGGAGCCTTACAAAGCCATAGGCCACTGCACGAAACTTGCAAGTTTTTTTTCCATCCCAGCAACCAGGCAGTTTTCCATTTCTGAAGGGATTAGTGGCACAGAGTTGGTCGATTCCCAGGAAGGAAAATCTTTCCTGGAAATCCTGACGCCCTCAGTATCCCAAGAGGCCAAATGACAAGCTCTTAAAAAGGATCTCGATTACTAAACATTCCATCAGCAAGGAGTGTCAAAATTTCTCAAATGCCCTTTACTGGCTCCCTACAGACTTTTGAGATTCATGACAGATACTGTCTTCAAGGGTAAGAAAGTTTCGTCATTTTCATGTGGCACCTTGCAGCAGTGATAATTCAAATTGACTGAAGATTCAAGGAACGAGAATATTAATAGCCCTTCCAGTGTCCAGCCTGAAAAACAGGTTTCCATCCAGAGGACATCATCATCATCATCCTCAAGCAGCCATGGGCTACGGAGGTCCAACCAGACCGCGCAGTTTAATTCTCCAAGCATATCTGTCCTGAGCTACATCTGCTGCATCCGGCCACTGTACACCAATTCTAACAAGGTCCTGTTTGACATTGTCTGCCCACCGCATCCTAGGTCTCCCCCTCCTTCTGAGGCCTCTAGGCATACTGTTCATAACCCTATTCGCCAATCTATAATTATCCATACAGGCAACATGTCCAAACCAACTCTCTGCACAATATGCTGCTTAAAGGAGGTTGCCGACTCCTTTGCCTAACCTCATCATTAGTTACAAAGTTGTACCACCTAATGCCCAAGATACTGCGTAAGCATCTAGAATCAAAAGCATCTAGTTTCCTGTTATCTTGTTTACAAAGTGTCCAAGTTTCACTACCATAACTAACTCTAGAAAGAACCAAACTATTGTACAGTCTAATTTTAGTCTTTAGGTCTATACGCCTATTTCTCCACAATCTCCATAGATTCTTAAAAGTCCCGGCAGCAATACCTATTCGTCTGTTAATCTCATGCCGCACATCACCAGTATCAGTTACATAGCTCCCAAGGTAATTAAACTGTGACACCTGCTCAAGACTGCAACCATTCAGATTAACTGAATCACAACCTGCCTGACCAATTTTCATCACTTTAGTTTTCTCTGTTTATAACCAAACCTACTCTACTACCAGTCTCATCAACAGCTCGAACGAAAGAGTTCATCTCATCAACATCATTTGCCAAAAGGGCTAAATCATTAGCATAATCTAAATCAGAAATTTTCGTATCTCCAGCCCATTTAAGGCCAAAAGCTTTCCCTTGAAGTGAATTTCGCATAACATAATCAACAACCAAAGAGAAAAGGAGACAAAATGCACCCTTGTCGAACACCAGAAGTAATGCTAAACCAATTGCTACAAGACTTACCAACTCACACATGACAGTGTTATTATAGAGAGCTTTCATTATGTTAACTAACTTGTCTGGTATACCATATGATCTCACAATCAACCACAAATTATGACGATCAACAGAGTCGAAAGCCTTTTTGAAATCAACAAAGCTAGCAACCAAAGGTTTCTGAAACTCTAAACATTTCTCAAGAATCTGCCTAAGTGAAAATATCTGATCTACACATCCCCTACCACTTCTGAATCCACATTGCTCATCACGCAATTGCCTGTCAACCAGATTCTTAATTCTATTAAGCACAATCATGGAAAGAACTTTACCTGGAACAGAGAGTAGGCTGATACCCCTATAGTTATCACAAGAACTGCGATCACCTTTTTTGAAAATAGGGATGATAATAATAGCTCTGGTAAAATCTTTAGAAACCATGCCTTTATCATAAAAGTTGTTCAAAATTTCAGTCATCCAAATGGTAACTGAAACATTCCCAGCTCTAAGCATTTCCGTAGTAATTTCATCAACCCCTGGGGATTTATGAAGTTTAAGTTTAGAAATAGCCAAACTAACTTCAGATTGTGTTATAGGGCCAACATTAAAGCCAACAATGCATCTATCATCATTGCAAACAATGGGAGTAGAATTAACCATATTGTTTAGAACATCACTGAAATGCTCAGCCCACCTAGCCATGACAGAATCCTCACCTTCTATAACCTTACCTTGTTTATCCTTCAATCCCTATATACCTGTTCGTTTTCTACCACACAAAACATTAACTATCTGGTACAACTCTCTGCTGTTGTGTTGTCTAACTGCTTCCTCAGCTTGTCAGCCAGGCCATCAAGCCAAAGATTCTTATCAGTAGCTAACTGATCCTTTACACGTTTATTAAGTTCTTTGTATTGCTTTCTATTAGGACTAGTAGGGTACTGATTAAGGACATTCCTGCAGTTCCTTCTTTCTGAAATAAGCTCAAGTGCCTTATTACTTGAATAATTCTGCGTCCTCTGCTCCTTTTTCCCTAAAAGAGTACTGTTAGTTTCCAAAAAAGCCTGTTTAAAATGGTCCCATTATTCCTCAATTTCAGTATTAAGCAAACCATGACTGTCATAATGACTTAGTAACCTATCATGGTAAGCTTTAGCTATAACTGGGTTTTTCAGAGCTTCAGTATTAAAGGTAAATTTTTTAACCCTAGCACAGCACTTTTTAAGTTTAAGTTGCAAGACACTTTTAACAAGGCAATGGTCAGATCCAATTTCAGCTCCCCTATATGCCCTGGTATTTCTAATAGAACTAGCCCATTTGCTGTGGATTAATATATAATCAATCATATTCCTATGCAGCCCATCAGTGAAACCCATGTGTATTTATGTATGTCGCGGTGTTTGTAATATGTGTTAGTTATTCTCAAACCATTGAGTTTACTTACCTGTAGGAGACGTTGCCCATTGCCATTGCAGCTACAATACCAAAAGGGCCTATTACTCCTCCCCAAAGGTCAGAGTCGGTGCCAACCTTGGCATTGAAGTCACCAAGAACAAGGGTAATATCTCCTTTCTTGACAGAGTTCAAAATATCCTGAAGTTCTCCGTAAAACCTATCCTTCTCATCCTCATCAAAATCCTCAGTGGGGGCATAACAGCAGATAACATTCAAGTCTTTAATGCTTGTCTGAAATTTTGCTGTAAGAAACCTTTCATTAATGCACTCATATCCTAGAAGAGCATCACTAGCATGTCTGCTGAGCAGCAGACCCACGCCTTGGTGATGCTTCCCATCCTCCCTCCCTGTAAAGAGAAATTTAAAGTTATTTTTAAGTATCTCACCTTTACCTGTCGATCTGGTCTCTTGCAAGCCTAGAATATCTAGGTTATAGCGCTGGAATTCCTGCATGAGGACATCAAGAGAATAACCTCTATGTAATGTTCTCACGTTCCACGTTCCTGCAGAGAGAAAATGATTAGTAGGATTTTTAAAGAAATTAAGTTTATTGAGATTGGTAGGACCAACAATATCAAACAGCCCCCTGATCGCAGGCATGGGGCAAAGACCTGTTCCTCCTCCGCTAAAGGCTGAAGTCACCGATGCTGGTAGGAACTTCAGGCACCACCTTTTCAAGTGGACTTTTTCAAGAGCCACATGGCCTGCCTGAGACGCATTACTCCAGTTTAGGCTTGACGATGCCCAACTAGCTAAGTAAGGTTCAGGTACCTGCGATGGCCTCTGATTAGGATTATCCACCAGCTGATATAAGGTATCCCATGCCTCTGTTCACTTAGAGCTGGCAACCCAGAAGCAAACAGAAAACACAGCAGCAGACCCTCCCTCAACAGAGGCCCACCAGTGCAGCAAGTCCATGATCCATAATCAAGCTCAAATCCATAAACAAGTCCAGTCTAGTAGGTATAAATGGTCAGCACCAGGACCCTGTGAAGTTGACCACTCCTCAGCAGGGTTGAAAAAAGAAAAAAGTGGCTATAGATGACCAGATCAGTAGGCCATACTGAAGTGGCAGCCCTCCCCTTCCGTTCCCTTCCAAAAGAGAATATCTCTTCTGAAAGGTACTAACGGCCTGCACCACGAGAAGGCGGGGTCGGACATTAGGTGCTAGACCTGGCCGGTTCTGTGCATCACTAGGGATTGGTACACAGCTCTCCTTCCAGTTTACGCCTAGCTACCATTAAGCCATTCTTTTCTGAATGTCTCTGTCCTTTCTGAAGAAACTTGGACAAGTTCAGATATAGAGATGAAATACTTGAACCTTATGTGAGGCTTTTCAGAGTGCTGTTGGCTCACAGGTCCTGTTTATGGATGATAATGTGTGCCCATATAGGGCTGCTTTAGTGGATGTTTTCCGTGAAGATTAGGACATCCATTTTGTGCTATGGCCTGCATGTTTGTCAGACCTTGACCCTATAGAGCATATGTGATTTCTGTTCAACCTCCAATCTGCTCATGTACAGGTGGGGTTCCCACACAGCCACAATATCCATAAAATATCGGAGATTGTAAATGAATATCCATTTTTTACCTTAAATATCTTCTGGATATTGTGTGTGGATGTATCGTTTATGTACAATGGCCGGGTCACAAAGACCTGAGAAGATTGAGAGCAGGGGATCCACTGGACAGCTGTTGGGAGACAGATGGTAGCTTCCTGTCAAGGCTTTCCATAATGTTCCTTAAAGTGCAAAGGGTGGCTCTCCAACACAGGACCATGGCTTAACATCCTGACATGGCAGTCTTTCCAAGGCCATCAGTGTCCCATACTGACAGGGTGAGGAGTTTTGCAGAGAGAAATCTCAACACTGGCATAAGTGGGACTGGAAACTGCAGATTACAAGCCTGGTGCTGCCGACTGTCACCCCAACTCCCTCTTGTACACCAGTGGGATTTAACACCACAGGACCTTACTACCCTTATCAACATCGAGGGCTCTTTTACTTCTGCAAGGAGGTAGACACTGAACCCTCATGCACTGGTAAAGACATTGCCAGATAACTTCTCTAATTGCTGTCCTATTGAACTAGTGCATTGCTCCAGTTTATACTGTATTTTATGTCAGTTATATCGCCCATTTGTTTCTTCCAAATTACATCTACAACTAAACTTTTGGATATCATTATAAATAATGAGCCTTAGCGAAATATAAACAATTTTCAAGTTTGTAGCCAATCCATCTCTTGGCAAGTTGTTCGATTCCTCTGATTCCAAGTTTGGTGGAAAAACTCCTGACCTCCATTTTCGACTTCCTGAAATTTTCTAAACTGCCTACCTCAAAGAAAATAGAGGAAATGAAATGGTAGTTTGATGAAGCTCGGTCTGGACCATACACTGGGTAAGAGAAAAAGCTTCAAATGCCAGTTCTCAAAAGTTTTTCTATAGTCCGAAGTAAGGATTTCCATTGTGTTCTTGGAGAAGTGCCTGATGTCTATTTACCAATCCTTGGTACCGTTAAAGTTTCACAGAATTGCATTGGTGTGCGATAGATGTGCCACCCACCAGTTGGCATTGGTGGCACATCTATCAGGAACATTTGAAGTGCAGTACAGCCTCAAAATTCCACCAAAAAGACACATAGAGTTCGTTTTGAACAGTCCCTTTTTGGGGCAGGAAGCTTGGGCTGGCGTGGATCAAGCCACTGAATCGGGTATTTGGATTGTTCAAAACAAGATTTTGCTTGACGAAACGATAGTAGCATAAATTGTTTCCTGCGACTTCGATATGCAGTTTGCTTCTTAGCTCATGTGAAACACATCAACACTTGGTTACCTTACTGATGCCACTGTAATTGCTTGTGAGCAACTACGTGCACGCGAGAGCCTGAGTGCTTGTCGATGTATAATCTTCCGTGTGGAAAATAATGTTGCGATCTACCGATATTGGCCGTCCCGATCGCGGCCTACTTTCGGAACTCGTCACCACCTTTGATTTTCTTGACCCAAGCTCGAATGGAAACTTCCCTCTCACCTTCTATTTTGCATATTTCTCACAGCTTTTAATCCTTTTGCATAGTCAATACATCGTTAAGGTAGCCAGGAGTGATCAGGAACTGACCACTGAAAAAAAACCGCAGACTTGTGAATCACTCTAGTACTGGGCTAATTCAAAAGGCTGTGTTTTTTCGACATGCAACGCGTACAGTGACATATCGCCAGATTATTTGCAATGTGGTTCTCCTAGAAAAGCTATAAGCTATGCATCAGAGTACAGCTGCACATCCCAACTTCATTCCGGTGGAATGATCACCAGTGTCCGATTTTTCACCGAGGGCAAGCTGAGGTTAACAGACTTAAAACTTGGGAACGTTTCATTAAGATACTGGCATAGTAGCAAGATCCAAATTCATTCCACCAAGCTGAAAACACCGGTTCTCGTCCGACCCCCGAAGTCGAGCAGCTTGGGGGTGCGGTCAGTACTTGGGAGACTATACCACCCGAGACCACGTGCAGTTGGCATTTTTTTTAAAGCCGTCCTGTGCCGAGTGGTTAGTACGCTTGGCTACTGATCTAAGGGATCTGGGTTCGAGCCCCAGGTAAGGCATGGATGTTTGCGTTATCTGCTGAGGTCGCACCATCTTCTCAGACCTAATATAGCGTATTAAACGGATAGGCTCTTATCAGACCTCTGTGGCAAGCAGTTGCTTGAGGGGGGGTATTTATTTTTATTATAATTCACTAAACCCAAAACTAAGTCGTCTGTATTTCATATCTTTCATCCACTTTATTCCTGTGATTTTGATATACGAGGGCAATGAAATTCATTTTTCGGTAAAACTCAAACTACAAGCACTCTTTTGTGGGGGAGCCCGAAGAACCACCCCCAGGGGAAAAACTCCTGGTACGTTTTCACATTACACGATATTGACTATTTTTTTTAATAAAACAAATGCATACTCCTTAGGAAATAAATTCCTGATTTTTGACCACAGAATGGGCACAGAAATGACTACAGAATACACCTGCTGCTTCGAAATTAATGATTTTCTTTAAGGAGAATAATATATAAATTTTTTTTTAAAAGCCACAAAATTAAATCTTAACAATGAAATGTCCTTTTAATGGAAAGTTGGTTTTAATGCAAACTGGAATAAAGTGTGTGGGATACCAGTAATGTTACTGAATAACACTAAAGTGTTTCATGAACATTTAATAGCACTTGGAAAGAAAACACATACCCAATGCCTTTCAAAAAAAACTTTGGTAACGATTTTTATTATTTGTAAAAAAAATACAAATTTTAATTACAAAATAAATGTATATAATAAGCATTGCTTTTAAAACAAAATTTCCTTTAAACAGCATGAAAGCTAATTTTAATGAATATGTAAAGCTTCACATATTTAAACCAAATAGTTTGGCTTGAGTAAAACTTTTAAGAATAAACATCTTAAACTTATATAAACTAGCTAAAAAGACTAGGCAAAAGGCTCAAGTTCTTGAGTTTTTTGCCTAGTCTTTTGTAAATTTAAACTTTTACGAAAAAAAAAAGGCTTAGTTGAACTAGTTCTTTTTTCTCGTCAATTCAACACGGTTGTTTTACCTCTAAATGATACTTCTGAGCACTCACTGGGCTAATGACAGATCGTGAAGACTTTGATTCAAGGGCACTGGTTATTGGGACTCACTGGATATATATTAGGATACAGATAAAAGTTTTCCATAAAGGTCATCCAGTGTTTCTGAACATGCACAAGATGTGCTTCTCCTGCACATGGCTTAAGCAGAGTAGAGGTTAGTGGACAAAATCTCAACACAGGCACAGTGTGGATTCAAACTTTAAAACAACAGGTTATGAGCCTGGCATTTTGATACTAACTAATCCAATCCCCTTCCAATTCTGAAGTCGTTTGGCTTAACTTAAAAACCTTGTGCTTCCACCACATCCATATTTATTATTAAGTATACTGTTTCCCAAAGATGAAAATTTAGTGTATGATGTAGTTTGATGACTGGAAAGTAATAGTTTATGATTAAACATAAATTCTGCACCAATATATCATTGACAAAAGAATATAATAAAAATATAACCTTCTATTGACACTTGGTGTGGAAATGGTCCCGGTGAACATAGCTGGAAGTGATTCATCAACCAATCTTAAATTACGGTCAACTTTTAACGACTGGCCCCTTAAGTGTAACACTTAAAGCCATCACTGCGAGCTGGTAGTTCAGCAGTCGGGGCACGTCACCTGTTATCAAGTGGTTGCGAGCTCATATCCCACCTGACTGAAGATAGTTTTTCCTTGATACTCAAGATTTTTTAAATTTATAACTTTACATGGTAACAAATTTATCTATAACATTAAATTTGGAACTATGACAAATTCAATAAAAATAATCAATGTATTCGATATTAATTTACATTTAGTTATTTTAATTGAATCCTTTTTGCAAAAGATTGATATACATAAATTAGCATCATATTCAGTGCATTTCACGACAAAAATATAAAACTTCTATTCAAAGGCATTCTAATATAAACGCTTTGCCCTTAAAATGTCAAAAATATATAATTAATGGTAAAATTCAAAATATGGGGGGAAGGTATCATTAGGTCATGATTCAAAATATGGGGGGGAAGGTATCATTCGGTCATGATCATATCTTTCAAATGGTATAGTCTATCATATTGCCCCATTTCCGTGTCTCTTTTTAAACAGAAATCTTTAAACAGCAAATGTTTCACAGTGCACTGAACTGACACTTTCTTGTTAAAATATATCAAAAGAGCAATGTCTCTTTTTAAACAGAAATCTTTAAACAGCAAATGTTTCACAGTGCACTGAACTGACACTTTCTTGTTAAAATATATCAAAAGAGCAATTTATCATAAAATAGGAAAAATCATTTTTTAAAAGCTTAAGAAAGTAGCAATAACTAAAATGAGCTGCTTAACTGAAATTCGTGCAATGTAACCAAGAAACCCATGAGAAAAGAACGCTAATTGTATATACAAAATGTAAAAATTAAATACAAAATATATTAATATCAATTTTTTTTTCAAACATACAAATGGAATGTTTTTTAAATAATTTTCTGACATACACAACACAAAAAAAAGGACAAATGCAATATTTAAAGCCCCTGTGTAAGAAATAAGAAAATAAAATTTTATACTGCTGAAAACTGATGAACTGGAAAGTTGGGTGAATTGAAACTTTTTTGCACACAATGTACTAAATGGCCATATCACAAGGGGACAATGGTCTCAGAGAAGTTTATGGAAGGAGGTCCATGGGACAGCTATTAGAAGACAAACTGAAGCTTCCATCAAGGCTTTGGGTTGGGTTGTTTTACCTCTGAGCGGCACTTTTTTGCACACCATGGGCTAAATGGCCAGGTCACATGGACCCCGTAGGCTCAGAGAAGGTTGGGGGAGGGGACCCACTGAAACAGCTATTGGGAGACAGATGGTAGCCTCCCGTCAAGGCCATCCAGCATGTTCTTTAACGTGCACAGGGTATGGCTCTCCTGCACACGGGGCCACGGCTTAACGTCCCATCTGACGGACTGCGGCCTTTCCAAGCCCATCGGTGTCCTGGAAACTACAGATTACGAGCCTGGCGCGCTACCAACCGAGCCACCCCGCCCATTCACCTGGCACTCTAGGTTATATCAAACTCTGATGGTAATTATTCAAAAACGAAAAATATTGAATTTTAATATTAACTATTTTACACCCTAAGAAACCAAAGTGGGCATCATACCCCATTTTCATCAAAACTGAATCTTTCAGTTGTTTCACTTGTTCTAAGTTTGAACATTTGTCAGTCAGTTAATAATAAAAGAAAAAAAAAAAATCCTCAGGCAGTCTGGTTGCCACATAGACATTTTATTGCACAGGTCTAACAGAATGTTTCTTTATTGAATTCTGCACTTTATCTTTGCTTAAACTCTTAAAATTACCACATACTTCATTGAAAAAAACTTATATACTATTCTTTTAAAGCAAATTACCATTTATAATTAAAACAATACTACAATTTTCAATACTTTCAATATACAATGCAGTATACATATTAGTGATCAGTTTGAACTTAAATTCTTGAGCCCAAGCCTCGTTAAAATTAAATTTCTCTGACACGTATATATATATACTGTATATACCAAGACGCACACTACTAAATCATTTTAAATTCTTCATGATACGTAAGCTATTAAAAACTTTAAAATAATGATAACTGCGTTAGTATATGAAGGGACCCTGGTGGTTATTTACTTTTTGAGATAACTGACTTTGAAGTTTTCAGCTTATTTGGGTGCAATCTTTTCTTTTTTATTCAAGCTTTTGAACTTCGTTGTGTATGGGAAGTGTCAATGTGTATGGGAAACATTAAACCTACTTATCCTCCAGTGTTTGGTGGAATATAAAAATCACCAATAGTATGCAAATTAATATATTGTATAGTAATCAAAACATGAAAACTTAAGCTTTTTGAATGTTGTTTTTTTATTACTTAAGCAACAAGTTTTTTGTTATATTTTTTTACATGACTGTTCTCTGTTGAGGAAAACAAGGTTTATTATTGTCAAAAAGCAACTTTTCCTGATCCCAATAATTAAAAAAAACAACTGAAAATGGCTAGGAATTGTTGACCCCAGATCTTTAAAAAGTACAAATCCACCTAAATACTTAGGGAAAATAAAATGTGGAAAAGTTATACAGCTACATGAAGTGAACACGTAATAAGCAGTAATATGTTCTACTTTTTAGAGTATTATTTTTGTTTACTTAAGAGAGTGAAATGAATAAGTTGTAAATTGAGAATTTGTACTGTTATTCAAACTAACATAGAAAAAAATTGTTAATGATATCACCATAAATTTTTTTTCATATGAAAAATAATTTTAAAATTCTGCACAAAAAAAAAGTAATTTTTAGTCACTAAGGTAACTTTTCTTATCACACTGTTGCAATTATTTATGACAAAAATTAAAATCGTAATAATATTTGTAACAAAAAAATACTACAAATGATTTGTAGAAACTGAAGATTCTTGATTAACATCATTACAAAAGCTAAGAGTGATTCATTAATAAAAAAAATACCTAAATAAAATCAAAGGCTGAATGGTGCCTAGAATGATTAAAAAGTTGAAATTATAATAATTTCCTTTTATTTTTTCACAATTACAAGGAAAATTAGAAATTTAAATTTTGACTGAGCCTGAGTTCATCTCTAATACACATACATTTGAACTAATTTCAACCCTCATCTGATTTATTGCTGGTGTTACTTCTGGCATAATAAGTATTTATATTACAAGATTTTGTGCTTAAATTGTGTCATTAAAATGCCAGCCCTAAGAAAAACAATTTATTAACAATACAAACTTTGTCACAAGCTATATCCATAATAAATACAATGTAAGAACTGAAATTTCTCAGTATTATATCAGTACAATAGAAAATTATTAACATTGCACACTGTATTAAACATGATTTTGCTCAGTGAACTCTTCACAGAACAGAGGATAAGGAAATAGATATAGGTATAAATGATTTAACATTTAAACTTTTGCATCTTATAGAGTATTGACCTTTCATGCATATATATTTGAAATTTTAGTATGTGCTTTGAGCAGAGAAGTTTCATAAATAATACATTTACTATAAAAATGTATTTAAATAGCCCTGATGTTGGATTATCATGATTATAATTGATATTGACTGATTTGGATTTTTTCATGCATAAACTTGTCATAATCAAAATAAAATAGTTCATTTCATGAAACAGATTCCCTTTCATTCCCACACAAGTCATAACTTGAATTAATACATAATTTTACAGTTTAATTCGGCCTAAGAAATTATTGGCCCAAGATCCAAGATACAAAAATCCATCATGTTCCAGAACTTCAGATATAAATCCTATTTTCCCAGAAGGAGAATGTAAGCTTTGTATTATATTTCCATTGTCATCAAATTCAGCTATCAAACCATGAACTGGTATCATGTGTGCCATCAGCCGTCCATTATTACACTAGACAAGAAAAATATATGTAATTGATTGTATACCAAAGTTCACTATAAACTATAATAATCAAATATGATAAATGGCGAGCACAAGATTAATATAAATACACATTATGGCCTCTGCAATTTCCTTTGATTATGTAATTCCAGGCTTGAAAGAGACCAGACAGATAGGTAAAAGTCAGATACTTAAAAATAATTTAAAATTTCTCTTTTCAGGGAGGGAGGATGTAAAGCATCTCCAAAGTGTAGGTTTGCTTCTCAACAGACATGCTAGTGATACTCTTCTAGGACATGACTGCATCATTAATGATTTCTCATAGCTAAATTTAAAAATTTAAAACTACGATTAAAAACTTGAATGTTATCTATTGTTATGAACCCAAAGAATATTCTTGAGGACAAGAACCTTATGTTTTACAGACAACTTCAGGATATTTTGAATTCTGTCAAGGAGATATTTCTCTTGTGCTAGGTGACTTCAATACTAAAGTTGGTACTGATTCTGACTTTTAAATGGGCTTTAGGTCCCTTTGGCATTGGTAGTTCCAATAGCAATGGGGAAAGTCTCCTTCAAGTAAGTAAACTTAATGTTTTGCAAATAACTAACACATTGTGATGCCCCATCGTTCACTTTTGCTTTACCTTAACCAGTTTTGTTTAATTTACGTTATATTTATCATTTTGGGGATTTTTATTTCCTTTTTGGCATCACAGCGCTCACATCCAAGAGATTCTAGGAGTTGCGCATGCGCCGCAACTCCGATCTTCCGACTGTACCGTTAAAGCGCGTGCAAAGGACACGCCCCCTCTTGCGTCATAGCTTGCGTCGTTCGTCATAGTATGCAAATGTCTTTCCCGACATGCGCCGGCCCATTGTCAAAAACCGTGACCTGCGAGTCACTTAGAGAGAAGGAGTAGGGGGAGTAGCACAAGTGTGTGCACGAGCACAAGGTGCGTAGCACCAAGCACCGTGCGTGTAGCACAAGAGTTATGTTTCTTCATTGATGTCTTGGTGAGTTAATTATTTTGGAAATAAATCTATTTTGTTTTGTTATAAAACTTTTGAGTCTGTACAGTTTTTTTTATCTTGAGCAATGTGAATTAAGGATCTTTTTTACATTTATTCTTATTAGTTGACAATCATTTTGATTCTTACTCATAAACGCTGGTATTTGAACCCTAAATCAACTTATCAACTTATTCTACTTTTGGCAATTTGTTAATTATTGCCTGGCGCCCGTCTAAGCTATCCGGAGCTTAAAAAACTTCAAGTATTTTGCATTTGTTTGGAGCGTTACAACATACTACAAACACCATGACATTTATAAATACATGTGGGTTTCATCTGATCAGTTGCACAGGAATATGATAGATTATATTTTAATTAACAGGAAATGGGCTAGTTCGGTTAGGAATACCAGATCATACAGGGGAGCCAAAATTAGGTCTGGCCATTACCTGGTTAAAAGTATCTTGCAATTGAAGTTCAAGAAATGTTGTGCTAAGGTTAAGAAAATTACCTTTAACATTGAAGGTCTGAAAGATCCAGATAGAGTCAAAGAATACCATGATAGGCTGCATAGTCATTATGACAATCATGGTTTGCTTACTGCTGAAGTTAGGAAAGAATGGGGTCAGTTTAAATGGGCTTTTCTTGAAACCAACAGTACTCTTTTAGGGTAAAAGGGAACAGAAGATACAAAATTGTTTGAGTGATAAGGCTATAGAACTTATTTCTGAAAGAAGGTGCAGGATTAATATGAATCAACACCCTACTAATCCTAGCAGACAGCATTACAACGAGCTTAATAAACATGAAAAGGATCAGTTAATAGCTGATAACAATCTTTGGCTTCATAGCTTGACTGACAAAGAAAAGGAAGCAGCTACACAGCATAACATTAGGGAGTTGTACCAGATAGTTAATCTTTTTGTGTGGGAAGAAACAGGCAGGTATACAGGGAGTGAGGGATAAATATGGTAAAATGGTTGAAGGTAAGGATTCTGTCATGGCTAGGTGGGCTGAGCATTCAGAGATGTTCTAAACAATGTGATCATTTTTACTCCCATTGTTTGTAATGAGGATAGATGCATTACTGGCTTTTGTGATGGCCCTATATCACGTTCTGAAGTCGCATTAGCTATTTCTAAATTAAAACTGCATATGTCCCAAGGGGTGAATGAAATCACCACTGAAATGCTTAGAGCTGGAAACATTTGTGTTGTCACACGGCTGATTGAAATTTTGCATATTTTTTGTGATAAAGGTGTTGTCCCTAAGGATTTTGCTAGAGCTATTATTATCCCATTTTTTTTAAAAAACGGTGATTGCAGTGCTTATGAAAATTATAGAATTAGTTTACTTTCTGTTCCAGGTAAAGTTCTTTGCATGATTATACTTAATAGAATTAAGAATTTGTTTGATGGATAACTTTGTGGTGAAAAGTGTGGATTCAGAAGTGGTAGGGATGTATTCATCAAATGTTTTCACTTAGTCAGATTCTTAAGAAATGTTTAGAGTTTCAGAAACGTGTGGTTATTAGCTTTATAGATTTCAAGGCTTTCGACTCTGTTTGTCGACATAATTTGTGGTTGATTGTTAGATTATATGGAATATCTGACATTAGTGTAATGAAAGTTTTCTATAATAACACTGAGTCATGTCTAAGAGTTGATAAGGCTTGTAGCAATTGGTTTATTAGCATTGCTAGTGGAGTTAGACAAGGGTGCATTTGTCTCCTTTTCTCTTTAGTTTTGTTATTGATTATGTTATAATTGGCAAACAAGATTATAAACAGTGTGCCTAAAGGCTTCTTTATGCAAATTGGCAAACAGGATTATAAACAGTGTGCCTAAAGGCTTCTTTATGCAAAATTCTTTGCAAGGGAAAGATTTTGGCCTTAAATAGTCTAGATATTTTAAAATTTCTGATTTAGATTATGCAGAAGTTTGGCTTTGTTGGCTAATGATGATAAGATGAATTATTTGATTAGGGCTGTTGATGAGACTGATAATAGAGAAGATTTGGTGATAAAAAGAGAAAAAATTAAAGTGATGAAAAGTAGTCTAGCAAATGGTGCTTGTTGTTTTGAATGACTGCATTGTTGAGCAAGTGTCTCAGTTTAATTATCTTGGGAGCTATGTAAAAGATACTGGTGATGTGCAACATGATATAAATAGAACAGGGTTTGCTGCTGGGACTTTTAAGAATCTATGGAGAGTGTGGAAAAATAGATGTATACACCTAAAGACTAAAATTAGGCTGTATGATAGTTTGGTTCTTTTTAAGATTAGTTATGGTAGCGAAACATGGACCTTTTATAAGCAGGATAACAAGAAACTTGATGCCTTTGATTATAGATGTTTGTACAGTATCTTGGACATTAAGTGGTTTAACTCTGTAAATAATGATGAGGTTAGAAGGAGTCATCAATCTCCTTCGAGCAAAATTTTGTGCAGAGAGAGAGCGAGATTGTGTTGGTTTGGCCATGTTGCCCCATATGCATAGCTGCAGATTGGCAAATAGGATTATTATAAACAATGTGCCTAAAGGCTTCTGGAAAAGGGGGAGACCTAGGATGCGATGGACAATGTCAAACAGGACTTTGTTAGAAGTGGTGTACAGTGGCAAATGTAGTGCAACTCAGAACAGACATGTCTGGAGAGGAAAATTACACAGCCTGGTGGGACCTCAGTAGCCCATGACTGCATGAGGATTTTGTATGTATGTATAATAATAGTGGAAATTTTCTTAACACTAGTTGCATTAAGATCTTTTGTCATTTCTTTGTGATTGAACTGATGTTCTTCACGTGCAATCAGGCGTTTTTGTTATTTACTAGTAATTTATTAGCAATTTAATTATTTACATAGCAAATCTGACCAAAATTCTCCATAGTGCAATCAAGCTTCAGGCCATGTCCAGTGTATCAAGTTAGTGTCTTCACTGGAGATATTTTCCTATATAGAAACTGCAATAATGCATTCACTGAATTAAGGGAATGTAAACTTATTTTAGATTGTTTAAACTTTTTATGTGCATCTTACTGCAATTCATTAGTTTCCCTTGATAGTGTCAAAATATGGCCACAGAATTAGAATTAGTTGAGGTGTTCTTACTTTATACATCACAGAGATAGAGCTTCTCTTTTTTTAAAATGAGAGGGGAGGAATTTGAAAAATTTTGTTAATTATTTTTGTTGATGCAAATTTATTAAGCTAATGATTTCTCAAAAACGAAATTTCCATAATAGGGTTTAAACCCTCCACTCCACATATGCCACACTAATACAGTGCATAATATTTTAGAACTTAAATGTTTAATATTTTATGCAAAGTTAACTTTTAAATTTTGCCATGATAAACTACACTACATCAGAACAAAAAATGACTTTATGTATCATATTTTTGTGGCTCAGGTGTAATTTGAGTCATATAATCATAGCTATCACTCAAAACTAGTGGTTGGTGCAATTGATGTTCCATCAGGATCAAAATATTTTTCACTGCTTTATGCATTTGTTTAATCAATTCTTCTTAATTGTTCATATTCCAATACATAGGAATTAACAAATACAAAGCACACATCCATAGTATATTACAAAATCTTTCATATTTCCATAACTAATACGTTACTTTGAAAATACTTACCTCAAATGCAAATTCTTTAAACCATTTTGAAGGTAGCAATTTTGAAACCAATACCAATGGAACACTAACAAGATTATAGAAATGAAGAAAGCCTTTTCTTATTGAAGGGTAAGAACAAAGCCTATCATGTAATGCAGGTGTGGCAGCAGTGCGTCCACCAGCAATGCCAACCCAATAGCTACCTCTTTTGGTACATCTAATGTTGTCTGGTTCACCTGGGAGCAACAGAAAATCTTCCATCTTGCCTTTTTGAGAACCTCTAATATAGTATCTAAAAATAAGCATAGGAGTTAATAAATTTTAGTGGCTCATTTGACAATCTACAGATAGCAAAATATTATCTTGATTAACTTTGTACTATACTGATAATTTTAAGCTGATTAACCTTTGGGTTGGGTTGTTTTACTTCTGAGCGGCACTTTTTTGCACACCATGGGCTAAATGGCCAGATCACATGGATCCTGAAGGCTCAGAGAAGGTTGGGAGAGGGAACCCACTGGAACAGCTGTTGGGAGACAGATGGTAGTCTCCCGTCAAGGACATCCAGCATGTTCTTTAACATGCACAGGGTATGGCTCTCCTGTACACGGGGCCACTGCTTAACGTCCCATCCGATGGACGGCGACCTTTTCAAGCCCATTGGTGTCCCCTACTCACCGTGGGCAAGGCGGGGAATTTTGCGGAGATAAATCTCAATGCTGACCCAGCTGGGACTCAAACCTGGGAACTACAGATTACGAGCCTGGCGTGCTATTAACCTTTGAAGTGTCAGGTTTCTCACAATGCATGTGCAATCATAGCAATGATTTTTTTTTTACTTTTTTTCAGAAGACAATTGAGCTTTATTCTGCAGTGACCAACATATATATATATTGATCATGTTACATATGAAATGAAAGAAAAAAGATAGTGGTTTAAGTCACAGTGCTGATTTAAAGAGCATTTCATTCTGAATAATAACAGAAATTCAAATTAAAATGAAGCTACTTAAGCATAACATTAACAAATGGTAAACCTCTTTGGGGATTTTAAGGATTAAGCTTTATTGGTATTTTTAGCTGATAATTGAAGATCTTTTTAACTTATTATATAGTGGCCAGAATAAGATGGAATCCTAGCTAATTTATACAATTTACTAAGGAAATAAAGAGTGTTTAGCTTACTAAATTACAGCAAAATGCATTACAAGAGGTTTGAAATATGTGGTCCAATGAAACATGTCTGAACTCTTTTTACTTAGTTAGACAATACTTTTCTCAAAAGTATAGGGTAAATTCTTTGAATAGCATTAATGATATTGATTTAAAGTTTTAAATAGTCCAAGGCTAATTATTCTAAACAGTTTCCCATAAAAAAAATATATATAAAAAATAATAATTTATTATAATAATAAATAAATAAAAATCACAAGGAGTCACATCAGGTGATCTGGGTGGCCATCTGGCATTAAAATATCCATGCAAACAGCCCAATGACTTGTTAGCTGTATGAGCAGCTGCTTCTTTTTGATGAAAATAACTTATCAGGCCAATGTAGTATTGTGAATTGGTGATTATTTTTGGAAAAAATTAGTCCAATAATGCCCTTTTATGAAATTGCACAAAATAAATTTTTTTATTACGCAAGGGAATTTAATTAATTCAATCAGGGTTTTCAGCTAACCAGTATTTATTGTTCTGTGAATTCATATATCCTGATAATACAACCACATTTCATCAGTAACGAAAATCAAATTTTTAATCTCAGCTATCCTAGTCCTTTTAGACCAACGACAAAAAAGCAGTCATAAAGTGAAAGAGCTTTTCAAAGTCAGAAGGGCATAATAGATGAATAACATTTATCTTGCAAGTTTTCAAAGAAATTGAGAGCCTTTCTGCATGACTACTGAAATTCAATCACACAGCTAAGTTATGAGCAGATGTTTTTTGGCTGTGACTAATTGATTCATGAATAGCCTCCAACTTTTCATCTGTTAGAGCTCTTCTGGTATAATTGTATTGTGAAGGCTTTGCAGACCTTGTCTTATGAAACCTGCTGCTCAATGGAGCATTGAATTGCTGGGTCCTGTCAGTCATGAAATTTCTTTTGAAATTCACTTATGCAATCCTTAAATGATTATTTTAAAAATATTTAATAATAAAAGTACTTTGTTGTCCAGAATACATCTTTTCAGTTTAAACTTTTCTTTTAAAAAAGGCAATGATGACATAAAACAATTATGCTTGACAATGATTAGGCAGTTTTCTGAATAATGGCAACAATGTTCAGAAACAAACTAAATAATGACTGCATATAGTCATTTTCAAAACTTTATTATATAAATATAGGTTGTCTTATCTGGTCACCTGGTATAAGCATATTAACCCTTACAGTGTCAGTTTTCTAAAACTGAACTCACTGTGGTGATCAGGTTTATTTTAAAGTGTTTTCAGAAAATAAAACAAACAGCTTTAGAACCTCATCCTGAAGTAACTTGGTAATCCTTATATACCAAACAAAAAGGCATTTAATTGTGATTAACAAAACGGTAAAAATTCAAAGGAAAAAACAAGTATTCAAAGAAAAAAAGTGTAAGTTAAACTTTTAAGCATTTTTATAAATATTGCAAATTTTTTTGCATTTTTTTCCATTTTAACTTTAGTAAAATTAAAAAGTTTTTTCTAAATTATTTTACTCTCTTAATACAAACAGTTCATAATATTTCTGTTAATGTTTAAATCTGTTATTTGTTTAGTTTTTCTAATTTTTAGTCATTTATGCATACAATGCATATGCTTCGACTTTTGATGATCAGCAAATTCTAAGCCTAAGAAAAGAAGTGCCATAAAAATCATCCAATTTAAAATCAAGATAATTTTAATAATAAATTGAAAAATATATCTGAAATGTCATAAAGAACTAGAGAAAAATTCAATATAAATGTTTCAAAGCATTTAACGTTTAACTGAAATGCTGAAATTGAGAATGATCATTTTTGGTATGAACCTGCTACAGAAAAGTCTAATTTTAAAATTCCAGCAAAAATTTTGGTTAAAAAAAAAATCACAATTTTCTACCTTATTTAGCTTATTTGATTGAAATGCAATTAAAAGTATTGCAAAAGCATGTCCTAACTTTTAAAAACCATGCTTTGAGGCTAATTGCTTAATCCTAAAGTTCTCCCAATATCTGTCATTAGAGATCACTAACAGTTTCCTTTTTGATTGTTTCAAATCAATTATTGCTTATAATTGCAGTATACATTTGATAAGCAATAAAAAATAATTTTAGAAGCATTCGAGTAAAAAAAAGTTTTTAAAATCTAAAGTCTGCTAAAATACTGACCAAAAGCCAATGTGCATAGTTCCTGAATGACAAAATTTCCGATAGTAATAAAATCAATATCTTTATGTTGAAAGTTTAAAAAGCATCACAACTCTGCTAGAGTAGTAACTAGGCTAGACGACTGAAAATCAGAACTGATCAATAATCTGTGTATGGGAAAGCAGATTGAATGCATAAACTAAATCATTAGTTGATGCTATTTATAGTGATTGAACATGTGCAGACACTCACCACAAATCAAAATATATTTTTTTTAATTTTATCATATTTTTTCAAGAAGAATCAACAAGTAAAATAATATATTTCATAGATTTAAATGTTATTTCAATATTTGATTAGAAACAATTACAGAAATCTGCAGTTTCTTTTTGGGAAATTTTTTTACAACCCTGTACCATGGCATTGAAGTTTACTTCTCAGGTCACTAGAATTCAAAAGTTGCTCCAACATGGAAAGGGTTGATAGCAACTCATATTCCACTCACAATGAAACTCTTTTTTTTTTCAGCTAACCATTTCATGAGCTTTTTGCAATGTCTGCAACTACCCAATATCTCAATTTAATTCTCATAAATTCACACAAGTCACTCCACCTGACTGTTAGAATTTAGAACACTGATAAAACAAAATTTGTCATCTCTCTGTATGAGTAGTACAACTTAATTACAATTCTGCTGAAATTGTTTTAGTTTTATTCAAATTTTTTATATTTTGATTCAATGTGAATGCTTAGATCTGTTTATCAGTGACTGATGATAAATAATAAAAATGTTTTGTAAAACAATGGAGTTGACACTAAAACTGCTTTTTATGGAAGAATATATTTCTCCTATGCCTAAAATTGAGAAAATTTGGTTTAGATTATTAATTAGTATTTTTGCCAACCAAACTGCTATTTAGAAGTTTTGTGAACTGGTGGTAGACAATCAAAGCATTATTATAGCAGTTTGCTTATTTATTTTTGCTATCTGAGAGTCAAAACTGAATTAATGGTTACTAAGCTGTATATGACTGACAAAACACAGCTTTTGTTTCACCTGTATAAGTTAATATTTCATTTTTGAGAACAGAAAGGAATTGTTATGAGCTCATCAGTTTTATTTTGCATTTAAACTTATTGCAATACAAGCAGTCAATCTTTGGTTTTGGTTGTCTTCTTCAACTCTAATGCAAATGTTTATGAGTTGGTTACATCTTCCACAATTTTTCATTGCATTGATTGCTTTGTAAAAGTTTATTTTAAAACTTCAGAATTTAAAAAAATAGAACTATCCTTTAAAAAATGTTTACACCAAATGATATATCTGAAGACAATACAGAATCAAATTAATTTTTTAGATATTTTGTCAGAGTGGGGAAGCGCTTATGACTATAATCAAAGTGAACATGAGTTACAATCAAGTAGAGAAATAACAAAAGAGATAACCTTGGACAATGATGATGAAAACATATTAGAAATTCTTCATTGTGGACTGAAAATCATATTCAACAAAATATAGAACCATTCGAAGGTTATTTGTGTTTACAGAGGAATTTCAAAAGTTTTTGACATGTATCTGTAGATTGGGCACTTGTTTTTCCAAAGTTAATGAGCTATGATTATTTGAAAGCTTGTCTAAACTTTTCACTACATGTTAAAAACAAAGGCCACATCATCATTTCTCTCTTCATGGTGGCACATAAAGTTCAGTCTGCAATCTCACAAGGATGCAGCTTGGGGATGATGTGAAAAAAATTGATGCCAATTATCACAAGTTTATGGGTATCATGACTATTCATATTGCACTGTTACGAGATAGATGCACAAATTCACAGAATGACAGCAGGGCTTCGAAGACCTCCCTCGTTCAGGAAAACCCGCACATCATTGTTCAGGTAATAAATTTAGATGTCAGTGTGGAAACATTCATCAACATTTAAAATTCCAAAAGGTCTGTGCCAAATGGATACTCCACAAACTGACAGAACAGCAAAACAACACTAGAAATAGAACCCAAAAGGCTAACAGACATTGTCACAGGTGATGAGATGTTGTTTTATTATTATACAACTCCCAGAAAGATTGACAACTATGTTTGGGTTGCAGAAGTTGAACTGTGTCCCCAAATCCTCTAATAAGACTTTTGTTCCAGGAAGATGTTCACAACTCTTTTCAATTCCCAACGAGTAGTAGCCATGGACACCTTACCTGAAAAAATTACTATAAATGACCAATACACCAACATTGTTTTGGTCAAAATGGTTAAGAAGATGAAGGAGTAGTGTCCAACAAAAGGCATATCAAGGTTCTCCTTCTTCACGACAATCCCAATGCTCATAAAACCCAAACAATTACGGCCTATCTGGAGCAGGAAAAAATCAAACATATTCACTCAATCTTGCACCATGCGATTTTTGGTTGTTTCCAAAAACTAAAGAGAAACTTTCTGGGAAGCTTTTTACAAGGATGCAAGACCTTGCAAAATGCTTTCATTCAGAGTTTTGGAATATACCCCAACAGGAGTACCATTAAGTGTACCAGAATTGGCAAAGAAACCTGCAACTCTGCATAGTTGCTTGAGGGGATTACTTTGAAGGACAGTAAAAGTTTTGTTGAGGTAAGTGCAATAGTTTTTGTTCTGCAGATACATGTCAAGAACTTTTTTGAATACCCCTTGTAAAATCACTGCTTGAAAATCCAAAAGATATAGACATGGTGCTTGGGTTGTTTTACCTCTGAGCGGCACTTTTTTGCACACCATGGGCTAAATGGCCAGGTCACAAGGACCCCGAAGGCTCAGAGAAGGTTGGGGGAGGGGACCCACTGGAACAGCTGTTGGGAGACAGATGGTAGCCTCCCGTCAAGGCCATCCAGCGTGTTCTTTAACGTGCACAGGGTATAGCTCTCCCGCACACGGGGCCACGGCTTAACGTCCCATCCGATGGACGGCGGCCTTTCCAAGCCCATCGGTGTCCCCTACTGACCGTGGGCAGGGCGGGGAATTTTGCGGAGATAAATCTCAACGCTGACCCAGCTGGGACTCGAACCTGGGAACTACAGATAGACGTGGTGCACTTGTTTATTGGTTGAATATCATATTTATCTTATGCCTTAAAAAATGATTTAGAACTAAGCAGATTTATCCAGCATTGCTTGGGTCTGAAACTTTCTAAAATATAGAGCAGATGGCACTCTCCAGATCGCAAGCTTGCATTTCGCATAAAAATCATTATGATCAATTCCCTTTGGTTTAATTTTTCTCCCTCTCTTTTAAGGAGAGGAAAGAAATGGACATTTTTCGAGGTACCATATGATGCTCCCCAAGTCAAAAGTTTCTATACCAAAAAACAGAATTGCCTCACTCACATAATTGAACTTTTCAAATCGTTTCATGCCCACCAGAGTCCCTTGAATACAGTTTGCCAAGCATATGTAATTTTATAGAAAAAGAAAATTAAATATGGTCTGAGTTAACCAAAAAAATGTATAGATACTACAAAAACTGTTATTATTATTATTGAAAAACATTATTTAAAATATTAAAACTTTTATTAATTAACATATTATGTTTATTAACTTTTACATATTTTTAAAATTAAGTTAATGATTTTAATTTTGAAGCTTTCATTTCAGCAAAGAATCTTGTGTTCCGTTCATGCTTAATTAGAAAGACTTCTATATCCTCAGAAACTCATGCTCTTCCCCCAACAAATTCAAGAAGTTTATCATGCGAAATCCAAAAGAAATGTTTCATGCATTTCTTCTCTCAAATTTATTGGTGGCAACAGTTATTTTGAATAACTTTCAACCATTAATGTTAAGTCTATGGGGATTTTGAGAAATTCAAACCCGCCCACCCCAATTTTGGTTGACCCAGCAGGTTTGCATATAGCCTTAATTCTTCCCCTGGGTGAAGGGAACGTTCATGCAAAGTTTGGTGCTTCCAACTCTTCTCATAAGCGAACACACAAACAAACACACAAACTTTCTCCTTTACATATTAAATATTTAGAACTTCATTTGAAGTTTAGAAGTCATGCATTTTAGTTTAAGCATATGAATTTTGTGAATTTGCATAAATCTCTCTGGTCAAGGTTGGGTTGTTTTACTTCTGAGCGGCACTTTTTTGCACACCATGGGCTAAATGGCCAGGTCAAATGTACCCCGAAGCCTGAGAAGGTTGGGAGAGGGGACACACTGGAACAGCTTTTGGGAGACAGATGGTAGCCTCCCGTCAAGGCCATCCAGCATGTTCTTTAACATGCACAGGGTATGGCTCTCCCACACATGGGGCCACGGCTTATCATCCCATCTGATGGACGGCAGCCTTTCCAAGCCCATCAGTGTCCCCTACTGACCGTGGGAAGGGCGGGGAGTTTTGTGGAGATAAGTCTCAACGCTGACCCAGCTGGGACTCGAACCTGGGAACTACAGATTACGAGCCTGGTGTGCTACCGACTGAGCCACCCCTGCCCCTGTTTGGTTAAGAGTATTTGATCAAGCACAACCCTAATGATCAGGAAAATGTTAAAGAAACAATGTTGTTCAGGTAGGGTATCTTTTTTAGGTGCAGAAATCAATATAAAACTAGTCAATACTTTTAGAAATATATCAGAACATTCAGTTAGGTGAATAAAAAAAGTGCTAGTAGTGCCAAAAGAAATTACAAAAGTGTCAAAAACAGAAAGTGCTAAGACCAATATTTTGCTGCCAGAAAGAGTAAAAAAATGCTATATTGGCTAACACTAGTCATCAATTACCTCTCAGAACCTTGCATATTATGAACTGCTCTCCAGAAACAATATGATAGAATACCCTCAGGATTCTTATTAAGAGTGTGAAGGCTCACTGTGAGTGTTTTATGGTAGAGTATATTCATACTCCCTATTAAAGTTCTACAGCTTCCTCTACTTGAACTCATTTTCAGATATGCATGTGCTATTTTGCATATTTCATGACAGACATGCTTTACCTATGTTTTTACACACAATACTACTGCACTGTATTCTAATATGTATGTACTTCAATACCATAGTTCATTGCTTTTTAACATTTTGTTTGCATACAACTGTACTTTACAATTTAATTTAATTGCATACAATTGTTACTTTTTGTTTGTGAGTATATACATGATAGACTTGCTTATTGATTACTTTAGGATGTTTCTAGAGGTAATTTTTTTCCTGATCAAAACAATTAAAAATTAACTACAAAACATGCAATTAGCTTATCAGACCTGGTGATGATATAGTACAACTTGTTCCCAATCAATCTTTTAATTCCCAATGCAAGTACAAATTGCACAACTAATTAAATTCCAAAAAATTAATATTGCTTAATGTTTCATATCACTGTAATAACATGTTTTCTCATTACAAAATTTAATATAAAAATATCTATTAGTAAATAATATGTAAATACTCATTGCTTAAAAATACATACCTTAATATTTTGTTGTTATTTGTTTCAGCAATAAGAATCGATTGTTTATCATTTGACATTTCAAGGCCATTTGGAAAAGTCAAGCCCTCTATTAACACAGTAGTTACTTTATTCTTGAGATCAAACTTCAACAATCTAAAAGAATAATTTTTTAAATATTTCTCAAGAAAGAAATAAGAAACAATTAACTGCATAACAGATCAGTGTTTCTTCAGTACTTAATTATTTTATTATAAATAAAAATAAATAAACTCTTTGTACAGCTGCTTGTCACTGATAGACTGGTAATATAATACACTAGAGAGATCTGTGATGAAGCTAAACCTTTGATCAATTGCCAAACACTCAAACCTTGAAAACAGACAAGCTATGAGCTAGGAGTGGTATGCTGGTTAGCATGGTTGTAAAATGGTTTCATCCAAATGCTTACTATTTGGTTGGTTGGTTATTTAGGGTTTTATGGTGCATGAGCATCTAGGGCTATAATGCACCAAATAAATGTCTATAAAAAATGATAAAAGTCATAATACCCTTAACCAAATTTAAAAATAAATTACCAAGACCCACACAAAATGAATAAATGTATAAATATGTTATATATATATAAACATAAAAGTAACCCAGGTGTAAGCGACCTGGTTAAACATATAAAATAATAAAAAGGGAGTAAAACTACAGGCAAGTAAAATATCCAATATATCATAAAAATTTAAATATAGAGCTAAAACAACAAAGATCAGATAACAGATGTCCGAGTGTAAGGGGCTTGGACTTAAAAATCATGATGGTTAAAAAACTCAAGTCCCACTACAGTCAAAGTTCTGATTTATTAACGTTAAAGACCATATCCTTATATTGGTTAGAAAGGTGAGCACCAATGGTTTCTGTAAAGGCAGTCGTCTGTCAGATGTGAGGTAAAGCTGTGGTCCATGTGTGTAAGAGAAATATACCTTGCACCTGTTAAATAAGATGCTGGATGACCATGATGTGAGGTTGTCATCTGTCTCTCAACAGATGTGGTGCAGTAGGTTCCTTTTGCTGACTGCATTGAGTCCTTGTGGAGTGGCTTCAAAGGTAAAACATGGACAAGAAATTAATGATAGTTAAAACAGTGTCACAAAACTCGCACTTAGGTTCGTCATCTGCTCTAAGAAGAAACAAATGAGTAACAAACGAATGACCTAAGCGGAGCCGAACAGCTTACTATTTGGTGAAGAATAATTTTCATAGATATAGGGAAGTGCTGCTAACTGGTAGTTAGATTTCAAAGGTTTAGTATTATGGATAAAATATTTGAATTTTAAATTTTTGATACATGCACTTAGCTTCAGTAACAAACATTTAAGTAATGGTTAAAGAGCTGTTTTCTAAAAGTAAAAAAAAAAAATCTCAAGTAATATTATATCCATTTTTTATAAAATCATGCTATATAGAGAAATATCAGGTATAATTTGGCCCTCAGAGGGTTCAATGATTTAATGGTCATCTGTAGTTTCATATGCATTCCCTTAATGGGACTACACTGAATTATCAGAGCATATTGGCATTTACACTAATAGACACCATTTAGTCAAAATCCATTTAGTGCTTGACTGATGCAATATGCATATTGCAGTAGAATTAATAAGAATTAATAAGATTTAGAATGCCATCCACTCACCAAAAGTTCTAAACAAGTTTGGTGAAAACTAGCATTACATATAAAATTAAAATATGTTTCAGCTCTTTAAAACTATAACAGAATTGTCAAATATACAATTGTGTAGTTCCTTAGCCCTTACAGGGCATGGATATTTATTTATTTATTTATTTATTCTCTTTCCTTAAAAAATGTAACTTAAGTCTGAGCCTTATTTATGAAGCAACTAATGAAAACAGTTCACATCACATTTCAAAGGAAATAGCATTTTACTCAACTCTGAACTAAATGCAAAAAAGTTGAAAGAAGAAAAAAATGGTTGGTAAGCATAAAAAAAAATATGTTGCAGGTTTATTTGTAGAGATTTTGGAAACTAATTAATAGCATCTGACACTTTAAGGATTAATATAGTTTCCCAAGAAGGAAATAAGCTTTTTCAAATCACAGAAATTCTACAAAGCTTTCAAACTTTGTAAACTATAAAGAATTTGTAAATCTCTGAAGTGCAGACAGGGGCAGAGCAAAGGACTATGGTTGGGGGGGGGGAGAGAGAAATCAAAAATTTTCCAACTCGAAAAACAAATTTTGCCAACTGAGAAAATAATGCCTCTGTCAGGTTCATACCTAGATTTTCGCTCCGTGAGGGGTAGGGGGGGATTGAGGCAATTTTCACAACTCTCTTGCATTTTGCCATGTAACTTCCAATTTTGCCAACTATCCATAATTTCACAGAATTAATCCCAATATTTACATCTAGCCTGAATTTTTAGCAAGTCAGTATGAATTTTTCCTAACTCACTTTGATTTGACCAACTGTCCTTAATTTCACAAAACCAATCCCAATCTTTACATCTCTCCTAAATTTGCCAAATCACTTCAAAATTTTCAAACTCCCCAAGATATGGCCAACTCTCTTTAATTTCACAAACTAATGATAATCCCAATTTTCGCAACTCGCATGTATTTTACCAAGTGGATTCGAATTTTGCCATCAATACCTTAGATTTTGCCAACTCCCCAAGATTTTGCCAAGTCACTCCGAATTTTGCCAACTCACATGTATTTTATTAATTGGCTTCGAATTTTGCCATCTCCATTTTCCCAAATGCCCTAGGTTTGCAAAGTTCCCTCAATCTTTCTAACTCCCTTAATTTTACAAAAAAAAAATTACAAATTTTCACAATTCACCTAGATTTTACTAAGTCACTTCGAATTTTGCCAACTCCGAGATACTTTTGGGAGGAACCTCCCCCCACAGCTATGCCCCTGAGTGCAGATATAAGTTAATGACAGGGTTTCTGCAATTATTTAGTTTCATAGAACACTGTAGTTAATTGGCCAGGAAACTGTAGCTAGACTTATACAGGAAGGAGAGCTATATACTATTCCCATGATAATGCAGAGAACTGGACAGGGTAGCACCTAAAATTCAACACCTCAAGATGCAGGCTGTTAATACCTTCCAAAGGAGATATTCTCTTCTGAATGAATGGGAGGAAAGCCTGATCCGTGTGGTCTACTGATCTGGTTATCTATGAAAAATCTTTTTTCTATTCTGCTGAGAAATGGCTAACTTCACAGGGTCTTGACACTGAAAGTTTAAACCCACCAGAATGTATAATAGCTTTGAGTACAATTACAGGTCCTGAACTTTTGTACTGTTAAAAATCTGTTGAGGAAAAATTTACTGTCTTTCATTTGTTCATGGGTGACCAGTCCCAATTGAAAGATATACAGCATACCTTATATTAGTTGGTGGATAATCTTAATCAGAATACTTGTTTCTAGTGGCATGCCAACTCTAAACTGGAATAATTCATTTCAGACATATCAGTTTCTTTTGATTCGGATTGTTGAAAAGGCACACTTGTGAAGGTGGCATTTGAAAGTCCGACCGGCATGGTGGTTTGACTTTTCCCCTGGAAGGAATGGTTCTTTACTCTATTAGGGGTTAATTTCATATTGTTAGTCATACCTCCCCCTCAATAAACCCAGTTTCTTAAATAAAACAAAACTACTAATCATTTTCTTTTTGCAACTACTTGGTTATGAGGACTTAACATAGATTATTCTCTTTATGTCCTAACACAGGTTGGTTTGTTTGGGATCTTACAATGCAAGGGCAACTAGGCCATGCTGTGGGAAACAAAACGGAAAAGAACCTCACATAGGAATTCCAGCATTATAACCTAGACATTCAGAATTTACAGAAGACTAGAAGGAAGAGGATAGACACTTAAAAATTAATCTTAAATTTCTCTTTTCAGTACAAAAGAATAGCAATCATCTGCAGGGTGTTCAGCAGAAATAATGCTCTTCTAGGATATGATTGCATGAAATATTTCTTACAGCTAAATGTAATACAAGGTTGGGTTGTTTTACTTCTGTTCACTGAGCAACAGTTTTATGTACACCATGGGCTAAATGGCTGGGCCACAGAGACCCCAAGGGCTCAGAGAAGATTAGGGAAGGGGATCCACTGACAGCTGTTAGAAGACAGATAAGCTTGCAACTTGTTACACATGGTGAATAGGTCACTGTATTGTGGTGAACACATGAATAAGAGATAACATTAATTATATCTACCTACAAATTTCCTCTATTTAAAGTGAAGAATATGGAATACAGCAATAAAAAATGTGGCAAGCTTTGTGGTGAAAAAATTAAATTTGAATTTCTATTGGACACCACTAGCCTAGAGATTTGAAAAATTCTGACTTAGATTATGCTATGATTTGACTCTTTTAGCAAATAGCATTGATGACACAATCTTTCATTATGAATTTGATGATACTGGTAATAATGTAGGTTTGGTGTAGGAATCTAAAATAATGAAAATTGATCAGGTAGATGGTGCTTTAGTTCTTTGGAATGGCTTCACTCTTAAGAAGTTTCCCTATTTAATCATCTCAAGAGTTGTGTAGCAGATACTTACATGTGGCATAACAGAATAGATACCACTAATGAAACTTTTAATACATAGAGATTATATGCATATATTTATTTTTCCACAAAGATTAAAATTAAGCTACATAATAGTTTGATCTTTTATAAAGTTTCCATGACAGTGAAATTTGGACTCTTTTTATGCAAAAATGAGAGGAAACTTGATAACTTATTCTATATGCTTACACAGTATCTTGGGCATTAGGTGATTTGATTATTGTAAGTAATATAATGAGGTCAGATGGAGAAAGAAATCATTTTTGAGCATCTTGTAGAAAGACTATTGGTTTTCACAAAGACATTGTGAATAGTGTGGTGTGCATAAGGCCTTTGTAAAAGGGGGGGAGTTAAAATAAGTTGCCAGATTTCCTCAAACTATTGAAAGTAATAGTAATACTTCAATTCATAGCAGTTAATTACATTAAACACTTCTGTGCAAAATACTTACCGTCCAGAGCTTTCATGCTCCAATACACTAAACAGAACACGACTTATATTCCATCTTGTGGTAGACTGTGATAAGTATACAATTCCATCTTCTTCATCCAAAAGCACCATATTAAGGAATGTTAGTGGTTTTCCATCAACCTTTTCTGATGACTGCAAAAGTGCAGAACTTTTTCCTTAAATAAAATTACAAAAGAAATCCATTTATTCCACCTTGTAACATTTTAATCTTTTGGAGCTTTTATACATTTAGAATAATGCAAAGGAACATATGAGAATTCATCAGAACTTAAAACAAATTTATTGACACTTTGAATATGTAATATCTTGCCACTAATTATATATATTTAACCCAGGAATGAGAGCACTTCCTGGTTAATATCAGTGATGGTGTGGGAGAAAATTTTTCACTAATTTTCATAATCTGCAAATACATAATTAAAACAAAATATTTTCTCATTCTCAGTTTGAAGGGTAATTATTAGCAGAATCAAAAAAAAAACAAGAATATATCACTTCTGGCAAAATGGAACATATATTTTCAAAGAGAATGAAGTTCATTTTCTTTCTCTTCCTTCCTGAAATCCAACATTGACAAGGGATACACTGGCTGGTTGCACGGTACATCAAAACCTGAGTAAATGTTAAGCAGAATATTGGTAAACTTCACACTACGTAAATGTATATGTGTGAATAATCACAACTCAAATCCTTGTAACTCATGATTCAACATAATATAAGAAAATTAACTTTATGCTACAAAAAAAATTTAAGAGAAATTAAAATCATTTTTACTTTACATACCTGTTTTAACATTCATAGTATAAAGACCATGATAGGCATCCACAACATAGAGTAATCCATTCTTGTCAAAGCTCATGCCCAAAGGCCTACCACATATATGTTCTTCGTGCTGCCCTTCTGAAATAGTCAGTTATGACAATTAATATACCATTTTCGATATTGTTCAAGTATTACAATAAAGTTGAGCCTGGCAATGGTACCACTATCATCCATTTCATTTTGCCAAAATGCTAGATTTTATACATAAACAATCTTTATTATCTTTACAAAAGATGATGGATGGTAATTGGCATGAGTGCTGAGTCAAAGTGTTGAAAACTAATGCTAGATAGAAACCACTTACCACATTTTTTACCAATATGGCCAACATAGTGAACTTCTTTGTTTGAAAGCCGTACTATTCTTCCATCACCAAGTCCAGTATAAATATCTCCTGTTGTATAAAGGTAAAAAAAAAAATGAAAAAGCGCTTCATAATAAAACATATTAATGACTATTAACTCTTTTACTAACAACAATGATATATCATTCATTACTTGAATTGGTTTCAAGGTGACAATGATAAATAATTGCTCAGTTGGCTTAATAAAATGTTAGTAGTTTTCCCTTGTGTAAAAATGAGGAATTACTAGAATTTCTTCAAGCAATAATATATCACTAGGAAATTTGCTACTTAGATTCAACAGATTCCTTGAACACCCTCAATCAAGTGGAAAAATAAAAGTACTTTTAAGCTTGCACTCAGGTTTTATTATAGGTAGAGATTTAGATTTTCAAAGTGATAGCAGGAGAAACCATGTTTGAGCCTAGGGAGTTAAGTATTTGATAAGTTACATGTGGGGTCAAAAAACCATTAAATCAAAATTACAAACAAAAAAAAAATGGTGAAAAAAGTGGTTTGTGGTTCAAATCAAAAGCTATTATAGGCAGGGACATTTTTATTGCAATATGAGGTGACAAGGGTGAACTTGTGTTTGATATTTCAAACTGGGCATTCAAGTATTCAAGAAATTATAAGAGTTCTAAATCTGCTAAAAAAGACAGCAAACTTTTCAACAGTCAATGAAGAGGCATAGGTATATTCCATATGAAAATTCTCAAACAATACACCAACAGAGAAGAAAATTTTCAATACAGGCAAAGTTGGAACTCAAACCTGGGAAGTGCAATAAGGTTGGGTTGTTTGCCCTAAGCAGCACTTTTTTGCACACAATGGGCCAAATGGCCAGGTCACATAGGCTCAGAGAAGGTTGGGGGCAGGGGACCCAATGGACAGATGGTAGTCTACTGTCAAGGTCATCCAGTGTGTTTTTAACATGCACAGAGTTTAGCTGTCCCACACCCGAGGACATGGCTTAATGTCCCATCTGACAGACAGTGGCCTTTCCAAGCCCATCAGTGTCCCCTACTGACTGAAGGCAGAGTGGAGAGTTTTACTGAGGTAAATCTTAATGCTAGCCCAGCTGGGACTTAAATCTGGGAACTGCAGATTATGAGCCTGGCATGCTACCGACTGAGCCACTCCCTCCCCACTGTAGTAGGGTAAAAGAGATGGTACATTGGAGCTGAAAGGTGAAAAATTACTTCCTGTGTAAAAATACCACCCCCAAGGTATACTATAATGGCCAAAGTGATTACACATCTTGCAGTACTATGTCACTAAGCTCCTCTATTCTGTAAAAGTTTGCAGACAATTCCTAGAAACTAGAAATGTAACATATTCAATGCATAAATTAATACACATGTATCCCAAAAAGGAAATCATCTAGAAATACTGAAATGTCAGGTCACAGTAATTGAAATAAGCACACTTTGGAGTTTTGGTTTCTTTTAAAAGTGAATATTTTACATGGTTTTAAGTCTAAAATACACACCAGACAATAGAATAAGAATCAAACAAGCTAATATACTAACCATCATGAATTGCCATAGACTCAGGCCATACAAGAGTTCCTTCATGAAGCTTTTCTACACTGTCAAGTTTTTCATTTACTTTTAAAGCTCCTTCAAACTTGTCAAAAAGGGAAACACTGAAATATATCCCAATCCACAGAAAAAATTTAAAATGCTGCATTTATTATTTATCAATATTTTATTTCATATAATTAAATTTGAATCATTTTCATTGTTGCATTAGACAAATTCTGATAATTTAAACAATTTTCATCAAAAGCAAGGTGTTTTTATAAATGATCCTTAGGCTTTTTTCCCTGTAAGCCAGTAAAAATATGTAAAAATAATTATATGAAAAGCAGTAAAAGAACAAAAAGAACATAATGAAACAGGTTTTATTAAAAGGTACAGAAATCATATTAAAATATCCTCTAGGTCAGTGGTATTCAAACTGTGCACTGTAGGACCTCAGGTTCCATATATTGTTTTAGGGGGGGGGGCACAAATGCCCATAAATCAAATGATAATTTGTAATAATAATTAAGAAAATCAGTCATAAATTTGTCTAAATAAAAAACAGACATAAATTTGTGTAAATATTGTATGTTTATGAATAAAAGGTTATGTTTTGAAAAGTTTTATTTCATTACTGCACTTGAAAATTACACTTTTACTATATAGGTTTTACAAGGGTTCCACAGATGTTAAGAGTTTGAAGACCACTGTTCTAGGCCATCACTACATTATACTACTGTAATAAAAAAAGAAAATAAAACTAAACAATGTTTTAAGCATATAGTGTCCTAAATAATAACAAACTTTATTTTATGTTAACAATACTCAAATACATTTTAATTCACTTTATTAGAAAAGCTATCCACTTGTCCATCAGGACAGTAAAACATTAGGAGATGATAAAAATTTCTGTCATGAAAAAAAGAAAAAGGTTAAATGCTTTTAAATATATTGCAAGCAGTTAATCTTAGGGGTCTATGGATCACAAGGACTATTACATATTATATTGCAAATATGTCCGTACCACCCAGTAGTGGATCCAGAAACTAACCAAGGTGAATAAAATTTGGAAGAGTAAAAAAACCAGATGTGCCACTAACCAGAGCTGTGCCTATCACAAGTAGCCTCTATGCTACAGGTTGACCACTCCTGAGTTATAGCAATAAACACTGGTCATAATATAAATACTTGCTGGTTAATTTAAAATTAAAACGAAATACAGATAATAGTTAATCACAATGTATTTTCCATCTGAAATTATATTTTGCCACCTCATCAACAATCTTTACATTCCATCTTGATAAAACTATTCCTGGTTTCAAAGCAAAAAATACAGAAGTTTCCTTGGAGGACCTCCACTTAATGAGAATTTTGGCCACTTAACTGTTGCTACAAAACTAAGAATAAGTGAAATTCTGACAAAGCAAGATCTGGCAAATATGGTAAATGTGTCATTACTTCATATTTGAAATCCTTGTTTTTGGTTCATCATTTTTTGCTGTATGCAGACAAGAATTATCACAGTGAAGCAAAACTTTTATTGTGCAACAAGGGATAATCACATTCTAAAGGAGTCTCAATCAGTTAAGCTGATAGCAATAGACTTTCATTGTATTGCATTCATTTGGTTGTAGCAACTCAAAGTGAATAATTCCTTTATAATCTTACTAAACATTTGACATTACCTTTTGTAGGTAAAGACTATTTCTGACTTGTGTAGGCAGTGAACTGCCCTGGTCTTCCTTCAGCACTTAATTTTAGCATAGAGGATTCAGTTTTTATCCTCACTCATAACTGATCTAAAAATCAGCAAGTTTGCAGTTTTGCAACAAAAAGCAGATGCCAATGCAGGTACTAAACATTGTTTAGTTTTATTTGCTTAAAACATTGTTTAGTTTTATTTGCTTTTTTTGCATCAGTTCATGCAATTTTGGAGCAAAAGTTTGCACAGGATTTACAGACTGAATTTGCAGACACTTTTCCTATTGCTTAATGATGAATGGTTTAATAGCTTAATCTGAGTTGGTTAGCAATTTCTTCAACTGATAATCTCAGATTCATTTCTGCCAATTTCCTCGCACTTTCATTGAGCATCTTCAAATCTAAGGCTCCAATAGTCACTCGGGATACTCTTTATCTGAGGCTAAAAAACACTTGACTGAAATTTTTCAAACCAGTTTTGGTAGGCTTTTTCCAACAAATGAGCTTCTCCATAGATACTGGTGATTTTTGTCTAGTATAAAGTGGTATCCCTCCCCCCTTTCTTAAACATGTACAGCAGAACATATTGCATATAGGTTCTTTCATTTTTCACTATTTTTTTCTTCTTGCAAAAAGTTTTGACTTATTTGGCTATAGACTAAGAAGTTCACCTACAACATCAGATGTCAAAAGCATTTAAGTAAATATGATTCACTCTGAGGCAAAAAAAATCAAGTACTTGCAGTTCATCCTATATATCAACCAGCAATTATATGGGTTGGTTGTTTTAGAACAGCACTTTTTGCACAAAATGGACTGAACGGCCAGGTCACAAGGACCCCAGTGCTCAAAGGTTGGAGGGAGGGGACCCACTGAATAGCTATTGAGAGACAGATGGTAGCCTCCCCATCAAGGTCATCCAACCTAGTCTTTAAGATGCACAAGATATGACTCTCCTGCACATAGGGCCATGGCGTAATGTCCCATCCAACAGATAATGGCCTTTCCAAGCCCATCAGTGTCGTCTACTGACTGAGGGCAGGGAGTTTTGCAGAGATAAATCTCAACACACTGGCACAGGTGGGACTGAACCTGGGAACTGCAGATTATGAGCTTGGTGTGCTGCTGATCGAGCCACCCCTAATTACTTATGGAATGACCAACAAATAAATGAGGTTTCGATGTTTCCTATTTTACTTCAATAGATGAAATAAAATAAAAATAAAATGAATATAATGAGAATCAAAAACTTTTATTTACCCATTTTGTCATTCAACTTATATTATGCTAATGTTAAACATTTATTTTCAGATTATTAAAAAGTACAGAAAAATCCAATATCCTAAAACAATTTTCTTAGAATTTTAATCTTTTTATAAACCACAGAAAATATATATATATATACCTATATTCCACTGCTTGAATGTCAAATGAATAAAGCAGAAATATGACTGCTGCTATAACTGCAACTATGTAGCTCCACATACTTTATTTTCTAAATTATAACATAAAAAGATTGATATGCAAAAAAGATTTAGCAATTCATCATTAATATAACATTACAGAAAGCAATTATTTCTTTCATGTGAATTTCATTTAAAGCAAGTTTTGATGATAAACTTCTATAGCAGTGTTTTTCAACTGGTATTTTATGAGTAATTTATAGGTGTTTGCCAAAATACTTATTTTACCAACCAAAAAAGTTCGAAAGTTAGTAAATGTTTCATAAAGTAAAAAAAAATATTTAAAACTTATATTCCTTAGAATATAAAAAAATTATACAGCTTCTTTGTTTCTGTTACAGCAAAATATGTTAACCTCATAATCAGCCAAATTTTTCACCATTTATTAATAATTCTATCACTAAAAAGGTTGATAAAACAATGTTGAAAAAAGGTTCAAAAACACTGTTTAAATTAAAATATTTTCATTCACCATACATAAATAAAGTGACTTTCTCACTCTAATGCATTCATTAAAACTCTTTATAACAATCTCATAATAAGCCTGAATATTCTATTCATTGTAAAAAAAAAATTTCTAAGAATGAAATTGAAGATACATTCATTACAACACAGTTCTTACAATAAGGAGCACTCAAAATACTAGACTTTTATTGTACATTTATATTTAATAAAAAAAAAATTAAAAAAGTTACAGATAACGGTTTGATTAGAAATAATTTTATTAGATTGCAACAGAGAAGTAGTAGTAAGTAATAAACTTTATATCAGCAACTGAAAATGTTTAATTTTTCCTTTATCTTCCCTGGCTGCAAAAGGAAAACATTAATGAGAACATAATTATTTCCTAGAACTTACAACAAATGAGCTGCTTAGTATTAATTCAAGGAAAAAAGAAATCCCACTTGCAAATGGAAATAATTATATTTTTAACATGCATTATTTGGCCAAACTATTTCATCATATACCTACATACATTACTAATTACTATGTTTTCCATGCCAATGGCATTTGTTGAGATTTTCATTTATGTTTATTTTAGAGTTTCTATCAGTTTACTATGGAGAATAAATTGCTCTTTGGTATATGGCACATCTTTATTGGCAAACCTCAGGATAAGGTGCTAATGCTACTTTCCTTTTCTGAATATACTAAAAACAGTTGGGCAATGCATGATTTTTTTTTTTTTGTAGGAGGGGGGGGGGGACATGAAAGGATTCAGATAAACCATAAAAAGTGCAACAAACAGGTGTGGGTTCTCTCAACAACCACAGTGTGTTATTAGTGTAACTTTTTCTGTACATAGTGTTTTGAGGTTCTGCTTTTTGAAACAACTTGTAAAATTACAGCTTGCCTTAACCCTTTCTGAGTTTCAGTTGGATGAATCATTTTCATCTTTTGAATTCTTGTGATCTAAAAATATTGCATCATTTATACACCTATCCCTCGATTTACACGGTACTCAGTTCACAAAATTTTGGCTTTGCACGGTCAAAAAATGCAACCAGTTTCGATTTACATGGTACTGACTGAGACATACATAGAAAGGAAATCTCAGTCAGTACTGTGTAAATCGAAACTGGTTGCATTTTTTGACCGTGCAAAGCCAAAATTGTGTGAACTGAGTACTGTGTAAATCGAGGGATAGGTGTATAGTATAAAATATATATAGTATAAAATATATATAGTATAGTATAAAAATGAAATTGTTTTTTCTCAAACAGAAATAAGCACCTTTAACTGTTTGTAATCAAATATTATTAAGACGTTGAAATGTAATCACAAAACATTTAAATCTATATTTTTGATCTGTTGATTCCATTTCAAAAAAAAATGACAAAAAAAGTTTAAAAATAATCCATTTAAGCTTTATAGCATTGCACTAATTACTTAAGTCACTGTAAATAGCATCAAGTAATGATGATTAGTTTTTGCCTTTGCTGTACAGTACACAGATTATCAGTTTTGCTTTAATATCACTAAATCCAATACTATTTCTCTTTCACTGTTGTTCTACAATGTGTACTGGAGACACATACAAGTGTATATTATAGAGGTATTTAAACTTGACTAAATATTCCATACGAGTCATTTTCTACATACTGCAATATTATTTTTTGATGATAATATATTTGATATTCCAAATTTCAGATACTTGGGAGTTGACTATTCAGAAAAAATATAGATACAATATTACATAAAGAGCTGTTATAATTATCCCGACCAGTGTAGTGTTTACGGTCCTCAGCCGATAGATGGCATTGCTCAAGTGGCGTGTGTTGCCTTGGAGGACATTATTTAGTTTTGGGGCTTTTTTATAATTCGGTCGGCGGTGCACTGTTTCCGATTTTCATGTTTTTTGGTTTGTGTTGTCTTGGAGGACATTATTTAGTTTTGGGGCTTTTTTTATAATTCGGTCGCTGGAAAACAAAATGGCAGCTGAGAACCGTGAACTGTACTACTGCCATTATCCCTTTTACTCATATCAACATGCTTGAAAGTACCCATATATAAAATATAAAAGTAATTACAATCACAGCTCTATTACTTACAAAATTTAATAATACATGATTGCTTCATTAAAAACTAGTCTCGAGATTGTCTAGTATTGCTCAGTAATGCATAGAGTTAAATTGCCTTACAATGCAATTTTCTTGACATAATTTTTGCTCAGATAGTATGTGCAAAAAAAGATACTTGATCACAGAACAAGATGGGGGGATGAGATTCATTTCTGTCCAAATGGCCAAGTGAGCACTCAAAACTGCCACATTTGGGCAACAGAAAACCCACATATAGTTCAGACATTTGCACTCAGTGAATGTCACAGTATGGTGTGGTTTCAGAACCATTCATTATTGGACTGTTCTTATTCATACATATACAACCTACAGGACCTGTTATCTATTCTGTCATTGACCAGTGGTAATGGAATATGATGGCAAATTTCATGATCCTGGAAATTCAGCAATGAGGATGCCTCAATACCATTCATGCAAGATGGGAACTCCTCTGTACATTACCAACTATGTGCACATCTGCTGTGATAGCATTTCACCAATGTTAGTCATCAATCTGCCTTTCCACCACCATGCTTTGCACATTCACTTGATATAACTTCATAAGATTTTTGGTTATGGGGTTACATGAAGACCAGCATGTATCAGGACAACTAAAGGGCAGTTTAAGTATCAGCCTTGCAGTTGAAAATGTAATCACAAATACATGGAGACAATTGTTCCACATGGCAGCAATGACAGTGAAAAGTTGCATGAAATATCCATTTCACAATGCCACTTCTACTCTTGATAACAGAATTTTTTTATTTGCTACCATTTTGTAGCACGTTATGAGCTATATGTACATCAAATTTCACTCCATTCTGATCGTTAAATGCAGTCCAAACAGCTCTGAATAGGTATATACTTTAAATTAATATTTATGTATATACTTTAAAGTATATACATAAATTTATACTCCACAAGCATATCCGCGTTATGTAGATCCAATCAGATTTATGTCCCTTATATCAGTAGCCAAGCACACTACCAACCGGCCACCGGGAGGGTGTACCTCTGATTTTTTTTTTTCGTATATTTTGTCTTGATTGTTTGGCCTATTTTTTTAAAATTAAACAATTTTATAAAAGTTAGAATGAACAGAAAAATCCAGGTAAAAAAGTCTTACAAATTACAACCACTTAATATTACTAATTCTACTGCATGTACATAACGTTTGAGTACAAACACTGCAGATTGTAAAACATAAAGAATAACAAGATAATTACCAAGACAACAGCTTAAATTACCCCCATCTACGACCAAAGCGATATTTTTATTACTTTTCGACCCTTGAAATTAAAACCCACTCAAACACCAATCTCCTTGTATGCACTGCTCACAGTTACAGGACCTCTAGTCACAGTCAGACCCACAATTGGTTTGCTAGATTTAAGTGTTATTAGTTGTTGCCATGTAGAAAGAGGAGATGCACTAAGCACTTATAGTTGATGCTAGAGCGACTGCGCGGCAGCCATGTTGTTCTATTCAAAACATTAGCTCCAGTTGTAAGATTTCAGATCTGTAAAAAGTTGACAATTCGCGATTTTTATATTATGGCTTCATGTTCAGCATTATGCTGTACAAATCGCTCTTCAGATCATACCGGAAATTATATTAACTTATAAATTTATCAAAATAATCAAAATAAAATTGATTATAAAACTTACAAACATTTTTCTGTTGTATTTATGCCATTTAGAAATATGAGTTTTATTCGGTTAACAAACCTTTCTGAAATTAAGGTGATTTCTACCATACCTTTAGGTTTAATGAATCTAATGTTTAAATATGAACATAAGTTTACGATATTAATATTCATTTTCATTTTAAATTTAACGAAATGCTTGATTTTTAGAATGAAGATTTCTCTCGTTGAACAAGTATGTTTAGAAATACCTTAGCAAATACCAAAGTCTATGTCCTTATATCAGTAACCAAGCACACTACCAACCGGCCACCTCCCGGTGGCCGGTTGGTAGTGTGCTTGGCTACTGATATAAGGGACATAGGTCTGGTTGGATCTACATAGCGCGTATCTGCTTGTGGAGTATAAATATATATTTGTATACCAATATATTTGTTAACCACAAACCTGATCTCTATCAGAAAAGTGACACCAATGGGCTTGGAAAGGTTACCATCCATCAGATGGGACATTAAGTTATGACCCCAAGTATAGGAGAGCAATACACTATGCACATTAGAGAACACACTGAATAGCCTTGAAGAGAGAATATCATGTCTCCTGACAGCTGTCTAGTGGGTTTCCTTCCCCCAGCCTCCTCTGAGCCATAGGGGGGGGGGGGGGGTCCTTGTGACCTGGCCATTTAGCTCATTGTAAAAAAGGTACTGTCGAGATGTTAAACACCCCAATAGCTCAATGTCCTATAGGTGGACGGCATTTTCGAGGCCATCAGTGTCTCTTTTTTCACTGAGAGCAGGGTGAGGTTTTAGAAGAGATAAATCTGAAAGTTGGCACAGTTGGGACATACAAATTGAAATTTCAGTAAGGTCAATTGGTTTAAGCGTCACAGCTGTTTAATACGTTTTTTTTCATTTTCCTGTAATAGGAAAGATCAGAGGAAAACACATTTTGATGCATGCAATGCTGATATGTTTTTATATTCCATCCTAACCAAAGATTAAATTACATAACATTTCCTAGAAATTTATAATTGCTATTGTTGAGATTTCTAGATTATTGGTTTGAATTTCATTAAATGCATTTTTTTCCCCTAGAAAAAGAAAAAAGTTTAGTTAGCATGTTGCATTGTGATTTTCATATTTCAGTAGTAGTAGTAGTAAAATATTATCTTCCTTCTTCTGGAGCACTTTGTAAGAAGGACCTTGGCCCCTCTATCATCTGGTCCATAAGCAAATTCAATTTTGGGAGATTGAATTCGACCAATGGTTGGGACCAGCACAGTGAAACGCCAGAAACCCTACATGTCGGGGAGCAAGCATGTGACCACAGGCCGCCTGGTGAATGAAGCAGTTTAAAAAAAAACTGCAGATGTATCAGTTCCATGTCGCAGGTGGAGGAGAGAAGTTGGGGGAGGGTGTATTAGCTTAAAAGTTCTTCCGGGGACATGTGGTTGAGTTTTGCAGTGATTTCTGGCCTGTGTTGGCTGGTGGGTAGCAGGGTGGGCAAGTGACGCAACCGAGCCGTAAAGAAAAATAAAAAGAGATTCACAAGAGACTGCATTCCATTGTAGTACCACACTTCCCCCTCTGTTTTAATTTTAAAAATGGTGTATAAAAAATTCTTTGAAAAAATCGTGAAATATCATCATCATCATCATCATCATCATCCTCAAGCAGCCATGGGCTACGGAGGTCCAACCAGACCGTGCAATTTAGTTCTCCAAGCAAGTCTATCCTGAGCTACATCTACTGCATCTGGCCACTGCACACCAATTCTAACAAGGTCCTGTTTGACATTGTCTGCCCACCGCATCCTAGGTCTCCCCTTCTTTCTGAGGCCTTTAGGCACACTGTTCATAACCCTATTCGCCAATCTATAATTATTCATACGGGCAACATGGCCAAACCAACGGAGTCTCTCTCTGCACAATATGCTGCTTAAAGGAGGTTGCAAACTCCTTTTCCTAATCTCATCATTAGTTACAAAGTTGAACCACCTAATGCCCAAGATACTGCGTAAGCATCTGGAATCAAAAGCATCTAGTTTCCTGTTATCTTGTTTACAAAGTGTCCAAGTTTCACTACCATAACTAACCCTAGAAAGAACCAAACTATTATACAGTCTAATTTTAGTCTTTAGGTGTATACGCCTATTTCTCCACACTCTCCATAAATTCTTAAAAGTCCCAGCAGTAATCCCTATTCGTCTGTTAATCTCATGCCGCACATCACCATTATCTGTTACATAGCTCCCAAGATAATTAAACTGTGACACCTGCTCAAGACTGCAACCATTCAGATTAACTGAATCACAGCCTGCCTGACCAATTTTCATCACTTTAGTTTTCTCTCTGTTTATAACCAAACCTACTCTACTACCAGTCTCATCAACGGCTCGAATGAAAGAGTTCATCTCATCAACATCATTTGCCAGAAGGGCTAAATCATCAGCATAATCTAAATCAGAAATTTTCCTATCTCCAGCCCATTTAAGGCCAAAATCTTCCCCTTGAAGTGAATTTCGCATAACATAATCAATAACCAAGCTAAAGAGAAAAGGAGACAAAATGCACCCTTGTCGAACACCAGAAGTAATGCTAAACCAATTGCTACAAGCCTTACCAACTCTCACACACGACTCAGTGTTATTATAGAGAGCTTTCATAATGTTAACTAACTTGTCTGGTATACCATATGATCTCACAATCAACCACAAATTATGACGATCAACAGAGTCGAAAGCCTTTTTGAAATCAACAAAGCTAGCAACCAAAGGTTTCTGAAACTCTAAACATTTCTCAAGAATCTGCTTAAGTGAAAATATCTGATCTACACATCCCCTACCACTTCTGAATCCACATTGCTCATCACGCAATTGCCTGTCAACCAGATTCTTAATTCTATTAAGCACAATCTGGAAAGAACTTTACCTGGAACAGAGAGTAGGCTGATACCCCTATAGTTATCACAAGAACTGCGATCACCTTTTTTGAAAATAGGGATAACAATAGCTCTGGTAAAATCCTTAGGAACCATGCCTTTATCATAAAAGAGATTCAGAATTTCAGTCATCCAAGTGGTCATCCAAGTATGCATAAGTTTATAAATTATTTGCCTCCTTTACCCTTACCCTCTGGTTTCGGCCCTGTATAAGACGCAGTTATGCTATGTATTTGTTATGTGCAGTTAATCAATGTTCAAAGCAATAACTCATTTCAACTATTTACTGCTATACATATCAATACAATTTCAAAAATTATATAATCATTTCTTTTGTTATTGTTCCATTCATTCAAATTTATCTCTGCAGCAAAATTTATCTCTTTGTATTAAATGTTGTGGTAACTAAAGTAATAGTTACGTAACGAAAAAGTTATATAGTAATCTGCTACAGCTATTCAATTCATTGCTGAAAAAAATCTTTATTAAATGGAAATAATGTAAATGCACTGTAAAGGTGCGAAAAGTAGTCTTCAAAATAGCAGTAGAAGAATTGTTTTGAAAGCATCAACATGGCCACCACCCTGCTGCGGGCTCTATGCCATTATTTTAACCAAATACTCCCAGCATGAGCGGAGTTGATGGCCTCGCTTTGATGACCACTTTTTGTTGCATGTGCATGTGATGTGTAAAAAAAACCGTGATTGCATGTTGATTTAGGGTTTTAAAGTTTAAAATTTAATTATATTGACTTGTAATAATATTGCTGATCATCATGACACCTATAGCGCAGGAGATAATGAAACTGCTAGAAGAATTTTTGATTACTGTATGTTTTCCATAGCATTAGTACATCGTTATATAGTTATTACAATTCGTTTCATGTGCATTCTTGAGTTCAGTATTGAGGTATTTAGCGGAATTTTCGCCATGTTATGACATGGGGAAAATGTTGGAATATATTGACATTTAAATATCATTTATGCTTTTCGTGGGTTTATTTTTAAGTGTCATATTATTTGTATTAAATTTTTGCCCTGATTATTAGAATGTGTGATGCAAGGAAGTATTAGCATAAGTGGTCCACGCTTACTTTTTGTTCGATTTCACTCCATAAGCCCCTCAGAAAATGCCATCTGATCCTTTCTGTCTGCAGCAAAATGTGGGTGAAATTCCACAAAAAAAAGAAAGATTATCTGAGGTACTTAAGGAGTGAAACAGAACAAAAGGAGTGTGGACTTCTTTAGATCTCACTTTTCACCCTAGGACAAAAGCTGTTTCAGCCCGTAGAATTGGGGCAGGGGTGGCTCAGTCGGTAGCATGCCAGGCTCGTAATCTGTAGTTCCTAGGTTCGAATCCCAGTTGGGTCAGCATTGAGATTTATCTCTGCAAAATTCTACACCCTGCCCGCAGTCAATAGGGGACACCACTAGGCTTGGAAAGGCCGCCGTCTGTTGTAAAATAAAAAAAAAAAAACCCTCAAGCAGCTGCTTGCCACAGAGGTCTGACAGGAGCCTGTCAGTTTATATGCCATAGTAGAAGGTCTGAGAGGATGGCAGGACCTCAGCAGAAAAACGACACATACATTCATGCCTTATCCAGGGCTCAAACCCAGGTCCCGTAGATCAGTAGCCAAGCGCGCTAACCACTCGGCCACGGGACGGCTAAGCCGTCCGTTGTATGGGACATTAAACTGTGACTGTATATGGGAGAGCCATACCCTGTGTCAGTCAACTCCTCACTTTTTAACACAACTCAAACAGTTTTATGTGGAATTAAAGTAGTACCATCTCTACATAAAGCCCTCTTTTAAGAGTAGAGAGCTATATGTTTGTGTGTTGTTACACTTTGTTCAGTGTGCACATGTTCACCATTCTAGTAAGATATTCAAGTATGTTGTGATTCTCGTAAGTTTTAATTAATAAAAATAAAAATAAGTAAATTCTCGTAAGGATTAATTAATAGATTCTGAAAAAAATTCATCACCGATATGGCGGGAATCAAACCCACATCTCACCAGATTCATGCCAGAGTGTGCTATCATTGTACCATGCATCAGACAATGAAATTTTTCAGAATAAGACCTTATAAATCTTCTTCACTGATTTCACAATTTCTTCACTCAGTGAAGAAGATTTATAAGGTCTTATTCTGAAAAATTTCATTGTTCAACGCGTGGTACAATGGTAGCATGCTCTGGCATGAATCTGGAGAGATGCGGGTTCGATTCCCGCCGTGTCGGCGATGAATTTTTTTCAGAATCTATTAATTAATGTTTGATGTCTATCTTAATAGGGAATACTGTGCATTCACTTTGAATTGATTTTTAATGTAATTAAGCATTCTTTTTAATTATGTATTTTATTACATTTAATTCATTTTATGATGAAGTCAAAACAGTGCCTCACCTCAACAAAGAAGGCCCATTGCTATTTGAACTCCTTGTGTGACTGCTCGTTTACTACTTGCCATGGTAACAGTTATGACAAAGTTTCCAATTCTAACCAATCACTGCTCTACAAAGATATTTTGACATGATTACTAATTAATATAGTCTCGAGATTTGCCACTCTGCACCCAGTTACTCTGTGGTTTAGTCATTATTGTACTAAGCTGAATAACTTGTTTATATTAGAACCCCCACTATGCCTGCATTGGAATTTTCCTTGCTAATCTCCACTCTACATGTTGAGAAAGGGAACATTGATGGACTTCCAAAGACTGCTGGCCTTCAGGTGGGATAATAAGTTCTGGCTGCTTATGCAACAAAGTTGCACCTTGCATACGATGAACAGTCTAGACCAGAAGATGCCATCTGTCTCTTAGTAGCTATTCAATAACTATTGGGGTATTAACTGTTGGGTTGTTTAACTATGTTTAACTAATGTTAACATATGTTAACATTAGTTGTTAACTATGTTTAACATATGTTAACAAATGTTTAACTATTGGCTGTTATTAACAGCCAATAACTATTGGGTCAATTCCAAGGGCTAAGAGCTATTTAGTTCTTAGCCTTTGGGAGTTTTCTTGGCCCAGCCATATAGTTCCATTTTATGCAAAAAAAAAGTGTGTTATATATTTAAAATAACCCAAGCACTTGGACTGACAAATTTGGCATGCCAAAATTTTTTACAATATTTTACCTATTATTTTGGAATAGTCACATAAAAGAAGTGTCCTATTTTTTTTTAGCATTGCAGCCTAAAAGGTTTATGTGAATAATTTCTTGTGATGTTTGCACTACTATTAGATTTAATAGTTTCTTTTAATATTTTTTTTTCTTCCAAGTTTTTCTTCTTTTCTGAATAGGCAAAAAACATTGAAATATTGAAAGATTTTAAACTGGTCTATGCAGAACCAACATCTAAGGAATTATACGATGTTAGATTTGGAGAAGCCCTTCAACAATTTACATCAAAAGCTATAGAACTTCAGGTATTTATTCCATTTAATAATAGTTTTGCTTTATTGTATCACAGTTTGTGTTTACCTTTTAAGTAAGAAACTTAACCCTTGCAGTTTCCACATTCGCAGAATCCAAAATGAGGGGCCAAGGACATGTGTATCCATTTTTAGTACAATAAAAAAATCAAATTTTTAAAAATAAAAATTACCATTGTAATTTATGTATATATCTTATAAAAATATATAATTCAGGCTAGAAAAATAATATTTTGTTCCTACTCAATGGGGGGGAGGGGGGGTTGCATCAAATATGTTGGTAATTGTTTTTGCATTCATATTTATTGGTTCATGAATCTATATTGTAATATTTATTTCGTTTTATTTATTTATTTATTTTATTTACTGTTTTGGGGGTTTTAGCAGGAATACAAACTTTATCAGAAGTGATTTTGATTTCAGATAAACACTTGAAATGCTACCAAATATTTATATTTGACTTTTTTTTTTAAATTCTTTAACTCATATATTTATATATTTTTTAATAATATTGTTTCTAAGGAATTTTTCATTACAATGTTAGCTGTAGCGAATAAATATATAATAAGTCTAATTTGCCATTACTTTAAAATCCAATATCTTCTGTAAGCTTCAAAGAAGGATGAGGCTCAATAACTTAAAATAAATAGTAATAATAATATGATATATAGAAATAATAAAATAATAGATTTTGTTTTTATTAAACAAGAAAATGTGTAAAAGTATTTACCTACTTTTTATTTCCTTTGAATTTTGATTTTATCTTTTGCTTAGAATTAAATACTTTTTTTTTGGTTATGACCTAGCTCTGTCTATTAACTTCTTCAGGATAAAGTTCTAAAATTATTTTTTTATTCTCTATTGAAAACTCCAAACAAAATTGAATTAGTCCCATTTTTATTAAAAACCCATCCCTTTAACCCTTCCAGAATCTACTTCAATTATACATGTTGATGGAATCTGAAATGAGAGGCTGAAGATGGCTATATCTGTGTTTAATGCAACACAATTTTTTGAAAATGGAAATTGAGTTTGAAAATTTTTACATACATCTTTATAAAAATAGTTTAAACTTGAAAAATAGTAACTTTTTCCTTTGATGAATTCTTATTAAGAGAAGAAATATAAAGTGAGAAGTCTTATTAAGTGAAGAAATATAGTGAAAAAAAATGGCTTGGCCTCTGGACTCATTTTTTCAGACCGGAATCTGGAAGGATTAAAGGTTAAATGCTTACCTTCCACTTTTCAAAGCAATAGGTATAATTTCCAAAATATATTTATACATTGGTGTAGGTTTAAATTATTTTTAAATTTTCTTAGGCAAAATTACCTGTCAAAGATAACCTAATAGAAGAAAATCTTAAACTGAAGCTAGATGAAAAACTTGTGCTCATTCGAGTAGATCGTAAACAGGTTAGTGTATTTTATTAAAAGTATTTTTCTAACCATTCTTTAGTAAGTTAATGAATTCAGTCACTTAGTCATGTAGTCACACAGTCTACTTTCCATTTCTTGTTATAATTTTATTAATTACTGAAACTTCTAAAATGTTTCAGTTATATTCACCATTTCTAAACAAGCAATAGCTGAAAGAACCATTGCAAAAACAAGTATCTTTTGAGTCAAAAACACTTTTATGTAAGAAATTGTTTTGTGTTCCCCAATGTCTTTTCTGTAGTCATATTTAAAAGTTAGTGCTACACTTGTCTCACCAAAACAAATGTTTTTAGCTCAAGAATCCTTACAAAAATGTTAATACTAGGAAAAGAAACCTATTTGGCACTCAAAATGCTTTTGTAGCAGATCCTTCAATTATACCTCTGATAACATTGTTGTACAATGGATACTCAAGTAAGTGAAGTGGTGTAAATTAAAATGAAGATGAAAAGTAGAGTGGTTTGGTATGGCAATTTTAATATGACTGATTATTTTATGGATGCATAAAATTTCAAAATGTTTTAATATGTAGAAAATCTCAATCAAAATTTATATTTAAAATTATATCATTGATTTAGAATAATGAATTATAGCAGTGGATCTCAAACTTTTCAAGTCCACAGAATCCCTAATTTAATTTTTTTTTTAGCTTGTTGACCACTTAGACACATTACACAACCAAGGACTCCTCATCCCTCTACATTAAAATTGTCTTCATATCAACTTAAAACAAATTAATATAAAATAATTTATATAAAATGTTTTAATACTGTATCATGTTTACAAAATGTTTAATACCTATTACAGTGTATTTTTGTACCTCAATCATTTAATGATAATTTTTTTCTAAAATATAATAGGAAGGCAATAATCTCACAGACCCCCCTGTCAGGCCTCACATACCCCTAGGGGTCTGCAGACAACACTTTGAGAACCACTTCATTTTGGAATTAGCATTAACCCTTAACTATACAGAGTTTTGTAAGATTCAAAAATTTATAAGTTTCAAGAGACCACACTGCTGTAAATATTAAAAATGACCAAATAAAAACTCTTAAACTTACTACAACCAGTTAGTGTAATTTATTCCTTCCAAAAAATCCTCCCAAAATTAGTGAAGTCAGTCCCGTGGCCGAGTGGTTAGCACGCTTGGCTTGTGATCTACGGGACCTGGGTTCGAGCCCCGGGTAAGGCATGGATGTGTGTGTGGTTTTTCTGCTGAGGTCCTGCCATCCTCTCAGACCTTCTACTATGACATATAAACTGACAGGCTCCTGTCAGACCTCTGTGGCAAGCAGCTGCTTGAGGGGGTATTTATTTATTTATTTTTATAAAAAGCACAAGAAAAGATTAAAAGAAAAACTTTGACATGTAAAAATATTAGCATTTTGTAAAAATGCAAAAATTTTATTTAAACATAAAATGCATATGAACCTACAAAGAAAGATCAAAATAACGTATTGCAAAACCTAAAGCAAAAAATCAAAATATACATAAAAAAATTCTTGGCTGAATTTTGGCTTCTTGAGTACCAAATCAGGCAAATTGATCTACTGCACTGTAAGCATATTGGATATCCATGCAAAAAGTATTAGAGAATGTTTTCCATTCTTTGCAGATTACATTAGGGTTAATACTTGTGTAATTTGCACAATGTAATTTATAAGTGCAATTTTTTGAGAAAAGAATGAAGAGTACATATATAAATATACTAAAGTAATGTAACAATTATATTAGTTGAGGTCATATATATATATTTCAACGTATTTTCATGAATTCCTGGTATTGATCATTTTATAACTTTTTAAAGCTACAATGCAGTATAGCTTTTTGAACAGTATGCAAATTCGTATTTTACATATATATTGCAAAATATATTGTTTCACATAATAGATGGATCAAAGAATATCTGCATTTATCAGCAGAAAAAGGAAAATAGCCGATGAAAGGAATGCAATAGATTTTTGTGGTTCTCCTCTAGTTGATGAAGATGCTTGTTTGGGTATGTATTAATGAATAATGTTTCAAAATGGATAGTGTCATCCAGTATTCAACTGGTGGTTTGCATGAAAAATGTAATATTTTGATTGAGATACATTACTGATGCAGTAGTTAAGCAACTTTACTAGTCAGTATACTTCTTAATCTTATTTTTTTTTGTTATATGAGAATCCAAGACAATCTTCATGGAGCTTTAGGTTATCTCTGCTCTTTATGTTGAGAAGTCAATAATTGTAACAGTTAAAAATGACTCAAGTTAACCCCTTGAGTGGTATTAAGCATATAGCATTGTGCGGCTATAATATCTAAAGGATAAAAATTTGAGTTTATCAACCATATGGGCATACATTAGTTTAAAGAAACCCACATGTATTCAAGCCTCTTCCTTGTATATCACTCCTTAATCCCTCAGATAATATTTTCTGCCATCAGCAAAGCATCTAAGAAATTTCACCAGCATCAGAACTCCAACATGCTGCAGGTTACACATGTCATTTGCAAGCCATCGCTAAGATTTTGGTTGTATTGTTTTACCTCTGAGTGACACTTTTTTTGCACACAGTGTGAAATGGGCTCAGAGAGGTTGGGGTAGGGAATCCACTGGACACCTGTTAGGAGACAAATAGAAGCCTCCTATCAAGGCCATCCAGTATGTTCTTTAATATGCACAAGGTATGGATCTCCTGCTCATAGGGTCATCTTCCCATCCAACAGACAGCTCTTTATTTTCTCTAAGAGTCTAACTTCTGCCTACTCACATGAGATATTTATGGTACTCCAGAGTACCCCTTTTCAATTGATTGTATTTAAAGTGACATGAGCATTGAATTTAAAAACATTAATTTTATGTTTACATTATTTTTGAATTTTTTTTTCAGGAGGTTCTTAATGTAAAAAATAATATTTTCTTAAGAGATTTCCAAGTGAAACATTTAGTTATAAGCTAGAGGACACCATACATAATGTAATTTAATGCTACAAAAAGCACATTTTTCCCCCTTACTGTTATAAATAATATAAGCTTATTCTATGCATAGTCTTCCCATGGCTGAGTGGTAGCATGCTTGACTACTGACCTAAGGAACCTGGGTTCAAGCCCCGGGTAAGGCATGGATGTATGTTGCATGGATGTATGTTTATCTGCTGAGGCCGTGCCATCCTCTCAGATCCTTCTACTATGGCATATAACTGGCAGGCTCCTGTCAGACCTCTGTGGCAAGCAGCTGCTTGAGGAGATATATATTTTTTTAATTTTATTCTATGCATTCTACTAAATATTATTTCTGCAATGTATAGAATTTTTGCATCTTAAAGCTATTAAATTTGCTTGTCTTTATCTGAATTTATCACTGAACTAAATTTCTGTATTTCAGACCAGATCAATAGTTGTGCCAGGATTGATGCTGCATATGTAAGATCAGCAAGCAAAGATAATGTTCATATTAAAGGTAAGAATGGAAGTCTTGCATATGGCAAGTGTAGGCTGAAATACTTAAAAAGAAAATACTTATTGAGATATACTTTTGCAGTAACAGATCAGTCCATGTATAAAACTAAAGGCAGGTGATTATTTTGACTTCTGTTAATTTAATCCCACCCTCTTGACCCTTTATTAAGAAAGGTTCACTTTAAGTTCCTAGTTAGATTACTGTGCAATTTATACAAATTTTATGATCTAAGAATTACTTCTGCCTACTCAAGTGTTTACAAACAAGTTAGTAAAAATAGGTTGTGAATTTGCAATTCTTATAGCATTTGTTAATATTCCCAATAAGTACAATTGACCAAATTAAAATTATTTTTGGAACACTTTCATATTCTAATTACATATAAAATATACAAATAGATACAAAACAATAAATGCATTTTATATTTGATATATCCAATATTTATTTCAAAGGATTTGCTTTTGAAACTATTTATTATAGTATGTAGTAAATCTATGTATAATTTCTGTTAGCAATTATTGTTCCTAAATTAGTGTATTATAAATCTTAAATCATGCATTTTGTTTAATTTATTTTACATATTTGCTTTCATTGAAATTATCACAATATCCATGATAACTATTGTTAAATTATTAACAGTTGCTACATCTGAGTTTTGAATGACAATCTACATACATGTCTTGTTTAAACATAACTTTTTGGTGTATAGCTAAATGAAAGATTTCATTTGGTCACTGAAACAAATTATATTTTTATATTTTTAACAGATTTTAATATTTAAATTGAATGGTTGAGTTTGCCTTATCGTGGTTGGTGCTGGTTTTCACTCCACAATGGTCTGATTTGCGAGGTCACAAGGATCTTAAGTCTCTCAGAAGAGGAATAGGGAAGAAGTTCCACTGTACAGCTGTGATGGGCTAATGTTGACCTTCTATTTGGACTACAATCTAGCATCCCATTCATTCACTGACCCTTAACTTTTCCAAGCTCAGCAATGTCCCGTATCACTGATAAATAAGCACAGGCAAAAAGAGTAAATTTAATGCTGGCTTAACCTGTGGCTGAGTGGTTAGCATGCTTGGCTACTCCTCAAAGGGACCTGGGTTCAGGTCCCAGATAAGACATGGATATTTGTATCGTCTTTCTGCTGAGGTCTCAACTTCCTCACAGACCATCTCTGTGATGTATAAATTGGTAGAGAGGTCCTGTCAGACCTCTGTGGCAAGCAGCTGCTTGAGGAGTTATTTATTTATCTGTTTTTTTATTATTAGTTTGATAGAATGGTAGAATTTATTTTTCAGCCAAATATGATGGAATACTAAATATGCAGTGAAAATTAATAAAAATTGATATGAAGGAGTTTCCTAACTAACTAACTAAGAACAGAGACAACCTGAAAGCTATCTCAGGCTTGTCTTGGTTTCTCACAACATAAAAATACAGAAAATAATAATAGATTTTGAATAGCAGCTTTTTTAGCATTTTTTTAAATTATTTTTTCAGTGTCAAAGGTTGAAAATAGATGGGGTCCACAAACACACTTGGTGAATTCAACATGCCAATATATTAAACAAGGTATGAATCCTGGTAATGATGACAAAATTCAATTTACAAGTGGTATTGAGGAAAGACTGAAAAATATGGAATCTCACTTAAAGCTGAAATCAGGTAAATAATTCTCATTTCCATTTTATTGGTTTCTGCTTATCATATATATTAAAGTTACCATATTGACTCCTATAATAGCCCTTTTCCATTCCTTTTGGTCTGTGAATATGGCTATTATGTGAAAAATATCTGCAGTCACTGTAAACACTGTAATTATGAGTATGTTATCTTTTTTAACTTGATAATTCACTATAAGTCTGAAATTATGTGATATATGATAAAAAGATGAAGTTTACTTAATGTGATCAGCAGCATTGGAAAAATTCTGAACAACTGAAATCTTAATGATGGTGATTAAAATTTTATGGGACATACCAAATTTCCACAACATCTAGTCCCTAAAATTCATATGCCTAACTTCTAAAAATTGCACAAACCATAACCTTCATAAATGAAAAGGAAAACATCATCATTATCATCATCCTCAAGCAGTCATGGGCTATGGTGGTCCAACCAGATTGTGCAATTTAGTTCTGAAAGCAGATCTGTCCTGAGCTACATCTGCTGCATCTGGCCACTGACACCAATTCTAACAAGATCCTGTTTGACAATTGCCTGCCCACAACATCTAGATCTCCTCTTTCTGAGACCTTTAGACACACTGTTCATAACCTTATTTGCTAATCTCTAATTATGCATACTGGCAAGAGGAGAAACCAACAGAGTCTCTCTTTGCACAATTTGCTGCTCAAAGGAGGTTGCCGACTCCTTTCCCTAACCTCGTCATTACTTACAAATTTGAACCACCTAATACCCAATATACTGTATACGAATCAAAAATGTCAAGTTTCCTATTATCTTGTTTACAAAGCATCCAATTTTCACTACCATAACTAACCCTAGAAAGAACCAAACTATTATACAGTGTAATTTTAGTCTTTAGGTATGCCTATTTCTCCACAATCTCCATAGAAGCTTAAAGTCCCGGCAGCAATCCCTATTCATCAGTTAATCTCATGCCAAACATCACCAGTGTCTGTTACATGACTGCCCAGATAATTAAACTGCAATTCTTGCTCAAGAGTGCAACCATTCAGATTAACTGAACCACAACTTGCCTTACCAATTTTCATCACTTTAGTTTTTTCTCTATTTATCACCAAACCTACTCTACTACCAGTCTCATCAACAGCTCAAATGAATGAGTTCATCTCATCAACATCATTAGCCAATAAGACCAAATCATTTGCATAATCTAAATCAGAAATTTTCTGATCTCTAGATTATTTAAGCCCAGAATCTTTCCCTTGCAGTGAATTTCACATAACATAATCAATAACCAAACTAAAGAAGAAAGGAAACAAGATGCACCTTGTCAAACTCCAGAAGCAATTCTAAATCAATTGCTACAAGCCTTACCAACTGTTACACATGACTCAGTGTTATTATAAAGAACTTTCATTATGTTAACTAACTTATCTAGTATGCCATATGATATCACAATCAACCACAAATTTTGTTGATCAACAGAGTCAAAAGTTTTTTGAAATCAACAAAGCTAGCAACGAAAGGTTTCTGAAACTCTAAAAATTTCTCAAGAATCTGCCTAAATGAAAAAATCTGATCTGCATATCTCGTACCACTTCTGAAACCATACTGCTCATCATGCAATTATCTGTCAACAGATTCTTAACTCTATTAAGCACAATCATGCAAAGAACTTTACCTGGAACAGAAAGTAGGTTGATACCCCTATAGTTATCACAGAACTGTGATCACCTTTTTTCAAAACAGAGATAATGATAACTCTGGTAAAATCCTTAGGAACAACACCTTTATCATAAAAGATATTCAAAATTTCAGTCATCCATGTAGTAACTGAAACATTCCCAGCTCTAAGCATTTCAGTAGTAATTTCATCTGCCCCTGGGTTTATGTAGTTTAAGTTAGAAATAACCAAAGTAATTTCAGACTGTGTTTTAGGGAAACATTAAAGCCAGTAATGCATCTATCATCATTACAAACAATGGGAGTAGAACTAACCACATTGTTTAGAACATCACTGAAATGCTCATCCCATGTAGCCATGACAGAATCCTCACCTTCTATATAACCTTACCTTGTTTATCCTTCAATCCCTGTATACCTGTCATTTTCTACCACACAAAACATTAACTATCTGGTACAGCTCTCTGCTATTGCGCTATCTAGCTGCTTCTTTGGCTTTGTCAGCCAAACCATCAAACCAAAGATTTTTATCAGCTGCTAACTGATCTTTTACACGTTTATTAAGCTCTCTGTAATGCTTTCTATTAGGACTAATAGGGTATTGATTAAGGGTATTCCTGCAGTTCTTTCTTTCTGAAATAATCTCAAGTGCTTATCAAACAACAAAATAGCCTTAATAAATGAAAAAGGACAATAAACATAACCTTAATAAATAAAAGAAAAATAAAGCAGAAAAAACCTTGGTAAATGGAAATGAAACAGCACACCCATTTCTAATGACTAAATAAGGATACCAGTAGTAACAATTTAATCAAAGTTGTATTCCACCACTTCCCAAAACTATAACATATGCACTGTTAAAGAAAAAATACACTAATTAGAAAGTAATAATTATAAGAAAATTAAAACCTTAAAAAAAAGCAATTATTATGAGGAGAAATGGAAGTGCTGCTGTTATGTATTGACAAATGTTATATAAGTATAGTGTTTTATTATTATTATACTGTATATCATTACAAAATATTTTAACTAAAAAAATTCTGCTTTTTATCTGTTTCCATTACTGATTTTTAAATTTTGATAAATTGCATTCCTATTGATCAATCAAAAATAAATTTGGCCAATCTGAACAATGCTTGAAATTAGATATCAAGCATTGGTTTCAAAGAGGACTTGTTCTTTAGACAAGATTTATTAGGTTTGTGTATACTATTGCTAGCTTTTTCAGGTGAATGCTTGAGCTCATATATATTGGTGCTCAAAATTAAAGGATAATGTAATGACTGAAAAAGTGTATAAGGGAATGACATAAAATGTGATGAATGTGTAAATTTTATAATGCAAAGAAAATGTTACACATTTAACTGACATGATCATAAGCATACATATTAGGACTGCTATAAAAGAGTGCCAGGCAGTGGGCACTATTCATTTCCATTTCAACCATCATGGCATTAACTTGGGTAGCAATTTGATTTCACCATATTGCAAAGGTGATATATGGATGATTGTGTATGGTGGAAAGTGATAAATAGAATGGAAGACAGTCAATCCTAGACCAAGATATCCTGAGCCTCAATTGTACCACAGAATGCTATCTTAAAACTTTTGGAACAGTTTTAAGAAATAGGGGAGGTTAGTCATAGGCCATGACAATGTCATCTGAGGGTCACAACTGTTTAGGGCAACCACTATCTGTCTTTAATAGCAAGATGACAGCTAAGCAATTGCTTTGTGTTCAGCAGCCACAGGGATGACAGCTTCAAGACATACTGTGTACAGGAGACTGCATGAATGAAGTCTGTTTGTATGAAGACCAATGGTTTGTGTTCACCTCAATCACCTACAACAGAAGAGCTCATTTGACATGGGGTAGACAACATCATCACTGGAGTCCAGGCAAAGTGGACAAATTTTATCTTCTCATAATCCGGATTTAGTTTGAACAGTGATTATTGATATGTGTTCTTCCAGAAGAAACAAAGAACTCACCTTTGTACAACAGAGAAAGAAACCATTTTGGTGGTGATAATGCGATGGTCTGATTTGCATTATAGCGACTGGGGCCATACAGAGCTCATCTTTTAGGGAGGCACTCTGACTGCTCAGCAATACAGACTAGATTCTTGCATCCCATGTGATGCTTTTCAATGGTGCTCTCATCCCTGATTTCATCTGTGTATGATAATGCCCATCCTCATACGACTCATATGGTCAACAATTTCTTTGAAAGTGTAGATATTCATAGGATAGAGGCAAATCCTTTGACCTACATCCAATTGAACATGTGTTGAATGCTCTAGGTAGGTGAATTGCAGGACACCAGCCCTTCTCCATGAGCTCAGCTCTGCTCTTGTGCAGTGGGCTTCATTTCCATAAAACTTCATCAGCTTCCCCATTAGTAAAAGGAGACTGCATCAGCATCCTCATCAATAATATGACACTTCATCAGCATCAATAATAGACTGCATCAACATCCTCATCAATAATATGAGACTATCAACATCCTAATCAATAATATGAGAATGTATCAGCTTCCTCATCAATAATATGAGAATGCATTGCATTAATTGTAGTCAGGGGTGATCATATGTTTTGTTAACACCTCTTGTCTCTCAATTCCAGTAACTCTATTATGGGAACTCATGTGAGAGGAGATGGCTCAGTTGGTAATGCACCAGGCTCATAACCTGTAGTTCCCAGGTTCAAGTCCCATCTGGGCCACATTGAGATTGATCTCTGTGAAATTTCCACCATGCCCTCATCAGTAGGGGACACCAATGGACTTTGCAAATACCACTGTCTGTTGGATGAGACATAAAACCATGGCCCTGTGTGTGGGATAGCTATACCCTGTGCATGTTAAAGAATATGCTGGATGACCTTGATGGGAAGATACTGTACTGTCTCTTAACAGCTGTCCAGTGGGTTCCCTTCCCCCAACCTTCTCTGAGCCCTTGGGGATCCCTGTGATCTGGCCATTTAGTCCATTGTGTGCAAGAAAGTGCCACTCAGAGGTAAAATCAACCCAAGCTATCATTGTGTCACTGATGCATATTGCATGGTTTTGTCATTATCCCACTTGCTGTTACTCAGTCATGTCACAATACCTTTCCATACAGTATATAATTAAATTTGCTGAATACCATTTTGGATTATGTATCCTTTTGTCCATTTTTCTTTAATTTTGATCACCACGATGTATATATATAGTATTGTCAGCACACAAAATGTTCACCAAGGAATTTTTCAGTTGAATAGAATTTAATTTGCCATCACATTTAAGTTCATGTAATAATTTGTAACTATTACTGTGATGATAACATGTAAGTAAAATTTTTAGAAGACAGTTATGTATGTAATATTGATGTGATGGCATGCTTACTTTACTCAAACTGAAGCAAATATCTAACTCAGAGACGAAAATGGGGGTGCATACATATGATTTTATAGTAAAAAGGAAAATAGGATGCATTCTTAAGAAATCCTAAACTCTACTTTTTTTTAAATAAAATACCATCATCCTCCACTAACAAATAGATGTAATAAGTCCAGCTTTTTCTCCAAATTTGGTTCCATCCTATCTTTCACAGGTTGTGATTTGTCATTACTAATGTTGATTCTTGGGAAGTGCAAAATGTAATTCTGAAATTCAAATAACTCCTAAGAAACCTAGTTCCTTAGCACTGTTCACTAATCCCAGCGATAACACCTGAGCATTAAGGTTGTTTGAATTTGCTACAAAAAGTACACTTCTTGTGTAAGTTGTTTATTCACACATCAAATTTTTAAAAACACACTCCACATGCCAATTCAATATGCTTACTCATTTTCCATGACAAATTTAAGCAGCATAATTGCTTATAAAGGAATCTCACCCATGTTATAAATGTCATTGTAAATATATAAGCCAATCCATGCTTCAGGATCCTATGTTATAGGAAGTCTATTTATATTTTTTTGTTGATTTGGCATTTGTTTTCCCTCAGAAATCAAGGATTTAAAATAACATTTAAAATCTTTCATATTTTCTTTTATTACTCTTATTATGTGTCTGTGCCTTATTAGGATTCAAACTTTATACCTTTCTACTGCAGTGTAATGTTAAAATCACAACCAGTGGAACAGTAGGATGAAACACAGTTTTCTAGTAAAATGAAATGCATATTTTAATATGGTTATATATTTTAGGTAACTGTGTTCCTAGAAATATTTACAGCAGATTGAAACAGCTGGAAGATAGGATTCTTTATTTAGAAAGCTTATCACCAGATTATTTTCACTTCTACAGTATGGTAAGAGACAATGCAAATATCAATTTCCTCTAACATGATTTTTTATGCCTACTTGGACATGTTTGTATATCAACTATTATGAACAGTTTTAAAGATGTGATATTAGCACAAATCATTTGTAGCTATTTAAAAAACTTGCTAATATGTAAACATGTAAAGAAATATCTTTTAATATGCTGAAAGATGGTGCATTGTTTTTGCTAAAAATCATGGCCAGATACTATTGTATTGCTGGTACACAACTTGCCCTTTGGTCAAGTTTGGCAAAGTATTGTACCAGCCTAAGCGTACAGCTGGCATTTTAATTATGCGCACTTGGCTACTGATCTAAGGGACCTGGGTTCGAGCCCCGGGTAAGGCATGGATGTGTGTGTCGTTTTTCTGCTGAGGTCCTGCCTCACAGACCTTCTACTATGGCATATAAACTGACAGGCTCCTGTCAGACCTCTGTGGCAAGCAGCTGCTTGAGGGGGTATTTATTTATTTATTTATATTAAAAGCCTGATTCCTTATAGCACTTAATTGCTAAACTACAACTCTTCTGAGATCATATTAGCAATTATTTATACAAAGTGGGGGCAGGGGCTGGCTCAGTCAGTGGGCTCATAATCTGCAGTTGCCAGGTTTGAGTCCCAGCTGGGCCAGTGTTGAGATTTATCTCCACAAAACTCCCCACCCTGCCCATGGTCAGTAGAGGACACTGATGGGCTTGGAAAGGCTGCCATTCATTGGATGGATGTGAAGCCATAGCCCCATGTGTGCGAGAGCCATACCCTGTGTACTTTAAAGAACACACTGGATGGCCTTTGATGGGAGGCTACCATCTCTCCCAATGGCTGTTCCAGTGGGTCCCCAGCCCCAAACTTCTCTGAGCCTTCGGGGTCCTTGTGACTGGCCATTTAGCCAATTGTGTTCAAGAAAAGTGTTGCTCAGAGGTAAAACAATGCAACTTATACAAAGTGATGTTTTTTTTCTCATCCCTTCCTTTGTACTTTGTGCATTTTTTTTTAAATTTTAATTATTTTATGCCCTTCTTTTCATGTCCTGTGATTTGGGCTTACTTTAAGTATTTATGATAGTCCTTACTTGGAAGTAAAATTAATGTGTTGTTATTGTGAATGATGTTTATTTTGTGACTAGGAGAAAGGTACTGAATTATTGAAATATTTATATTTACTTCTCTGTATACACATATGTAACCTTTACATCACAATTGTAGACAATTTATCAAAAAAACACGGTGGCATAGTCAAAACAAGTACATATTAGTTTTAACTATTTTTAATATGCAAAATGAGGCAGAAACTTTGCAGCCACTCCCCAGCAAAAGCTTCACAGCCCCATGGGGAAGCTTGCAGTCTGAGGAACATTGATCTAACCATTTGAGTCCATTTACTAATTTTTATTAACTGTGACAAATTGACAACTATGAATAACTCCAAGACCCTTTAATGTGGTGGAACCTCATCATCTTATTTGGAAACTTGCAAAGAGATGTAGTAAATGTTGAAAACTTCCATTGACACTGTGCAAATGAGTGTTATTTCAACTAGTATAGGTACATCACGATAACACCTGTTATTCCAAATAATGGACTGATTATCATTTAACATTAAATGATCGATTTAAAATAATATAAATGTGAATTGTGCTTTTGGTAACTATAGACTAGCCTTGGTATTTTAAGCTATTTTACCTTAAAATGTTTATTTACATACAGTGCTACAGATAATTAACAAAGAAATTAGGGAAGAAAATTTATAATACTAATGTTGGATAGGAATGAGCAAAATATGTAGCCTAGCAAAATGTCACAGAGATATGAGAAAAGTATTAATTCTTTACCTAAATAGTGATTTCATGTTAATGAAGAGTGTAAAGGTAGCTTCCTTTAAATAGTGTTTCTTCAACTGTAAAGCATGATGTACTAATGAAAATGTTCTATTTCTCACATTTGTTTTAATTTGTGAAAGCTCAAATGCACTGATGCTGTTCAAAAATAAGCATTAATCTTTTAAGTTCCAAATTTTTGTGAAATTGCTTCACCTGCTCTACTAAGTTTTTTTTAGTGTGCTGTTGGCACACTTTTGCATGTAAAATTTTGAGATACTAATATCAAATATTCTTTTGATGTGAATGTATATAATTAATCATAATTAAAATGAAAAAATACTAGACATTTAAAAGTAAGAATGGATTGTGTTTGTATGGGCATGACACTGAAAGGATTAAAGGTATCTTTAAAATAATGATAAAATGGTGTTAACCTATAAATTACCACTTTGAAGTCAATTTAAATTTTAGAGGAAAAATTGTCTTGAGCTGGGTGGGATATAAACCCATGACCTCTTGATAACATGTCAGGTGCTCTGGACCACTGAGCTACTGGCTGCCAATCCAGATCTCCTCTAATTGATGATATGAACCATTTTAGAGGAGATCTTGATCGGCGGCCAGTAGCTCAGTGGTCCAGAGCACCTGACATGTTATCCGGAGGTCATAGGTTCATATCCCACCCAACTCAAGACAGTTTTTCCTCAAAAATTTAGAGTAAATAATTTTTTTGATTTAATTTTGAGGAAATAAGAAAGATAACCATTTGTGGGGGGGGGGGGAATGTAAAATAATATATATATATCAAAAATAAAACTATAAATTGGTTTGATTTACAAATGGGATGTTTTGAAGTCTGTCAAATGCTGATAAAGATTAATTAGCTCAAATTAAAACTTTTAAGGATTGAAAAAGTAGGTAAATGAAAACTTCATTCTCTTTGAAAGCTAAATTTCCATATGCACTAGAGGCTATATGCATTTTTCTAGTTTTTTAGTTTCTTTTATAGTAAATTAAAATTTTGAGCATATTTATTGTGTTGAAATATTCTTATAACTATGTTTATCTCTTATATAAAGGGATCTAATTATGGAACTTCTGAAAGCAAAGAAAGAACTAGAAGAGAGAAATATTTCTCTGTAAGTGCACTTGCTTTAAAATAAAAGTGTAAATTGTGAAAATATTTAAATGTGTACTTAAGAGAATATGCAAAATTATTTGTCATTGTGCATAACAGTCATGGAAAACAGTTGGGAAGTCTACTTTAATATTACAGAAAGTCTAGTTTTGCATGTAAGTCTCACATCAAAAGTGATATACCTTAAAATCAAGGTTCTAACTGTAAAATAACTGGGTTGATGAACTATGTGTAGTTTGAGGAGTATTAAAATTTTATGTAAAGGTTTGTGTTCTTAGTGGGATATCTATATGAAATCATTAGTGCATACTTGATAAAATTGATTGATGTATGTAATCTGTGAGAAAAAAAAAATGTGTGGCTAATATGCATAATATCAGGAATTTTGTATATTTTCCAAAGTATCATTCATCATAATATATTTCTTTCATACAGCAGTATTTCACAGCAATATTCAGGCCACAGGTAGACCTTGGTCTGGTTTTTAGTAATCTTTGTGTTCCCTAAATGTTGATAATCTAATATTAAAGCCCAAAAATATAAATTTATTTTTGGCTCTTCAAAAAAATCTTCAGTTGCCTCTGAGAAAAAAATGGGTACCACTTGGGTAAGAAATAATTCATGTATTATTTTTTATTAGCTACACTTAGAACTATATAAATAAATTATTTAATTTTAATTTTGAAAATTATATAAATTATTAAACTGGCAAAGATAGTTTGATTTTTTAAAGGGTTAAGTTGTATAATAATGCATATTTACATAGTTTTTGAGTTGTGCATTAGTTTTGTAACCTAAATATAGATTTTATGAGAATGGTTAAATGTAGGGTCATTATAAAAGAATATCCATATATTATTAAATGAATAAGTAACAAAAGTAATTGTGTGTGCAAAATGCCAAGAAACTGTCAAAGTTTTATTTTGTGTTTAACAGACTTTATGTGGGTTCATTGGTGGCATGAAATTTAACTTAAGTCCATACTTGTCTCGTCATGTCTGGTGCAACGGTTGCATTATTTCTTTTTGAAAGCTATAAATTGCAATTTTTTTGTAGAATAAACAACTTTTTAATGAATTCCTAGAAAAAGAAGTCCAGTGGTGTCAAATCAGGACCTCACATGGGCCACAAGATCAGTTTACTGCTACCAATTTGAACATTTCAGATGTTACAAGTGATACTAACTCCACACCTTTATAACAAGGAAACTTCAGGAGTTTCTTAACATTTTGGACACACAATTACTTTTGTTACATAATTATTTATTAAAATAAAGCATTTTAAAATTAAGCATGGTCTGTAAATGGTAGCTAGGTAGTCACTGGAAGCAGGGTTGGGTTGTTTTACCTCTGAGCAGCACTTTTTTGCACACCATGGGCTAAATGGCCAGGTCACATGGACCCCAAAGGCTCAGAGAAGGTTGGGGGAGGGGACACACTGGAACAGCTGTTGGGAGACAGATGGTAGCCTCCCGTCAAGGCCATCCAGCGTGTTCTTTAACGTGCACAGGGTATGGCTCTCCCACACACAGGGCCACGGCTTAACGTCCCATCCGATGGACGTCGGTCTTTCCAAGCCCATCGGTGTCCCCTATTGACCGTGGGCAGGGCGGGGAATTTTGCGGAGATAAATCTCAATGCTGACCCAGCTGGGACTCAAACCTGGGAACTACAGATTATGAGCCTGGCGCGTTACCGACTGAGCCACCCCCACCCCCACTGGAAGCAGAGCTATGCATCAATCTCCTGTGATGATGCATAGAACCGGCAAGGCCTAGCACCTAATGTACAACCCCACCTTCTCATGGTGCAGACCATTAGTACATTTCAGAAGATATACTCTCTTGTGGAAGTGAATGGAAGAAGAGGGCTGCCAGATTAGTGTGGCCTACTGATCTGGACATCTATGGCTACTTTTCTTTTTTTTCTACCCTGCTGAGGGAGTGGTCAACCACACAGGGTCCTGGTGCTGACCATATATACCAACCTGAATGGAATTATGGCTCTGAGCTTGGATCCTGATTTATGCTGCACTGGTGGGCTTCTGTGGAGGGAAAACTTTCCGCTCTGTTTTCTGTTTGTTTGTGGGTTGACAGCCCCAAGTGAATAGATTCACAGAATATGTTTATCAACTGGTGGATAATCCTGAGCAGAGGTTATCACAGGCACCTGAACTCTTTGCTTCTATTGGCATCGTCAAATTCTACATTGGAGGAAGTCTTCCAGTGCAGATGGCTTCAGCCTTTAGTGGTGGGGGAATGGGTCTTTGCCCCATGTCTGTGATTAGGGGGCTGTTTGATATTGTCGACATTCCCTCTCTCAATAAACATAGTTTCTTTAAACATCCCACTAACCATTTTCTCTCCATAGGTAGTTGGAATGTGAGGACTCTGCACAGAGCTTTTTCTCTTGATGTCCTCACACAAGAATTCCACCATTATAATTTAGATATTCTTGGCTTGCAAGAGACCAGATGGACAGATAAAGGTCAGATTCTTAAAAATAATCTTAAATTTCTCTTTTCAGGGAGGGACGACAATAAGCATCACCAAGGCGTGGGTCTGCTTCTCAGCAGACACGCTAGTGATGCTCTTCTAGGATACGAGTGCATTAATGAAAGGTTTCTTACAGCAAAATTTCAGACAAGCATTAAAAGACTTGAATGTTATCTGCTGTTATGCCCCCACTGAGGATGCCGATGAGGATGAGAAGGATAGGTTTTATGGAGAACTTCAGAATATTTTGAATTCTGTCAAGAAAGTTGATATTACCCTTGTTCTAGGTGACTTCAATGCCAAAGTTGGTATTGACCTGTGGGGAGGAGTAAATAGGCCCTTTTGGTATTGGTAGCTGCAATGGCAATGGGCAACGTCTCCTACAGGTAAGTAAACTTTTCAGAATAACTAACACTTATTACAAACACCGCGACGTACATAAGTACACATTAGTTTCACCTGATGGGCTGCATAAGAGTATGATTGATTATATATTAATTAACAGCAAATGGGCTAGTTCTGTTAGGAATACCAGGTCATATAGGGGAGCTGAAATTGGATCTGACCATTACCTTGTTAAAAGTGTCTTGCAACTTAAATTTAAAAAATGTTGTGCTGAGGTTAAAAAATTTACCTTTATTACTGAAGCTCTAATATGACCCAGCTATTGCTAAAGTTTACCTTGATAGATTACTTAGTCATATGACAGTGATAGCTTGCATACTACTGAGGTTGAGGAAGAATGGGACCTTTTCAAACAAGCTTTTTTGGAAACTTAACAGTATTCTTTTATGAAAAAAGGAGCAGAGGAAGCAGAATTATTCGAGTGATAAGGCACTTCAGCTTATTTCAGAAAGAAGAAACTGCAGGAATGTTCTTAATAAATACCCTACTAGTCCTAATAGAAAGGATTACAGAGAGCTTAATAAAAGTAAAGGATCAGTTAGCTGCTGATAAGAATCTTTGGCTTGATGGCTTGGCTTGGCTGTAACATATAATGGTGATGTGCGGCATGAGATTAACAGATGAATAGGGATTGCTGCTGGGACTTTTAAGAATCTATGGAGAGTGTGGAGAAATAGGCATATACACCTAAAGACTAAAATTAGACTTTATAATAGTTTGGTTCTTTCTAGGGTTAGTTAAGGTAGTGAAACGTGGACGCTGTGTAAACAAGATAAAAGCAAACTAGATGCTTTTGATTTTAGATGTTTATGCAGTATCTTGGGTATTAGGTGGTTTAACTTTGTAACTAATGATGAGGTTAGGCAAAAGAGTCTGCAACCTCATTTGAGCAGCATATTGTGCAGAGAGAGACTCCGCTGGTTTGGCCATGTTACCCGTATGGATAATTATAGATTGGCGAATAGGGTTATGAACAGTGTGCCTAAAGGCCTCAGAAAGAAGGGGCGACCTAGGATGCGGTGGGCAGACAATGTCAAACAGGACCTTGTTAGAATTGGTGTGCAGTGGCCAGATGCAGCAGATGTAGCTCAGGACAGACTTGCTTGGAGAACTAAATTGTATGGTCTGGTTGGACCTCTGTAGCCCTTGGCTGCTTGAGGATGATGATAATTCTTTTATAATGACTCTATATCCAATTTCACTGCAATTAATCTATTGAGTAAAAGTTATTAATAACTAAATTTTATATTGGGAAGTGAAGCATTTTTGATGTGCATTAATGCAAAAAGGTAAAAACAAACATGTCTGAAATGAAATATTGTGAAACGAATGAAAAGCTTGCTGACTTTATTGTGAATCCCTTGGTCATCTGTGGTATGCATTGCCACTAATTTGGATATTTCTTCTATGTATGTTCTCAGCATGAATCTACTGGCAGACAAATCATTGTTTTTTCACTTCATTTCTAAATCTTGGTTTTAAGAATTGTTGTAAGCATTTGGTGATTTTTGAAACTTTTTTACTCTTCACACAAACTCTAGAACTTGCTGTTAAGAACACCCTTCTTTCAATATTACTGAAGATGCAATATCAGGTGCCATTATATACTGGCAGGATAATGCATTTGTTAAGAAGCAAATTTTGTTTGGTGAGGACAAAAGTTACCAAAAAAAGCCACTGAACTCTTCATATATACTTGAAAACAAATATTTGAAATAAAGCAAATGAAATAAAGATTACTTTCCTATATGTGGATTTAAGAACCTAGCCATAATCCTTGTAATGCTACACTTCTTAATGTCATAGAATATAAAACTTCTGGAGTTATATATTTCATAACTAAGAAATTAACCACCGAAATTATCTGACAATTAGAGTTATGATAATAAAGAAGTTCATTTATAAAATGGTGGAAAGCATCAGTTAGTCTTGAGTATAGAAGAAAAACTGCCTTGATCTGGATAGGATATAAACCCACAACTTCCTCTCTGACTGCTAAGCTACTGATCAAGATCTCTTCTACTGATGGCTCTAAGCATTTCACTTCGAGTCAGTCATTAGAAGCTATCTTAACTGTAATTGAAGATAACTAGTGGTGGTGGAGATAGAATCAAAATTAGAATAGTAGCAATCCCTGACACCTCATAAGACAACTTGCAGATTAATCCTTGAATGACAGTGATAGTTCAAATAGTTAAAAATGCAGTAAAGATGCAGTAAAAATGAAGGAATAGCATTATTTGTTTCAATCACTTAAAATCTCAACAGAAATTTTATAACTTCAGACTTAAACTTTTAATGACCATAACAATCCAACACTACTGAAGGGTAGTAAAGATTAAGTAATATCACTTTTAATCAATCCATTTCAAATCTCAACTCACATAATCATTAAAGAGTTAAGCCAGGAGTTCTCAAACTTTTTCCAATCACAACTCCCCTTTTGTCAGAAATTTTCACAACCACCTTTACCATTAATTGAATTATTTGTGACACCCCTTAACATTGATGGAATATTGATGACCCTCTTTTACTATTGATGGAATTCATCACCTTACCCCTTACCATTGACGGAATTTGTTCCATACATTCCTTCACAATTGATGAGGGACCAGGGTGGCTCAGTTGATAGTGTGCCAGGCTCAGGAATCTGCTGTTTTCAGGTTTAAGTCCCATCTGGCCAGTATTCAGATTTATCTCTGCAAAATTCCCAACCTGCTTTCAGTCAGTAGGAGACACTGGTGAGCTTGCAAAGGCCACTGTCCATTGGATGGGATGTAAAGCTGTGGCTCAGTGTGGGGAGAGCCATACCCTGTGCACATTAAAGAACAAGCTGGATGGCCTCGACTGGAGGCTACCATCTCTCTCCTACCAGCAGTCCAGTGGGTCCCCTTCCCCCCAATCTTCTTCATGGCCTCAGGGTCCTGGTGACTGACCATTTAACCCGTTGTGATAAAAAAAGTGCCACTCAGAGGTAAAACAATGCAACCATTTACGAAAATAACTTGAAATTGAGATGAAAATGTTTTCACAACAGAATGCTCCAGATAAGTACCAGAAAGTTCTGGTAAACTAAGATGCGTGGAGTGGCTGATTGCAGAATGGAGGGAGAGGTGTTTGTGGATTATAGTTAGCTGGGAACACTTCAGAGTGAGTGGAGTAGAGGAGAGCTGGAGGTTATCATTTTCATATAGTATAGGAGGTATTATTGTTGCTCTCTGTGTTACAGGAGTAGAGAGAGGAGGAGGAAAAGGGTCTTGTGATTTAGTCACTGAAGCAAGTGTTAATAACATATTGAGTTTTAACTCCCATTTTTACAATGGATGAAGTAGATATTTTACACATTCAACCATATCCAGCTGGGACCCCCCCCCCCCCCCTCTAAGATGCTCACAATCCACAGTTTGAGAAATGTTGGGTTAAGCAAAAACAATTTAAAAGTGACTTGGTTCTTGTATTTATGACTATAAATGCCAAAAAAGAAAAGTATCTATCATAACTGCTTTGTCCATTTTTGTTTAGATTTTAAACAGAGTTATGTCATAGCTTAACCAGCTTGTTTTAGAGCAGAGTGGATAAAATTAATAGCACTTATTTTAAATGGATTAGAAATAATCTCTGGAAATTCACATTTTCAAATCTTTTATTACTCATTTGGCACATACACATAATTTAATAATATATTTTGTTAACACTTATTTTACAGGAATAAATAATAAAAAAAATTGAACTAGAGTTTGATATTTGTACTAAAAATATACATGAAAATAAAAAAATTTAATTTTTCACGAATTTCTTTTATACATACATGATCAAAATATTGAAAATGGATTTTTTTTCTACAAAATAATTAATTAAAAATTTTCATAATCAGCCTGTCAGTTTTTTTATTCCTTTAATAATAATTTTTAAGCTAAATGGATACATATATGCTGCAATGACAAAATGCAATTCAAATGTTTATAATTGGGTTGTGGTAAAATTGAAAGTTGTCTTGGAAAGCCAATTTTTTTTGTCTTAGAAATAAATAAATTTTTATTTTTATGTTTTTTTTTTTTAGATATGTTGTATCATTATCCTCGTAATCTTGTAAAAGTGAATTATTAACTTGTATATCATAACTAGCTATCATTGACACAGTCAACAGACCAATCGAAGTTTTCATAATTAGTTGTTAAAATGTTTAATGAGCAATTCTAAGACAAATAGTTGCCATCATTGATAGTTAATGTCTGACAAAAAATTTTGTAGATAAGTTTTACTAGTTTCTCTAATCAATCACAGAACTGGGTCTCCTTTTTCTTGCCAATAACAAACTTATGTAGCATTCACACATCTAATTACAAACTTGTGAATACTCCAAAATCATTACTTGTAAAGGATTCCCACATTCAAAATTCATTCTTCAGGAGGTAAAAGACATGAACTTACTAGCAAATATTTTATTATCATGCATTTTATGAGTAATAATTATTAGTTACTGATCTTAATAATAGCTAACGAAAAAATTATAAGTAATCGATGTTGAAAAGTTTATCAGTCTGTCCTATTTTGTCTTTTATTGATTGTTATGTGTTAAAATTAAAGAGTTTCAATAAATTCTTGAAATTTTTATCAGTTGTTGCTTAGAAAGAGTAACTTGATATAAAAGTAGTGAATGAAGCACATGAAATTTTCTGGAATATTTCATAAGAACAATACTGCTTTCTAAGAGGGCATTTTATTTAATTTTAATGTGTAATAGATGTGTTGTTTTAATGTGTCTACTAATAAAATTATATGGAAGTGATTAAACTAACCTCATAGTATTTTTTAATATTTGATGTATGTATCGTTTAGAACTGGAGCATAGCTGAAATTGAAAATCGGATGCACAGTTTACGAGATGCCTTAAAATATAAATCACAAACGAAAAAAATGGACAACTATGAGTGAAAAATTTCTGTATATTAGTTGCATATGTGTATTATTTAACATTTCTGTAAAGCTTTTTAAAAGTAAAACATAGACCTACATTGAAATTAAAATAAGTCAATGTAAATGCAGTAACTAGCAGAGTTCAGGAGTACAAAATCATTTGTATCGTACTTCAGTGTCAGAAATGCTTTATGAGAAAAATTGGCTAAATATAATTCATGAATTTTTTCCAGTCCATATTCATGTTGCACAAAATGTTATTTACAGTGAGTTTACCATAGCATGAATGATCTTTCACATGATCATTTATAGTCTGCTTTGGAACAAAGTGTCTTGTAGAGTTATGGCAAATGTACATTCACAGAAAAGCAATATAATATTGAATACCCTGCACTCGTAAAATTGTTCTGTAAGACAATAAATAGGATGTAACAATTAATTTTCTGTATCTTCCATGTCATAACCATGGTGACGAATATGTTTAAGATATTTCTTCAAGATGTGGGCATCATAGTTAAACATTCTTGGCTTATTGCAATCTGGATCTACTATTTTTTGTCCTTTGTGTTTAAGGCATTTGCGAGCACATCGAGGTCCATTATATAACCCAGGTTCCCATTGTTTAACACATATTGCACAGTTGTTGATACACCAATATAAAGTGGATTTGCTGGACATCTCCTCTGCACAGAATGTTGCTAAAGCCACAGATAAAAGTACAATCCAAAGTGATCTTTTAAGGTCTGCCATCATTTCTCACTCTAAAGTGAATGGAAAGTAAAAATTATACAAGAACAGAGGTTACAAAAGTATATTTATAGGATGTTTTGATAAAATTAAGCAGAAGGATAGTATGAATTTTACACAGAAAAGAATTTTTTCATCAACATGCTCTTTACATCTTACCATACTACAGTTTATGAATATAGTGCTATTCTTATTTAAATTCATAATATTAGGTTATAGAATATTCACTCGTGTGAAAGTGAAATAGATTTACTTTTAATGTATGCCAAAAGCCAATAGCGATAAAATATTAAGGCAGTTTATAGAATGTCTAAAAAAAAGTGTAAATGGGAAATGCAACTTTGGTTGAGAAGTATGTTTTATTAAATTGGGGATAAAAGTTTTGACTGAGAACAAATTCTGAAGGGTATTTTGTAATGGCTACTGATAATTGTCTGTATATTCTTATGCAAACAAATATTTAACATTAAGAAAGAAGTATGAATTAACACATTAACCTTTTTCATATGTCATAATGGCCCACATCATACACAAGATAGCTCCAGAAGCTTTAAAGTTTTGAACACGTGTATCAGTATTCTTGAATGATGTTCCACATTTTTATTGCGCTTTTCCTTGTCTCTATAGCATGATCAATGCTTGACATTTATTGAAATTGAATTACATCAGTGATAACTTATAAGCATATAGAATTACTCTTTATCACTACAGTTCATAATATTATATATCACTTATTAAAGTACTAATTGCATTCTCTGTCACCTTTTGATATATAAGAGAACTGCAACTAGATAAACATAATGTCACAGTTCCAGTTTTATGCACGAATCATCGTAGAATATTTAGCAATAATATGATACATAGGTTTGGTTGTTTTACCTCTGAGCTGCACTTTTTTCGCACACAATTGGGGGGGGGGGGGGCTCAGTCGGTAGCGCGCCAGGTTCGTAATCTGTAGTTCCCAGGTTCTAGTCCCAGCTGGGTCAGCGTTGAGATTTATCTCCGCAAAATTCCCCGCCCTGCCCACCGTCAGTAGGGGACACCGATGGGCTTGGAAAGGCCGCCGTCCGTCGGATGGGACGTTAAGCCGTGTGCGGGAGAGCCATACCCTGTGCACGTTAAAGATCACGCTGGATGGCCTTGACGGGAGGCTACCATCTGTCTCCCAACAGCTGTTCCAGTGGGTCCCCTCACCCAACCTTCTCTGAGCCTATGGGGTCCATGTGACCTGGCCATTTAGCCCATGGTGTGCAAAAAAGTGCCACTCAGAGGTGAAACAACACACAATGGGCTAAATGTCTGGTTGAAGGCTCCAAGGGCTCATAGAAGGTTGTGGGGAGAAGACACACTTAACAACTATTAGGAGATACATTAAAGTACTCCCCTCCGGCATCTATGCAAAATGGCAGTTGCCTACGCCAATTCTTGAACGCTTGGTGGTGCTGTGGGGAAATACTTGCACCTCTGAATTTAACACATTTTGCAAGGTCTTGCACCCTTGAAAAAGTCTTCCCAGATAGTTCTTTTTTAATTTTTGAAAACAACGAAAAATCGCATGGTGCAAGATTGGGTATATGCATGATGGGGTAACTATTTGATTATTTCATGCTCCAGATAGGCTATAACTGTCTGTTTTTGTGAGCATTGGCACTATCGTGAAGAAAGAACCCTTGACCTGTTGGTGGACGCTGCTTCATTCATATCGTTAATCATTTTGGACAAAATATTGGTGTAATATATTTTTAGGTAAGATGTCCATGACTACCACTCCTTGGGAATTGAGAAAAATTTGTGAACATCAAGAACATCTTCCTTGAGAGAAAGCAGTTCATCTTCTGCAACCCAAACATAGTTGTCTATTTTTCTGGTAGTTGTATAGTAATAAAGCCACATCTCATCCGCTGTGACAATGTCTGTTAACCGTTTGAGGCCACTTGGTTCAAACATTGCCATCATGTTGCACGAGTTGACTCTAGCCCATTTTTGCTGTTCTGTCAGTTTGTGGGGTACCAATTGGTACAGCTCTTTAGGAAATGTTGATGACTATTTGTTTCCACACTGCCAATCGATACACAGATATCTAAACTTATTACCTGAATGATGATGTGTGGATTTCCCTTAACGGGTTCACGAACAGCAACGATGGTTCTCTCATTCACATCCTCCTCCTTTCGTCTTCATACACGTGGAAGGTCTTCAAAGCTCTGCTGTTCTCTGAATTTGTTCATCCATCCCGTAATAAGGGCAATATGAACAGACACGATCCCCATATACTATAATAAATTACGTGTTTTTTTTTTTCGTGTCGTCCTCAAACTGCATACTTGTGAAAATGTAAAATCGTTACTAGGCTCCACAGCAACAATTCACTGCCTTCCTGTGGCCGAGTGGTTAGCGCGCTTGGCTAGTGATCTAAGGGACTTGGGTTTGGGCCCCAGGTAAGGCATGGATGTGTGTATTTTTCTGCTGAGGTCCTGCCATCCTCTCAGACCTGTGGCAAGCAGCTGTTTGAGGGAGTATATATTTTTGACGCACCTCCAGTGAAGAGAAATGATGTTATAGTCTCAGTTTTTAACAGGTAATGACAAGTTTCGACAAACTAACAAAATGTAGCTTGTTAATTTCGTAGGAATGAATGTAAATCTATAGACACTTGTCAAAAACGTTTTTGAACGCCCTCGGTATTCTAGATTGTCTAACGATCATCAATTTAGGGCGATCAACAGAGTCTGGGTTGTTTTATCTCTGAGTGGCACTTTTATGCACACAATAGGCTAAATGGTCAGGAAAATTGGGGGAAGGGTCCCACTGGTCAGATCTGAGAGACAGATGGTAGCCTCTCGTCAAAGGTCATCCACCATGTTCTTCAATGTGCACAAGGTATGGTTCTCCTGCACATGGCGCCATGGCTTAACATCCCATCCAACAACAAATGGTTGCTTTTTCAAGTCCATTGGTGTTCCCTACTGACCCTGAGCAGAGGGAAGTTTTGTGGAGATAAATTTCAATGCTGGCACCTCTCGGGTTTGAACCTGGGAATTCAAAGTTATGAGCTGGTGCGCTACCGTTTGAGCCCCCATCAACAGAGTTAAAAGCCTTTTTCGAAATCTATAAAACTAGTAACCACGTGTTTCTGAAGCTCAACAATTCTTAACGATCTGCCTAAGTGAAAATATTTGATCTATACATTCCCCACCACTTCTGAATCCAGACTGTTCATCACGTAGTTGTCCATCAACCAAATTCTTAATTCTGTTAAGCACAATAATGCAAAAACAACTTTATTTGGAACAGAAATTATGCTGATACCCCTATAGTTAAACAAGAACTATGATCACTTTTTTTTTTAGCAATAGGGGTAATAACTAGGAAAATCCTTAGGAACATCTTTATCATAAAAAAATATTAAAAATTTCAGTCAGCCATGTGACAACACAAATGCTCCTAGCTCTTAGCATTTCAGTGTTAATTTCACCCACCGCAGGGGATTTATGCGCTTTTAACTTAGAGATGGCTAAAGCGATCTCAGAATGTGATACTAGGGCCAACGTGAAAGCCAATAATGTATCTATTCTCATTAGAAACAATGGGCGTAGAAATAATCACATTGTTTAGAACATATTTGAAATGTTCAGCCCACCTAACCATGACAGAATCCTCATCTTTAGTATTACCTTACCATATATGCCAGCCTCTTCTCATACGAAAAATTAACTATCTACAATAACTTCCTGCTATTGTGCTGTCTAGCTCCTTCCTCTGCTTTGTCAGCCAAGGTATCAAACCAAAGATTATCAGATTATCCGAAATTTATCTACTAACTGATCCTTTACACGTTTATTAAACTCTTTGTAATATTTATTAAACTCTGTAATACTGTATTAGGACTAGGAGGGTCTTTATTCGTGCACTTCCTTTCAGAAATAAATTCAATAGCCTTATCACTCAATCTTGTTTCCTTTTACCCAAAAGAATACAATTGGTTTCAAGAAAAGCCTGTTTAAACTGATCCCATTCTTTCTCAACTTTAATAATAAGAAAATCATGATCGTCATAATAAATGACTAGCCTATCATAGTATGTTTTGGTTATATATAACTTTCAGAGTTTCAATGTTAAAGGTAGTAGGTAAAGCTCTACCTTAGCAGAACAGTTCTTAAGCTTCAATTGTAAAACACTTTTAACCAGGTAATGGTCAGATCCAATTTCGGCTCCGCTATATGATCTGGCATTCTTAACTGAACTAGCCCATCTGCTGCTAATACGTAATCGATCATTCCTACGCAACCTATCAGGTGAAACCCGTGTGTATTTTTAAATATCACGGTGTTTGCATTACGTGTTGGTTATTCTCAAACCGTTACATTTACTTGCCTGTAGGGGACGTTCCCCATATCCATTGAACTACCAATGCCAAAGGGTGAGGGGCGGGGGTGGCTCAGTCGGTAGCGCGCCAGGCTCGTAATCTGCAGTTCCCAGGTTCGAGTCCCAGCTGGGTCAGCGTTGAGATTTATCTCCGCAAAATTCCCCGCCCTGCCCACCGTCAGTAGGGGACACCAATGGGCCGTACGTCGGATGGGACGTTAAGCCGTGGCTCCGTGTGCGGGAGAGCCATACCCTATGCACGTTAAAGAACACGCTGGATGGCCTTGACGGGAGGCTACCATCTGTCTCCCAACAGCTGTTCCAGTGGGTCCCCTCCCCCAACCTTTTCTGAGCCTTTGGGGTCCATGTGACCTGGCCATTTAGCCCATGGTGTGCAAAAAAGTGCCGCTCAGAGGTAAAACAACCCAAGCCAAAGGGTGCTATCGCCCCTGCCCAAAGGTCAGAGTCAGTAGCAACTTTACCATTGAAGTTATCTAGCACAAGAGAAATATCCATAATCTGCTTGACCGTATTCAAAATATCCTGAAGTTGTATGTAAAACCTATCTCCCCTTCATCAGAATCCTCTGTAGGGGCATAACAATAGATAGATAACATTCGAGTCTTTATTAGTTCTAAATTTAGCCTGTAAGAAATCGCTCATTAATGCAGTCATATTCTAGAAGAGCATCACTGGCATATCTGCAGAGAAGCAAACCTACACCGGAGATGCTTTCCATCCTTCCTCGCTGAAAAGAGAAATTTTTTACCTGTCCTTTTGCTGTCTTCGTGAAGGGGTCCTCACGTATCATGTACCAGCAGAGAGAAAATGATTAACAGGATTTTTGAGAGAGAGAGGGCCAACAACATCAAACAGCCCCCTAATCGCAGGCATAGGGCAAAGACCAGTTCCCTCATTGCTAAAGAATGAAGCCTGCTGGTAGGAACCAGAAGTGGACCCCTTCAAGAATCAGAAACTAGGTAGAAAATGACTCCTGAGATTTAGATTTTTAGGATTGGCGATACCCAGCCTACATTAGCTAAATGTAGGTGTTTGGGTACCTGCGATGGCATCCGATCAGAATTATCAGCCAGCTAATATAAGGTATGCTGTGCCTCTGATGACTTAGGGTTGGCAACCCATGTACAAACAGAAAATGCGGCGGCACATTTTTCCTCAACATAGGCCCACCAGTGCAGCATGTCCAGGATCCATAATCGAGCTCAAAGCCATAAATCATTCCATCTAGTGGGTATAAAAATCCAGGACCCTGTAAAGTTGGCTACTCTTTAGCAAGGCAGGAAAAAAAGGAAAAGTCACAGATGACCCGATCAATAAGCAAACTGATCTGGCAGCCCTCTCCTTCTGTTTCCTTTCAGAAGGAAATATCTCTCTTGAAAGGTACTAACAGCCTACACCACAAGAAAGCGGGATCGGACATTAGGTTCTAGGCCTGGCAAGTTCTGTACATCATCATCATCACCAAGGATTAGAACACAGTTCTCCAACTGTAAGCCTAGCTACCATTTATTAAAAATAAATAAATACCCCTTCAAGCAGTTTGCTTGCCACAGAAGTCTGACAGCAGTCTGTCAGTTTAATACTCCATAGTAGAAGACCTGTGAGGATGGCAGAACCTCAGCCCAAAGACATACAAACATCCATGCCTTATCCGGGGCTCGAATCCAAGTCCCTCTGATTTGTAGCCAAGCACGCTAACCACTCGGCCATGGGGACGGCTTACCATTTATTACATATTATATGCTATGTATGTAACTATATACTAGGTATAATAATATATACGCTAGAGAAAATAAAAAACGCAACACTTGCAAGAAGTTATGCAAATGTGACGAAATTTAGGGAGGCGGACAAAAATTAGGGAGACGGTTTTTTCTCACCGGACAAAAAATTAGTCACCTCTGGCTGAATGTCACCATATAGTGCGTAACTACCCTGTGCGCTCGAAGAACAGCCGAAATCTTGTTTGGCATGGATCCACCAGTGTGCGGATGTAGTGCACATCAAAATTCATCCACTCTTCCAGCAGCAAATGCCGCAGTTCGGCAGATTGCCAAATGACTGGGACGGTGCTTCACTCATTGCCCCAAATAGTCCCACAAGTTTTCTAAGGGATTCAAATCCTGGGATTTAACGGGCCAATTGAGATGCTCGAAGGCTTCAGAATGCTCGTCATGCCAATCTGACACTTCGAACCCTGTGCACGCGGCAATTTTCGTCTTGGAAGATGGGTATCCTTCCGTTGTTCACTGTGGAGATGCCGCACAAAAGGCAACGTGGTCGTCCAGCAGTTCCATATAGCCCTTCTGGTTCAAGTGTGACTTTACCGCAACCAAAAGACCCATTTCCTCGTACGTGAAACACCCTCAGAACATCACAAAGCCTCCAGCTTGAACAGAACCTTTCACACAGCCCGCATGGAAGGCTTCATGAAGCTTACGATGTACCCTTCGCCTCTCATTATTCAAGTACAAGAAAAACGTGACTCATCCGACCAGATCACACGCTCCCAAGAGTCAACAGTCCAATATTTGTGGCATCGCTCTCACTGTAGCCATGCAGAGCTGTTAACATGGGTCTCTTCTGCAGTACTCTACTCCAGATATCCATAGCATGCAGTTCCCTTCGGAGTGTTCATTCAGAAACGGCTTGTTGTAGGCCTGCATTGACTGACTGGAGCAATTCCTGCCTCATTGCAAAGCGGTTTGCCCTAACAGTGCATGACACACTGCGGTGGTCCCTATTGGTGAGCACAATCTTTCTGCTGCAGTTATGGCGACGATTAGCGATGGACTGCGATGTACGCCACTGCTTGAAGACCCTTTCAACAGTACTTTTTGACAAACCTGCAAAGGCAGCAACTTATCGTACACTATGCCCTTTGGCTCAGCCAAACGCAATACCTTTTTTGTGACTCATTCACATCTTTGTTGGGACCCATGTTTCATGGAGCAATTAACATACACATGGCACACAACCACTTCTTGTCACTATATGAACCGCGTAGCGCATGGCACAGCTATTTGTAGGACGCTTTAATTACTGGTGCGCCCTCTGTTGCTGTTGAACAGATATAACCCTCTTACAGAGGGAGATGACTAACTTTTTGTCCAGCGAGTTTATATGGAAATGATTAGGTTTGCAGGACGATTGAAATGATTGGACAAGCGCGAGCTGACATCACAGGTGCGGAGCAGTCAAACACAGATAAAGGCAACCAAAGCCCTGGTTGAAAAAATATTGTGGAAATTGTTCTAAACCGCTAAAGATGCCCTTATGCAGAAATCGAGAGCTATTCCAACAGTTAACAAACTTTGAGTATGGAAGAATCATCAGCCTTTTAAAGAGCTGGTTTCTTGTACAGAGATGTGGCCAACAAGGTTGGTCACAATCGCAACACCATCGTACACATATGGCGCCAGTGGGTTCAAGAAAGATCCAGCACACACCGACAAGGATCAGGAAGCCAATGTATGATCACGGAACGACAGGACTGTCATTTGAGACTCATGACATTGCGTGACAGATTCGTGACTGCAACGCAACTGTATAGCGACTGGCAACAGGTAACACGTGGAATACCTACCAGGCGGACGTAAACAACAGGCTTTTACGGTTTTCATTGCGAACCTATCGTCCGACACTGTTTGCCCCTCACGTGCACACGTGTATGTCTTCAGTGGTGTCGCCTCAGACAGAACTGGAACGAACAAGAGTGGAGTACCGTGGTATTTAGTGACGAATTTTGTTTTGGTCAGCATGATGGTAGACAACGTTTTTGCTGTCATCCAGGGGAAAGGAACGCCACCCAGGGCATGCGACATCATCACACGGCTCCACAGTGGTGTCTTGGTGTGGTGCCATTAGTCGGACATCTCGATCAGAACTGATCATCATAAGGTCATCTCAACTGCCCAACGATATGTTACCAACATTTTTCAGCCAGTGGCTGCCCCATTTGTTCAGCAGCACGGAACCTTTTACTAGCAAGATATAGCCCACACACTCTGCAGTATCTATACAAGCAAAATGATCAGGTACTACCATGGCCAGCACACTCGTTGTATCTTTCACCTAAAATGAAAAAAAGGTGAAATGGAACAGTGACTTCATGTATTTGTCGTTATATCCCTCAGGAGAATATTATAGAGCTGTACGATAGCCTTCCTTGCAGTGTTCACAAATGCATTGATGCGTGGGGCGATTTAGCATCATACTAACTATACCACTTTACCGGGTAGGTAAAGTGGTAATTTTCCATATTTTTTTTTTGTTAATGTAATCAATTGCACATCTCAGTGTATGCTAACAGCTGCCTGCATTTCAATAAAATTGAATAAATAGTTCCAGGTGTTGCAATTTTTTTCCTGTAGTGTATGTGTTACATTATTTCCTTTCTACATGATTATGAAAGCAAGATGTTATATAAATCGACCGAACATAAGGACACGATACTACTTACTGTGTACCTATGGGCAGGGCCGCCGAGAGAATTTAAGGGCCCCTATGTAATATTATGCTCGGGGCCCCCCTTGAAAACTTTTTATGTTTACAAATCATTAATAGCAATTATTCTGGACACAATGATGACATACAGAGGAAAAAAAGCCTGTTGCGCAGTCAGGCATGCAAAAACATAGGCCTACACAGTTTGTATCACATAAAACTTTTTAGCATAGGATCGATATATAGCCTAACTAAGAATAATTTTTGTAAGAAAAAGTAGATTCACTTAATCTGACGGGCCCTTATTGCTGACGGGCCCCTATGCACTAGTCCCCCTTGCCCCCCCCCTGTCGGCGGCCCTGCCTTTGGGCATCTGTAAATCCGGCCCTATTCTAAAAAACTTTCAGCACCTATGTTTAGTGAACATTTTTTGATAGTAGTAAAAAATACCCTTCAAATAGCTGGTTGCTGTAGAGGTCTGACAGGAGCCTGTCAGTTTATATGCCATAATAGAAGTCAGTGAGAAAGGTGAGATTCTCAGGAGAAAAACGACACAAACATCCATGCCTTAAACGGGGCTCAAACCCAGGTTCTGTTGATCAGTAGCCAAACAATAACTGAAAGTGAAGTTAAAAACTCATTACTCAAAATTTGCACAGTAATATGTCTTTGAAGTTGAAGAACATGCACCTCAAAGATGTTAAAAGTACTTGATTATTTTTGCTCCCTACTTTCATAAAGAGTACGATTGGCCCTGCATCTAGAACGGAAGATTTCAGCCATTTGGTGCATTTAAAATGACAGAAACATCTTTAGGAAAAAAAATAACCAACCATGGAAAAACATTTATTAGGAATAACCTTTTATCCTATCTACCTTCCAAGATACATGCATGTAGTTAAACCGTGATACCTGAATGTCGTCTTCTGTGGAAAGCAGCAGGCTTGTGCTCCTTACTGAAAGACCAAAGAAACAAAGAATATTTGTAAGTTTTCTGAATATAATGAATAATTGCAAAATGCAGTCATGAAAAATAAATTCTGAAGGATAGACGAATTGTCCATTCGTTTTTAAATATATATATCATCAAAGTTCACAGATACGAGTACAAAATAAGGTTATGGTGATTTAACAATAGTTATTCATTTCAGTAAGACTTTATTTTCAGCAGTGGTGGATCTAGGCTGCAGGGCGGGCATGCCCCACTTTTGAGAATGCTAGTAAGGTCAATGGAGGGCAAAAGTTATTAAACTTGTGCGCATTTCATGCTTGCTTCATGAAAATTTTTAAAAACTTCTAAAACGAAGGCTGTAGTTCCCAGGTTCGAGTCCCAGCTGGTCAGCGTTGAGATTTATCTCCGCAAAATTCCCCGCCCTGCCCACGGTCAGTAGGGGACACCGATGGGCTTGGAAAGGCCGCCGTCCGTCGGATGGGACGTTAAGCCGTGGCTCTGTGTGCGGGAGAGCCATACCCTGTGCACGTTAAAGAACACGCTGGATGGCCTTGACGGGAGGCTACCATCTGTCTCCCACAACAGCTGTTCCAGTGGGTCCCCTCCCCCAACCTTCTCTGAGCCTTCGGGGTCCATGTGACCTAGCCATTTAGCCCATGGTGTGCAAAAAAGTGCCGCTCAGAGGTAAAACAACCCACAACTCTAAAACGAAGGAGAAAACGGAAATCCAGTCTTGCCCCCCCCCCCCCCCAAACCTTTTTCCTGCTCGATTGCTTCGCTTCGTCTGCCTCCATTCAGATTTTCTCTTCTAATATGCTCTGTCGTCGGCAGAAAGAGGATCCCCATGCGCTGGATGGGAATGGATCTCTATGTTGCGATCTTGTGCAACCACGGCAATTCCCGGTTCCGCCTGACAGCACTACCTGGTTAAAGAAAAGCCATGACTATCTAGAGCCGGGGGCAAGGAATACGCCCTATAGGCGCACCTCAACCCCGGCTTCACATGGCAGCAGTCCTATAGAAGGAAAGCTGACCACCGGAAGAAACCTTACTTTAATCTATTCCCCGGTTTGCAAATGTGCAAGGATATAAAGATCCAGGCTCGATCGGCACCCGGGGTGGAGACTCTTAGTAGGACCCAGACTTTTTGGACAACGTAATAGATACGCGACATTCCCGGTGCACCACAGCTCAAGGCTGTATATCACCATAAGGGAGATGTCACTGAAACCACTATGAACTAGAAAGCTCCTATCAATTAAACTTGCCTTACAATATTCCTGCCTACAGCGAGAGAAGACCTGTATGTGAAGAGAGAAGCACTGCTTGTTAGTATTGCCTGCTCGAAGATTTAATCATTGAGGTGCAGTGAGAGTGGGATCTTTTGAATTTTGAGCGATGCCTAGGAAATGCCCATCACTCACTGAATTTTGCCAAGAAACATGCCAATAAATAAATAAAAAGATCTTAGTCTTTGAATTTTGAGCCAGAAAAATAAAGTGAAAGTCCTAACTTTTAGGGTCCTCCGCAGTAGAGGCTCCTAGGTACTTCCATCGGAAGCCAAACCTCGAGGGACTCCAATCCTCTCGGCATGACCCCAACTTCGTCCTCTCCATCGAGCCGGGCACCACAGCCCGCTCGCCGTCTCGGCCTAACACCGTGCCGGGCCGCTTCGGGGACACCTGGCCAGTAGCCGGACAAACCCAGCCGGCGGCCCTCCCACAACCACGACAAAGCTTCGGCCTACCGGGGCTCACAACACCGCAGCACCCGGACCCCACTTCGCAGAGGAACCCAAGTTCCTCCACTGCAAAGCCATAAGTCCAAATCTCATTCATGTGGGACTCTTAGTTTGGCTGTTCCATCGATAAGCTCGCCGGCCACAGGTGGCCAACAAGGGCCGCGAGCCTCCAACTTCGTCCTCTCCATTGTGAACGGGCCGAAGCACACCAAGAGCATCCGTCCACCTACTTATCATCGGGACCGCCTCAGAGAGCCCACGAACGAGTGTGGGGGAGAGGGACACAACTCAGTCCGCAAGTCACTCCAAGAGCCCCAGGAACGGGGAGCACCAAATCCCACCCAGGGCCAATAGAACGGCCCCTCAATCTCGGCTGTGACCCCCCAGCTTCGCTGGGGAGAAGTGATCAAGCAAGCAGGACCGCCCCACTCTAAAACGGTCCGCCCACCCTCAACAGCCCCCCTCCACCGAGGGGCCACAGGACTTCAACACCAGAGCACCAGCGATCCGAGCCCAACTTCTCGGAGGCACCGTAAGCCCCCCCCCCCCTCGTCAAGGAGGTCCCACTCCGGGGGGGACTTTTTGGACAGCTCGTGCCTAGAGGCGGGTTCAGACCTTTCGGCAGAGCCGTCGAACAGACCACACAGGTCTCCTGAGAGGTGAGGTCTCCAACGCCGTCACCACCCGACCGGCAATCAAGCCGGCCAGCAGCGTCTTCAACCTCGGGTGGCTTTAGCAATGCTCCAGCCGGGGACCACCCCAACCGGCAAAATCTTGGAATGCTCCAGCTGAGTACACGGCAGCCGGCAAATCCTCTGGCCTGCTCCAGCTAGGGATCATCCCGACCGGCAATGCCTCATCAGCCGGGTTGCTGGGCCCTAGGCCCCCCCACCACGACAAGGTGGTCCCCTATCGGGGGGGACCTTTGGATTCTGGCCATGTGCATGTTATACAAGACACGAGCATTTGTAGGAGAAATTTAAGCCCCCTTCTCAATGCAGCGGAATATGCCTATGTGCCACCGGAGACCTTCGTACACACAACATATACAGGGTATATATGATCAGTCCAATCGATAAAACTCTTTGTCCCCTCATTTTTTCACTTATCCACCAGGATACACTGATAGTCGTCATCAAGTTTAGGACAGACTCCCTGATGGCAGCCAGGGGTTAATTTTCAAGGATTCATTATTCTCATCTCCTGCAGGCATTTCTATTCATGCTTTACTTTTGTCATTCTGGATGTATATTCACAGCACTGCTTTGATTAACATTTTATCTATGCTTACGTGTTTGTATAACGTAATTTTCTTTAGTAATAAACCCAAAAGCATTAATCAATCCATTGATGTATACATGAGCTTCGGCAAAAAGTTTTCCTGGGGGGGGGGGGGGGTCATGTTTCAAATCAATGTTTCAAAATAATAAATATTTATGTCGAACTGTTCATTAATGAGAGCAATTGCAAATAAGAAATCGTGCATACATTGTTTAAAGAAAAAAAAAAGAAAACATTAATTTTGCTACATATTATTTAACATAAATAATTTTTCCAGATGCCCCTTTTGCTCCCCCCCCCTTTCCCAGTCGGCACCCATGGATGTATATATCTTTATATATCTTTTCCATTGGCCATCGGACTAGATGCCATTATTATTGTGTATCTTAAGTGGAAAAATAAAATAAAATTTTTATATAACGAACTTTACGTTTTCGTATATTAATATTTAATTTTTTTATCGACTGAATAATTTGTGTTTTAAAGCTTTTATTGTTAGAAATCTAACAGAGTGCGAGAATTCATTTGAAATATAAGACAGTAAATATTATAAGGATCAGAAAAGTTTTCAAGTATGAAGAACGTGATATTCTAAACTCTAATATTTAACGATATTATTTAATATATATGTATACTCTATATGAAATAAATGTATATATCTTATTTTTAATCCTTATCAGGGACGATATTCTATGATTAGAGACATAAAATCCTAAGAATGGTAATAAATGCTGACCATAAGTAGTGGGATTAGCAGACAGATTATCTTTTTAATTTTGCATCTTTTGTTATTAAGTTTTTATTTGCATCAAATATACTAAAATTTTAATCAAAAATTGAAATATTTTTTCACGGATCGTAAGATATGATTTAATTGCAATACAGTCATCCCCATCCCCAAGTAGCCATGGGCTACGGAGTCCAACCAGATTGTGCAATTTAGTTCTCCAAAGAGATCTAGCCCCGAGCTACATCCGGCCACTGCAGACCAATTCTAACAAGCTCCTGTTTGACATTGTCTGCCTACCGCATCCTAGGTCTCCCCCTCTTTCTGAAGCCTTTAGGCACACTATTCATAACCCTATTCGCTAATCTATAGTTATGCAGGCAACATGGGCAAACCAACGGAGTGTTTGCACAATATGCTGCTCAAAGGAGGTTGCTGACTCCTGTGCCTAACCTCATCATTACTTACGAAGTTGAGCCACCAAATGCCCAAGCATCTAGAATCAAAGGCATCAAGTTTCCTGTTGTTTAAAATGGGTCCAAGTTTCTCTACCATAACTAATCCTAGAAAGAACCACACTATTATGCAGCTCAATTTACTTTACTTAACGTAATTTTCAAAAAAAACAAAACATTTAACTACTTAGGCTTAGTGCGTTAATGCCCATACTTAACATTACAGCGGCCATGTAAAGGGTGGGCAAAACGTCGTTCAAATTGCTTCAACTTTTGAAACTGGTTGTGCACTCTGTCTACTTTACCTCAGTTTCAGCTTTTATAAGTATTTAAATATTAATATGAAGTTAAAAAACTGTATTTCAGTAACATTTTTCCGTAAAAAGCTTACTTGCATGTTTGTGAATGTGGCTAATATGTGATGTGTTGGAGGGCAATTACTTTTGTTATTAATTAAATTATTTGAATTATTCTCTTTCTTTAAAATATTTCTTTTTTCAAAAACAAGTTGAAATGAAAAAAATTAACTTACCCTTAGTGTGGATGTAAGCACAGTGTCAGTAAATGGAAATTTTCTACATGAAGCCCACACCAGGAGATGCAGCGAATCTAAGCAAATATCGAAACAGACTTAAATTACTAAAATGCGTGAGAATCAATTAGTTCGCAGTTTCGGATTTGCAGGGGATCAAAACTCTATTTAAACATCAATATTAATTAAAACGACAATCACTAGTCTCCAAACTGTGCAAGTAACACGCCATAGGTGATGAGAACACCAATAATGGTGAGAATCAGGCCCTTTTTAATGTCGACCATTCCCCAACCTGTGAAAACTAACTGCGAATTACAAACATTGCTGGTTAAAATTATCAACAACATTAACGTATTGGATGGACACCACTTTTTAGTAATGTGAGATGACAGCTCTTGAATCGTTTGCTTGAGTTTCATCGCTGTTTCTGTAACCCTAGAAGCAGAAAATGTCAGGACGATCAGCGTCACAGCTGCTAAGAGCAAATTGGATACTTCCATGATGTATGCCATCACATTACGATGCTGCTGTTCTCTGGAGAAGAGGAAGACACTAACTGTCTGAAAGAGGCCACTCATGACGAATGCATACAGCACGAATGCGCAAGGTGACAAAGCGTCATCTACTGTGGACACAGCTTTCTTTATTTTGTTATACAGAGATAGATGCTCAGTTAACGTTTCTAAGGACAGACATTCTTCGAAATCTCTTCTCATCTTTTCAGCGTAATTCTCCACCACACGTTTCAAAGTAACGTAAAAGGTGCAGCATAGCAGAACTGCTAGGCACGGTACGAACGCGCAGAAAAGCAAACTGAAGGCTATGATGAACACACCAAACACTGTCAGCCATTGCAAGTTATCTGACGAAACTTTCAAACCTAAAAGAATTACCTCGTTGAAACTTTTCGTGTAGTTTTGCAACTGCTCCTTTTGTATTATAATGACTGTAACAAAAATGAAAGAACAGAATAGAATGCCAAATGATACGACTAAAATGATGTAACGTTTTAAAGGACGATAAGGAGATATGGAAACGGAGCTGTAGAGATTGGTGACCATAATAGCAACGGAGGAAATTTTGCGACGCTTCAAAAGAAGTGTTAGTCTGACGCACACGGACAAGATCATCGTCACGGCCGAAGTGACGTGAACCGTCGAAGATGTCGATGTTTTTCGAATCAGTTGCACGTCGACGAGGAGCAGGTAGCAGCAGATAATGTTCATCGATATTTCGAGACATCTGTAAAATATGTAACGACAATTTCTTTTCTTCGAAGGGAGAAATACAATTCCAACTGCGAGAAATAGCTTGAGTAGAAGAGTAAAATCCTTTTTTAATTCTTCCGATCCAAAATCTCGAAACTGAGATTCATCAAGGACTTTAACGTCAATTTTCGGTCTTCTCCTTTTTTGGAGCATTTTTGTTTTGCGAATTAAATTCGCCTTTAGTACTCCGTCATTGATACGCATTTACATTAGGGTATTGGTACTACATATTTTGAACACTTTTACCAACAAGAATATGTAAGATACATGTTTTGATTTTTATAGCACAAAGGCTCCATTGTAACATTCGAATTTATGATTAGAATTGAAACACGTAAATTCTGCTGAAGTTCGCATACTATGTTTTTTTACTGGTGTAAGAAGCGAAGGACTTTTTTAATATTTACATTTTTCAGATTGTTGAATGTGGAAGAAATTTGGCAGACGGTGTTTAACAAAATGGTTATTTCATCAAGAGTACCTTCAATATTTTGTTTTCTAAATATGAAAGTGGCAACCATTATTTTCGTTACAACAATGCAAAAAGAAGTGCCTTAAGCGTATCCTGAAATATTTCACACACAATAAATTAGTTTCTTTTTCCCACAGAAGACACTGTTTTCAACCAATGATTACCATTATCACAGAGAACTTTCAAGTTAATAGTGCAAACATGTTCTGGATGTTTTGATGAAGCAACAGAATTCTTTACACTAACACTTCTTGCGTTTTAACATAGCTGTATAAATTGGAACAATATTCTCTTGAACTCAATAAGGAATTTCAAACACCCGTTTCAACATCAATTTGACAATACAACTAACAGATTTCAGCGATTCAACTCTATCATAGGAAGCGTTCAACATTAATATCTCTTTACTATCGGAGACCCGAATAAAATGATAATAAATTACAATGCGCAAAATATTTCATATTTAGCACGTGATATAAATCACACTACTGGCACTGTTAAAAAAATATCCAATAAGTCTTCTTAGACATATGTGTGTGTCTATATATATAAAGGCTCAACACAGTATCGATTTCCTTCTATATAGTTACTGAGCAAAAGCAATTTGCGAAGTCCAATATAATGCAACAAATATCTGCGTTACTTGAAAGGGAATATGTCACTTATTATCCCAGCTCGTCAACTGGTAAATAAACCTTTTCATGCGCGAAAGAGAAAGTCTTGGAGGTCGATATTTCACCATTCAAAAGTCTGAAAGGAAATCCAGAGACGTACGATCTGTAAAAATGCTTTTCTTCTTTCATGAAGAATTGCTACTCTGTTAATGGCTTTTGGAAGCCAAAGTCATTTCACAGAAGCTCTCGGATATGGATATCGGAAAAATGTCATCAAATAGCTTATAATTGGTAGGCATAATTGACACTAGTAACATGTTAGAAAAGGGTGCAAGACAGTGTTGCCAACTCCATAACGTAAAAGTTCAGAATATATCACACAAGAAAAAGTTTAAGCTCAATCGTAATTAGAGAAAATTCGAGTAATAAATATATTTCAGTAAAGATTAGATATGAGTTTAGGTCAACAGTGTAAACAGGAAAACAGATCAAAGCAACTGAAGGGGGAAAAAATTACCTTCATCAGGATAGGTTCTAAGAAAAAATATAAGGAGAAATTTTCAATAAACACCCCCATTTCTTTGCTTGGTTTTCTTGGATAGAAATAAGCATAATAAAGTAAGATGAGGACATTAGAATATAATAGATGTGTTTTATATTTACGTGTTCTGAAGTTTCTTTTATATTCTTCAAATTCATCCAACTTTGTCTCTTATTCAAACAATTCATATCGTTTTTTCTCACTCTTATATCCCTCACTCCTTATTATCACTCTTATTATCCCTCACTCCCCCCCCCCCCAAAAAAAAAAAAAAATTGGGATTTCGAAGCAAAATACCTAATTCTGGGCAAGAGTTTGTTCCCCTTAAATTTCCCTTTTGGAGAGACGAACCGAGGGGTGCTTAGTTTATAGTGGGCTCCTACATTCTCCATATTAAGGTTTTCAGTTGAGATGCAATTCGTTATGGCTGACTCCTCTTAGATTCTCCCTCTTATTTTTAGGGAGACGAAATGGGGGCGGCCTATTTTGAGGTAGATTGTGATGGTTTTTACATCACAAGCTTTCATTTGAAGCATAACTCATTACGATCGTTCCTTGTGTTCGGAAGCTACAGAGAACAATGGTTTACACATTTTTTCCCCTTTTTCATAAAGGGGAGGGGAGAAAAGATGGGTAAATTTTTCTCACATTCTGTGACAATCGCAAGTCATAAGCTCCCCCCCCCCTTGAATTGAGAATGCTAGTAAACAGAACTGGGCGAAAACATATTAAATATACTTAAGGCATGGATGTATGTGTCGTTTTTCTGCTGAGGTCCTGCCATCCTCTCAGACCTTCTACTTTGCATATAAACTGACAGGCTCCTGTCAGACCTCTGTGGCAAGCAGCTGCTTGAGGGGGTATTTATTTTTTTTTTTAAAGTACTTTAGAAAAAAAATTTTTGAAGACCAAAACAGAGGGAGAAATTTTTCATCAGGATAACGTTCCGACTTGATGTTACCCGACCCCCGTCACTTTCATTCGTGTCCAGAAAGGCCGAGTGAGATATTTAAGATAAATTAACTTACTTTTCAAGATTCGTTTCTCTGTATATTTTTTTTTACGTATTATTCAGTAACTCTTTCTTTTGAGGACTAAGATATCAACAAATCCTTTTCGAATATCTCATGAAAAGTGAACCGTTGTTAGTTATATTGTTGATGCGATTCTGTTTACAAATGTTTTTGTTTTGAGCCGTTCCTGTTGGGTCAAGGAGGGTGACTGCCGGAGGGTCTCACGATCTTAGCAGTGGGCGTTTACTAGATGTCACTTTCCATCGAAATGGCTGAGGTCATTTGCAGTTTTGATGCCCACGTAGTCGAGTAGTGATATTCTCCGAAGTGAAGGTCACCAGTCAAAAAGTGGGCGGGTTAAACGGCTATAAAAGCCGTTCGATTTTGTAACAATTCTTTCGACGCCTCTGGATCCGGTATAGCTTCGCTTCAAGGACAAAGCTGTTCAGGGCAATAACCTAGGATTGCATCTAGGTATCGAATGCATTGCTCTAGGTATCGAAATGATTAACAGATAGTTAATATGAACATATTATAATGCAATCAAAAGCCCACCCAAAGGGAAAAGTTTAAAATTTCTTTCCTTCGGGGTCCATGTGACCTGGCCATTTAGCCCATTGTGTGCAAAAAAAGTGCCGCTCAGAGGTAAAACGACCCAACGTTAAAGAACACGCTGGATGGCCTTGACGGGAGGCTACCATCTGTCTCTCAACAGCTGTTCCAGTGGGTCCCCTCCCCCAACCTTCTCTGAGCCTTCGGGGTCCATGTGACCTGGCCATTTAGCCCATGGTGTGCAAAAAAAGTGCCGCTCAGAGGTAAAACGACCCAACGTTAAAGAACACGCTGGATGGCCTTGACGGGAGGCTACCATCTGTCTCTCAACAGCTGTTCCAGTGGGTCCCCTCCCCCAACCTTCTCTGAGCCTTCGGGGTCCATGTGACCTGGCCATTTAGCCCATGGTGTGCAAAAAAGTGCCGCTCAGAGGTAAAACGACCCAACGTTAAAGAACACGCTGGATGGCCTTGACGGGAGGCTACCATCTGTCTCCCAACAGCTGTTCTAGTGGGGTCCCCTCCCCAACCTTCTCTGAGCCTTCGGGGTCCATGTGACCTGGCCATTTAGCCCATGGTGTGCAAAAAAGTGCCGCTCAGAGGTAAAACAATCCAAACTAATCCAAATTATTGGTGTCAGTAATCCATGACAGTGTAAACTGGCCTTTAATAAAGAGTGATCAGAAAAAAAAACTATAAAGTGCAACAGAAAAAATTCTCTGTTAAAAAACGAACACATAATTGCAACCAGTAATGCATTGGTAAAAAAAATGTATATTTTAAAAAATCAAAAAATGTGTTAAAAATACGTTTTTATGATTTAACATGAATTGTCAAAATCGTTTAGCTATGCACCTGAAAATGTTTAGTCAAAAATTAAAGAATTAAGACAGGATTCAATATAGTAGGGGTTCTCAACGTGGGTACGCGGTAAAATATTTTGGGGTACAGTCGCTAAAAAAAATATCCGAACACTAGGGTTGATTAGAGAATTCACTAAAAATATCTGGCAACGATTTTTTTAGAAATTAGTAATCTGGCAACCTTCGTGTCACGTGACACGAAGGTTGCCAGATCACTAATTTCTAAAAAATCGATGCCAGATATTTTTTTCTGAATTCTGTAATCAACCCTAGTGTTCGGATATTTTTTTTTGAGCGACTGTACTTTTAGTGATATAATGTTAGTAATTGGATGAACTTGCCCCAACTCATCGCCATATAATAAAGTCATGACTCTAAAATACGAAATATTTTACATTCTTCTGATAATATGAAAATTCGAAGAAAAGTTTTATTTTAAGAAAGACATAAACTCGACAGTTTTAAATTTAATTTACTAATATTGAATGATAGTGAATAATTATGAAACCTCATTAATTGCTTGTGATTAAACCGGAATTTTAACCTTAAATGGGAGGGCAGGAGATTAAGTTCACTTCGGGTGGCGAAATGACGCATCTTCCTTTGGACTGGTAAAGATTCAATTCTTGTACACTGCACTGGAAAAACAAAATTTTTAAAGATTATCAAGGGAATATTCGCTCTTAGTCCAGGGACGGGGGTGGCTCAGTCAGTAGCGCGCCAGGCTCGTAATCTGTAGTTCCCAGGTTCGAGTCCCAGCTGGGTCAGCGTTGAGATTTATCTCCGCAAAATTCCCCGCCCTGCCCACGGTCAGTAGGGGACACCGATGGACTTGGAAAGTCCGTCGGATGGGACGTTAAGCCGTGGCCCGTGTGCGGGAGAGCCATACCCTGTGCACGTTAAAGAACACGCTGAATGGCCTTGACGGGAGGCTACCATCTGTCTCCCAACAGCTGTTCCAGTGGGTCCCCTCCCCCAACCTTCTCTGAGCCTTCGGGGTCCATGTGACCTGGCCATTTAGCCCATAATGTGCAAAAAAGTGCGTCTCAGAGGTAAAACAACCCAACCGGCCGCCGATTAAGATCTCCCTTAACTGACATTAAACACCTGACATGTTAGGAGATCATGAGTTCGTATCCCACTGTCGAGTCGTAAAGACACTTTAGTCGTAAAGACAATTTTTCCTCCTCTGAGCGGCACTTTCTTGCACACCATGGGCTAAAATGAACAGGTCACAAGGACCCTGAAGGCTCAGGGAAGGTTGGGGAGGTGACTCACTGGAACAACTTGTTGGGAGACAGATGGTAGCTTCCCGTCAAGGCCATACAACGTGTTCTTTAACGTGCACAGGGTGTGGCTCTCCCACACGCGGGGCCACGTCTTAACGTCTCAGTCGATGGACGGTGACCTTTCCAAGCCCATCGGTGTCCCCTACTGACCGTGGGCAGGGCGGGAGTTTTGCGGAGATAAATCTCAGCGCTTTCCCAGGTGAGACTCGAACCTGGGAACTGCAGATTACGAGCCTGGTGCACTACCGATTGAGCCATCCCCCCCTCAACAAATTTCGAAGGGTTTCTTCCATCTATTAAGTAATATTTTAAAAGACACTTTGGGGCCAATGGCTTACGCCATTTCGACAAAATTTCTGGTTAATTATTTTAATGCTTTAATCAGCATACTACAAGTACTGGATATATTACTCAAAGCCCACCTATTTATGCTAATTTGATGGAGTGTGCAAATATTATTGTAATTCGTGCTCGTATTTTTCTTGAAATAAAATTCTGGTCCCCTGATAGCAACCTTGAAACCACTGATTATCTTATGTTGAAGAAACAGCAACAAACATCGATAAGTAGATGACAACTCTCGAAGGACGGGGCCGGGGTGGCTCAGTCGGTAGCGCGCCAGGCTCGTAATCTGTAGTTCCCAGGTTCGAGTCCCAATTGGGTCAGCGTTGAGATTTATCTCCGCAAAATTCCCCGCCCTGCCCACGGTCAGTAGGGGACACCGATGGGCTTGGAAAGGCCGCCGTCCGTCGGATGGGACGTTAAGCCGTGGCCCCGTGTGCGGGAGAGCCATACCCTGTGCACGTTAAAGAACACGCTGGATGGCCTTCGACTGTGCACGTTAAAGACTGTGCACGACTGTGCCTTCGACTGTGCACGTTAAAGAACACGCTGGATGGACCTGGAGACTACCATCTGTCTCCCAACAGCTGTTCCAGTGGGTCCCCTCCCCCAACCTTCTCTGAGCCTTCGGGGTTCATGTGACCTGGCCATTTAGCTCATGGTGTGCAAAAAAGTGCCGCTCAGAGGTAAAACAACCCAACCCAACTCGAAGGACATGAAGGGATAACAACCATTGATCACAGATGATAATCATCCGAAGGACATGAATGTCTCTCGAAAAATGTGTAAAAAGTGTGCTATTAAAAATGGTAGGATCTTTTAAAGATCACTCATGTAGTTGGGGCAAAAGTGACAAATACTTCAGTAAAATTAAGAACTCGTTTTACTATTTTTTTCTATTGTGATCAAAAGGAGAGATTTTCCCATGTCCACATGTACCCAGGCCGTCCCATGGCCGAGTGGTTAGCACGCTTGGCTACTAATCTAAGGGACCTGGGTTCGAGCCTCGGGTAAGGCGTGGATATGTGTGTGTTGTTTTTCTGCTGAGGTCCTGCCATCCTCTCAGACCTTCTACTATGGCATATAAACTGATAGGCTCCTGTCAGACCACTGTGGCAAGCAGCTACTTGAGGGGGTATTGATTGACATGTACCCAGAGGTTAGCGGAATGAGTCTATCTTAAAAAAGTACTTTGCTTTCTTATGGTAATCAAGTTTTAAAACTTCAGGAACCATTCCTTCTAAGGATATAGTTTCTTTTTCTATTCCATTTGATGGGCCATCGGTGTCCCCCCCTGCCCACGGTCAGTAGGGGACACCGATGGGCTTGGAAAGGCCGCCGTCGGTCGGATGGGACGTTAAGCCGTGGCCCCGTGTGCGGGAGAGCCATACCCTGTGCACGTTAAAGAACACGCTGGATGGCCTTGACGGGAGGCTACCATCTGTCTCCCAACAGCTGTTCCAGTGGGTCCCCTCCCTCAACCTTCTCTGAGCCTTCGGGGTCCTTGTGGCCTGGCCATTTAGCCCATGGTGTGCAAAAAAGTGCCGCTCAGAGGTAAAACAATCCAATCCAATCTATTCCATCTGTATTTAAAAATAGCTACATCATGTGCAATATAACTACTGTCTTGGAAACGCAAAGAGCAGAGAAAGATCTTCCGAGCTTTCCAAAAAACGACAGTTAAATTTGTGTAGCTTTGTTCGGAAAGTGTCGAAATAAATGGATTACCAGTTTATGTTTCATGGAGAGAGTAATGGACGATTTCAAAATGCAGGTCAGTGGATCAATGGAATTTCAAATTTCTCTTCATCTCATTTCTCGCTGCTCCATATGTAGGCTTCTGGAGCAATGAACATTTGACAAATAGGCGTTGAGCAGCATTAAATAAGCTGAACTGCTATTCTAAGGCAGCCATCAAATTCTTAAAAACGCTTCGTGGGAATTGATAGAAATATAACAAGTAATCACTTTCCTCTTTGCTAATGTATTAATCTTAAAATATATCCTAATGTCATTGCCATTTTCTCACTGTCAGTGGGGAGGGGGGTGGCTCAGTCGGTAGCGCGCCAGGCTCGTAATCTGTAGTTCCCAGGTTCGAGTCCCAGCTGGGTCAGCGTTGAGATTTATCTCGCAAAATTCCACGCCCTGCCCACGGTCAGTAGGGGACACCGATGGGCTTGGAAAGGCCGCCGTCCGTCGGATGGGACGTTAAGCCTTGGCCCCGTGTGTGGGAGAGCCATACCCTGTGCAAGTTAAAGAACACGCTGGATGGCCTTGACGGGAGGCTACCATCTGTCTCCCAACAGCTGTTCCAGTGGGTCCCCTCCCCCAACCTTCTCTGAGCCTTCGGGGTCCTTGTGACCTGGCCATTTAGCCCATGGTGTGCAAAAAAGTGCCGCTCAGAGGTAAAACAACCCAACCCAACTCACTGTCAGTACCAAAACAATGAAGAAAATATCACTTGAAAAGAGTTAAAGCTTTTGCCAAAAATTACGAAAGAAATTTAAATTATAACTGTAGCCAGATGTATAAGGGAAACTTGACTGTTATAGTTGGGTTGTTTTACCTCTGAGCGGCACTTTTTTGCACACCATGGGCTAAATGGCCAGGTCACATGGACCCCGAAGGCTCAGAGAAGGTTGGGGGAGGGGACCCACTGGAACAGCTGTTGGGAGACAGATGATAGCCTCCCGTCAAGGCCATCCAGCGTGTTCTTTAACGTGCACAGGGTATGGCTCTCCCGCACACGGGGCCATGGCTTAACGTCCCATCCGACGGACGGCGGCCTTTCCAAGCCCATCGGTGTACCCTACTGACCGTGAGCAGGGCGGGGAATTTTGCGGAGATAAATCTCAACGCTGACCCAGCTGGGACTCGAACCTGGGAACTACAGATTACGAGCCTGGCGCGCTACCGATTGAGTCACCGCCGCCCCAATGGTTCCTACCGTTCCATGGCCGAGTGGTTAGCGTGCTTGGCTGCTGATCACAGGGATCTGGGTCGGATCCCGGATAAGGCATAGTATTTTTTTGTGTGTGTGTGTGTTGCTCTTCTGCCAAAGTCTCGCCTTAGTAATAGATCTTCATGACGTATTAACCAGACAGGATCCTGTCAGACCTCAGTAGCAAGCAGCTACTTGAGAAGTAATTTTTAGTGATCATTGGGTAATTTCGACTGAGTAATTTTTCCCTATTTTAAGTCCCATATAGGAGGATAGATTGCTTTAATGATAGTCGTTTTTTTTTGCAAGATTTTAATGCTTATTAGTGTATTATACTTAAGAGGCTCCTATCAGATCGCTGGAGCAAGCATCTACTTTAGGAATAGTTTTCAAAACGCATCTGGCCGTACGAATTCCAGTAAGTACGATTGGCAAACCATTAACTGAAGACAAAATCAACTTATTCTTAAACTGTCTCTCCAATCTTGCCCACCCTTCTCAGTGCAAAGCGCACCATGTATTTAGGCCAAACCGTTATAAGCTTAGTGTCTTGCCTGGAGGATGTTGAAGAAGCTTATGTATTTTCGCATGATTTAGCTTGAGAAGCACGTCTCTTCTAATGGTTTGCACCTCCAACTTTGGCCACAGTAAACCTTTCCCTATGTGGGACAAGAGGCCATATATTATGTGGGGCATGGGGACACAACTTCGAGATGCATCCAGTTGATTTTTGATCATCTCAGATTAAGAATTAAGTAACAAACGAAAGCTTTTTCTTACATTTGAAGTTTTAACCTGACTCAGAACTCATCCATCTTAGAGTGTTTTCATGGGCAGCAATTCATTAATCTAATATCGTTAATTTATATTAGACATATCACTGTCGTTACCAGCAAATATTTTCGGAGCTGTTGCAAAATGTATGTGGCGAAACAGAACCCATCCCTGCCCCTTTTCTTGCCTGGGGCACGCCAAGTGAAAAAAAAAAGATTACTCTAGTAACTTCGTAGAGTGATGTTCTTTTCTAGCAAACAATTTGCAACTATTTCTTTTTAGGCGTGGCTCAGTCGGTATCGCGCCAGGCTCGTAATCTGTAGTTCCCAGGTTCGAGTCCCAGCTGGGTCAGTGTTGAGATTTATCTCTGTAAAATTCTCCGCTCTGCCCACGGTCAGTAAGGGACACCGATGGCTTGAAAAGGCCGCCGTCGGTCGGATGGGACATTAAGCTGTGGCCCCGTGTTTGGAGAGCCATACCTTGTGCACGTTATAAAGAACACGCTGGATGGCCTTGACGGGAGGCTATACTTACGAACAAATCCGTATCAGCCCAACAGCTGTTCCAGGGGGTCCCCTCCCCCAACCTTTTCTGATCCTTCGGGGTCCTTGTGACCTGGCCATTTAGCCCATTGTGTGCAAAAATGTGCCGCTCAGAGGTAAAACAACCCAACTATTTCTTTTTAGTTTTTCGGTATATGTTGAATGTAATAGAACTTTTTTTTAAACTTATTTACACATTACTGCTTAAATACATGTATAAAAATGAATAGGAAGTTTTTTCTTTGGAAACTATATTTTTGGCAGAGTAATTTGGTGCACGATTGGTATGTACCCAACAGCAGGCTAAAGACAGAAAAGAAACATGTCATTAAGCCAACTCTCAGTAGAGTACAGGACATTCGTTAAAAAAAAAATGTTTTCTACTGTTAAATATATTTCTGCATTATGAAGTATGCCTACATAGTAATTGCATTGATATATTGTCTTTTATTACCGAAAAAATACATCATTTTATGCCTTCGTAACATGTATATGTACTTGAGCTACGATTTTTGATGTTCTGTCCAACTAGCACTTGCGCAGCTATACGAATTCTCCCTCTGGTATATTTGAGTGGAGATTCCTGACTAAAATTATTGGTGGGGCGCATGCCAAACAATCCGAAGGACGACAAAACATGGCGTCCAATTTTGGGATGGCCAACCTCTACCTATATAGGGTCTCTAATAGGTACTACTGGTGCCTACGCAATTGGAATGACTGCCGATTTCAAGACGTGAAGCGACAGCAGTGCTACTTACATTTTCGTCCACTTGGCGCTGGCGATCCTCTGTTTTGCTTGTTACTTGTTTCGTAGCAGTATAGGTTGTTACGCTGTTTACAGCTTGCTTCAAAATTGGATTCTGATACGGATTGGTTCGTAAGTAATTATTTACTATTCTGTCTACTTTCTGCTGTTTTTAAGTAGAAGTCTGAACGATGATGCAGTATTGTGTGATGTTTTGCAGAAGCGAAACTCAGTTTCTATCGTTGTTTAGGGTTGTTGTTTTATCTCTGAGCGGCACTTTTTTGCACACCATGGGCTAAATGGCCAGGTCACATGGACCCCGAAGGCTCAGAGAAGGTTGGGGGAGGGGACCCACTGGAACAGCTGTTGGGAGACAGATGGTAGCCTCCCGTCAAGGCTATCCAGCGTGTTCTTTAACGTGCAAAGAGTATGGCTTTCCCGTACACGGAGCCACGGCTTAACGTCCCATCCGACGGACGGCGGCCTTTCCAACCCATCGGTGTCCCCTACTGACCGTGAGCAGGGCGGGGAATTTTGCGGAGATAAATCTCAACGCTGACCCAGCTGGGACTCGAACCTGGGAACTACAGATTACGAGCCTGGCGCGCTACCGACTGAGCCCCCCCCCCGCCCCCCAGTTTCTATCGAATCTATTCCAAACTGGATCTGCAAGACAGGTGGCTGCATCAATATGTATACACGAGTAATTGGAAAAAATTTCTGAGATCACTTTTGAATAAATAATATTTTGGAATCGCAGAAACCTTTACAATATGTTATTCCATACAATATGTGGAACTGAGTAACACTGCCCTAACAAAATATTAGAGAATTTCTGTGTTATGTGAATGGGAATCTTACTATAAATTCAAGATTATAATTTTATCTATTTAAATCTCGATTTTCAACAGCATTCGTCTAGTATTTAAGGATTCATTATTCCCATTTGTATCTCTGAGAAAGATTCTAGTTTATTGTACTTGATTAGCCATCTGTCTGATTCTTTCTTTCTCTCGATTTGTCCTCGGATGTACCATATGACTTCGACCAGATCGCTATATACTTACCATTAGCGTTGGTTAGCTTACCGCAGAATGGTGCTGCCCTGATGGTAGGTGGGGCGGGGGTGGCTCAGTCGGTAGCGCGCCAGGCTCGTAATCTGTAGTTCCCAGGTTCGAGTCCCAGCTGGGTCAGCGTTGAGATTTATCTCCGCAAAATTCCCCGTCCTGCCCACGGTCAGTACGGGACACCGATGGGCTTGGAAAGGCCGCCGTCCGTCGGATGGGACGTTAAACCGTGGCCCCGTGTGCGGGAGAGCCATACCCTGTGCACGTTAAAGAACACGCTGGATGGCCTTGACGGGAGCTACCATCTGTCTCCCAACCGCTGTTCCAGTGGGTCCCCTCCCCCAACCTTCTCTGAGCCTTCGGGGTCCATGTGACCTGGCCATTTAGCCCATGGTGTGCAAAAAAGTGCCGCTCAGAGGTAAAACAACCCAACCCAACTCGACCAGATCGCTATATACTTACCATTAGCGTAGGTTAGCTTACCGCCGAATGGTGCTGCCCTCATGGTGCGCACTTGCTAACACGGAGAATCGCGGAAATCGGCAGGCATTCCCATTACGTAGACATCGGTTGGGTTGTTTTACCTCTGAGCGGCACTTTTTTGCACACCATGGGCTAAATGGCCAGGTCACATGGACCCCGAAGGCTCAGAGAAGGTTGGGGGAGGGGACCCACTGGAACAGCTGTTGGGAGACAGATGGTAGCCTCCCGTCAAGGCCATTCAGCGTGTTCTTTAACGTGCACAGGGTATGGCTCTCCCGCACACGGGGCCACGGCTTAACGTCCCATCCGACGGACGGCGGCCTTTCCAAGCCCATCGGTGTCCCCTACTGACCGTCGGCAGGGCGGGGAATTTTGCGGAGATAAATCTCAACGCTGACCCAGGTGGGACTCGAACCTGGGAACTACAGATTACGAGCCTGGCGCGCTACCGACTGAGCCACCCCCGCCCCATAGACATCGGTACTACATAATGCACACACATATTGAACAGTTGAACCCCTTCTTTTATATACACACACACATGTTCTTAGTGATTTCGCGTTCTGCTTTGCACTGAAATTGTCAGTGCAGATGCTTTTATCAACTTCCCAATTCAATATTTTCTGCACCACTGAGATTCGTTAGTTTTGTTTGATATTTTTAAGCAGTAATTTTTAGCAATTTTTTTTTTAAGTTCGTGTTTTGAAGCATTCACTCACTTTAGTGTAATATTAACGCTTTTATTCGTACAAACCTCTGAACTATGCAGATCCTATGGTACAGCCATCAACCTGAAGCCGACAGTAGTGTGAGGCAACAAATTGCTTTATGTGACAGAAGGATTTAGGTTTCGGAGAAGAAATTTGCTTTTAATTGTACTTTCTTGCTGAAGAGGCTTGATAACGTCCTTTTTGATGTCTTAGCATATAATTAGCTTACCTGTATTTTGTTTTTTAAGCAGTTCAACGAGCACATCTTTCCGGATTGAACGCGAACGAGCGAACATAAGTTGCAAACAAATAAATAATAAATACCCCCCTCAAGCAGCTGCTTGCCACAGAGGTCTGACAGGAGCCTGTCAGTTTATATGCCAAAGTAGATCTGTGAGGTTGGCAGGACCTCAGCAGAAAATAACACCAACATCCATGTCTTACCCGGGGCTCGAACCCAGGTCCCTTAGATCAGTAGCCAAGCGCGCTAACCACTCGACCACGGGACGGAAAAAAAAATAAATACCCCCTCAAGCAGCTGCTTGTCACAGAGGTCTGCCAGGAGCCTGTCAGTTTATATGCCATAGTAGAAGGTCTGTGAGGATGGCAGGACCTCAGCAGAAAAACAACACACACATCCATGCCTTACCGGGGCCCGAACCCAGGTCCCTTAGATCACTAGCCAAGAGCGATAACCACTCGGCCATGGAACGGCAAAAAGCCTTACCCTAATCAGCAACTATTAAGCTAATCTTGTTTAAAAAAGAATATTGAAAAACATAGTGAAGAAATTAAGATTTATCATCTTTGTTACGATTTATGCATCTAAATATGTATCTTTTGATAACGATGTTGCACAAATCATTATCAAAAGTTAATCTTTAGTCCGTCACATGGAATGAAGTTCAGAATTTAACACAAAACAATTTATTTGAAAATGCTATTGAAGCAAATATACCACAGCATACTATTGTAATTCACTCGAACAGAACCATTAAACATAACACACGTACTGCTTGCTGTGACGCTGCAGTCAAGTTGCCATTCAATGGAAACTAATCTGATAATATACATTTAGATTTAGAGTCAATTGATAATTTCCTTTGACGATCTGGCAACGGACTGCGTTACACACTGATATGGATAGCGCACTATTATAGTAGATAACGACAAAAACTCGTCTATCACTACAATAAAAATGCGTCACCTGCATCTTTTTTTTGCCCAACTATCTTTGCACCATTGTGAACTATGGTACTGTTGCCAAAACGGTCTCTAGTTTATAGAACTCTGTAGTTTGAAGACGCAAGGTGGTTTCATTTATAACATTAAACCGCTCAAACATTCTGTGTGGTCATACCATAACTCTGGAATGTTAATGAGGGAAAAAATTTGTGCACGAGACAACACATAGTACTTTCATATGCAACAACTAAAAGTGACGCACTTTTAACTACGTAACTATTAGTCATCATTGACTTCAGAGAATTCACAAATCGAAAAACAGTCAAACTAGTACGTCGAGACAGAAAACAAATAAAAAATGTCTACTTGGAAGAATATATCCGAATTAATGAAGAATCAGGTTTTCTTGGGAGTTTCCAGAAACACTTCACATTCAACAAGAGTGCTGTCTTCAAGACGTAAATCATTAAGGTTATAAAGGGCAGTGACTGTAAAGAAGGGCCGGTTTTCAGTTTTCGGCAGGGCGTAAAAAAATCTTCGATTTCACAGCGATTTCACTCCACCGCACTAAAGTTTTTTTATTAACACATAAAGTTATATTTCATTTTCCGATAAACGTTTAAACTGATTTAGTAATAATATCAACAATGACGATTCTAAAGGTTAGTTTACACTGGCATGGATTATAATAAATAAATAAATACCCCCCTCAAGCAGCTGCTTGCCACAGTAGGGTAGTGACTGTAAAGAAGGCCCTGTAAGAAGGTACCTTCTTTACAGTCACTGCCTACTGTGGCATATAAACTGACAGGAGACTGTCAGTTTATATGCCACAGTAGGAGATCTGAGAGGATGATTTTTACTGATGCCAATATGTTGACTACTACTACTTTCTAACTTTAACATTTCATGCATAACATTTCATGCATTCTAACTTTAACATATGGATCGGTTCGACGTTTATACTGAGCCAGTAGTTCGCCAGTCTTATTGACGTCGGTAATCCATTCCAGTGTAACCTAGCCTTGAAGACTAGGTTACGTTTATTCTACTATTGAATCTATAAAAAGTTAGGTAATGGCAGTTGTAAGGTGACTGCCAAATTCAGGTATAAAAAAATTTATGAACAGTAAAATTTACTTTGGCAAAAAAAAAGGCAGATTTAGTGGCAGAAAACCATGTTTTGAAATGTTTATGGTATGTAGTTTAGAGGCACTGTTGTTAACAGAGATGAGGCCCAAGCTCGATACAGCGCGGACTGCATCGGGTTAAAACTCAGTGGGGGCAAAGGTGGCTCAGTCGGTAGGCTCGTAATTTTCAGTTCCCAGGTTCGAGACCCGCCGAGACAGCGTTGACATTTATCTCCGCAAAACTCTCCACCCTGTCCTCGATTAGTAGGAGACACCAAGGGGCTTGCAAAGGCCGCCGTCCGTCGGATGGAACGTAAAGCCGTGGCCTTCTGTGCGGGGGAGCCATACCCTGTGCACGTTAAAGAACATGCTAGATGGCCTTGACGGAAGGCTGTCGTTTGTATCCAAACAGCTGTCCAGTGGATCTCCATCCCCCACCTTCTCTAAGCCATCGGGGTCCTTGTGACCTGGCCATTCAGCCCATTGTGTGCAAAAAACTGCAGCTCAGTGATAAAACAACCCAACATGATTAGGACTGTCATTTAGATTTTCAATATTACATTAATATATATATATAATTGGGGGAAAAATTTTATTATGATTTCACCTTTAATAATTCTTTTACAATTAAAATTAATAAGCATTGCCCAGATTTAATATATTAAGCCACGATAATAATATCGCGGTGATTATATTAATTAATTATTAAATTAATTAATATAATTTAATTAAGTGTTACTCTATTTTTTAATGGGTATATAGCATTTGTTCTTATAGTCAAGCTCTCAGAGATATCTACTATAAACTTTATATTTGCAGATGCAAAAGAAATAAATAATTGCGAATTGTGTAACTGAAAAAACAGTGTAGAGCGTACTGAAATGTACAGTGCAATCAGGGCTGAATTAAAGGCGGAACTATGAAATCATGACTCCGGTTTAATTTTTTATTTATTTAAGGTGCTTTTATTTTATTTTTTAATTGCTTGAATTGACATTTTTACCTAAAGTAATGCGATTTTCATTATAGTCTTCGTATGTTTCAAACAATGAAATGTAATCGTGGCCCTGCAACCAATTAGAGCTTGATATCCAGAAGCTCCATTTAGAACTTCGCTCTAGGGTCTCCAATTGCTTAATATGGCAGTCAGTGCAATAAATAATGTGTATTCTCATAGGTTGTACAGTCGCTCAAAAAAGTATCCGAACACTATGGTTGATTACAGAATTCAGAAAAAATATCTGGCAACGATTTTTCTTAGAAATTAGTGATCTGGTAACCTTCGTGTCACGTGATTACAGAATTCAGGAAAAATATCTGGAGCGTGTACAGCAACTGTACACGCTCCAGTAACCGTTCACAGCAAACTGGAACGTGTGCTGCACACGCTCCAGTTTGCTGTGAACGGTAACTGCACACGCTCAATATTTCCGTGAGTGAGCCCACACGATCTAGTATCAAAATAATATGACCACCTACAGTCGCTCAAAAAAGTATCCGAACACTATGGTTGATTACAGAATTCAGAAAAAAATATCTGGCAACGATTTTTTTAGAAATTAGTGATCTGGCAACCTTCGTGTCACGTGATTACAGAATTCAGGAAAAATATCTGGAGTGTGTACAGCAACTGTACACGCTCCAGTTTGCTGTGAACGGTAACTGCACACGCTCAATATTTCAGTGAGTGAGCCCACACGATCTAGTATCAAAATAATATGACCACCTACAGTCGCTCAAAAAAGTACCCGAATACTATGGTTGATTACAAAATTCAGAAAATATATCTGGCAACGATTTTTTTTAGAAATTAGTGATCTGGCAACCTTCGTGTCACGTGATTACAGAATTCAGGAAAAATATCTGGAGCGTGTACAGCAACTGTACACGCTCGTTACCGTTCACAGGAAATTGGAGCGTGTGCAGTTACTGCACACGCTCCAGTTTGCTGTGAACGGTAACTGCACACGCTCAATATTTCCGTGAGTGAGCCCACACGATCTAGTATCAAAATAATATGACCACCTACAGTCGCTCAAAAAAATATCCGAACACTATGGTTGATTATAGAATTCAGAAAAAATATCTGGCAACGATTTTTTTAGAACTTAGTGATCTGGCAACCTTCGTGTCCTTTTTTTGAGCGACTGTACAGTATTGAAAGTACGAAATGTTGTTGGTCCCTAGCCACTTTTTTTCTCATAGGCCTTTAGTCTCGCAGATCACGGATTTGCCAGGAACGTATCCATGCGATTCAATCAACCATATTGATTGAAACGTTTTGGCGGAAATTGAAATATTTATTCCATAGTGTCACTTTAAACTTTAGGTATTGCAGTTTAGTGCCAGAGTTGTACACCGACTCGAAATATTTCTAAAGGAATGTAACTTATTATCTCAACCTTCCTTCCAACCCCTAGAAAAATTTTCCAGCTGTGACCCTGGTCACTTAAAAAGAGACTATATTTTTACAATTTGAATAAAATCAGCAAGAACGATTATTAATCATAAGTATCATGTAAGGATTCCAACCCTAAAAAATGAGTAATTGGGAGCGTAGTTTTATCTCAAAACTTCTGATATGTAGAGTATCATGGGCTACCTAAAATTACGTCCCCTCCCAAAACACAGGGAAAGAAATTTATCGTTGGTCGGTGATAATTTGAATGTGAAAGCGAAGCTTGCGATATCTGGAGTTTTATCTCTTATGCATTTTAGAAAATTTAATCTAATTGAATTAAAGACAAAAAATCTTGGATATATCTTCTACTCGTGGTATACATGAATATTTAAAGGGCCTTTCACATATATTTTAAAACCATTTGTTCAGCTACTATTAATACTGGAATCCTGTTTTAACTTTCTTGCATTATGGTCAAAATATTATTTGTTGCATTAATAATTTAATCTTAACAAATCTCTGCTTTTAATTATGACATTTATTTCAAATTTTATGAGATTCAAACAAGTAACGAACGCTTATTAATAAAAAAAAATCACATTAATTAGCATAAAAACATGCCAAACACTTTGTAGCGTTTAAAACCTTCTTTCCAAAAACAAATCCTAAAGTGGTACTTACCTCTTCAAGAGCTAGACAGTCACTGTCAAGGTTCGCGTTCGCAGCTCCAGGAAGTAGTATGTCTAAGTCCAGTGACCTATTTAAGTAGCCGAAGATCAATCACAGGATTCTTTGGCATTCAACAAAATTGTTCGAAACAGCTCAGAAAATGAGGAAACGAAAAAGCTAATATCTCGTTAAAAGATTTCTGTCCCAAACCACCGCTTTCAGTTAGTTTAATATTGCAAAGAACTAAGACCTAAGCACTGAGTTTACGATTTATAAAACCTTGCAGTCAAGGCTGCTAATGATCGTTTCTATTTACGAGATGAGGAATGCAGCATTTTAGTAAAGGCTAGTGCTAGGCAGGTTAGTTGTTCTCGGGATGTCAGGAAAGTGACACCCAAGAAAGTGCGGAACTGGAGTAGTAGACCTGAGGCTGCTGGTAGGGCTGGCGATCTTATCTCAGCTGTCACTCACGAAGCAGGCGTGGTTAGTACAGAGACTGGTTCATATTCACGATTCTTGTTAAAGTCACCTCACGCATTTTTCAGCCTGCGAAAGCTTAAAAAAGAATTATGTATAGCTAATCAGAAGCATTCAAATTAGTAGGACTGCTGCAAGTGTTATATTTCACCAGCTTACTAGTTACATTAATGAATGGTTAGCTTTTTGGTTGTAACTGAACTTTCAGTTGAGTTTTGCACCAATAAACTTAACTGGGTAGTAGGAACTTCATAAAATTCAGAGATGCCGCCCTTAATTTCGAACTGTTGACTTGAGGGAAGGCAATGAATTCTTCTGTAGGGTTGAACTGACGATGTAGACATTCCACGCGGTCGCTTGGGGCGATGTATTTTTTGGGGGCAGACATTTTGCGATTAAGAAAGTTCCTGAAATAAGAAAACAATGTTTTAAATCATTAATGTAAGATGAATAATTGACTGGAATTCCAGAAGTCCCCAATATTTTAATTTTTTAAACCAACATTAGTTCTGTTACAGAAGATTCTTTTATATATATAGGAAGAAAATGATGCACTTCATATTTATAAATTAAAGCAAAAGATTTCAGTTAAATGAAAGACAGATACTCAGAGAATTTCGCGAATATTTGCAGGAAAGCTTAAAATAGATTTTGTTCAGTTCCTGGAAAAAATAATTTTTGGTGCCATCTGTGATTTCCGAAACTTTATTATTTAGAAAAATAGCACTGGAGATATAAAACTGGTCAGAAACATCCAACAATAGTATATGATGCTCTCTCTCACCACAAAAGTCCATAATCCAAAATCACGGCCAGAAGACAATCGAGTTGGTTTAGGTAGTCAGCATCAAGACTGAAAAATTAACTACTCCTCATGAGAGTTGAAAAAAAAAAAGAAAAAAAATCTATCTTCTTCTGTAAGCCTTAAAAAGTATAAAATAAAATTAAATTATACCAGTGGTCCAATCAATCACTGAATTCGTATTCACTTCAAAGGAAGGTAGGGCGCCGGCAAGTCTTGTTGAGCAGGAAAATCGGCGCCCATTTTTTCTTTGAAGTGAATACAAATTTAATGACTAATTACACCACCAGCATGCTTTATTTTTTTTACTCTTTAGAGCGCAAATATAAAGATACGCTTTATATTTTAAATTATATTTTTTACTTTGTCACTAAAAATACCTATCTTCAGAAACTTTCCTTTGATATCCTTATAAACGTCGACCCCATTTTCTTCCCCCTTTTTGGAGGCAGAGAAAGCGAAGTTGTATTTATTATTTTATTTTTTATGACACTGTAGACATCTCAAGCTTTAATTTGAGAACCATACCCAAGGGCGTAGCAAAGGACTATGGTTGAGGAGGGATAGAAATCAAAATTTTCCGACTCGAAATTCAAATTTTGCCAACTGATCAAACTTACTTAGTTTTTCTTTCCGTGTGTGTGTGTGGGGGGGGGGGGGGGGGGGGGGGGGGCAATTTTCACAACTCTCCTGCATTTTGCCAACTAGCCATAATTTCACAGAAATTAATTCCAATATTTACATCTTGTCTGAATTGCAGCAAGTCAGTGTGAATTTTCCCTTGATTTGGGGGGCAGGGGTGGCTCAGTCGGTAGCGTGCCAGGCTCGTAATCTGTAGTTCCCAGGTTCGAGTCCCAGCTGGGTCAGCGTTGATATTTATCTCCGCAAAATTCCCCGCCCTGCCCACGGTCAGAAGGGGACACCGACGGGCTTGGAAAGGCCGCCGTCCGTCGGATGGGACGTTAAGCCGTGGCCCCGTGTGCGGGAGAGCCATAACCTGTGCACGTTAAAGAACACGCTGGATGGCCTTGACGGGAGGCTACCATCTGTCTCCCAACAGCTTGTTCCAGTGGGTCCCCTCCCCCAACCTTCTCTGAGCCTTCGAGGTCCATGTGACCTGGCCATTTAGCCCATGGTGTGCAAAAAAGTGCCGCTCAGAGGTAAAACAACCCAACCCTTGATTTGGCCAACTCTCCTTAATTGAGTTTTCTCGATTTTAGTCAACTCTCCTGAATTTCACAAACCCAATCCTAATTATCACAACTCGCCCGTATATTCCAAGTGGATTCGAATTTTTCCAACTGCCCTACATTTTGTTAAGTTTCCTCAATTTGTCCAACACTCCTTGATTTCACAAAACAAATCTCAATTTTCACAACTCGCCTGTATTTTACAAAGTGGATTCGAATTTTGCCAACTACTCTAGATTTTACCAACTCGCCGTAATTTTACAAAAAAAAAAATCGCAATTTTTACATCTTCCCTGAATATGCCAAGTCACTTCGAATTTTATCAACTCCCCTTAATTGCACAAGAAAGGCACAATTTTCACAACTCCCCTGAGTTTTAGCAAGTGGCTTCGAATTTTGCCAACTGCCCTACATTTTGCCAAGAGTTCTTGGTTTTTCCAACGCTCCTTAATTTCAGAAAACCAATCCCAATTTTTACAACTCACCTGTACTTTACCAAGTGGTTCCCAGTTTTGCCAACTTCCCTAGATTTTGTCGTTCTCTCGATTTTGTCAACTCTCCTTAATTTCACAAAAACAATCCCAATTTTCACAAATCGCCCGTATTTTTCCAAGTGGATTCGAATTTTGCCAACTGCCCTAGATTTTGCCAAGTTGCCTCGATTTTACCATCTCGCCACAATTTTACATCACACCTGATTTTTGTAAAGCCACTCTAAATTTTGCCAACTCCTCCAAGATTTTCCAACTCTCCTAGATATTGCGAAGTTGCCTCGATTTTGCCAACACGCCATAATTTTACAGAAAAAAGATTGCAATTTTTACATCTCACCTGAATTTTGTCAACTCTCCACGATTTTGCCAAGTCACTCCGAATTTTGCCAACTGCCCCTAGATTTTGTCAACTCGCCATAATTTTACAGAAAAAAATCCAAAATTTCACATCTCACCTGAATTTTGCCAACTCCCCACGATTTTGCAAGTCACTCCGAATTTTATCAACTCCCCAAGATTTTGTCGTCACTCCGAATTTTGCCAACTCCCCAAGATTTTGCCAAGTGTCCCGATTTTGCCAACTCTCCAAGATTTTACCGTCATTCCGAATTTTGCCAATTCCCTAAGATTTTGCCAAGTTGTCCCGATTTTGCCAACTCCCTGCATTTTACTAAGTGGCTTCGAATTTTGCCAACTGCTCTAAATTTTGCCTTCTCTCCATTTTCCAAACTGTCTTAGATTTGCGAAGTTGTCTCGATTTTGACAATTTTCCAAAAAAAAAATTACAAATTTTCACAACTCACCTAGATTTTACGAAGTTGCTTCGAATTTTGCCAACTCCGAGTTACTTTGTTGGGGGGAGCCTCCCCCCCATGGCTATGCCACTGACCATACCCTGTGCATGTTAAAGACAGGATGCTTTCATCTGTCTCCGATGGCGCCTCTGGTCAAACAGGAAAGCTTATATGTCACTTAGTTGGAGAGTTGGTCAGCTCCTAGGTGATCTAGCGGTTAAGACGATCGGCATGCTTCTGGGAGACCTGGTTCACATTCCCGTCAGGAAAACCAAATATTTTTTTTTCAAGTATTCCTTATCTACATGACTTTTCCTGTGATAATTTATTACCGAATGTTTATTTTTTTTTTTATTGATATCAATTTCTTCCAGTTACTTCACTTGATTAGGAATTCCCCATTGCTCTTGAAGACAACAGTAATGAAAATGTAAGTTTCATTCCAACTCATTTTGAGCAAGCAATCCTCTTCTTCCTTTGATAAATGGCAAATGGCGTAGGATGTCGTTTGATCTTTTCGAACACTATCGGCTGATAAATCGTGAAAGATAATTCTTTGTTGTCAAACGCGTTAATTTGAATCGTCGAACTTTCTTTATGACCAAGAAACAGAGATTCGAAACTTTTAAGGTCGCTATTACAAGCGCGATCATATAATCTACAGTTACATTTCAGGGTTACTTAAATTTTGGGATCCAGTCTAATAAAACAATGATTCTCAACAGGTGGTACGTGAGCTCGCATTATGTGGCACGCGAGAGAATCCAATAATGGCCTCCCATCCTTTACTTAATGGTGACATATGGATATTTATTTTCATTATTGCTTGCATCAGATTGAAGATGTTGTACATTCTTACAAAACGGTACGCAGTCCCAAAATATTCGAAACTACTGGATTGGGGGGTGGGGGTGCGTAAATGCATTGGGAGATACTGCGGTAATCCTCCTAGGAGCTGTCAAATGGATCCCCTTTCCCAACCCTCTAGAGCAGATGTTCTCAAGATGGGGTACGCGGTAAAATTTTTTGGGGAATGCCGTGAGAGCTCAAAAGTCGCTAGATCTAATAACAAAGTCGCTAAGTTGGCATTATTATAACTATAATTTTATATATCTATTTAAGGGGTACGCCAGTTACATACACATTTCCAGGGGGTACGTGAAGCATAAAAGGTTGAGAACCACTGATCTAGAGGCTTTGGAGTCCTCACCTGACCATTAGTGGTTTGTGTGAAAAAAAATCCCCTCTCGAAAATACAACAGCTTAACGTTGATATAAAATAATATTTACCTATATATTATTAACCTGTTAATCCAGGTGTGAGTTTTGGATTCCGGTTATAAATTCTGTTTTTTTTGTAAGGATACATTTAGAGGTACTTCTATCGTAAGACGAACTGTGCATTCACCTAGGACAGGCCTGGGCAAACGTTTTAGCTGAAGGGCTGCACAGAAAGCTGAAATAGAAGGGAGGGGTTACTAAAGAAACATAATCATCGCAATAAAAAAAATGAAAATGTAAAATAAACAATATCAAATTTAATGAAAGTAATTATTTCTAATGAGAATTCGTCTTGCAGAGGTTGAATTTCTTGTCCACTATACATTTTCTCTTTTACAATTTTTTTGTCATCTGTATCTCGAGGGGCCCCACAAAAAGAGGTGACGGCCTGTAGTTTGCCCAGACCTGACGTAGGGCTTCGCGCCATTAATTTAAAGTAAATAAAACTGTTAAGTACTGCGTCAAGCGGCTTTCGACTAGGACTTCGCTAACTATAAAACCGCACTGATCTTACGAATATCATTGTGAATATTAAAATAAAAGACTACTACTACTTCCACCTTACGCACGCTGAAGACCTAACTTTCTACCTTCTTATTCTGGAATACTTGTGAAATGAATTATACCCTTCAGAAATGAATTTTCTTTCCTTCTCAATCAGCTAAATTATTTTTTAGGACAACTGCCAATATCGGAGACGTTTCAGCACTCTAATTCGAATAGAGAAGAAAAAAATCTATAACCAGTCGAAGAGGATTGCTAAGAATAGCTTTTAATTACACAGTTCCATGATTAGAAATCGCTTCACGATCGCCGTGTAAAAACTCTGTAAATAAAAAGTGACGTTGAACTGAAGAAAAAAACAGCGAACAGACTTCCGGATCTACCACTCGAGGAAGGACGTCAGAGCGTGCGCTGCAGGTGGCTATTTGGCATCGTTCATTGGCCTTGGAAGCAGCCACACGCCCATCTGTCTGTGGAGACCGCAACGTGACCGATAACGCTAAATGTCAAGGCAAACTCTTTTCTTACTATTGCTTTTAGGAAGAGTCAGAGGGTTGGGTTGTTTTACCTCTGAGCGGCACTTCTTTGCACACCATGGGCTAAATGGTCAGGTCACATGGACCCCGAAGGCTCAGAGAAGGTTGGGGGAGGGGACCCACTGGAACAGCTGTTGGGAGACAGATGGTAGCCTCCCGTCAAGGCCATCCAGCGTGTTCTTTAACATGCACAGGGTATGGCTCTCCCGCACACGGGACCACGGCTTAACGTCCCATCCGACGGACGGCGGTTTTTCCAAGCCCATTGTCCCCTACTGACCGTGGGCAGGGCGGGGAATTTTGCGGAGATAAATCTCAACGCTGACCCACCTGGAAACTACAGATTACGAGCCTGGCGCGCTACCAACTGAGCCACCCCCGCCCCAGAGTCAGAGGGAATAGTGGTCAAGTGTAAGGAGCCTCACCCGTCACCGGCACACCAAACAAGGAAAATTCTAGCATTGCTATGAAGTGACAAAATAACAAGGGCATTTCTAACTCGTGATCCAAGAAATTGACGTACTGCTCAGCGTTAATGGTATCTAAAGGTAAAGGCAAAATAAAAGTAGAATGACCATCACCTGTAGCGATCAAATTCAAAGACAAAAAGTTCAACATTTCCTAACTTTAGCGCTAAAAGTCGGATTCAAATTAAGAATTGAATACTAATATCAGGCAGAATTTTCTGTGTACTTAGACGATATTCAGCACAGAATTCTTTATCAATATTCAACACAAAATTCTTTAGCAACAATATTCAACGCAAAATTCTTTATCAATAATATTCAACTAAGAATTCTTCTCTTAAAGAGTAGCCCCCCCCCCCAAATAAGGGTAAGTCATTGTTGTTACTGATTACCAAACTAGGCCACATAAATACCAAATTTCTAGCATAAAATGCATATGATTTATATTTTTTTAAAATTTTACTAGTTTTTAACTTTAACGTCATCTAACTGTGACAGTTAAAACTAAAGAACATTTTTGAAAATAGATCCGATCCACAAAGGATTTTTCATTTATCTCTTATGAACCAAAAAGCTTGCGTTTTCTCACTTCCCGTGAAGGTTAGGAGCCAAATAGTTGCTTTTAATGTGAACTTCATGATCAGTACAAACTCTACCATATAAACTTCTAGCATTAGATTATTTGTAATATTCATTTAAGATTATATATTATATTTACATTGGCATGGATTATTGCAGCCAATAATCTACTATCTCAATGTGAACGTTGAACCGATTTATGCATGCATGAAAAATTAGGGTTGGAAAAGGCTAGTTTGCACTGGCATGGATTCAATTCAACTGGCGCCAATAAGTTGGAAATTTTTAACATCAATTTTTCATGAGTTTGTTGAGTTCAACAGCCTCTCACATTTTCTTTTGTAACAGCATTGAAATAAAAATCCTTCTCAGGATTTGGATTTTACCGAGTGGTACATTTTTTGCACACACTAGGCTAAATGGCCAGGCCATAAAGACTCCATGGGCCAAAGATGGAGATCCACTGAACAGCTGTTAGGAGATAAATGAGGCTCCACCCAGCCTGTTCTCTAATGTGCAGAGTATGGCTCCCATCCAATGAAGGGCCGCTGTTGCAAGCCCATTAGTGTCCCTTTCCTCATTGCAGGTGGGGGATTAGTGATGATAAAGCTAAATGTTGGAATAGCTGGGACTCGAACCTGAAAAATGCAGATTACAAGCCAACCCCATCCCCTTGGCTTCAGGAATCCGAATATTGATTGTTAAGCACACAAAGCGATAGTTCTGATAAATTTACCGATAAAAAATGCTCCTTGCATTCGAGTTCGTGAAAGAATCAAGATGAGATGGCACTGTCACTTGTCTGCTCCTTGTATAAGCAGTTTGTTTCGAAAACCAACCTTGCTTTTGTCAATGTCTGCCACTGGGTTCCGTTTACAGATGATACAACTTCAATAGATGAGAATTTATGTTCCCTTTACACTCTTCTCCTTCTGCTGTAAGCTTATTCTTGTAGTTGATAAAGAATTTTTCAGGCGCATATTATGAGGGTTGTTTACGATGATGCAGTACCCCTTAACACCTTGAACCCTTCAGTGGTACTGATACACCTTCGTACAATTTTACCAGATAGATGTTTGAGATGCAATCCCGTGGGTTGGATTGTTTTACCTCTGAGCGGCACTTTTTTGCACACCATGGGCTAAATGGCCAGGTCACATGGACCCAGAAGGCTCAGAGAAGGTTGGGGGAGGGGGACCCATTGGAACAGCTGTTGGAGACAGATGGTAGCCTCCCGTCAAGGACATCAAGCGTGTTCTTTAACGTGCACAGGGTATGGCCCTCCCGCACACGGGGCCACGGCTTAACGTCCCATCCGACGGATGGCGGCCTTTCCAAGCCCATCGGTGTCCCCTACTGACCGTCGGCAGGGCGGGGAATTTTGCGGAGATAAATCTCAACGCTGACCCAGCTGGGACTCGAACCTGGGAACTACAGATTACGAGCCTGGCGCGCTACCGACTGAGCCACCCCCTCCACTACAATCCCGTGGACTCAAGTATTAATCGATTTTTAAAGTCAAGATACTCATGCAATCTCAGTGCCTTAGCAAAATCAGACAAGCAGTGCTGGAACAACTACTGCTGCGTTAATTCTTAAAAACTTTTAATTTGGAAAACTATTGAGTGAGAGTGTGCAAAGGATGGGGACAAAAAGGCTCCTCAATTTATGTTGGGTAAAAATAACGACTCTTTCCGAATACATGCTATAATCCGGTCCCATTAGGATTTTTTTTTTTCGGAACCTGGGTTGGCACTTGAATGCCCTTTCCGTGTCAATTTCTGTAACCCGTAAATAAAAAAAAAAGTGAGGCAGGGTAAACAGCAAATTGCATAAACCTGCCACGTCTGTCAGACATTACCAGTTAGTGGTTAACATATATATTTTACAACATTCAGTTCTTTTACGCTCGTTAAAGAAAAAAAAACCTGTCTTCACTTTGCTGTGTGCCGATAGACAATAACCTTTTCGTTTTCAGGCATAAATTGAAAATTTCGAGGCTGGATAGGAATGGATATTACGATGTGCATTTTCCGAATCTCGCAATAGCACTCTGTGAATTTCCCAAAAGCCAAATTTTAAACGAATATTACAAGTGATGTATTCATGCTGGAAATTTTGGTGGTAGAATGTCAGGGCCAAGAGGTTTACATTGGCAGAAAAGATTTTCCCTAATCCCCACGGGAATTAGAAAACGTAGCATTTTAAATAAATGGGAAATTCTTTTCGTGTTTTATAGGTACTGAAATATAACTATTTCTATTTTCCCAATCATCCATTAGTTTGAATTTTCACTGTTACAGGGTGCTAAAGAAGAAAAATAAGAAACTTTATTCTTCTAAAAAGAGCATCCTATATTCGCCAGAGACGATATGTAATTCTAGTTCTGAAATATTTTTAAAACAGTCTTGCATATTTTAAGTATATATGATACTCCAGACATTCTTCGATACTTAAACAATACAATGAAAAACTATCAGTGCACAGCATTAACATAAATAAGGAAACATCTATAAAATCATATAACTAACAACATTTTAATAATTATCTTATTATGTACACATCAGTCATAAAAATTAAACTCGTCACTGTCTTCATCTGATTCAGATTTCTGCTTGGTAGCTGCGGGAGCCAACTCAACATCAGAGTCCGATGGATCTAGCCCAAGCACTGTTCAATAGATATATGAATTGATATATTGAGAAGATACATAAAAAATACTCTGATAATTAAACACACATACAATAAAATTTCTGTAACTCAAATATTAAGAGGAATACCCCAAAAAAAAGAGTTGCAAGAAATTTAAATTATAGAAAAAAGTTTTTTTTTCTTGAAATAAAACGTTTACAGCAGTAACTGTTAATAAATGACACATAATAATATATACACTGAATAAAGCTTCATTTATTAAAAACTTAATACTTATATGCAGCATCTGAGATATACTTAAAATATTACTGGTAATTTCACCATGGCCCCATGTGCAGAAGAGCAATATCCTATGCCTATCAAAAAACACACTGGATGGCATGATGTCACTATCTCTCTCTTTCCCCTAATAGTTGCTCATTAGATCCACTTTCTTTAGGGGGCGGGGTGGCTCAGTCGGTAGCGCGCCAGGCTCGTAATCTGTAGTTCCCAGGTTCGAGTCCCAGCTGGGTCAGTGTTGAGATTTATCTCCGCAAAATTCCCCCACCCTGCCCACGGTCAGTAGGGGACACCGATGGGCTTGGAAAGGCCGCCGTCTGTCGGATGGGACGTTAAGCCGTGGCCCCGTGTGCGGGAGAGCCATACCCTGTGCACATTAAAGAACACGCTGGATGGCCTTGACGGGAGGCTACCATCTGTCTCCCAACAGCTGTTCCAGTGGGTCCCCTCCCCCAACCTTCTCTGAGCCTTTGGGGTCCATGTGACCTGGCCATTTAGTCCATGGTGTGCAAAAAAGTGCCACTCAGAGGTAAAACAACCCAACCCACTTTCTTTAGACAGCCACAAGTTATTAAGGTCCGTTAGCCCATTGGTGCAAAATATGGCAATTCTGATAAGCATTTTTTCACACAATGTGGCATTTTTTCACAAGTGTATAAATCAGTTCCAGTTTTGAACAGTTTCTTGATTGACTAGATTATGGTAAAATTTGCCTTTTTTCTGTAAAAAGGTAAAAAAAAAAATGAAACAACTTCCTGGTTGTAGCATTACACTAAACAATTTTCTCTTGCAAAATTTCACCATTTTTAGGTAATGTACACAAACCTCATAGAAACATTAAATGCTCAAGCTGAATGGTTTGGATACACAAAATCTAATATAGTGTTTCCTAACTTGATTTGTGACATATAGGACAGAGAAGAATCCTAGAAGCTACTCCTAGCTTAATACAGGCCTTCTCATACAAGGACATGCCCTACTAAGATCGAAGCACTACTGACCACTGCCTCACTTAGAGCTAACACAGCACACAAAGTTTGCCTTGCTGGAACAGACACTAGCTACCTAACCACAAAGCCAATGAAGGCTTATTTGATTTGATTTTATTTGACTACAGAACCCATTCACATTAGAAATATTTTTGCACCTAGTGTGTGAAATTTGCAGTTATCCTAAATATGCAAATGCTCTATCTTGTAGTTGACAAATTTACCGAGCAGCAAACTCCTTGATTGAAAGATGGCAGCATTTGTCCATAACCAGTGAGGCACACACTCAAGCATTCAACATTTACAATTATACATATGTAAGGCATAATCACTAAATGAAATTTAAACATATATGATGTATTCATAAATGTATCAAGGCTTGCTTTTGATGCGAATATAATAATTTCATTGTGGTTTTCATATAAATCATGTTGATAATGAGTACAGTGCATAACAGATTAAGAGATAGTGATAATAAAACAATAATATATGAAATTTATATAATTTACCTTTTCTTGTAGCCTTTGAAAGCTTATCCTGTGTTGCTGATACACTAAGTTTGCTGCATTAATAAAAAAAGTGAATATTTATTAAAAGCTGAAATAAGGTTTTTACTAAAAAAATTTGCTTCTGAATTAAATATTCTCTCAATGTTAAAGCACTATTTAATTTTTAAAGCTATTAAAAATTAACAAATGTGGAAATTTTTCATTTAGCTGACTTATGAACTGATGAAAATCTGTGATACACTAGGAAAAATATCTCTGGAGTCGGGTGATAAGGGGTGGGGGGAAGTTAATGTGTGTAATAGCTCTTACACATTGAAAACTGGTAAATTCACTGATTTTTCTTTAAAAAAATGCTGGACAGTATGCTCACCAAACTAAGTTTAAAGGAGTTATAAAATACATCTCTAAATAAAGAGTGACACCAATAAAACTGTGAAATTTATATCATATTTTATAAAAAAAAACAGTAAAAGACCAGCGTAAAAATTTAAGATATTTACTACCTGTTGTATTAGCCAATGTATGTACTGGATCATATTAACCCCCCCCCCCCCCCCCACCCCCCACCCCAAAAAAAAAAAAAAAAAAAAACTCTGGATCAACTGATGCTAGTATATATAATTAAAAGAAAAGCATACACATAGTGATGCCATTATACATAATTATACAAAAAGCGTTATAAATACATCTAATCTATCGAAATAGTAATAATAATAATAAAAAATCACAACAGTTTCAAATAAGTTTCAACAGTTTCAGTATAAAATATTTAAAAGTTAACCTTTGCAGTTTACAGAATGCAGGCTATTGAGGTATTTGTTCTGCATGCCACACAGAAAAGAAAAACATAAACATAAAACTAATATCAGAAAACAATATATTCAGAAACTTGTCTAAGGTATACACTTTCTATTACCAGAAAAAGGGGGATTATCTGGTAGTATCAAACATACGTTTTGTAAATGCAACAGATAAATTTTTTTTAAATATTTCATGACAATTTTTGCATAAAAAAACTAATAAAGTCGTAATTTGTATATTGTAACAGATATAGGTCAAAGTACATAGAATACTAAATATGAATAATCATTAATTATAATGCTACTTATAACTCAAGGGACCAATGTTAGTTGCTCATTATAATATGTTGTTATATATATGTCATTACCAATGTTAGTTGCTTCGCTTGTCCCAACATTATGTGACTCATGAAAACATATAATACACTAATTCTTTATTATTGAAATTTCAGCTTTTAAAAGCCACTTCCGATTGAATACTAGCAATGAAATCAACTGTATCTTTCCTTTAATTTTAGGAAAATAAAACAATGGATTATTCATCCTATTGACTAAAGAACTAAAATATGATATTATGATATAAATTGCCAAAGTTTATATTTAAATGTTTCCATCAATTATAACAAATGCTAATTTTATATGATCATACCAGTTCCTTGTGACCTCAGGGCATATTTCTATCTTTCAACTGATTCTATAGTTTGTTTACTTTTTAAACTTATAGCAAAACAAAAGTGTTACACATTTCATTAAATATTAGACTACATTTTAAATTATATTACTTATAAATACTGGCTTAACAACTGACTTATTTTATAATTAGCTGAAAAAATTACCGTGAGGAAGCTAGTTTAACAGGAGTAGTAGATGTATCTTTATTAGGCAATGATTCTACTTTCTGCTCACTTGATATATCTTTCTTATTAACGCTACTAGAAGCTCTGCAACAAAAATACAGAATTATCAAAATGAATTTCAGTTAAATTTTATCTCAACATTTACCTTTTAAATTTCAGTATGATAACTAATTTGGCACATAAAAATAACTATCTGATGTATAGATAGTCGCTGTGGTAGATTTTAAGACAAATTAATGCTCTTCTAGATAATTATTGATAAATTTTCCTCAATATTTAGGGGTGGAGGTTGGTTTAGTTGGTAGCATGCCAGGATGATTTGATGTTCCCAAATTCTCAGGAGATACCAGTGAGCTTGGAAAGACCCACTGTCTGTTGGATGGGATGTTAAGTCATGGCTCATGTGCAGGAGAGCCATACCTTGTTCACTGTAAAGAACGTGCCAGATGGCCTTGACAAGTGTTACCACATCTCCTAACAACAGCCCAGTGGATCCCCTTCTCCAACTTTCTCTGAATCCTTGGGGTCCTTGTGACCTGGCCATTTAGAATATTATGTGCAAAACATGTGGGGCTAAGAAGTAAAACAACCCAACTCTCAATATTTATAAAAAAAAAGTGAAATATCATTGCAATACAATCTATGGGGTTGCAATTATTATTAATTAAAGTGAAACATTATTTTGAAATCGAACTAATTAATGTGATTTGATTTTTAGTATGTTTTCAAAGAACAAATTGTTGTTTTCCTTTGTTTTATCACTCTGTAGACATACAACTTTTTTTTTTTAATTTTTAGAGATAAATGAAAAATTTTTTTTTGGTTGGATAGGTATCAATGAAAGGTTCACAATTTCTGAATCTCCCAATAAATTTAATTTCTTCGTTAGAGAGTGCTATATTTGGAAAATAACAAAACCCAAATGACTGTTTTAAATGATCTATCTATTCATGCTGGAAAATTTTAATTTGGCTCAAGGGATTTACACTAACAACAGTGATTAGGAAAGTAGGAAATTGCAACATTTCTGCTTCAAGCGATATATGAAGAATTCTTTTTAGTTGGATAGGCATTAATAACATATTATTATCTATATTTTTCCAAACCAATCATTAGTTCAAAATTTTCCTCTTAGAGGGTGCACAAATTCAGAAAATGAGAAACTTCATTATCTTTGAAAGGGCATTCCAATTCTCAGAAATGATTGATATTATTCCATTTCTTTATGAAGTTATTGTGTTGGTATTTCTTATAACAAAACTTCACTAGTAAAATTTATACTATTTGTAGGATTTTGCAGGAAACAGATATAAATGTCAAATTCAATAATTTGACTATTACTCTTTTCCATTATTATTGGATGCTTAAGTTAACTTTTAACCATTTAGAATGAAAAGTGGGAATTTAAGCAGGCAGTTCATGTACATTTGATTAATTCCTGACTGCAAAACGATTTAACTACAAATGTTTCTTAATTGTCATATCTAAATATTTAATTAAATCACCAGAAAAAGGTTACAAAATACACATGAACAATTTAATCACTATCTAAATCAAATATTCTCTGTGCACAAATAATTTAAATATATACTTATAGTATACATATTTACTATCAACTAACATTATTCAAAATCTTCTTCCCTGCATATATTGGAGAACTTTAAAAATTTTCAAGAGTCATAACTCATGATATCCAAATTATATACATGCTGGGTTGGGTTGTTTTAACTCTGAGCAGCACTTTTTTGCACACCATGGGCTAAATGGCCAGGTCACCAAAGGCTCATAGAAGGTTGGGGGAGGAGACCCACTGGAACAGCTATTGGGAGACAGATGGTTCCAGTGGGTCTCCTCTTCCAACCTTCTATCCCGTCAAGGACATCCAGCTTGTTCTTTAATGTGCACAGGGTATGGCTCTCCCACAAAAGGCCACAGCTTAACGTCCCTTCTGACAGACGGTCCTTTACAAACCCATCGGTGTCCCCTACTGACCGTGGGCAGGGCGGGGAGTTTTGCGGAGATAAATCTCAACGCTGACTCAGCTGGGAGTATATACATGTTGTATCTTATGCCAAACACATTACTGTAATCAATAAATATAAATGAATCAATAGACAGATATATATATAAATATGTCAGCTGATGCTCTCAATGTTATTCATCTATAAGATGTGCTAAGATAGTTTACTAACATAGAAAAAATAGTCTGTTTGCTAGAATAAGTGGTACAACTGGCCTTGATATCATCAGTGTAAAAACAAATGAATTTCACCACCGAATGAATGTGTTAGGGATAACAAAATATATAAACAAGTTTTCCTCAAGTAATAAAGATTCTTCTAACATTATTTATAAAGAATATTTATGTTTCACTTACTTCTGAGGCAAATCTTTAACTACTGCAGCTAGTGCCTTTTCTACATCATCTTCACTCTCAGAATCTATGATCTCTTGCTTTTTCAGCACTTTCTGTGGCATAGCGATTCCACCAAGCAAACTCTGGTAGGCAGCCGTTGCTGTAAGAAGGGCAAAAATTGTGATTTATGATATCATAGTTTTTATCTTCTCTATCCAGATATGCATAGAATAAAATTTCATAATAATGTATCTGGGGATTACATTTTTTCATTATTTACTGAAAATACATTAACTTAAACTTCTTAGTACCTAGCAGAGAAAGATGTAATAATAAAAAACACAGTTTTTTTACCTTTAGTGCTAGTATTCTTCAAGATTTAGAGAATACACAGTGTTTGCACTTTTAATACAACCATAGGGTCACTTTTCGAAACAAATGTTTTCTTCTGTTTATAACAGTATCTTAAGCTTTGCATGAATATGGTTTTAAATATACAAACACAAAGCATCACTTCCACATTTTGCTGTTTTAGTCAATATATCTTGTTGCATTGTTTATTTCTCATGTTATGCCATATAATTGATAATCAAATTGTGCTTAATATTAAATATAATTCATAAGAATGGATATTTTTTTTGCTGTTTAGATTTATCAATAACCAAATTCTGCTCATTCTGTTAATTAAGTTTATGGATGAAATGCAATTTTATAAATGAATAAGTGATATTCAAGAAATATTATATTTAATATTAAGTATTAATATTAAGAAGAAAGTGATGCCAAATATGCTCAACTATCATTGTACTAAGAGCAGACAGTCCTGCTGGACTCTTTCTTTTGTGGATGCATCTGATGCTAGTAAAGTTTTGATACCATTCAAGAATGGAAGCCTATAAAAATATATGAATCCACCATTAAATTCTACTACTATTAGTCCTATCACTTCTAATTAGATACATACTAATTCATAACCACAAGCAAGTCTTAATGTGGATAAAATTATAACTTGAAATACATAAAACATTGATGTATTCTTAAAAATCTTACCTGTTAAAGGTAGACCTTTATCAAAGAAACTGTCATCACTATCAGTAAATGCTTCACTATCATCTGATCGAACTGATGGAGTGCTATTTTCTGAAAATAATATATCATAGGTTAACTATTTACCATATATCCAAATTGTAATTTTACATTAAATTCGACTTTTTTACAAATATGGTTTTACCACAAAATATAAATATGTACTGTTATCCCATGGTCCAGTGGTTAGTGTACTTGTCTACTGATCCAAAGAAAGTGGGTTTGAGCCCTGGAAAAACTATGGATGTTTCTTTCTATGTTGTCTTCCGACTGTCTTGTCTTTGTCACAGAACTTCTTTGTGGCATATTAAACTGACAGGCTCCTGTCAGACTACTGTGGCAAGCAGCTGCTTGATGGGTAATTTATTTAGCCATCCCAATGGTAGCACAGCTGGTCACTAATCAAAGGGACTTGAATAAGACATGGATTTTTTTGTGTTGTTCTTTTTTTTTTGCTGAAGTCTTGTCTTTCTCACAGACCTTTTCAATGGCATATTAAACTGCCAGCCTACTGACAGCTCCAGAGGTAAAACAACCCAAGCCAGAGGACCAGTCAGACATCTGGGTTGGGTTGTTTTACATCTGAGCAACACTTTTTTTGCACACATTGAGCAAAACGGCCAAGTTACAATGACCCAGAGGGATCAGAGAAGGTTGGGGGAAAGAGGAACCAATGGACAGCTGTTAGGAGACAGATGGTAGGCTCCCATCAAGGCCATCCAGTGTGTTCTTTAACATGAAAAGGGTATAATTCTCCTGCCATGGGATGGCATGGATGGACTTAAGCCCATCCATGCCGTTTCCTAGCATATCGGTGTCCCCTACTGATTGAAGGCCCAGCTGGGACTTGAATCTGGGAAGTACAGATTATGAGCCTGGTGACTACTGACTGAGCCACCAATACCCCTGTCAGACCTTTGTGTCAAACAGCTGCTTGAAAGTAATTTATCTATATTATAAATATGAACTAGAGTTAGGTTGGTTTACTTCTGAGTAATGCTACTTTTTTTTTTTTCATAATGTTGCAAGATTTCCATGATTCATGCAAGATTTAGAAGGAGACCCATTAGATAACTATTAGGGGCAGATAGAAAGGTGGTGTGACCACATAGCCAAAGGCATAGGGCACCAAATTTATGGGGCACATTTATGTACCCCAAATTCATCCATTTATTGCAATCCTAAGTTGAATGGGGTGCACCGAAAAATCTTGCACAGGGTATATGCATATGTTATTGATGATAATAATTGAAACGAAAGATTAAAGATGAGATTTTTTCTGATAACTTTCCACACAATTGGCTGAGGTAATTTCAGTTAATGGTAGGCATAACACATAAATGTTTTTGAACCAAAGAAAGATGTATTGTAAATTAAAGTAAGATATCACATAGCTAAACTAATAATAAAAATTTATTCACAAATATGCTGTGGTAAAGATTTAAAATATTAAACAATGCGGTTTCAGGGAGCAAGCCTCAAAGGTGAGAGAGTGCTTTACACATTATAACCCAGTTATAGGTTTTACCTTAAGGTTACCTGTACCTCTATATTACTTATCTACGTGGCTCTTTTCACATAAGAGCGACTAGAAAGCTACTATATAGAATAAGACATATTTTTTTTTATTATTTTTTTATTTTTTATGAAAGATGTATTGGACCCTGAAGAAAGTGATACCAAATATGTTCAACTATCATTGTACTAAGAGCAAACAGTCCTGCTGGACTTTCTTTTGTGGATGCATCTGATGCTAGTAAAGTTTTGATACCATTCAAGAATGGGAGCCCATTTGGTAAATACCTTTCATATTTTCTTTGAAACATTTATTAGATAGTGATCACAGATTTTGTTATGTGATATGTGAATACACAAAATACATTCTCAGGCTGAGAGATGCATAATAATATATTAATAATAAGTGTAATTATTAAATCATATATATATGTATATATGATGTGGACTCATACATCACATATAATGTGATACATGAGATCAGCTCTTTCTTTCCACTGCTTTATGAAACACCAAATTTGCAATAAAAAATTACTACTGTATATACATTTGCATACATACAGTAAAAGAAGAAAACATTATTTACCTCCCAAAAAATGTTTATTTCCAATAAAAAATAATGTCACAGTTCATCATTTAGGGTTATTTAAACTACTTTTCTCTACCATTACAATGACCTCATTATTTTCAAAGAGTTAAAATTCAATCTATTTCATAGATGCTATTTTAAATAAATAAAAAAAATAAATACCCCCTCAAGCAGCTGCTTGCCACAGAGGTCTGACAGGAGCCTGTCAGTTTATATGCCAGTAGAAGATCTGTGAGGATGGCAGGACCTCAGCAGAAAAACGACACACACAGCCATGCCTTACTCGGGGCTCGAACCCAGGTCCCTTAGATCAGTTAGCCTTATTTAATTATAATAATTTAGGATTTATAATTCTGTTATAGCTTTTTTCACACTTCTCAAGTCTTCTCATTTTCAGTTATATATCTGTAAATATTTTGCATTATAAAAATGATTGCTACAAATATTTCTTAGTATAAATAGCAATCACACAGATGCATGCATTTATTATAACAGGCATATGAAATCATGAATACTAAATATAGGGCACAAAATTCACTATTTAAGGAAACAGAAATTTTACTTATTGACTTATTTTTTTCACATCTTAATATGCAATAGTAAAAAAAAAATGAATTAAAAAAAATTAACATACAAAATATACATACCTTCTTGATTTCTTCCAGAATTCTTATTTTTGGAATGTTTTTCATTGCTAGCTTCAGTATCAAAAAGTTTCTCTGGCATATTGGAATGAGCTAGTTGATTGCTTACCTCAGATTGCTTATTTTCTATCTGACTTTGTACTGTATCATTTTTATATTCAAATTCATCATTTTCATTTTCCACAAGTTGTTTGTTATCAGTCTCTTGTATTTCATTGATCTTTTGCTTAGACACATATGTATCCTTATCATTATTTACTTCACTGATTACTTCTTTATGTTTTAGGTCAGACATATTTTCAGCCTTCTTTATTATATCCTCGGATGCCTCATCACAGTCTTTTTTCAAGATTGACTCAGTGCTATCCAAGTTGGAAGTAGAATGAAATTCTTTCACCTGATTCGAGTTTATTGAACTTTTTACATCACATTTCAATTCTCCTAGTCCCTTTTCTTCTTTGTCCTTCATTTGTGTTGGAAAATTAGATAAACTTTTATTTTTCAAGTTTTCATCTGCTAAATCTTTGTTACAGGAAGGTGAATTTTGATTATCATTTTCCAAGAAACTAAATTCATGATCCATACTCCCTTTACTATGCTTCCTATCTTTCATATGGAAGCCATTTTCATTATTAGGGTCACTGCTCTGATTGGAATAGTAAGTAGACAGTGGCATTGTTACAAACTGCTCTAATATACCATTTTTCCTCTTAGTAGGTTCAAGGGGGACTGCATCTATAGGAAGAGGAGAGAGGTGACCTTTACCTTCTGCTTCACTATGAGTTGGAATACTGCTTAAACTTGAAACAGAATGATGTCCATCATCACCAATGAATTGTTCTACTGAAGTTTCATGAACCAAAATTGCATCTTCTTTTGCCAAATAGCTCTTAATAGATGGTTGCATTGGAGTTGAGGTTGCAAACTGCCTTTTATTTTCTGGTTTAGTTGAAGGTAAATACAAGTTATCTAAATGATCATTTACACTTTCAGAGCTGGGTTCTAATGCATGATTTTTCTCTAAATCATCTGCACTTGACTTCATAGATGATACATTACTAAGTGTGGTAGATTGCGGAAAATTACATGATGCCACTTCAGACAATGTACCAAGTGGTGGATGCTTAACAGCATTAAATAAAATACCTTTTTGACCTGCAGAAACATTGTTATCAGTAACTGTTTCTTTAGTTTCAGATTTATTGCTTACTAATGTAGGCTCTGAAATATATCCAAATGGCAATACTAACTCTTGCATATGGTTTGAATGTTCTATGTTTTGATTCTCTTTAGGTTGGTAAGTATTGCCAACTTCTTTTCTCTGATCATTCAGTGGTACAGAATTAGAATTTGACTCTGCCAGCAATGTTTGAAAATTCGTACTACTTCTGTTATTTTCTCTATCAGTGGTATCATTAGCATGATCACTAATATTGGGAACAACTGATGAAGCAGATAGAGGAGCTACCTGATTATTGCACACTGGTAAACCTGTAAAATCTCCTGAATGGTTATTTTGACTTTGCATTGTTCCTGTCGGTACATAGATGGCTCTCTGGAAAGATTTATTAGTAGAAGTAAGTGTTCTGCAATTGTTACATAGATTTAAACTTTCTGTCTGCACTGCAGCTTCACTGTATTGTTTTTTATATTCAACCTCAGAAAAGCTTCTACTTGCTGTTAAACCACTATCAATGGGAGTTGCTGAATATATTGAGTCACTGTTAAATTTTTGAGGAGTTATATGACTTTCATAAAAGTTATTTGAAGTTGTATCATGTGGAGTGAGAAATCTATTTATCTTTTGAGTTTGACCTTCTTCGATATAGTCTGAATTTCTTGATAAATGTGCTAAAGAACTTTGCTGCAAAACAAAGAAAAAGGAAAACATCAGATATTCACTTAAACAGAAATTATTCACGAACAGTATTAGGTAATAACTCTTCAATAGTATTAAGGCAAGTATAAATATTAGTAATTTTAACTCGCCTTGCTTAATAAAATTAAGATAACTAAGCCTTAAAGTGTAAGTCTTCTGAAACCAAATTTCCTCTGTTAGCTAAATTAATTTTTCAATTAATGTTTTCAACAATGCTACAAACAATGTTTTTAACAGAAAGACTGCTCTTCACTCTACAGGCACTTACCTGTGGTTTCCTAATATTGTCTTTTCAACACTGAACACAGAAATCACAAAACAATAGTTAATCTGGCAACTTTTTAATTTCTCACAACACAAAGGTCATTTATACTAAAATATTTAATGTGATAGAAATTCTGTTATTATTTCCTACAATATTTCTGTCAATTACTTACAATACAAATAGGTGCATTAGTAAAACTAAAAAGTTGCAGTTTAAACTATAATAAAATCTCAGCTTATACAGTTAAAACTTGTATATCACTATTGCAGCTAATATTCACATCAAAAAAGAATTTTAAAATTCTATAAGTAATACAAATAATTTAAAGAAATATTTTCATGTTCCTTTACTGTAGCATATTTTTGCTCCAACTGAAAGAAACATGATAATATTTATATGCAAGAAACCTTTGCTAATAGGAGATTTAATTATATGCATTTAAAAAAGTGACACTTATTTTCTGCACACATAAAAAATTTGATGATACACTGTTCAATACTGGGACATACAAAGTAACATTTTACATTTAAGCACCTAAAATATGGTAAAAAGCAAACTACAATAACAAGGATGGTTTCTGAGATTATGCATATTTAAAAGATTACAATCACAGCATTATTATGATTATATTAAATTGATGCATATGCATGCCATGTGTTTTGTAGCATCAATGGTATCTACGAAATAATTATATAATTCATAATACTATATTAAATATATGACATTAAAAATGAATGTGATTTTCTTGCTGCAAGTGACATTTAATTATTTCTCATGCACTGGCTCTTAATATATCTCATATTTAATTAAAAAAATTCTAATTCTATTTATTTTATCTCTTTGTTATCTCTTTGTATTAAGCTTTGATTTATTTGAATTAGGCTTCCAAATGTAAAGTCTCTTCATGCCTCATGTGGTAGTGCAGCAAAGAAATCACACAGGTTATGACTTTGGTGAATAAAGTGTATAATAAAACATGGTTATATTATAACTTTTATTGTTTTTACTGCAGAATTTACTGCAGAATTTACTGCAAAAATTTACTTATGTGTTAGTATGCTCTGTTCTGTGATTGTGCATTCCCAATATTTGATTCATGCATTGCAATCTTTTCAAGAACTATAACTACCATTATTGGCAATGGTTTACTCTAAATATATGAAAAATCCTCTTTTTACAGAAGTGAAAATAGTTTTTTATTGCATTGTAGATTATATGAAGGGAGAAAACCTCACATATTTTAATGTTGGTATTGAAGAAGTAAATATTATTAATAAAGCCAAAAGTCAGGATAGTGTACAGCTGTATACAAATATATTATGTTTAACTTACCTGTGTTACATGGGTGCTTCTCTGCAAATATAATTGTTTTGCCATGAGAAAGTATTGCTCCTGTGAAAGAAAGATCATTACAATTTGAATTGTTAAACAATTATTTTAAATTTTTATGCTACAGCCAATTCTTGAAACAACTTGAGCAATTACAAATTAAATTAATTGCATAAAATGCAAAACCAGTTCACTGTAACTGTATAAAGAGAAGAATATATACAAAAAAAATCTTATGTGACATGAAACTATGGCATGGTTTATTAATGAATTTAACATTTTTATCCATAAAATCCAATGATATACACTGGTCAACGTAGAAAATGCCACACCAGAAAGTATTTATTTGAGTGCCATGCAAATAGGTTGGTATGTGTTAACAGTTGAGTTATGTAAATGAGTGCAGTTTGTGAACCAATCACATGATAGGTGAAGGAGATAACAGGACAAAATGGCTCAGCAGAGCTAAGTTTGGTCGTCCTCACCTGGTAGTGTGGACCATTGCATCAGAGTGATCTAAGTGGTGAACACACATGTAAGGAGTGAGAATGCCTGGATGACATCATCAGGAATCATACCATCACATGGACACCTTTACCAGATGCTTCATCACAGGGTTGTACAGCTGTAAGTAACATGGACACTTTTACCAGATGCTTCATCACAGGGTAAGTACAGCTGGTTGGTCCCTCCATTGCATCACAGTGGAAATGCATAGTGACGCAACCAATTGTCAGTCGAATTTGGTGACAGTGGTTGGAGGAAGGTAATGTGCATTGCTGGAGTGGGACTGGTGCACATAGGCAGATATCCAAATGCCTTGATCATGCAATTCAATGGCAAGCCATAGCAGCCCCACAATCCCCAGTGGACGGCATTTGAAGCAGCATACAGGGAGCTATGGACATCTCGTGTCGACACAGACTGTGAATTGCAGTTTGGCTGAGTCAGTTTTGCACTCTCACCAGCCATTGTGATGACTGCCACTCACTGCAGCACATCGTTGTGCAAGGTTGCAGTGGTGTTGCACCAGACATGTGGTGGGATGAATGGAACCATGTTGTATTCAGTGATGAGACTCACTTCTGTCTCAGCAACAATGATCACTGATTGAGTGTCTGGAGATGACGTGATCGCCAGGCTGATCTTGTTGCCATCCATGAGCATCATATAGCTCCTCAGCCTGTTGTCATGGTTTGGTGGGGGTGCTATCAGTTTCAACAGCCATTCACCACTAGTATGCATACCGAGTACAATGACAGCACGATGATACTTTGATGAGGTGCTGCAGTCCATTTCATTGCCATATCTCCATGGTATCTCTAATGCCCAGTTTCAACACGATAAAGCTCACACACTGTCACCATCAGCAGACAGTGCCTACAATGTGTCCAGAAGAAATCTGCCTTTGAAGAAATCTTCCTTGACCAGCACAATCCCCAGATTTCTGCCAAAGAAAACATGTGGGATGTCATTGGCAGATGACTTCACACTCTGCAAAATCCCCTCACAATGTTGATGAATTATGGACACAGGTCAATGATGCATGGTCTGCAATACCTCAGCACACCATCTGGGGACTTTTCCACTCAATGCTGTGTTGCTGCATTGAGTGGAAAAAAAGCATGACAGTCATACGACCTACTGACTCAGGCCACATTATAGTGTCTTCTCATCTATCACATTCATGCAATCCCTCAGAAATTAAATCACTTCTTTCCCATCTATTTGTCCACATGTGTGGTAAGTTTTCTCCCATTTCATGCATTCCTTTATGGTGGGACATTTTCTATGTCGAGCAGTGTACATATATATAGTGAGTGACTGGAAGCTGGATAAACTTAAAATAAAGCATGTTGATGTTTATAGACAAATTTTTTATCAGGCATCAAGAATTCTAAAAGGAACTATAGATAAATTCATTGGAGTATTCAGATACTTGCTCTAAAAATTTAAGTAAGTATACAGTATTATCATGCATCAAATATGTTTAAGTATCTGTTTTTAGTATTATTGCATTATTATAAAAAAATTATATTCTGCATATGTGCTACAATTACACAATTCTCTTTAACAGGTGTTTATTATTTGGAAAGTAGACTTCAAAACATCTGTTTTAAGTTAGTTTTCGAAGGCAGATTTCAACCCATCTGTTGTAACTAAGAAAATAAGGAGAAAAACTATATTTTAAAGTTATGCAATTGCCATCAGTTAATAAGATAATCATGCTATGATTCTATACATATTCCTTTAAGTAAATAACAAAATTAAACCTGAAATAAAAAAATTTTGATTAAAACATTTTCCTCTAAAATTGATATCTATTTCTAAAACAAAAATTACAATAACTAATTACTATAAACGAATTTCCAAGGAAGGTATTTCTCTTAGTTTAACATCTAAAATGACATTAAACTAAGAGTGATACCTTCCTTGGCAGCTGAAAAAAAGGTTGAGAAATTTCTTCAATTTTTCAGTTGTATATTCGTAACATACTTGCCATCTACTTCTTGAGGCTGTTTGTAAGCAGCTGGGACAATGCCTTCATAAGACACAGAAAATTGTACACTGTAGGTAGAAAGTTATAACATCAATTAGAGATCTTTATCAGCAGCTTGTAGCTCAGCAGTCGGAGCACATGACATGTTATCAGGCGGACACTGAACCTAAGTGCGAGTTTTGTGACACCATTTTAACTGTTAAACATATTTTACTCAATTGCCCTGCTTTTAACCTTGACCGACATTTATTTTTTACCTTTCACAATTTTACGTTCGAGCCCCTTACACTCGGACATCTTTTATCTGATGATTCACTTTTAACTTCTGTTTTCGAATTTTTACGCTTTACCGGTTATTTTACTTGTTTATGAATTTTTACTCTTTCCTGGATTTTTTACTTGTGTTTTACCTGTTGTTTTTTACACCCATTGTTATTGTTGAGTTTATACTTTTTGCTTTCTTTTATTCTTTTTTATACTCCTTGTTTCTGTCTATTTTAAATTTGATTGTGGGTTCCATGTCTTTTACCCTTTTTATCGTTTGCTTGGCGCAATATAGCCTTAGTTGCTATTGTGCCAAAAAACCCCAAACAACCAACCAACCAACATGTTATCAGGAGATCATGGGTTCATATTACATACAGCTCAAGACAATTTTTCCTCTAAAATTGATATCAAAATTAAACTAAGAGTGATACCTTCCTTCGCAATTGAACAAAAATGTTGAGAAATTTCTTCAATTTATTTATTTACATTTAGTGGCACTTTTGTGATAAATGTACTTTTTTTTAATTTCTATAGTTTTAGCATAGCAGTCAAAAATTTAAATTTATTACACCACAAATCTTGGAGTGTTAGTTTATGTCAATTTTTGAACTTTCAGTTATTAAATACGATAAAAAAAATATACTTGCCTTAAGAATCTTCAGCTTTTCAGCTCTTATAGACATTAGAGTAGTTCTTTGCTCCAATTCATCAAACTTTTTAAGCAAATTATAATTTCTCTCATCATTTCTTTTCTGATCTTCTTGCATCTTCAACCAGTATTGATATAATGGGGAGTTTTTGTCAACTCTGCAAAAATTTTGTATGAATAGATACATTGAATAAGATATTCTAAAAATACATTAAGCAACAGACTTTTTACACACAATAATGCATATATGTATTAAAATAATTCTGGGTTATAAAACATGCAGTATGCATAAAACTGAGCCTGGTGTGTGATTCATTATACACTGCAAGGGCAATTTATTTTACATACCCAACTAATAATGTGTAAGTCTACCTTTTGGTCTCCAAAAGCAGAAACACATCATGGCATGGACTCTACTAGGTGCTGGAAATGTTCAGGTGGTATTGTGGCCCATGATTCCAGGACAGCCATCCATAAAGCAACCAAGTTACCACTGATGGGTTTCAGGCTTGAACACATTGCTCCACTTTGTTCCACAGGTGCTCAATAGGGTTCAGATCCAGAGAGTGAGAGAGCCATTCACAGACTGTGAACTCACTGGAATCCTCCTCCAACCAGTCCTCTGCTAAACGGTAGTGGTGTGATGGAGCATTGTCCTGTTGAAAGAAGGCATCCTGCTGTGGGAAATGGATGGCTATGAATGGTTGTAGGTGGTTGGCAAGTATTACAACATAATCTTGCGGAGTGAAGGTAGTCCCAATAGATAGAAGAGCCCTGAGGTGGCCATGTAAACATGCCCAGAACATTACACCACTTCCACCAGCCTGTAACACCCGAACTTGACAGTTGGTGTCCATGACCACACATGCAACAGCTCATTGGCATGTTGTAGTTGGAACCTTAATTCATTGGACCAAGTTACCCTTTTCCAGTCTTCCCCAGTCCGTTGGTGATGTTTCTGCACCCACTGCTACTACAGCAGTTGTCCCAAAATTCACAGGTTTTGGATGTCATATGTCACTCCCTGACAGTTTCGTATAACTTAGCTAATTAAACAGATTATTTCAACTTTTTTTGGCAAATTCTAAAATATAATTTTATTTATATATTTTTCTTGTGTGTGGGGGGAGGGGAGAGGAATGTTGTCAAGTGTGAGTTTTGAGCATACAATGTTCAAGTTTGCTATGCTGGCCCTCAACAGAGATTACCAAAGTTATGTAATTTTGTGTTGCAGTATGTATCATGCTGCATTTTTCCCGATATTTAACTACATGTACTGATATAGCATTTATGTAATATTTAGAAAGATAAAGATATTGATAAAAAAAAACATATATTAAAAAATTTACCTATCTTCCTTACACACTAAAAAAGTAAATAAAAAGGTACAGAACTTGCTACTTTTTTGCATCCAAGAATGTGCTGTTTATATGATGTTTTCATTTAGTGCATTATTGTGAGGGCATTGTATCTGTGGCTGCTTACACAATGATTTTGCTTATTTATATCTTTATGGTGAACACAATGAGTATTAGATAAATAACTGATTTATTTCACAATTATCACTGTTAGGAGATTTATGTCTCCTGTGTTGCAGCCAGAGATGCTTTTATTACAGTCTTTTTCTCAGTACTATTGCTTATTTTGTGAAACTTTTTTTATAGCTGGTATCAGAGGAGGTAACAGTTTGGTTTGAGAATTTGTTTCTTTGAAACAGACCTACTTTCACAGGTACTTTTGGGAAAATCAAAATGGCAGTATTAGTAAGATGTTCAAGATAATTACCCATTTTTACTAAATATTATTTGAAGTGTATTTTTTGTAACAGTTTTAAATTCAATACTGCTTAAAGTTAATTTTTAACTTACTTTTTTAAAACTCTTCCACCATGCAGTTGCTGCAAATTTAACTGCTGTTTTTCTCTGCAAAAAATATATATAGCAGTTAGCACATAATTAAAAATAATCCAAAAACAGAACATGCTAAAGAATAAAAATACAGTGGATAAGTTTTCATTATCCTCATGTTCCTATGTTCTAAAGCAGAAAAAATATTTGGGTACAGCTAAGTGAAAGGATGTAAGCATAAAAAGTACCTGATCTTATATTTTGTCTAAATCTTATGGTACAGCTGTCAAAACACTACTTTATTAACAAAAGTTTAAGGTGACTTACCATAGATTTCTGACATTTTCACAGCGAGAATTCACATTCAGTATTAATGAAACTAAAGTAGTATTCAATGAAGAGAACACTTACTTTGAATTTTTGACCCTACTGCAGTGTAGAACCACAACTGAAAAATTTATAAAGCTTTCCAAATTTGTGCAAAAATGCAATAGTTTTCATTTTTCATTTGGACATATAGGGCAGAGAGGAATCCTAGAAGATCCTTTTAGTTTTTACAAGCCTTCTCCTACAAGGCCATTCCCTAATAAGACCCAACTTGCCACTGCCTCAGATAGAGCTCACAACACAAAGTTTTGCCTCGCTGGAATAGTCACTAGCTCCCTAATCACTATGCCAGTTAAGGTTTAACATAGTACAGCAAATAACAGCTTATAGCAAAAATTGAAAAGTAAAACAAATACAATGGTAAATATTTATATTTATTTTAATATACCGTAATTATTTCATTTTACTATGAGTTACAACCAGTAGTGAAAGTACATTTCATTTCTTACCAGTACACTTCAAAGCATAGCTGTGTGTGGGAAATCATACACAGGCTGTATCTGCACTGAAGTAATGTTACAGGGTTAATGAAAGGAAGCATGTGGTGATAAAAGTATAAAAAAATAAACAATCTAGGCATCATTTATTTCCTTTTGGTATTCATTATTCTAATAAGCTATGGTCACAACCTTTGAAGAAAAGGAATTTTTTTAAAATTTTAAACAAGAGAATGTTCCAAAATTATAAAAAAAATTTCCATTTCTTCTACGAATATTTCAAATGAGAAAAACAACAGTAGGGTGGTGGAGGCCATTATACCAACCCCTTCCTTACTATATACCATGGCTTAGTATAACTTGCTCTATGCTGTGATTATACATGTTAGCTTTATCACCATGACTACCCACTAGGAATGAGTTATAGCTCAGGCAGAGTCATAATTTATATTTCTAATTTTTCTTACAATTGTGAATGAAAAAAAAAATAAAAGGATAAATTAAATTCTTTCATGTTATTTGAAATATAATCAAAAGAAATAATTAAATTTATCTTTTTATTTTTCATTCACAATTAAATGAAAATTAAATTTAGATTTAATGGCCCTTGATGATCTTTTAATTAACCTTAGTAATTGAAAATCAGCATCAGCTTTTTTTTTAAGGAAAATTTTTTCTTTTTTTCATTAATGAATCACTTTTAGCATTTTTAATAGTGTTGCTCAAGATTTCCAGTTTCTATGAATAATTTCAAGTATTTTCATTACAAATAACATTAAGATTTAAACTTAGTTTCAAATAATTATAACCTTTTAAGTAACTTTTTAAAGAAATCGTTAATTGCACCACTGCTGAAAAATGTTTTACAGCTACGCCATACAGGCAAATAATTTTTTCCTGGTATACTGCACCTGCCTACTTTTATCACTGGTTACAATACTGATTGATACAATATTATGTTGAGTACAATACTTGCATTTTATGCCCTAACCAGAAATTAAATTAAAAGTTCAGCTTATGAGCATTTGGTGATTCTAATTTTTTTGTGGCACTCTCAGAACACTGATGGCATGTGATAACTTTAGGAGAGAGCACTTATTACTGTATCATAATTCAATAATATCTTTCATTAAATTTCATTAATTGGTAAAATAAAAACAGATGCATAACTGAAAAATTCTTAAGAATGAATTAAAACACAGACACACAAAATAAAAAAAATCAGCAAAATTCCAGGAATTACCTCTGATGGAAGACATCTTGAAGGGCTGCAGTTTTGTTGTAAAACTTGGGTTGTGTGCCAGCCATTCTCACTGTCTATCATTTTCTGCTTCAAAGTTACCAAAAGCATGCCTACAGAATAAAAATCAACATGAAATTATAGGCTATTATTGTTTTGTATGATGCAATGATACAATCTTTTAAAAAATACAGATAAAACAAAATTTTAATCCTTGAATAATTCTATCATTTCTTTGTATGTCACATACCACTAATAACATCAATACCATTTTAATATACCTTACAAGTAAAGAAATGTTTGCATACTTTTGACTTTCAAAGGTCACTTACTACCTGATGATTCTCAATGATAAAAAAAAATTGCTTTAGATTATTCCTATGTTTATTTGATGGTTTAGTAAGCATCACAGAACAAAGGGAAACCTTAAAATTAATTCCCACTATGATAGAATAAGGCATGTTTCTAGAGAGATGCAAGTTCAACTCCCATATGTTGGCAAAAATTTTTTCCACAAAATATTTATGAGAATATCTATTGTTACATGAGCAGCTATTGTATCTTCTGAGCATAAAAGCAGTTTTTGCACGTTTTCTATCTTCCTTAAAATAACAGGGTTAGGTTGTTTTAACTCTGAGCAGCATTTTTTACACACAATGGGCTAAATGGCCAGGTCCCAAGACCCTGAGAGATCAAAGAAGATTGGGGGAAGGAACCCATTGCACAGCTATTAGGAGACAGATGGTAGTCTATCATTAAGGCCATCCAGTATATTCTCTCCTGCATGAGGCTATGGCTTAATATTTCATCCAATGAATGATGGCTTTTCCAAGTCCATTGGTGTCCCCTAGCTTGGCCAAAAGTAACAGAAAAACCATATTCACTCAGGTACACAGCTAATTGTATGTTAAAATATAATTGTAACTTAGAGGGAAGTGTGACACTATTAAACATGCAACTAATCTTTGTAATTTGATGCAAACTTTAATTATGTAGTTCTTAGAAACAGTGAAGATTAATTTTCAACACTAATGAGATTAAAGAGATGATCAATAAATAAACAGTAAATAATAATATAAAATAAATAAATAAATAAATAAATAAGAGAGCAATTACTTGGAAGTTTTGAACTGACCACAGAGTAGAACAATGTGAACTGACTAGAGTAGAATCAAAATAAGCTTATTTGATTCTCCATGTAAAAAACATTCAGGCTAAGAAGCCATCTGCAAAATATTACATTTGATTTTGTTATTTTATGATATTTTGCATATGTTTATGTATAGGTTTGTATTATTGTGGAATATCAGAGTAGTTTTCTCACTACCAATAACAAAAAAATATATTTATTTATTTATATTAAAATATAAATTGATGTTTAACTCACTGTTAGTCCCATGGCCGAGTGGTTAGCGCGCTTCGCTACTGATCTAAGGGACCTGGGTTCGAGCCCCGGGTAAGGCATGGCTGTTTGTGTCGTTTTTCTGCTGAGGTCCTGCCATCCTCTCAGACCTTCTAATATGGCATATAAACTGACAGGCTCCTGTCAGACCTCTGTGGCAAGCAGCTGCTTGAGGGGGTATTTATTTATTTTTATATTTTTTATTTATAGTTATAAGATATTTGACATGAAAACTGAGCAACCCTAAGCTTTTTGCCACCTTTTAGGTACCATCCTCTATGGTGATGCTTAGGAAGAGCAACAAAATGATACAGATGGTGTTCTTTGCTGTCTTGGTTTTTAACTTTATTAGTGCTTAACCTATTTATTTACATTGAACCCTTCAATTATGTGTATTAGACAATGGTAAACACAAACTTTGGATCCCTAGGCAGCTAAAAGAATTTCGGTTTTATATAGTGATCACTTTTGTGCATGTTACTTTTTGATGGATCTTGCTGTTATATATTTCCTTACTGCTGAGGTCTTATCTTCCTCATAAATCTTCACTAGATCTTTCACTATTTTACTGTATGAAATAATATCAATCTCTGTGGCAAGTGGGCTGCTTGAGGAGGACTTTTTGTTTTAGTAGTAGTTCTCTTAGGACTCTACTTTATCTCATTAAAAATATCAAGCTATTGTTTTCACTTTATCATTCATGCACCTTGATACCAAACCTATGCCTACATATATATAAGCATCCAACTATTTTGGCTTAAAGAGATAAATGAAAAAATTATTTTTGGTTAGTTGGGGCTAATAAACTATTACCATCAGCATTTTCTGTTAATTTGCACTTGCATCTTTAGATGATGATAAAGTTGCAAAATGACAAAAAATTTCCTTAAAAAAGAGCATTCATCAGAGATGACTGGACTTTCTATTGTATGAATGACTTTTTTTTTCCAATTTACAATGCAGTGAATAAAGAGGCTACAGGCATCGCATTTGCACAGTTAATTTTTTAATTATTTTTAGCTCCATTTTGGTTTTATTTGGATTTGCATGGAAAAGGCTGATAATTCGTGAATAAAATAAAAAATACCCCTCAAGCAACTGCTTGCCACAGAGATCTGACAAGAGCCTGTCAGTTTATAAATTTGTTGGGTTATTTTACCTCTGAGCGGCACCTTTTTTGCACATCATGGGCTAAATGGCCAGGTCACATGGACTCCAAAGGTTCAGAGAAGGTTTGGGGAGGGGGCCCACCAGGATAGCTGTTGGGAAACAGATGGTAGCCTCCCATCAAGGCCATCCATTGTGTTGTTTAGTGTGCACAGGGTATGACTCTCCTGCACATGAGGCCATGGCTTAACATCCCATCCGATGGACGGCGGCCTTTCCAGCTCATCATGTCTCCTACTGACCACAGGCAGGGCAGGGAATTTTGTGGAGATAAATCACAATACTGACCCAACTGGGGCTTGAACCAGGGAACTACAGATTATGAGCCAGGCATGCTACCAACTGAGCCACCTCGCCCCTTGAAAAATTGGAGTTTGGATGAAATACCATAGATCAGAGGGAGAAAAGTGGAAGCATTGTGCCCTAATGAGCATAGCAGTGATAATGTAGACTAATATTCTTCCAGGAGCAGAATTGCACATTACAGCCCATAATACAAAACATTTTTCTTGGTACCAGCTGATTCTAAGATTGTCTCAAAGAGCAAAGCCATAACCAAAATTTTTCAAAAATTGGTAAAAACAAGCCTTTGGATTGTTTTACCTCTGGGCAGCATTTTTGCACATAATGGCTAAATGGCAGGTCACAATGACCACAAAGGCTCAGAGGTTGTGTGAAAGGGACCCACTGGAGAGCTATTAGGAGACAGATGGTTACCTCCCATCAAGGCCATCCAGCATGTTCTTATATAACTCTTCACAAAGTCTGGTATTACCACAAACATATTACATATTTTACATACAGTTAAATGAATATACTAATTTCCGAAACTCAGGAACACAGCAAATTCAAAAATCAGGTTCAGATATTGCATTCGATATTTGTCTACATGTGAAAATGATCAATGTTCGTGTTTCGTTTGTTATTAGGTTCATGTAATTATATTCATATTAATAAACCATTGACAAATGAGCAAATAGTAACTAGTTTCTTAGTTTATGCCACAGGAAAAGACAGTGCTAAGCAGACATTAACATAATTCAAGAAGTCGTACAAAAAAATAAATAACAAATCTCAACATACCATCAGCTGTTTGACATTTCATTACTCATTACAATCGTACTACAAATTTTAGTCGATGTTGCCATTACGTTGGTTGAAATTATATACTCTAGAGCTTGTGGTTACAGGTCTGCGATTTAGGTAGATGGGATTTATAAGCCAACGCGTCTTGGAGCCTATACTCCGTTCCAGTAAAAGAATGGAGTACCAAAATCTGAAGATCAAAGAAGGCAGTAACTAATGAAAAGATGACTACCCACATGAGTTGTGCAAGAACAACTTGGACGTGTAATTCCCCACAGCAAATAATTCCACATAGTATGGGAGAAATGACTAAGAAAGTACTTTTTCTAATTTTCTCGTAAATTTTTTATATGTATACTTTATGGAAGTGAGCAATTAAAATTCCTGTTTTAAATTTCGGAATATTACAAAGTTCACAATCAAGCATCAGTTCTTTTACACACATTATTTCTTAACGACTAGAAGAATTTCCCAGTATTTATCCAACCAGCCTGCAAAATAGCAGTTTATGCCGAAGATATTACTGTTTACCATGGAGGTGAAAATTTTAGGATTTACCTTGCAAGTCAGTCAATGGAACTCTCTAAACTACTCATTTATGTGCCGAGTTTTGGCGACCACACATATTATTATAGATGTAAGTTCATTGTGAAAAATTGCCTCAACGCCTCCCCCCCTCCCCCCACTGAGCGAAAATCTAGACACATTATTTGCTCAGTTGGCAAAATTTGAATTGCGAGTTGGAAATTACCCCCCCCCCCCCCCCCCCCCCCCCCCCCCGAAACCATAGTCCTTCGCTACGCCCCTGGACAGGACTCCTATTTCGTAGCATTGACCGCCATGATCACAGACGGCTGTGTCTACCGACTTCTTAATGAGGCAAGAATATCCATGATGCCTTGCGAATTGGCTGCGAACAACGATTTTGGGTTGGGTTGTTTTACCTCTGAGCGGCACTTTTTTGCACACCATGGGCTAAATGGCCATGTCATATGGACCCCGAAGGCTCAGAGAAGGTTGGGCGAGGGGACCCACTGGAACAGCTGTTGGGAGACAGATGGTAGCCTCCCGTCAAGGCCATCCAGCGTGTTCTTTAACGTGCACAGGGTATGGCTCTCCCGCACACGGAGCAACGGCTTAACGTCCCATCCGACGGACGGCGGCCTTTCCAAGCCCATCAGTGTCCCCTACTGACCGTGGGCAGGGCGGGGAATTTTGCGGAGATAAATCTCAACACTGACCCAGCTGGGACTCGAACCTGGGAACTACAGATTACGAGCCTGGCGCGCTACCGACTGAGCCACCCCCGCCCCACCGCGAACAACGATGAAGGGTATTTAAAAATGTTTAACAAATGATTTAAATGTGGCAGAACTTTGCTGTTTTTTGTTTGTTATTTCAATGAGCTTATTCCAGTGTAGTAATTAAAGCAAAATCGATTTAATTAATTCACACTTATTGATTTATATCGGATGAAAAGCGAAGACTCTAGAAACTGCTTCTCTTTCAAATCGAGGTTTTGTATGAAAATTAAAAAAAATTCGATATGTTCTTAATATATGATTAAAGCTGAACTAAATTGACTGTAAACTTAGCAGACTTCAATTTGAGCCCATTTAAAACAGGAACAATGGTAACCATATTTTAAAATCTAATACATGATCAAATTTCATGATCAATTTTGATAATAAGGCTCAAAAGTTGTTTCTTAAAGAAAAAAAAATTGCCTTTGTAAGGGTTAATAAATGCAGACATAGAAGACTGCATTAGGTCAGAGTCAATTAATGCTAATTTACATTCTATGCAAGAAATTTTTCATAATTTTTTTGCTATAAAGACAGCTTATAATAATATTTTTCAATTACAGAGAAAAGAGACACAATGACCTTCATTGCTTTACTGTGATTGCTTGATATTATCCACATGTGAGAAACACCTAAAATGTCACTGAACATTTCATTATTGCTGCCAATGATTTTAATTTCTTTGAAAGTTAAACAATTGCCATTTTTCTTATTAATTATCAGCCGGTTAATTATTAAATGCACGTGTACACTTTGGAACTGAAGATCATTAAGTTATTATAGTTTCCCTCTTTTGCTCTTATAGCTTAAAAAAAAAAATTAAACATGGTCCTGGCTGAATTTGTAAGTAAAAATATATTTTGAGCCGGACAAAATAACTGTTAAAAAAATAATCTATGGGGATTTTCCAGCTATATAAAACTGAAGGAAGCATATCTAAATTTTTATCATTAGCATTATTACCATAATCTACATATCCACAATAGCATTTACAATTGAACAGTATTTGTTTCCTAATTGACTTCTCAAATAATAAAGTGACTATCATATGCTTCTGCTTACAATCAGTAAAATTTTCCATGCAGAAAACTTCAATAAATCCAAGAAGGCCTTCTACAGATCTGCACCAAGTTAAAATTGTGGAGCTGTTGGGAAAGAAGATTTTCTCTTACAAATTCATAAGCCTTTTTTTAAAAAACTAGAACCTCAATTTTTAATAAGCCTTTGGAGAATGAAAATATCATGGTAAACCTATTTACCTCTTGGCAATAAAATATGCCACTGCTTCTTTCAGCATTTTGCTGTGAATTTCTGAACAGGTTTAAAGTTATATCTAGAAACACAGACTTTGGTGTCTCAATGTCATCTTGATGTGCTTTTGAGCCTTAAACAAATCTAATATTTCTTTCAAAATAGAAGAGTCTGATTGCTTGGCTCTGAGCTGCCAGTAATTTCACCATAGCATTTTCTTTAAGCTCTGGATTTCGTTTTGCACTGACATCAACTTTCCCTTAAATTTTCTAGGACTCTTACCTCTGACACAGCATGAGTGATCATTTTTAGAGGCACTATCTGTTTTCGTTTCAATTTCTATCACATCTTCTACAAGTCACTCAATACAGGCATTTGTTACAAATGTGAATAAAGTTGGCAGAGCAGCTTTAATTAATCCTACTGTGCCATTTTCTGAAGCTTTATTTTTAAAACAGTAAAATGCTGGGAACAGATACTACTAGAGAACTATAGTACTAGCTAGAGGCCCTATATAGGTAGAGGTTGGCCATCTCAAAATTTGGACGCCATGTTTTGGCGTCGCTCGGATTGTTTAGCTTGCATAGCTGAATTTTATTGCACGAATACTTATGGATTCATGAAATAAGTGAATAAACGACAAAACAGAATTTTCCTTTCTATCGAATTGAAATAATTTTTTCAAACATGAATTTAATATGAAAGGATGTGAAATCACGTATAAAAGAGGACACTGCGAAGACTTTGATGCAAATGAAAATTTTTTTTTTCATGTCTCTTGTGAAATCTTTAGTGCAAAACTTACTGAAAATGAAAAAAAATATTTTACAGAAAATCATTTTTATGAAAAATACACACCACAACTGTGATTATTATCAATTAACCTCCTTTATTCAAGTTTGATTGCGTGCTACTAGATATTAAGGTTATTATTAATATCCAATAATTTATAAAATGTAATTTAAATGAAAAAGATTGTATTACTTTTTAACACAAGTCTTGGATCCTTTTATTTAAATTTGGTCACCGTAGTTTAAACTGGCACGGATTATTGGCACTATTAAGCAACTAGCGAACCTCTGGCTCAATACATACGCCGAACCAGTCTATATATGTGTGCACAAAAAAGTAAAGTTTGAAAAATTCTAAGTTATTGGGGCTAGTTGAACTGGCGTTGGTAATCCATGCTAGTGTAAACTAGCCTTAAAGAAGATTCGATCTCGTCGGCAGATTACTTAAAGCTGAGGCAAAGAACTTCAACCACTTGAGAAGTAAGCAGATGGCTTATGTTGGGGAAAAGATTGGGCTCTTTCAAGTTGTTGAAGAGTCAGATCTTGTGGAATTCCATCATCATAGCGAACGGCAGCGACCTCATTTTGCTCATTTATATTGGGGCAATAATTTGGCACTTTCCTTTCCTTCTTTAAATAAATAATAAAAAAATAAATACCCCCTCAAGCAGCTGCTTGCCACAGAGGTCTGACAGGAGCCTGTCAGTTTATATGCCACAGTAGAAGATCTGAGAGGATGGCAGGACATCAACAGAAAAACGACACATACATCCATGCCTTACCCGGGACTCGAACCCAGGTCCCTTAGATCAGTAGCCAAGCGCGCTAACCACTCGGCCATACAGAGATTATATTTCCTTTGTCTTTCAAAGCAAAAAAAGTTTCGTTATATCCTAGCTCTTTTTATTTTCTGACCTTTTGGAAAATGATGAAGAACAAAATTCAAATTGCCAAAGATCATATACATCTAGTTCCATTTTGATCGTGTTTCTCGAACAATCAAAAAGGAAGTTTAGTTTCGAATCCAGATTTGATCGTGTACTGTCGAATATTCGAGACTTGCATATGCATAATAATATCGAGCAACAGTTAAGAGATCTGTTTTTTCGCTAGCAATTCTGATATATTTTGTTCAATATCTTTCTTGACCCCTAGATGGCACCACATGTTCAGTCGGGAAACAACCAATATGGCACATATTTTCACCACACGTGGAGAGTAATTAGAAATAAAAGTGGGTGATGGGAAAGGAGGGGAGGGTGAAATATAAAATGATGGAAAGATTTTTTAAAAAGGGGTTGAATTAGAAAGAGACAAATAATACTAAAGAAAGTTTGTGATTCTAAGAAGCTGATTGGGGAAAGACAATCTTAGTTCTTATGATTATTATCAAAGTCTCTTGGAGCCAAACTGAGTCAAAGGCCATTTTAAAACTTTGAGATCCCTTAATGAAGAATGACTAAAAGATACAACTTGAAATAATAAACTATTTACTTAAAATAATTTGTATTTTTTATTTCGAGAAGGCTTGCTTTAATATTTGAAAATTCATCAGTAACGGGAAAATTTTGAGGTCTCCATAAATCTCAAGTCGTCCCATGGCCGAGTGGTTAGCGCGCTTGGCTACTGATCTAAGGGACCTGGGTTCGAGCCCCGAGTTAAGGCATGGATGTGTGTGTGTGCCGTTTTTCTGCTGAGGTCCTGCCATCCTCTCAGATCTGGGTATTTATTATTTTTATGTAGATCTCAAGGACCCCGCCAAATGATTTACCTAGGTCCATTTGTGACTTGGCCTACCCTCATGTAGGGCCAGATATCAGAAATGTGAGTTCCATTGTTTGACACCATAAGAGAAACCTTTTCATAGTGGAACAGGAATAGGGAGTTAGGATTGAGAAAACTGGAGTTAGTGGAGATGAATCTCAACGTTGGGACACAGTTGAAACTCGAACCTGGACACTGCAAATCATCAACCTGGCGCCTACCGACTGAGCCTTTCCCCCACAAAACCAGGGGGTGGGGATCATGGGACCTGCTCTCCCCTACTCGAAATTCAAAAACAGTAGAAAAAGATTATGATTGAAGAATCTTTTTTTTTTGTGTTTGTTGTTTTGAAGTCATTTTTGCATGTAATTGTAAATTTTGTCAGAAGTAAATGAATGTATTGCATCTATATTATAATTATCCCTACTTTTAATTTTTTTTCTTCAAATTTTAGCCCCAAAAATAGTTTCTTGCTATGTGCATATTTAAATAACTTCTACAAACGTTAAGTGACATTTTAATATTAAAAATTTTCTTGCGACTCTGGATTAAGCATTTAACAGGCATTTAGAAGAATATTTCAATTTATGCATATCTATAAAAACCGGTGTTTTTATCAGGGTTGCTAAGATTCGAATTTTATCATCCCCAACCCTCTTTAAAACATTCAGCCAATGGGACTCGACTCATTTGAACATTTCGACAGTCACTTCCCTTCTCTTCCTTCAGAGTCCGTGTGCAGTCAAATTAACTTCGTCAAGTTGTGAATTTATACATCATTGTTAATTTTCAAATGAAAATCATAAAAGCAGAGCAGTAAGTATCCCAAAAATATTATGAAGGAGTCTTTTTGGAATCTACTGAAATACGAAAAAGGAAATAAACAACAACGCTTATCGTACCAAAGAAGAAAATGAAAATATTTTAATGATGAAATAGTCCTTTTGATTTACATAATTTCACTTATTATTTAATTTTGCGTGTATAATATATATAGAGCCGTCCCATGGCCGAGTGGTTAGCACGCTTGTCTGATCTAAGGGACCTGGGTTCGAGCCCCGGGTAAGGCATGGTTGTGTGTGTGTCGTTTTTCTGCTGAGGTCCTGCCATCCTCTCAGATCTTCTACTCTGGCATATAAACTGACAGGCTCCTGTCAGACCTCTGTGGCAAGCAGCTGCTTGAGGGTTTTTTTATTTATTTATTTTTAATATATATCCCCCAGTTTTATGCTTTACAATTCAGTATTTTCCTGTGATCAAAACAATATGTTTTGTATTGTAATTTTTATATGTGAAATATTATTTTTCCTTATAAAAATATTTGTTTACATTTTCTGATACATATTGTGTTTGTGCAGCTCCAAATTTTCCTCAAAATAGACCCTGTTTGCCCCCACTTGAACCAATCTACCACTGCGACCACCGCCACCTCTAAAAAAAATCTGGGTGTTTTCCTTGAAAAGTGTAATATAGCAGCTAATAATATAGTTGCAACTAATTCTGTAAACGTTATATTCGTGAACTTCTCTACACACGAGCTCGGACTTAAGTGTTCTCTCATTTATTTACTGCTTTCATATGTTCGGTTTGTTCAGTTTGTTTGTTTAAAAAATAAAAATAAATAAAAACTTCCTATAAAATAAATTATAATTTATACTTTACAATATAATTTGTGTTAATCTGTTCTTGTGTATGAACTTTTGAACTTGAAAAATTTATGTAAAAGTACGTTTTTTGTTGCGGATTTTGTATTGAACTGTACTGGTGTTGAGAGTACTGAATGAAAAATATATCTGTCTAAAAAAAAATCTAAATCTATCTTATTCTGGAGAGGAAAAGCTACGATATTTTTATGTGCAACATATTGTACTGGTATTTTTAAAAAGCAATTACCATCGAATTCTAAATGAATGATCCTCGTCCCGCATACATTGTGATCTGTCAACTATTGCTCCTATTTATCTTACCCCAAGACCTTAGAAACTACTTGGGGCAGGGGTGGCTCAGTCGGGAGCGCGCCAGGCTCGTAATCTGTAGTTCCCAGGTTCGAGTTCCAGCTTGGTCAGCGTTGAGATTTATCTCCGCAAAATTCCCCTCCCTGCCCTTGGTTAGTAGGAGACACCGATGGGCTTGGAAAGGCCGCCATCCATCGGATGGGATGTTAAGCCATGGCCCAGTGTGCTGGAGAGCTGTACCCTGTGGACATTAAAGAACACGCTGGATGGCCTTGACGGGAGGCTATCATCTGTCTCCCAACAGCTGTTCCAGTGGGTCCCCTCCCCCAACCTTCTCTGAGCCTTCGGGGTCCATGTGACCTGGCCATTTAGCCCATGGTGTGCAAAAAAGTGCCGCTCAGAGGTAAAACAACCCAACCCTAGAAACGACTTTGTTTATTATTACACCTCTCAGTAGTGAAAGTGATGCATGTGTTTAGGGTCACCAATTGAATAGTTGAAGGTCAACCTCTTCATCAAGTCAGCGAGCAACAACCTTAAAGATAAAATAACCCTCTCTCTAACAGAAGAAAGAAATAAAAGGAAAACTAGAGGAGCATGTTTTATGTAATAGTAAAGAGGGATCAATATGAAAAATCAATACGTTCTTGGCTCGGAAAAAAAAATATGTTTAGCATGCTGCAAGGTTTAGAAAACTAAATGAAGCGAAACATTTTCAATGTCTGTTGCCTGAGAATTTAGAAGTTGAAGTTATTCCACTCAAACAAGGCAAAATAGAATAAAACACCAACTTCCCGATGGATATAGGAAACTGTTAAAGGGGAAGTAAGAAACAGAAAAAACATCTTGGCATCTGATAGTTTATCTACTGAATACAGGGAATTACAATTATTACTATTTCAACTTGGAAATTCCGAAGAAACTACCGAAACTGTCACAAGAGTTTAATGCTCCCAACTTTGCATCGGACGAAAAAAAGCTTATCATTTACTAAGAGATTGAAGAAACGGATATGGAGGAAATGTAAGAGTCGCTTGTGGTACATTTTGTTTCTTTTTCGATTTTGCTTCCGATACGTTAAGTGCGAAGAGGAAAATATCCGTGGAGAATAACAGCACGTGCTG